>CM060378.1:112705659-114014739 GCA_030545235.1 Helianthus tuberosus
ATTTCAGGATCGGTAAATTTGCAGAGCTCCGAAGAAGGATTCATTAAAAGGTTCTTGCTTTAGGGCACACTATCCATATACAGGCTTTTGCCGGGTGAGGATCTATTAGCCATTTTTGCCATGATCGGAAGAAAGGGGATGGAGAATTTTGAAAGAAAATATTGTAGAGAGAAGAAGAAACCTGATTTGGTTCCGGAATGGAGATTTAATAGAGGATTTCTTGATCTTTAAATGGTTTCTCAATCCTATCTCTACCCTATATAGCGTGATGATTGTTGCAGTCTATCCCATCAGTGACGTCAGACTTTGTAACGGCTAGTTACCTGCCGCAACGGTTAGTCCGGTTGTAACGGAAATATGAAAGGTGTGATCCTTATCACATCCGCCATATTGGGGGCAATTGTTAGGGCATAGGTTGTGTTAAGTCTGGATCATGTATCCTGAGATGTTGCCTGGATCACTTATCCTTAACGGATGGTGTAGGGAGTCTGAGGATCAAGGATCCTTATTATTACTTATGTTATCTAACAATTGTTCTCTATGTTTGCTAATGTTTGTATGTAGGTTATGAACGACGTGAACTTAGTCTAAGCTGGAATCTCGGTGAATATGCTTCGAATAAAGCACGTGCACAATATGGAGTAGCCGTTATGGACGATCGTGGGGACTTCCACTTTTTTTCGTTTAGTTAGTTAATTAGCTTTCTAATTAAATTAAGGGGGTGATGAGCTCATTAGATAGATGACACTATTAGTGACTCGCATACTTAGCAATATTCGAATACTCTCTGAAACATACACACTAGCGACTACTTGTACTGAGCCCAGTCATTGAAGTTGTATTGAATTTTGCATTGTTCTTTGCTTTATAGAGTTGGTGATCGGTAGTTTCCATCACCCGAGGTTTTTTTATGTCGGAGATCTTTTAAAGATCAAGGGCTTTTTTTCTCGTATAAATCATTGTGTTCGTTGCCATTTCCATTTCATATTCGATTACATCATTGTTTAACAATTAAGCACTCTACCTCACAAATCAAATTTGGTTACATTTTCCTAAAACCGATTTTTGACCAAAACACAAGGGATTGATGGAGGAGGAATTTCGATGCCAGGGAGTAGGTAGTGGTGATGGAAGAGGTGCGACGGTGAGTGTGGTTGAGGCATCGGTGATGATGACGGAGGTGGTGGTTGTGGCGGGGGTGGTTGTGGCAGTGGTGGTTACATTAGGGGGGAGGGGGTAGATGGTGGTGGTTGTTGAAGGTGGAGATGGTGGTGGGTGGTTAAGAGTAGGGAAGATGAAGTGGGTGAGGTGGGTAGTTGGTCTTACATAAAATTTAATTATTAAATTATATTCTTTTAACTTTTTAGTTATTACATTTAACACTAAAGGTATTTAGGTCATTTCAAACACACTTGACTAATAAAACTAGCCCCCATCGCTTCAGTGACTATCCGAGAACAAATTTGCAAAAGTTGGGGACTTTTGAAAGTGTAAGGACTATAGGTGAAAACTAAGTAAATCACAGGGACCATCTGCACACTTTTCTCTTTAATCTGCGTTTGAATAAAAGTTGATTTTGATGTTCTTTACCATGAGGAACCGAACCGATTCCGACCAAATAACATCGATATTGGTATCGATGTTATCCGAAGAGATACCCACAAGGGCGGATCTTAAAAGGCTTGTGCCAGGGCCACGGCCCTGACACGTTTTTCGGCCAGAAGTGCTAATTTTCACGGTTCGATCGAAATTTTTTATACCTACTATGTTCGGCACGAACATGTTTTTAGTGCCCGTAGCTTTCGGCCCTGGGACGTTTAACGGGCAAGATCCGCCACTGGATACCCATATATGTTTTTATAATTTTTAATCGATGTAAAATATATATTGATAACCTTTTTAAAGTATGT
Organism: Helianthus tuberosus; assembly: GCA_030545235.1. NCBI lineage: Eukaryota > Viridiplantae > Streptophyta > Magnoliopsida > Asterales > Asteraceae > Helianthus > Helianthus tuberosus. The sequence goes on from CM060378.1 coordinate 112,707,570, forward strand.
TTTTGGATTGATATTACAGCTACCGTTATCACACCCATACTATAATGAAACGAATCAATGCGGGATGGGGCGTCACAAAACGAGGAAAATCAACAAGAATATAAATTTAGTGAATATTTTAATATATACAAATTTAAATGACAATGAAGCATGTTTTGGAATGGAAGCAAAGAGAATAGGTCTTCGGGCAGAGAAGAAGAATGAACCTTCCGAGGCACCTCCTTCCTTCCCGTGTGCCGTAAGCGCGTGAGGTGTAACTCCCCTCCAAAATATCTGTCTTCTTTTAACATTACCCCCTTCATATATCTTTAAGTTACACATCAAGTCCCCAAACTTATTCATACAAGCAAACCCATCCCCTAATTTTTAAGACAAAGATTACATTCTTTAATCGTTAAAGCAAATTTAAAGGTATCGTTGGTCTTCATGTTCCCTGATATAATTTTTAGCCAAACTAGTTACCAACAACAACAACCATACCCAGTAAATCCCACAAATAGCAAAGCTACTTATATGGTCTGGGGAGGGTGGGATGTAGACAGACCTTGCCTCTATCCCTAGGGATAGAGAGGCTGCTTCCAGAGAGACCCTCAGCTCCAAAACGAACCGCATGCCAATACACCAAGTCAAAGAATATAGAAAAAGAAGTCACCAATAGCAAGACCAATACCAAGAAAGTGATAAGGGTGACACAATATAGTGTAAATCATGTATAATAGCATGCAACATCATTTGGGCATAAACACAAGGAGACAATCACCGGTAAAGTCACTTAAAGGATAAGAAAACCTACGTCCCTAAAATACACCTAAGACCTTACTGTAATATCCTCTAGAGGTCCTGAACCCTAATCCTACGCCTCCACGAAGTCCTATCTTGGACCATGTCCTCAGAAAGATGCAACTCTAGTAAGTCATGCCTAATCTGCTCATCCCATGTCAGTTTGGGTCTGCCTCTTCCTCTCCTCCCCTCCACAGTAAGAGTTTCCACTACTCTAACTGGTGCCGTCGTTTGCCTCCGCTTCACATGCCCAAACCATCTCAACCTCCCCTCCTTAATCTTATCCAATATACTAGCCACTCCTAATCTCTCCCTAAAAACCTCATTTCTTATCCAATCTAACCTCGTGTGTCCGCACATCCACCTCAGCATCCTCATCTCTGCTACCTCCATCTTGCGCGCTTGTGTCTTCTTGATAGCCCAACAGTCTGTTCCATATAGCATAGCGGGCCTAACTGCTACCCTGTAAAATTTCCCCTTTAGTTTAGTTGGGAACCTCCTATCGCATAATACTCCACTGGCTGCCCTCCATCTACACCAGCCCGCCTGTATGCGATGGGTTACATCACTATCTATGTCACCATCTCTTTGTACAAACGACCCCAAATACTTAAATTTAGTTACCTGCGGGACCAATTGCTCCTCAATTGTGATTTGGGTGTCATTGTCATCGGCTGCACCACTGAAATCGCAGTGTAGATACTCAGTCTTGGATCGACTAATCCTTAGGCCCTTTCCCTCTAGAGCTACACGCCACTCCTCTACCCTCGCGTTCAGGCACTGTTTAGTCTCCGAAATCAAGACAATATCGTCTGCAAAAAGCATGCACCACGGAACTGTCTCCTGAATCGACTTGGACAACTCATCCAAGACAACCGCAAAAAGAAAAGGGCTCAACGCAGACCCTTGGTGTAGTCCTACCTCCACAGGAAAGAAGTTTGTATCCCCTACAGGCGCGCGAACACTAGTTTCTGTTCTATCGTATGTATCCTTAATTAAGTCTATATACTTCCTAGGTAGCCCTCGACCCTCCAAACTATCCCAAATCAGTTGTCGTGGGACACTGTCATATGCCTTTTCAAGGTCGATAAACACCATATGTAAGTCTTGCTTCTTCGATCTATATTTTCCATCAATCTTCTTAGAATATGTATCGCTTCAGTAGTTGACCTCCCTTTCATGAAACCAAATTGGTTTACTGAAACCTGAGTTTCTCTTCTAATTCTAGTTTCAATTACCCTCTCCCAGAGTTTCATAGTGTGACTTAGCAGTTTGATTCCTCTGTAGTTCCCACAACATTGAGCGTCTCCTTAATTCTTGTATAACGGCACCACGACACTACTCCTCCACTGATCTGGCATTTTTCCAGTCTTAAAAATACGATTGAACAAAAGTGTTAACCATCGAACTCCTTCTTCCCCCAAACACTTCCACACCTCAATCGGTATGTTGTCCAAACCCAATGCCTTTCCTCTTCCCATCTTCCTAAGTGCCATCCTCACCTCTTTATGTGTGATCCTGCTGCAGTAGCAATTATTCTGTTGTCGCCTTTGAGGCTGCTATTATTCATGTGTTAGCCAAACTAGTTGAACCTGCTATTTTGTTTCAATTTGGGTGATTGGTAGATTTCAACAATTTATGAACATGCTTAGACATCATTAAATTACAAGTAGAAAAAAAAACTTTACATTAACTTACATGTTTTTTTATATAAAAATAGAATTATTTAAAATACACAACCGATTTCAAGTTCCAAACCATGAATCGAACCAGTAAATCAGTTTCTACCATAAACCATACCATATATACATCAAATTGGCCAAGGCGGGGAATTTGCTTTATAAACATGATTGGGCCATGTTATATCATTACCATCCTAGTGCCATACCACCATCTCTCACCTCCATCACTCATTCACTTCAACCTTTTCTTTTTAAAACAAATAGTGAGAGAAATATAAAGAGACACAACTGGCATGAGAGCTAGGTCACATTAATCCCGCAAAATCATGATGCGTGGTGTTCTCTCCCTCGCAAACCTTCCCGAGAGTATAACGATTAGCCTTACAAATCATAAACTTACAAGTATAAACAAACAACCCCCATAACAAATTTGACAATACCAATGATGATTAAGATTAAGAAAACGCATGCACTTTGTTTTATAATAATGGCAAATTGGATTTAAATAATACAAACTTTCTCAATTTGGTCGACAATAATCCCAACTCAGTTATTTGCCTATAATAATCCGCACTGGTCCATTTTTTGCCGATAATAGTCTGCGTTAAAAATAGCTTAACGGAGTTAAGATATTTTTTCCGAATTACAAACCGATGTTTTAGGGCATTTGATTGGAGCGAGGATACGAGTTGATTGATGTAAAATTTACCTTGAAATACTGCCTCAAACGACAAAAACGGTGTTTCAATTCGGGTGTTTAAACTTCCAATTAGCAAAAATCAAGCCGTTTGAAGCACTGTTTCGAGGTAAGTTTTACATAAATCGACTTGTATACTCGTTCTGACCAAAATCCCTAAAACATCGGTTTGTAATTCAGAAAAAACTTAACTTCATTAAGCTATTTTTAACGACAGACTATTATCGGCAAAAAATGGACCAATTCGGATTATTATCAGCAAATAACTAAGTTGAAATTATTATCGACCAATTGAGAAAGATGAGATTATTTAAATCTAATTTGCCTATAATAATCTATCACCTTCACTAATAATATTTTGAAGTCCAAAATACAATAACAAATAGTACAGGGGTATCATATACACTACATTCATATCAAAAGGAAACATTTATAAAATTCACCCAATCAACACTACAAAACCCCATCCCCCTTCCACTTCAAACTCATCTTTTTTGCTTTCACCTTTTCTTCATCTTTTCATCACCAAAAATCCCCAAAAAGTCTCAAAACTTTTCAAAAGAAACAATCAATTTCATAACAATGGTTCGATTCAGCAACAATCTCGTCGGAATCCTCAACTTCATAACCTTCCTCTTATCAATCCCCATTCTCATCGGCGGCGTGTGGCTCTCACGCCAAGGCACCTCCGAATGCGAACGCTTTCTCGACAAACCAGTAATCGCTCTCGGCGTTTTCCTCATGATCGTCTCACTCGCCGGCCTTATCGGCGCGTGCTGCCGCGTGACATGGCTCCTATGGGTCTACCTCCTCGTCATGTTCTTACTCATCGTTTTGCTCTTCTGTTTCACCATTTTTGCGTTCGTTGTGACGAACAAAGGCGCCGGTGAGGTGGTTTCCGGTAAAGGTTATAAGGAGTACCGGTTGGGAGATTATTCCGGGTGGTTGCAGAACCGTGTGAATAGTGATAAGAATTGGAATAAGATTAAGAGCTGTTTGCAGGATAGTAAGGTGTGTAAGAGCTTGATTGATGACGGATCTAGTGGTGCTCCGGTGCCGGTTAATGAGTTTTATAACAGGCATCTGTCTGCTATTCAGGTAATTTGTTCAATTGTTTTTGTTTTGATTTCGTTGTATATTTTGTTAATTACTGAAGATCTGATTTATGTGGAGTTACCAATTGAGGAATTGAATAAGTTGATGATGATCATTGTAGGTGTTGAATTATTATTATTATTATTAGAGTAGGTGTGAATTTTGTGTCAACATCATGAATAGGTTGACCTAGATCTATATTTTGGTGCAGTTATGATTAAAATAATGATGATATGTGTAAAATTAGGGATGAGTAAAACCTGTTTAAGAAAATTATACTATTTTTTATACTTTTTTGAAAATAATAATTAAAATTAATAGGGTAGGCTCCATTATTTCTTCCTTTTCGTATATAAAACCATAGTTATTAAAGGCGATAGGCCCACTCAAGGGGATAGGTCTCGCCTGGGCTAAGCGCGAGTCGCAAAAAAAGCGCGGGCCTGGGAAAAAAGTACAACAAGAAAAACTTAAAATATTTTTATTAGTATAGGAAGATTAATACCATTCTTCAAATAAAATAAAGCTATTATACAACATTTAATATCGTGTATTTAATATTAAAAGTTATAAAATGCTAGTTTATTAGTGTAGAAAAGTAGTTTCGTTAGATAAAAGTAGAAATATAGCTAGAATCTTGCTAGAATTTAGAGAATTTGGCTGAAAACTCTCAAGAATCTAGGAATCTCACCGGAATCTGCGCATGAACAATCACCTGGAGAATTAAAACGCAATTGCCTTGATTTTTAACAACTATGTATAGAACATACCACTATCTAATAGACATGAGGTATAGGTATTAAGTAGTTACAGTAAAATAGTTCTTTTTGTTTTGACAAAAGTTATAATTGTGTGTATAAATTATTTACTAGATTATAATATATTATATAGATTATAAACTTATTTTAGATGTATAGTTTTTCTACACTTGCATTAGTACAATAGAGATTAGAGTTTAATAAGAAAGAGAAGTATGTAATATAGTTAGTTGTATTTGAGTAATACAAGTAAATATGTAATTTGAAGTATTTTGAATTTGATATTAGTTTTTCTGATAGGCGATATCTGTCATAGTAGCCGTCTGCTCTAGCCGGTTTATACCAGTTTTGATTAAAATTACAACGTTTTAACGAGCCAAACAAACCCACGTACCAATGGTTTTCATGGTCTTGATGTTACGGTGTTAAAAACATTAGTTTTATATAACATCAAAGGGTCCATGTGGGACTAGTTGGAATTTGTTTATGGTGATAAAGTATTTGTTTATGAAACTGCCTCTTTATAAAGTATACTAAAGTAAGTGACCTTTTAAGCAAAAAAAAAAAAAAAAAAGAGTTGACTTTGACCTTAATGGATGCAAAAAGTGTCTTTTGTGGTTATAAAATTGAGTTTGTTGGTAATGAAAAAGCCATGATGGGCTATGGGCTTTTTTATTTTTAAATCGAAAAGTGACCACAGGTTCAGTTGACATATATTTCTAGTTGAACTAACCTGATATTTTTATGAAACATACTTTTAACTGGAAAGCGTGTTATAAGTAAACGGGTCAACATACTTTTTCTCAAATATTGTCTAATCTGGTTAATGTTATGTTATCGTAGTCTGGTTGCTGCAAGCCCTCAGACAGTTGTGGTTTCACCTACGTGACCCCAACTAACTGGACCAAGAGCAACACAACAGCCACCAACCCGGACTGCAATGCCTGGAACAATGATGAAAACATCCTGTGCTACAACTGCCAATCATGCAAGGCTGGCTTGCTTGATAACATAAAGAGTGATTGGAAAAAGGTTGCCGTCCTGAATGTGGTCTTCCTCGTGTTCCTCATCATTGTCTACTCCATCGGCTGTTGTGCGTTTAGGAACAACCGTGAGGACAACTCTTGGAAACGCTACCCTTAGACTCGGATGTTATTATTGTGTTTTCTTTTAAGTACTTATATCGTTTTTGAGAGATTATTACTTTCTTTGTTTAGGTGTAAATAATGGATTGAGATTCTTGTTCTTGGTATTATAATTCTGTTATATTTTGGTTTATCTGGGTCAACTATTTAGAAATATTTATGGTTGCCGAGTGAGTCAAGCTCGAGTTCGGCTTCTTTAGCATAAGAGATTGTCTCATAGCTTTTCAAACTCGAGGTCAGCTTGGGCTTTTGGGTGATCTATGAGTAGCTAAGACTAAAGGGTATGGGGGCCGGCTAGGACCGGCGCCGGTCCCCCACACCGCCCCCTGAGGCTCGGCTCGGCACAAGCGGCTCCCCACAGCCGGGTTAGACGGGCCAATTTTGAATGTTATAGCCGTTGATGAACGGCTCTTTTATATTAAAAAAAAAAATTCCTTTTTCAATTTAAATACCCTCTATCTCATCCATTTTTATACAATTCTATCCCATTCTACTCCCATTCTTCTCCAATTCTCTTCCTTTTTTTTTATAAAAAACACTCCATATTTTTTATACCATTTTCTCTAATCATGTATCCATTCAACCCAAACAACCCCAACCCGAATAATCACAACCTGAACCAACCTAACTTTTTTTCGACTCCCGCTTACACTCCGACTATGGATCATTCGTGGGGGGCTCTGCAATTTCCTTTTTCTGGTTTCCAACAAACACCGAACGCATTCTCACAAATGTCTCAAGTTCAACAACTCCAACAATACCAAGCACTCCAACAAATCATGCAACGCAACTCGTTTGAACAACTCCAATCGCAACCGCCAACTTCCCAACCGGTTCAACTTGACGATGATGATGATGAAGAAGTCGTCCCCGAATTGCCACCGCAAGAGCTCAAGCGCCGAAAAAACAAGGGGAAGGGGAAGAAGGTTGAAAACGTACCCGAAACCGCGCCAAAAAGCGGTTCGAGAGCAAAGGGGAGACCTTGGACGAAAGTTGATTTATTTTTTAGGCGTTTGTTAAAAGAATTTTTTTTTATTTTTACTAATGCATTATTTTTTAAAATTTAGGAAACAACCAAACGGCGCCTAGTTTTTGGAAGGTGACAACGGATAGATTTAACACGATTATGGAGCATGGCCTGGCTCGTGATGTCGAATTCGTCTCGGGCAAGTGGCGTAAAATGAGCAAGATCGTCAATAACTTTAACGCGATTTATAACCAAATTTACACTTCTCATCCTAGCGGGAGTAACGACGAGGACATTCTTAACCTAGCTATCGCTAAGTGGGACTCTCAAAATGCAACGCCTTTCCCGCACTTCCGAGCATGGAACGTTGTAAGGAAAGAACAAAAATGGAAGGCGGATCCAAATAAGGTCGCAACTGCCAAACGGACTAAAACTTCCGAGTCCGGAAGTTATAGTGCGGGAGACTCCACCGGTCGTTGTCAAATCGACATAAACGACGAACCGGAAGATGACGAGGATGTGTTGCCCGTTCACGAGTCGGAACGTCCCATCGGGAGGGACAAAGCAAAAAAAGAGGTGGCCGGAAAGCGCAAAGGGGCCGGCTCGAGTGGAGGGGGCGGCTCGGGCGGAGGGGGCGGCTCGAAGGCATCGGCGAAAATGGACGACTTGTTAAACGAATTCCGTTCGTTCAAAGAGTTCGCGACCGAAAAATACACTCACAAGAAAACCGTGTCGGGCAACTATGCTCGAGCGGAGGATTTTAGGATTATGAGGTTGGATCTCGACTCGGTTCCGGAGGATGAACGCGAGGTTTATCGGAGGATGAAAGAAGAGGTGAAGAAAAAATGGACGTCGTAGGTTGTTTAGTTTTTTAATCGTATCGTAATTTTTTTTTGTTTTTTATGTTTTTAGGAAATGTAATTTTTTTTTATTTTTCGGAAATGTTTTTTTATTTTTTTTATTTTTAGGAAATGTAAATTTTTTTATGTTATGAAATGACTTTATTTATGTTGTTTTATATTATATTTTTTAACTTTTATAAATTTTATATTAAGTTAATAAAAAAACACTTAGAAAATTATAAAATAATGAAGTGGGTGTATTTTTTTACCAAAGGATAAATTTTTTTAACCATAGGGTTGTAGCCTAGCGTATCAATGTGTCAATTGTTTACTTTTTAATTATTGGGTGCATGATTAGTGGCATCTTTTTTAAATACAAACTTTCAAAGAAGTAGTCTAGCATGTCAATGTGTGCTGGCAACTCCTATAATGGATTTGAATGCATTTTTTTTCATCTTTAATTCATAACTAGTTTTTTTTATATCGCCGAAACTGAGCAAATGATAATATAAAATAAACGTGATTTGAAAATAAAGCATGTTGATTAAAAAATCAAACCATTAGAACGATTTAGTTTATCATCATTCCGTTTTATAATACAAATAAATACTTTATTTTGAGTATCACCTCATTTTTAACAAAACTTATAACGGAATGTCTGGAAAAGAAATCAAGCACAACTACGTACTTAAGTTTTTAGAAAAAAAAAGTTATAAACGTAACATATTAAAGAAGTATCAAATCAATCGATAAATTAATATATGTTCAAAAAACAATTATTAAAAAAAGGTAAAGGAAATATATATTTAAAAAAAAAGAAAAGTATGTTATTAAAAGTAAATATAATAATGAACTATTATATTATAATATATTAAATAATAAAATAATAAAAAAAACTATATATTATATAAAAATAAATTTATTATTCATCGTCCTTCGAAAACAATATATATATATATATATATAGGGAGAAGATCATGCGAGAACCACCTCTTATTGTGAGAACCGCGAGAACCAATGTGAACACACAAAAAATGCCTAAAAATAGCTAAAAATCACACAAAATTTTTTTTTGAATTTTTTATAAAAAAATCGCTACTTTTCGAAGCAAATTTAAAAAAAAAATTTAAAAAAAAATTTTTTTTTTTGGTTTCGAAAAGTAGCGATTTTAACATAAAAAATTCAAAAAAAAAATTTTATATTTTTTTAGATTTTTTTAGGTTTTTTGGGGGTTTAGTTTTTAGCATTTTAGCTTGGGGGGGGGGGGGGGTTAGGTTTTTTTTTAGCATTTAGCTTGGGGGGGGGGGGGGGGGGGGGTTTAGGTTTTTTTTTGGGGGGGGGGGGGGGGGGTGGGGGGGTTTAGGTTTTTTGGGGGTGGGGGGTGGGGGTTAGGTTTTTTTAGGTTTTTTTTAGGTTTATATATATATAGGGTTAGGATCAAGAGTGAACTCCCCCCTCATTTGTGAACTGTGTGAACTCATCTTGGCCCTTGATTTATTTTTAAGATAATAAGGGTAGGATTGTCATTAGCAATTTAAACTTGATTTTTTTATTTAATTATAAACTTGTTAATATTGATTCGTCAATATCAGTTACTATATTATACAACTTATCCCTATTTTCTTGTGATTCAATTGAATCACCGTTTAATTAAAATTTCGATTTCAAATTCCTCCAAAAATAAGATCCACAGGTAAACCTTTTTTTCCAGATTCAATTTCAGTGACCTTCATCTTCTTTTTGAATCTGATCATCTTGTTCATCAAAGTTCCAGCCATCTTCTTTTGTATTTCATCATCTAATCACAGATATCCAAGAGACAATACCTAGTCCAGAAATCAATAACGTGTTCTTTACAACGATTAATCGTCCTGCTCTTTATTCTTTTGATTTCTTCCCTGTTATTTCGATTCACATAACCACATGATTCACATCAGATGTTCGTCAATATCGGTGATTTTATTCCCAGGAATCCAAGCAAAGGTACGAGTATCTAGTGTGTTCTTATCCGATAATGTTTTCGTTACAACAATGGATCGCCCAGGTGTGGTTTTTATGATCTTTAAGATGAATATACGTATACGAAAGTTGTATCTATTCTATTCCTATCGTTTTTTGCTGCAGGTTTTTTCATGTTATTGTGTTATCCAAATGTTATTGTTATTGTTTTCGTTACAACAATGGATCTTTGAGCTTATTTGTATGGGAAAGCTGCCATGTTTCATCATGCATCCGAGGTGTTCGACGAAATGCCTGAGAGAAAATGTGGCCAGGTTGTTAAGTTTTTTTAATGCGCTTCTTGGTGCTTGTGTTAGTGCCAAGAAGTTTGATAAGGTTGATGGGATTTTTAGAGAGTTGACTGGAAGATGGGTGTGAATCTGGACATTGTTTCGTAAAATACCATGGCCAAGGTTTAGTATTTTTAAATGTTTTGTTTAGCTAGGTTAACGAATCGTCCAGGTTTTATTTGATCAGTTTATGTGAATCGGCCAGCTTTATGTGATCAGTTTTTAGTTCATCGCATTTTTTATTTCAATCCAGCGGTTGATTTATGTTTGGATGGGTAACATGTATTCATGTGCATATCAACTATTTTTTTCAGTTTTGAAGCATATCTTTTTGCTGATGATTTTGATTATAGGTCCACAAAACACTGTGTTTTGTGTTGGTTCTATAGAATCATGCCTTGTTTATGTATTCCCAGTATGTTCTGTTTTTTTACACATACGTAAATATCATAAGCAGCACACCGTTTGTAGGGTTTTTTTGTATCTTTTTTAGTTTAGTGCCAGAAGTTTTTTTTTTCAAACATACACATAGGTTAATGAATGTTTTATGTTAATATAACACTTGCATGTACACATATGTATAGATCATAAGTAACACACACAAGTTTTTGCGGTATCCCAAGTCAAGGCTAGACAAATTATGTGTACATCAATGTACTCTAATTATAGTCGTTTGTTCTCTTAATGTTCAGAGTCGGACAGTCGGTAGCTAGTAACGTATACGAGACACCTAATGGCAGTAGGTATTGAACGCCAGTTGTTTCGCCCAGTTGCAAACCCGTTCTAAAGGTGAGATTTAGTTCAATGGAAGACGCTATTGCAATGTATGAGAGTTACGCACAACTAGCAGGGTTTTGTACAGTTGCTGGAAAGCACAGAAAGGGCTGCAACTGTAAAAAGTCAATGTGCTAGAAAAAGTACTGCGAGTGTTATCAGGGTTGTTCACATCGCGGTGTAATGGTTCAATTCGTTTCAGATTCTCGCAACTTAGAGGTGTCTGTTTTGACCCGTATACTTATACAACGTGTCAAGTTATGTATTATATCTAACGGGTCAAACAAGAAAAAATAAAACTATTATGTTTTGCATTATACAGATTAATGTTTGTTTGGTTTATTCATTATGTAACATACAGGGGTTTTTACTTTGTTTTTAGGCGATGGTATGAATTTTGCTTGGTTGATTTATTGTAGACATTTGTAAAGAGGTTTTTTTTTATTAAATACACTGGGATATGAAGATTTATTAATACAATGTGTACACATGTGTATACTGCGATGTACACATGTGGATCTTGTTTGCAACCTGGGTTGTACACATGTGTATACGCAGTCGTTACACATTAACACATGGTCTTACAAACCTGGGTAGTAGTATAGATCAAGTTTTTGTAACAGGTATAATGTAACATGATGTCGCTCAAACTATATATGGTTCACAAAACCAACCAACATAAGCAATAACACATGGTCTTACAAACTTTTCGTAAAATCATTTTGAAATTGACAGAAGGTACATTGAGAAAATTCATTGTTCTAGAAACATATCTCGAGTAAAATATCTACTTTGTGACAACAAAAACAAGTTCTAAGGAAAACTAACGTAGAATTAACCAAATGTAGCACATGGTTTTGACAAGCAGCTAAAACTGCTACAACACTGGCAAAAACGAAACATTAGGCCTAAAATCAACCGATTAGATGACATGTACCAACGGACTCCATCCTTCGAATGTCACCGCCATACGAATATTTAAATGCTTCTTTTTTGTGAGTCTGGTCATTAAACCCTCCATGAAAGATCAGAATTGACAAATTGTTTAACAAATATTAGGAAAAATGTCACGATTGTTTAGCTCGAACACGACCACTTCTACGAATAGTCTTGTCTGATGAATCCATTTGGGGAGCTTGAAGATCCGCATTTGTTTTTCTCTTTCTAGAATTTGGGGCTGTAGAGATTACTCCGTTTTCCTGTTTAATTGCCAATAAATGTACCATTTGAAAATACATCAGCCCTATTCCACCTTTGGTTTCAAACACCATTTGCCTGCACATGCTCCATAAAATTAGACACTTGTATTGTCACAATAATACTTATGGATAATACAGTTTTTTCTTCGGTGTACACTGGTATGTTCACCTGTGTACAACAGTCTGTACACATGTGCACAACAGTGCATTACATAAGTCTACACTATTCCAGGTGCAGACAAATAACCAACCTTTTGTACACATGTGTACATCGTAGTATAACATCGCCTAAAAACAGAGTAAAAACCCCTGTACAAATGTCTACAACAAAATCAACCAACCAAACATCATACATCAACGATTTTACAACAAAATGTGCACACCAAACATCATACATCAACGATTTTACAACAAATCAACCAAACAAACAAACAAACATCATAACATCGCATAAAAACAGAGTAGATCAGGAAAACAAAAAAAAAATACGAATTTTGAGTTCAATCCCTATATTGACGAATCCAACAATGACAGCAGCAAATCAAATAAACACGGGGCGGTAAGTTTTACACAAATAATCTTTCGAAGCATAATACACAACTATATAATCATTTGAACGCTATTCACAAAGTGTATACTAAAAAAAGTAACATAAACGGAAAGACACGTTTCATCAGTATCCCAAAAACAACCACACAAACTATCTTTACACTACTGAACTCGAAACTATAATGAATGACATACACATGTGCACTTCAGGACAACATAAATCATCTAACACAACCCAAAAGCTTAACAGCAAAATGACACAAATAATGCCTAAAAACAGAGTACAATCAACTATCCTCTACAATTAACCAAACTTTTTCATGAAAATTACTGATGTACTATAACAATCACTAATCATAACAAACAATCGGCTCAAAAACTTCATTATATAATGACTTGACCAAATTAAACAAACCCTAACTTTCGATTTGCATTTACGAGGAGAAGTATAAAACAAACACAATGTACAACGACATGACGAATCATTTTAACATTTGAAGTCGGCGATTGTTTACCTTTGCCCGGGAAATCGTATCAATCGACCTGCTACTTCTTCAATTCGACGTGCGTCGTGTGTATATAAACAATGACGTCAACTTGTGTTCAAAGATTAAGAATGTGTGTTTTGAATATAAGTTGAATATTAGGGTTTTTTTGCAACTAAATCTGCTAGAGAATAGGGATTGAAGGAATCGAGAAGATATGGAAACTATTAATTTCTGGTTATTAATTTAATAAATTGTGTATTTACCCAAATACCCTTATTCATCAAATTAAAAGTCACAACTAATCAAAAAATTACCATCATGCCATTACCATTAAATATCATCATCTAAGAGATAGAGGGTCAAGATCTGTTCACTTTGTTCACAAGTTAACCATTGTTCACTCTAGAACCCTACCCTATATATATATATAGGGAGGGGCTCATGCGAGAACCACCCTTATTGTGAGAACCTTGAGAACCAATGTGAACACAACCTAAAATAGCTAAAAAAACCTAAACCCCCCCAAGCTAAATGCTAAAAAAAACCTAACCCCACCCCCCCCCCCCCCCAAAAAAAAAAAAACCTAAACCCCCCTCCCAAGCTAAAATGCTAAAAACTAAACCCCCAAAAAACCTAAAAAAATAAAAAAAAAATCTAAATTTTTTTTTGAATTTTTTTATGTTAAAATCGCTACTTTTAAAAGCAAAAAAAAAAAATTTTTTTTTAAAAAATTAAAATTTTTTTTTGGCTTCGAAAAGTAGCGATTTTTTTATAAAAAATATTAAAAAATTCAAAAAAAAATTTTTTGTGTGATTTTTAGCTATTTTTAGGCATTTTTGGTGTGTTCACATTGGTTCTTGCGGTTCTCACAATAAGAGGTGGTTCTCGCATGATCTTCTCCATATATATATATATAATGTTTATAAAAACAAACAAAAATGGAAAGTGGAAACACATTTTTTTGTCCTTTAACACGAACTAACATTTAACTTTGACAAAATTATACGAATCAACCTTTATGTTATACCCAAGCTGCATTTCATAATTTTCACTATAAAATCGGCCAAATTCAACCTTTATGTTCATGTTTTGTAACATTCTATAACTTTTACGACTAACGTCATCAAAAACACAGTTAAGTTACCTCACATGCTTTGCATGTGAGGATACAATGGTCTTTTATAACATAAAGGTTGATTTATAAAAAAATATTATTATAAAGGTTGATTTGTGCAAAAATATTATTTGTTAATAATTATATATTTATATATAAAACATAGTTTTAAATTTATTTATAAAAATTATGCTTTTAATACTTTTATAAAGTAAATAATAATGACAAGATAAAATACTTTTATATAAAGTATAAATAAAACACAAATTCTTTTAAAATAAAGTTATTGTAATATCCAGAATCTTTTTATAACTATAATGGACTTTTTAAAACTACTCAAACTAAAAAGTATTATTTATGCATATGTAAGTATGTGTTTATAAAAAAAAACAGATTTATATCGATATAAGAAACTAATAAATTAATTTGACGTTTAAAAAGTCGTTAATAAACTTCAGAAGTAAATTGTAAATATATAATATGTAAATCATACAAATGCAATAGAAAATAATAGAATGTACTAATTTGATAAGTACTAGAATGTAATTTGATAAAGGTGGTAACATATTCTTACAAACGTTTTTTTGAACAACAAATTTGGACCACTGAAGGACCACTGTAGTATTATTGTGCCATTAGCGGAACTACCCGATCATATCCATCTCCACTAGGCATAATGCCTATACACCAATTCAGGAGGAAACCCAATAAATATGGGAAAAAACCCCTTGTGGGAATCGAACCCAGGACCTATTGCTCCCAAGTCTTATCCAACCTCGAAATGTCACTAGACTATAAAGTCATTGACCATATTTCTTACAAACTAGAATAGAATACTTATATTACCAATCAAATTTTAAGAAATTCTATTATTTTCTATTGCATTTGTATTATTTACATATTATATATTTAGAATTTGTTTACTGACGTTTATTAACGATTTTTTATAAGTCAAATTAACTTATTAGTTTCTTTTATCGATATAAATTTGTCTAATATTTTGTTTTTATAAACACATACTTACATATACATAAAAAATACTTTTTAGTTTGAGTAGTTATAAAAAGTCCGTTATATTTATATATAATTATAAAAATATTCCGGATATTACAATAAATTTATTTTAAAAGGATTTGTATTTTATTTACACTTTATATAAAAGTAATTTATCTTGTCATTATTATTTAATTTATTAAAAAATATTAAAATCAGAATTTTAATAAAATAAATTTAAAACTATTTTTTATATGTTTATATATAAATATATAATTATTAACAAATAATATTTTTGCACAAATCAACCTTTATTTTATAAAAGACCATAGTACACTCACATGAGGTAACTTAACTGAGTTTTTGGACGACGTTAGTTGTAAAGGTTATAGAATGTAAAAAATATGAACATAAAGGTTGGATTTGACCGATTTTATAGTAAAAAGTATCAAATACAGTTAAGGTATAACGGTTGATTTGTGCAATTTTATCATTTAACTTATCATGTTAAGTTTGATAGAGTTCCCCATATTTCATGATTGAACTTCCAAAGATATACATTTTTGCTCTATGGTGGGAAGGTAAACTTTGAAGACTAAAATTATATTTTTCAAAAAGTTGGAACCAAAACCATATTATAAACATATCACGTGTAAATGTGATGAAACTTTGTGTAGTAACAAATATTACTTTTTTAGACAACTTAAAATCATATCATAATAAATCCTAAATAAACTCCCTAACACTTTATATACGAAATAAGCAATTACTAAGTTGATGCGTGTGAATTTGATAATGAGAACTTAACCAAATTAGATGGAATGAAAACTCGATTATTTTGCGACTTTTGTACGGTTGGTTTCGATACAAACCATATTTATCCTACAAACCGTAAGAACAGATCCTAGCACTTAAAAAAAGTTAAATTAGCATATACTAAAACAATACATACATAAAAGTAGCACTTTTGAATTATATTAATACATGAAAATTAACCAAGATAATTGATTTTAGCACATATGTGAAATGATATAAGCACTTTTCTTTATTAGCACATTAAAAACAAAAGTAAGATCCAAATAATGAATTAATTGCTTGTTAACATAATTTTAAGGAAGTCAAGATAATTGATATTATTTAGGTTATCATTTTACCATTTCTCTATAATTGGTTGGATGTCATATAACACTTTTTAAATTGTTCTTACAGTTTGTATACGAAATGAGCTTTGTATTTGATCCTACTCCGTTCACCCTATCACATATACTATTCATTCATTTGTTTCGGTGGCTCACTAGTTTTTGCACCGCCCGCGTTGCGGGGCACTAAAGCAAATATTTCTCTCATAACATGTACGTCTGTGTTTCGGTTACTTGTACATACTACTCATAACATGATCGAAAAAAAATTACATCGAGTCAATCAGTTAAAACAAAGCACTACTATAGTTTTGCAAAGAAAATAACCAGAACGATGGAAACACTATAATTTTTAATTGGGGGCAAAATTGTAATTTTTCAGGACAAATGAGCGTGTGCCAGCAGCCGTCTGGAATGAAAAAAAATTATACCAAGTCAACCAGTTAAAACAAAACACTACCATAATTTTGTAAAAAAAAAAAGTTAAAAAGATGTCATGATTATAATTTTACACTGGGGTAAAATCATAATTTGACAGGGAAAAAAACAAAAACGATAATAAAACTGTAAATTTGAACTGAGTGCAAAATCGTAATTTGAATGAGAGAAAAAAAAACTAAAACCAGTGAAACAACAACAAAGTAATTTGAGTGAGAGAGGAAAAAAGCTAAAACAATGGGAAAATTGCAAATGTAAACAGGGAAAATCATAATATGGCCTCACCCATTTCCTCCAATGCAGTTTCCTGCCATGTCTTTTGTTGTTACATGTGTTAATTTAAAATTACGTGTTTAAAATATAGGAAAAAATCAAATACCAATAAACTTAACCTACTAAATATACAAATTAAAGGAAAAGTAAAAAAGACAAGGTGACATTTTTGTAATTACCACCAACTATTAAAGTTACTATACAAATGTGAACTCAACTAAAAATACCTAAAAAACACAATTTTTTTTTAAATAATTTCTATAAAAAAATCGCTACATTTTGATACAATTTTTTTTTTGCTACTAAAAGTAGCGATTTTTTATAAAAAATAATATTATTTTGTGTGTGTGTTTTTTTTTTGTTTTTTAGGTTTTTTGGGGGTTTAGTTTTGCTTGGGTGGGGGGGGGGGTAGGTTTTTTAGATAAATTTGTAGAGTAAGATTGATAGTTATTGATAATTACAAAAATGCCACTTGTATTTTTGACTTTTCCTTCAATTTGTATGTTTAGTATGTTAAGATTATTTGTACAAGAACTTTCCCCTTAAAATATAATCCTTTTCAAATAGTAGAATATGAAAATGATTGCAATGGAGAAATATTAATTGGATAACGCATGAAAGTCTTTATCACCTATAACTACAAATTTCAAGTCTTATCATCTTAAACCACAAATTTCAAGTCATCCATTAACTTGACTGAGTGTCACTTTCGGTGATATTAAGTTCCACTAAACTATTTAATTTCCACAAAACATACGTGTAGTTTTATTTATTCTATATTGAAGATATTGTGTTATCAACGGCACTTGATTATAGTGTTCGAATTGATGATCAGTTGAAAATTTAATTTTTTTTTTGAAAACTTCACGTCATTAAAACAAAACACGGACTGTCTCCAAGGCGGAGATAACCGAATCAAACAAAGTTACATAACCTCAAAATTGAAGGTATACCAACCCTTCCAATCAATCCCCATACCTTTACCTCTACTTTTATATCACAAAAAACTCAACGCTTTAACTTTGGATACAAGTTGACTCACATTCGTACTAACATTGGAGAACACTTTTTCATTACGGGCCTTCCAAATCCACCAACAAGTCAAAATGAATATACCATATAGAATTTCCTTCTTAGCCTTTGAAACACCCACTTGATTAACTACCATCGGAACATCTTTGATAGAGAACAAACAAATACATCGGAGGAATGTTACACCAACTAGCAACCCACTCCAATCTCCATTCCCGACTCTACAAGCTGTAAACATATGATCCACCGATTCCTCATAATCGTCACATAACCCGCATAAAATGTCATCAGTAAATATATTCCTCCTACGAAGAGCGCATTTGGTCGGAATCCTCTCTAATGTAGCCCGCCACATAAAAATATTACACTTGTTCGGCATCCATTTGCACCAAACATACGGATTAATCACCTCATCAGATCCCTCACTTTTCAACCAAGATTTCACATCTTTAACCGAATAATCCTTCAAGTCGCCCACATTCCAAACCCATTGATCTTCATTATTGGTTAAACGAGCACTTATAATCTTCCTATAACACTCCACAGCCTCGATCATCTCCTGTTCTGTAGCCGGATAGCGTTTCCAATCCCAAGTAATACGCTCGGCATCATTCCCTTCCCCTAGTTTATCCGCAACTACACACCATCGGTTTTTCTCTAGCCGAAAAAGAGTCGGGTATATCTTCATAAGAGGCAATCGATTAATCCAAGGGTCAACCCAAAACCTTATGTTTTTGCCATTTCCCAATTTACCTTTTATCATCCCAATCAAATCAGTATCACCCACTTTCAACTTATAACCACACATCACAATCTTAGACCATGTACCAGGAAAGTTGTTACTGCGCGGATACGTTTCCCATCTTCTAGCCGAACCATGTACAACATCAACCTCCTTCCTCCAAAGCACCTCACTTTCTGTACGATAACGCCATAACCATTTACAAATTAAAGCGTTGTTACTCACTTCAAGTTTATTAATACCCAAACCCCTTCCTTCTTCGATTTAGTGACCACCTCCCACCCCACCCAATGAACTTTATTCACCTCCACATTACCTCCCCGAATAAACTTCTTAATTAAAGATTCAAGTTTTTTGATGACCGCGACCGGAGCTTTATATAATGAGAAGAAATATCCACACTATCATCGTATATGTTCACGTCCATGAGGTTTCCGATAACTTACACAAACTATTTCTTTTTCTTTCTGTGTAATTTATTACACTACCGTTTACAAAATTCTTTGATATGAAATTAAACAAATATATGTTTGACAAACTTCATACTATAGCGATTGACACGTTAATAACAGAATATAGAATACGGCACGTATATGGATAGAAAATGAAGGGATTGATTTGGGTGGAACCTAAAAACTAGTGGATGATTATGTAGTATAAATTTAAGAGTAAAATGCCATTTTCATGGTTTGACTATTTTTTCGACTTTCGTCCTTAAGTTGTCATTTTCATCCAAAAAGTCTGAAATCTTGCTGTTTTTATCCCTGAGGACCAAATTTCGAGGGATGAAAGTCGCAATAATTTGCCAACATAAAAGATGAAAATGACAATAAAACGCAAACTTGAAGGACTCAAATGTATAAAAAAGTCATTTTGGATGGAATAAGCAAAAATGACTAAACCTCAGGGACGATCTTACTTAGTTTTTCCGGCCTCTTATTTTGAAGTATTTGGATATATTTATTCACAACTGTTATATAAAATAGGCAAATTGGAAATAAATAATCCCACCTAACTCAATTTGGCCAATAATAGTCCCAAGTCAGTTATTGGCTGATAATAATCTGAGATGGTCACAGGAGAACTAGCCGCTCATGACGTTCGAACAACCTTCAAAAGCTTGAGATGAGATTGAATTCATGATCGAATCGGTGTTTTGCGGGAGATGTGTGATGATATTGGGAGGATTTGAGAGCTGAAAGTTATCAAGTTTGCTGCCAAAATTCGTATCATCAAGAAGTGTTTTAATTAGGGTTTTCAAAAACCCTTTAATCCCCTCACAATACAAGTCACGTGTGTCCCACGTTTCCCGCCGTCACCTACGGTTGTAAAACCGTAGGTTACGGATCTGCATGTATTGTTTCAATGTGTAAGCCGTAAACCCCAACTAACAACCGTAAGCCTTAAGTATAACATGCTGTCTCTTTATGTGGACATCACCTGCAAAACCGTAAGTCACGGTTTCACTTTCGTAACCCACGGCGCGATTTCCCATCTCTGCTACAACTAAAAATCAACTTTCGATTAATGACATTTCATCCCCTCAACTTCATTATTCTTCATTCCCTTTATGTTTTCACTAAACTGAACTTCAGATTAATGACACAAAGGCCCTTCAACTTTAGTGTTTCATAAATCTCGAACATCCAAACTATGTTCTACTTTCCGATAATGACCGAAAGGTCCCTTAACTTCAGTTCTTCTGTAGGATCGTTTTCATACCCGAACGAGTCGATCAGAAGAGTTTTGCTCAACACGAAAGGCGGAAACAGACGTGTAGAGGTCTATTCAGCTAGATTTACACTTTTAACTGTTGTATGATTGATTTGATAACAATTTACAATCTGACAACATTTCGGCAGCACTTCGTTATACTGACCGGAAAGTTACAAATGAAATCAAGTATTTATAGGGTGCGTGATTTCGTTTGAGGATGACTCAAACGAAATTACTGTTCAAACGAAATTAACAATTTCGTTTGAATGTGTCAAGTCAGTTTCAAACGAAATTAAACAATCTAATTTCGTTTGAACTTGTCTCACACCCTATACTTGACATATTTCTCGTATAACGTGCCCTGATCTCTCTAAGTACAAACAAGACTCGATACAAGACGAAATCGACAGACGCATGCACCAACAGACTCCCCCTCGAATGTTGACGAGTCTTCAGTGTCGAGTCTTCGCATCTTCAGTCTTTATCAGTCCTTTCGAACTCTTTGAAGTATCTGACGCTGTAAGCATCCTCAAATCTCTCTTCTCTTTTCACCAGCACCAACACACTCCTTCCTTTAGGTGTCTTCAGACTCCCCCTTTCGATATGCTAGGATCGCAGCCTGGCTTGTTAAAATCACAGAGTCCTCAGGTATCGGAACCTGACTCTCTATCATCTATCCAAGATCACCTAGCTCTTATCCTGCACATTCTCTACCCAAAAATAAATTTTCTGATGATAACTTGTAAAAACAATCTCACCATCTAATGAACACTTGCAGGAATTATACAATCAAAGAATGATTTTACAATGTAGATCTCTGATGAAAACACTTGAAAATCTATCATTTTTCTTTTCAGAACACACTCTCCCAAACCATTTGTTCATCATGTTTAGCACTTGAAATTTTGAAAATCAGTTTTCCAACATCAGTTGTCGAAAATCTTTTTGTATTTTACAAAATTTATGCTAAAACACACTAAAATCTTTTTGGATTTTTTTAAAATGTAATGAAATGCAGTAAAGAAATATTTACAAACAATATTTTTACGAGTTTGTGTAAGAGGATCATATCAGTTTTTGAGACAAATGTCCAACACCGTTAAGCTTTAATCATTTTAAGTTCTAAACGATTCACTTAGATTGTCAGTATACTGATCCACTTAAATTCTCACACAAAGTTCAATTGCTTCGAGATACGAGATTAATGTCTTAAGTACTTAAACTTAATCACGTGTCCCACCTCAGAATATACTCCCGTATCCAGATCCCAATATTCAGTCTTACAGGTGAGTATACCACAGATGATATCCGTAAGGGGTTAAATTGCGAAAACCGTGAGAGCTCAGGTCAGAACTTCCGTTCAGCAGAGAGATGACGGCTCGACTTTTGGTGTGTCTTCTTTAGAGGATCTTTTTTACAACAGCACATGATTTACATATTTTTTCAATGTTTCATCATTTTTTATGCTGAGGGTAGGCTATATTTCAAGCAAGCATAAAGTATTCTCCGGGGACTAGGCCATTGCTTCCGCAAAATCAGAAGTCTCGGGATAATACCCCAGATATCACTGAGCATAAAGACCTAGTATCTCAGAAATAGGGACCTTTCAAACAAGATTTCGGGGGTTACCCATATATCCGAGAGATGTTCCCCACGATATAAGCAAGTTTGAATTTAGGTTTATATCTCGTCACAATCTACTAAATGTGCAAAAACCTACTGGCACATCATCAGTGAGACCGTTTATCACAATTTAACTTTCCATTTCTTTAGCATGTTGTGATAGTCCACTGATGTACTATCATTTCCTTTTCTTTGACACAAAAACTCATTTTTCATTATATCATGTTTTTGACTTTTTCAAATGTTTTTTGGATTTTCAGAAATTTCTTACTCCCCCTAAAATGCAAACACATTTTAGGAAATTTGAAAACAAACTGTACAAACAACGTGACAACTGAAATCGAATCGCTTCAAATCGCCATCCACTTGGCATAAACAATCAGAACTCCCCCTTACAACAAACTATTTTCCCATTGTGATTTCCAAACACTTAAGTTTGTTTTAATCAAATGGTTTTTCCGGAAAATAAGTTTTGTTGATTTTATAAAACCATTTGTAGGTTAGGGGTTTGGTTCATCACATTGTCTTTCAACCACTTGTAAGAATAGTCCAATCAAGTTCAATCTAATGACCTTGATTAACTTGCTTATAAAAAGACAACCTCTTTTTCAACCTCATGGCTTACCAACCAATACCATTTGTAGGTTGAATTCTCAAAATGCCGATTCCTACTCCTCACTTACCAACCTGGGAGTTCCGGCAAGTCATACTAATGACCAATTTTCAATTTTTCAACAAACAATATAAGAATGATGCCGATTCCTGCTCCACGATTACTAACTTGGGAGCTCCGGCAAGTCCAGAATTTTACTGTTCATAATAGGTACCATCCCAGTCACAAACCAGGGATGGCTCAACTTTACCTTTCTTCGTTTTCTTCTCGTAAAATTCCTTGACTCCTTTTACCTTCCTGTCAACCATTTTTCCAAAAATATGATGTACTTTGGAATTAAACGCTTTTTCAACATCAAATTCTTTCTTTTCAGAAAAGAACTGATATGAAATCTCAACTTTACCAATTTTCTTTTTAAAATTTTCCGCCCGAAGTGGTGGAAAATTCACATCATCCACAGTCGGCACTGATTTTTCACTTTTAATTTCAACCTGTGGCTCCTATGACTTTGTCGAATCAGATTCATCGCCAGAAGATAGCTCCTCTGATTTTGACGAATCAGAATCATTGCTAGAACTACCATCCGATTTCTTAACAACCCATTTCTGGTTGTCAAGGTTTCCCTTTTTCTTGTAAAATCTGTTTAAACTTTCACCAATCTCAAAAATTGAATTTTTGAAAAGTTTAGTTCTGTCAATTGGTGGTTCAAACTCAACCTCTTTATCTTTCAGTTTACGAGAAACTCCATGTTTTGATTTTATTGCCTCGGAACAATCTTTGGCAATATGTCCAGCAATGTTGCATTGGAAACATGTTCTCGTTTCTTTCTTCTGATCAACAAACTTTATCTCTTCTTGCTTCTTCGCAAGGAATTCTCTGTTTGACTGGTTCCTGAACAGACTTTCTTTTTCTTCTTCAGTAGTTGTACCTGAAACAAATATCATTTTTGATTTAAAATCACGAACATATTTTTCATTTTTTCTGATGGAATAAAACCTAATCCTTTCTTTTTGAAATTACCGTTATGGTTTGGTTTCTTTCGATAACCAGAACCAGAACTGTAACCCTTTTTCTTGTTTTCTCTTTGTTTAACTCTTGAGGTGTAAGGTATTAGTTTTATAGAAAGATTTACATCTTTTATTTCAGAAATATTAATTTCTGTTAGTTTAAAAACCTTTTTGATCATGTCTGGTTTGACACATCTTATTGGAAATTTCTCATAAAAATATAATTTGTCAGAATCATTCAAAGTATATGCAACTTTAAACGTTTCGTCATTCCAATTAGATTTTGATAGAAGAAATTCTTTATTGTAAACTCTTTTGGCCTGTTTGTTGGTTTGACTCGGAATGCTCGAGTCAGACTTTGACTCCGACATAGACTCCGACTTTGACTCCTCGGATTCATCTTTATCCAACACCTGATCGACCACTTTCTTTATTAACTCGGACTCATGATCAGTGTCAGATGACGTAAACGTGACATCAATATTATCTGGCAAGTTAACTGTAGACTCCGACTCCCACTGTAAATTTGTTGCCTTTTCGACTCTTTCTGAATTTGGATTTCTCGGAGAATATCCATTTTCAAGCGGGGGTGGACACTTGTTGTAACTGAAACCTTGTTTCTTACCAGAATCATTCACTTTAGTATCCTTCTTCTTTTCAGAAGTCTTTTCTTTAGAAACTTTTTGTTCTTCAGTTACTTCATCATCTTCAAATGCCTTCATGCCTTCAACAGTTGGATAAATCTTGTCAATGACATAAGAAGTACATGAGTAACTTTTCAACAAACGATTTACTCTTTCAGTTTCAATTCTTTGGGTTTCAAGTTTCTGTTCTAGCACAGCACACTTCTCGATGTAATTGTTCACAACTTTCTGTTTTATCATGAAAGCTCCCTGAAGTGTTTTCATTGCCGTTGCTTGTTCTTCACTTGTTTGGTTGTACTGATTCATGGCCTTGTTCAGAACATCATAAGATTCCTTTAAACTGTTCAAGTTATAAATCAATGTGCTGTTCTGCTTCTTTATTGCCTCACAATTTTCACACTTCACAGGAATCTTTCTTGCATCAACTACTTTATCAACTTTGAATTTTGGAATATCTTTCATCTTTTTCTTTATCACTGGAACAGCTTCATCATCACTGCTGACCGGTGTTTTGACATTTTTCTTTTTCTTTTTGACTTTTTCATCATCACTGTCACTTTCTGCTATCAATTTCAAATCAGCTGCTAATCTTCTTGCATGATACTCACGATCATCATCACTATCTTCTTCAACTCGAGCAACATATGCTATGTGATTTGAATCTTTGTTTGGATCATAATCATCCCAGTTGAAATTTGCCCTTTCAGGCAATTTTTCATCATCTTGATTGATTAGGCATGCTTTGTTGTCAGCAGAAATATATTTGTCCCAACTGAAATCTTCCGTTGGCTTTTGATCATCCTGATTCACCATACAAGCTCTCTTTGAAGATTCTTCAATAACTTTCCTACCATGCGCCACTTGTGGTTCTTGTTGTTGTTGAGCAACTTGATGATAGATAGCCTTTCGATAGTAATCATTGTTGTTGAATGGATTTTGAGCTCCACTTGCTTCGCGATTAGTGCACTCGCTCTTGAAGTGTCCTTTTTCCCTGCAACGAAAACAAGTGACTTTAGATTTATCAAAACCTAAAGTAGAAACATTAGCTTCACGTAAATCATCTCTTCCTGTGATCTGTTTAAATTTCTCAGCTCATCTCAGCACACTTGCCAAACACCATTTAATATCCATCAATTCCATTTCCTCAGCGTCAATTTGATCGTAATCCTCTTTTGTCAACATAGGATTCCCGATCCGACCTGCAACAAAACTACCATAGGATTCCAACACAGTTCCCAACAAAGATATGTGACTCTTAGCCATTTCTGCTGAATAATCCTCATCATTTTCCAGATTCAATACAATGTTGCATTGTAGCTTCTTGCCATTCTTTGTTGTTGAAATGTTTGGATCAAATGATGGATATGATGAAAAACTTGTGTTGCTATTTGATCCTTTAGAAGAACTTCCAGATGAACTCTTTGTATTGAATGCTGTCTGAATCTTTGGTGACATGTTGGTGGTTTTATCACTGACACCACCTTTGTAATAAAGACCAATGTCTTGTTCACCGTCGAAATCTTTCATTCTCAAAACCTTTCTCTGCTCCATTTCCTGAGCCTCAATCTTTTCAATGAATTTGCTCAATGTCAGATTGCTAAAACCTTTCTTGTTCCTCAACATCACGAGATATGTACCCCAAGTCTCATATGGCAAAGCATCAGCTAATTTGTCAATCAACTCTTCATTATCTTTCTCGATGCTCAATCTCCTCATGTTGGCTAGCAAATTGCAGTATCTTTCAATGATTTGTTTTTTGCTTTCATTTTTTAACCCACGAAACAGATCAAACTCTTTCTTCAAAAGTGACTTTTTGTTTTTAACCATTTCTTCACTTCCACGAAACTTCGATTTTAAAGCTTTCCAGATCGAATAAGAAGTTCCATCGTGTTGCAATAGAACCAATATATCTTCCTTCACAGCTTGTTGTAGAAGACTTAGCATCATTTTTTCATCTTTTTACTTCTTTCTATTTTCAGCACTTAGATCTTTAATTGCAATAATCTCTTCATCATCATTCATCGGTCTAACGTATTTCATCTCGACACATTCCCAAGCATCCAGATAATTGGCTTGCACCCAGTTTTCAAAACGTCCTTCCCAACCTTTATACTCCTCGATGTTCATGAGCTTAGGTGGTTTTTGCATCGTCCCTGTTTCATTTTCTAACATCGTGTTCTGTGCAAGAGTAATCGGAGTAGCGAATGCGTTGTAAAATTCTTCGTCAGACATTTTCAAACGAGATTATATCTTTCAAACGAAATCAAGTTCTCAAATGAAATATGCTGTTCAAACAGAATTACACGCCAAACGAGATACCCTTTCAAATAATCTACTTAATTTCGTTTGAAATACCCACTATTTCAAACAAAATTGCTGAACTTGTATGACCTTTCAAACGAGATTGCAACTTGAAATGAAATAGTCAAGTTCAAATTAAACCCTAAAACGGAATACGATCCTCAAACGGAATTAACCAATTAGTTCAAACGGAATACATGTTTCAGACGAAATCAGACAGATTGTGCACTCTCAAGCGAAATCAGCAAGTAATGTCAAACGAAATCAGATTGACATCATCATTTCGGTCTGATTTTGGTCCAATTTATCAATCAAATGGTCGACTTTGGTTCTGAAACTTTCAAGGGTTTGATAAAACACAGTTTCACACACATTGTGAAAGATTTAGCCGATTTTAACCGTGAAAAGCTGTCTAATTTTGAAAGAAGGTGTAGAAAAACAGAATTTGCAGCTGAATTGGTATAAACTCTTCCTCCTGAGATCTGATACCACTTGTAGGATCGTTTTCAGACCCGAACGAGTCGATCAGAAGAGTTTTGCTCAACACGAAAGGCGGAAACAGACGTGTAGAGGTTAATTCAGCTAGATTTACACTTTTAACTATTGTATGATTGATTTGATAACAATTTACAATCTGACAACACTTCGGCAGCACTTCGTTATACTGACCAGAAAGTTATAAATGAAATCAAAACATCAAGTATTTATAGGGTGAGTGATTTCGTTTGAGGATGACTCAAACGAAATTACTGTTCAAACGAAATTAACAATTTCGTTTGAATGTGTCAAGTCAGTTTCAAACGAAATCAAACAATCTAATTTCGTTTGAACTTGTCTCACACCCTATACTTGACATATTTCTCGTATAACGTGCCCTGATCTCTCTAAGTACAAACAAGACTCGATACAAGACGAAGTCGATAGACGCATGCACCAACATCTTCGTATTTCTTTCAATTCCAAGTTATTATTCAACCTGAAACATATCCAAATACTTTCAATGACTGCATTCATCAATCTCACATGATCCGCTTTCTCTCTAACCCCGTATCTTTACCAAATTACGCGTTCTTACCTGCAAACATACAAACACTTGCAATAAGCCTATTCCAAGCATATAATCATATAAAACAAGCTAAACCACGTAAAATCAACACATAAACACTAAACAACCTACTAAATAATAACATCAAGAGTATATAAACTAACTAGCAATAAACAACTTCATCAACACATAATATAACATTTTTAGTATACTTTTAAGTTGTGTTTAGGGTTTTTAAACTTTGATTTAAGTTAAGTTCAAGATGAATAACATATACTTTATGATGATAAAAATAACTTGAAAATGGTGAGTAAAGTTCTCAGAACTTTGCACAAGTTAAAGAAGCTCTATGATGAAGAAGATGAAGATATGAAGCTCCTCCAAGTTTGCTACTTCCTTAAATCTTCTTAAAATGGAGTTTTCTAGGCTTAAAAGTAGTGTTTAGTTGTAGAAAATGGTGAGCTTGTGAGGGGAGTTTGTGGCCGAATTTTAAGGGGGAGTAAGAAGGAGGTTTTTGGTTTATGATTAAGTGTTGAAATGGTGAAGAAGATGGTGATAATGTTATTGTTATAATTTTTTTTCAAGTCTTGCAAACTTGGTCAAGATTAGTCATTTCAATCCATGCTTATGACCATAATGTCTACTAGTTGTAGGTTGAGTTGTGGGGCCCACATGGGGGGGGGGGTAAAGTGTAAATATTTATAAAATATCTTTTATAAATTTTAACATGTGATAAATAATCAATTGTAGATATTTTGGTAATTAAGTTAATTAGGGTATTAATGGTAGTTTAGGGTTTTAAATGAAGTATAATTAGTTTACTAGTTTAGTGGGTATTGATTTTGGATGGTAAAAATGTCACTAGTTCGCTCGTCGGTTCGATATCGGGTGATATATGAAAGGTAGGATATAATACCGGGAGCGATGGTTTTAATTTACCATCGATACTATGGCATTTATTCAAGGTGTTTACGAAGCCAAAATATGGTTAACTAGTTCGCTAGGCTACTAATTTAGGCAATTGGATGGTAGAAATATAATTTGTTCGCATATTGCTCGAATTCGGACAAGTTGTGACCAATGCGGCGTAGCACCGGGAGTTTATGTTTTGGGTATCCCATTGATATCCCTAAGATTATTTGTGATGTATAACCTTATATACAAGTCTTACGAGCATTAAAATGTTAAATTTTAGTGTTGCGGACAATTTATTTTTGCTACAGTTTGGCGCGAATCGGACACTTTATGTTTATTCGCACTTTCCGGAAAGCTAAAGTGTTTTATCATTTGGTGCCCCTAATTAGGGGTTTTTATTTGTATTTCAACCATAAAATGCTTTCATACCATTCGTTGCTCGTTCGGACAGTTTTCAGAACTAGCTGGCATGAATAGTGTGTTCCGGTGAATCGTGCTTTCAGCATTTTGCCAACATATTTGGACATAGTTTGTAGTTTTCCCGCGACGCGACGAATGTAACGATATTATTTGAAATATTTAACCATGTCCTCTGATTGCTAGACTTTACGTGACCTAATCATGCATGAATTAAGTCGTAAACGAATGCAATTAAGCGTATAATTACTTGTGAAGTTGTACGGAATCACCATTATTTTTGTCGGTTGTTACAGCTCGGACCCTATGTTAGATATATATATATATATATATATACACACACACACACCCTGTATGTTGCTAACTCTAACAGCCTGTCACACCCCCAAAATACCACTTGCGGAAAACCCCCGCGAGGCGTGTGACGTACCAGGATCTAGCCACCAATCACATTGAACTCATAGGTATATTTAAATAAAACTTTCATTTATTAACATTATGTGTTACAACTTTACAAGTAATTCACAGTATACAGCGGAAGCATAATTCATTCGTTAAGTGTTTATAACCACATGTAAAAATTATTTGTCTTGTCTTGCGATTCCATGTATCTCGACCCATGACCACTCCAGCCTCCCAGACAGCAAGTTCCAATCAATATGCACCTACAGGCCTGCAAGGCATGTAACAACGGATCAACAACAAAGTTGAGCGAGTTCACAGTTGGTGTCCGTTTTATAGTTATTCCAAAAACCACAAGTTATTTCAAAACCATAAGTTATCAAGTTCATTGTTTCCCAAACCATAACCAGTGGGGGCTACCCCATGTTGTAAACCACCAGACTAGTTATATACATTGGCGTCGTTCCCAATCGAGGACGGAGGTACGTATTCTACCCATCCGAGAATACGCAGGTTATTGGTATGTATTCTTCCCATCCGAGAATATGCAGGTTATATGTAGTCGTCCTTCCCAATCCGAGGACGGAGGTACGTATTCTACCCATCCAAGAATACGCAGGTTAAGTGTAGGCGTCCTTCCCAATCCGAGGACGGAGGTATGTAGTCTATTAGTGGTGAATATACAGGTTTCGTCTTAACTTCTTAAGCCCATTCCCAACCCACCGGGAATCCCATGCCTTAAGAGTGTGAAATCACCTCGGTTTGCTCGGTAGATTATGTTACGTAAAGTTACTTGTTCCTCGTTGGTCACCCGGACCCTAGTGTGGTTACCAATAATAATTAGTTTTGTTTACATAGAATTCACTTACTTGATGTATATTTTCCACATATGATAGGCAAGTATGGCACGCATTATCATACAGGTTACAACGAGTATTCAGTTTATACGTATTTTCACAATACAATTCCATAAATCATAGTAACTCACATAAACAGTTCACATCTCATACCCACGAATATGCATGTAGCAATAATATTTCATGACACTTTATACTCACACCAAGCCCAACCAAAAGCACCTAACCCGCCCCGGCCCACTACATATCTACGTGTATACTAACACTGTTAATTAGATCCATGTGTATTAAGGCTTCGGCCCACTAACCAACACCCCTAATTCAAATGCTTCATGTATAATTATCCTACTGTTGTTCGAGATCGATGCATGATATAGTCATTCAATCTTTGTAGTGCATAAATATAAATTTCCCAACCTTAAACCCTTATCAACCACATATATGCAGCCATTATAAGCTAACTCATCTAATTAAACAATATATAAAATCCACAGACCCAAGCATATTACAAACATCCCTATACTGTCAATATTATTCTCACAAAACCCATGTATGCGATTGGGCCAGCTGTGAACCCCATTCACCTTCAGCCCACCAACAGGAGTGTGCGGCCCGGTGATTAAGCGAGACCCCATACTGTGCGATTGGTTTAATCTAATTTATTGGCCCGATTCATCTAACCCTAGTACTAACTAGGCAACTACATTATCAGTCAACAACACGGATTGAACATTCAAAGATGTCACTCCCTAATCATGCATTCAATCCAGTTTACAAATCATGCATTCAATCAAAGATGGCAGTTTATAAATCACGCATACATTAATCAAGAAACTATACTATATGACTTATACACTTAATAAATCATGCATAAGCAACCCTATGTCATCAATATCCAGATCAGTTATACAAAACTAAACACGCATCTATTTCTTTGAACTATCATTATTGCTGAGTCCATTGTGACTATCAACTTGGATCAGATTGATGAACAACCCGTCCGTATTAACCCTACAACCCGATAATCATGCAGATTCACATAACAATCAATCACATAGTCAGGCGGATTAAAGAGATATTTAGCACATATAATCATACTAACCAGAGAATAGCGTGTCAAGATTGAGAGATGGGAGTGCTTCGGTCGTGAGAACAGCAGCCGTCGACCACAACTAGGGATGAGAGGGTTTAGAGTTTGTTACGTTTGCAAGATATGAGGATTCCTACCCATGCTAAGAATGTATACGCACCAAATAAACATACCGGGCTCCCTAATGGGCCTGTATTTGGGCATACAGTTAATGATTAACACATCCTCCAGTCAAGTATTGCACATATAAGTTTAGTATACAAATAAGCTTAGCGAATAGTCGAACAACTTCCAATAATACAATCCAAGCTGGAAGTCAAAGAATCAAGAATTACTAACCTTACAAGTTCGGGTTGTCACATCATCCCCAACTTGAAAGAAATTTCGTCCCGAAGTTTAGCACGTAGTTACTGAGGAAGCTAGATAGGTTGCGTGGTTTCCTGGTTTTCCTGGGGTGTCACATCATCCCCCCGTTGGTTTGGAATTTTGTCCCGAAATTCCACAGTAGCTTCAGCCTTAGTAGTGGTTACACTTTTTTTTTCGAACAACTGGGGATAGTTGTGTTTCATTTGGTCTTCTCGTTCCCAGGTAAGCTCTGGGACATGACGGGAGTTCCAACGAACTCGAACAATAGGTATCTTGGTGCGTTTGAGAATCTTGACCACCCGGTCCAAGATTTCCACTAGTTCTTCGACAAATCACAACTAATCATCGATGGTGAGCTCCTTGAAAGGAACTATGAGGGTTTCATCTGACAGACACTTCTTCAGATTCGACACATGGAATAAGTTGTGAACTCCACTGAGTTCTTCGTGTAGATTCAATCTGTAGGCCACCTTGCCAATTCTCTCCGTGATTTAGAAAGTCCGACATATCACGGGTTAAGTTTGCCTCGTTTACCAAAACGAACTACACCTTTCCAAGGTGAGATGTTAAGTAGTACTCGATCCCCAACCTGGAACTTGAGTGGTTTCCTGCGCTTATCTGAGCAATCTTTTCTGTTGTGTCTACGACGAGTTCTGGGCCAGTGATTTGGCTGTTTCCAACTTCTGCCCAACAAAGAGGTGATTTGCACTTCCGTCCGTACAATGCGTCGAACGGAGCAGCCCGGATGCTGGTGTGGTAACTGTTGTTATACGAAAACTCCACTAAAGGTAGACGCCGCTCCCAGCCGTTACCAAAGTCAATTACACATGCTCGAAGCATGTCTTCAAAAGTTTGGATGGTGCGTTCAGTCTGCCCATCCGTCTGTGGATGATATGCTGTGCTCATGTCTAGATGTGAGCCAAAGGATTTGTGCATCGCTGGTCACAAATCAGATGCAAATCGTGGGTCGCGATCAGAGATAATGGAAGTTGGCACCCCGTGCTTAGCAACCACTTCTTTCAGGTAGATGACTGCAAGTGTAGCAAAGCTTATCCATTTCCTTGATGGCTAGAAAGTGTGCTGGTTACGGGAGACAATCAACGATCATCCAGGTGATATTGTTTCCATTTCGAGTTATAAGTAGTCTAGCGACTAAATCCATGGCAGTCTGTTTTCGCTTTCCTTATAGGTGTTTCTGGTTGCCAACACTTCACCTTGACTTCCCCACAAGTCAAACATCATTCCCATACCTAGCTAGGTGGGCCTTCATGCCCAGTTACCAGTACAAGGTTTATAAATCCTGATGTCTCTCATCAAAACCCAGACGATTAGAATATCGAAGTTGGTGTGCTTTGCTCAACAAGAGTTCCCTACAGTTTCCATATAATGAGACCCACATTCGTTCCATGAGGTAACGAGTATCGTCCGACCTGTCAAAGGTTGCTTCTCCATGCCCCGCATGGGTCCAACTTGAAAATCCTCTTTCTTCAGTTCTCCAGTTTGAACAGAGCGAGTCTGATCAGGTAAGTTAGAGTCGATAGTGAGCTGCAAAGCTCCTGCACTTTCAAGTTTCATAGTTGTAATCATCTTAAAGTTCCCTGCAGCGATGCCATTAACTGATTTAGCTCTGTCGAAGCCAAGGTACACGGGAGGCCCTTGTGATCGGTCTAAATTACGCATCTGGTACCGTCCAAGTAATGCCTACATCTAAAATCCCAAGACCACGGTTTTCACCGCCAGTTGTGTGCCGTGCAGTTCTTCTTTGTAACTCCATCACGTAAGTCATCACTCTCTCGTGTTGCGTCGGTGTGTAACTGGCACTCTGATTTGAACCATTATGGTATACCACTAAATCACCCGCACCCTCGGGCAAAGACGATTCTCAGTGCATTGCAGAGTTGGAATTCGAAAGCTGAAAAGACGTCCTCCTGATTCGTCTTTCACGAACACAGCACCCTGCTGTGCTAAAGAGATTTAAGCTGTGCGACCTTCGAAACTCCTGTGAGTAAGCTGCGATAGTATCTAGCGAAACCAAGGAATTGCTGCATCCCCGAAGGAGTCTTTGGTGTCGATCAGTTTCTAACAAGATGCATCTTAGCGAGATCCATGTGTATTCCCACTCCGTTGGTTACATGATCAAAATGCATTTCTCAAAATCTAGATGTGACATTTAACAAGACTTCACATGTAATGGCTCATCCCACAAAAGCACTGAAATAGGATACATATGCCACCCATAGTGTTCCTTTCCCCTGGTCATGATTGAGAACGTAATCAACAAATACGGTCGGTTCATGTGATCCCTGAAGCTGCTGGTGTGTTGATTAACTCGATGATCCTGGTGTACAAAGTTGAAATGGCTGCATTGCGTTCGACATGTGTTCTAAGAGCATCCTCCTCTTAGACTTCCATCTGATGATAATTCGTTCACTAGCCAATCCTCGAATGGAAGCTTGTTCCTCGTAACTGGTCGACGGGTTGTCAATACATGGTCGAGGCAAACGGTTCTTGACTGTCACCTTGTTGAGTTCTCGATAGTCAGTACACATACGAAAAGGCTTCTCTTCATGGGTATAGCGAGGGCTCCTTAAAGCGAAAAATCATGTCCAACAGTTCCTGTAGTTGGTTAAACAGCTCCTGCAACCCTCCTGGTGCAAGACGGTAAAGAGTACGAGTAGTTTGAACTGCCTCTGGCACGAGGTCAAACTGAGTTCCTACCTAACCGTTGTAGAGATGATCCTAGAAGTTCCTCGGGCAGCACATGGAGGGTAATCACGAACAACTGGTGGATCCTCGATCCCCTTTTTCCTAACCTTACGTCTATAACAGTTGCTAACATAGAGGGGTAATCTCTCCGTAGTCACTCCTGGCTTTCATTGCTGAAATGACGCTAAACGTTGCGCCACTCTGACGTGTTAGAACAGATAATAATCCTCCACGAAGGCTGTAGGTCCCGAAATCTGAGGATCGATAACGAACCGAATCACTTGTTTATAGCAAACACGGTCACGTGTGCGGAATCCACGTAACTATGCCAAATCAAACATATAAAGCAATAACAACAAAGGATTAATCAATGAAACACACTCGATTGATTAAACGGGATGAGAACCGATTACAAACTGATACAAACACAGTTTAGACAGAATTTCGACAGAGTTTCTTTACTGGTATTATCTCATCTGCCTTCAAAGTGAAAGCAGACTTGGTTTATATAGTCCCTGGGCCCAACAGTCGACGAAACACAAGGTGTCTCGGCGAAACAGGATATGGTCCAGACATTGGGCTTGAAGCAGCCCATTACACGATGAATCAAGTGTGATTCGTCATGACTATCGGCGAAACAGACTTACTGAATGTTGTTCTATTTCGTCATGATATGTTCGACGAAACAGACCTGTTTCGTCGAGGACTGCATCAGCTGTTCTGTTTGCTGTAAACAGACAGCAAACAGATAGAACATATAAACACATAATTACCATTATACCCTTGTCATGCAACATGCATTGTTCATTAAACATTACATATCAAAAGAAGACAAACAAGTCGTACACAAGCAGATAGGAGGATATCCGACTTGGTAGACATCAAATACATACTCGATAAACGTTAAAGACCGTACAAAATACATCATAAAGTACAAGACTAGTTACAGACACTAAAAATGCATCAACAAACTCCCCCTTGTCTGTTACTCGTCTTCGGTCTTCTAATCTTCCATCTCAGTGTTGTTCGGACCACGAACTGCCCGAATGTATGCCCCTGTAGTAGCAAAAACACGCTACGCGCTGAAACTTTAAAGCTTGACGTGCGTCCTGATCTTCATAGAAAATATCATGACGATATAATCTGCTGATGTCAGCCTCAGACATGTTGACGATCCACATCGGATCCAACATCCGGTAATTTGCACGATTATCTCTAAACACAATCACAGCTTCATGCGTGTCCGAGTCGTAGCACCATAATGCCATGTCTTCAAGAAAATCCTGCTGCATAGGCATCAATGGGATTTTATCTA
Source organism: Helianthus tuberosus (assembly GCA_030545235.1). Classification (NCBI taxonomy): domain Eukaryota; kingdom Viridiplantae; phylum Streptophyta; class Magnoliopsida; order Asterales; family Asteraceae; genus Helianthus; species Helianthus tuberosus. The sequence continues at coordinate 112,743,579 of CM060378.1, forward strand.
CGACCCTCGGAGGCTGGTACACAAGCTTGTATCTGCAAGTGTTGGTTTCAGGATCAAGAGTAAACTTGATTGGTTGATAGATGGGGAATTGTGGCTTGTATGATTCATCCTTCCAGCCCGACTTCTTGTTTACTTTAATCAGTCGCTCAAATAAAGTAGCGCCATCGTAGTTTGAACGATTAATAAGCTCAAGCCTCGTCAACGCAGCAACATCATAAAATGGCAAAGAAAGAATGCTCAGCAGTGAGTTGAAATACAGGATTCCGTATTCACGTTTGATGGCAACACAGTGAATATCCTTAACAAACATCCAGCATAGAATTCTTCCACTTGGCTTTGCCTTTTCAAATTGCAAGTAGTCGACTTGAGCTTTTTCAGGCACAGGCTTGGAGACTTTAGATAGAAACTGTTTTCGCCATTCAGTGAATGCATCTGTGTCTTTTTCAGACGAATTACGATTCTTTAATTGCTCGTCTATGTCATCAATATTCTCCTTCATCCAATATTAATCAAACGAAGCGAATTCAGTACCATCTTTTCGAACATACGTTGATTTTGTTGCTTCGCCTTCAAACACGATCTCATCAATATCTTCCACATTAGCTGTATCAGTCTCAGTCGACATTTTATCTATCTCAGCATCATCAATTTCTCTCATAGAATGTAGAACAATCAATTGCTCCTGAGAAAGATCTTCTATTAACTCTCCTTCTTCAAGCAACTCTCCCGTAAATGGATGAATAGCCTGTAAAGCAATATCAGCACCGCTTGCGACAGAAGTAGTACCTGCGATCTGTTGAACTTTTCCAGTAGAAGTTCCCTGAGAAGATTCGACCACTGGAGGTTGAACTTCAACTATTTTAGAAGAAGGTGCGGCTGGCTGCTGTTGTGATGTACCAGAAGTGTCAGGATTCCCTTGATCTTCAGGGTCTTCATCCCTTTTCTTCAGTACTTCTTGTTGCTTACAATGATAATCCCATAGAGCAGCAACCCGTGTTTGAAGTATAGAGTTATTTCTCTCTCTCTCTCTCTTCATCAGCAGCCTTCAAACGAGCATTCTCGGCTTTAAGCAAAACAATCTCAGCTTGTTGTCTCTCTATCACCGTTTGCTGTTGACCAACGGTTGACTTCAAGTTGTTAATTTCCACCAATTGTTTAAGCTGATCATTCTTCGTGAGATTAATGAAATGAGATTGCCTTTGAATCCGATCGGCAGCTGCTTCCAGTTGAGTGAATACGTATCTGTTCTTTTCGTCTTGAGAATATCCGGAAAATACCCTATGATGTTCAGAACTGATCTGTGAAGTGGTTGCTCTGATTGCAGAAGCCATAGTTCTTTCAGGAGTGGCTTGAGGAGTAGCAGTTGGAATTTCAGCAGATGATGTAACTACAGGAGTTTCTGCAGCTGATGTAACTACAGGAGTTTCTTGTACAGGCTCCTGAGGTACAGACGGAGACTCTTGAGGCACAGGTTTTCTAGTATAAGTACTCAAATATCTTCTTGATTTCTTCTTCTGAGTTTCAGCAGCTTTCTCAGCTCTCCTTTTTGTTCTTCTTTCACCTTCAGGATCCTCTGGAACGTATGCTGGATCATCTTCAGTTCTAATCTTTCTATATCTTTTCACTCCACGTATATCGATATACATTTCGTATCCAGGCTCGACTATATGATCACTAGAGCTAGAATCAGATTCATCATCGCCACTTGCTGAAGAACTGCTAGCTGATGTACCACCAGCTGCACCCTTGCTCGATGCACCAACGGCACCTGTATCACCACCATCATCGCCTTCACCACTACTGTCATCACTATCACTCCCAGACTCATCTGAATCAACCGGGTCAGGACCAAATTTCTCTATCCTTTTTCTTTCCAACTCAGGCTCTTCGTTGTCAGATTGGCTGTCATCATGACGCCATTTATCATTGGCTGGAGCAACATAATCAGGATTTTCAAGTGCGCCAAAAAGCTTCCTTGGAGGAACGCTTTCTTTGTATCTTTTGGCGGCAAGAGTCTTGATTAACCTTAAAGAGTTGAAATTCATCGCCTCTATCTTCAGAAGATCATTGTCAGCTTTAGGAAGGTCAGGATGTTGAACATTCATAATCATTTGAAGAAAACGTGGATACATCCAAAACTTGTTCCCGGTTGTTCTACTTCCTGTCCTTGTCATATTTTCTTTCATGTTGCTGAAAATATACTTTGAGATGCTAAACGGTTTGTTTAACACCAAAGCAACCATGAAACCAACGAGATCATCTCCAGCCATATCATATCCAGACCGTCTATTGTTGAGACACTGAATAAGAATATGCAATAAAAACTTGTAACGTAATGGAAGATCACCTTTGTTGATTTGTTTGACGAAAATGTCTCCAGTACACTTCATCCGTAGCAAACAGCCTCGTGAACACATGATTGGGATTGAATATGGAGCATCCGGTTGATCTTGTAATTGTAAAACTTCGTTCAATATATCTGGAGAGACAACAACATCCAAATTATTCACTCGACCCCTTATAACATCTTTTCCATCCACTTGTACGACGCTTGCAGAATCCCAGAAAGCCTTGATAAGTGATTTGTAAACGGGCGTCGAGAATGTAACAGCATAATTAATACGTGACTCCCTGATCCACTTCGTGATATCTTTCAGTTCTGTGAGCTTGTCATCAGGATCCAGATATGCAACTTGATTGTGACGCTTCTCTGACATAATCTCCTCTTCAGTTTTGTTTTCCTTCTTTATCGCCTTCTTGCGTTTTCCTTCTTTCGGTGCCTTTGGTGCCATCTGTACATGAAAATGTCCATAATAAGCAACAATTTTATTACATATGCATTTAGACATGTATGGATACAAGTTCATGTATCCACTTAACAGATAACCTATCAAACCATGTCTACTGTGAACAAACAGCAAAAACAGAAAAACTGCTAAGGCATGGACGACGAAACAGAAACACTTCGACGAAACAGAAGATGTGCGACGAAACAGATCTGATTCGTCGTTGGTTTGATTCACCATGTCTGTTTCGCCGTTTTTGATTCGTCGTCTGTTTCGCTGTTTCTGATTCGCCGTATGTTTGATTCGCCGGAATTAGGGTTTAATCGATTCGTCGATTTGGGGGTTTGCTGTTTCGCCGTTTTGTGGTTTAAACAAAGAACAGATTTAATACAAACACATTCAACATCAATGTTTATAACCCAAAACAACTGATAAAACCCATAAATGATTTCCGAACAAAAACCCATTTAAAACAGTCGAAAACTTCAACAATCAAAAACCCCTGTTTTGTTCTATGAAACCCAAACCTAAAAACAAACATCAGTCAATGTAAAATAACCTAAATCTAACAGTTCTTGATAAAAATCATAACAAGCACAAGTTCAGATCATTAAAACAATAAGTATGATAGGTTTCCGAGGGTTTAATACAAAAACACTCGGTTCAAAATGTTCGGAATCTGAACATGAACATGTTTGTACCTTTGAGTGTTGAACAATTTTTGATTAAAAACAAGGTTAAATGGTTCGAGAAAGAAAAATGGCGAAACGGTTGTTTGGAGAAGATGAAACAGATGATATTTTGAAAAAGTGAACACAGGGACCCCATTTATACACCGCCTCATGCGATTCGTCGTAACTTCAACGAAACTGATCTGTTTCGTCGTCACAGTTTTGATTCGCCGTACACATTCTATTTCGCCGACATTAATTTTTCAAAACACAGAGGCATGAAAGATTTTTGCAGACTGAACAAATTATGATTTAAAATGAACACTTTTCCATTTTGTTTTAGTTTCCAAATGCAAGAACATGTTATGAAGTAGGTTTCAGGCTTTCGGTAGAAAACACCAAGCAACAACTCCGGCTTAATCAAAAACGAACTTTACAAATAACACTAAAAACGAATTTAAAACGTGGTAAACTAAACGAAAATGCAATAAACTGAGAAAAACAGTAAGCAACTGTATAAATGCAATCTTTTTGCGAATCTCAAGGATAAGGAATCATACCAGCTTACGGTCTTAGTCAACATGATTTTGATTTCTGTTTAAAGCTCTGGATAAGTATACTACCTCGATTATCGGTATTGTGGTCCACATAAGCTCAAACTGATCAGACGTAATCATAATTAAGAGATACGATTAACGGTAAGGATTATACTTACAAGTCGATGTAAATCCACTCACGACACATTCCCGTATCAAGGTATGCACGAGAATTCATCTTACCGGTGAGTATACCGATTATCATCTGTTTGACCGTATAAAAATGTGAGAAACTCACTTATTTTGATTGAAAACAAACCCTGTGTGATAGAATCACTTATTGATGAGGAACTTGATTTTCAGATGCATGAGGGCACAGGAGCAAGTCCGTGAACAGGTCAGTACTTTCGTACAGCAGAGAGACGAACTTGACTCCCGCAAAGAATCTGTGATATATAATCACTTATTTGTTTGGACATGTGATTGTTGATCACTTATTGAGGTCGAATGCAATATGTACACGTATGTATGGTATCATGGAAGATCTTAGACTTCGTCTCCGTTATTTTTACGGTTTGATACAACCATGATACCCAGATGATAAGCAGCATAAAGACCGAATATTTCAGATCTCGGCAATCTCTCAAACGAAATCTCGGTACTAAGACCATATGCCTATGAATGGTTCCCACCTGACTTGAAGTCTGTTAGGTTTGTATCATCCTGCACATTTTAGTCTGATTGTGAGCCTACCGGTACATCGTTAGTAGAGATACTTATCATTTTTGTTTTTGTTTTACATTTTGAGCACATTGACCGACCACACCAGTGAACATCATCATTTTCCTTTATCCAAGAAACTCACTTTTGGTTTTTCTATTGTTTTTGAATTTTTGAATTTTTCAAACGTAAAGACAGAAAAAGTAAAGACATCTTTTTGGATTTTGAAGTTTTGCAATGTTTTTGTATTTTCTTGAAATTATACTCCCCCTAAAATGCTAAAAGGTTACGAAAAAACGAAAATCTTTTTGAATTTTTAGAGTTTATAAAGAAAATATTTACAAAAACGATCAGCCAAGGAAGTTTACTCGGGTATCACCTTAATGCCATTGACCAAAAGTAGATAATCAAAACGTGATTTATCAAAAGCTTTTGTAAACAGGTCGGCACGTTGGTGATCAGTGGGGACATGAACGACATCGATTAATCTCTTGTCAAAACAATCACGTATGAAGTGATATTTAATGTCGATGTGTTTAGTCTTGGAATGTTGCACAGGATTTCTAGTGATCTGTAAGGCAGCATTATTATCAACAAAAATATGAGTAGATAGGAATTCTAAACCGTAGTCGCGCATTTGTTGTTGTATCCAAAGAACTTGGGAGAAACAACTCGAGGCAGCAATGTATTCTGCTTCACATGTTGATGTAGCAACACACGTTTGCTTCTTGCACTGCCACGTGATCAGGCGATTTCCTAAGAACTGACATCCTGCTGTTGTCGATTTGCCATCGATTTTGCAACCACCGAAATCAGAATCACTGTATGCAATTAATTCAAAACTATCATCCCCTAGGGTACCAAAGACCGAGGTCTGGGCATCCCTTCAAATAGCGTAAAATCCTTTTGACAGCTGACAGATGAGAGGCCTTCGGGTTTGCTTGATATCTTGCTAGCAGGCACGTTGGATACATGATATCAGGCCTCGAAGCGGTGAGTTACATGAGAGATTCGATTATGGCGCGATAGTACGAGGAGTTGATGCTTTCACCCTTCAAATCCGGAGTAATCCCGTGATTCTGCGGAAGTGGGGTACCAATGGGCGTTGCATCTGACATTTGGAATCGGCTCAAAATGTCACCAACATATTTAGTCTGATGGATGAATATCCCAGACTCTGTTTGTTGAACTTGTAGGCCCAAAAAGAAATTCATCTCCCCCATAGCGCTCATTTCGAACTTTTCCTGCATAACACTTTCGAATTGCCTGCACAAAGAATCATTAGTAGAACCAAATATTATATCATCAACGTATACCTGCACCAGCAGAAGATATTCATCTTGTTCTTTGATAAAGAGTGTGCAATCAATAAGACCTCGTCAAAATCCATTCTCCAGAAGATAGTTTGATAAGGTTGCGTACCAAGCCCTAGGTGCTTGATGTAGACCATATAGAGCTTTGTTGAGCAACCAAACCCGATCGGGGTGAATAGGATCTTCAAAACCTGGAGGTTGTTCGACGTGCACCTCTTCTTGAACAATACCATGAAGAAAAGCACTTTTGACGTCCATCTGGTAAACTTTGAATCCTTTGAAAGAAGCATAAGCTAAAAAGATCCGAATAGCTTCCAGACGTGCAACAGGTGCATAAACTTCATTGTAGTCAATTCCTTCAATCTGGCGAAAACCCTGAACAACCAATCTGGCTTTGTTGCGAATAACAACTCCACGGTCGTCCTTCTTGCATTTATAAACCCATCGAGTGCCAATTTTCTTGTAATTTTCCGGTTTTTCAACAAGCTTCCAAACGCCAAGCTTTTGAAATTGCTGCAGTTCGTCCTGCATGGCTTCAACCCAAGAATTATCTTTTAAAGCTTCCTTCCAAGATTTCGGTTCTTCTTGTGAAACGTAACACGCGAAGGACCAATCATTTTGGAGACCAGATTCTCTAATAGCTGAATACAAACCAGCACTCTAGTTGTTTCTCAGCTGATTACGCGTATGCACACCTTGTTGGACATCTCCTATGATATTCTGCTGTGGATGGGTATCGTGTATCCTCATTTCATAATTTTCAGGAACACGAGCATTAACACCCAAATTGTTAATATTAAGATCAACAACCAACTCCACGCCTGGAATATGCGTAGAAGTGGATGCATTTCCTTCAGCAGTATCATCATTCTGCACTTGAGGAGTTTCTAAAGAAGTGCCATGAACAGGAACAACCGGGGCAGAAGTGCCTTCAGTCGTATCAAGATATTCATCATCTTCCGATGACTCATTGTAGTCAGTGGCATCTTCAAATACCTCATTTTGAACAGTATTGTTAACTGAATTAGAACCTTGAGGGCTAACAATAACAGGTCTTACCAATGGCGAGTCAGCAGCGTTATCACTATCAAATAACATTTGAACAGCTGCAGATTCTTCATCAAAGGTAGGCAGATTAAAGGAGTCGAATATCCCATCGTAATCGAACATCCAAGGATCACCCGGAGATCTAACAGGATTTGTGTACCTTTGAACCCTTACTTCATTCCAAAGCTCAATCTTTTTGGTGGTCAGACTCCAAACATGAAAATTCGGAGTTGCATATCCAAGGAAGAAACCTTCGATAGCTTTTGCACCAAACTTTCCATCTGGGTCAATCATGGTACATGGACCGCCAAAGGGTTCAAGGAAAGAAAGATCCGGTTTCCTTTTCTGTAGAAGTTCGAAACAGGTTTTGCCATGCCTCTTAACTGTAAGAACTCGGTTCAAAGTGTAGCAAGCAGTCGACACAGCTTCTGCCCAGAATTGAACAGGAAGCTCCGACTCTACCAACATAGTTCTTGCAGTTTCAATAATCGTGCGATTCTTCCTCTCAGCGACACCGTTTTGTTGTGGAGTATAGCGAGAACTGTATTCATGAAGAATGCCTTTAGAAGTACAGAACTCATCCATCACACGGTTTTTGAACTCAGTTCCGTTGTCGCTACGGATCCTCTTCACTTTCAAAGTGTATAAATTTTCCAACATTGTGAGAAGATCCTTGAGGATTCCAGGAGTATCACTCTTGTGTGCCATGAAAGCTACCCAAGAAAATCTAGAATAGTCATCAGTAACAACCAGACAGTAAGCATCTCCGAATGTTGTCTTGTGCTTCGTAGGTCCAAATAGGTCCATATGAAGACGTTCAAGAGGCATGCTAACAGTGTTGATTTTCTTCAGAGGGTGAGACTTCTTTGTTTGTTTCCCTTTCTGGCATGAAACACAGATATCTTGAAGATGAAAACTTCTCACAGGCACACCATTCACAAGATTATTTTTCACCAAATGGTTCATTTTTCTCAAGTGAATGTGCCCCATTCTTCTGTGCCAAGAAATAGACTCCTTCTCTGTGGCTTTTGAGACAAAACATTGTACTTGCGCAGATGTAGTAATGGCTTGGCTCATGTCAAGAATATAAAGATCATTAATTCTTGGAGCCGATAAGAGAATCCATTCATCAGGAATCTTGAATCCAGGTTTAAGCACATAACAACCGGCATCATCAAAATGCACGGTGAACTTTTTATCGCAGATTTGCGACACACTGAGAAGATTATGATCAAGTTGACGAACATAATTAATCTTTTCGAAACATACCACACCATTTGAGATCATTCCTTCTCTGGTGATATATCCGCCTTTGTCTCCTGCGAACGCGACATAGCCTCCTCTAATATTTCTCACATCGTACAGAAGCCGTAAGTCGCCCATCATGTGCCTGGATGCCCCACTATCAACAATCCAATGACTACTGATAGTTCCTCCTGGAACACCCTGCACATATCATCCAATGATTAGTTAAGGATGGGGACCCAAGCCATAGTGGTCTTGGGTCGTCCCTGAGAGTCACGAATAGTGATCTCAATCTGTTGATGATTTTCCAAGCTAACAACTCTCCCTGAACTTTCACCCTTCTTAGGTTTCCAAGTTTGTTTTTGTTTACCAGATTGAGTTTTATAAACAAATTTTGAAACTTCTGGTTTTAAAAGTGAACTTGATTCCCTTGGAACAGATTTGACCTCAGATTTTAAAGCCTTTTCTATTTTCTTCACATTTTGATGTCGTTGTTTCATTTCCTGTTCTTTAACAGTTCTTTTATCATGTTTTGGCAAAACGGTACGACATTGAGGGTGAATCGTTTCAGGTGGTGCTTTCTCAACAAATTTCTCTTTAGGAGTGTTTGTACAATCTTTGATGATGTGCCCAAACTCCCCACATTTAAAACACGTTCTCCTCTCAACAAACTTAGGAGAACCGGATCGACGATCAGATGTCGAACCTGTAGAACCTGAGGTACTTGTCTTTTCATCACACCCGTTTGAATGTTGAGTGTAATTGTTTTGACTGTTACGCTTTAAAATCTTGACTTGTTGTACAAAATCGGTGTTTAATTTGTTTGCAAAAGTCTCAATTTTATCAGTACCCTCAGATGCCACAAATCTGACATCATTGTTTTTCTTTTGATAACGAGCTCCTGATGTTTCAACTTTTGACTTAGAAACATTTGACCTTTGAGCTCGTTGAAATGGTTGTTTACCCTTAGGAGTAAAAGGTTGTTGCTTTGTTGGGGATTTTTGATTTCCAAATTGTTTTTTGATTTCAGCCTTAGGAATTGGATCACATTGAGTTACAGTAACTCCCTGAATCGACTTTCCCAAAAACTTACTTGTGTTATTTTCAAAAACGTTATCAATCGATGATGGATTGACATTTTTAATTGGAAAATCATTATCTGAATAGATTTTAGAATCACCAACCAAAGTATACAACACATTGTTACTCTTAATGGTAGACACAGATTTCTTGTCATCCATGACAGGATTAATCACTTGTTTGGCAACTTGTTGCACAACAGGAATAGGAGGATCACAAAGAATATGATTCTCAATTGGAATTTCTGTTCCCTTTTTCTTGTCAAGTGATTCATCCTGGTCATTAACATCTGTTTCATCATCAGATGAATCATAATCCTCAACAGTTGGAGGACTTTGACTCACTGTTGTTGAAGTTTCTGTTTCAACAGATGAGGTTCCCGAGGAATTGTTCGGTTTGAACCCTAATCCAGTAGTAAATTCCTCATAATTAAGAGGCACACTGGGTTCAAAACGAGGCATATCCTCTTCATCAGGTGGTGCAGCATAATTGTGTCTCAAAGGGGGCGGACATTTCTTATACCCAACACCACTCTTGTTTTTCTTCAGTTGTTGAACGTTAATTATGTGATCGAGCACAAATCGGGAGTTAGAATAACTCTCCAATTTTTGCTTGATCGCATCGTGCTCGCATTTTGCAATGGCTAATTCCTTTTTGGTTTCCTCAACGATATTTATGTACTTGTTAATACTAACTTGTTTGTGATAAACAACTTTAGTAGTTTCGGAAACACTTTTCTTTAAATTTTCAATTAAAGATTTAAAGTCCTTTTCGTTTCTTGTTAAAGCCATATTTGCTTCTTTGCACTTTGACATATCAACAACCAAACTTTGATTGTGACTATGAATTTTGTCACATTCAAGTTTCACTCTATCAAATTCCTGTTTCATATAAGCACAATCAGTACATATGCTAGGAGTTTCAGATGTTACCTGACTCGAAGAGGCTGAAACATTTGCCATAAAGGCAGTTTGAAAAGAAAAAGATCCGTCTTCAGAGAAGAACTTCTCCATTTCCTTAGATGCTATCCCAGCTTTCTTGATAAGAACAGATTTCTGAGACTTCAACTCCTCTGCTTCATTCAACAAGTCATCAATAGAAGTCGCTTCTTCTTTCACATCTCCCGAAATAGAACTTTCTTCATCCGAACTCCCGGTATAACCCGAACTGTCGTCACTCTCAGAAAATTCTTCTTTATGAACGTGCTTGATGTGATTGATGATCTTTGCATAGCACACTGTTCCTCCTCCTTCGTTATCACCTCCCCCTAATTGTAAAGATCAATTACACCCTTCATCTGTTTGAACAGTCAATGCACGAGTGTTGTTAGATGGTCCAGACTGGTCCTGGTTGGTAGTATTGTTCACAGCTACTATCCCTTTTCCACGATTTTCTTGAGTGCCTTGATTTGCATTTGAAGTACTTATCTGATTTCTAAACGGGTTCTGATTGCCTTGCTTGGCTGGTCGGGTGCACTCACGTTTGAAGTGACCCTTTTCGCCACAATTAAAACATGTAACTGCTTCTTTATCAAACCCGTACTTCGTTTCCTTCTTACTATCCAAAGAACTTCTTCCTGTTCTACTCATGAAATCCCTTGCCCTTCTAACTGCACTTGCAAACGCCCACTTTATATCCATCAACTCCATTTCATCACGGTCGATTTGTTGATAATCTTCGTTAGTCATACTGATGTTCCCAATTTGACCTGCTACCAAACCGCAGTAGGCACTGACCATTGTATTAACGAGTTCCATGTTCTCCTTTGCTACTTCAATCTAACTTTTGAGAGGTTCGAAGTATCAACTTTGACAGTGTTCTAGTTTTGAGGTGGAGGATTGTTGGTATAATGTACTTGTTGTGGTGGTTGTGCTTTAGATTTGGACATCGATTGTGAAAGATAAGCACCTAAATCAAACTCTGGTTGAGTAGTAGTAACTTGAGGTGGAAGTTGAGATTGAGATTTGGATAGCGATTGTGAAAGATAAGCGCCTAAATCAAACTCTGGTTGAGTTGATGAGTTTGTGTTGGAAACAAACGCCGTTTGAAGCTTAGGTTGCTGAACAGAACTAGAACTAGCCGAAGGAGCAAAACCAGGCAAATACATTTCTGTGTTTTGAGGAGCTCCAATCCTTTTAGATTTCCTAGTTTCCTCTTCGTTCTTGTGCTCCAACTTCTGAACGAATCCATAGATAGTGACATTTTCCCCATCCAGAGCACCAGTATGCTTTAGAAGTTCAATGAATGAACTCCATATAGGAGGTAGAGCATCAGCTAAACGTGCAATCATTTCCACATGACTTGTAACAACCTTATAAGAACTCATTTCACTTATCAAATGATAGAAACGAGAAGTCATATCATTTCGGGTTTCATTTTCCAAAGATTGAAATGATTCAAATTCTTTCTTCAAAAGATCATGGCGTATTTTTCTAGAAGCTGCATTTCCTTCTCCTCTTGTTTCCAATGCATCCCATAATGCTTTTGTGCTCTTACTATAAGAAAATTGATGATAGATGTCTTTATGAAGAGCTTGTGTTAGAAAAGCAAACGCCTTCTTCTCTAATTCATAGGCTTTCTTGTCTGCTTCAAGCATATGAGAAATACCAGCGGCAGTTGATGCTGCTTCTTCTAGTTCTGGGCTACATTCAGTAGTGAAACACGTCCAAAGTTCAACGTTTTACCCTTGAATGTATGTGTGAAAACGACCCTTCCAAGATGGATAGTCGTTCATGTGATTTAGCTTTGGTGGGCGATTGTTGCTTCCCGTCTCACTCTCACTGAGCAATAGATTTTGAATGTTTTGATTTTGATTAGAAACCATTGCCCATTGACCTGCATTTATTGATTGTTGTTTTTGTGGCAATTGGTTCATTAAATCGGCAAGCGAAGGCTGATTTTCACTTGGTCTTGAGTCCGAACTCCAATCCCACAGACCTTTGTTACTCATGTTTGATATATAAATGATAATACCTGGTCAAACAGTTGAAAACAAACAATTAGAACACTTCTGCAAGTCCACTGTGTAAAATTGACACAAAATGACGAAACACTCTTCCACGAAACAGACTTGTTTCTTTGAAATAGAATATGACGAAACAGACTTGTTTCGTTGAAGATATTGTGGCGAAACAGAAGTTGTTTCGTCGAAGATATTGTGGCGAAACAGAAGTTGTTTCGTCGAAGATATTTTTGACGAAATGCTTTTGTTTCGTCGCCTGCTTGATTAGTCAAAGATAAGTCTCAGACAGCAAGATATTTTACTCTGACACAAGGTATGTTCGTAACACTATTTTTTCAACGTAACATACTTTTTCACTGAAACTAATTATCACCTTTTACACAAAAGTCCCTTTATAGTATTATATGTGACAACACTTAGGTTTCAACAATTTATAGATCAAGATCACAACAATGATAAGAACACTATGAAGATTGTCAAGAACACACTCAAGAACATGAGTTTTCCGGTCAGTTGATAATTTTCCGAAACACGAAAATGCACAAGACTTTCAATAAAAACCCGGTTTAAAGCATAAACAAACAATCTAAATAGGTTTTTGATAAAACTCTTTAGCAAATAACAACACACAAACAGATTTTATGAATATTTTTCAGAAAAACATAAATTTTTCAAGAACAAATTTTTCAGAAAAACAACCACAAAAGCTTGATAAAAACCGAACAATGTTTGATTTTAAACAAGGATAAGAGCCAATGCTCTGATACCACTTGTAGGTCCCGAAATCTGAGGATCGATAACGAACCGAATCACTTGTTTATAGCAAACACGGTCACGTGTGCGGAATCCACGTAACTATGCCAAATCAAACATATAAAGCAATAACAACAAATGATTAATCAATGAAACACACTCGATTGATTAAACGGGATGAGAACCGATTACAAACTGATACAAACACAGTTTAGACAGAATTTCGACAGAGTTTCTTTACTGGTATTATCTCATTTGCCTTCAAAGTGAAAGCAGACTTGGTTTATATAGTCCCTGGGCCCAACAGTCGACGAAACACAAGGTGTCTCGGCGAAACAGGATATGGGCCAGACATTGGGCTTGAAGCAGCCCATTACACGACGAATCAAGTCTGATTCGTCATGACTATCCGCGAAACAGACTTACTGAATGTTGTTCTGTTTCGTCATGATATGTTCGACGAAACAGACCTGTTTCGTCGAGGACTGCATCAGCTGTTCTGTTTGCTGTAAACAGACAGCAAACAGATAGAACATATAAACACATAATTACCATTATACCCTTGTCATGCAACATGCATTGTTCATTAAACATTACATATCAAAAGAAGACAAACAAGTCGTACACAAGCAGATAGGAGGATATCCGACTTGGTAGACATCAAATACATACTCGATAAACGTTAAAGACCGTACAAAATACATCATAAAGTACAAGACTAGTTACAGACACTAAAAATGCATCAACAAAGGCGAGGAATACGCAGAATCGTCTCCTCATAGGGTACATCTATCAAGAACAACAGAAGAAAGGTCGATGTCGAACACTTGTCCCACAAGGCTGAGTTTGCATCCCAACGATCATATGAGGTTTCCATTGTCTTACCATCAGCCGATTCCATAACAGGTTGGGTTTCAAGAAACATCAGGGTTACATAGAACATAGACGAAGTGATTCGTTACCTAGAACGTGTATGCCACCATGTTATTACAATCCTGGCGTCGCCCACACCAATCCTAAATGCCCTTCCATGAGCATCACATCCAGTGTTGTTGCTACTGCTACTAGAACTCCAAAAACTGTCATTGTTCCCTGGTTTGTTGGCGTCTTGCCTTAACATCGGCCATTCCTTGTTGAAGCCACCATCATTTCCATACCGAAAGTCATGATTTGCAAGTACCTTGATGTCATCGTGACTGTTGCTTCTAATGTCGATGCTCGAAATGGAGTCCTGCGGCCTTTCACCGACAGGGTCCACCTTTTCGCATTCCGTACCACGTCTTAAGGCGCTACTCATTGTGCTGGTAGTTTCACATTCTACACCATGGCCGACTGTCATCGTTTATGTCCCGATTGATTCGTGAGAGTTGACTCTCATAAGTCGTTGTCTAGGGTTTAAGGATTCAGTTGAAGTCAATTTGCTGGTGTTCGCTGCCGGTGATCAGCGTCGTTCTAGTACTGAGGTTGGTAAGGCACTACGCTCATCCTCTTGTCCATCGTTCTTGCATGTTGACTGAGTACTACTCGATATGTTTCCAGAATGTTGCAGAAGTGGTCGCACTTCGGGGTCTAAGACGTTAGTACAGTGAGTTTCAGCAACAAAGAGGAGTGTGAGAGGTATAGACCAATCATTGATGTTGCAACATCTAACTCAGGGACGTTCGTATAAGCACCTAACATTCCACACAGTTCGCTAGGCGTTAAGATGAGTGTTCAGGTGATACTCGATAGCATCGAGATTCGAAAGAATCCATAGAGGAACGGGAAGTTCACGTTCGAGAAGGGGACAATCACTGCTATGACCCCTATAGGTTTGCTATGTTTCACATCGGTCAAATAATGGAACGGAACCCCTTTTCCACTTGTTAAGGCTCACTGGGACTAGCATGCACCCCACATTATTATTATGTGTGCACCCACGATAATATTGTGATCTGCATGCTCATCTCAGCTCCTCTTAACTCATGTCAAATGGTTCCTCGAACTTGAGTAGCAAACAAGAGCATCACGAAGCGTAAGTCATGAAGATTTAGGGAAATACCACCCTATAAGTCACATAACACATGCAAGTAATACATGAATTCATACTGTTGTGCTAAACATGCAATCACATGCAATATCATATGTAAGGGTTCACTAGTTATGCAGTACAATGAGTATACGAGAGACGAACCTTGCAATCTGGAGCTGAGTGTCATGGTCGTATTCACGTTTTCAGAACTGTTCGGTTATAGTCTTGTTTTACAAAAACATTTTCCCCCTTTTTAAAACCGAGTTCACTATAACCAATGGCTCTGATACCAATCTGTCACACCTCCAAAATACCACTTGCGGAAACCCCCGCGAGGCGTGTGACGTACCAGGATCTAGCCACAAATCACATTGAACTCATAGGTATATTTAAATAAAACTTTCATTTATTAACATTATGTGTTACAACTTTACAAGTAATTCACAGTATACAGCGGAAGCATAATTCATTAGTTAAGTGTTTATAACCACATGTAAAAACCATTTGTCTTGTGTTGCGATTCCATGTATCTCGACCCATGACCACTCCAGCCCCACAGACAGCAAGTTCCAATCAATATGCACCTTAAGGCCTGCAAGGCATGTAACAACGGATCAACAACAAAGTTGAGCGAGTTCACAGTTGGTGTCCATTTTATAGTTGTTCCAAAAATCACGAGTTATTTCAAAACCATAAATTATCAAGTTCATTGTTTCCCAAACCATAACCAGTGGGGGCTACCCCATGTTGTAAACCACTAGACTAGTTATATACATTGGCGTCCTTCCCAACCGAGGATGGAGGTACGTATTCTACCCATCCAAGAATACGCAGGTTATTGGTACGTATTCTTCCCATCCGAGAATACGCAGGTTATATGTAGTCGTCCTTCCCAATCCGAGGACGGAGGTACGTATTCTACCCATCCGAGAATACGCAAGTTAAGTGTAGGCGTCCTTCCCAAACCGAGGACGGAGGTATGTAGTCTATTAGTGGTGAATATACAGGTTTCGTCTTAACTTCTTAATCCCGTTCCCAACTGACGTGTGCGTATATATACATAATTATGCAATGAAATTACACACAATTTGGTTTTAAATTTATAAAAGTGATTATTACTTTTACATCAAAACACACACGAAAGAGGCAAGTGTACCCCGTCATATATGTAGTAAAGTATCGGTAAGAACCAAGTATCGATGCAGGGAAATGGGCGGAGAAATAATACTAGACCTTTGTCACTAAACTACCAGTAAAAACATAAGTTGATTTGGTTTTAATTAAACTAAAGTAAGCATAAACTAATATTTATAAAACATAGTAGAAAATAGATAAATAGCCTTGCTTAATACACAACCAAAGCATGTCAACTAAGTCGGATTTTGGCACTAGAAGCATTTGATCAATTCTCCAATTTTAAGACAATTAATATCCCTTTCGGGAATCCTAACATGACAATCATTCGGAAAGTTAAAACGATAAACACACTTTAACCACCTAAAATTGTTCTTTAACGTGCAATTGATAAATGTCTATGAAAATCTCTTAAAAATAAGTTAGTCATCCGTTAGGAGTTTTCTAACCTCACTTAAACAAGGAAAGCGACACCGATAAACACAATGCAACCACCGAGACAAGCATAAACTAGATTAAATCACAACCGAGTTCATTTTACAAATCTTACACATAAATTCACCATGATAGCAATTTTGGCCTAAACCACTAACTAAGTTAACAAATCATGGCAAGAATTCATAACGACACCATTTAACCCGTTTAGGTCCTTACGTGACGGCAAGCTCTCTTGATTAACAATAATTACATTTTATTAAAACACTAACCATTTCTAGTATCATGATGCACACATTTAAACCAAGCTAAACTAGTTAACCAAGTTCAAAGTTTACTAATACAAGATTAATTAAGCTTCATTTTTCAACTATCTTAACTAACCAAATACCAATTATCCAACACAATTACTTATAATCAAGAAATCAATATCAATAACAAGGTTGCAAACTAATCATCAAAGATTAACATAGAAAATACTTCAAAATGTCATTACAAACAAAGATTAACATACAAATGGCTATAATCAAGCAAGGGATTGTTGTGTTTTTGCCCAAAGGCTACAATAATATATAAACATTAATCTAAATGCTTGAAAGATTAACAAAATCATGGAAAGATTAGAAAACAAAACCATAAACAAGCATAAGATTAAGAATCTGGAAGATAACGAAGCTAATTGGCACAATGTGGCTTGAATCCGGGTGAAAGAAGAAGCCCCCGGAGCCTGAAAATCGCCAGAATCGCTTCCAAAATGTCCAGAGTTACGAGCATAATGTTTCTGCAGGTTTTTTATATTTTTTTGATCTCGCACGGTCGTGCACTTTATGGCACGACCGTTCACTTTTTGCATTATTGAAGTTACTGTGCACCATACCGCATGACGTCATCAGATCTTGACCAGATTCGATCTCGCACGGGCGTGCCATATGTTGCACGGGGGTGCATCACCGAGATGGGCCTTGTTGTCGCATCCGCACGGGGGTGCCACCAGTCGCACGGGGGTGCGTCACCGAGATGGGTCTTGTTGTCGCATCCGCACGGGGGTGCCACCAGTCGCACGGGGGTGCGTCACCGAGATGGGTCTTGTTGTCGCATCCGCACGGGGGTGCGTCACCGAGATGGGCCTTGTTGTCGCATCCGCACGGGGGTGCCACCAGTCGCACGGGGGTGCGACTTGCCCAGGTCAGAATTTTCCACAGAATGTTCGCAGTTCAGCCGTTTCGCCCAGAAAATCCTCGTTTTCACTATCATCTTGTCTGGTATGTTGTTTTAGGCCTGTAAACAAAAGTATACTTGATTAAGTATCCGAATGACGGTTTTACGGCCGAAAACACATAAAATGGGGGACTAAAATATGTATAAATTAGTGAATATCAAATCTCCCCACACTTGAACCTTGCTTGTCCTCAAGCAAGCTAAACTAAAATGCAATAAAAGATAGAAACTGACAAGAATGATAATTTACAAACTATTTATTGAAACAACTACAAACGATTAGCCGGTTTTTCGAAAGACAACATCAAATGAATCAAACCAAACAAGCATATGCAAATATATAGCGATAACCAAAAAGCCGTGACTCACTTTCAATTGACTTAACATGCTAATCTTCACACAACTCACAATGTTCACACACACTCGGTTTTATTTGTGAAACATACATAAAATGTGTATGTGCAAACACTCAATGCCTCGTCAATGAAATGTGTAATATCATAAGCTTGTCATAAGATCTCGTCTCCACCAACTAACATGCGAAAAAGTGTAAATCACGAGGTCTTTACGGGTTGTAACGTTAGGCTTGGGCGAAGGGTATGGAAATGGATATTTAAAGTGGCGAAAACGGTTAAAACTCGGTAGTAGCGTTTAACTAGTAACAAACAATACAACTATACAAACAAATGCCTTAAAAATGCGACAATTGCGCAATCGAGCTCATCAACGAAATTTTAACATTCAAAATTGCTCGATTTTTGTCAACTTCACCCTATTTTAGGGTGTTTTATTTTCTATTTTTTTTTTTGCAAACTATATATACAATAAATTATAACAAACGCTAGTTAAACGATTATTTTGACCGAGTTTTAACACTAAAAAGGTTTAAAACATAAAAAGGCTAAATTTGGCTAAGTGGGAGATAATGTAGGGTAAACAAAGGTAAACGGGAAGGCTCGACATGGTTAATCCTAAAGGGTAATGTAAGGTGGGAAGCACAACACAAAGAACAAGGTTTACAACAAAGGGGTAATCTAAGTGCCTCTATCACTTCTACACAATTCCGCAAGTTCATGGTCTTAACAAGCATACTAGTGATAAGTTCTAAATTACACATAACATCCGGCTCACTCCTATATCCGAAATGAACAAATATATAACAATATCAAGGCTCAAATATGCTCACGTAACGGAAGGAATGGGTAAAAGTGTGAAAACTATCATGCAAGTCTTTCTTTGTTTGTCACGCTTTCCGGTTTCCTTTTTCAAAAATATTTTGCTTGTCGAGTTTTTATCAAGTCCGAAGCTTTCTAAAACACAACCAACCGGTTTATTTACTAAAATATATACAAAATACAGGTATTTTTGAATGATTTTTCTGATTTTCTAATTTTTTTAATGAGGACAAACAAAGTTAACAAAGTTAACCCCCTCCCCACACTTGAACTTCGCATTGTCCCCAATGCGAGACCCGAAATATAGAGAAAAGGATAATAGTACTCCCCTCAAGATGATGTTGATGCAACGAGACTTCCGAAGCTGTATCTGCCACGTGCTCCGGTCCAAGATTTGATACCCAAAGCCTGCAAGTATGTCACATGTGCACCAAAACAGAACAGAAACAGAAAAAACAAAAATAAACCATAATGTACATAAATATAAGACTAACATCCAAACAAATACAAGACATAAAGTAAATTGTCTGAAAATAAAATACAATCCGAGGGTGTTTGAAATAGTAGCCAAAATGAACACCCGATAAATACACTACTAAAAGATAGAACTTTTTTTTTTATTTTTTTTTATAAAAAAATGCCCCTGACCATGCGCACGGGAGTGCGGATTTTCGCACGGGCGTGCGGATCCGATGTTGACCCATTCTAGCACGTTGACCTCGGTAATGCACGGGGGTGCGACTCGAGGTGCAGGCCAGCCCGAAATCGCACGGGCGTGCGACCCATGGCACGACCGTGCGAGATCTGCAGACATGTCTGTTAACTGCAGAATGCAGTTTCAGCGTCCGAATCGACCATTTTTCGCCATTTTTACCATTCGCACGCTGTTATAACATTATTTCAACCTAGACCCTACGCTCGGCACGTTTAAAAACTGTACAAACTAACGAAATCTACCAAACACACCTAAATTACTCTAAAACTATAAAAGCAAAAAAAAGTGGACTATTTTACCCTTATAGCGCCAAAGACGCTCTTGCTACATTTTTAATCACCGAGTCAGTAGCGTAGACTCATGCTAATTTTTTTGTCGGCGAGTCGATAGCAAGACTCATGCTAAATTTTTGTCGGCGAGTCGATAGCAAGACTCATGCTAAATTTTTTTCGGCGAGTCGATAGCAAGACTCATGCTAAATTTTTGTCGGTGAGTCGATAGCAAGACTCATGTCCCCACACTTGTTACATGTGCGGGTCATTACCACGCCCCTTCGGATTCTGCACCATATTAATAATACTAGATTTAATTTCAAAAACAGGTGCATCTATAGTAGGTCGTAAGATACCCGGCTCCAGGCCTGCCCGTCCGGGCTGATTTGATTCATTCAAAGGTCGCTCGTCGTCCGCCATGATTGCGTTCCTACGTCCCCTGAGCCCTCGGCTTCAGCGGGTACCACTGGCTCCTTCGCAGCTGCTGCGAGTTGCAGCGCAACCGCGCAGGATCTCTCACGAAGACGTCTCCTCAGATCATGCTCGGGTTCGTCTGAAGGCTCAACAGCGTCGGGAGCGGGAGGTTGAGGACAACAACCTACAAACGAGAAATTGACACACATGCATATAATATTATTATAATAAAGGTTTTTTTTTTTTGCTGAAAAGAAACAGAATATTATTTTAAATGGGCTGAAAATTTTATAAAAATTCGAAAATGGGCCCGAAATTTTATAAAAATCAACGCAATAAAAATAATCGAATCGGCTAATACAAAAATGATTTTTAAGGTGCCGAAAACCCAATGAATAAATAAATCCGGATCGAATAAATAAAAGGAATAAAAATTTACAAGTGTACAAAAGAATCACGAAAACGAATAAATCGAATTAAAAGCAAGAAATATAAACAAATACATAAACAAATAAATAATCAAGAAAGTATACACAAATATTAACAAGTATATACGTCGATAACACAATGACTCGGATCGTTCCTAAAACTCGCCATTTCCCCGGCAACGACGCGATCCAAGGAAATGGGCGGAGAAATAATACTAGACCTTTGTCACTAAACTACCGGTAAAAAATAAGTTGATTTGGTTTTAATTAAACTAAAGTAAGCATAAACTAATATTTATAAAACATAGTAGAAAATAGATAAATAGCCTTGCTTAATACACAACCAAAACATGTCAACTAAGTCGGATTTTGGCACTAGAAGCATTTGATCAATTATCCAATTTTAAGAAAATTAGTATCCCTTTCGGGAATCCTAACATGACAATCATTCGGAAAGTTAAAACGATAAACACACTTTAACCACCTAAAATTGTTCTTTAACGTGCAATTGATAAATATCTATGAAAATCTCTTAAAAATAAGTTAGTCATCCGTTAGGAGTTTTCTAACCTCACTTAAACAAGGAAAGCGACACCGATAAACACAATGCAACCACCGAGACAAGCATAAACTAGATTAAATCACAACCGAGTTCATTTTACAAATCTTACATATAAATTCACCAAGATAGTAATTTTGGTCTAAACTACTAACTAAGTTAACAAATCATGGCAAGAATTCATAACGACACCATTTAACCCGTTTAGGTCCTTACGTGACGGCAAGCTCTCTTGATTAACAATAATTACATTTTATTAAATCACTAACCATTTCTAGTATCATGATGCACACATTTAAACCAAGCTAAACTAGTTAACCAAGTTCAAAGTTTACTAATACAAGATTAATTAAGCTTCATTTTTCAACTATCTTAACTAACCAAATACCAATCATCCAACACAATTACTTATAATCAAGAAATCAATATCAATAACAAGGTTGCAAACTAATCATCAAAGATTAACATAGAAAATACTTCAAAATGTCATTACAAACAAAGATTAACATACTAATGGCTATAATCAAGCAAGGGATTGTTGTGTTTTTGCCCAAAGGCTACAATAATACATAAAAATTAATCTAAATGCTTGGAAGATTAATAAAATCATGGAAAGATTAGAAAACGAAACCATAAACAAGCATAAGATTAAGAATCTGGAAGATAACGAAGCTAATCGGCACAATGTGGCTTGAATCCGGGTGAAAGCAGAAGCCTCCGGAGTCTGAAAATCGCCAGAATCGCTTCCAAAATGTCCAGAGTTACGAGCAGAATGTTTCTGCAGGTTTTTTATATTTTTTTGATCTTGCACGGTAGTGCACTTTATGGCACGACCGTTCACTTTTTGCATTATTGAAGTTACTGTGCACCATACCGCATGACGTCATCAGATCTTGACCAGATTCGATCTCGCACGGGCGTGCCATATGTTGCACGGGGGTGTATCACCGAGATGGGCCTTGTTGTCGCATCTGCACAGGGGTGCTACCAGTCGCATGGGGGTGCGTCACCTAGATGGGTCTTTTTGTTGCATCCGCACGGTGGTGCCACCAGTCGCACGGCGGTGCGTTACCGAGATGGGTCTTGTTGTCGCATCCGCACGGGGGTGCCACCAGTCGCACGGGGGTTCGTCACCGAGATGGGCCTTGTTGTCGCATCCGCATGGGGGTGCCACCAGTCGCACGGGGGTGCGACTTGCCCAGGTCAGAATTTTCCACAGAATGTTCGCAGTTCAGCCGTTTCTCCCGAAAAATCCTCGTTTTCACTATCATCTTGTCTGGTATGCTGTTTTAGGCCTGTAAACAAAAGTATACTTGATTAAGTATCCGAATGACGGTTTTACGGCCGAAAACGCATAAAATGGGAATAAAATGGGGGACTAAAATATGTATAAATTAGTGAATATCACCAACCCACCGGGAATCCCATGCATTAAGAGTGTGAACTCACCTTGGTTTGCTCGGTAGATTATGTTATGTAAAGTTACTTGTTCCTCGTTGGTCACCCGGACCCTAGTGTGGTTACCAATAATTATTAGTTTTGTTTACATAGAATTCACTTACTTGATGTATATTTTACACATATGATAGGCAAGTATGGCACGCATTATCATACAGGTTACAACGAGTATTCAGTTTATACGTATTTTCACAATACAATTCCATAAATCATAGTAACTCACATAAACAGTTCACATCTCATACCCACGAATATGCATGTAGCAATAATATTTCATGACACTTTATACTCACACCAAGCCCAACCAAAAGCATCTAACCCGCCCCGGCCCACTACATATCTACGTGTATACCAGCACTGTTAATTAGATCCATGTGTATTAAGGATTCGACCCACTAACCAACACCCCTAATTCAAATGTTTCATGTATAATTATCCTACTATTGTTCGAGATCGATGTATGATATAGTCATTCAATCTTTGTAGTGCATAAATATAAATTTCCCAACCTCAAACCCTTCTCAACCACATATATGCAGCCATTATAAGCTAACTCATCTAATTAAACAATATATAAAATCCACAGACCCAAGCATATTACAAACATCCCTATATTGTCAACATTTTTCTCACAAAACCCATGTATGTGATTGGGCCAGATGTGAACCCCATTCACCTTCAGCCCACCAACAGGAGTGTGCGGCCCGGTGATTAAGCGAGACCCAATACCGTGCGATTGGTTTAATCTAATTTATTGGCCCACTTCATCTAACCCTAGCACTAACTAGGAAACTACATTATCAGTCAACAACACGGATTGAACATTCAAAGATGTCACTCCCTAATCATGCATTCAATCCAGTTTACAAATCATGCATTCAATCAAAGATGGCAGTTTATAAATCACGCATACATTAATCAAGAAACTATACTATATGACTTATACACTTAATAAATCATGCATAAGCAACCCTATGTCATCAATATCCAAATCAGTTATACAAAACTAAACACGCATCTATTTCTTTGAACTATCATTGTTGCCGAGTCCATTGTGACTGTCAACTTGGATCAGATTGATGAACAACCCGTCCGTATTAACCCTACAACCTGATAATCTTGCAGATTCACATAACAATCAATCACATAGTCGGGCAGATTAAACAGATATTTAGCAAATATAATCATACTAACCAGAGAATAGCGTGTCAAGATTGAGAGATGGGAGTGCTTCGGTCATGAGAACAGCAGCCTTCGACCACAACTAGGGAGGAGAGGGTTTAGAGTTTGTTACGTTTGCAAGATATGAGGATTCCTACCCATGCTAAGAATGTATACGCACCAAACAAACGTACCGGGCTCCCTAATGGGCCTGTATTTGGGCATACGGTTAATGATTAACACATCCTCTGTAGGTCCCTATCCCGTGGATCGTAACGAGATTGATAATCAACCAAGGGTGCGGAATCCCCTTGATCAATCGAACAAACAGAAACAAGAATAAAGATGACGAACACGAAACAATCACTTTCAACCGGGTCTTCTATTGATTATCCAACACAAGGTTTACAATCAACTCAAGACCCACAAGAAATCTCTCAGCCACTCTGTAGATTTCTCTCTAACTCTCTCTCAAACTCTATTGACTGGCTAACCTAAACCCTAATGCTAAGCCTTGTTTATATAGGACAAGCTTTGCACCTGGGCTTTGGTCTGGGCTTGGCCATTCTCCTAGCCCATTACAACAAATAACTCCCTAACCAATATGCTAAGCCCGTTACAAAATATCCAAAGACTAAATAATCAAACTATTAAGCTGTTGTCATAGAATATGCACTAACAAACTCCCCCTTGACAATAGCTTCATAGTGTAACTTTGTCTTCAAACATCTTGCAGTCTTTTGGTCTTTGGATAGCGTCAGCTACACAGTTTCTGACATCAACAAACTCCCCCATAGCTGATGCTTCCAATCTCCAAAACTTTCATTCGTTGTAGATCAGTGAACTAGCAATCTTTGGTTAAGAAAGTAATGTTCAACGCTTTCAACTCTCTCTCTCTGCAATGTAGTAGAAGGATCCTACCATGCATCTTCACACGATCTTCACTTCACTCTCAATCTGCACTTTACTTGTATTCTGCACTTCATTTTGATAACTGCATCACCCTGTTTAGCAACACTAGCAAGTATCTCAAAAAACCATTAGTCTTTTTCACATTTAAAAGATAAACCAATATTTTATCTTATCATGCAAAAACAACTAACTGTCAGTTCAAGATGGGATATCTTTTAAACGGAAATATTTTTGGTATTTTTGATATTTTTCAAAACAAACTAAACAAACTAAACTAAACTAAACTAAACTCTTTTTGGCTTAGAGGAATTTCTCCCCCTAAATTTTTGTTTTCATGGAGTAAGTTTTAAAAACATACATTTAAAAACACAAACAAACTCCCACTTTAACCTGGCAATAAGTTTTTCAAAGTTAAAGTTTAAAATCATCATAACAATCACTGTAGTAAATAGTTCGTTACCAATTTTAACTTACTATTCACCTCAGACACTTAGCAGGAACAACCACTGTTGAACACATCAACAGTCCTTCTTGGTCATCCTGCACATTCTCAACAACTCAGTTAGACTTGAGAACCCAAGCCCTGATGGTCTTGGGTTTTCCAAATTCATCCATTACAGGAACATCCATCCAATATCCACCACTCCTAACTGGAGTCTTGGATTGCTTACCCGTTGTTGAACAAGATTGATAATTTCCACTAGGTCTTTGATTGCGAGAGTTCCAACAACCTCTCGGATTTTCTGACCTTTGGAAATTATTATCTTGATACCTTCTTCTACCATTTTCATACCATGAATTTTGGAAAAATTTTGGATGTTGTTGAACATTTGAGTTACAAAAACCCCTATGTTCGTTTCTTCTTTGAAAATTTTGATTACCAGAAGTCTGGTATCGATTTTGATATCCAAAATTTTTATTTTTACTTTGAAACTGATTTGATTTACCATTATAATGACTAAATTGTGGAGAAATACTTCTTGGTCTATCAAATCTTTTCGAAGTTGAGGGTTTTGAATGAGATTCAGGTTTCTTTGTTTGACAACTTGTTTTTACACTGTTGCTTGACCCAACCTGATTCCCATCCTTAACCTCATTAGCTTTTTGTTTACCTTTCTTAAAAGGACAACAACTCGCCACATGCCCTTTGTTGTGACATTTAAAACATGACCTTTTCTTATAAGTTTTCCTTTTGTTTGATCCCTTTTTAAATGTTTTGACCTTTTTGTCTTCAGTATCCTCATCCACTTTATGAGGTGTACTGTTAGACCCAACAGATTCTTTCAAAGATACTGGACTATTTGCCAAGTCCACAGCTATCGGATCCACTACCTCTTGTGCAGTGGTTACAAAATCAATTAGCTCTTCTTCTTTTGGTAGAAAAGAGTAATCTTGATTTTCAGAAGATGAAGCTTTAGTAAACCCCACCCCTGTTTTATCATTACTCCTTTTTAAACCTTTTTGAATTTGAGTCCTGACTAACGAAGAATTTCCAAAATTGTTTAACTTCCCCTGAAGTTCTACAATTTTGGCTTGTGCATCAGCCAATTCTGTGCACTTTTCTGAAAGCTCGTTAGTCTTTTCTTTCACAGTTTCACGAGCCAAATCAATGACCTGTAACAGTTCATTGCCTTTGCTTGTTAAACTGCTGATTTCTTGTTCATTTGATTTGAGTTTATCTAAACAATTTGACTCTCTTTTAATCAAAAGAACATTTAACTCTTTTCGGTTTTGCAAATCAGCTAACAGAATTTTGTTTTGTTCCGATAGGCTGTTAACTTTACCCTGTAGTTCAGTGCAATTAAGACATGTATGACTTACAGATTCTGATGATATCTTCACCTCTGATGTAAGTCCATTCACATCCTTCAAGCCCTTTGAAACTTCTGCATCCTTCTTTTCAGCAGTTTCCTTATCAGCTTTCTTCTTTTCCTCTACCTGAGCAGCTACTTCTCCTATCTTCACAGCGGCAAGCTCAGCTACACAAGCTTGATCACATGTATTCAATCTTGAAGGAATCTGATAACGTTTTTCCAAAGCTTCCCACAGCTCTTGAGAAGTTCCATACTTCGTAAAGGTATGTTTAATGCCCTCAGGCAAGGACTTCTTTATTGCTGCTAAAGCTTTCTTCTCAGCATCAACCACTCGTTTCTCAGATTCATCCATCTTATCATAAGACATCACTATAACTCTTCCATCAACACGACCTGTGGGAGCAAAGTATCCATCTATCATACACGTCCACATTTCAGTATCTTCACTTTTCATAAACAACTCAAACTTCTCTTTCCAGTCAGCATATTGTTTGACGTTTTTATGCTTTGGCCAATTCTTAACAGTCTCTCTGGCCTTATCCATTTTGGCCATCACGCAGCGTAAAAGTTTAATTGGACTTTGGTAACCTGTGTCAAAATCCAAATCTAACTCGATTGTTGGTCCTTGTCTAGCTTTGACCATAACCGTATAGAAAATTTTCTAACTCAAACACCTAGTAACACGCACGAAACAACTTCTGAACCGCACCCCAAAACCTGTCAGACTTTTTCAACAAACCAAACAAACCTCATTTTTTTTATTATTTTTTTTTAATTTAGTAAAACTTATTATTATTATTATTATTATTTAATATATTATTATTAATAATAAGATAATGATTGATTAATAATTAAAGGATTTTCACAATTCTAAAAGTCAATATGTGTCTGATTGTCTTCTTCGTTCAAAACAGCCCACAAAACTCTAGTTTCAAAATAAACAGCCGCCAAGACTAACAATTCGATCGCTGCTATTATGAAGATGACGGAGGTGATACGGCGGTGATGGAAGAAGAGGTTGTCGCCGGAGGTGATGAACGACGACGAAGGAGGTGACGATGAACGGCGGTGGTGATCGGAGAACACAAAACAGTGAGTTGCAGGTTGAACGGTGGTGGTCGCCGGAAGTGATCAGCAGTCGACGGTGACGTTGACTACCGGTGGTGATGAAGATGATGAACCGAGACCTTATAGACAATACACGAAACCTCTGTCTCGGAACGAATGCGGTGACACGGAACTGAAACGTTTGCGACTCGAGAACTCGAAACAGCTAACTCGAGACCTCTCTTGAAGGAAGTCGAGACCGTGGATGATGAATGACTCGAGACCGTAAATTTGTGAGTCGAGATAGTGGTTGCGACTCGAGAACTGTGGAGGTTGCGACTCGGACTCGGAACCGTGATGAGTCGAGACCGTAAAGGATGATGAGTCGAGACCGTGGAGTCGAGACCTTGATAAATCGAGACGTTGGACTCGAGACCTTGAGAATGTTGATGACTCGTGACCTTTGAGCTGATTGCGACTCGAGAAGAATGACTCGAGACCGTTCTTGATGACTCGAGAATTTTGTGCTACAAGCTGTTCCAACTTTCCAAAAACAACGCACGTGCAGTTGTTTCAATTTTCCCAAAATTAAGGATTTTTCAATCTTTTAAAAGTTTTAAAGATATGGGGGACAGTTTCAATATTTTAAAACTCGATTTTATCTTTTCAAAAACACTATCAAAAGGAATCGAACAAGCAAATTATAATGCTTTTTCACAGAAAAACCTATGAACCAGATGAATATCGCGACGAACTCGATGAATTTCCAGAAAAACACAAAGAACCAAACACCCGAAAAGAATCAAAACAAATCAAAACAACACCTTTTCTTCGAAAATCTTGAATCCGTATCAATCTCGAACCAAACAACTAAGAGCAAAAGCTCTGATACCAATTGTAGGTCCCTATCCCGTGGATCGTAACGAGATTGATAATCAACCAAGGGTGCGGAATCCCCTTGATCAATCGAACAAACAGAAACAAGAATAAAGATAACGAACACGAAACAATCACTTTCAACCGGGTCTTCTATTGATTATCCAACACAAGGTTTACAATCAACTCAAGACCCACAAGAAATCTCTCAGCCACTCTGTAGATTTCTCTCTAACTCTCTCTCAAACTCTATTGACTGGCTAACCTAAACCCTAATGCTAAGCCTTGTTTATATAGGACAAGCTTTGCACCTGGGCTTTGGTCTGGGCTTGGCCATTCTCCTAGCCCATTACAACAAATAACTCCCTAACCAATATGCTAAGCCCGTTACAAAATATCCAAAGACTAAATAATCAAACTATTAAGCTGTTGTCACAGAATATGCACTAACATCCTCCAGTCAAGTATTGCACATATAAGTTTAGTATATAACTAAGCTTAGCGAACAGTCGAACAACTTCCAATAATACAATGCAAGCTAGAAGTCAAAGAATCAAGAATTACTAACCTTGCAAGTTCGGGTTGTCACATCATCCCCAACTTGAAAGAAATTTCGTCCCGAAATTTAGCACGTAGTTACTGAGGAAGCTAGATAGGTTGCGTGGTTTCCTGGTTTTCCTGGGGTGTCACATCATCCCCCCGTTGGTTTGGAATTTCGTCCCAAAATTCCGCAGTAGCTTCAGCCTTAGTAGTGGTTACACTTTTTTTTTCGAACAACTAGGGATATTTGTGTTTCATTTGGTATTCTCGTTCCCAGGTAAACTCTGGGACACGACAGGAGTTCCAACGAACTCGAACAATAGGTATCTTGGTGCGTTTGAGAATCTTGACCACCCGGTCCAAGATTTCCACTGGTTCTTCGACAAATCGCAACTGATCGTCGATGGTGAGCTCCTTGAAAGGAACTATGAGGGTTTCATCTGACAGAAACTTCTTCAGATTCGACACATGGAATAAGTTGTGAACTCCACTGAGTTCTTCGGGTAGATTCAATCTGTAGGCCACCTTGCCAATTCTCTCCGTGATTTAGAAAGTCTGACATATCACGGGTTAAGTTTGCCTCGTTTACCAAAATGAACTACACCTTTCCAAGGTGAGACGTTAAGTAGTACTCGATCTCCAACCTGGAACTCGAGTGGTTTCCTGTGCTTATCTGAGCAATCTTTTCTGTTGTGTCTACGACGAGTTCTGGGCCAGTGATTTGGCTGTTTCCAACTTCTGCCCAACAAAGAGGTGATTGGCACTTCCATCCGTACAATGCGTCGAACGGAGCAGCCCGGATGCTGGTGTGGTAACTGTTGTTATACGAAAACTCCACTAAAGGTAGACGCCGCTCCCAGCCGTTACCAAAGTCGATTACACATGCTCGAAGCATGTCTTCAAAAGTTTGGATGGTGCGTTCAGTCTGCCCATCCGTCTGTGGATGATATGCTGTGCTCATGTCTAGACGTGAGCCAAAGGATTTGTGCATCGCTGGTCACAAATCAGATGCAAATCGTGGGTCGCAATCAGAGATAATGGAAGTTGGCACCCCGTGCCTAGCAACCACTTCTTTCAGGTAGATGACTGCAAGTGTAGCAAAGCTTAACCGTTTCCTTGATGGATAGAAAGTGTGCTGGTTACGGGAGACAATCAACGATCATCCATGTGATATTGTTTCCATTTCGAGTTATAAGTAGTCTGTTTTCGCTTTCCTTATTGGTGTTTCTTGTTTCCAACACTTCACCTTGACTTCCCCACAAGTCAAACATCATTCCCATACCTAGCTAGGTGGGCCTTCATGCCCAGTTACTAGTACAAGGTTTATAAATCCTGATGTCTCTCATCAAAACCCAGATGATTAGAATATCGAAGTTGGTGTGCTTTGCTCAACACAAGTTCCCTACAGTTGCCATATAATAAGACCCACATTCGTTCCATGAGGTAACGAGTATCGTCTGTCCTGTCAAAGGTTGCTTCTCCATGCCCCGCATGGGTTCAACTTGAAAATCATCTTCCTTCAGTTCTCCAGTTTGAACAGAGCGAGTCTGATCAGGTAAGTTAGAGTCGATAGAGAGCTGCAAAGCTCGTGCACGTTCAAGTTTCATAGTTGTAATCATCTTAAAGTTCCCTGCAGTGATGCCATTAACTGATTTAGCTCTGTCGAAGCCAAGGTACACGGGAGGCCTTTGTGATCGGTCTAAATAACGCATCTGGTACCATCCAAGTAATGCCTCCATCTAAAATCCCAAGACCACGGTTTTCACCGCCAGTTGTGTGCCGTGCAGTTCTTCTTTGTAACTCCATCACGTAAGTCATCACTCTCTCGTGTTGCGTCGGAGTGTAACTGGCACTCTGATTTGAACCATTATGGTATACCACTAAATCACCCGCACCCTCGGGCAAAGACGATTCTCAGTGCATTGCAGAGTTGGAATTCGAAAGCTGAAAAGACGTCCTCCTGATTCGTCTTTCACGAACACAGCACCCTGCTGTGCTAAAGAGATTTAAGCTGTGCGACCTTCGAAACTCCTGTGAGTAAGCTGCGATAGTATCTAGCGAAACCAAGGAATTGCTGCATCCCCGAAGGAGTCTTTGGTGTCGATCAATTTCTAACAAGATGCATCTTAGCGAGATCCATGTGTATTCCCACTCCGTTGGTTACATGATCAAAATGCATTTCTCAAAATCTAGATGTGACATTTAACAAGACTTCACACGTAATGGCTCCTCCCACAAAAGCACTGAAATAGGATACATATGCCACCCATAGTGTTCCTTTCCCCTGGTCATGATTGAGAACGTAATCAACAAATATGGTCGGTTCATGTGATCCCTGAAGCTGCTGGTGTGTTGATTAACTCAATGATCCAGGTGTACAAAGTTGAAATGGCTGCATTGCGTTCGACATGTGTTCTAAGAGCATCCTCCTCTTAGACTTCCATCTGATGATAATTCGTTCACTAGCCAATCCTCGAATGGAAGCTTGTTCCCCGTAACTGGTCGACGGGTTGTCAATACATGGTCGAGGCAAACGGTTCTTGACTGTCACCTTGTTGAGTTCTCGATAGTCAGTACACATACGAAAAGGCTTCTCTTCATGGGTATAGCGAGGGCTCCTTAAAGCGAAAACTCCTGTCCAGTAGTTCCTGTAGTTGGTTAAACAACTCCTGCAACCCTCCTGGTGCAAGACGGTAAAGAGTACGAGTAGTTAGAACTGCCTCTGGCGCGAGGTCAAACTGAGTTCCTACCCAACCGTTGGAGAGATGATCCTGGAAGTTCCTCGGGCAGCACATGGAGGGTAATCACGAACAACTGGTGGATCCTCGATCCCATTTTTCCTAACCTTACGTCTATAACAGTTGCTAACATAGCGGGGTAATCTCTCCGTAGTCACTCCTGGCTTTCATTGCTGAAATGACGCTAAACGTTGCGCCACTCTGACGTGTTAGAACAGATAACAATCCTCCACGAAGGAGAGGAATACGCAGAATCGTCTCCTCACAGGGTACATCTTTCAAGAACAACAGAAGAAAGGTCGATGTCGAACACTTGTCCCACAAGGCCGAGTTTGCATCCCAACGATCATATGAGGTTTCCATTGTCTTGCCATCAGCCGATTCCACAACAGGTTGGGTTTCAAGAAACATCAGGGTTACACAGAACATAGACGAAGTGATTCGTTACCTAGAACGTGTATGCCACCATGTTATTATAATCCTGGCGTCACCCACGCCAATCCTAAATGCCCAGTGTTGTTGCTACTGCTACTAGAACTCCCAAAACTGTCATTGTTCCCTGGGTTGTTGGAGTCTTGCCTTAACATCGGCCATTCCTTGTTGAAGCCACCATCATTTCCATACCGAAAGTCATGATTTGCGAGTACCTTGATGTCATTGTGACTGTTGCTACTAATGTCGATGCTCGAAACGGAGTCCTGCGGCCTTTCACCGACAGGGTCCACCTTTTCGCATTCCGTGTGACGTCTTAAGGCGCTACTCATTGTGCTGGCTATTACACATTCTACACCATGGCCGACTGTCATCGTTTATGTCCCGATTGATTCGTGAGAGTTGACTCTCATAAGTCGTTGTCTAGGGTTTAAGGATTCAGTTGAAGTCAATTTGCTGGTGTTCGCTGCCGGTAATCAGGGTCGTTCTAGTACTAAGGTTGGTAAGGCACTACGCTCATCCTCTTGTCCATCGTTCTTGCATGTTGACTGAGTACTACACGATATGTTTCCAGAATGTTGCAGAAGTGGTCGCACTTCGGGGTCTAAGACGTTAGTACAGTGAGTTTCAGCAACAAAGAGGAGTGTGAGAGGTATAGACCAATCTTTGATGTTGCAACATCTAACTCAGGGATGTTCGTACAAGCACCTAACATTTCACACAGTTCGCTAGGCGTTAAGATGAGTGTTCAGGTGATACTCGATAGCATCAAGATTCGAAAGGATCCATAGAGGAACGAAAAGTTCACGTTCGAGTCGGGGACAATCACTGCTATGACCCCTATAGGTTTGCTATGTTTCACATCGGTCAAATAACGGAACAGAGCCCCTTTTCCACTTGTTAAGGCTCACTGGGACTCGCATGCACCCCACATTATTATTATGTGTGCACCCACAATAATATTGTGATCTGCATGCTCATCGCAGCTTCTCTTAACTCGTGTCAAATGGTTCCTCAAACTCGAGTAGCAAACAAGAGCATCACGAAGCGTAAGTCATGAAGGTTTAGGGAAATACCACCTATCAGTCACATAACACATGCAAGTAATACATGAATTCATACTGTTGTGCTAAACGTGCAATCACATGCAATATCATATGTAAGGGTTCACTAGTTATGCAGTACAATGAGTATACGAGAGACGAACCTTTCAATCTGGAGCTGAGTGTCATGGTCGTATTCACGTTTTCAGAACTGTTCGGTTATAGTCTGGTTTTACAAAAACGTTATCCCCCCTTTTTAACACCGAGTTCACTATAACCAATGGCTCTAATACCAATCTGTCACACCCCCAAAATACCACTTGCAGAAACCCCCGCGAGGCGTGTGACGTACCATGATCTAGCCATCAATCACATTGAACTCATAGGTATATTTAAATAATGTAACATTCCCAAAATTTTTATTTATATAAAATATATAAAAACTTATGTTATTAAAAGGATGCGTCATGGGTAAATTGACCAATAAAAATATAAGGTATTTTTGGCAAAAGTAGGAACCGTTTAATAATAAAAATACATTATTTAGACTTACCCCGTTTTTAATGAAACTTAGTTCAAAATGTAGATAAGATTATTTTCGTTCTAATAACATATTCATTGTTTTATAAAACGTCATATTTTAGAAATTATAAGCGCCAAATAAATGAAGCAGTTAAATTAATTATAATAATAAAATAATCTAAAACTAAAAACAATTAATATATTATAAATAAAATGTTAAAACCAAATCTAATATCTTTATTGTCTACGTACGAAAACAAAATTATAAGAAAGAAATAAACTAATAAAATATGATAATTTGACTTCATTGGTTGTGTACGTGGAGGACTTAGCTTACACACAAAGTTACATTTATAGTATATATAACATATGAACACTTCAAGCATACACGCCATCTTTCCTTCTTTCTGTTTCTCCATCTCACTCTCTCTATAGTTTAGCCCATTTTCTTTAGTAAGTTACCCTAAATCCTACAAAGCCCTGTCCTGTTTTAAGTATTGTAGCCCCTGATCACTGATACCCTGTCCAAGTGTCGTAGGGCCCCGTAACGTATGCCAAGGCTCTGTCTAAATTCGTTGGGGTTCTGTCTCGTGACGTAGGGATAAAGTGGAATTGGGTTACTATACTTAATGTGAGTGCACTATATATTCTATTAAATAATCCAGGAGTTGTACCAAGATATATCAACCCTCCAAAATATTTCTGACTCCCCTAATATATTTAGAATACCCCTATATGTCTTAAATTACACCCCGTATATGAAAACCGAGCGCGAAATAAGATATAGCATTAAAAAGAAATAAAAAACAAAGAAAATTAAGTTTAGGCAGCCCGCGTAAGGCCACACCGTTAGTTGACGCGGGCCGCGACAAGGCAGGCCACCGCCCTCCTCCGGAAGCCACCACGTGGCGACACGTGGCGAAGCTAGGGTGGTGACACCTCAAGGCTACGCTGTTGACCAGGTTGACGCGGGCCGCGTAAACCCTGGTCTTGTATTACGCGGGCCATGAGAAAAGCTAAGTCAGGCACTATATAAAGGAGGCATCAGCTGTCCATTTCAATTCGTTCAGAATTCATTTCTTTCTCTCAATTCTA
The DNA here is from genome assembly GCA_030545235.1 of Helianthus tuberosus. Taxonomy (NCBI): domain Eukaryota; kingdom Viridiplantae; phylum Streptophyta; class Magnoliopsida; order Asterales; family Asteraceae; genus Helianthus; species Helianthus tuberosus. Next base: position 112,778,691 of record CM060378.1, read on the forward strand.
AAGTGTAGGCATTATACACGGGTATTATACCCCTAATTAGCAAGGTTCTGCTCTGTTGTAAGTATTATAACCCCAATTTTGTAATAGATACGCTGCCCGATTGATTTAGGGTTCCGTAACAACTGCCGTGGTTCTGCCCGACATAGTTGTTGGAATACCGTCTCGGGGAGGGTATCATTAATATTTTCAAAGGGTTATGATACTAACCTATCTACATTTGTGTAAATTATAGATTATTCCCAGGAAACCCTTACGCGAAGTCTAAGATAGCAATGTGAGTTTATCCTCTTTTTGTTAACCTTTTTGGAATGTTTTGCAAAACCTTAATTGTTTTACAATGTGATTAAGCAGTGATTGAGTCTTTGTAGTTCTTCAATTACTGCCGGTATGTTTGGGTTTTGTATACAAAATTTACTACTGCAAGTAGTAAGTCGGGGATGACAGTACGTTACCATTGGACAAAGAGTTAGCCAATGTGTAATATGACCCACAAGTCAGGATTGACAATACTGAATGAGTAATTGTGTAGAAATAAACAATATGATCGCTCTCAATACTGTTTTAATTGATAAAATGTTTCTTGATTAAACTGGGATTCACTCACCAGTATTTCCCACTGACAAGTGTTTTTAAACACGTGTTTCAGGTAACAAAACTGTGGCTATAAAAGTTATCTAAAATACGATGTTTTTAAACTCAATAAAAGAGGGTTTAACCCTATGTTGTAATAAGAAATTTGGGTTTTTCCCATGTGATTATTAATATCAAATAAGGTGGTTTTACTCTGATAAAATATTTCCTAACTACGGTCCTGATAAAATTTCCACTGCCAAATTAATAACTGATACCACCACAAACGAATGTTCGAGGCCACCCGTTCCCGGGACAGATAAGTGGGCGGGGTAGTGACAAATAAACCTTTCATTTATTAACATTATGTGTTACAACATTACAAGTAATTCACAGTATACAGCGGAAGCATAATTCATTCGTTAAGTGTTTATAACCACATGTAAAAACCATTTGTCTTGTGTTACGATTCCATGTATCTCGACCCATGACCACTCCAGCCTCCCAGACAGCAAGTTCCAATCAATATGCACCTAAAGGCCTGGAAGGCATGTAATAACGGATCAACAACAAAGTTGAGCGAGTTCACAGTTGGTGTCCGTTTTATAGTTGTTCCAAAAACCACGAGTTATTTCAAAACCATAAGTTATCAAGTTCATTGTTTCCCAAACCATAACTAGTGGGGGCTACCCCATGTTGTAAACCACTAGACTAGTTATATACATTGGCGTCCTTCCCAACCGAGGATGGAGGTACGTATTCAACCCATCCGAGAATACGCTGGTTATTGGTTCGTATTCTTCCCATCCGAGAATACGCAGGTTATATGTAGTCATCCTTCCTAATCCGAGGACAGAGGTACGTATTCTACCCATCCGAGAATACGCAGGTTAAGTGCAGGCATACTTCCCAATCCGAGGACGGAGGTATATAGTCTATTAGTGGTGAATATACATGTTTCGTCTTAACTTCTTAATCCCATTCCCAACCCACCGGGAATCCCATGCCTTAAGAGTGTGAACTCACCTCAGTTTGCTTGGTAGATTATGTTACGTAAAGTTACTTGTTCCTCGTTGGTCACCCAGACCCTAGTGTGGTTACCAATAATAATTAGTTTTGTTTACATAGAATTCACTTACTTGATGTATATTTTCCACATATGATAGGCAAGTATGGCACGCATTATCATACAGGTTACAACGAGTATTCAGTTTATACGTATTTTCACAATACAATTCCATAAATCATACTAACTCACATAAACAGTTCACATCTCATACCCACGAATATGCATGTAGCGATAATATTTCATGACACTTTATACTCACACCAAGCCCAACCAAAAGCATCTAATGTAACACCCCAAAAACGGGTTTGGTAATCAAGCCACGTTAATAGTGACGACGGGTAAAATACCGTTAGTGGTAAAAATTAACCCGGTAAATATTAGGTTTTTAAATAAATAATCCTAATATTAACTAAAAGGTGAATAAAAGCTTTTAAGGAAACAAAATGGATAAAAGGCCCGAGTTAACGGGACCTAAAATAAACTTAGTCATAAATATTCCCGAACCTGCTAAGTTAACTAGAAATGTAAAACCTAGTTAATAAGTGGGAATATTATTGAAAGTAATTTAGGTTGTAACCTAATTAATAACTAACCAAACACGAGGGACCAAAGCCGGGTAACTTGAAAATGAATTATAAACTTAAAAATAAAACACAAACACACACACAAGAGTGTGTGTGCGTGTGTGAGGATCGACCAGGAAGAGCTTTAGGGAGCTCAAACCCTAACTTCAACAAATCCATCAAATTGAAGGTCAAATCTGGCCCAAATCGGATGCATGAACACATATTAATGATCACCAAGTTGTGGGGATCACAAGGTATGTTGAATCTTATGATTTAGTGTTACTTTGAAATTATGATGAACAATCATAATCAAAATTCTGGAATGAATGTTGAATCTATGAGTGTTATTGTGATGAAATCCATGTTTAGGAACAACCCTAGTTAATAATTTGATAAGCTAGTGTTGAAAAATAGAAATTTGATGATTACCCATATGTGTGCTAAGTGGGTTTTATGACAAGAAGATGAACACTTGAATTAGAGTGTTAAATTGATGAATATTGATGTTATGATACTAGTACTAAGTGTAGTTCATGAACACTAGACATGAAAGTTTGAATTTTGATGTTAATCTTGGTAAAAATAACTAGTTATGAACTAGTTAGCAAATGTGTAGAAGTATGCCTATTAGGTGTTCGTTAAAATGCCTAAATGAGAAGTAAAGTGTTGGAATTCAAGTAAAACGCGTAATTGGCAAGCTTGACTAATTACATGAGACATGGGATAAAACGGGTTCCAATCATAATGTTGATTTTCCTTAATCGTGCATATTATATGATTAAAGGTAGTTGACTTTAGAAAGCCAAACTAAATAGTGATGAAGTCGAATAATAGTTTCGACAAAGAAAATAAGTAAGGTGGAATAGTCGTGATTGTTAATGACTAATCTAACCACCTTGTAAATGTTGAAAATAGTTTGACGCTCAACGAGCTAGGTGTAAGGCTTGGGGAAGGAAGCGGGTCAAACGAATCAAGAATGAAGGAAAAAGTATAATTCGGATGCAAGGTAAGTATAGCTTACACTAGTCTTATATGTTAGAATATTCTCTTATCGTATTAGTTACGAATAAGATAAATACATAATTTAGGTATGATGTTCCGACGTGTAAACGTACGGAACAAGGTAGTCGAGCATGACAAGAAACCGTGTTGATGGTTTAAAAGGAATTAAAACGGTAAATTGATCATGCGTTGACCATATCTATTTGTTTTGAAAGACACTGTAAGGCGTAAGCCATGATAGGCTAAAAAGCGTTAAGAAAATGATTAATACGTGAAATGACCACAAGGTGTAAACAGAAGCGAGTCATATAGATGAGATGGTAATAAATATCATCTCGCCAACATAATCGGTCACTTAGACCAAATGGGTCAAAAGGTGAAAAATATCACCCTTTGACAATAACGACTAATGATTATTGTCGAGCTATATTATTTCAGGTGTAAATGTCAAATGGGTATTAGCAACGCTATGAATTAGCGGTTATAAAAGCAAGGTATTAAAAACGGGTCAATAGATTGATCTGCGCCAGGTATGTGAAATAGGGTAACACTCGTTTAGAACATGTGGTTCAAGAGTGTTATAAGAGGTCAAAATGGACATTTGGTTACTTGATAAGTAAACCAAATGTTTTAAGTAATGAACATAGCGTTGGAAAGCTTAATGACTTTTCAAACAAAATCATAGGATAAAAGAGGGTTTATGGGTCAAATATACTTTCAAAAGTCCTTCATTGTTAATAAAAGACTAAAAAGGACCAAAACGCCCTTGGAGGCTAAATTGAACAAACAACCTTTAAAAGTTGTTTAGAAATGATTATTACGATTAAATAAATATATAGGACAAGTATAGAAGTTGAAAGACGTATTACGTTAGTCAAACGGCTCTATTTGAGTCCTTGCCGTAAAATAATGAGTTGAGGGGGTAAAACTCGGTTTGCATAGATTACCTTAGTAAACCCACCATAAATATAGTTGTGGTGGAAGATCATTTGACAAATATTGCGAAATTAAGAAGCTAGAAATAAATAATTATGAATTATGCGGAGAAGTGCTTAAATACCCTTAACGGGTCGAAATAAGCATTTGAGTATAAACGGGTTTAAGAATATACATAAACTCGTGAAGCGAACCTAATATGATAGACAACATTGAAATTACAAGATTCATGTGACATAGGAATCAAACAAATACGTTTGTTTGGTAAAACCGCGAATGGGTCAAAATTTGGTGAAAAGGGTAATAAGCCGAAGACTTAAAAGTCTAAAAATTTGTTAAGACGGATGTTGGATTTTAACTCCATATGATGGAGAATCAAATTACATTCATGTAGGAAGAAACAGTAGGTCAAACGGATAAGTGGATTGAAAGATACGAAAGTTTTCGTATCAATAAACGGCAAAATGGAAAAGCTGAAATACAGGGACCACCGTAAATTACGGTGCCACCGTAATTTACGGTGGAGCCAAAAATGTTACGGTGGAAACCATCTGATGTACGGTGGAAGAAATGTAATACAGGGGCCACCGTAAATTACGGTACCCACCGTAATTTACGGTGGAGGCCAAGTTGAAAATGTTGTTTTGAGATCAAGAGATTAACGTTGGGATTTCTCCTTTCATATTCGTTACCAGACTCGTTTAATCACGTTTTAATCCCTGTATGACTAAAGCGTTTCATGTTTATGAAATGTAGGTACATTTTGGATGCCGAAAGACGATCAAGATCAATGAAGAACCGAACACGATAAAGACACACGCTTCCGCACTTTGACACATTGTAAATTTTAAACAACGAATTCAACCACGCTATGTAGAATAACTTATGATTTGCAAAAGTTTTAATAAACCCGTATTTCCGATGTATATGATAATCATTAATTACATGATTATCTTTCAAAATTTACGTTAAACCTTGAATAATAAGAACGGTATATAAAATCCACAGACCCAAGCATATTACAAACATCCCTATATTGTCAATATTATTCTCACAAAACCCATGTATGCGTTTGGGCCAGCTGTGAACCCCATTCACCTTTAGCCCACCAACAGGAGTGTGCGGCCCGGTGATTAAGCGAGACCCAATACTGTGCGATTGGTTTAATCTAATTTATTGGCCCACTTCATCTAACCCTAGCACTAACTAGGCAACTACATTATCAGTCAACAACACGGATTGAACATTCAAAGATGTCACTCCCTAATCATGCATTCAATCGAGTTTACAAATCATGCATTCAATCAAAGATGGCAGTTTATAAATCACGCATACCTTAATCAAGAAACTATACTATATGACTTATACACTTAATAAATCATGCATAAGCAACCCTATGTCATCAATATCCAGATCAGTTATACAAAACTAAACAGGCATCTATTTCTTTGAACTATCATTATTGACGAGTCCATTGTGACTATTAACTTGGATCAGATTGATGAACAACCCATCCGTATTAACCCTACAACCCGATAATCATGCAGATTCATGAAACACCCATCTAATTTCTATTCGACTTGAATAAAAGTATACATGATTTTATAGAAAGAGTACTTCACTTCAACACAAGTACAAAAATCAAAGTTTTTAAAGTGATTACATACTAGTTAACTACTAACTAGTTTAAACATTCAAAACATGATTAGTAAATCGTTTACATCATAAACATTGTCTAAACAAAGTTAATTTACGCGGAAGCTTCAAAAGTTCGTGTTCGGTTCTTCAAAACATGCTTGATCATCGTCCATATACTTGCAAAACCTAAAAACTGGAAATTTTTAACAAATCTTAGGTTAGAGTTCTTAGAAATATTGCTTAATCGAAACTACGCTTGAAACGGATTCGATTAGCTTGGATATCAAAGAATCAACAAAACTTTCTGGGCTCTACCGTAACTTACAGTATCTACCGTAAGTTACGGTAGCTCCTGGATAATATTGGTCTGCCGTAAGGCAGTACTGAACCACCATAACGATTTGTTCTCCACCGTAAGTTACGGTGGATACAGTAACTTACGGTGGACTCTGCAAATTTATGTTTGTCCATTTATTCATTTTACCCAAACCCGAATCTTCGGATTTCTCATTCTAACAAACCATCACACAAATTTTCTTGTATTCATATGACTTTTATTTACAATAACAAAAACTGAGTAATCATATTACGATGCATTACCATGCATTATTTGGTTATTCGACCCGTTTGGCTCATCTACGGTATCCTTCATTACGATGACTACCAACGAGATTCCAACCAATCCTTGACCTATTATTCAATTTACCGAACTTTATCGCTTTAGATCAACACAATCTTTATTCTACAATTCGAGTACACATATGCCAATTATCAAAATTACCCAATGTAACGAGTTAAGTTACATACCTTCAAAGTACGCCCTTCGAACGCAAGTCGCCATCGGCTTGTCCACTCGATGTTCCGGTGTCCTTTCCTATAGAGTTCAATCACATGACGTTTAGAACTCTTTTTAATTCATATATCGCATAATTTGCCAAAACATCGAAATTATGCGTCTTAACTTTAAAATTTCAGGTTTAGGTCTTCTTTGAGGCATTTATACAAACACCTTAAGGGCAGAATTTTAATTAATTCATTAACAAGCTCATAACTTGTCATATAACCCGAATTTTCATCAATTAAACTATCTAACACAAATATTCGCCTTTACAATTCTGAAATAACTCTACATATGTCAAATTACACTAGAACAACCCCAAATTTCCTAGTTTATCAAGTTCTACATAACCCACTAGCCACCTACAATGGTGACCATGGATTTCACTAGAATTTAGCATAATTTCAACATGTATTTGTCTAGGGTTTACTCCTAGACATTTTAATGTTCCTAATTCATCTACAATTCATACATGCTTCATCAGATTTCAAGTTCTCTAAATTTATGAGAATTACAAGTAGAGAATTTTTGTCAAATTTTACATACCTTATGATCTCCTTGCAATGGGGATCATTAATCTATGCTCGGATTTTGATTTGGGACTGAAATTGGCCTTCAATTCATCAAATTGCATGAACTTAAGGTTTTGAGAAGCTTGGGTCGCCCCCCTTGCTCTGGTCGATCTCAGCAGACTCCAAAATGGAGTGTTTATGTTTTAATAAAATGTTTTTATTAAAACTAGTTTCAAGTTAAACACTTTTGGTCCCTCTAGTTTCTCTTAGTTTATTTTTAGATCCTTAACTACACATAAGTCATCATCTAACTAGGTTAGTGTCATTCCTAGTTAGTTTATTTTACTAATTTAATTGCAATATAATTTGCAAATTTAAGAATCCTTATTTTCGGGATGTTACAAGTCCACCCCCCTTAAAAAGGGTTTCGTCCCCGAAACCAAAGTACGTACCGAATAATGTAGGGTATAGACGTCACATCTCCTCTTCGGACTCCCATGTAGTGTCCGAACCTTTCCTATGCTCCCACTTGATCTTGACCTGATCGATTTGTTTGTTTCGCAAATGCTTGACCTTTCGATCTAAAATTTCCAATGGTCTTACCGCATAATTCAAGCTATTATCCACCTCGATATCGTCGTAATGGATAAAGTTGTTTCCTCAGCTGGACATTTCCGCAATTGCGACACGTGAAACGTGCCATGTATCCCACTCAACTCTTCCGGTAGCTCGAGGCGATACGCTACTTTGCCAACTCGTTCGATGATTTTAAATGGTCCGATAAACCTCGGGCTTAGTTTCCCTCTTTTTCTGAATCTAATAACGCCCTTCCAAGGGAAAACCTTCAACATAACCATGTCGCCTATCTGAAATTCAATCGGTCTTCGTCTTTTATCGGCATATGACTTCTGCCTATCTTGGGCTGCTTTCAAATGAGCTCGTACCACTTCAATCTTCTCATTAGTGGCATGAATTACATCTGTACGGGCCAATTCACATGGTCCCACTTCACCCCAACACACCGGGGTTCTACACTTTCTACCATATAGCATCTCATAAGGTGCCATACCGATACTCGAATGGTAACTATTGTTATATGAAAATTCGGCCAAGGGTAGATAAACATCCCAACTTCCTCCGAAGTCGATGATACATGCCCGTAACATATCCTCTTGCGTATGTATTGTTCTTTCACTCTGTCCATCCGTCTGAGGATGGTAGGCGGTGCTAATGAAGAGTTTGGTTCCCAACTGTTCTTGGAAATTTCGCCAAAAAATTGAAGTAAACCGGGTATCTCTATCCGACACAATAGATACCGGTACTCCGTGACGTGCCACTATTTCATTTGTATACACCTCAGACATCTTTTCCGAAGTATATGTTTCGCGTATAGGAATAAAGTGGGCACTCTTCGTCAATCTATCCACAATCACCCATATGGCGTCAAATCCCCGAATCGTTTTAGGTAGTTTGGTCAATAGGTCCATAGTGATATGTTCCCATTTCCAAACCGGGATCTCCAAAGGTTGCAGTTTCCCATAAGGTTTCTGGTGTTCTGCCTTGACTTGTAAACAAGTCAAGCACTTCTCTACATACTTCACCACATCCCTCTTCATTCCGGGCCACCAATAATTTTGTTTCAGATCATTATACATATTGGTCGCACCAGGATGAATAGAATATCGGGATTTATGGGCTTCATCAAGTAGTAGCGCCTTCACTCCACAAGTATTTGGAACCCATATTCTTCTGAATCGAGTCTTCAACCCGTTCTTTCCATCCAACAAGTCTTTTAACTGGCCGATTATTCTTTCCTTCTTCCAGTTCTCCTCTTTAACCGCTTCTACTTGCGCCTCTCGGATACGTTCGAGTATACCCGAGGTCACCACAAGTTGCATTGACCTTACTCGTATTGGGACATAGTCCGCTTTTCTGCTCAGAGCATCCGCCACCACATTTGCTTTTCCGGGGTGGTAGTGTATTTCACAGTCGAAATCCTTCATCGTTTCTAACCATCGTCTCTGGCGCATATTTAACTCCTTCTGATCGAAGAAGTATTTTAAGCTTTTGTGATCAGTGAATATGGTGCTCTTTACTCCATATAAATAGTGCCTCCATATTTTTAATGCAAATACCACCGCAGCCAATTCAAGATCGTGCGTGGGATATTTCTTCTCATGTATCTTCAATTGCCTCGAGGCATAAGCTATAACCTTGCCCCGTTGCATCAAAAGGCATCCGAGCCCCGATAATGACGCATCCTAATAGACCACCATGTCTTCGACCCCGTCCGGCAACGTTAATACCGGAGCTTGAGTTAACCTCTCTTTTAGCATTTGGAACGCCCTTTCTTGTTCAACACCCCAAATGAACTTCTCCTCCTTTCGGGTTAACTTGGTTAGCGGCGACGCAATCTTAGAGAAATCTTGAATGAATCTCCTATAGTATCCCGCAAGTCCTAAAAAGCTTCTAATTTCTGAAGGGTTCTTCGGGGAATCCTATTTCGACACGGCCTCGATCTTTGACGGATCTACCAATACTCCATCGGCATTTATGATGTGGCCGAGAAATTGCACCTCTCGTAACCAAAAGGCACACTTAGAAAACTTCGCATACAACCTTTCTCGTCTAGGTGTCTCTAACACCTCTTGTAAATGGTGTGCATGCTCAGCTTCACTTTTCGAATACACCAAAATATCATCGATGAACACGATGACCGATTTATCCAGCATTAGCTTGCAAACTCGGTTCATGAGGTCCATGAAAGCCGCGGGTGCATTTTTAGCCCAAATGACATCACGAGGAACTCGTAATGTTCGTATCGCGTGCGGAAAGCCGTCTACGGCACATCTTCTTCCTTGACCTTTAATTGGTGATACCCCGATCTAAGGTCAATCTTTGAAAACCAATTCGCACCTTGTAATTGGTCGAATAGATCATCTATCCCCGGAAGCGGGTATCGGTTCTTTACCGTGAGTTTTTTTAACTCCCGGTAATCGATACACATGCGCATGCTTCCGTCTTTCTTTTTCACGAACATTACTGGTGCGCCCCAAGGAGACACACTCAGCCTTATGAATCCTTTGTCAAGCGGGTCTTGAATCTGGGACATCAATTCTTGTAATTCCGACGGCGCGAGTCGGTACGGTGCTCTAGCTATGGGTTTTGCGCCCGGAATCAATTCGATCCCGAACTCTACTTCCCGTTCAGGCGGTATCCCCGGTAAATCTTCTGGAAACATATCTTATTATTCCCGTACTACCGGTACATCTTCAATCTTCAGTGATTCTTTCTCAGGCTCATTTGCGTATATCATAAATGCCTTGCATCCTTGCTTCATAAGCTTGTGAGCTTTCAACATTGAGCATATTATGGGGTTACCTCCTTTTTCGCCATAGATAGTGACGTGTTTCCCGCTCGGAGATATTAGCTTTATCTCCTTACGAAAACACACGACCTTTGCGTGGTGCTGAGATAGCCAATCCATCCCAACGACCACTTGAAACTCCCCCATTGACATCGGGATTAGGTCTATCAGGTATTCTTTGTCATCGATGCTTAATTTGCAGCCTCGACAAATATCACAAACTATAAAACTTTTGTTGTCCCCTATTTCTACTTCTAAGGGCACATATAATTTCGTCAATACAAATGAAGGATGTCGAATAAATCCATGCGAAATGAAGGATTTATTCGCACCCGTATCAAACAATACACGTGCTGGAATTGAGTTAATTGTGAATATACCTAAGACCATGTCGGGTTCTGTTTTTGCTTCAGCCGCGGTAAGTTGGAAGGATCTAGCCTTCGCCTTAGGAGCTTCTGACGTCTCTTTTTCCAACTAAGTCCGGGCATTCGGACTTTTTGTGGCCGGGTTGATAACATTTGTAGCAAACTGAGACTTTACCCGGGCATAGCGACGCCGTGTGCCCCGTCTTACTACATAGGGGGCATGGTTTGTCTTTGAACCGACATTATCCCTTGTGTCCTTTCCCGCACACTTTACAACTTGGCGACCCGCCTTTAGCATCAACCTTCTTTCCCGATTCCCCAGTTCGAGCTTTCTTTGTAGGGCTTGGATTCACATCCTGTGCCCTTCGCTCACCCCTTTCAACTTGCTTCTTCAACTCGATTTCACGTTCTCGAGCAACATTTATAATCTCGGTAAGGGTTTCGTATTTTGAAGGAGTTATAAACTCCCTATACTCGGCGCTCAACATGTTATAGTAGTAGTATATCTTCTGTTCTTCATTCGTCACCAATTCACTACAAAACTTCATTTTATCCATAAACGTCGCCGTAATCTTGTCTATGGTCTCGCCCTTGTGCCTAAGTTGCATGAACTCTTCCTTGATTCTATTAATGACCGCCTTGGGACTGTGATGTTTAAGAAACGGCGTCTTAAACTCCTCCCATGTCATGGCCCTCGCCGCTTCAGCTCCTATTTCATTCTTTTTATTGTCCCACCAATCTTTGGCTTGACCTCTCAACTGACCCATTCCGTAAGCAACAAAGTCACTTTCATCACAATGGGTCCTCTCAAATACTCCTTCAATGTCGCTCAACCATCTTTGGCATATTATCGGGTTAACCTCCCCGTTGTAGATTGGCGGTTTACACGCCATAAACTCTTTGTACGAGCATCCCTTACGTTCTCCCGATTTATCTTTTATAAGGTTGACACTATCTTCCAACCTTTTGACTCGTTCTTCGACAAGCAACAACATCGTGTTTTGAATTTTGTCTATAAACCCGGATAGACTACCTTCAATTGCCTTTCCCATTTCTTCGGCAATTATCTCTTTCATTTGCTCGGTGCTTGTCGGCACCGGATCATTATCGTTTCCTTTCGACATCTTGAAACTGAAATGTTTAAATTAAACATTAAACATTTCATTTATAACATAGCTTTATTTGCTTTGGTTTAGCCAAGTGCGTGACTTGCTTTTACCGTTCTCATTCGGTGCACTTTCCGGGTTTGAGTGTGTTAACACACCCTTCCCATGCACATTAATTTGCATCTCATTTCTTACATAAGATAGAATCTACTAAAATGATGAATTAATTCTTACCAGACGATCAATCAAGCTTGAACCGAACACTTTGTTGACAACCTTAAGCTCTGATACCAACTTGAAACACCCGTCTAATTTCTATTCGACTTTAATAAAAGTATACATGATTTTATAAAAAGAGTACTTCACTTCAACACAAGTACAAAAATCAAAGTTTTTAAAGTGATTACATACTAGTTAACTACTAACTAGTTTAAACATTCAAAACATGATTAGTAAATCGTTTACATCATAAACATTGTCTAAACAAAGTTAATTTACGCGGAAGCTTCAAAAGTTCGTGTTCGGTTCTTCAAAACATGCTTGATCATCGTCCACATAATTGCAAAACTTGAAAACTGGAAATTTTTAACAAATCTTAGTGTTAGAGTTCTTAGAAATATTGCTTAATCGAAACTACGCTTGAAACGGATTCGATTAGCTAGGATATCAAAGAATCAACAAAACGTTCTGGGCTCTACCGTAACTTACAGTATCTACAGTAAGTTACGGTAGCTCCTGGATAATATTGGTCTGCCGTAAGGCAGTACTGAACCACCGTAATGATTTGTTCTCCACCGTAAGTTACGGTGGATACAGTAACTTACGGTGGACTCTGCAAATTTATGTTTGTCCATTTATTCATTTTACCCAAACCCGAATCTTCGGATTTCTCATTCTAACAAACCATCACACAAATTTTCTTGTATTCTAATATGAATTTTATTTACAATAACAAAAACTGAGTAATCATATTACGATGCATTACCATGCATTATTTGGTTATTCGACCCGTTTGGCTCATCTACGGTATCCTCCATTACGATGACTACCAACGAGATTCCAACCAATCCTTGACCTATTATTCAATTTACCGAACTTTATCGCTTTAGATCAACACAATCTTTATTCTACAATTCGACTACACATATGCCAATTATCAAAATTACCCAATGTAACGAGTTAAGTTACATACCTTCAAAGTACGCCCTTCGAACGCAAGTCGCCATCGGCTTGTCCACTCGATGTTCCGGTGTCCTTTCCTATAGAGTTCAATCACATGACGTTTAGAACTCTTTTTAATTCATATATCGCACAATTTGCCAAAACATCGAAATTATGCGTCTTAACTTTAAAATTTCAGGTTTAGGTCTTCTTTGAGGCATTTATACAAACACCTTAAGGGCAGAATTTTAATTAATTCATTAACAAGCTCATAACTTGTCATATAACCCGAATTTTCATCAATTAAACTATCTAACACAAATATTCGCCTTTACAATTCTGAAATAACTCTACATATGTCAAATTACACTAGAACAACCCCAAATTTCCTAGTTTTATCAAGTTCAACATAACCCACTAGTCACCTACAATGGTGACCATGGATTTCACTAGAATTTAGCATAATTTCAACATGTATTTGTCTAGGGTTTACTCCTAGACATTTTAATGTTCCTAATTCATCTACAATTCATACATGCATCATCAGATTTCAAGTTCTCTAAATTCATGAGAATTACAAGTAGAGAATTTTTGTCAAATTTTACATACCTTATGATCTCCTTGCAATGGGGATCATTAATCTATGCTCGGATTTTGATTTGGGACTGAAATTGGCCTTCAATTGATCAAATAACATGAACTTAGGGTTTTGAGAAGCTTGGGTCGCCCCCCTTGCTCTGGTCGATCTCAGCAGACTCCAAAATGGAGTGTTTATGTTTTAATAAAATGTTTTTATTAAAACTAGTTTCAAGTTAAACACTTTTGGTCCCTCTAGTTTCTCTTAGTTTATTTTTAGATCCTTAACTACACACAAGTCATCATCTAACTAGGTTAATGTCATTCCTAGTTAGTTTATTTTACTAATTTATTTGCAATCTAATTTGCAAATTTAAGAATCCATATTTTCGGGATGTTACTATTCACATAACAATCAATCACATAGTCGGGCAGATTAAACAAATATTTAGCACATATAATCATACTAACCAGAGAATAACGTGTCAAGATTGAGAGATGGGAGTGCTTCAATCGTGAGAACAGCAGCCGTCGACCTCAACTAGGGAGGAGAGGGTTTAGAGTTTGTTACGTTTGCAAGATATGAGGATTCCTACCCATGCTAAGAATGTATACGCACCAAACAAACGTACCGGGCTCCCTAATGGGCCTGTATTTGGGCATACGGTTAATGATTAACACATCCTCCAGTCAAGTATTGCACATATAAGTTTAGTATACAACTAAGCTTAGCGAATAGTCGAACAACTTCCAATAATACAATGCAAGCTAGAAGTCAAAGAATCAAGAATTACTAACCTTGCAAGTTCGGGTTGTCACACAGCCCCCTCATATTTCAAAGAAACTCGACCCACCTAAGCCACATTAAATCTCAGCCCACTGGCATACACAATTAAGTTCAGCCCACAAATAAATATAGTTATAACCGGACATGTTTTTAATATGCATCTCTTAAACTTTGAAGCTTATCATTACTTAAGTCCGGACACATGAGCATATTAAATCCGCACTTCACACATGTATGCATTTTATTATTTCTTTTGATTAACTCGGACCTACCAAATAGTTACATAACCCAGCCCAACACTTATAATAAAATTGAAATTGCAATGACCCACCATATACTCGGAAACATAATAAGAAGCTCCGAACACTCAGTAAACTCGAAAGTATCATAAAAGTTCTGACTTTATAACATAAAAACCCTGACCCCATGTGTTTCCTTCCCAAACCCGGACTGCCCCATGTATTTCCTCTAAATTCGGACCCCATCTAGCAAACTATGACACTCCTTTGAAACCCGGCCCATTAAACATTCTTTTCTTTTATTTTGCAAACACAGAATGTGGCACCTACTTTAAACTCGGACGACCTTAATAAATCCTGACTTCCCTATTTTTTTCTCCGAGTTCGGACTCCCAACAACATGTATACATTCAGACATAATATCTTTTTACTTAAACTTGGATCAAAGAATAATAGTTCATAACTTCCTTTTATTCTTCTAAGTTCAGACCATTTTTATTCTCCAAAACAAACTGACTTTTGCTTCTTTGAAAGACAAACTCTGATTCAACTTAGAAAAGGTTGGACCCCATTTACATTTACAAATTCGGATACCCTGTGCCCTCAATACTAAGTTCGGACTACCTTATGTTTAATAAATCTTGAACATATGTTTCAATAAATTCGGACACATTGCATAATATAAATGTAAATTGAGACATCATTCAGAACTTATTATTCCCTTCTTTAAATTCAGATACATGTACATAAAGTCTGAACATGTATTTGTTAAATCCTGACTTGTTTGAATTCTACCAAACTCGGACCCTATTTAATTCATAAATTCGGACATATGATAATCACGGACTTTGTGACTTCACAAAGTCTGACCATCCCCAATCGCACATGAACACAAAATAAACAGTTTTTCAATACAACAATTGCAGCAGTTCTATGATTAAAAAACCCTAATCAGCCATATTACAATCATCAACAACAGTTTGGCAATTCTATCCTATGAATGTCATTCTAATACTCATTAACAATGCACATTCATTCACAAAACACAATCATTCAAGCATAAACAAGTAAACACAGGGTTATTGTTTGGAGGGCAAGGGTTTGCATGAAATCAAATGAACAAGAACAACAACGTACAAGGAGAACTTGGGATATCAAAGAAAGGAGAACTTGGTGTGGCCAAATGATTAGAGAAATGATTAGAGATGATGATTTGAGAAATGATAAAACTGCCGTATGATTGATTCGAGAGGAGGGTTTAGGGTTATTAAGGTTTCTCATTTATTCATAATGCACCCCTAACTATGCAACTTTCACATAAGGCGCATAATAACATGTAATTTACATTTAAAACATGCGGTTCACGTATTTGTCATGCAGCACATAAGTTTTACATAAACCATCCGTTTATAATTATTATTCGCATTAGTCACCAACGTTCGAGAGTTATCATTTGTGTGTTCCGGTAATTCCTCGAATTACCCAAGTAGACTCATTTAACTAACCCTAGTTAAATGCAGTGCTATGAATGTATGACTAAGTTAACTTTGGTTAGGTTAAAGTAGTAACCTGAAGTTACGGGTTGTCATAAGTAAAGTGATGTGTTTCCTAACCAAGTGATTGTGGGTTCAAATCCTAAAAAGGGCAGATGTGGTGTGATTTTCACCGTTAAAAAAAAAAAAGAAAACAAATTATTTTATTATTATTGTGTCGATATTCATCATTTAGAGCAGGAGTTGTTATTTTAGTAAAGGAATATTGAATTTTAATAATCTTAACTATTCGCCGTTGGCCGCCAACAGTCTCAACTATTAATATATTGGCCTCCAATGGGCCTTGACTAACAGAACCCTAACACTATTAGTCTCTTGTCACCTGAAAAATGTTTTTGGCAAAAAAAGGTTCATAAAGGTCCGATCTAAGGTTACAAGAGGTTTGAGACGAAAAGAGGTGTGTGACGAAAATGTTGAGTTTTCCGGCAAAAAAGTTGAGTTTTCTGAACAAAAAGAAGTTTTCCGCCGAAAAGGAGTTTTCCAGCGACCTCCATAATTGGGGTTTTTACTAGAAAAAAGGTTCCTAAAGGTTCGTAATAAGGCTACAAAGAGGTTTGAGATGGAAAAGTTTAGTATTCTGGACCAAAACGTTTTTCTGATGACCGGAGATTAACGACGTTAGTGTGCTGTTAGTCGGGGTTCATTGGAGAACAATATATTAATAGTTGAGACTGTCAGCGCTAATTTTGAAGTTGAGATTGTTGGCGGTCAACGATGAATAATTGGGATTATTTAAATCCAATATTCCTTTACTAAATAGATATACTTTGGTGGTGATTATTCTAGTTTTGTTTTAGATTTTAAAAGAAGACTAGAAGAGTGTTTAGCATTAAAAAAAGAAAAAAAAGATCTGTTCATGAGACTTGAGTACATATTTCTTGAGTTATATGAAAGTTTAAGAAACATGCAAGGCACATCAAGATATCACAATAATTGTATGTGAGAGCTATACATCACATGATTAGGTTGAAGAACATGCTAAACAAGTATCAAAATAATCTATACCAATGGTAAGCATATAATAATTGAGCCTACAAAAATTATCTTGATACTCCCACTTGTCTTTTTTTAACAAGTTTTTTCTCTAATAGTAATACCATTTGTAGAGCAAGATATCTCATGTAAGCAATCAACAGACTCAACCTTTTTAAGGAACAAAACAAACTCTAAAAGAAATAAAACAAACTCTAAAATTGAGGTTTATAAAACATTAGCAATTTAAACCGGAAACAATTATTTACTAAATTCAACCCTTAGGTAATTTAGAGCTTTGCTACTTTTTAAATCCTTCATTCATGTCACATCTTGTTTCAACGCAACTAAGGAGTACCATTCAACACAATTTACACACACAATTCATAAGCATTATTGTAAGATACTTATTGCAAGCAAGAAATTCCACCATAGCATTGCCATTTGAGAATAACACAAGTACAATTATAAATAATCAAGCAAAAAAAAAAAAAAAAAAAAAAAACCACACCTAAAAATGTTGTGGAGCCGGGGAGTGAAACAGTTGGACCATGTGTAGTGGTCCATTCCCTGGGCGTGGCCACCATAGACAAATCAACGGTGTGGCACCACTTTTGCAACTTTTGGGCGTGGAAGGACGGGGACCAGTGGCGGACCAAAAACTTTTTTTCATGGGGGTGGGGGTAGGGTGTTCAACGATTGAATAAAGAATTTTTGAAATGATCGAATTGAAATTTTGGAATTTTTGTTATTTTTACCTAAACTCGTATTCGATTAGATTTGATTTATCCGATTTGAGTTAGTTTCAAATTTTATTCCCAATATAGAAAAATGTGTGTATAATTTGAATTCGAATCGAATTGAGTATAAAAAGTTCCTATTGACTTGAATTCGAGTCAAATCAAACTCGAATATTTAAAAACCGAATTTGAAGCTTGATAATCGAGTCGAATTTTGAACTTTTCGAATCCGAATAGAATAATGGACACCCCTAGGGGGGAAACAAGGAACAATCGGGAGGCTTAACCAAACTTTTATGTGGTGCGATCATAATTTGTGTGTAATAATAACACTAATTTTTTTTAGGAAGGGGGAGGGGTTGCTCTCTTCATTTGCAATTTGGGTATGCCCTTGGTGAGACACACCGTGCCGCTGAGGCGTGAAGGGGAAGGCATGGTTGTAACCATAATCGAAGAGGCGAAGGAATCCATTTGTAATTTTTGAATATCTTATATCTTTCCTACATGATAGCACCTGTAGTAGCTAGATTTATATGTTAATAAGAATATTAATAAACGTACTGAATGTGAATGAACATACTCAAAATGTAAATATTAATGTGATGCAACATCAAAATCTCACCATCATCACTTTATTAGAAAAGTTATATAGTTGAGGCCATCCTGATAAGAAAAGAAAGATCTCTAGTTTGGGCCTAGTTACTAATAAAAAATGGGCTAGTCGAAAACAGGGGACTAGATTTTTGGAATTGCTTTTTTGGTAACACTAATCATTTACCATGTGAGTTAATCAACATCTAGACAAAGACATATATGAACATATTATCTTGTTACTTTGATATCCTACTTTTTTTTTCCATACAACTTAAGCAATTTAATTTTTTATTAATCACATGTAGTTTGTACTAGTGATATAAGCAATATTTTTCTAAACAAATCCCATTGTAGCATTGTGCATAAAAGGTTCTTACCTCCCCATGCAATTTTATCACTTTGTACAATGAAGCAAATATCTGAAAACGTTCCATCTGATCCACATGGTAAAGTGTTTCATCTTTTCGGGCAAAATGTACATCTGTTTTATACCCCTACCTAAAAATGATGCATTTATGTTTTTTGATTTAGGGAAATAATCTAGACACCGAGTAAAACTGTACCCAACTTAGTGAATTTGATGATAGGTTAGACAAGACACATTTGTTATTTTTTTCTTTACCTTTATACAAAATTAATTGTATATTTAAAGCTTATACACAGAGATGACAATTGAACCTGAACCCGATGGAAAACCCGAAACATTCGGGACGGGTAAAGGAACGAGCACTCGGATATGGGATATGGTATGAGGTTAATTTTGAAAAGTTTCGCGGGTATAAGATTAGGTGATATCCTGTCAGATTACGTGAAAACATATATGTTTTACCCCGACCATATAGCTGATACATATACCCGGATTTTTATTAATTTTGAAAGCAAACGGGAATACCCGATACCTAGGGATATGCTCGACACCCGAGGGTAGTTATAAAACCCCCAAAATTGAACAATCTAAGGGCATGTTTGGGTAAGCTTTTTGAAACAACTTATAGACTTATTGGCTTTTTGAAAATTCATAAGCTCTAAAATGATGTTTGGCAAAGAGGGTGTATGTGAGGGGAAAAAACCAATAAGTCAATAAGTCACAAAATCCTGACTTTTCCAAGAAGCCAATAAGTCAATAAGTTGTTTCAAAAAGCTTACCCAAACATGCCCTAAGTCAATCTGACATGAATCCACCGGCGAAATCAGTAGAAACATGATCAAGAATCAAACAATAATGAAATGGAATGAACACAAAGGCTAATAAAATGTTTTCTTGAACTCCACCTTTAACTATGTGTTACAATAATGAATGAATGAACACAAAGGCTAATAAAATGTTTTCTGGAACTCCACTTTAATTTAACTGTGTGTTTAAGAAAGTTTGACTATGAAAGTGTACTCTTGACATTCTAATACACATATATACACTATGTGGAAGTATGCGCTTCCACATAGTACGAGCTCCCTATCAAAGTTCACATTTCTACGCACCAAGCGTGTACTTCACAAGTTTGCGCTCCAAGCACAAGTTTGCGCTTTGATACTTACAAAGTCAAAAATAAAACAAACACAATACAATGATTTGGCATATTAACTTTCTAGGTCTAACACTCTCCCACCAAAGTTGAGGTTGTGAGTTTTTATTGTGTCAAAAATCACCACCACCACCACCACAAGTCTTCAGCCTTGAACTAATGTTTCTTTGGAGTATAAGTTCACTTCATTATGGCTCTTTTTGGAGGTGCTTCATCAATTGAATAGTGAGTAACTGTTAGAGGTTGAGCCTGTTAGCATAGCAAAATAGTTTAGTTTATTGTGGGCTTGCCCATTAGCTAGTTAGTCATACTTTATAATTTGTAGAGTTAAATGTCATTTTAGTCCCTATGGTTTAGGGCATTTTGTCAGTTTAGTCCAAAGGTTTCATTTTTCTTCTGTGGGTCCAAAAATGTTTCACTGTTGCCATTTTAGTCCACTGAGTTAACTTCATCCATTATTTCTGTTAACGAGAAGAGCGATTCGGTCATTTTATATGGCCGAATTGCCTTTCTAGTTTACAGAATTACATATAAAATGACCGAATTGTCCTTCTGGTTAATAGAAAAAATGGATAAAGTTAACCCAGTGGGCTAAAATGTCAATGGTGAAACCTTTTTGGACCTGCAGGAGAAAATTAAAACATTTGAATTAAAGTGGCAAAATGACCCAAACCACAGGACCTACAATGGCATTTAACTCTAATTTGTATTTTCCTCTCATTTGTTCTTAGTGTGTTTCTATTGAGTAAAACCCTAGCCACTTTTTTATTATTTAACATGGTTTCAGAGCGCTGATCGATCTATGTTTATTAATTTGATGTCAAAGAATCTGTAGATGCTAGTTTCGTGGTGAGCTGCTTGTTGGAGTCGCGTCATGAAAAATCATAGCTTTGGGCTAAATAGGTTCGGCTGCAACTGTTTCGTTTTCGCAACACTCCTTTTACCCATTATTATTCTTTGTTGATTTTGTTGCATCGATCTTTGTGAAGACATTTGATTCCAGAATTAAATTGGATATTGGATACTAGTGCTCTAGTGGTGGCTACGGGTATTTAAGTTCTACTTATGGTGGGTCCGGGTGAGTTTTCCCCTCAAGGTCCCAAGTTTGAGTCTTGGTGATAGGGGTTTCTCATTGAGGGGTTTAAATTGGGGATCTATTGTGCGAGATGGATCTCTAGCACAGACCCGGTTAAGACAACGTATGTTAGAGCTCCCGACATTCGCGAATAATTCACACCTTTCAAAAAAAATTGGATGAAGTTTTGGTGCCATTATGTTATTGGTTGAAGAGTTTAGTGTCACAAGTAGGTTGGAGAATTTTTGGTACACAACTATATTAATTAAATTGGTTGAAGTTTCTTATTCTATTAAATTGGGGCATATTTATGTGCTGTTTGGTTGGCCGAACTAAACCTAATATGAAGAATTATTCCGCTATACGGAACTAATTTTAAGTTTATTAGTTTTGTTTATGTTTCAACCATAGAGATTAATCTTTTTAATCCTTCCTGAGCTAAAACTGAGATCCTTCCTGCAAAACAATCAACACCCCATTAAGCTCGTTAAGAGGGGAATATGGGGGTTTCCCTCTTAACCACTCTTCAGCGTGAGAATAAGTATTCGTTTTGAGAAAATAAGTGTGTGTTAAGAGTGAGAGAGTAGAGAGCAGAATGGTTTAACCTGTACATGAAGGTCCCTATTTATAGCCAGAGTAGTGTAGAAGGAGATAGGCTGATGGGCCTTGGGCCAGGAGTCGACAACAAGGAATATCCTTTTTGTCTCTTCTATGACGACCGTTAGTATTTCTAAAAGATCGTCGGTGCTGGCGCACCTTGATTGGAGCCACGTGTCCGGGTTGTTGTTCTTGTTGTCTCTCTGACATCATCAGGTGAGTGGAGATCATGGGGCAGTTGTCGCCGCCTTCTGATTGGTGCCACGTAGGCGTCCTTGTGTACTTTTTTGTCTCCTGCATGATTGTTAATCGTGGAGCACGATAGGATACAACCTGTTGGAACCTGATTGGCTTACTCCTCTGCCACTCGTACCTTTCGTGCTTCCTGGAATGAACCTGCGCCGCTATCCTCACGCGGCCTCTGGTGCGTATCCAATCAGCTGGCGCAAGGTCTAGGGATCGAGGGTTTTCATTCAGGATGCCCAGTGTAGAATCTGAGCTTCAACCTTGCTTGGGCCTCGCGCGCGACTTAGGCTGTGCCTATGTAGTCCGCGCGAGGTCTGTAGATTTGTCAGATTGATGTATTAGAAGTATGGTCCTGCGCACGACCTGATTGGTCTGTGCGGCTTTTTGGGATCATACCCCTTCAAAGAGCAAGTGATTTGGATTCGTATGTTATTTGTTCTCGTTCGTTAGTAATTTTTTTCCTTGGTTCGTATTTTCTCTTGTTTGTTGGTTGGTTCATGTTGCCGTCACTCTCGTATTTTGGTTTGTATTTGCTTCCGCTGCTTGGTTCGTATTTGGGTCATATTAGGTATTTGAGTAGACATGTATTTTCTTTTTCCGAATCTGACATTGGTACTTGAATATCGCCAAATGGTTTTGGCGGATAGTTTGTCTTAGGTGAATTGTATGACTTTGACGATTTGTTGGGTAGTGGCGAAAAGTTAGTTTGGATGAAAAGTTTGGCTTCGTTCGAGTTGCTTGATTTAATATGAGTTTCATATTTGGTTGCTCGGACTTTGTGCCACTATTCAGATTGGGTTTCAATTAATTTTCATCATGGAGTATTCTCTTTCGTCTACACGTGTCTTGAAAGTTGCTTTTGATCAATGTGCATATTGCAAACATAAAAACCATTAGAAGGCTCAATACCCATTGTTGCTTAACAAGAAAACACAACAACAACGATGTTTTTCAAATCTGAATGCACCAATTGGTCTTGTCCTAATGCCTACTTCAGATCCTCATGTGTTTGAGGAATTCAGATTGTTTCAAAATTCTGGCATGTCTTCGTCTAGTACCTCAAGTATTCCTTCATCCATTTGGATTTTAGATTCTGGTGCATCTTATCATATGTCACCATACTTGTCATCTTTTGTGTCTTTGACATCTGGATCATCTGCATCTTTGATGTTTGCTAGTGCTACATCAATGCTTGTAAATGGTGTTGGATCTTGTGTTACCACTCATATTTCTCTCACTAACATTTATTATATTCCAAATCTTGCTTTAAACCTTGTTTCGGTTAGTCAGTTGTGCAAATCTGGTTATTGGGTGTTCTTTTCTAATTCTGTTTGTTGTGTACTGAATCCACATTCTATGAGGGTGATTGGGACCGGTCGTAGGGTAGGTGAACTTTATGTCTCGGATGGTCTTAAAGAAACTGGTGTGGCTGCTTCTAGTGTTGAGTTGTATTCGTTTCTTTTGACTCGTACATCTTCTGATTTTTATTTGGTGGCATTCTCGTTTAGGACATGTGTCAGCATCGCGTTTACAGTTTTTAGTTTCTACAGGTGCTTTGGTTCAATTGAAAGCTTGTGATATTTCTGATTGTAGTGGTTGCAAAATTGCTAAATTCTTGGCTTTGACTTTTGAAAAAAAAACTCCTCTCGTTCTGCTGTACCTTTTGATATTGTGCATTCTGATGTGTGGGGTTCGTCACCAGTCTCCACTAAGGGTGGATCAGTTTATTATGTATCTTTTATAGATGATTATACTCGTTATACCTGGGTATATCTTATGAAACCTAAATCCAAATTATTTGGCATTTACAAAGACTTTAGAGCTTATGTTAAAACGTAACATTCGGCTGGGATAAAGTGTTTTTAGTGCGAAGAGGGTGAATATACCTCCAATGCATTTAGCCAGTTACTTGCCTAAGAGGGTACAATACACTAGGCATCCTATACTGACACCCCTCAGTAGAATGGTATTGCTGAAAGGAATCACAGTCATCTTATGGAAACTGCTCGCTCATTTCTTCTATCTACGGATGTTCCGAGTTTTTTTTTCGGAGAAGAACTCCTAATTGCCCAACTTGTGATTAATCGGATCCCTACAACTCATAATTCTGGGTTGTCTCTTTTTGAGAAACTATATGGCGAACTCCCAGATACGATGAACTATGGGTTTTTGGATGTACTTGTTTTGTTTTTCGCCCTCATGGTGAACAAGACAAATTGTCAAATAAGTCAGCATTATGTGTTTTCTTGGGTTATGCTTAGGGCTGCAAATGAACCAAACGTTCGGCAAACAGTACGTGAACCGTTCGGTGGGAAGTTCGTTTGTGTTCATTCGTTTACTAAACAAACGAACACGAACAAGAAATTTTGTTCGTTTAGTTAAATGAACAAACATGAACAGAGGTTGTGTTCGTTTGTTTATGTTCGTGAATGTTCGGTAACGTGTTCGTTTGTGTTCGATACTTCATTAGTGTTTTTAGTTTTTGTATTTAATTAAATACTTCAAAATTTCAACAAATTAAATATCTAATAAGTGTCTGTGTATTATATATTTTGTTCATGAACGATTGTTTGTGTTCAGTTGTTTCCATTTATGTTCATGAACATTAGTTTGTGCTCATTTGTGTTCGTCAATGTCCGTTGCCTAAAATTAACAAATAACACGAACAAGTTCATTTCCTTAACAAACAATCACGAACATAAAATCTCGTTCGATAAGTGTTCGTGAACGGTTCGTGAACACATATATTTCTTAACAAACGAACACGAACAAGGTCTTGTTCATGTTCGTTTGGTTCGTTTGAAGCCCTACTTATGCTAGTGGTCCGAAAGGTTATGGCACTACACCAAAAGGATATCGTTGCTTTGATCCTTTAACTAAAAAGTGGTATGTGTCAAGGCATGCCTTCTTCACTTGTGATATTAATGCATCAACATCGTCTAATGTTCCTACAACATTTTGAGAACCTAATGGCCTAGTGGAACCTGATTGGCCAATAGCACCTGATGGATCTTTTCATGACATTCATCCATCGCTAGACACAACTTCAGGTCTAGTTATGCTAGAGACATTTCCTGTGTCTGTTGAGACAGCCCCACCTCTGAAGAGGTCCACTCGTGAATGTAAGTCCACCAAGCTACCAGATTTTGCCCAACTCCACTTACTCAACTTCGTTTGCTTCCTTTATTGCAAATATACATAAGATATCTAAACCCGAATCGTATAGAGAGGCTGTCTCAAATCCTCTTTGGCAAAATGTTATGGCAGAAGAGCTAACTGCTATTCATCAGACATTGACATGGGATTTAGTTCCACTACCACCTAGTAAGCATGGAACTGGTTTTCGTAGGATATATAAGATTAAAACGAAGTCTGATGGTTCTGTTGTGCGATATAAGGCCAGACTTGTAGCAAAAGGATACTCACAAAAGTATGGTATGGATTATTAGGAGACATCTGCCGAGTTGGCAATATGACTACAATTCGTACTCTCATAGCTGTTGCATCTGTTCGTTAGTGGAAGATTTGTCAAATGGATGTCAAGAATGCCTTTTGGAATGATGATCTCCATGAGGAGGTTTTCATGACTCCTCCCATAGCCCCTTGTGCTTGGTTTGAGAAATTCTCAACAGTGATTACTTCCATTGGTTTTGTTCCTTGAACGTGCGTGTTAGGATAGATTCCGATACTGTTAGGAAATTTTATTTGTAAGTATTGAAGAAAATCAAATTTAGCTTGATCTTTGAAGAAGATAAAAGTCCTGAAGATCAAAACAACAAGAAGAAGACCGGATAGGGCAACTGAAATGAACAACATCTACTTCAAAGAATCATAAGTTGATCAAGAACTGAAGAAGATTATCAGAAAAGGCTTTTCTGATGGATCTGATGATATTTCTGATGAAATATCATCAGTTTCTGGCAATTCTGATCATCAGATTTTCTGATGATTTGTTCACCAGAATTTCTGATGAAGTGGTTATCAGAAATTCTGATAAAACCCCACTTGTCTAAATATCAGTTCTATCCTGCCACAATAATCGAAGCAAGTTGACATTATTGGATATCATGATGACAAATGCAACTTGATTATTGAATTCAATGAATATGTCAAGAAGCTACTTTTTGCAGGACATATACATGAATAAACAAATGTTTATTCATGTATCCAAGACCTCTATAAATAGAAGGCTCATCAACCAAAGAACAATGAGTTAAGCTTAGCATTCAATACATACTACAAACTCCATTGTCCTTTCACCTCAGAATTCACAAGTATTCATTTGTAATAGATAATAATCTTACGATCACCTTGTAAACCATTTTGTTTCAAAGTGATGTAAACTTGAAAATTCTGTAGGTCTTGTTTCTTGAAAGTCTGATTTCTATTTCCGCACACTATTTTCACATTTGTTGAAATCACTTGCCATATTACGTGAAAAGAAGTTTTTAAGTCCAAACTGGGACCAACAATTGGTATCAGAGCAGAATGAATAAATCATTTTCAAACGATCAATCGCTCATCTTCTTTTCTCTAAACATGGCAAACTTTCAAACATGGAATAATGCTTTTAACATTGGTTCAATGTCTAAACCTACGACCTTGGTCAGAGAGGAATACCCACAATGGAAAATCAGGATGACCAACTTCCTTAATGGACATGACCGAGCTCTGTTTTAATCCATTGAAAGGGGTCCACATGTACCAATGACTATAATACCAGCTATTCCAGCAACTGATCAATCATCAGGAATCCCTGCCTCCCGGGCTCCCAAAAGTGAAACACTTTGGAGCCCAGAAGACAAGGATCTGGTGGCTGTAGATGAAATGGCCAAATCACTTTTAATAATGGCTCTCCCTAATGACATATTCTCTCAGGTTGATACATGTGCATCAGCCAAAGAGATATGGGATCAGTTGGAAAATCTTTGTGAAGGAGGGGAAATGATGAAAAGAAACAAAAGAACAAACTACGTTTCCTCATATGAGAGATGATGCGTATGTGGTGGTATATTGATTTAAGTATATTTTTAAGCCCTTTTTACACGTTAGTCAAGTTTTAAATTTGTAAAACACGATATCTTACTAACACCAAACACACATATGGGCAAGTGCACCCATCGTGAGCGTAGTATAGTGTTGGTAAGATACCGAGGTCGTCCAAGGACACAAGAGCTTTTAGTACCGGTTTATCCTCAACGTCTAATCAAATCAAAAGTTTAGAAAAAGGTTTTAAACTAGAAAAAGAAAATAAAAACTAACTAAAATGCTGAAAAATAAATAAAAGAAAAAACAGATAGACAGGATGAATCACTTGGCTCCGACTCGTGTATAGTGTAACCTTTGATTATTTCCGCACTTTTGCACTTTTTAAGAGATTATCTTAGTTATTGTAGTAGGTCTCTCTTTTGAAGGCGACGTTACCCTCAACCCAGTAGTTTGAGTCAGCAAGGATACAATCCTAAAGGGTCGGATTATTGAAAGATAATTAATTAAGTTATTAACGCATATTATGGTAGGCCCCTCTTTTGAAGGTGACGTTACCCTCGGCTAAGTAGTCTGAGTCAGCAGGGATACAGTCCTAAGTAGCCGGGTTAAAGTATTAATAGTAGTTTAACTTATGAGGGGATCAAAGAGTTTGGACCCCCGTCATCCAATACCCTTAAGTATTGAAGGAGGTCCTACTAAATTTGACCCAGGTCCTTTGCAGGATGTATACACTGAACAATGGCAAGACTTTTACCAAACCATTCCCTTAACCCCCGACCATGTAGCCAACATACCTCCATATAGACCGTGGAGATATGAATGGTGAAAATCTTTTATTTTATATAGACAGTAAAATAATGCCAAGACACCACAGACAAACGATAAGGAAAAATCACCTTCAACATAAGAAACTAGTTATTAAAGTCATTAATACATAACCAAGTAAAAAGTGCGAAAAGATTAAAAATAAAAAGTATTACACTAGACACTTTGTCTTCACCAAGTGATGTAAGAGACTTAGGCAAATATGGCCTTGATTGTCAAGAACTCTTACGATCAATCTTGGATCCCGAGACGACTCACACACTCTATGATGGACAATGGATGATGGTGGTGGATGATGGTGTTATGGTGGTGGTGGGTGGTGGGTGAAGTGTGAGAGAGGTGGTGTGCCAAGGGATGATTTGAGCTTGAGCCAAGCACTCCGATTTATAGGCTGAACAGAAGCTCGGGCACGGCCCCGTGTCCAGTGGGCATGGCCCCATGTCCACATCCTTCTCTGTCTTCATTAATTGCTTTTGTCTGCATTAGTTGACCACGGCCCCGTGTCCGCTGGGCACGACCCGGTGTGCAGAAGCATATCTGTACTATCAAGATTTGCCTGGATTCTGCGAATCTTATAGTTGACCACGGCCCCGTGTCCGCTGAGCACGGCCCCGTGGTGGGCGATGGAAGCTTCTACAACTTTGTCTTTTATGCTGACACTTGGGCACGCCCCCGTGTTCACTGAGCACGAGGCGTGTTCAGCCTTCTGTTCTCTTGTTTTGCTTGGGAAGATGCTGTCGTGGGGTCGGGCATGTCACATTTGTTCTTTTTCTTGTATTTATGTTAGATTTAGCTGCCTTTTTGCTTCTTTTGTTAATTTGAGCTCATTTAATCCTGAAAATACAAAAGGAAGACAAAAGCACACTTTTTCCAACATTAGTACTAAAAAAGGGTTAGTTTTATGCCATAATTGATGTAATTTATATGTTGCATTTTATACACATCAAATACCCCCACACTTGAATCTTTTCTTGTCCTCAAGCAAAACTCTTTATAATGTGGCTTTACACTCCTAAATGGAATGGGTAGAAGAGAAGGTTTTTGGGCTTGTCATAGAGTGTCGGGATTTCCAAGATTCTTTATTTAGTTTTATTTTTATTTAATTACAATCCTATTCGTCATGATTTATTTAAAACTTTTCATAAGATAAATTACTTATTAGGGCATAACATGCCTCTTTAAAATTCTATTTATATACAAGTTCACATACCTCACGGGGCATCACTCAACACTCGGCCGAAGATGTATTTTAGTGAATCACTCGAGAGCGGCATGGAACTTACTCCTACCATAGGCTTGCCAAGCAATCAATCCTCCTCCTTTTTAACTATATACCTTTGTAAATATCAAGAGGACTTTTGGGTGAAGGGTTAGGCTTGGGTTAAAGGTAGGTGGTTGGGCTAGTGGTTAGTAGAAAAGGGCGAAAAGCGTAAAAACATCGGTTTTCGTAAGACTTTTTATTTTTGCAGTTTTTATTTTGATGAAGCCATAATTCAAACAAAGTTATTTTTGATAAACTTGCTTGTTTATTTCTTTTGCTTCATCATCAACATTTTTTTTAAAGTCATACGAAAAACCGAGCTTGTTACTAAAATAAAGGGTTAAAAATAAAAAAAGGTTTTGGTGGGTGAAAGGGTGTTTGGTTTGGGTTAAGAAATGAAAAGGTTTAGGCTCAAAGGGGTTAACTAGGGGGATTTTTTTGGGTAGGTGGTAAAAAAGAAAGAAAAATAATGGTGTAGAAATAAAAAGGGTTAGTCCTAATGCCTCCATCATTTACTTACTCGGGTTTAAGTTGGTAAGGACCGGGAATGTATCGTCATGGCAAGTTCTAGAGTTGTAAGAACCAAGCGGCTATTCACACAAGAAACGAAAAATGAGCATTTAGTTTAAAGATATATATTTGTTTGCTCAATAAAGGCTCAAAACTCACTTTTGTGGGAATGAGTTTTTATGTGATCAAGTATATATAATCAAATTTTAACTAAGCTTGTCATGCCGTTTCATAATTTTCTTATGTTGGTTCTTTTTATCACGACGCTGTCGGTTGTAAATTTGTAAAAATATAACCTTTTTAGAATTTTGAAATTCCCAAATTAAACCTAGACAAGAAAAAAAATGAAAATTTTTGAAAAAAATTGGGGTGATTAGCGGTTCCAATAGAGTTTTGTGTAAGGCATGTTATTAGGACTCGCAAGATTCAAGGTTTTAGCATCCCCCCCCCCCCCCCACTTAAATTACACATTGTCCTCAATGTGTCCCAAAAATAAGTTTTTAGGTTGATTGAATGTGTAAAAATGTGTGAAAAAAAACAAAAAATTGTGTTACTAGGCACTGGACACGGCCCCGTGCCTGGTGGGCACGACCCCGTGTTCAAGTGCCAGTAACGAAAACTTACAGAAGGTGGACACGGGGGCGTGTCCAATGGGCACGACCTCGTGTTTGTCGTAAATCTGCAGATTTAGACAAACATCAGGTCTGGGGTAGTGGGCACGAGGGCGTGTCGGCTGGACACGACCCCGTGTAGACAATCTGCAAGGTTGAAAAACAGGTTTCTGGCTCTGGTTTTCCTGTCCCGCCTTTAGTAGCACTAATGTTTAGTGCTCTAAGCCTCGTATGTACCTGTTTTAGCAATAAGCACTACACCAAAACATAGCAAACATCCTGAATTACCAACGTTCAACATCCCATCCATCACAAAGTTAGAAAGAAAAACAAATGCAGAAAATAAAAAAGAGTTAAAGGAAAGTAAATTGTTCGACACACGGCACGCAGGCCGGAAATTGTTCAAGATAAAAAAGGGTTAACCTGAGAGATCACTAACCAACCACTTCTGCCTTCGCCACTCCCGCCTAGTCCATGTCCTCGTCATCATCGTCATCACCATCCCCACCATGCCCCGCAATGTACTCCCGGATATTTCCAATATTATCTTGGATATCGGATATGTTTCTCTCGATTGCTCCAACCCGGTTGTACGTGTTGCTCGCCATATTACAGGTGTTCCTGGTGCACATGAGGTTTTCCTGCAATAAATCATGTAAACTTTGGAAGTTAGGAAAATCGCCTCCTGAGGAGGATTGGCCCGGATCACCGTGGGGCTGGTACTGGTAATGATGATGTTGTGGAGCGTGAAGGACAAGTGCCTCCTGTGGGTTCCATGCATGCCCCTGCATCCTTTGGAAGCTAACCGTCCCGTCTTCAGCCTCATAAATTAGGTTCATTGAGCGGCAAATGTGTATGTCCACTCTTCCCGACCATGGGCTCTTTTCGAATGACCTAGGTATGTTGGTGAAGTGCTTGAAGAGACGGTATATCCATCCTCCAAAGAAGATAGGGGTTGGTGAAGTAGCAAGTCGGTTCAAATGCATGTTTCGGAGCAGGAGGAACGGAGCATCAAGGTGTCTACGGTTATGGATGCAGTGGAGGACAACCAAATCTCTTAACCCAACAACGCCACCGCTATCGTGCCTTTGGCTAAGAGAGTAGCCGAGGAGCCTATGGATGTATCGGTAGAGCGGGTCCCTCAACTTAGTGCTCTTAGTACTGCTCGGATTGTAGTGCCCTTCACCAATCTGAGCCCACGCGGCTCGGCGATCGTTTTCATCGATCTCTCGCATCCCTCCGGTATTCTCCTCGTTGCCCGCATCTTCCTCCGCATACAGCCCGACAATCGACCCAAATTATGCCATCGAAATCGAGTACCTAGTTCCACTACATCGGAATGCTAACCCATCATTGTCAAATGGGTCGCATCTTGAATTGAACGTGAAGGTGCTATAGAATTCCAAAGTGCACTCGTGGACGGAACGAAGTCGAGTTGTTAAGGCGACTCTTAGTGGGCCGGTGACAAGGTTGTTGAAGCGGTCAAGTTGGTTCACCAATGCTAACAAATCCATGCAGGCTTGTCTTGGGTATTCTTCCGGTCTTGTTTGAAGTACTTCGTATCTAGCCCTAGCATCGAGCTCATTTGCGTTAAACCTTGTGAACTTCCTTGACATCTGAAAGAATACACCAAAAGTTAGCACGAAACATTAGAATTTTCGGACAAAACTGCAAACAGCTTGCTGGACACGACCCCATGTTCAGCGGACACGGCCCCGTGTCCAGGTGTCTGTTACTCAAAAACTTCATTTTTCGACCCGGCTTCGAAAATTTGAAAATTTTTGGTCCAATAGGAGCGGTTTCCCCCGAAAATGAAACCCCAAGTGTCGTTTTTCCCATAACAAACCGTTTACCCGAAAATGAAACCCCAAGGGTTTGAGGTTTTTGTGAGAAATCGGGCGAATCTTTGAACAATACAAGTGGGTTTACTTCCTATAACACTAATCTAACTAAATGCTAACAGATTAAAGCAAAAATTTGAGGTTCGATCTGGGTGTAGTTCAAGAAACCTAGATTTTCCCCAAAATTTTGAAGTTTTAACTACATGCAAATGCTTAATCTTACTAATAATAGTGATAGAATCATACCTTGATGTTGTTAGAATGATAGGAGACGTCGAAAATCTGTGGAAAATCGCCTCGAACCAGAACGTTTTTGGGGAAACGGGGCGTGTGGAATGGTGTAACTGTTATGAAAGGGGGAATATATCCCGAAAGTAACGCGAACACGGCCTCGTGCCGAGCAAAGTTTAATTTTTTTTTTAGTGCTCGTGTGTGTGCCCACGTTTTTCCCAAAACTTGGTTAGAAGTTTTATCGATTATGATGTCATCCCGTTGGTTCATAACTTACCAGGTATGATGTTGTTGCTTTTACTCATCGACCGTTTGAAGCGAGATCTCCTTCTCTTCATCCTCAATGAATCCTTGATAGAGTTTCAGCGGTTGGCCATTGACTTTGAATGGAATTCCATTCCGAGATTTAATTTCTACTGCACCGTGTGGGAAAATATAGGTGATGGAAAAAGGTCCTGACCACCAAGACTTTAATTTACCAGGAAACAATCTAAGTCGTGAATTAAACAAAAGAACTTGATCTCCCACTCGAAATTCATTAGGTTTAATATGTTTGTCATGCAAGTTTTTCATTCTTTCCTTATAAATTTCAGAGTTTGAGTATGCATAATTCCTAAGCTCATCTAATTCATTTAATTGACAAAATCGATTTTTACCAGCAAATTCTAAATCTAGGTTTACATTTTTAATTGCCCAGTAGGCTTTGTGTGCAATTTCTACTGGCAAGTGACAACTTTTTCCATAGACTAGCTTATATGGGGTTGTACATATTGTTGTTTTATAAGCAGTTCGAAAAGCCCATAAAGCATCATCTAATTTATCTGCCCATTCCTTTTTATTTAACCCTACGGTATTTTCGAGTATTCGTTTTAAACCTCTATTAGTCACTTCGGCTTGTCCGTTAGTTTGGGGGTGATATGCTGTTGAGACCCGGTGATAGACCCCATATCTTGTTAAAAAAATTTCAAGTTGATGGTTGCAAAAATGGGTACCTCTATCACTTATTAATGCTTTAGGTGTGCCAAAACGAGAGAATAGTTTTTTTTTCAGAAATCTTACCACTACTCTTCCATCATTTGTTGGAAGTGCCTCGGCCTCGGCCCACTTAGACAAGTAATCTACTGCCGCAAGTATATATTTGTTTCCTTTCGATGGTGGGAAAGGTCCCATAAAGTCGAGTCCCCACACATCAAAAATTTTCACAAACAAGAATGCCATTTTGTGGAATTTCGTTTTTGGAAGAAATATTACCCGTTCTTTGGCAATCATCACATGTCTTGACAAGACTTTGGGTGTCTTTGTAAATGGTCGGCCAATAAAATCCTGAATCGAATACCTTTCGTGCGGTACTAGCGGCACCATGATGTCCTCCGTATGGACCTTCATGACAATGGCGGAGAATTCTTCGTGCTTCGCTACCATGTACGCATCGTCGGATGAGTTGGTCGGCACACATTTTGAAAAGATATGGATCTTCCCAAAAATAATGTTTCACATTGGCAAATAATTTTTTTCTTTGATGATGTGGCCAACCCTTAGCGACTATACCGCTAGCTAAGTAGTTAGCATAGTCGGCGTACCATGGTTCTTCTTTGTATTCCACCATTTCTAGGGACTCAGTTGGAAATTTTTCATTGATTTGCTCGTCCCTGGTTGCCTCCAAAGCTGGGTCTTCTAAGCGTGATAGATGATCTGCTGCGGTATTTTCTGCTCCTCTTTTGTCTTTGATTTCAATATCAAATTCTTGGAGGAGTAGAATCCACCGAATCAAACGTGGTTTTGCGTCCTGCTTTTTGAAGAGATATCGAATGGCTGCATGATCTGTATAGACTATAGTTTTAGAAAGAACAAGATAAGAACGAAATTTATGAAAAGCAAATACCACAGCTAGTAATTCTTTTTCAGTTGTTGTGTAATTTTCTTGTGCATCTTTAGTGTTTTACTAGCATAATAAATTGGGTGGGAATGCTTTTCTTTCCTTTGTCCCAAGACAGCTCCAACTGCAAAGTCACTTGCATCACATATGATTTCGAAAGGAAATTTCCAATCAGGTGCTATCATGATAGGTGCATTGACTAGAATTTCCTTTAAGGTTAGAAATGCTTGATTGCAATCCTTGTCAAATATGAAAGGGGCATTTTTTTCAAGTAATTTTGTTCGAGGCCTTGAGATTTTAGAAAAGTCTTTGATAAACCGCCTATAAAATCCGGCATGTCCTAGGAAACTCCTGATAGCTCTAACGGAGGATGGCGGTGCTAGTCGAGAAATGGTGTCTATTTTGGCTCGATCCACCTCCATTCCTTCGCTTGAGATTTTGTGACCGAGTACTATTCCCTCCGTTACCATGAAATGACATTTTTCCCAGTTAAGGGCGAGGTTAGTTTCCTCACATCGGGATAGCATTCGTTCAAGGTTATCGAGGCATTGGTCGTATGAATCCCCAAAGATAGAAAAGTCGTCCATGAAGACTTCCATTGTCTTTTCTATCATGTCGTGGAAGATGGCTACCATGCAACATTGAAATGTTGCGGGGGCATTACATAGACCAAACGACATGCGTCGATAAGCAAAAGTTCCATAGGGGCATGTGAAGGTTGTCTTTTCTTGGTCTTCGGGTGCTATCGGGATTTGAAAGTAACCTAAAAAACCATCCAAGAAACAATAAAATTTATGACCGGATAATCTTTTTAACATTTGATCAATGAAGGGCAAAGGAAAGTGATCTTTCCTTGTTGCTTCATTTAATCGTCTATAATCTATACATACTCTCCATCCTGTGACGGTTCTCGTTGGTATTAATTCATTCTTTTCATTAGTTATTACCGTCATACCTCCTTTCTTTGGAACAACTTGGACGGGACTTACCCAAGGACTATCAGAGATAGGATAAATAAGTCCGGCATCAAGTAATTTGATGACTTCGTTTTTAACCACTTCTTGAACATTTGGATTTACTCGACGTTGTGGTTGTATTACCGATTTGTAATCATCATTCATTAAAATTTTGTGCGTGCAAATGGAAGGACTTATTCCTTTAATGTCTACAAGTTTCCAAGCGATCGCATCTTTGTGTTTTTTCAAAAGACTAATTAGTTTTTCTTTTTCTATACTATCTAACTTAGATGAAATAATTACAGGTGATTTACCATCTTTGTCTAGAAAAGCATATTCCAAACCTTTTGGAAGTTCTTTGAGCTCAAGAGGTGGGTCTTTAGGAGACTCCTTATTTGGTTGCTCATTTTGATTAAGAACTTTAAAAGTTTGTTCTATGGCGACCTCTTCTTCAACAAAGTGGTCAAACTTTTCACTTGTATCGGGTGGTTCATCCTCATCTTCAATTAGGGGGTCATTATTGCCGAATGGATATTTCATTGACCGCTCAAGATCGACACTCTTTTTAAATGCCCCTAATTGAAGAGGTAGATTGTTGTACTTCCGGTTTTTCAAAGCTTCGTGAGTGTTTACAAATGGTCGTCCCAACACTAGAGGAGCGTCATCGAGGATGACAAAGTCGGTGGGGACTACTATTTGATTTGTTTGAACCAAGACATCCTCAACTACACTGATTGCTTTTATTACCTTCCGATTGGATAGAAAAATGGGTATTTGAAGTGGAGAAAAATCACTAATACTTATTTTTTCGAAAATGTAGTTAGGGATTATGTTAACACAAAGATCCTTATCGATTGTGACATTACTAATAAACAAATTTTGAAAGAAACATGGAACCGATGTAATGCTAATTTCAAATGGGTCTTCTTTTATTAGCGAGGTTTGATCAATAGTTAACTTAACACTTACCGTTTCGTCAATTTTAGTGTTAGTGTTTAACTCTTTTAAGAACTTAGCATGAGTTGGAACTAGACAATGATTTTCAAAAGAAGGTGACAAGAGATTAATTTCTTCAAAATTAGACTCTTCTTGAATTTTAACGTTGTCGGACTCACCTTTTTCGTTGTTTAACTCATGTGTCAGTTTTTCACTTATTTGCTCATCCATTTTCACACTTTCAGTTATCTCTTCTTTATTTAATTCTTCTCTTGTGCGGGGCTCCTCTTCCCTTGCACGAGATTCTTTTATATAACGATCGATAACTCTAAGGTGTTCTAATATCCTATCGGCCACTTCGGTTATAGAAAAAGGATAGGGATTTTCAAAGCTTGAATCCGGTTGTTCGATCATTTGTTCCTCATAATACCCATATGAAGTAGATGGTTCACACCATTGTCCCTCATTGTAAGCATATGATGGATTAGGGTCGTAATTTTGTTCTTCATAATACTCATATGAGGTGGGTTGTTCACACCATGGTTCCTCATAATAAGCATATGAAGGTGGTGGCTCATATCTTGGTTCCTCAAAGTATGAGTATGAAGGCTCATACCTTGGTTCATCAAAATATGAGTATGAGGGAGGAGGTTCATACCTTTGGTCTTCATAGGATGTGTATGAAGTTGATGGCTCGTACCTGGGCTCCTCATAGTAGGTGTATGAAGTGGATGGTTGATATAAGTCATAATATTGAACCGAGTGCGGGTCACCACAATTAGTGCAATAGTTATTCCTATAATCATCCTCTTCATAGGTGTAGTTGAAACCTCCTGAGTATTGATCCATAAGAATCACTCAGCAGACCACAACCAAGTGTCGAGATCAGAAAACAAAAATAAAAACGAAAACAGAGGCTGGACACGGCCCCGTGTTCAGTGGACACGGCCCCGTGTACAGAATCTGTAACTGGGCGTTTTAATTAAAGTTACTGATTTCGTTGAGCACAGGGCGTGTTCAGTGAGCACGGCCCGTGTTCAAGCTACTGTTACTGGGTGTTTTATGAAAAATGTGCAGCACGGCCCCGTGTTCAGTGAGCACGACCCGTGTTCAGGTTACTGTAAATGCAAAACTAAAATGCAGAAAAATGTGCGCGCGTTTTGAAAAGGTTTTCAAAAACTGACTAGGCCGTCGATTTTAAGCTTTTTTAAAATCCTTGTGTCCCCGGAAATGGTGCCAAAAACTTGATGTGTATGTGGTGGTATATTGATTTAAGTATATTTTAAGCCCTTTTTACACGTTAGTCAAGTTTTAAATTTATAAAACACGATATTTTACTAACACCAAACACACATATGGGTAAGTGCACCCATCGTGAGCGTAGTATAGTGTTGGTAAGATACCGAGGTCGTCCAAGGACACAAGAGCTTTTAGTACCGGTTTATCCTCAACGTCTATCAAATCAAAAGTTTAGAAAAAGGTTTTAAACTAGATAAAGAAAATAAAAACTAGCTAAAATGCTGAAAAATAAATAAAAGAAAAAACAGATAGACAAGATGAATCACTTGGCTCCGACTCGTGTATTGTGTAACCTTTGATTATTTTCGCACTTTTGCACTTTTTAAGAGATTATCTTAGTTATTGTAGTAGACCCCTCTTTTGAAGGCGTTGTTACCCTCAACCCAGTAGTTTGAGTCAGCAAGGATACAATCCTAAAGGGTTAGATTATTGAAAGATAATTAATTAAGTTATTAATGCATATTATGGTAGGCCCCTCTTTTGAAGGTGACGTTACCCTCGGCTAAGTAGTCTGAGTCAGCAGGGATACAGTCCTAAGTAGCCGGGTTAAAGTATTAATAGTATTTTAACTTATGAGGGGATCAAAGAGTTTGGACCCCCGCCATCCAATACCGTTAAGTATTGAAGGAGGTCCTACTAAATTTGACCCAGGTCCTTTGCAGGATCTATACACTGAACAATGGCAAGACTTTTACCAAACCGTTCCCTTGACCCCCGACCAGGTAGCCAACATACCTCCATATAGACCGTGGAGATATGAATGGTGAAAATCTTTTATTTTATATAGACAGTAAAATAATGCCAAGACACCACAGACAAACGATAAGGAAAAATCACCTTCAACATAAGAAACTAGTTATTAAAGTCATTATTACATAACCAAGTAAAAAGTGCGAAAAGATTAAAAATAAAAAGTATTACACTAGACACTTTGTCTTCAACAAGTGATGTAAGAGACTTAGGCAAACATGGCCTTGATTCTCAAGAACTCTTACGATCAATCTTGGATCCCGAGACGACTCACACACTCTATGATGGACAATGGATGATGGTGGTGGATGATGGTGTTATGGTGGTGGTGGGTGAAGTGTGAGAGAGGTGGTGTGCCAAGGGATGGTTTGAGCTTGAGCCAAGCACTCCGATTTATAGGCTGAACAGAAGCTCGGGCACGGCCCCGTGTCCACATCCTTCTCTGTCTTTATTAATTTCTTTTGTCTGCATTAGTTGACCACGGCCCCATGTCCGCTGGGCACGGCCCGGTGTGCAGAAGCATATATGTACTATCAAGATTTGCCTGGATTCTGCGAATCTTATAGTTGACCACGACCCCGTGTCCGCTGAGCACGGCCCCGTGGTGGGCGATGGAAGCTTCTACAACTTTGTCTTTTATGCTAACACTTGGGCACACCCCCGTGTTCACTGAGCACGGGGCGTGTTCAGCCTTCTGTTCTCTTGTTTTGCTTGGGAAGATGCTGTCGTGGGGTCGGGCATGTCACGTTTGTTCCTTTTCTTGTATTTATGTTAGATTTAGCTTCCTTTTTGCTTCTTTTGTTAATTTGAGCTCATTTAATCCTGAAAATACAAAAGGAAGACAAAATCACACTTTTTCCAACATTAGTACTAAAAAAGGGTTAGTTTTATGCCATAATTGATGTAATTTATATGTTGCATTTTGTACACATCAAGAGATTCAAAAGTTTTCCAAATGAAAAACTATATGAAACATATCACAGATTTGAAAAACTTTTGAATGAGTTAA
Organism: Helianthus tuberosus; assembly: GCA_030545235.1. Classification (NCBI taxonomy): domain Eukaryota; kingdom Viridiplantae; phylum Streptophyta; class Magnoliopsida; order Asterales; family Asteraceae; genus Helianthus; species Helianthus tuberosus. The sequence goes on from CM060378.1 coordinate 112,817,817, forward strand.
ATAAATTTGGTATTATAAAATCAAATGATGAAATGAATATAAAATTTCTTGATGCTTTGCCTAGAGAATGGAGAAGTCTAACCATGACTCTGTCCTCTACCTTAGAACTAGGCAATATGAGTATTCATGACTTATATAGTATTCTGGTCCCCATAGATATTTGAAGAATTAATTCAGAGAGGGGGATCTTTAGCTTTAATCTCTAACTCACAAAGAACACCTGTCAATGATCCACAAACTTCAATCAGTCAAAATATTGAAAATTCTGATACATCATCAGATTTTTCAGCTTTTGCTGAAGCAATTGCACTGCTCACCAAAACTTTTGAGCAGAGGTTGAGGGGAGGAGGCGAAAGATATCAGAAAAGTGATAGAGGGAGGATGGAAGGAAGATCTAGGGATGAAGTTAAATCAAAGGATAAGGGAAAGGCTGAAATTGTGTGTTACAAATGTAAACAAAAGGGTCACTATGCATCAGAGTGCAAAACCAAGAAACTGAAAGATGTTGCATACTATGAGAAGAAGCTGAAAGAAGCAAAGAAGCAACAACAAGTCAGTTTGATTGCAGGGACAGATACATGGCTGTCAGATGATTCTTCTGATGAAGAAGAAGAAGAGATGGCTAACTTCTACCTTATGGCACTTTCTGATGAAATTTCTGAAGCATCAGAACAAAAGGTAAATATAGATAATCTTGACCTTGAACACAAATTAAACAAGCTCATGTAAGATTTTCTAAGTCTGCAAGATAAACAGAGATCAGATAGTAAAAAATCTGATGAGTTGCAAAGAACCATGAATAAAGTTATACTAATAGAAGAGAGCTTAGATCATAGATCTAAAATTGAATTTTATGAAAAAGAAAGAAATGATCTTTACAAGAAAGTTCATGATAAGGAAATAAATGTAAAAGGTATTCAACAAGCTAAGGAATTCATTAACTTTATTGAATCTACACCAAAGAACAAAGGAGAGGGTTTAGGGTATGTAAAAACAAGTGAAATTAAACCCACCATCTTCGTGAAAGCAACACATCAGATTTCTGATAAATTTTCATCAGAATCTGACTCAGAATCATGCAGATCAACAAGTTCTGAGAACTCTTTTGAAATCTTAAAACTCAACTTAAAGCAAAAAGGAGTGAATCCAAACAAGAATCTTTAAATATTACAGAAGCAGTTCACTCAAAGTTTCAAAATTATCCACCCATTCCACCACAAGAAAAGAAATCAGAAAATTCTGATAAAGAATCTAGTATGTGTGTTGAAATACTGAAGCTGGTTCAACACCATCTCCAAACAAAAGTTGAAACATCTTTTCATGGCTCAGCATGTAACAGATATTCTGATGAAAGACCATCAAAAGAAAACAATCCGATTAAAATCTCATCAGAAAAAGTACCCAAGCAAGCCTGGGTACCAAAAACCCTCTAATGTTTCCATTTCAGTACCATCATGTGCAGCAGATCTGGTACTGCAATTATGGAAGCCCCAAGCACATGACTGGGGACAGGAGCTTACTCAGCAACTTTGTTTCAAAACTAGGTAAATTGGTTAATTTTGGGAATGGAGTAAAAGGGAGGATTTTGGGGTATGGATGCATAAAGTATGGATGTTTGACCATAGAAAAAGTAGCCTATGTAGAAGGCTTAAAGTACAATCTACTGAGTTGTGGTCAATTCTGTGATAAAGGTTTTCAGGTAACCTTTTTACCAGAATAATGCTTGTTAATTGGCATGGATGATAATAAGATTTATTTAAGTGGAAAAAGAATAAGACAATCAATCTACTATTTTGATTTCAAAGAGGAAAATGAACATCCAAAATTATGTTTATTTTCAAAAATTAACAAGGGTAGTAGTTGCTTGTGGCACAAAAGGTTAGCACACTTAAATTTTAAAAAAATCTAAACAAATTAAGAAGCAAAGGTCTGGTAAAAGGATTACCTTTCATATCCTCAAAGACGAACAAAATTTGTGAAGCTTGTGAGATGGGTAAATCTAAAAGAAGCTCACACAAAACAATTTCTGAATGTTCAATAACACAAAATTTGGAAGTGTTGCATATGGATCTTTGTGGACCCATAAGCACTGAAAGCTTTTCTGGAAAGAAGTATATACTTGTAATTGTAGATGATTTTTCCAGATACACATGGGTAGAGTTTCTAAGAAAGAAAAGTGAAACTCCTGATCTGATCACTAATTTTATTAGAAAAATTGAAAATCTGTTAAAATTGACAGTCAGAAGGATCAGAACAGATAATGGAACAGAGTTTAAGAATTCAAAAGTTGAAAGCTTCCTTGTGAGCAAAGGAATCTCTCATGACTTTTCTGCTCCAAGATCACCCCAACAAAATGGAGTGGTAGAAAGGAGGAACATAACCTTAGTTGAATCAGCCAGAACAATGCTTGCTTATGCAAAATTGCCCACTCATTTTTGGGCAGAAGCAATAGCAAATGCTTGTTTTACCCAAAATAGGCCCATAATCAACAAAAGACACAATAAAACACCTTACAACATTATAAATGGAAGAATTCCAAGTGTAAAATTTTTACACACATTTGGTTGTAGACGTTTTGTTTTCAATGATTTTGAAAGTCTTGAGAAATTTGACAGAAAAGTAGAAAAGGGTATTTTTCTTGGTTACTCAATATCCTCAAAAGCATATAGAGTTTTTATACTAAACACAAGGACAATCAGAGAAAGTTTATATGTATCTTTTAATGATTCATCAGAAACAGAAGTTTCTGATGAATATATGAAGGAAATAAACTTTTCTGATAAACAAGAAAAATATGAACATCTCTTTGAAATGATAACAGAAGATTTCCTAGAACATGATCAATTTCTTACAAACAAATCAATAGATAATTCATGTAATAACCCTGCAGAACAAATGGAAAATGTATCAGAAATCTTGAATCAGAACAATGAAAATATCACTGACAATCAAAATTCTGATACATCCCATACAACTGAGGCAACTGTTCAGGGGGAAACTTCAAATCCATCAGAACTAACAACTTTTCACAATAAGTTGAGATGGATAAAAGGACATGTTCATTCTGACATCATTGGAAATCCAGAAGATGGTGTAAGAACAAGATCTGCAACAGCACATGAGTGTGCATTTGCTGGGTTCTTAAGCAAAATAGAACCCAAGACTGTCAAAGAAGCTCTTAATGACTCAGACTGGATTCAAGCTATGCAAGAAGAGCTTGATCAGTTTGAAAAGAGTAAAGTATGGGATCTGGTGCCTAAGCCAAATGACAAATCTGTCATAGGCTCAAAATGGGTATTTAGAAACAAATCAGATGAAAATGGCATAATAACCAAGAATAAGGCAAGGTTAGTGGTCAAAGGTTATTGTCAACAAGAAGGTATTGACTATGATGAAACCTTTGTACCAGTGGCCAGATTAGAAGCAGTAAGAATCTTTCTTGATTATGCTGCATCCAAAGACTTCAAAGTATATCAAATGGATGTAAAATCTGCATTCCTGAATGGTAAGATTGAGGAAGAAGTTTATGTGCATCAACCTGAAGGCTTTGTTGATCCTAAATTTCAAAACCATGTTTACAAATCAAACAAAGCCTTGTATGGTTTGAAGCAAGCTCCAAGAGCATGGTATGAAACTCTTTCAAACTTCTTACTCAATTTTGGCTTCACAAAAGGTACTATTGATACAACACTTTTTCTTAAAACACACAAGGGTCACACTTTGTTAGTCCAAATATATGTTGATGACATTATATTTGGATCAACAAATGAAAAGTTCTGTAAAAAGTTTAAAAAATTGATGACCAGCCATTTTGAAATGAGCATGATGGGTGAGTTAACATTTTTCTTTGGTTTACAAGTCAAGCAAAGAATTGATGGAATATTTTTGAGTCAATCTAAGTATGTTAAAACAATTTTGCACAAATACTCACTTGAAAATTGCTCAATTTCAAAAAACTCCAGTGGCAACAGGGAACAAACTTGATTCTGATAAAGAAGGAATATGTGTAGATATTAAAACCTATAAGGGATGATAGGATCATTGTTATACTTAATTGCAAGCAGACCAGATACTATGTTTGCTACATGCCTTCTGGCCAGATATCAATGCAATCCTAAAGAATCACACCTAAAAGCAGTTAAAAGGGTTTTTAAATATCTAAAAGGCACATCAGAACTTGGTCTCTGGTATCCTAAGGATACAAATCTTGAACTAATTGCATATACAGATGCAGATTATGCAGGGTGCAAGATTGACAGGAAGAGCACATCTGGTGCATGTAAAATCTTGGGAGAAAAGTTGGTATGTTGGGCAAGTAAGAAACAAAATTGTGTTGCAACATTAACAGCTGAATCAAAGTATGTAGCAGCAGCAAGTTGTTGTTCACAAGTACTGTGGATGCAAACTCAGCTGAAGGATTATGGAGTAAATCTGACAAAGATACCCATTCTATGTGATTCAAAGAGTGCAATTGCAATTACAGAAAATCCAGTTCATCACTCTAGAACCAAGCACATAGATGTCAGATATCACTTCATAAAGGATCATGTTGAAAAAGGTAACATAGAAATGTACTTTGTTCCAACAGAAAACCAAATTGCTGACATCTTTACAAAACCTCTTGATGAAAAGAGACACAATTTTCTAATCAGCAAACTTGGCATGGTTAACATAAAAGATGAGGATGTTTCAGAAAACAAAATGTCACAACCTGAAAACCAAACTGATGAACATCAAGGTGGAAATTTTGATAATCAAAGTATAGTACAACAGGTTTCTAACAAAGAAATCCATCAATCTGATGGAATATCAGAAACTCTGATAAATTATTAATGAATCTGATAATTTATCAAAAAATCTGAAGAATTATCAGAAAACCTGATGAATCATCAGAACTTCTGATAAAACATCAGAAACTTTGTTAAAACATCAGAATCATCACTGATCGTAAAAAATTTCAAGAAGTTATCATCTTTATTCATATCTCATATTTGTATAAACTCATAACTGTAGATAGTCTGTTTTTGATTTTTTTTCTTTGTTTAATATTAAAAAAATTAAAAAGGGGGATAGTAACTTGCATTAAGATAAATTCAGCAAGGAAAATCAACCGTCACAGGATTTTTTTTTTTGCAGAAAATTGAATCTTTCTCATACCCCCAATGCATGCAACGTCAGACTTCATAAGGAAATAGAGAGACACGGGGGCGTAAAAATGATTAGGGGCTATGAGAGTAGCCGCCTAGTTATTCAATGCTTACTCACAAACGGGGGCTTCGAAGAGTGCCATATACCCACTGCAATAGATATCATCTTAAATGAAGAGAAAGAAAAGGAAATAGAAAATCTTGGGTTGTTAATACCATTTATGGCATAACTATCACTGTCATCTATAAATATTAACAACTCTTGAATATTTTCTTCATCAAAACAATCTTCACTTCAAAAACTTTCTTAGATATTTCATTTTAAAAAAATGGCTTTTGCAAAAGAAATGAAATCAGATCACTTTCCTCTCCCTCTTCACAAACATCACAACCTTAGACTTAGGTCTAATCTGGAAGGTCCTGCATGGGATGATTGCAAGTGTGTGTACAATGTGATTAAGCAAAGTCCTCTGGGCTATGCTGTATCCATATACGTCACTATCTACCCAGAACTCCTTCAAGAATTTTGGTGGAATGCTGTAACTGTCTTCAGTGGCACCACCATGTGGATAGAAAGCAAAGTGATGGGATTTAGTATCATCCTAAAGGAGGAAACTCTCAAGGATGTTCTACAGCTGGCTGATCACCCAAGTAGCACCTCCTTCAGGAAAGAAATTATTGAGGAGACCCTGAGGAACATGGGTTATCAAACATCCAATGTTTCCAGGCAGGTCAGCAAGTCTGGTTTTATACCACCATTCTAGTACTTAGTAACACAGCTCAGTGCCTGCTTCTCTAAGAAGATAGGGCACTTCAATGAGGTGTCTTACAGGATGATGGAGGTTGTACATGCAGTTGTACAAGAGAAACCATACAACTTTTCTAAGTTTCTCATGAGAGACTTAGAATCAAACTTGCACACCCGTCAACCTTTTCTGAACTACCCTCGCTTTGTGACCAAAGTGATAACTAGACAGCTGGGATTTGGAGGGGTAACAAGCTGGTACACAAGGGCCCAAGTGGTTTTACAAGAGAACACTTATGTTCCCTCCCTTGTTCCATCAAACAATCACAGTGGTCATGAAACCTACCTTTGGTTGTATGTTAAGGGCATGTACAATGAGTAGTTTTTCTTTGTTTATTTAGTTGTTTTTGTTTAATAGTAAAGTTTTGGCATTTTCTTTCTTCAAAAACATCACAATAGATCTAGGAGGAATTAAGATGACATTTCTGATAAAAACAAGAAAAATCTGGTGAAGTTCAACATAAATCTGATGAAAACTCAAAAATTCTTATAAGATATCAGAAAATCTGATATATCATCAGAAAATGTGTGAATACAGCATAAAAGTGTTAAGATAACCAGAATAACTGATAAATCCACTGAAAATTAAGAAGAAATATCAGGGAACATTGTGTTAAAACCAGACTCAAAGAAACTTGTGACAACATGGAAAAAGATTTACGGAAAAGTTTCTGTCAAAATTAAAATTTTTTCTGGGTAATCTATCTTCAAAGAGGAATGAAACAAAATGTAATAATTTTTTTTTTTGCACAACAACACTCCTTGAAGATCAGAACAAAGATGTGAAGTTCAGAAATGCCATGTAAGTGAAATCTTCAAAACTCTACTTATTCCCTCTCATCTCAAAAAAAAAAAAGAAAAAGAAAAAAAATGAATAATTCAATCTCTAAACAAGAATCAAATGAATTCTGATGAAGTATGGTGAAAATCCAACTCTCAAATGTTTTATTCAAAGATTTTCTGATATACAACATCAAAATGACAACTTGGGAACTCACACAGTTTCAAAAAGGTTTTTATTGGACCTTTTTACAACAAAAGGGTCCCACCTGAAGAAAAGGTGCAAGTTGGACATTAGTGTTTATCTACTAAATCCTTGGAATCTCTGATTTTTAGTAAAAGATTTATTTTAAATTAGAGATAAACCAAAGATTTTTTAAACGGTTGTTTCCTAAACGGATTAAAACATCATTAAAGGTGTCATAAACCACCTTAAATACAAACAACCCACGAAAAACACTCAAAGATCTCTGTCTCAAAACACTATAAATACCTCCTTCAAAGACAGAGACTTCCACCTTCAACCTTTTCCTCTTCAAAAGCAAAACCCTTAAAAACCCTTTTTCAAAAAAAAAAAAAAAAAAAAAAAAAACTCAATTCTCCATGGCTGCTATCAACATCAACATGCCACCAGTTGAACACTCTGTTCAACTCATCACTGAAGCTGAATTCCTACTATTGAAGAGCAACAATGAAGCCATGAACGACAACATTGAAGAATATGATACAAAGTGCCAAATTTTGTTCGAATTTCTGACCAGATGTCCTATAGCTCAAGCTCTCACAAAGACCAGAGATGTACCAGAAAAAAATTATTCAACAAGTTGTAAAGATACTCAATCTCTCAAATCCAAACGAGCTTTCAACACATGTATGGGGAGATATCTTTATTACAATCACACCAGAAAAAATAAGGGAATGTTTGGAACTACCCTTAAGCCAAAATTATGAAGAAGCACCAGAAAAGGAAGGTATGTTTGCACTACTTGATGCTGTAATGGGTTACACGACAAAGATCTCAAAGATTAGTGAATTCAAGAGAAATCAGCTGCCTGCCTTCTGGCAAGTGTTAATGGAAATTCTGAACAAGTGTTTATCATCAGAGATTGGGGGTACAGATCAGATAAATAATAATTGTTCTGACAATCATGTTCAGTCTCATTAGTGGGTTGAACATTGATTTTGGAACAGAGATATTTAATCTGATCAGAAGATCAATTCTGACCAACACTAGAAAGATAGATTCACATCTACCTTTTCCCAGATTTCAGTCAGTCATAATTTCTGATCCATTTTCTGAAAGGAATATGGAAATTACTGCATCAAAAAATATGTGGAGAACAGAAATCATGAGACCATGGATTGCTGTGGGGTCTTGGAAGTCAGATTATGATGTACCTGTTATGTCAGAAAGTATGATGAATCTAATACAAGAGGATTCACCTTACAGAGCAGAGTATCTAAGGTTGTTAAGCAAAAAGCCAGAGAATAAAGAAGTTTTTGATAGTGTGTCCCTTATGGAGCATGATGCACAAGAATCAAGTGCACCAAGAATAGAGCAACAGGGTGAATCAGAACCTCATCAAGCTGATGAAGATGAGTACATGAGTCCTATGACAGAAGAACATCATGCAGGAATCTCACAAATGGGAGAAACAGGTGAACAACACTCTAAACTTAATATTGCTCATGATTCTGAAAATGATTCTGATGAATCAATTCAAGGAAATTATGAAATTTCACATAGAGGTACTATTTCTAAAAAAACAAGATGTGAGTAAATCAAGAGACCCATTATCTGAATCAGATTCTGAGGAGGAGAATGTGGTGGCAACACGTAGAGATCAGTCTACTGATCAAGGAAACCTGGATGAGAAAAATAAGAGTTTCTCAACAACTCATGGAGAATATGAAAAGGTTCAAGGACATGAGGAAAACCAGGATTTGAATGAGTTTCAATTTTTTTGGTAAGGGGATAGAGAATTGGGAATATTCCCAACCTCTTAACCTTAGAACAGCAACAAGTGTGTTTTCTGCTGGTGTTAGAGGTGGAACATCTGTTGTTCCTCCTGTCACCCAAGAACATCAAACTATGTCAACAGAACAACTGCAGAAGGTTGATGACATAACAACTGTTTGTACTGGAAACACAGTAACAGAAGAAAAACTTGATCTGATACTGGAAGAGATCAGAAATCAAAAGTCTGACATTAAAGCCTTATCAGAAACTGTTAAAGTTGTACAGAAACAAACAGAAGATAACACTGCAGCCCTCAACAAACTACAGAAGTCATCAGAAAATAGAGAGAATTCATCAGAATTTCAGAAAGCTCTCAAAGAACTACAAGAAATCAAGACACAGATGGCAGAGGTTGCAAGTGTAAGGGAAAGCTCAAGTTCTGAAAAAATACTTGAAGAAATTCAGTTCCTTAGAGCAAACAGTAGCAACATGGCTGATGCTCTTGAAAAACTGATGTTGGAATGGTCCACCCAAAAGAATCAAGATCAACTGGAGTTTCAGAAGATAAAGAAACAAGAAGAACTAAATGCTCAAACACTTGCTAATGTTCATTTGTTAGTAAAGAGGTTGCAGTACAATGTTGCTAGACTGGCAAATGTTGATTTACATGAACTGAAAGCTCCAATCCCACAAGGTGAACCAGCAGGAGAGTCAGAAACTCCTCAACAACAATTCAAACAACCAGAAGTCACTCAACAAGATCCAACCAGGCAATCAGAAGCTTCAGCAACGCAAAAACAGAAGCAACCCATGGGTCCTCCTCCTAGTAGGCCAAAATTACTCATGGGTCATCCAACAAAAATATCAAAGCCAGACACACCAAAGGTACCAACACAAAAAGCTGTTCCAGTTAAATCATCATCCATGGCTCTCACAGGTGAAACAGAATTCAGCAAACAACTTAATGTAAAAGAAAAGAGAAGAATGGAAGATGAAGTAACATCCTCAAAAAGACCTAGAACAGTGATTGGAGAAGATCCAGAAGGAAAACTCAAAGAATTCACAATGCTAAAAGGTGATCTACATACATTTATGTACCCTGAAGAACACTTGAAGCATTACTACTGGAACAAACAAGAAGATACACTAGAAAGGCCACTCTCTCCATTAAGCAGAAATATTGTTGAACTCAGAAATGAAGGAAACTTGGAAATGTTGCACAAACCTGTTACAAATCCAATAGTTTCCATTGAAAGAATTATCACTATTAATACTCAAGGAGGTGTCTTAGGTACTTATGGACAGAACAAATACACCTTGATCAGAGAAGATAGAAGTGAAACAATTGTTACTGATGGAGACCTGGCTGATGATATTCACCCACTGGGCTTAGTAAAGTTGAAGCAGCTCATTGATAAAGACAAAAGCACCTCAGTTGTGATCAGAAGAGCTCTTGACAGCATCAAGAATGCAAGAGAAAAGTTATATCAAAGGGCTGCACTGATAGACTTTGACTTGTGTATCAACTTTGAGTATAGAAAAAAAGGTACTAACACCTCCTCCTAACAACACCATTCCAGCTGAAATTCCTCCCAACAAAGTAAGAACTGGAGCTATCTTTAACAAACCAGAAATGTGTGTGGTTTTCAAAGATGCTCATGATGAGAAAGCTCTATTCAGAGTCAGTGAAATAAACTGTCACACCCCCAAAATCCACACGCGGAGTATCACCGCTTGGGGGCGTGACATGACCAGGATCGAGCCACCAATCATATTGAACAACATAATTAAGTAAATAAAACCAAACACAATACGATTGGTGACCAAAAGGAAGTAAACCGATTTTAGGTTAACAGCGGAAGCATAAAACGTAAGTTCAAAACATAAGTTCACAGTTCATAAGTTTAAAGTCTCAAACATAAGTTCCATAGGTTTATAAAGTTCAATTATTAAGTATGGGATATAACAACCCATGTTCCACAACAACCTCCTCCTCGTGCAAGCTCCCAAAAGCATCTAGCGACCTGTAAGGCATGTAACAACTAGTCAACAACAAAGTTGAGTGAGTTCACGTTTGGTTGTTTAGTTTTAAGTGTTTCTGAAAACGTGGTTTGACTTTCGTTGGCTTATTTGCCGTGGGGGTTACCCCGTAGTTGAAAGTACATTTAACCAATTCCCTTTTTCTTTACCCAATCCATAACCATGATCAGTGGGGGTTTTCCCCGTTGGAACTACTAGACGGAGTGATATCGACTGCTACGCAAATAAGTTGTGCCCTATATCAGTGTCTATCATCACTGACAATCTGCCATAGTCCATTAGTACACGCCCGTCCGAACGGCACGGTGTGAGGTTTGTTAAACCTAATAGCGCTATTAACTAATGACCCGCTCGCCATTGGCCTCGGCGATTAAGTCGATATAAATTGAGGGACTTCATGATAGAGTTTTGTCTAGCTAGTTTTAAGGTTGTTGTCCTACCCAAGGAGGACGAACGTACGTATTCTGCACCAGGAGAATTCGTAGGTTTAATAATGGCATCCATTCTACGGAGGATGGCCGTACAAATCCTACCCAAGGAGGATATGTAGATTTAGTTTTAATTCTTTAACCCATTCCCAAACCACCGGGAATCCCATGCCTTAGAAAGTGTGAACTCACCTCGGTTTGCTCGGTTAGATTCTCAATATAGCTAACAGTCAAGGTCGGTCAATCACGTCCTAGTATGATTTACCAGTTAGTCATTTAGTGGCTTTCAAATAGAACACAAAGTTCCTACACGTATCTATCACACAACATGCATCACTGTAACGGTTTACGCCCATCTAAGTTTCCCGTCCATTCCCCACTCAAAATCAAACATACGATAATGCACATAACATATATAACATGTCAAATCATTCACAGCTAGCATACTCGACATTTAGACGCGCAAATCACAACTTATGTTATTTCAGCATTAATATTCAAAACCGGCTGTTTTCGGGCATTTAAATAAAATAGTTAGATTATTTCAAAAATTCCCAAATTTTTATAGAATGTCATAAACATTCCATATTTTATTATGTAAAAATATCGGGGTCCGGTTCATTACCCACATTTTATAAAAAATTCATATTCGGGACCGAACTCAGATTTATGTATTTCTGACCACAGTCCACGAAACAATTTATTAAAAATTCATCGAGTGTCCGATTTACGAAATTCCAGTGGGGTAATTACAAATACATCGGTTGTCATTTACTGTACAAATTTCATGGTTCGATTCATCACAAAACTCAGGTTATGACTAAAAATACGACACCCATTTATTGCTGTCAAAATTCAGCTTAAGTTGCTGTTACAAATTAACACTTTAAAAATAGTAAACGGAGTCCAAAAATTACGATTCCGGTGCCATTAGAACCGTATTTCATAATAACATATTTTAGATTCAAAATATCAATTTTTCGTTGAGGTTAAGACCTGTTTACAGCCAACAGAAGTGGGCTGTAAAAGTTAGACAGATTCTGATTCTTTTGTGTTTAACCTTCTAAATCGTGTTCGATCGATTCCTTTAACAAGTTTAGTGACCACAACAACATCATATACTAATATCATTCAGTAAAGCATCAGATAATCACCCAATCATCATAATCACACAAGATCTACATGATTTACACACATATTCATCCATTAACCACCTTGTTCATTACTTTAGTAAACTTTTAGACTTTGATCTTATATGTTCGTAATTTTTAACCGACGAAACTCTTATTAACCACTTTAGATACGTTCAAGAGTGAGTTTTAAGTGATATACCTCTAGCTCGAGGCTAGGGAAGATTCTTGATGGAAAATGGGTGGATAAAAGCTAACGGAAGAGGTCCTTCGTGTTCCGAGTGCACCGAAGCTCCTAATACGCGATCCTTGAAGTGTGTATGATGATGGAATGTCAAGAACAAGAACCGAAAGTATGATGGTGGGTGGAGTGGGGTTCGGCCGAGATGAAGGGAGAGCAAGAGAGAGTTTGTAAGTTGGTGAAATTGTGAAGTGATTATGTGATGTTAACCTCTAGTACTTATAGGAAGTTTAGTGTGCATTACCTTATGGATAATGTGTCTAGTTGATATTCAACATAACATAATATAATAATCAAACTTGTACTCTTGTGTTCCCCAAGGTTGGGACCGATTCCAATGTGGGGGGGGGGGGGGTATCTAGTTCGGTTACAAGCATTAGTTGGTGTTTAGTTAGGTTAAACTAAGTAATTAACTTAGTTACTTGTGTGTAGTATGTTGCAACGGGTGTTAGGGTAATCAGGGACCCTAACTGGCTCAGAAAAGTATAAACAATGTGTTTAACAATATTTTTGTGTTCCGGGTAGAGTCCGGTTGTTCGGTTCAATACTGTTCCGTTAAACTGCTTAATTAATCCGTAAAGCGTCCTACTTATATATTTTGCAACGTTTTTACTTTCTAACACTTAGGAAAATATAACGGACTATTTAGTGACCTTTCTGTACACTATTAGTGTATTAACAAATACGTGTAAGCATAACACAGATATCAGAAAGCAGTTAAGTGATTCTACACAGTCGTCAAGCACTTTAATTGTCATTAATAAATTGTACGGAATACATGGAATTTGAGGGTTGTCACATTCTCCCCCTGTTAAGAGAATTTCGTCCCGAAATTTAGCGCGTGGTTACTGAGGAAGCTAGTTAAGTTGCGTTGTCTTCCAGATTTTCCTGGGGTGTCGCATCATCCCCCCGTTGATTTGGAATTTCGTCCCGAAATTCTGCGGTAGCTTCAGCCTCAGTAGTGGTTGCGTTTTTCTTAAACAGTTGGGGATACTTGAGTTTCATTTGGTCTTCTCGTTCCCAGGTATACTCTGGGCCACGACGAGCATTCCAACGAACTCGAACGAGAGGTATTCTTGTGTGCTTGAGAATCTTAACATCTCGATCAGTAATCTCTACTGGTTCCTCGACGAACCGCAGCTGGTCATCGATTGTGAGTTCCTTGAGAGGAACTATGAAGGTCTCATCTGACAGACACTTCTTCAGATTTGATACGTGGAATACGTTGTGAACTCCGCTGAGTTCTTCAGGTAGATCCAACCTGTAGGCGACTTGGCCAATTTTCTCAATGACCTTGAACGGTCCGATATAACGCGGATTGAGTTTGCCTTGTTTGCCAAAGCGGACTACACCTTTCCAAGGTGAGACTTTGAGTAGCGCTCGATCCCCAACCTGGAGCTCGAGTGGTTTTCTTCCCTTATCAGCATAGCTTTTCTGACGGTCACGAGCTGCCGCCATTCGCTGTCGTATCTGAGCAATTTTCTCGGTGGTATCTACCACATGTTCTGGGCCAGTGATTTGGCTGTCACCAACTTCTGCCCAACAGAGAGGCGATCGGCATTTGCGTCCGTACAATGCCTCAAACGGAGCGGCTTGGATGCTGGTGTGGTAGCTGTTGTTATATGAGAACTCCACTAGCGGGAGGTGTTTTTCCCAGCCGTTACCAAAATCGATTACACATGCCCTAAGCATGTCTTCAAGGGTTTGGATGGTGCGTTCAGATTGCCCATCCGTCTGCGGGTGATAAGCGGTGCTCATATCTAAACGTGAGCCAAAGGACTTGTGCATTGCTTGCCACAGTTCAGAAGTAAAACGTGCGTCACGATCAGATATAATAGAGATTGGCACTCCGTGCCTTGATACCACTTCCTTTAGGTAAATGTCTGCAAGAGTAGAAAACTTATCCGTTTCCTTGATGGCCAGAAAATGTGCAGACTTGGTTAATCGATCTACGATCACCCAAATGGTATCGTTTCCGCGTTGAGATCTGGGCAGGCCGGTAACGAAATCCATGGAAATTTGCTCCCATTTCCATTTCGGGATCTCCGGTTGTTGAAGTAGGCCTGATGGTTTCTGATATTCAGACTTGACTCTCGCACAAGTCAAGCACTTACTGACGTAGGTTGCTATGTGGGCTTTCATGCCAGGCCACCAATACGTAGTCTTGAGGTCGTGGTACATTTTATCCGAACCAGGATGTACCGAATAACGAGACTTGTGCGCTTCGTCCATCACAAGCTCGCGTAAGTTTCCATAAAATGGAACCCAGATGCGTCTGTTTACATAGTAAGCGCCGTCTTCCTTTTGTTCTAGCCGCTGCCTCGATCCTCGTAGGGACTCAGCCCTGACGTTCTCTGCTTTCAATGCTTCGACCTGAGCATCTCGAATCTGAGCAGGAAGGTTAGACTGGATGGTAAGCTGTAATGCTCGTACACGCTTAGGTAAAGTATCCTTTCGACTGAGGGCGTCAGCCACAACATTGGCTTTGCCCGGATGATACTTGATAGCGCATTCGTAATCATTCAAGAGTTCGACCCATCGGCGTTGTCGCATGTTTAACTCTTTTTGCTTGAAGATATGCTCGAGACTCCTGTGGTCGGTGTAAATGGTGCACTTTGTACCGTACAGGTAATGTCTCCATATCTTAAGTGCGAATACAACTGCTCCCAGCTCCAGATCGTGAGTAGTGTAATTTCTTTCGTGAACCTTGAGTTGGCGTGATGCATAGGCAATGACCTTGTCACGTTGCATCAACACGCAACCAAGTCCTTGGATGGATGCATCGCAGTAAACCACAAAATCTTCTATGCCTTCAGGCAATGAGAGGATAGGCGCACTACAAAGTCTATCCTTTAGATGTTGAAACGCGGACTCCTGTGCATCACCCCAACGATAGATGACGCCCTTCTGAGTCAGTGATGTGAGAGGTTGCGCAATCTTGGAGAAGTCTTTGATAAACCTTCTGTAATATCCTGCCAAACCCAAAAATTGACGGATTTCTGTTGGTGTTCGGGGCGCAGGCCAGTTCTTGATCGATTCAACCTTAGATAGATCCACATGAATTCCATCCTGGTTTACCACGTGGCCTAGAAAGTGGACTTCGCGAAGCCAGAAGTCACATTTCGAAAACTTGGCATACAACTGTTCGAAAATATGCATCTCTTAAACTTTGAAGCTTATCATTACTTAAGTCCGGACACATGAGCATATTAAATCCGCACTTCACACATGTATGCATTTTATTATTTCTTTTGATTAACTCGGACCTACCAAATAGTTACATAACCCAGCCCAACACTTATAATAAAATTGAAATTGCAATGACCCACCATATACTCGGAAACATAATAAGAAGCTCCGAACACTCAGTAAACTCGAAAGTATCATAAAAGTTCTGACTTTATAACATAAAAACCCTGACCCCATGTGTTTCCTTCCCAAACCCGGACTGCCCCATGTATTTCCTCTAAATTCGGACCCCATCTAGCAAACTATGACACTCCTTTGAAACCCGGCCCATTAAACATTCTTTTCTTTTATTTTGCAAACACAGAATGTGGCACCTACTTTAAACTCGGACGACCTTAATAAATCCTGACTTCCCTATTTTTTTCTCCGAGTTCGGACTCCCAACAACATGTATACATTCAGACATAATATCTTTTTACTTAAACTTGGATCAAAGAATAATAGTTCATAACTTCCTTTTATTCTTCTAAGTTCAGACCATTTTTATTCTCCAAAACAAACTGACTTTTGCTTCTTTGAAAGACAAACTCTGATTCAACTTAGAAAAGGTTGGACCCCATTTACATTTACAAATTCGGATACCCTGTGCCCTCAATACTAAGTTCGGACTACCTTATGTTTAATAAATCTTGAACATATGTTTCAATAAATTCGGACACATTGCATAATATAAATGTAAATTGAGACATCATTCAGAACTTATTATTCCCTTCTTTAAATTCAGATACATGTACATAAAGTCTGAACATGTATTTGTTAAATCCTGACTTGTTTGAATTCTACCAAACTCGGACCCTATTTAATTCATAAATTCGGACATATGATAATCACGGACTTTGTGACTTCACAAAGTCTGACCATCCCCAATCGCACATGAACACAAAATAAACAGTTTTTCAATACAACAATTGCAGCAGTTCTATGATTAAAAAACCCTAATCAGCCATATTACAATCATCAACAACAGTTTGGCAATTCTATCCTATGAATGTCATTCTAATACTCATTAACAATGCACATTCATTCACAAAACACAATCATTCAAGCATAAACAAGTAAACACAGGGTTATTGTTTGGAGGGCAAGGGTTTGCATGAAATCAAATGAACAAGAACAACAACGTACAAGGAGAACTTGGGATATCAAAGAAAGGAGAACTTGGTGTGGCCAAATGATTAGAGAAATGATTAGAGATGATGATTTGAGAAATGATAAAACTGCCGTATGATTGATTCGAGAGGAGGGTTTAGGGTTATTAAGGTTTCTCATTTATTCATAATGCACCCCTAACTATGCAACTTTCACATAAGGCGCATAATAACATGTAATTTACATTTAAAACATGCGGTTCACGTATTTGTCATGCAGCACATAAGTTTTACATAAACCATCCGTTTATAATTATTATTCGCATTAGTCACCAACGTTCGAGAGTTATCATTTGTGTGTTCCGGTAATTCCTCGAATTACCCAAGTAGACTCATTTAACTAACCCTAGTTAAATGCAGTGCTATGAATGTATGACTAAGTTAACTTTGGTTAGGTTAAAGTAGTAACCTGAAGTTACGGGTTGTCATAAGTAAAGTGATGTGTTTCCTAACCAAGTGATTGTGGGTTCAAATCCTAAAAAGGGCAGATGTGGTGTGATTTTCACCGTTAAAAAAAAAAAGAAAACAAATTATTTTATTATTATAGTGTCGATATTCATCATTTAGAGCAGGAGTTGTTATTTTAGTAAAGGAATATTGAATTTTAATAATCTTAACTATTCGCCGTTGGCCGCCAACAGTCTCAACTATTAATATATTGGCCTCCAATGGGCCTTGACTAACAGAACCCTAACACTATTAGTCTCTTGTCACCTGAAAAATGTTTTTGGCAAAAAAAGGTTCATAAAGGTCCGATCTAAGGTTACAAGAGGTTTGAGACGAAAAGAGGTGTGTGACGAAAATGTTGAGTTTTCCGGCAAAAAAGTTGAGTTTTCTGAACAAAAAGAAGTTTTCCGCCGAAAAGGAGTTTTCCAGCGACCTCCATAATTGGGGTTTTTACTAGAAAAAGGTTCCTAAAGGTTCGTAATAAGGCTACAAAGAGGTTTGAGATGGAAAAGTTTAGTATTCTGGACCAAAACGTTTTTCTGATGACCGGAGATTAACGACGTTAGTGTGCTGTTAGTCGGGGTTCATTGGAGAACAATATATTAATAGTTGAGACTGTCAGCGCTAATTTTGAAGTTGAGATTGTTGGCGGTCAACGATGAATAATTGGGATTATTTAAATCCAATATTCCTTTACTAAATAGATATACTTTGGTGGTGATTATTCTAGTTTTGTTTTAGATTTTAAAAGAAGACTAGAAGAGTGTTTAGCATTAAAAAAAGAAAAAAAAGAAGATCTGTTCATGAGACTTGAGTACATATTTCTTGAGTTATATGAAAGTTTAAGAAACATGCAAGGCACATCAAGATATCACAATAATTGTATGTGAGAGCTATACATCACATGATTAGGTTGAAGAACATGCTAAACAAGTATCAAAATAATCTATACCAATGGTAAGCATATAATAATTGAGCCTACAAAAATTATCTTGATACTCCCACTTGTCTTTTTTTAACAAGTTTTTTCTCTAATAGTAATACCATTTGTAGAGCAAGATATCTCATGTAAGCAATCAACAGACTCAACCTTTTTAAGGAACAAAACAAACTCTAAAAGAAATAAAACAAACTCTAAAATTGAGGTTTATAAAACATTAGCAATTTAAACCGGAAACAATTATTTACTAAATTCAACCCTTAGGTAATTTAGAGCTTTGCTACTTTTTAAATCCTTCATTCATGTCACATCTTGTTTCAACGCAACTAAGGAGTACCATTCAACACAATTTACACACACAATTCATAAGCATTATTGTAAGATACTTATTGCAAGCAAGAAATTCCACCATAGCATTGCCATTTGAGAATAACACAAGTACAATTATAAATAATCAAGCAAAAAAAAAAAAAAAAAAAAAAAAACCACACCTAAAAATGTTGTGGAGCCGGGGAGTGAAACAGTTGGACCATGTGTAGTGGTCCATTCCCTGGGCGTGGCCACCATAGACAAATCAACGGTGTGGCACCACTTTTGCAACTTTTGGGCGTGGAAGGACGGGGACCAGTGGCGGACCAAAAACTTTTTTTCATGGGGGTGGGGGTAGGGTGTTCAACGATTGAATAAAGAATTTTTGAAATGATCGAATTGAAATTTTGGAATTTTTGTTATTTTTACCTAAACTCGTATTCGATTAGATTTGATTTATCCGATTTGAGTTAGTTTCAAATTTTATTCCCAATATAGAAAAATGTGTGTATAATTTGAATTCGAATCGAATTGAGTATAAAAAGTTCCTATTGACTTGAATTCGAGTCAAATCAAACTCGAATATTTAAAAACCGAATTTGAAGCTTGATAATCGAGTCGAATTTTGAACTTTTCGAATCCGAATAGAATAATGGACACCCCTAGGGGGGAAACAAGGAACAATCGGGAGGCTTAACCAAACTTTTATGTGGTGCGATCATAATTTGTGTGTAATAATAACACTAATTTTTTTTAGGAAGGGGGAGGGGTTGCTCTCTTCATTTGCAATTTGGGTATGCCCTTGGTGAGACACACCGTGCCGCTGAGGCGTGAAGGGGAAGGCATGGTTGTAACCATAATCGAAGAGGCGAAGGAATCCATTTGTAATTTTTGAATATCTTATATCTTTCCTACATGATAGCACCTGTAGTAGCTAGATTTATATGTTAATAAGAATATTAATAAACGTACTGAATGTGAATGAACATACTCAAAATGTAAATATTAATGTGATGCAACATCAAAATCTCACCATCATCACTTTATTAGAAAAGTTATATAGTTGAGGCCATCCTGATAAGAAAAGAAAGATCTCTAGTTTGGGCCTAGTTACTAATAAAAAATGGGCTAGTCGAAAACAGGGGACTAGATTTTTGGAATTGCTTTTTTGGTAACACTAATCATTTACCATGTGAGTTAATCAACATCTAGACAAAGACATATATGAACATATTATCTTGTTACTTTGATATCCTACTTTTTTTTTCCATACAACTTAAGCAATTTAATTTTTTATTAATCACATGTAGTTTGTACTAGTGATATAAGCAATATTTTTCTAAACAAATCCCATTGTAGCATTGTGCATAAAAGGTTCTTACCTCCCCATGCAATTTTATCACTTTGTACAATGAAGCAAATATCTGAAAACGTTCCATCTGATCCACATGGTAAAGTGTTTCATCTTTTCGGGCAAAATGTACATCTGTTTTATACCCCTACCTAAAAATGATGCATTTATGTTTTTTGATTTAGGGAAATAATCTAGACACCGAGTAAAACTGTACCCAACTTAGTGAATTTGATGATAGGTTAGACAAGACACATTTGTTATTTTTTTCTTTACCTTTATACAAAATTAATTGTATATTTAAAGCTTATACACAGAGATGACAATTGAACCTGAACCCGATGGAAAACCCGAAACATTCGGGACGGGTAAAGGAACGAGCACTCGGATATGGGATATGGTATGAGGTTAATTTTGAAAAGTTTCGCGGGTATAAGATTAGGTGATATCCTGTCAGATTACGTGAAAACATATATGTTTTACCCCGACCATATAGCTGATACATATACCCGGATTTTTATTAATTTTGAAAGCAAACGGGAATACCCGATACCTAGGGATATGCTCGACACCCGAGGGTAGTTATAAAACCCCCAAAATTGAACAATCTAAGGGCATGTTTGGGTAAGCTTTTTGAAACAACTTATAGACTTATTGGCTTTTTGAAAATTCATAAGCTCTAAAATGATGTTTGGCAAAGAGGGTGTATGTGAGGGGAAAAAACCAATAAGTCAATAAGTCACAAAATCCTGACTTTTCCAAGAAGCCAATAAGTCAATAAGTTGTTTCAAAAAGCTTACCCAAACATGCCCTAAGTCAATCTGACATGAATCCACCGGCGAAATCAGTAGAAACATGATCAAGAATCAAACAATAATGAAATGGAATGAACACAAAGGCTAATAAAATGTTTTCTTGAACTCCACCTTTAACTATGTGTTACAATAATGAATGAATGAACACAAAGGCTAATAAAATGTTTTCTGGAACTCCACTTTAATTTAACTGTGTGTTTAAGAAAGTTTGACTATGAAAGTGTACTCTTGACATTCTAATACACATATATACACTATGTGGAAGTATGCGCTTCCACATAGTACGAGCTCCCTATCAAAGTTCACATTTCTACGCACCAAGCGTGTACTTCACAAGTTTGCGCTCCAAGCACAAGTTTGCGCTTTGATACTTACAAAGTCAAAAATAAAACAAACACAATACAATGATTTGGCATATTAACTTTCTAGGTCTAACACTCTCCCACCAAAGTTGAGGTTGTGAGTTTTTATTGTGTCAAAAATCACCACCACCACCACCACAAGTCTTCAGCCTTGAACTAATGTTTCTTTGGAGTATAAGTTCACTTCATTATGGCTCTTTTTGGAGGTGCTTCATCAATTGAATAGTGAGTAACTGTTAGAGGTTGAGCCTGTTAGCATAGCAAAATAGTTTAGTTTATTGTGGGCTTGCCCATTAGCTAGTTAGTCATACTTTATAATTTGTAGAGTTAAATGTCATTTTAGTCCCTATGGTTTAGGGCATTTTGTCAGTTTAGTCCAAAGGTTTCATTTTTCTTCTGTGGGTCCAAAAATGTTTCACTGTTGCCATTTTAGTCCACTGAGTTAACTTCATCCATTATTTCTGTTAACGAGAAGAGCGATTCGGTCATTTTATATGGCCGAATTGCCTTTCTAGTTTACAGAATTACATATAAAATGACCGAATTGTCCTTCTGGTTAATAGAAAAAATGGATAAAGTTAACCCAGTGGGCTAAAATGTCAATGGTGAAACCTTTTTGGACCTGCAGGAGAAAATTAAAACATTTGAATTAAAGTGGCAAAATGACCCAAACCACAGGACCTACAATGGCATTTAACTCTAATTTGTATTTTCCTCTCATTTGTTCTTAGTGTGTTTCTATTGAGTAAAACCCTAGCCACTTTTTTATTATTTAACATGGTTTCAGAGCGCTGATCGATCTATGTTTATTAATTTGATGTCAAAGAATCTGTAGATGCTAGTTTCGTGGTGAGCTGCTTGTTGGAGTCGCGTCATGAAAAATCATAGCTTTGGGCTAAATAGGTTCGGCTGCAACTGTTTCGTTTTCGCAACACTCCTTTTACCCATTATTATTCTTTGTTGATTTTGTTGCATCGATCTTTGTGAAGACATTTGATTCCAGAATTAAATTGGATATTGGATACTAGTGCTCTAGTGGTGGCTACGGGTATTTAAGTTCTACTTATGGTGGGTCCGGGTGAGTTTTCCCCTCAAGGTCCCAAGTTTGAGTCTTGGTGATAGGGGTTTCTCATTGAGGGGTTTAAATTGGGGATCTATTGTGCGAGATGGATCTCTAGCACAGACCCGGTTAAGACAACGTATGTTAGAGCTCCCGACATTCGCGAATAATTCACACCTTTCAAAAAAAATTGGATGAAGTTTTGGTGCCATTATGTTATTGGTTGAAGAGTTTAGTGTCACAAGTAGGTTGGAGAATTTTTGGTACACAACTATATTAATTAAATTGGTTGAAGTTTCTTATTCTATTAAATTGGGGCATATTTATGTGCTGTTTGGTTGGCCGAACTAAACCTAATATGAAGAATTATTCCGCTATACGGAACTAATTTTAAGTTTATTAGTTTTGTTTATGTTTCAACCATAGAGATTAATCTTTTTAATCCTTCCTGAGCTAAAACTGAGATCCTTCCTGCAAAACAATCAACACCCCATTAAGCTCGTTAAGAGGGGAATATGGGGGTTTCCCTCTTAACCACTCTTCAGCGTGAGAATAAGTATTCGTTTTGAGAAAATAAGTGTGTGTTAAGAGTGAGAGAGTAGAGAGCAGAATGGTTTAACCTGTACATGAAGGTCCCTATTTATAGCCAGAGTAGTGTAGAAGGAGATAGGCTGATGGGCCTTGGGCCAGGAGTCGACAACAAGGAATATCCTTTTTGTCTCTTCTATGACGACCGTTAGTATTTCTAAAAGATCGTCGGTGCTGGCGCACCTTGATTGGAGCCACGTGTCCGGGTTGTTGTTCTTGTTGTCTCTCTGACATCATCAGGTGAGTGGAGATCATGGGGCAGTTGTCGCCGCCTTCTGATTGGTGCCACGTAGGCGTCCTTGTGTACTTTTTTGTCTCCTGCATGATTGTTAATCGTGGAGCACGATAGGATACAACCTGTTGGAACCTGATTGGCTTACTCCTCTGCCACTCGTACCTTTCGTGCTTCCTGGAATGAACCTGCGCCGCTATCCTCACGCGGCCTCTGGTGCGTATCCAATCAGCTGGCGCAAGGTCTAGGGATCGAGGGTTTTCATTCAGGATGCCCAGTGTAGAATCTGAGCTTCAACCTTGCTTGGGCCTCGCGCGCGACTTAGGCTGTGCCTATGTAGTCCGCGCGAGGTCTGTAGATTTGTCAGATTGATGTATTAGAAGTATGGTCCTGCGCGCGACCTGATTGGTCTGTGCGGCTTTTTGGGATCATACCCCTTCAAAGAGCAAGTGATTTGGATTCGTATGTTATTTGTTCTCGTTCGTTAGTAATTTTTTTCCTTGGTTCGTATTTTCTCTTGTTTGTTGGTTGGTTCATGTTGCCGTCACTCTCGTATTTTGGTTTGTATTTGCTTCCGCTGCTTGGTTCGTATTTGGGTCATATTAGGTATTTGAGTAGACATGTATTTTCTTTTTCCGAATCTGACATTGGTACTTGAATATCGCCAAATGGTTTTGGCGGATAGTTTGTCTTAGGTGAATTGTATGACTTTGACGATTTGTTGGGTAGTGGCGAAAAGTTAGTTTGGATGAAAAGTTTGGCTTCGTTCGAGTTGCTTGATTTAATATGAGTTTCATATTTGGTTGCTCGGACTTTGTGCCACTATTCAGATTGGGTTTCAATTAATTTTCATCATGGAGTATTCTCTTTCGTCTACACGTGTCTTGAAAGTTGCTTTTGATCAATGTGCATATTGCAAACATAAAAACCATTAGAAGGCTCAATACCCATTGTTGCTTAACAAGAAAACACAACAACAACGATGTTTTTCAAATCTGAATGCACCAATTGGTCTTGTCCTAATGCCTACTTCAGATCCTCATGTGTTTGAGGAATTCAGATTGTTTCAAAATTCTGGCATGTCTTCGTCTAGTACCTCAAGTATTCCTTCATCCATTTGGATTTTAGATTCTGGTGCATCTTATCATATGTCACCATACTTGTCATCTTTTGTGTCTTTGACATCTGGATCATCTGCATCTTTGATGTTTGCTAGTGCTACATCAATGCTTGTAAATGGTGTTGGATCTTGTGTTACCACTCATATTTCTCTCACTAACATTTATTATATTCCAAATCTTGCTTTAAACCTTGTTTCGGTTAGTCAGTTGTGCAAATCTGGTTATTGGGTGTTCTTTTCTAATTCTGTTTGTTGTGTACTGAATCCACATTCTATGAGGGTGATTGGGACCGGTCGTAGGGTAGGTGAACTTTATGTCTCGGATGGTCTTAAAGAAACTGGTGTGGCTGCTTCTAGTGTTGAGTTGTATTCGTTTCTTTTGACTCGTACATCTTCTGATTTTTATTTGGTGGCATTCTCGTTTAGGACATGTGTCAGCATCGCGTTTACAGTTTTTAGTTTCTACAGGTGCTTTGGTTCAATTGAAAGCTTGTGATATTTCTGATTGTAGTGGTTGCAAAATTGCTAAATTCTTGGCTTTGACTTTTGAAAAAAAAACTCCTCTCGTTCTGCTGTACCTTTTGATATTGTGCATTCTGATGTGTGGGGTTCGTCACCAGTCTCCACTAAGGGTGGATCAGTTTATTATGTATCTTTTATAGATGATTATACTCGTTATACCTGGGTATATCTTATGAAACCTAAATCCAAATTATTTGGCATTTACAAAGACTTTAGAGCTTATGTTAAAACGTAACATTCGGCTGGGATAAAGTGTTTTTAGTGCGAAGAGGGTGAATATACCTCCAATGCATTTAG
The DNA here is from genome assembly GCA_030545235.1 of Helianthus tuberosus. Lineage (NCBI taxonomy): Eukaryota > Viridiplantae > Streptophyta > Magnoliopsida > Asterales > Asteraceae > Helianthus > Helianthus tuberosus. The sequence continues at coordinate 112,842,788 of CM060378.1, forward strand.
CCAGTTACTTGCCTAAGAGGGTACAATACACTAGGCATCCTATACTGACACCCCTCAGTAGAATGGTATTGCTGAAAGGAATCACAGTCATCTTATGGAAACTGCTCGCTCATTTCTTCTATCTACGGATGTTCCGAGTTTTTTTTTCGGAGAAGAACTCCTAATTGCCCAACTTGTGATTAATCGGATCCCTACAACTCATAATTCTGGGTTGTCTCTTTTTGAGAAACTATATGGCGAACTCCCAGATACGATGAACTATGGGTTTTTGGATGTACTTGTTTTGTTTTTCGCCCTCATGGTGAACAAGACAAATTGTCAAATAAGTCAGCATTATGTGTTTTCTTGGGTTATGCTTAGGGCTGCAAATGAACCAAACGTTCGGCAAACAGTACGTGAACCGTTCGGTGGGAAGTTCGTTTGTGTTCATTCGTTTACTAAACAAACGAACACGAACAAGAAATTTTGTTCGTTTAGTTAAATGAACAAACATGAACAGAGGTTGTGTTCGTTTGTTTATGTTCGTGAATGTTCGGTAACGTGTTCGTTTGTGTTCGATACTTCATTAGTGTTTTTAGTTTTTGTATTTAATTAAATACTTCAAAATTTCAACAAATTAAATATCTAATAAGTGTCTGTGTATTATATATTTTGTTCATGAACGATTGTTTGTGTTCAGTTGTTTCCATTTATGTTCATGAACATTAGTTTGTGCTCATTTGTGTTCGTCAATGTCCGTTGCCTAAAATTAACAAATAACACGAACAAGTTCATTTCCTTAACAAACAATCACGAACATAAAATCTCGTTCGATAAGTGTTCGTGAACGGTTCGTGAACACATATATTTCTTAACAAACGAACACGAACAAGGTCTTGTTCATGTTCGTTTGGTTCGTTTGAAGCCCTACTTATGCTAGTGGTCCGAAAGGTTATGGCACTACACCAAAAGGATATCGTTGCTTTGATCCTTTAACTAAAAAGTGGTATGTGTCAAGGCATGCCTTCTTCACTTGTGATATTAATGCATCAACATCGTCTAATGTTCCTACAACATTTTGAGAACCTAATGGCCTAGTGGAACCTGATTGGCCAATAGCACCTGATGGATCTTTTCATGACATTCATCCATCGCTAGACACAACTTCAGGTCTAGTTATGCTAGAGACATTTCCTGTGTCTGTTGAGACAGCCCCACCTCTGAAGAGGTCCACTCGTGAATGTAAGTCCACCAAGCTACCAGATTTTGCCCAACTCCACTTACTCAACTTCGTTTGCTTCCTTTATTGCAAATATACATAAGATATCTAAACCCGAATCGTATAGAGAGGCTGTCTCAAATCCTCTTTGGCAAAATGTTATGGCAGAAGAGCTAACTGCTATTCATCAGACATTGACATGGGATTTAGTTCCACTACCACCTAGTAAGCATGGAACTGGTTTTCGTAGGATATATAAGATTAAAACGAAGTCTGATGGTTCTGTTGTGCGATATAAGGCCAGACTTGTAGCAAAAGGATACTCACAAAAGTATGGTATGGATTATTAGGAGACATCTGCCGAGTTGGCAATATGACTACAATTCGTACTCTCATAGCTGTTGCATCTGTTCGTTAGTGGAAGATTTGTCAAATGGATGTCAAGAATGCCTTTTGGAATGATGATCTCCATGAGGAGGTTTTCATGACTCCTCCCATAGCCCCTTGTGCTTGGTTTGAGAAATTCTCAACAGTGATTACTTCCATTGGTTTTGTTCCTTGAACGTGCGTGTTAGGATAGATTCCGATACTGTTAGGAAATTTTATTTGTAAGTATTGAAGAAAATCAAATTTAGCTTGATCTTTGAAGAAGATAAAAGTCCTGAAGATCAAAACAACAAGAAGAAGACCGGATAGGGCAACTGAAATGAACAACATCTACTTCAAAGAATCATAAGTTGATCAAGAACTGAAGAAGATTATCAGAAAAGGCTTTTCTGATGGATCTGATGATATTTCTGATGAAATATCATCAGTTTCTGGCAATTCTGATCATCAGATTTTCTGATGATTTGTTCACCAGAATTTCTGATGAAGTGGTTATCAGAAATTCTGATAAAACCCCACTTGTCTAAATATCAGTTCTATCCTGCCACAATAATCGAAGCAAGTTGACATTATTGGATATCATGATGACAAATGCAACTTGATTATTGAATTCAATGAATATGTCAAGAAGCTACTTTTTGCAGGACATATACATGAATAAACAAATGTTTATTCATGTATCCAAGACCTCTATAAATAGAAGGCTCATCAACCAAAGAACAATGAGTTAAGCTTAGCATTCAATACATACTACAAACTCCATTGTCCTTTCACCTCAGAATTCACAAGTATTCATTTGTAATAGATAATAATCTTACGATCACCTTGTAAACCATTTTGTTTCAAAGTGATGTAAACTTGAAAATTCTGTAGGTCTTGTTTCTTGAAAGTCTGATTTCTATTTCCGCACACTATTTTCACATTTGTTGAAATCACTTGCCATATTACGTGAAAAGAAGTTTTTAAGTCCAAACTGGGACCAACAATTGGTATCAGAGCAGAATGAATAAATCATTTTCAAACGATCAATCGCTCATCTTCTTTTCTCTAAACATGGCAAACTTTCAAACATGGAATAATGCTTTTAACATTGGTTCAATGTCTAAACCTACGACCTTGGTCAGAGAGGAATACCCACAATGGAAAATCAGGATGACCAACTTCCTTAATGGACATGACCGAGCTCTGTTTTAATCCATTGAAAGGGGTCCACATGTACCAATGACTATAATACCAGCTATTCCAGCAACTGATCAATCATCAGGAATCCCTGCCTCCCGGGCTCCCAAAAGTGAAACACTTTGGAGCCCAGAAGACAAGGATCTGGTGGCTGTAGATGAAATGGCCAAATCACTTTTAATAATGGCTCTCCCTAATGACATATTCTCTCAGGTTGATACATGTGCATCAGCCAAAGAGATATGGGATCAGTTGGAAAATCTTTGTGAAGGAGGGGAAATGATGAAAAGAAACAAAAGAACAAACTACGTTTCCTCATATGAGAGATGATGCGTATGTGGTGGTATATTGATTTAAGTATATTTTTAAGCCCTTTTTACACGTTAGTCAAGTTTTAAATTTGTAAAACACGATATCTTACTAACACCAAACACACATATGGGCAAGTGCACCCATCGTGAGCGTAGTATAGTGTTGGTAAGATACCGAGGTCGTCCAAGGACACAAGAGCTTTTAGTACCGGTTTATCCTCAACGTCTAATCAAATCAAAAGTTTAGAAAAAGGTTTTAAACTAGAAAAAGAAAATAAAAACTAACTAAAATGCTGAAAAATAAATAAAAGAAAAAACAGATAGACAGGATGAATCACTTGGCTCCGACTCGTGTATAGTGTAACCTTTGATTATTTCCGCACTTTTGCACTTTTTAAGAGATTATCTTAGTTATTGTAGTAGGTCTCTCTTTTGAAGGCGACGTTACCCTCAACCCAGTAGTTTGAGTCAGCAAGGATACAATCCTAAAGGGTCGGATTATTGAAAGATAATTAATTAAGTTATTAACGCATATTATGGTAGGCCCCTCTTTTGAAGGTGACGTTACCCTCGGCTAAGTAGTCTGAGTCAGCAGGGATACAGTCCTAAGTAGCCGGGTTAAAGTATTAATAGTAGTTTAACTTATGAGGGGATCAAAGAGTTTGGACCCCCGTCATCCAATACCCTTAAGTATTGAAGGAGGTCCTACTAAATTTGACCCAGGTCCTTTGCAGGATGTATACACTGAACAATGGCAAGACTTTTACCAAACCATTCCCTTAACCCCCGACCATGTAGCCAACATACCTCCATATAGACCGTGGAGATATGAATGGTGAAAATCTTTTATTTTATATAGACAGTAAAATAATGCCAAGACACCACAGACAAACGATAAGGAAAAATCACCTTCAACATAAGAAACTAGTTATTAAAGTCATTAATACATAACCAAGTAAAAAGTGCGAAAAGATTAAAAATAAAAAGTATTACACTAGACACTTTGTCTTCACCAAGTGATGTAAGAGACTTAGGCAAACATGGCCTTGATTGTCAAGAACTCTTACGATCAATCTTGGATCCCGAGACGACTCACACACTCTATGATGGACAATGGATGATGGTGGTGGATGATGGTGTTATGGTGGTGGTGGGTGGTGGGTGAAGTGTGAGAGAGGTGGTGTGCCAAGGGATGATTTGAGCTTGAGCCAAGCACTCCGATTTATAGGCTGAACAGAAGCTCGGGCACGGCCCCGTGTCCAGTGGGCATGGCCCCATGTCCACATCCTTCTCTGTCTTCATTAATTGCTTTTGTCTGCATTAGTTGACCACGGCCCCGTGTCCGCTGGGCACGACCCGGTGTGCAGAAGCATATCTGTACTATCAAGATTTGCCTGGATTCTGCGAATCTTATAGTTGACCACGGCCCCGTGTCCGCTGAGCACGGCCCCGTGGTGGGCGATGGAAGCTTCTACAACTTTGTCTTTTATGCTGACACTTGGGCACGCCCCCGTGTTCACTGAGCACGAGGCGTGTTCAGCCTTCTGTTCTCTTGTTTTGCTTGGGAAGATGCTGTCGTGGGGTCGGGCATGTCACATTTGTTCTTTTTCTTGTATTTATGTTAGATTTAGCTGCCTTTTTGCTTCTTTTGTTAATTTGAGCTCATTTAATCCTGAAAATACAAAAGGAAGACAAAAGCACACTTTTTCCAACATTAGTACTAAAAAAGGGTTAGTTTTATGCCATAATTGATGTAATTTATATGTTGCATTTTATACACATCAAATACCCCCACACTTGAATCTTTTCTTGTCCTCAAGCAAAACTCTTTATAATGTGGCTTTACACTCCTAAATGGAATGGGTAGAAGAGAAGGTTTTTGGGCTTGTCATAGAGTGTCGGGATTTCCAAGATTCTTTATTTAGTTTTATTTTTATTTAATTACAATCCTATTCGTCATGATTTATTTAAAACTTTTCATAAGATAAATTACTTATTAGGGCATAACATGCCTCTTTAAAATTCTATTTATATACAAGTTCACATACCTCACGGGGCATCACTCAACACTCGGCCGAAGATGTATTTTAGTGAATCACTCGAGAGCGGCATGGAACTTACTCCTACCATAGGCTTGCCAAGCAATCAATCCTCCTCCTTTTTAACTATATACCTTTGTAAATATCAAGAGGACTTTTGGGTGAAGGGTTAGGCTTGGGTTAAAGGTAGGTGGTTGGGCTAGTGGTTAGTAGAAAAGGGCGAAAAGCGTAAAAACATCGGTTTTCGTAAGACTTTTTATTTTTGCAGTTTTTATTTTGATGAAGCCATAATTCAAACAAAGTTATTTTTGATAAACTTGCTTGTTTATTTCTTTTGCTTCATCATCAACATTTTTTTTAAAGTCATACGAAAAACCGAGCTTGTTACTAAAATAAAGGGTTAAAAATAAAAAAAGGTTTTGGTGGGTGAAAGGGTGTTTGGTTTGGGTTAAGAAATGAAAAGGTTTAGGCTCAAAGGGGTTAACTAGGGGGATTTTTTTGGGTAGGTGGTAAAAAAGAAAGAAAAATAATGGTGTAGAAATAAAAAGGGTTAGTCCTAATGCCTCCATCATTTACTTACTCGGGTTTAAGTTGGTAAGGACCGGGAATGTATCGTCATGGCAAGTTCTAGAGTTGTAAGAACCAAGCGGCTATTCACACAAGAAACGAAAAATGAGCATTTAGTTTAAAGATATATATTTGTTTGCTCAATAAAGGCTCAAAACTCACTTTTGTGGGAATGAGTTTTTATGTGATCAAGTATATATAATCAAATTTTAACTAAGCTTGTCATGCCGTTTCATAATTTTCTTATGTTGGTTCTTTTTATCACGACGCTGTCGGTTGTAAATTTGTAAAAATATAACCTTTTTAGAATTTTGAAATTCCCAAATTAAACCTAGACAAGAAAAAAAATGAAAATTTTTGAAAAAAATTGGGGTGATTAGCGGTTCCAATAGAGTTTTGTGTAAGGCATGTTATTAGGACTCGCAAGATTCAAGGTTTTAGCATCCCCCCCCCCCCCCCCCCACACTTAAATTACACATTGTCCTCAATGTGTCCCAAAAATAAGTTTTTAGGTTGATTGAATGTGTAAAAATGTGTGAAAAAAAACAAAAAATTGTGTTACTGGGCACTGGACACGGCCCCGTGCCTGGTGGGCACGACCCCGTGTTCAAGTGCCAGTAACGAAAACTTACAGAAGGTGGACACGGGGGCGTGTCCAATGGGCACGACCTCGTGTTTGTCGTAAATCTGCAGATTTAGACAAACATCAGGTCTGGGGTAGTGGGCACGAGGGCGTGTCGGCTGGACACGACCCCGTGTAGACAATCTGCAAGGTTGAAAAACAGGTTTCTGGCTCTGGTTTTCCTGTCCCGCCTTTAGTAGCACTAATGTTTAGTGCTCTAAGCCTCGTATGTACCTGTTTTAGCAATAAGCACTACACCAAAACATAGCAAACATCCTGAATTACCAACGTTCAACATCCCATCCATCACAAAGTTAGAAAGAAAAACAAATGCAGAAAATAAAAAAGAGTTAAAGGAAAGTAAATTGTTCGACACACGGCACGCAGGCCGGAAATTGTTCAAGATAAAAAAGGGTTAACCTGAGAGATCACTAACCAACCACTTCTGCCTTCGCCACTCCCGCCTAGTCCATGTCCTCGTCATCATCGTCATCACCATCCCCACCATGCCCCGCAATGTACTCCCGGATATTTCCAATATTATCTTGGATATCGGATATGTTTCTCTCGATTGCTCCAACCCGGTTGTACGTGTTGCTCGCCATATTACAGGTGTTCCTGGTGCACATGAGGTTTTCCTGCAATAAATCATGTAAACTTTGGAAGTTAGGAAAATCGCCTCCTGAGGAGGATTGGCCCGGATCACCGTGGGGCTGGTACTGGTAATGATGATGTTGTGGAGCGTGAAGGACAAGTGCCTCCTGTGGGTTCCATGCATGCCCCTGCATCCTTTGGAAGCTAACCGTCCCGTCTTCAGCCTCATAAATTAGGTTCATTGAGCGGCAAATGTGTATGTCCACTCTTCCCGACCATGGGCTCTTTTCGAATGACCTAGGTATGTTGGTGAAGTGCTTGAAGAGACGGTATATCCATCCTCCAAAGAAGATAGGGGTTGGTGAAGTAGCAAGTCGGTTCAAATGCATGTTTCGGAGCAGGAGGAACGGAGCATCAAGGTGTCTACGGTTATGGATGCAGTGGAGGACAACCAAATCTCTTAACCCAACAACGCCACCGCTATCGTGCCTTTGGCTAAGAGAGTAGCCGAGGAGCCTATGGATGTATCGGTAGAGCGGGTCCCTCAACTTAGTGCTCTTAGTACTGCTCGGATTGTAGTGCCCTTCACCAATCTGAGCCCACGCGGCTCGGCGATCGTTTTCATCGATCTCTCGCATCCCTCCGGTATTCTCCTCGTTGCCCGCATCTTCCTCCGCATACAGCCCGACAATCGACCCAAATTATGCCATCGAAATCGAGTACCTAGTTCCACTACATCGGAATGCTAACCCATCATTGTCAAATGGGTCGCATCTTGAATTGAACGTGAAGGTGCTATAGAATTCCAAAGTGCACTCGTGGACGGAACGAAGTCGAGTTGTTAAGGCGACTCTTAGTGGGCCGGTGACAAGGTTGTTGAAGCGGTCAAGTTGGTTCACCAATGCTAACAAATCCATGCAGGCTTGTCTTGGGTATTCTTCCGGTCTTGTTTGAAGTACTTCGTATCTAGCCCTAGCATCGAGCTCATTTGCGTTAAACCTTGTGAACTTCCTTGACATCTGAAAGAATACACCAAAAGTTAGCACGAAACATTAGAATTTTCGGACAAAACTGCAAACAGCTTGCTGGACACGACCCCATGTTCAGCGGACACGGCCCCGTGTCCAGGTGTCTGTTACTCAAAAACTTCATTTTTCGACCCGGCTTCGAAAATTTGAAAATTTTTGGTCCAATAGGAGCGGTTTCCCCCGAAAATGAAACCCCAAGTGTCGTTTTTCCCATAACAAACCGTTTACCCGAAAATGAAACCCCAAGGGTTTGAGGTTTTTGTGAGAAATCGGGCGAATCTTTGAACAATACAAGTGGGTTTACTTCCTATAACACTAATCTAACTAAATGCTAACAGATTAAAGCAAAAATTTGAGGTTCGATCTGGGTGTAGTTCAAGAAACCTAGATTTTCCCCAAAATTTTGAAGTTTTAACTACATGCAAATGCTTAATCTTACTAATAATAGTGATAGAATCATACCTTGATGTTGTTAGAATGATAGGAGACGTCGAAAATCTGTGGAAAATCGCCTCGAACCAGAACGTTTTTGGGGAAACGGGGCGTGTGGAATGGTGTAACTGTTATGAAAGGGGGAATATATCCCGAAAGTAACGCGAACACGGCCTCGTGCCGAGCAAAGTTTAATTTTTTTTTTAGTGCTCGTGTGTGTGCCCACGTTTTTCCCAAAACTTGGTTAGAAGTTTTATCGATTATGATGTCATCCCGTTGGTTCATAACTTACCAGGTATGATGTTGTTGCTTTTACTCATCGACCGTTTGAAGCGAGATCTCCTTCTCTTCATCCTCAATGAATCCTTGATAGAGTTTCAGCGGTTGGCCATTGACTTTGAATGGAATTCCATTCCGAGATTTAATTTCTACTGCACCGTGTGGGAAAATATAGGTGATGGAAAAAGGTCCTGACCACCAAGACTTTAATTTACCAGGAAACAATCTAAGTCGTGAATTAAACAAAAGAACTTGATCTCCCACTCGAAATTCATTAGGTTTAATATGTTTGTCATGCAAGTTTTTCATTCTTTCCTTATAAATTTCAGAGTTTGAGTATGCATAATTCCTAAGCTCATCTAATTCATTTAATTGACAAAATCGATTTTTACCAGCAAATTCTAAATCTAGGTTTACATTTTTAATTGCCCAGTAGGCTTTGTGTGCAATTTCTACTGGCAAGTGACAACTTTTTCCATAGACTAGCTTATATGGGGTTGTACATATTGTTGTTTTATAAGCAGTTCGAAAAGCCCATAAAGCATCATCTAATTTATCTGCCCATTCCTTTTTATTTAACCCTACGGTATTTTCGAGTATTCGTTTTAAACCTCTATTAGTCACTTCGGCTTGTCCGTTAGTTTGGGGGTGATATGCTGTTGAGACCCGGTGATAGACCCCATATCTTGTTAAAAAAATTTCAAGTTGATGGTTGCAAAAATGGGTACCTCTATCACTTATTAATGCTTTAGGTGTGCCAAAACGAGAGAATAGTTTTTTTTCAGAAATCTTACCACTACTCTTCCATCATTTGTTGGAAGTGCCTCGGCCTCGGCCCACTTAGACAAGTAATCTACTGCCGCAAGTATATATTTGTTTCCTTTCGATGGTGGGAAAGGTCCCATAAAGTCGAGTCCCCACACATCAAAAATTTTCACAAACAAGAATGCCATTTTGTGGAATTTCGTTTTTGGAAGAAATATTACCCGTTCTTTGGCAATCATCACATGTCTTGACAAGACTTTGGGTGTCTTTGTAAATGGTCGGCCAATAAAATCCTGAATCGAATACCTTTCGTGCGGTACTAGCGGCACCATGATGTCCTCCGTATGGACCTTCATGACAATGGCGGAGAATTCTTCGTGCTTCGCTACCATGTACGCATCGTCGGATGAGTTGGTCGGCACACATTTTGAAAAGATATGGATCTTCCCAAAAATAATGTTTCACATTGGCAAATAATTTTTTTCTTTGATGATGTGGCCAACCCTTAGCGACTATACCGCTAGCTAAGTAGTTAGCATAGTCGGTGTACCATGGTTCTTCTTTGTATTCCACCATTTCTAGGGACTCAGTTGGAAATTTTTCATTGATTTGCTCGTCCCTGGTTGCCTCCAAAGCTGGGTCTTCTAAGCGTGATAGATGATCTGCTGCGGTATTTTCTGCTCCTCTTTTGTCTTTGATTTCAATATCAAATTCTTGGAGGAGTAGAATCCACCGAATCAAACGTGGTTTTGCGTCCTGCTTTTTGAAGAGATATCGAATGGCTGCATGATCTGTATAGACTATAGTTTTAGAAAGAACAAGATAAGAACGAAATTTATGAAAAGCAAATACCACAGCTAGTAATTCTTTTTCAGTTGTTGTGTAATTTTCTTGTGCATCTTTAGTGTTTTACTAGCATAATAAATTGGGTGGGAATGCTTTTCTTTCCTTTGTCCCAAGACAGCTCCAACTGCAAAGTCACTTGCATCACATATGATTTCGAAAGGAAATTTCCAATCAGGTGCTATCATGATAGGTGCATTGACTAGAATTTCCTTTAAGGTTAGAAATGCTTGATTGCAATCCTTGTCAAATATGAAAGGGGCATTTTTTTCAAGTAATTTTGTTCGAGGCCTTGAGATTTTAGAAAAGTCTTTGATAAACCGCCTATAAAATCCGGCATGTCCTAGGAAACTCCTGATAGCTCTAACGGAGGATGGCGGTGCTAGTCGAGAAATGGTGTCTATTTTGGCTCGATCCACCTCCATTCCTTCGCTTGAGATTTTGTGACCGAGTACTATTCCCTCCGTTACCATGAAATGACATTTTTCCCAGTTAAGGGCGAGGTTAGTTTCCTCACATCGGGATAGCATTCGTTCAAGGTTATCGAGGCATTGGTCGTATGAATCCCCAAAGATAGAAAAGTCGTCCATGAAGACTTCCATTGTCTTTTCTATCATGTCGTGGAAGATGGCTACCATGCAACATTGAAATGTTGCGGGGGCATTACATAGACCAAACGACATGCGTCGATAAGCAAAAGTTCCATAGGGGCATGTGAAGGTTGTCTTTTCTTGGTCTTCGGGTGCTATCGGGATTTGAAAGTAACCTAAAAAACCATCCAAGAAACAATAAAATTTATGACCGGATAATCTTTTTAACATTTGATCAATGAAGGGCAAAGGAAAGTGATCTTTCCTTGTTGCTTCATTTAATCGTCTATAATCTATACATACTCTCCATCCTGTGACGGTTCTCGTTGGTATTAATTCATTCTTTTCATTAGTTATTACCGTCATACCTCCTTTCTTTGGAACAACTTGGACGGGACTTACCCAAGGACTATCAGAGATAGGATAAATAAGTCCGGCATCAAGTAATTTGATGACTTCGTTTTTAACCACTTCTTGAACATTTGGATTTACTCGACGTTGTGGTTGTATTACCGATTTGTAATCATCATTCATTAAAATTTTGTGCGTGCAAATGGAAGGACTTATTCCTTTAATGTCTACAAGTTTCCAAGCGATCGCATCTTTGTGTTTTTTCAAAAGACTAATTAGTTTTTCTTTTTCTATACTATCTAACTTAGATGAAATAATTACAGGTGATTTACCATCTTTGTCTAGAAAAGCATATTCCAAACCTTTTGGAAGTTCTTTGAGCTCAAGAGGTGGGTCTTTAGGAGACTCCTTATTTGGTTGCTCATTTTGATTAAGAACTTTAAAAGTTTGTTCTATGGCGACCTCTTCTTCAACAAAGTGGTCAAACTTTTCACTTGTATCGGGTGGTTCATCCTCATCTTCAATTAGGGGGTCATTATTGCCGAATGGATATTTCATTGACCGCTCAAGATCGACACTCTTTTTAAATGCCCCTAATTGAAGAGGTAGATTGTTGTACTTCCGGTTTTTCAAAGCTTCGTGAGTGTTTACAAATGGTCGTCCCAACACTAGAGGAGCGTCATCGAGGATGACAAAGTCGGTGGGGACTACTATTTGATTTGTTTGAACCAAGACATCCTCAACTACACTGATTGCTTTTATTACCTTCCGATTGGATAGAAAAATGGGTATTTGAAGTGGAGAAAAATCACTAATACTTATTTTTTCGAAAATGTAGTTAGGCATTATGTTAACACAAAGATCCTTATCGATTGTGACATTACTAATAAACAAATTTTGAAAGAAACATGGAACCGATGTAATGCTAATTTCAAATGGGTCTTCTTTTATTAGCGAGGTTTGATCAATAGTTAACTTAACACTTACCGTTTCGTCAATTTTAGTGTTAGTGTTTAACTCTTTTAAGAACTTAGCATGAGTTGGAACTAGACAATGATTTTCAAAAGAAGGTGACAAGAGATTAATTTCTTCAAAATTAGACTCTTCTTGAATTTTAACGTTGTCGGACTCACCTTTTTCGTTGTTTAACTCATGTGTCAGTTTTTCACTTATTTGCTCATCCATTTTCACACTTTCAGTTATCTCTTCTTTATTTAATTCTTCTCTTGTGCGGGGCTCCTCTTCCCTTGCACGAGATTCTTTTATATAACGATCGATAACTCTAAGGTGTTCTAATATCCTATCGGCCACTTCGGTTATAGAAAAAGGATAGGGATTTTCAAAGCTTGAATCCGGTTGTTCGATCATTTGTTCCTCATAATACCCATATGAAGTAGATGGTTCACACCATTGTCCCTCATTGTAAGCATATGATGGATTAGGGTCGTAATTTTGTTCTTCATAATACTCATATGAGGTGGGTTGTTCACACCATGGTTCCTCATAATAAGCATATGAAGGTGGTGGCTCATATCTTGGTTCCTCAAAGTATGAGTATGAAGGCTCATACCTTGGTTCATCAAAATATGAGTATGAGGGAGGAGGTTCATACCTTTGGTCTTCATAGGATGTGTATGAAGTTGATGGCTCGTACCTGGGCTCCTCATAGTAGGTGTATGAAGTGGATGGTTGATATAAGTCATAATATTGAACCGAGTGCGGGTCACCACAATTAGTGCAATAGTTATTCCTATAATCATCCTCTTCATAGGTGTAGTTGAAACCTCCTGAGTATTGATCCATAAGAATCACTCAGCAGACCACAACCAAGTGTCGAGATCAGAAAACAAAAATAAAAACGAAAACAGAGGCTGGACACGGCCCCGTGTTCAGTGGACACGGCCCCGTGTACAGAATCTGTAACTGGGCGTTTTAATTAAAGTTACTGATTTCGTTGAGCACAGGGCGTGTTCAGTGAGCACGGCCCGTGTTCAAGCTACTGTTACTGGGTGTTTTATGAAAAATGTGCAGCACGGCCCCGTGTTCAGTGAGCACGACCCGTGTTCAGGTTACTGTAAATGCAAAACTAAAATGCAGAAAAATGTGCGCGCGTTTTGAAAAGGTTTTCAAAAACTGACTAGGCCGTCGATTTTAAGCTTTTTTAAAATCCTTGTGTCCCCGGAAATGGTGCCAAAAACTTGATGTGTATGTGGTGGTATATTGATTTAAGTATATTTTAAGCCCTTTTTACACGTTAGTCAAGTTTTAAATTTATAAAACACGATATTTTACTAACACCAAACACACATATGGGTAAGTGCACCCATCGTGAGCGTAGTATAGTGTTGGTAAGATACCGAGGTCGTCCAAGGACACAAGAGCTTTTAGTACCGGTTTATCCTCAACGTCTATCAAATCAAAAGTTTAGAAAAAGGTTTTAAACTAGATAAAGAAAATAAAAACTAGCTAAAATGCTGAAAAATAAATAAAAGAAAAAACAGATAGACAAGATGAATCACTTGGCTCCGACTCGTGTATTGTGTAACCTTTGATTATTTTCGCACTTTTGCACTTTTTAAGAGATTATCTTAGTTATTGTAGTAGACCCCTCTTTTGAAGGCGACGTTACCCTCAACCCAGTAGTTTGAGTCAGCAAGGATACAATCCTAAAGGGTTAGATTATTGAAAGATAATTAATTAAGTTATTAATGCATATTATGGTAGGCCCCTCTTTTGAAGGTGACGTTACCCTCGGCTAAGTAGTCTGAGTCAGCAGGGATACAGTCCTAAGTAGCCGGGTTAAAGTATTAATAGTATTTTAACTTATGAGGGGATCAAAGAGTTTGGACCCCCGCCATCCAATACCGTTAAGTATTGAAGGAGGTCCTACTAAATTTGACCCAGGTCCTTTGCAGGATCTATACACTGAACAATGGCAAGACTTTTACCAAACCGTTCCCTTGACCCCCGACCAGGTAGCCAACATACCTCCATATAGACCGTGGAGATATGAATGGTGAAAATCTTTTATTTTATATAGACAGTAAAATAATGCCAAGACACCACAGACAAACGATAAGGAAAAATCACCTTCAACATAAGAAACTAGTTATTAAAGTCATTATTACATAACCAAGTAAAAAGTGCGAAAAGATTAAAAATAAAAAGTATTACACTAGACACTTTGTCTTCAACAAGTGATGTAAGAGACTTAGGCAAACATGGCCTTGATTCTCAAGAACTCTTACGATCAATCTTGGATCCCGAGACGACTCACACACTCTATGATGGACAATGGATGATGGTGGTGGATGATGGTGTTATGGTGGTGGTGGGTGAAGTGTGAGAGAGGTGGTGTGCCAAGGGATGGTTTGAGCTTGAGCCAAGCACTCCGATTTATAGGCTGAACAGAAGCTCGGGCACGGCCCCGTGTCCACATCCTTCTCTGTCTTTATTAATTTCTTTTGTCTGCATTAGTTGACCACGGCCCCATGTCCGCTGGGCACGGCCCGGTGTGCAGAAGCATATATGTACTATCAAGATTTGCCTGGATTCTGCGAATCTTATAGTTGACCACGACCCCGTGTCCGCTGAGCACGGCCCCGTGGTGGGCGATGGAAGCTTCTACAACTTTGTCTTTTATGCTAACACTTGGGCACACCCCCGTGTTCACTGAGCACGGGGCGTGTTCAGCCTTCTGTTCTCTTGTTTTGCTTGGGAAGATGCTGTCGTGGGGTCGGGCATGTCACGTTTGTTCCTTTTCTTGTATTTATGTTAGATTTAGCTTCCTTTTTGCTTCTTTTGTTAATTTGAGCTCATTTAATCCTGAAAATACAAAAGGAAGACAAAATCACACTTTTTCCAACATTAGTACTAAAAAAGGGTTAGTTTTATGCCATAATTGATGTAATTTATATGTTGCATTTTGTACACATCAAGAGATTCAAAAGTTTTCCAAATGAAAAACTATATGAAACATATCACAGATTTGAAAAACTTTTGAATGAGTTAAATAAATTTGGTATTATAAAATCAAATGATGAAATGAATATAAAATTTCTTGATGCTTTGCCTAGAGAATGGAGAAGTCTAACCATGACTCTGTCCTCTACCTTAGAACTAGGCAATATGAGTATTCATGACTTATATAGTATTCTGGTCCCCATAGATATTTGAAGAATTAATTCAGAGAGGGGGATCTTTAGCTTTAATCTCTAACTCACAAAGAACACCTGTCAATGATCCACAAACTTCAATCAGTCAAAATATTGAAAATTCTGATACATCATCAGATTTTTCAGCTTTTGCTGAAGCAATTGCACTGCTCACCAAAACTTTTGAGCAGAGGTTGAGGGGAGGAGGCGAAAGATATCAGAAAAGTGATAGAGGGAGGATGGAAGGAAGATCTAGGGATGAAGTTAAATCAAAGGATAAGGGAAAGGCTGAAATTGTGTGTTACAAATGTAAACAAAAGGGTCACTATGCATCAGAGTGCAAAACCAAGAAACTGAAAGATGTTGCATACTATGAGAAGAAGCTGAAAGAAGCAAAGAAGCAACAACAAGTCAGTTTGATTGCAGGGACAGATACATGGCTGTCAGATGATTCTTCTGATGAAGAAGAAGAAGAGATGGCTAACTTCTACCTTATGGCACTTTCTGATGAAATTTCTGAAGCATCAGAACAAAAGGTAAATATAGATAATCTTGACCTTGAACACAAATTAAACAAGCTCATGTAAGATTTTCTAAGTCTGCAAGATAAACAGAGATCAGATAGTAAAAAATCTGATGAGTTGCAAAGAACCATGAATAAAGTTATACTAATAGAAGAGAGCTTAGATCATAGATCTAAAATTGAATTTTATGAAAAAGAAAGAAATGATCTTTACAAGAAAGTTCATGATAAGGAAATAAATGTAAAAGGTATTCAACAAGCTAAGGAATTCATTAACTTTATTGAATCTACACCAAAGAACAAAGGAGAGGGTTTAGGGTATGTAAAAACAAGTGAAATTAAACCCACCATCTTCGTGAAAGCAACACATCAGATTTCTGATAAATTTTCATCAGAATCTGACTCAGAATCATGCAGATCAACAAGTTCTGAGAACTCTTTTGAAATCTTAAAACTCAACTTAAAGCAAAAAGGAGTGAATCCAAACAAGAATCTTTAAATATTACAGAAGCAGTTCACTCAAAGTTTCAAAATTATCCACCCATTCCACCACAAGAAAAGAAATCAGAAAATTCTGATAAAGAATCTAGTATGTGTGTTGAAATACTGAAGCTGGTTCAACACCATCTCCAAACAAAAGTTGAAACATCTTTTCATGGCTCAGCATGTAACAGATATTCTGATGAAAGACCATCAAAAGAAAACAATCCGATTAAAATCTCATCAGAAAAAGTACCCAAGCAAGCCTGGGTACCAAAAACCCTCTAATGTTTCCATTTCAGTACCATCATGTGCAGCAGATCTGGTACTGCAATTATGGAAGCCCCAAGCACATGACTGGGGACAGGAGCTTACTCAGCAACTTTGTTTCAAAACTAGGTAAATTGGTTAATTTTGGGAATGGAGTAAAAGGGAGGATTTTGGGGTATGGATGCATAAAGTATGGATGTTTGACCATAGAAAAAGTAGCCTATGTAGAAGGCTTAAAGTACAATCTACTGAGTTGTGGTCAATTCTGTGATAAAGGTTTTCAGGTAACCTTTTTACCAGAATAATGCTTGTTAATTGGCATGGATGATAATAAGATTTATTTAAGTGGAAAAAGAATAAGACAATCAATCTACTATTTTGATTTCAAAGAGGAAAATGAACATCCAAAATTATGTTTATTTTCAAAAATTAACAAGGGTAGTAGTTGCTTGTGGCACAAAAGGTTAGCACACTTAAATTTTAAAAAAATCTAAACAAATTAAGAAGCAAAGGTCTGGTAAAAGGATTACCTTTCATATCCTCAAAGACGAACAAAATTTGTGAAGCTTGTGAGATGGGTAAATCTAAAAGAAGCTCACACAAAACAATTTCTGAATGTTCAATAACACAAAATTTGGAAGTGTTGCATATGGATCTTTGTGGACCCATAAGCACTGAAAGCTTTTCTGGAAAGAAGTATATACTTGTAATTGTAGATGATTTTTCCAGATACACATGGGTAGAGTTTCTAAGAAAGAAAAGTGAAACTCCTGATCTGATCACTAATTTTATTAGAAAAATTGAAAATCTGTTAAAATTGACAGTCAGAAGGATCAGAACAGATAATGGAACAGAGTTTAAGAATTCAAAAGTTGAAAGCTTCCTTGTGAGCAAAGGAATCTCTCATGACTTTTCTGCTCCAAGATCACCCCAACAAAATGGAGTGGTAGAAAGGAGGAACATAACCTTAGTTGAATCAGCCAGAACAATGCTTGCTTATGCAAAATTGCCCACTCATTTTTGGGCAGAAGCAATAGCAAATGCTTGTTTTACCCAAAATAGGCCCATAATCAACAAAAGACACAATAAAACACCTTACAACATTATAAATGGAAGAATTCCAAGTGTAAAATTTTTACACACATTTGGTTGTAGACGTTTTGTTTTCAATGATTTTGAAAGTCTTGAGAAATTTGACAGAAAAGTAGAAAAGGGTATTTTTCTTGGTTACTCAATATCCTCAAAAGCATATAGAGTTTTTATACTAAACACAAGGACAATCAGAGAAAGTTTATATGTATCTTTTAATGATTCATCAGAAACAGAAGTTTCTGATGAATATATGAAGGAAATAAACTTTTCTGATAAACAAGAAAAATATGAACATCTCTTTGAAATGATAACAGAAGATTTCCTAGAACATGATCAATTTCTTACAAACAAATCAATAGATAATTCATGTAATAACCCTGCAGAACAAATGGAAAATGTATCAGAAATCTTGAATCAGAACAATGAAAATATCACTGACAATCAAAATTCTGATACATCCCATACAACTGAGGCAACTGTTCAGGGGGAAACTTCAAATCCATCAGAACTAACAACTTTTCACAATAAGTTGAGATGGATAAAAGGACATGTTCATTCTGACATCATTGGAAATCCAGAAGATGGTGTAAGAACAAGATCTGCAACAGCACATGAGTGTGCATTTGCTGGGTTCTTAAGCAAAATAGAACCCAAGACTGTCAAAGAAGCTCTTAATGACTCAGACTGGATTCAAGCTATGCAAGAAGAGCTTGATCAGTTTGAAAAGAGTAAAGTATGGGATCTGGTGCCTAAGCCAAATGACAAATCTGTCATAGGCTCAAAATGGGTATTTAGAAACAAATCAGATGAAAATGGCATAATAACCAAGAATAAGGCAAGGTTAGTGGTCAAAGGTTATTGTCAACAAGAAGGTATTGACTATGATGAAACCTTTGTACCAGTGGCCAGATTAGAAGCAGTAAGAATCTTTCTTGATTATGCTGCATCCAAAGACTTCAAAGTATATCAAATGGATGTAAAATCTGCATTCCTGAATGGTAAGATTGAGGAAGAAGTTTATGTGCATCAACCTGAAGGCTTTGTTGATCCTAAATTTCAAAACCATGTTTACAAATCAAACAAAGCCTTGTATGGTTTGAAGCAAGCTCCAAGAGCATGGTATGAAACTCTTTCAAACTTCTTACTCAATTTTGGCTTCACAAAAGGTACTATTGATACAACACTTTTTCTTAAAACACACAAGGGTCACACTTTGTTAGTCCAAATATATGTTGATGACATTATATTTGGATCAACAAATGAAAAGTTCTGTAAAAAGTTTAAAAAATTGATGACCAGCCATTTTGAAATGAGCATGATGGGTGAGTTAACATTTTTCTTTGGTTTACAAGTCAAGCAAAGAATTGATGGAATATTTTTGAGTCAATCTAAGTATGTTAAAACAATTTTGCACAAATACTCACTTGAAAATTGCTCAATTTCAAAAAACTCCAGTGGCAACAGGGAACAAACTTGATTCTGATAAAGAAGGAATATGTGTAGATATTAAAACCTATAAGGGATGATAGGATCATTGTTATACTTAATTGCAAGCAGACCAGATACTATGTTTGCTACATGCCTTCTGGCCAGATATCAATGCAATCCTAAAGAATCACACCTAAAAGCAGTTAAAAGGGTTTTTAAATATCTAAAAGGCACATCAGAACTTGGTCTCTGGTATCCTAAGGATACAAATCTTGAACTAATTGCATATACAGATGCAGATTATGCAGGGTGCAAGATTGACAGGAAGAGCACATCTGGTGCATGTAAAATCTTGGGAGAAAAGTTGGTATGTTGGGCAAGTAAGAAACAAAATTGTGTTGCAACATTAACAGCTGAATCAAAGTATGTAGCAGCAGCAAGTTGTTGTTCACAAGTACTGTGGATGCAAACTCAGCTGAAGGATTATGGAGTAAATCTGACAAAGATACCCATTCTATGTGATTCAAAGAGTGCAATTGCAATTACAGAAAATCCAGTTCATCACTCTAGAACCAAGCACATAGATGTCAGATATCACTTCATAAAGGATCATGTTGAAAAAGGTAACATAGAAATGTACTTTGTTCCAACAGAAAACCAAATTGCTGACATCTTTACAAAACCTCTTGATGAAAAGAGACACAATTTTCTAATCAGCAAACTTGGCATGGTTAACATAAAAGATGAGGATGTTTCAGAAAACAAAATGTCACAACCTGAAAACCAAACTGATGAACATCAAGGTGGAAATTTTGATAATCAAAGTATAGTACAACAGGTTTCTAACAAAGAAATCCATCAATCTGATGGAATATCAGAAACTCTGATAAATTATTAATGAATCTGATAATTTATCAAAAAATCTGAAGAATTATCAGAAAACCTGATGAATCATCAGAACTTCTGATAAAACATCAGAAACTTTGTTAAAACATCAGAATCATCACTGATCGTAAAAAATTTCAAGAAGTTATCATCTTTATTCATATCTCATATTTGTATAAACTCATAACTGTAGATAGTCTGTTTTTGATTTTTTTTCTTTGTTTAATATTAAAAAAATTAAAAAGGGGGATAGTAACTTGCATTAAGATAAATTCAGCAAGGAAAATCAACCGTCACAGGATTTTTTTTTTTGCAGAAAATTGAATCTTTCTCATACCCCCAATGCATGCAACGTCAGACTTCATAAGGAAATAGAGAGACACGGGGGCGTAAAAATGATTAGGGGCTATGAGAGTAGCCGCCTAGTTATTCAATGCTTACTCACAAACGGGGGCTTCGAAGAGTGCCATATACCCACTGCAATAGATATCATCTTAAATGAAGAGAAAGAAAAGGAAATAGAAAATCTTGGGTTGTTAATACCATTTATGGCATAACTATCACTGTCATCTATAAATATTAACAACTCTTGAATATTTTCTTCATCAAAACAATCTTCACTTCAAAAACTTTCTTAGATATTTCATTTTAAAAAAATGGCTTTTGCAAAAGAAATGAAATCAGATCACTTTCCTCTCCCTCTTCACAAACATCACAACCTTAGACTTAGGTCTAATCTGGAAGGTCCTGCATGGGATGATTGCAAGTGTGTGTACAATGTGATTAAGCAAAGTCCTCTGGGCTATGCTGTATCCATATACGTCACTATCTACCCAGAACTCCTTCAAGAATTTTGGTGGAATGCTGTAACTGTCTTCAGTGGCACCACCATGTGGATAGAAAGCAAAGTGATGGGATTTAGTATCATCCTAAAGGAGGAAACTCTCAAGGATGTTCTACAGCTGGCTGATCACCCAAGTAGCACCTCCTTCAGGAAAGAAATTATTGAGGAGACCCTGAGGAACATGGGTTATCAAACATCCAATGTTTCCAGGCAGGTCAGCAAGTCTGGTTTTATACCACCATTCTAGTACTTAGTAACACAGCTCAGTGCCTGCTTCTCTAAGAAGATAGGGCACTTCAATGAGGTGTCTTACAGGATGATGGAGGTTGTACATGCAGTTGTACAAGAGAAACCATACAACTTTTCTAAGTTTCTCATGAGAGACTTAGAATCAAACTTGCACACCCGTCAACCTTTTCTGAACTACCCTCGCTTTGTGACCAAAGTGATAACTAGACAGCTGGGATTTGGAGGGGTAACAAGCTGGTACACAAGGGCCCAAGTGGTTTTACAAGAGAACACTTATGTTCCCTCCCTTGTTCCATCAAACAATCACAGTGGTCATGAAACCTACCTTTGGTTGTATGTTAAGGGCATGTACAATGAGTAGTTTTTCTTTGTTTATTTAGTTGTTTTTGTTTAATAGTAAAGTTTTGGCATTTTCTTTCTTCAAAAACATCACAATAGATCTAGGAGGAATTAAGATGACATTTCTGATAAAAACAAGAAAAATCTGGTGAAGTTCAACATAAATCTGATGAAAACTCAAAAATTCTTATAAGATATCAGAAAATCTGATATATCATCAGAAAATGTGTGAATACAGCATAAAAGTGTTAAGATAACCAGAATAACTGATAAATCCACTGAAAATTAAGAAGAAATATCAGGGAACATTGTGTTAAAACCAGACTCAAAGAAACTTGTGACAACATGGAAAAAGATTTACGGAAAAGTTTCTGTCAAAATTAAAATTTTTTCTGGGTAATCTATCTTCAAAGAGGAATGAAACAAAATGTAATAATTTTTTTTTTTGCACAACAACACTCCTTGAAGATCAGAACAAAGATGTGAAGTTCAGAAATGCCATGTAAGTGAAATCTTCAAAACTCTACTTATTCCCTCTCATCTCAAAAAAAAAAAAGAAAAAGAAAAAAAATGAATAATTCAATCTCTAAACAAGAATCAAATGAATTCTGATGAAGTATGGTGAAAATCCAACTCTCAAATGTTTTATTCAAAGATTTTCTGATATACAACATCAAAATGACAACTTGGGAACTCACACAGTTTCAAAAAGGTTTTTATTGGACCTTTTTACAACAAAAGGGTCCCACCTGAAGAAAAGGTGCAAGTTGGACATTAGTGTTTATCTACTAAATCCTTGGAATCTCTGATTTTTAGTAAAAGATTTATTTTAAATTAGAGATAAACCAAAGATTTTTTAAACGGTTGTTTCCTAAACGGATTAAAACATCATTAAAGGTGTCATAAACCACCTTAAATACAAACAACCCACGAAAAACACTCAAAGATCTCTGTCTCAAAACACTATAAATACCTCCTTCAAAGACAGAGACTTCCACCTTCAACCTTTTCCTCTTCAAAAGCAAAACCCTTAAAAACCCTTTTTCAAAACAAAAAAAAAAAAAAAAAAAAACTCAATTCTCCATGGCTGCTATCAACATCAACATGCCACCAGTTGAACACTCTGTTCAACTCATCACTGAAGCTGAATTCCTACTATTGAAGAGCAACAATGAAGCCATGAACGACAACATTGAAGAATATGATACAAAGTGCCAAATTTTGTTCGAATTTCTGACCAGATGTCCTATAGCTCAAGCTCTCACAAAGACCAGAGATGTACCAGAAAAAAATTATTCAACAAGTTGTAAAGATACTCAATCTCTCAAATCCAAACGAGCTTTCAACACATGTATGGGGAGATATCTTTATTACAATCACACCAGAAAAAATAAGGGAATGTTTGGAACTACCCTTAAGCCAAAATTATGAAGAAGCACCAGAAAAGGAAGGTATGTTTGCACTACTTGATGCTGTAATGGGTTACACGACAAAGATCTCAAAGATTAGTGAATTCAAGAGAAATCAGCTGCCTGCCTTCTGGCAAGTGTTAATGGAAATTCTGAACAAGTGTTTATCATCAGAGATTGGGGGTACAGATCAGATAAATAATAATTGTTCTGACAATCATGTTCAGTCTCATTAGTGGGTTGAACATTGATTTTGGAACAGAGATATTTAATCTGATCAGAAGATCAATTCTGACCAACACTAGAAAGATAGATTCACATCTACCTTTTCCCAGATTTCAGTCAGTCATAATTTCTGATCCATTTTCTGAAAGGAATATGGAAATTACTGCATCAAAAAATATGTGGAGAACAGAAATCATGAGACCATGGATTGCTGTGGGGTCTTGGAAGTCAGATTATGATGTACCTGTTATGTCAGAAAGTATGATGAATCTAATACAAGAGGATTCACCTTACAGAGCAGAGTATCTAAGGTTGTTAAGCAAAAAGCCAGAGAATAAAGAAGTTTTTGATAGTGTGTCCCTTATGGAGCATGATGCACAAGAATCAAGTGCACCAAGAATAGAGCAACAGGGTGAATCAGAACCTCATCAAGCTGATGAAGATGAGTACATGAGTCCTATGACAGAAGAACATCATGCAGGAATCTCACAAATGGGAGAAACAGGTGAACAACACTCTAAACTTAATATTGCTCATGATTCTGAAAATGATTCTGATGAATCAATTCAAGGAAATTATGAAATTTCACATAGAGGTACTATTTCTAAAAAAACAAGATGTGAGTAAATCAAGAGACCCATTATCTGAATCAGATTCTGAGGAGGAGAATGTGGTGGCAACACGTAGAGATCAGTCTACTGATCAAGGAAACCTGGATGAGAAAAATAAGAGTTTCTCAACAACTCATGGAGAATATGAAAAGGTTCAAGGACATGAGGAAAACCAGGATTTGAATGAGTTTCAATTTTTTTGGTAAGGGGATAGAGAATTGGGAATATTCCCAACCTCTTAACCTTAGAACAGCAACAAGTGTGTTTTCTGCTGGTGTTAGAGGTGGAACATCTGTTGTTCCTCCTGTCACCCAAGAACATCAAACTATGTCAACAGAACAACTGCAGAAGGTTGATGACATAACAACTGTTTGTACTGGAAACACAGTAACAGAAGAAAAACTTGATCTGATACTGGAAGAGATCAGAAATCAAAAGTCTGACATTAAAGCCTTATCAGAAACTGTTAAAGTTGTACAGAAACAAACAGAAGATAACACTGCAGCCCTCAACAAACTACAGAAGTCATCAGAAAATAGAGAGAATTCATCAGAATTTCAGAAAGCTCTCAAAGAACTACAAGAAATCAAGACACAGATGGCAGAGGTTGCAAGTGTAAGGGAAAGCTCAAGTTCTGAAAAAATACTTGAAGAAATTCAGTTCCTTAGAGCAAACAGTAGCAACATGGCTGATGCTCTTGAAAAACTGATGTTGGAATGGTCCACCCAAAAGAATCAAGATCAACTGGAGTTTCAGAAGATAAAGAAACAAGAAGAACTAAATGCTCAAACACTTGCTAATGTTCATTTGTTAGTAAAGAGGTTGCAGTACAATGTTGCTAGACTGGCAAATGTTGATTTACATGAACTGAAAGCTCCAATCCCACAAGGTGAACCAGCAGGAGAGTCAGAAACTCCTCAACAACAATTCAAACAACCAGAAGTCACTCAACAAGATCCAACCAGGCAATCAGAAGCTTCAGCAACGCAAAAACAGAAGCAACCCATGGGTCCTCCTCCTAGTAGGCCAAAATTACTCATGGGTCATCCAACAAAAATATCAAAGCCAGACACACCAAAGGTACCAACACAAGAAGCTGTTCCAGTTAAATCATCATCCATGGCTCTCACAGGTGAAACAGAATTCAGCAAACAACTTAATGTAAAAGAAAAGAGAAGAATGGAAGATGAAGTAACATCCTCAAAAAGACCTAGAACAGTGATTGGAGAAGATCCAGAAGGAAAACTCAAAGAATTCACAATGCTAAAAGGTGATCTACATACATTTATGTACCCTGAAGAACACTTGAAGCATTACTACTGGAACAAACAAGAAGATACACTAGAAAGGCCACTCTCTCCATTAAGCAGAAATATTGTTGAACTCAGAAATGAAGGAAACTTGGAAATGTTGCACAAACCTGTTACAAATCCAATAGTTTCCATTGAAAGAATTATCACTATTAATACTCAAGGAGGTGTCTTAGGTACTTATGGACAGAACAAATACACCTTGATCAGAAAAGATAGAAGTGAAACAATTGTTACTGATGGAGACCTGGCTGATGATATTCACCCACTGGGCTTAGTAAAGTTGAAGCAGCTCATTGATAAAGACAAAAGCACCTCAGTTGTGATCAGAAGAGCTCTTGACAGCATCAAGAATGCAAGAGAAAAGTTATATCAAAGGGCTGCACTGATAGACTTTGACTTGTGTATCAACTTTGAGTATAGAAAAAAAGGTACTAACACCTCCTCCTAACAACACCATTCCAGCTGAAATTCCTCCCAACAAAGTAAGAACTGGAGCTATCTTTAACAAACCAGAAATGTGTGTGGTTTTCAAAGATGCTCATGATGAGAAAGCTCTATTCAGAGTCAGTGAAATAAACTGTCACACCCCCAAAATCCACACGCGGAGTATCACCGCTTGGGGGCGTGACATGACCAGGATCGAGCCACCAATCATATTGAACAACATAATTAAGTAAATAAAACCAAACACAATACGATTGGTGACCAAAAGGAAGTAAACCGATTTTAGGTTAACAGCGGAAGCATAAAACGTAAGTTCAAAACATAAGTTCACAGTTCATAAGTTTAAAGTCTCAAACATAAGTTCCATAGGTTTATAAAGTTCAATTATTAAGTATGGGATATAACAACCCATGTTCCACAACAACCTCCTCCTCGTGCAAGCTCCCAAAAGCATCTAGCGACCTGTAAGGCATGTAACAACTAGTCAACAACAAAGTTGAGTGAGTTCACGTTTGGTTGTTTAGTTTTAAGTGTTTCTGAAAACGTGGTTTGACTTTCGTTGGCTTATTTGCCGTGGGGGTTACCCCGTAGTTGAAAGTACATTTAACCAATTCCCTTTTTCTTTACCCAATCCATAACCATGATCAGTGGGGGTTTTCCCCGTTGGAACTACTAGACGGAGTGATATCGACTGCTACGCAAATAAGTTGTGCCCTATATCAGTGTCTATCATCACTGACAATCTGCCATAGTCCATTAGTACACGCCCGTCCGAACGGCACGGTGTGAGGTTTGTTAAACCTAATAGCGCTATTAACTAATGACCCGCTCGCCATTGGCCTCGGCGATTAAGTCGATATAAATTGAGGGACTTCATGATAGAGTTTTGTCTAGCTAGTTTTAAGGTTGTTGTCCTACCCAAGGAGGACGAACGTACGTATTCTGCACCAGGAGAATTCGTAGGTTTAATAATGGCATCCATTCTACGGAGGATGGCCGTACAAATCCTACCCAAGGAGGATATGTAGATTTAGTTTTAATTCTTTAACCCATTCCCAAACCACCGGGAATCCCATGCCTTAGAAAGTGTGAACTCACCTCGGTTTGCTCGGTTAGATTCTCAATATAGCTAACAGTCAAGGTCGGTCAATCACGTCCTAGTATGATTTACCAGTTAGTCATTTAGTGGCTTTCAAATAGAACACAAAGTTCCTACACGTATCTATCACACAACATGCATCACTGTAACGGTTTACGCCCATCTAAGTTTCCCGTCCATTCCCCACTCAAAATCAAACATACGATAATGCACATAACATATATAACATGTCAAATCATTCACAGCTAGCATACTCGACATTTAGACGCGCAAATCACAACTTATGTTATTTCAGCATTAATATTCAAAACCGGCTGTTTTCGGGCATTTAAATAAAATAGTTAGATTATTTCAAAAATTCCCAAATTTTTATAGAATGTCATAAACATTCCATATTTTATTATGTAAAAATATCGGGGTCCGGTTCATTACCCACATTTTATAAAAAATTCATATTCGGGACCGAACTCAGATTTATGTATTTCTGACCACAGTCCACGAAACAATTTATTAAAAATTCATCGAGTGTCCGATTTACGAAATTCCAGTGGGGTAATTACAAATACATCGGTTGTCATTTACTGTACAAATTTCATGGTTCGATTCATCACAAAACTCAGGTTATGACTAAAAATACGACACCCATTTATTGCTGTCAAAATTCAGCTTAAGTTGCTGTTACAAATTAACACTTTAAAAATAGTAAACGGAGTCCAAAAATTACGATTCCGGTGCCATTAGAACCGTATTTCATAATAACATATTTTAGATTCAAAATATCAATTTTTCGTTGAGGTTAAGACCTGTTTACAGCCAACAGAAGTGGGCTGTAAAAGTTAGACAGATTCTGATTCTTTTGTGTTTAACCTTCTAAATCGTGTTCGATCGATTCCTTTAACAAGTTTAGTGACCACAACAACATCATATACTAATATCATTCAGTAAAGCATCAGATAATCACCCAATCATCATAATCACACAAGATCTACATGATTTACACACATATTCATCCATTAACCACCTTGTTCATTACTTTAGTAAACTTTTAGACTTTGATCTTATATGTTCGTAATTTTTAACCGACGAAACTCTTATTAACCACTTTAGATACGTTCAAGAGTGAGTTTTAAGTGATATACCTCTAGCTCGAGGCTAGGGAAGATTCTTGATGGAAAATGGGTGGATAAAAGCTAACGGAAGAGGTCCTTCGTGTTCCGAGTGCACCGAAGCTCCTAATACGCGATCCTTGAAGTGTGTATGATGATGGAATGTCAAGAACAAGAACCGAAAGTATGATGGTGGGTGGAGTGGGGTTCGGCCGAGATGAAGGGAGAGCAAGAGAGAGTTTGTAAGTTGGTGAAATTGTGAAGTGATTATGTGATGTTAACCTCTAGTACTTATAGGAAGTTTAGTGTGCATTACCTTATGGATAATGTGTCTAGTTGATATTCAACATAACATAATATAATAATCAAACTTGTACTCTTGTGTTCCCCAAGGTTGGGACCGATTCCAATGGGGGGGGGGGTATCTAGTTCGGTTACAAGCATTAGTTGGTGTTTAGTTAGGTTAAACTAAGTAATTAACTTAGTTACTTGTGTGTAGTATGTTGCAACGGGTGTTAGGGTAATCAGGGACCCTAACTGGCTCAGAAAAGTATAAACAATGTGTTTAACAATATTTTTGTGTTCCGGGTAGAGTCCGGTTGTTCGGTTCAATACTGTTCCGTTAAACTGCTTAATTAATCCGTAAAGCGTCCTACTTATATATTTTGCAACGTTTTTACTTTCTAACACTTAGGAAAATATAACGGACTATTTAGTGACCTTTCTGTACACTATTAGTGTATTAACAAATACGTGTAAGCATAACACAGATATCAGAAAGCAGTTAAGTGATTCTACACAGTCGTCAAGCACTTTAATTGTCATTAATAAATTGTACGGAATACATGGAATTTGAGGGTTGTCACATTCTCCCCCTGTTAAGAGAATTTCGTCCCGAAATTTAGCGCGTGGTTACTGAGGAAGCTAGTTAAGTTGCGTTGTCTTCCAGATTTTCCTGGGGTGTCGCATCATCCCCCCGTTGATTTGGAATTTCGTCCCGAAATTCTGCGGTAGCTTCAGCCTCAGTAGTGGTTGCGTTTTTCTTAAACAGTTGGGGATACTTGAGTTTCATTTGGTCTTCTCGTTCCCAGGTATACTCTGGGCCACGACGAGCATTCCAACGAACTCGAACGAGAGGTATTCTTGTGTGCTTGAGAATCTTAACATCTCGATCAGTAATCTCTACTGGTTCCTCGACGAACCGCAGCTGGTCGTCGATTGTGAGTTCCTTGAGAGGAACTATGAAGGTCTCATCTGACAGACACTTCTTCAGATTTGATACGTGGAATACGTTGTGAACTCCGCTGAGTTCTTCAGGTAGATCCAACCTGTAGGCGACTTGGCCAATTTTCTCAATGACCTTGAACGGTCCGATATAACGCGGATTGAGTTTGCCTTGTTTGCCAAAGCGGACTACACCTTTCCAAGGTGAGACTTTGAGTAGCGCTCGATCCCCAACCTGGAGCTCGAGTGGTTTTCTTCCCTTATCAGCATAGCTTTTCTGACGGTCACGAGCTGCCGCCATTCGCTGTCGTATCTGAGCAATTTTCTCGGTGGTATCTACCACATGTTCTGGGCCAGTGATTTGGCTGTCACCAACTTCTGCCCAACAGAGAGGCGATCGGCATTTGCGTCCGTACAATGCCTCAAACGGAGCGGCTTGGATGCTGGTGTGGTAGCTGTTGTTATATGAGAACTCCACTAGCGGGAGGTGTTTTTCCCAGCCGTTACCAAAATCGATTACACATGCCCTAAGCATGTCTTCAAGGGTTTGGATGGTGCGTTCAGATTGCCCATCCGTCTGCGGGTGATAAGCGGTGCTCATATCTAAACGTGAGCCAAAGGACTTGTGCATTGCTTGCCACAGTTCAGAAGTAAAACGTGCGTCACGATCAGATATAATAGAGATTGGCACTCCGTGCCTTGATACCACTTCCTTTAGGTAAATGTCTGCAAGAGTAGAAAACTTATCCGTTTCCTTGATGGCCAGAAAATGTGCAGACTTGGTTAATCGATCTACGATCACCCAAATGGTATCGTTTCCGCGTTGAGATCTGGGCAGGCCGGTAACGAAATCCATGGAAATTTGCTCCCATTTCCATTTCGGGATCTCCGGTTGTTGAAGTAGGCCTGATGGTTTCTGATATTCAGACTTGACTCTCGCACAAGTCAAGCACTTACTGACGTAGGTTGCTATGTGGGCTTTCATGCCAGGCCACCAATACGTAGTCTTGAGGTCGTGGTACATTTTATCCGAACCAGGATGTACCGAATAACGAGACTTGTGCGCTTCGTCCATCACAAGCTCGCGTAAGTTTCCATAAAATGGAACCCAGATGCGTCTGTTTACATAGTAAGCGCCGTCTTCCTTTTGTTCTAGCCGCTGCCTCGATCCTCGTAGGGACTCAGCCCTGACGTTCTCTGCTTTCAATGCTTCGACCTGAGCATCTCGAATCTGAGCAGGAAGGTTAGACTGGATGGTAAGCTGTAATGCTCGTACACGCTTAGGTAAAGTATCCTTTCGACTGAGGGCGTCAGCCACAACATTGGCTTTGCCCGGATGATACTTGATAGCGCATTCGTAATCATTCAAGAGTTCGACCCATCGGCGTTGTCGCATGTTTAACTCTTTTTGCTTGAAGATATGCTCGAGACTCCTGTGGTCGGTGTAAATGGTGCACTTTGTACCGTACAGGTAATGTCTCCATATCTTAAGTGCGAATACAACTGCTCCCAGCTCCAGATCGTGAGTAGTGTAATTTCTTTCGTGAACCTTGAGTTGGCGTGATGCATAGGCAATGACCTTGTCACGTTGCATCAACACGCAACCAAGTCCTTGGATGGATGCATCGCAGTAAACCACAAAATCTTCTATGCCTTCAGGCAATGAGAGGATAGGCGCACTACAAAGTCTATCCTTTAGATGTTGAAACGCGGACTCCTGTGCATCACCCCAACGATAGATGACGCCCTTCTGAGTCAGTGATGTGAGAGGTTGCGCAATCTTGGAGAAGTCTTTGATAAACCTTTTGTAATATCCTGCCAAACCCAAAAATTGACGGATTTCTGTTGGTGTTCGGGGCGCAGGCCAGTTCTTGATCGATTCAACCTTAGATAGATCCACATGAATTCCATCCTGGTTTACCACGTGGCCTAGAAAGTGGACTTCGCGAAGCCAGAAGTCATATTTCGAAAACTTGGCATACAACTGTTCTTTTCGAAGAAGTTCCAGCATAAGTCGTAGATGCTGCTCGTGTTCCTCCTGACTCTTAGAATAGATCAGGATATCATCGATGAACACAATAACGAACTTATCCAGGTAAGGCTTGCACACTCGGTTCATGAGATCCATGAAGACTGCCGGTGCATTCGTCAGCCCGAATGGCATAACCAGAAACTCGTAATGGCCGTAACGAGTTCTGAATGCTGTTTTGGAGACGTCCTCATCTCGGACTCTCAGCTGATGGTATCCCGATCTCAAATCAATCTTGGAGTAATAGCTCGACCCTTGCAACTGGTCAAACAAGTCGTCAATACGTGGAAGAGGATAACGATTCTTCACAGTCACCTTGTTAAGTTCGCGATAGTCAATACACATCCTGAAGGTACCGTCTTTCTTCTTCACGAACAAGACTGGAGCTCCCCAGGGTGAAGAGCTAGGACGTATAAAACCCTTTTCCAAGAGTTCTTGTAGTTGTGTGGACAGTTCTTCGAGTTCTGATGGGGCTAGACGATATGGTGCTCGAGCTACTGGCGCTGCTCCAGGAGCTAGCTCGATTTGAAACTCAACTTGGCGATGCGGAGGAAGACCAGGTAATTCCTCAGGAAATACCTCGGGAAATTCGCGCACAATAGGGATGTCTTCAATTCTCTTCTCTTCCGTGGATGTGTCAGTAACGAGTGCTAAAATGGCAGTGTGGCCCTTTCGCAAACACTTCTGGGCCTTAAGGAAAGAGATGATGCCTTCGACAGCACCACTCCTGTCGCCACGAATCACGAGGGGTTCTTTATCAGGACGAGGAATGCGGATGATTTTCTCCTTGCAAACAATCTCCGCTTGATGATGAGATAGCCAATCCATCCCAATAACGACGTTGAAACTACCAAGTGTGATAGGAACAAGATCGATAGGGAAAGTCTGACCAGCTAAGACGAGGTTACAACCTTTAACTACGTGTGTGGCTTCAAGACTTTTACCGTTAGCTAGTTCTACCGTGTGTTTGGTGTTCAGGAGTGTTGGGGTGCGCTTAAGAATTTGGCTAACTTTTACGGACACATAACTAGTATCGGCACCCGAATCGAATAAAACAGTAACGAAGAAGTCGTCAAGAAGAAACTTACCCATCACAACGTTGGGATCGTTCCTTGCTTCTCCCTGACCAATCACGAACACACGACCCCTTGCCCCGTTGCCATTGTTGTCTCCCCCATTTCCGCCTCCATTGTTGTTCCCATTGTGGTTCCCATTTCCTTGGTTATTGTTCTGGTTTTGGTTTAGCTGGGGGCAGTTCCTTTTAAAGTGGCCTTCAGCGCCACACTGAAAGCATCCTTTATTTCCCTGCTGATGCTGTTGCTGGTGGTTCTGTGGGGCTTGTTGTTGTTGTTGGCGATTCTGATTCGCAGGGCGTGGGCTCCTGCAATCTTTGGCTTCATGGCCCAGCCTGTGACATCTCTGACATCGACCTTTGTTGCACTGCCCGCTGTGATGCTTGTTGCACCGGTTGCACTTGGGGTGGTTTCCTCGGTATCCACCCTGTCCTTGATTACCAGAAGATTGCTGACCGGGACTCTGGTAGTCATCAGTCTTTCGCTGCTGAGACTGAACTGAAGTAGAACCCTTTCCGGAGTTCCCATCCCATTTTCGCTTGTTATCGCTAGGTGCATCAGAAGTAGCTGTGGCACTGATACGTTTGGGTAGCCTGTTTTGCTCCACCGCCTAGTCGGTGAGACGATGAGCCAGTTTGACGACTTGCTGGATGGTACCCAAGTTGGCTGAGGTCACGTGACTTTGAATCTCTGGTACAAGGCCCTTGAGATAGAGCTCAATTCGTTTGAAGGGAGGGTTCACCATGGTTGGACACAAGATGGCCAGTTCATTTGACCTCTTAGTATACGCCTCGATCTCAGATCCTGTCATCTTCAGATTGTAAAATTCCACTTCTAGCTTGTGGATGTCATCCCGACTACAGTACTCCTCTCTGATCAGCTCTTTGAAACCATTCCAGGGCGTGGCATTAGCAACTGCCAGTCCTAGTTGTTGAACCTGTGCCTTCCACCAGGTTAACGCAGCTCCTTCAAGTGTTCCGGTAGCATATTTCACCCTACGGTCTTCGGGGCATTCGCACATCTCGAAAACTGTCTCAAGCTTTTCAAACCAGTGAAGAAGGCCCACTGCTCCTTCGGTGCCACTGAAAGTGGTAGGTCGACAGTCCATGAACGTCTTGAACGTGCACACAGGAGGTTGAGCATGTTGACCTGTTGCGCGAGAATAAAAGACAAGATTAAGCACGAGGGTTGGTTTGCGAAGGTAGGATCTAAATGTCCTAAGGTGAGTTGGTATGGCAGGTTATACCTCCTGCAGGGTTAGCTGCGAGTGCCTCCGCAACTCGTTCGTTGATCAAAGCCGTCAATTGGGCTTGAGTGAGGTTGATACGTCCTTCGCGTCCGCTCATGATCTTCATAATGAAGCAACGTAAGTGAGGAAAGTGTCGCGAAAGTGTGTAAGTGTGTGGGACGACATTAGAGAGTAAGCACACAAGGTTCAAATAGCAATTATCACGTTATCTAATGCACAGTGAGAACTATCTAACCGACAATATAACATAATCATACCACTTATGGTGTCGAGTCTTGCACGTGGAGCGAAGCGTCGTTGTGGATCGTTGAGCACTGTACAGGTTATAGTCTGGTTTTAATGAAAACTTTTCCCTTATTAAAACCAAGTTCTCTATAACCAATGGCTCTGATACCAATCTGTCACACCCCCAAAATCCACACGCGGAGTATCACCGCTTGGGGGCGTGACATGACCAGGATCGAGCCACCAATCATATTGAACAACATAATTAAGTAAATAAAACCAAACACAATACGATTGGTGACCAAAAGGAAGTAAACCGATTTTAGGTTAACAGCGGAAGCATAAAACGTAAGTTCAAAACATAAGTTCACAGTTCATAAGTTTAAAGTCTCAAACATAAGTTCCATAGGTTTATAAAGTTCAATTATTAAGTATGGGATATAACAACCCATGTTCCACAACAACCTCCTCCTCGTGCAAGCTCCCAAAAGCATCTAGCGACCTGTAAGGCATGTAACAACTAGTCAACAACAAAGTTGAGTGAGTTCACGTTTGGTTGTTTAGTTTTAATTGTTTCTGAAAACGTGGTTTGACTTTCGTTGGCTTATTTGCCGTGGGGGTTACCCCGTAGTTGAAAGTACATTTAACCAATTCCCTTTTTCTTTACCCAATCCATAACCATGATCAGTGGGGGTTTTCCCCGTTGGAACTACTAGACAGAGTGATATCGACTGCTACGCAAATAAGTTGTGCCCTATATCAGTGTCTATCATCACTGACAATCTGCCATAGTCCATTAGTACACGCCCGTCCGAACGGCACGGTGTGAGGTTTGTTAAACCTAATAGCGCTATTAACTAATGACCCGTTCGCCATTGGCCTCGGCGATTAAGTCGATATAAATTGAGGGACTTCATGATAGAGTTTTGTCTAGCTAGTTTTAAGGTTGTTGTCCTACCCAAGGAGGACGAACGTACGTATTCTGCACCAGGAGAATTCGTAGGTTTAATAATGGCATCCATTCTACGGAGGATGGCCGTACAAATCCTACCCAAGGAGGATATGTAGATTTAGTTTTAATTCTTTAACCCATTCCCAAACCACCGGGAATCCCATGCCTTAGAAAGTGTGAACTCACCTCGGTTTGCTCGGTTAGATTCTCAATATAGCTAACAGTCAAGGTCGGTCAATCACGTCCTAGTATGATTTACCAGTTAGTCATTTAGTGGCTTTCAAATAGAACACAAAGTTCCTACACGTATCTATCACATAACATGCATCACTGTAACGGTTTACGCCCATCTAAGTTTCTTGTCCATTCCCCACTCAAAATCAAACATACGATAATGCACATAACATATATAACATGTCAAATCATTCACAGCTAGCATACTCGACATTTAGACGCGCAAATCACAACTTATGTTATTTCAGCATTAATATTCAAAACCGGCTGTTTTCGGGCATTTAAATAAAATAGTTAGATTATTTCAAAAATTCCCAAATTTTTATAGAATGTCATAAACATTCCATATTTTATTATGTAAAAATATCGGGGTCCGGTTCATTACCCACATTTTATAAAAAATTCATATTCGGGACCGAACTCAGATTTATGTATTTCTGACCACAGTCCACGAAACAATTTATTAAAAATTAATCGAGTGTCCGATTTACGAAATTCCAGTGGGGTAATTACAAATACATCGGTTGTCATTTACTGTACAAATTTCATGGTTCGATTCATCACAAAACTCAGGTTATGACTAAAAATACGACACCCATTTATTGCTGTCAAAATTCAGCTTAAGTTGCTGTTACAAATTAACACTTTAAAAATAGTAAACGAAGTCCAAAAATTACGATTCCGGTGCCATTAGAACCGTATTTCATAATAACATATTTTAGATTCAAAATATCAATTTTTCGTTGAGGTTAAGACCTGTTTACAGCCAACAGAAGTGGGCTGTAAAAGTTAGACAGATTCTGATTCTTTTGTGTTTAACCTTCTAAATCGTGTTCGATCGATTCCTTTAACAAGTTTAGTGACCACAACAACATCATATACTAATATCATTCAGTAAAGCATCAGATAATCACCCAATCATCATAATCACACAAGATCTACATGATTTACACACATATTCATCCATTAACCACCTTGTTCATTACTTTAGTAAACTTTTAGACTTTGATCTTATATGTTCGTAATTTTTAACCGACGAAACTCTTATTAACCACTTTAGATACGTTCAAGAGTGAGTTTTAAGTGATATACCTCTAGCTCGAGGCTAGGGAAGATTCTTGATGGAAAATGGGTGGATAAAAGCTAACGGAAGAGGTCCTTCGTGTTCCGAGTGCACCGAAGCTCCTAATACGCGATCCTTGAAGTGTGTATGATGATGGAATGTCAAGAACAAGAACCGAAAGTATGATGGTGGGTGGAGTGGGGTTCGGCCGAGATGAAGGGAGAGCAAGAGAGAGTTTGTAAGTTGGTGAAATTGTGAAGTGATTATGTGATGTTAACCTCTAGTACTTATAGGAAGTTTAGTGTGCATTACCTTATGGATAATGTGTCTAGTTGATATTCAACATAACATAATATAATAATCAAACTTGTACTCTTGTGTTCCCCAAGGTTGGGACCAATTCCAATGGGGGGGGGGGGTATCTAGTTCGGTTACAAGCATTAGTTGGTGTTTAGTTAGGTTAAACTAAGTAATTAACTTAGTTACTTGTGTGTAGTATGTTGCAACGGGTGTTAGGGTAATCAGGGACCCTAACTGGCTCAGAAAAGTATAAACAATGTGTTTAACAATATTTTTGTGTTCCGGGTAGAGTCCGGTTGTTCGGTTCAATACTGTTCCGTTAAACTGCTTAATTAATCCGTAAAGCGTCCTACTTATATATTTTGCAACGTTTTTACTTTCTAACACTTAGGAAAATATAACGGACTATTTAGTGACCTTTCTGTACACTATTAGTGTATTAACAAATACGTGTAAGCATAACACAGATATCAGAAAGCAGTTAAGTGATTCTACACAGTCGTCAAGCACTTTAATTGTCATTAATAAATTGTACGGAATACATGGAATTTGAGGGTTGTCACATAAACAGGTATTCAAATCAAACTCTTAAATATATAAAGAAGGGGAAGAACAATGAACAGCTGAGGAAGGCAATTGAAGATAGCATTGAAAAATGGATGGAAGCTAGAGGTTGGTATTAAGAACTTTACAAAACAACTCAAAAGGCAATTGATTACAAGAAAAGGTTAAAACCAGGAGACAAGTTCAGAGGTGGAGTGAAGATCAATCGATGAATTCATGAATTTAATTTATGTCTTTGAAAAACAATATTTTATTTTGTTTTGGACAATGGTTGGTTTGATTTTGTTTTATGTTTCTGAATTTTGTTGTTTGAACTTTCTTTTTAAGGATTAGTTGAAGTTTGTTTAAGTTTGATATAGATAGTTGTTTTTCTTACAATACTTAGGGGGAAACTGTTAGGAAACTTTATTTGTAAGTATTGAAGAAAATCAAATTTAGTTTGATCTATGAAGAAGATAAAAGTCCTGAAGATCAAAACAACAAGAAGAAGACCTGATAGGGCAACTGAAATGAACAACATCTACTTCAAAGAATCATAAGTTGATCAAGAACTGAAGAAGATTATCAGAAAAGGCTTTTCTGATGGATCTGATGATATTTCTGATGAAATATCATCAGTTTCTGGCAATTCTGATCATCAAATTTTCTGATGATTTGTTCACCAGAATTTCTGATGAAGTGGTTATCAGAAATTTTGATAAAACCCCACTTGTCTAAAAATCAGTTCTATCTTGCCACAATAACCGAAGCAAGTTGACATTATTGGATATCATG
Source organism: Helianthus tuberosus (assembly GCA_030545235.1). NCBI lineage: Eukaryota > Viridiplantae > Streptophyta > Magnoliopsida > Asterales > Asteraceae > Helianthus > Helianthus tuberosus. The sequence continues at coordinate 112,880,131 of CM060378.1, forward strand.
ATGACAAAGACAACTTGATTATTGGATTCAATGAATATGTCAAGAAGCTACTTTTTGTAGGACATATACATGAATAAACAAATGTTTATTCATGTATCCGAGACCTCTATAAATAGAAGGCTCATCAAGCAAAGAACAATCAGTTAAGCTTAGCATTCAATACATACTACAAACTCCATTGTCCTCTCACCTCAGAATTCACAAGTATTCATTTGTAATAGATAATAATCTTACAATCACCTTGTAAACCATTTTGTTTCAAAGTGATATAAACTTGAAAATTCTGTAGGTCTTGTTTCTTGAAAGTCTGATTTCTATTTCCGCACACTATTTTCACATTTGTTGAAATCACTTGCCATATTACGTGAAAAGAAGTTTTTAAGTCCAAACTGGGACCAACAATTGGTATCAGAGAAGATTGAATAAATCATTTTCAAACGATTAATCGCTCATCTTCTTTTCTCTAAACATGGCAAACTTTGAAACATGGAATAATGCTTTTAACATTGGTTCAATGTCTAAACCTACGACCTTGGTCAGAGAGGAATACCCACAATGGAAAATCAGGATGCTCAACTTCCTTAATGGACATGACCGAGCTCTGTTTCAATCCATTGAAAGGGGTCCACATGTACCAATGACTATAATACCAAGTGTTCCAGCAACTAATCAATCACCAGGAATCCCTGCCTCCTGGGCTCCCAAAAGTGAAACACTTTGGAGCCTAGAAGACAAGGATCTGGTGGCTGCAGATGAAAGGGCCAAATCACTTTTAATAATGGCTCTCCCTAATGACATATTCTCTCAGGTTGATGCATGTGCATCGGCCAAAGAGATATGGGATCAGTTGGAAAATCTTTGTGAAGAAGGAGAAAGGATGAAAAGAAACAAAAGAACAAACTATGTTTCCTCATATGAGAGATTCAAAAGTTTGCCAAATGAAAAACTATATGAAACATATCATAGATTTGCAAAACTTTTGAATGAGCTAAAGAAATTTGGTATTATAAAATCAAATGATGAAAGGAATATAAAATTTCTGAATGCTTTGCCTAGAGAATGGAGAAGTCTAACCATGATTTTGTCCTCTACCTTAGAACTAGGCAATATGAGTCTTCATGACTTATATAGCATTCTGGTCCCCAGAGAAGAAGAGATATTTGAAGAATTAATTCAGAGAGGGGGATCTTTAGCTTTAATCTCTAACTCACAAAGAACATCTGTCAATGATCCACAACCTTCAATCAGTCAAAATATTGAAAATTTGATACATCATCAACTGCGGATAGACATGTATACGCGCATGGGCTCATTTGGTATAGATGGACCTAAGTTGGTGCGCACGGATCAACTTAGTCTTGAAACCCTAATTACACACAATGTCAGTTCGTGCGGATCAACATATAGTTGATCCGTGCGGATCTGTTAGACCTTCATCCGTGCGGATCTATTTAATGTCTTGATATGGTTTTCAATACAAAACTAAGTCTTGTCTCATTTGATCAGCTATGATACGTGATTGACGGAAACGATAGACATATGCACTCACATTCCTAGTAATTACGATTCGGCATTAGTTGTTCGATGTATGGGTGCGGGGTATATTCTTCTATCATTATATGTTGATGATATGATTATTTCAATCAATGATTATGATGGTATTAAGGCCTTGAAGCATGATTTGGCTCATCGTTTTGCTATGAAGGATTTGTGTATGCTACGGTAGTTTTTGGGTTTTGAGGTGGCTCAGTCTAAAAAAGGATACATCCTTTCTCAGACAAAATATATATATATATATATATATATATATGATCTATTTCAAAGGGCAAGATTTCTGATAACAAAACTGTAGACATCCCACTGATAGTACTCCCTTGGTTGATTCGAGTTTGTATCATACTGTTGTAGGCAGCTTGTTTATCTAACAATCACTAACCCAGATATTGCTTATGCTGTTCATGTGGTTAGCCAGTTGATTACTGCTCCTACATCTGTTCACTGGGGAGCTGTTCTTCGTATTTTGAGATATCTTCGTGGCACTCAGTTTTAGAGTCTCTTGTTTCCTTCGACATCTTCTCTAGAGTTGCTTGTTTATAGTGATGCTGATTGGGATAGTGATCCTAATGATCGTAAATCCAACACTGAGTTCTGTGTTTTCCTTGGAGATTCTTTAATCTCGTGGAAAAAGTATAAAACAAGATGTTGTTTCTAGATCTTTTAATGAGGCTGAGTATCGTGTTATGGCTGTAACTACATGTGAGATTGTTTGGTTACGTTGGCTTCCTGAAGATATGAGAGTTAATATTTCTCAACCTAATCCTCTACATTTTGATAACAAAAGTGCTATGCATATTGCAAAGAATTATGTCTTTCATGAGCGGACAAAACATATTGAGATTGATTGTCACTTCACTCGTCATCATTTACAACTCGGGATGATCTCGCTTCCATTTGTTTCATCAGCCTTGCAGATAGCTGAAATTTTTACCAGGGCTCAGTTGGCGTCTCGGTTTCGGTTCTTATGTGACAAATTCTCAATTCTTATTAGTGTTGCATTGTGAGTTTGAGGGGGGATGTTAGCATAGTAAAATCGTTTAGTTTAGTTTATTGTGGGCTTGGCCGATTAGCTAGTTAGCCCTACTCTATAATTTGTATTTCCCTTTCATTTGTTCTTAATGTGTTTCTATTGAATAAAACCCTAGCCACTTTTCTCTGGACATGTTTATTATTTAACGGAACTTTCATCCAAGCTAGATATTTCTTTTCAACAATAGGAGTTGTAGGTTTGTAACTAGAGGTCCACTTAGCAGTTGGTGGGGATGGAATGCCAGGAGTTGATATTGCTCGATTAAGTACTCCTTTTACAATTTCTCATTCACGACTTACTCTTGTAATCACTGGAATTTCTTCATCACCGATGAGAGTTGTTTGAAATTCTCGGTGCTAAGATTGGAAAATCTAGAAATATCCACACCATCTACGCTGGTATATTCTAGCCTCTTCACAAACTCATCAAAGTCATCAAAATCTGTTGTTACTCAGATCACATCTGTTGGGTTATCATGGTGATCTTGTTACTTTTTATCAAAACCGGTTTAATATTTATTAATTAGATCTATAATTAACAAAGCACAGTGGGCTAAATAAATAAATAAAAAACACTAAAAACAATCCGAACAAGATCATGGTTACATACATGCAATTACGGTACACATATTAATCTACAAATGAGATAAATATACCTTATTGGTTAAAGATTAACCGATTGAGACACCAAGGAACAAAGAATGGTTGCAAGAACATGAACACAAAATGAGTGGGATAGCAGTGGTCGGTTGCGTTAGTTCTGTGACGGAAATGGCGACGGCTTTGTCTTTTTTGATTGGTCTGCGTCACAAAGGAACAAAATGGGCGACACCTTTTGATGTGGTGTCTTCTTTGCTTTTGGGGTGACAGCTGGAAGTTGTTATCAAAAGGATGATCAAGGATATGATAGTTAATTAGGTTTTATCTCATAATCTCCTATTAACTATTACTAATCATCTATCGGACCCCCAAAGCCCAATACGCTAGTACAAGCCCAAACGAGATACAAAGCCCAAAAAACAAGGTTTAATTAGATAAGTAATTTAACTTTATTTTATTAATTACCCATATAAATAATAAATCCCGTTCCGCGAGAGTATATAACTATTCTAGATAATTATATATATTTAGTTCCGTTATTTGTTCGTGTTCACCAGTTAACTAAGTTATGTGGATTTAATGTTCATTGTTGCCTAAGGTGTAACTCTTACGAGTCATAGCTCGGTCAACAACGTTGACTTATCGAGTCCGTACATATAAATACAACAATCTCCCACTTGGATGGCCTTCGATAAAATCCTCAACGCAGACAATCAGCGGTGCCCTAGCTGCACATGGTTGCCCCCAACAAGGTATGACACTATAAAGTCATTAACCAAACATCTTGTTTAAGTAACATCTTACTATGGCAAGACAATAGACTTATGTCAATCGTTGTCATTTATCCTTTCTATAAAATACATCAGTTGAATCAATGAAACATGGATTAAACTCATTCTCATATGGTGTTCAATTATTATTATTCTCAATCAAGATTCATAGTGGTCCAATCAAACACATAGTTAGTTTGGGTAAGGCCTTACACTTCACTAGTTTCAATCAACGAGGGTGCCACAATATCTAACTGTTACATATCATGTAAGAGTGAAGAATCCCTTATCGACTACATACAACTCCCATTGAACTTTAGATCTATTCCCAATCAAAGCCCTTATGACTGACAGTTACGCAACAACGGTTGACAATCATCAAAGAATAGTCCCCTTGGTAAACCAAAGTTCCAATATGTATCCCAAGTAAGAAGATGCTAAATGAACCCGTAGCTTAAAATGCATCATCAATTGAATCTTCAAGAATAAATTCTTCAACATCTTCTTGAATTTTAACTTAAGATTCAAGAACAGGATCTAAACTATACTTGGTGTTTTAAAGACAACTATCCCTATTCCACAATGAGTGATACCTTGTGGAATCAGTAGAAACATGATCAAGAATCAAACAGTAATAAATTGATGAACACAAAGGCTAATTAAATGTATTCAGGAATTACACCTTTAATTGTTTGTTACAGAAAGTTTGAATATTAAAGTATACGCTTGACATTCTAAAAACACAGACACACATTACATGGAAGTATGCGCTCCTTAAAGTTTACGTTTCTGCTCACCAAGCGTGTACTTGACAAGTATGCACTTTAAGCACAAGTTTGAGCTTGTAGTCACTTAGAAAGTAAAAAAAATCAAACAAACACAATAAAATGATTTGACACATTAACTTTCTAGGTCTAACAGGATTACTCAGCACATATGTGACAGGTGTTAAGCTAGATATGAGACACAATTTTACAAATTGGTATGGGTATGATATTATGAATACCTGTCTCAAAACCATCCAATTTTTACACGTGCTAGTACCCATGACATAGTGTCTAGTCCTATGGTTTTTTTTATCCCCCTACTATGTAAGTTCAAATCATCACATGTTTAAAGTTTGTTGGTATTTAGGAGTAAATTTTTTTAGTAAAAAACAATAAAAATATAAAGCTTATTGATATGTGTAAAATGAAACATATAAATTACATCAAATGAGGCGTAAAACTAACCCTTTTTTAGTACTAATGTTGGAAAAAGTGTGTTTTTGTCTTCCTTTTGTATTTTCAGGACCAAATGAGCTTAAACGAACAAAAGGAACAAATATGCAGCAAAAACTAACACAAATACAAAGAAAGGGAATAAACGTGGCATGCCCGACCCCTCAGCAGCATCCCCAAGAGCAAAACAAGAAACAGAAGGCTGACCACGGCCCGTACTCAGTGGACACGGGGGCGTGGTCAGATGTCTGCAGAAATGGACAAAGCTGTGGAAGCTTCTCCGCCCACCACGGGGGGCGTGCCCAGCTCAGCACGGGGCATGGTCAACGCTAAGATTTGCAGAATCTTGCAAATCTAGGTAGTACAGATACGCTTCTGCACATGGGGTCGGGCCCAGCGAACACGGGTCGTGTGGAGCGTAATGCAGACAATTGCAACTAATGAAGGAAGAGAAAAGGAATGGCCATAGGGGTGTGTCCGCTGGACACGGGGCCGTGGCCGGGCTTCTGTTCAGGCTATAAATATGGGTGCTTGGCTCACTTCAAAGGCATCCCTTGGGAAACCACCTCTCTCCCACTTTGCCACCACTCCACACCACTACAACACCCACATCCACCACCATCATCCACCTTAGAGTGTGTGTAGTAGTCTCGGGATCCAAGATTGATCGTAAGAGTTCTTGTCAATCAAAGGCGATGTTTGGCTAAGTCTCTTACATCACTTGGTGAAGATAAGCATTTAATTTATTACTTTTGATTTTTAATCTTTTCGCACTTTTATTTGGTTTTGAATTAATGACTTTAATAACTAGTTTCTTATGTTGAAGGTGAAACTTCTTTATCATTTGTCCGTGGTGTCTTGACATTACTTTACTGTCTATATAAAGTAAAAGATTTTCACCATTCATATCTCTATGGTCTATATAGAGATATGTTGGCTACCTGGTCGGAGGTTAAGGGAATGGTTTAGTAAGGTTCTTGCCTTGTTCAGTGTATAGATCCTGCAAGGACCTGGGTCAAGCTTACTAGGATCTCCTTCAATACCCACTGGTATTGGATGGCGGGGGTGCGAATGGCTTGATCCCCTCACATGTAAACTACTATTAATACATTAAACAGGCGACTTGGGATTGTATCCCTGCTGACTCAAACCACTTAGCCCAGGGTAACGTCCCCTTCAAAAGAGGGGCCTACCACTTTTCGCATTAATAACTTAATTAATTATCTTTCAATATTCCGACCCTTTGGGATTGTATCCTTGCTGACTTAAACCACTGGGTTAAGGGTAACGTCACCTTCAAAAGAGAGGCCTACTACTATAACTAAGATAATATCTTAATAAGTGCAAAAGTGAGGAAATCATCAAAGGATACATTAAAGGCGAGTCAGATCCAAGTGATTCATCTTGTCTATCTGTTTTTATTTTTATTTCAGCATTTTCAGTTTTCATACTTAAAACCTTTTCCAAAAATTTTTTAGTTTGATTAGACGTTGAGGATAAACTGGTACTAAAAGCTCTTGTGTCCTTGGACGACCTAGGTATCTTATCAACGCTATACTACGCTCACGATGAGTGCACTTGCCCATGTGTATGTTTAGTGTTAGTAGAATATCGTGTTTTATAAATTTAAAACTTGACTAATGCGTAAAATGGGCTTAAAAATATCAATAAAATCATAAGACACCTCGCACACACCAAGTTTTTGGCGCCGTTGCCGGGGACACAAGGATTTTAAGAAAGCTTAAAATCGACGGCCTAATCGTTTTTCAAAACCTTTTTCAAAACTGTGGGCACATTTTTACATTTTTAGGAATTTTTGCATTACAGTAACCTGAACACGGGGCCGTGCTCATTGAACACGCCCCGTGCTGCATAAAAAAAATAACAAAACACCCGTTTACAGAGTCTGAACACGGGGTCGTGCTCACTGAACACGCCCCCGTGCTGCACAAAACCAGTCACATTTTTCAAAACGCCCAGATACAGATCCTGACCACGGGCCGTGCTCATTGAACACGGGGTCCTGCTCAGCCTTTGTTTTTGTTTTTATTTTTGTTTTCTGGTCCCGAGACTCTGTTGTGGTCTGCTAAGTGATTCTTATGGAACAATACTCAGGAGGTTACAACTACCACTATGAGGAGGATGATTATGAAGAAGAGTATTGTACCATTTGTGGTAATCCTCATTCAATGCAATATTATGACCTCTTCGAACCATCCCCTTCGTACACATACTATAAGAAGCCTAGGTACGAGCCATCCACTTCATACACATACTATGAAGAGCCAAGGTATGAACCTTATCCCTCATACTCATATCTTGATGAACCAAGGTATGAGCCTTCATACTCATACTTTGAGGAACCAAGTTATGAGCCTTCTCCTTCATATACTTATTATGAGGAACCATGGCGTGAACAACCCACCTCATATGAGTATTATGAAGAACCAAGTTACGACCCTTATCCATCATATACTTACAATGAGGAACAACGGTATGAACCATCTACCTCATATGAGTATTATGAGGAACCAAGGATCGAACTTTCGAACTCAAGCTGTGGGGATATTTATTCTGATCGATTTGACGAACCACCAACTATCTCCCCCGCAGCCGAAAAGATAATAGAACACCTCAATACTACTGAGCGCTATGTAAAAGAAGCATGCGCAAGGGAAGAGGAACCCCGCACAAGGGAAGAGGTAATTTGTACCAAAGAAGTGATAGTAGAAGAGGTAAAAATGGAAGAACAAGTAAGTGAAAAACCAACACATGAACTAAACAACGAAAAAGGTGAGTCCGACAACGTTAAAATTCAAAAAGAGTCTAATTTTCATAAAATTAACCTCTCATCACCTTCTTTCGGAAACCATTGTTTAGTACCTACTCCTGCTATGTTTTTAAAAGAGTTAAACACTAACACTAAAATTGACGAAATAGTGAGCATTAAGTTAACAAATGATCATACTACACTAATAAAAGATGATCCATTTGAAATTAACATTACACAGGTTCCATGTTTCTTTCGAAATTTCTTTATTAGTAATATTACAATTGATAAAGATCTTTGTGTTAATATAATGCCAAACTACATTTTCGAAAAATTAAGTATTGGTGATTTTTCTCCACTTCAAATACCCATTTTTATATCTAATCAGAAAACAATAAAATCAATGGGAGTAGTTGAAGATGTGTTAGTCCAAACAAATTAAATGGTAGTCCAAACCGACTTCGTCATCCTTGATGACGCTCCACTAGTGTTGGGACACCCTTTTGTGAAAACCCACGAAGCTTTGAAAAATAGGAAGCAAAACAATCTACCCATTCAATTAGGGGCATTAAAAAAAGTGTCGATCTTGAGCGTTCAATGAAATATCCAATTGCCAATGATGACCCCCTAATTGAAGATGAAGATGAGCCACCCGATACGAAAGAAGAAATCGACCACTTTGTTGAAGAAGAGGTCACCATTGAACAAACCTTTTTGGTTCTTGACCAACATGAGCAACAAAATAAGGAGTCTCCTAAAGACCCACCACTCGAGCTTAAAGAACTTCCAAAAGGTTTGGAATATGCTTTTCTCAACAAGGATGGTAAGTTACCTGTAATTATTTCGTCAAAATTAACTAGTGTAGAAAAAGAAAAATTAATCACACTTTTGAAAAAAAAACACAAAAACGCGATCGCTTGGAAGCTTGTAGATATCAAAGGAATAAGCCCTTCCATGTGCACGCACAAATTTTTAATGAATGATGACTATAAACCGGTAATACAACCACAACGTAGAGTAAATCCAAACGTGGAAGAAGTGGTTAAAAATGAAGTCATCAAATTACTTGACGCCGGACTTATCTACGGACTTATCTACCCGATTTCCAATAGTCCTTGGGTAAGTTTCGTCCAAGTAGTTCCTAAGAAAGGAGGTATGACGGTGGTCACTAACGAAAAAAATGAATTAATACCAACAAGCACCGTCATCGGATGGAGAGTGTGTGTAGATTATCGTCGATTAAATGAGGCAACAAGGAAAGATCATTTTCCCTTATCCTTTATTGATCAAATGTTAGAAAGATTATCCGGTCACAAATTTTACTGTTTTTTAGATGGTTTTTTAGGTTACTTTTAAATACCGATAGCACCCGAAGACCAAGAAAAGACAACATTCACATGTCCCTATGGAACTTTTGCTTATCGACGCATGCCTTTCGGTCTATGTAATGCCCCCGCGACTTTCCAACGTTGCATGGTGGCCATCTTCCATGATATGATAGAAAAGACCATGGAGGTCTTCATGGACGACTTTTCTATCTTTGGAGATTCATACGATCATTTCCTCGATAACCTTGAACGAATGCTATCCCGATGTGAGGAAACTAACCTCGCCCTTAATTGGGAAAATGCCATTTCATGGTAACAGAGGGAATAGTACTCGGTCATAAAATCTTAAGCGAGGGAATGGAGGTTGATCGGACTAAAATATACACTATTTCCCGATTACCACCCGCATCCTCCGTTAGAGCCATCAGAAGTTTCTTAGGACATGCCGGATTTTATAGACGATTTATCAAAGACTTTTCTAAAATCTAAAGACCTTTAACAAAATTACCTGAAAAAGATGCTCCTTTCATCTTTGACAAGTATTGCAACCAAGCATTTTTAACGCTAAAAGAAATGCTAGTCAATACACCTATCATGATAGCGCCTGATTGGAAATTACCTTTCGAAATCATGTGTGATGCAAGTGACTTTGCAGTTGGAGCTGTCTTGGGACAAAGGAAAGATAAGCATTTTCACCTAATATATTACGCTAGTAAAACACTTAATGATGCACAAGAAAATTACACAACAACTGAAAAAGAATTACTAGCTGTAGTATTTGCTTTTGATAAATTTCGTTCTTATCTTGTTCTTTCTAAAACAATAGTTTATACAGACCATGCAGCCATTCGTTATCTCTTTAGGAAACATGATGCCAAACCACGTTTAATCAGATGGATTCTACTCCTCCAAGAATTTGATATTGAAATAAAAGACAAAAGATGAGCAGAAAACACCGCTGTAGATTATCTATCCAGCTTGGAAGATCCAGCTTTAGAGGAAGCTAGGGACGGGCTAATCAATGAAAAATTTCCAACGGAGTCCTTAGAGATGGTGGAATACCAAGAAGAGCCATTGGTACGCCGACTACGCCAACTACTTAGCTAGTGGGATAGTCGCAAAAGGATGGTCACATCATCAAAGAATTTTTTTGCCGATGTAAAGCATTATTTTTGGGAAGACCCTTGTCTTTTCAAAATGTGTGCCGACCAACTTATCCGACGATGCGTACATGGTGGTGAAACAAGAAGAATTCTTCGCCATTGTCATGAAGGTCCATACGGAGGACATCATGGTGCCGCTAGTGCCGCACGAAAGGTATTTGATATAGGATTTTATTGGCCAACCATTTATAAAGACGCCCAAAGTCTTATTACGACATGTGATGCATGCCAACGATCAGGTAATATTTCTTCCAAAAATGAAATGCCACAAAATGACATTCTTGTTTGTGAAATTTTGATGTGTGGGGACTCGACTTTATGGGACCTTTCTCACTATCAAAAGGAAACAAATATATACCTGTGGCAGTGGATTACTTGTCAAAATGGGCCGAAGCCGAAGCTCTTCCAACAAATGATGGAAGAGTTGTGGTGAGATTCCTGAAGCGATTATTTTCTTGTTTTGGAACTACAAAAGCATTAATAAGTGATAGGGGTACCCATTTTGGTAACCATCAACTTGAATTTTTTTTAACGAGATATGGGGTCTATCACCGGATCTTAAACGCATATCACCCTCAAACAAATGGACAAGCCGAAGTGACTAATCGAGGTTTAAAAAGAATAATTGAAAAAACCGTAAGATTAAATAAAAAGGAATGGGCTGATAAATTAGACGACGCTTTATGGGCTTTTCGAACGGCATACAAAACAACCATAGGTACCACCCCATATAAACTCGTCTATGGAAAAAGTTGTCATTTGCTAGTGGAAATTGCACACAAAGCCTACTGGGCAATAAAAAACGTAAACTTTGATATAGAAACTGCCGGTAAAAATCGATTTTGTCAATTAAATGAATTAGACGAACTAAGGAATCACGCATATTCCAACTCCGAAATTTGTAAGGAAAGAATGAAAATTTTGCATGATAAACACATTAAACCTAATGAATTTCGGGTAGGAGATCAAGTTCTATTGTTTAATTCACGACTTCGATTATTTCCCGGTAAATTAAAGTCTAGGTGGTCGAGACCTTTTTCTATGACCCATATTTTTCCACACGGTGCAATTGAAATTAAATCTCGGAATGGAATTCCATTCAAAGTCAATGGCCAACGGCTAAAGCATTATCAAGGATTCATTGGGGATGAAGAGGAAGAGATTTTGCTACAAGCGACCGAAGAATAAACACAAGTTTGTGCATCAACATCATATCTTGTAGGTAATGAACGTCGGGAAAGCTTCTAAAATCGGTAAGACTTCTAAAACCAAGTTTTGAGAAACAGGTCACTCACACGTGCACTAAAAAATAAATAAATAAAAAATATAATAATTTTTACCCGCCCACGAGGCCATTCCTGCTGGACACGGGGCCGTGGCTGGCTACTGTCGGGGATAAAACCCCTTTTGTCTTCTCATTTTCATTTCAACACGACCCGTTTCCCCGAAAACTCTCTGGTTTCTCTACGAATCTCTGCAGATTTTCACGTTCTTCCACCGTTCAACATCGTCAAGGTATGATTCTAACATCATAGTTAGTTAGATTCATGATTTGCATGTAGTTTAACATCAAAAATTTGCGGAAAAATCTTGGGTTTTTGAACTTGAACCAAATCAAACCTCAAATTTTGCTTAGATCTGTTAGTATTAGTATAGTGCATGTTATAGTAAGTAAATCAACTTGAATTGTTTGTGGATTTGCCCGATTTCAAACAAAAACCTCAAACCCTTGTTTTTAAACCGAACAAGATGAAATTAAAGGGGTAAACGGTTTGATTTTGAAAAAACGGCACTTGGAGTTTCATTTTCGGGGAAAACCGCCCTACTCAACCAAAAATTTTCAAGTTTTCAAAACCGGGTCAAAAAATGGGATTTTTGGGAAACAGACGCCTGACCACGTGGTCAGCGACCACGGGGGCGTGGCCAGCAAATTACTGTCAAACACGTGGCGTGGCCGGTGGCCACGGGGCCGTGTTCAGCTTGTTGTTTTCAGTTTTCTTCGGAAATTTATTGTTTCGTGCTAATTGTTTTGTGTTTTCTTTTAGATGGCCAGGAAATTCACAAGTTTCAACCAGAATGAATGGAACTATCAAGCCCGATTTGATGTTCTCAAGACAAGGCCCGAGAAAATTCCAAGACAAGTTTGCCTTGAAACCCTGGAAGCTGTGGGGCAGCTTGACCATTTCAACACCCTAGTCACGGGTCCACTTAGGGCAGCCCTCTACTAGACTCCATGCGGTCCACGAATATATCCTGGAGTTCTACAGCACATTCGCGTTCAAAGCCAAGGCAGAGCCTTTTGATGGGGAGGGGGTTGAATTCCGTTGTGCGGGAGAAGTGCTTTCAATCTCTATTGCACAGTTTGGGGGTACAAATTGGGTTGTTTTCCGAAGAGGACGCCGGGGAAGAAGAAAACACGGGTGGTATCCGTGAGATCTCACCCAACATGCGTCAGACGGCATGGTCTCAAATAGGGGAAGGTCCATACGATCCTAGCCAAACCAAAAGCTCCCAGTTTCGGGACCCTCTCTACCGCTACATTCATAGGGTCCTTAGCAACTCCCTCAATCAAATGTGAGATAGTACCGGTGTTGTCAGCCTACGTGATCTGACGGTCTTATACTTCATCCACAACCATGTCCATCTTGATGTCCCACACCTGCTACTCCGAAACATGCACTTGAACCAACTAGCCACCTCCCCGACACCTATCTTCTATCTTCTTCGGGGGATGGATCTATCGCCTTTACAAGAACTTTGTTCAAAGAATGCTGAAATCCTTCTGTAAAGGTCAATGGTTAGGCAATGTGGATCTCGTTCAATGCCGCTTAATGGGAATCATCAACGAGGCGGGTGACGGGACGGTCCGCTTCTAGACCGTTCAGGGGCATGTTTGGAACCCACAGGAGGCCCCCGTTCTTCACGCCACCCCAATCTGTCCTCCTCCTCAATTTCATGGCCAGTCGGGTTCATCCTCGTCTCATGGGGGTGGTTTTCCTAACTTTCAAAGCTTACATGATCTTTTGCAGGATAACCTGTTATGCACCCGCAACACCTACAACATGGCCAGTAACACCTACACCCGGGTCAGAGCAATGGAGAGGAACATATCCGATATGCAAGATGACATCAGCCACATCCGGGAGCACATGGTGTATCGAGGAGGAGACGATGAAGATGAGGACATGGATTGATGCGGAGGCGTCGGAGGTGGTGTGACACGGATGCAGCTTCTACCAGGTTAACCCTTTATCCCACGGACAATTATGTGGCCTGCATGCCAAAGTTTGAACAATTTACTTTCCTTTAACACTTTTACTTTTCTTCATTTTATTTTTTTAGTTTGTGTGATGTGGATGATTAACGTTGGTATATTTAGGATGTTTGTTATGTGTTGTGTGGTATGGTATTTAAGCAAAACAGGTACCTAGGAAGCTTGGAGGCACTAAGTATTAGTGCTACATAAGCCCGGAAACCCAAACCAAAAGCCAAAAACCTGTTTTCATTGATTGCAGACTGTTACCACGGGGCCGTGCTCAGCCAACACGCCCCCGTGTCCACTACCCTGTACCTGCTGTTTGTCTGAAAACTGCCCGCCATGGGGCCGTGTCCACCAGGCACACCCCCGTGGCCACCTTCTGTAAGTTTCTGTTACTGACACTCAGACCACGGGGCCATGCTCACCCTACACGTGGCCGTGGCTAGGTGCCCAGTAACACCAAATTTTGCTTTTAGTCACCCTTTTACACATTAAATCAACCTAAAAACTTATTTTTGGGACACATTGAGGAAAATGTGTAATTTAAGTGTGGGGGGGGGTGCTAAAACCTTGAATTTTGCAAGTCCTAACAACAAGCCTTACACAAAACTCTATTGGAACCGCTAATCACCCCCCAATTTTTTAAAAAAATTTCATTTTTTTTACTTGTCTTGGTTTAATTCAAGAATAACAAGTTCTAAAAAGGTTATATTTTTACAAATTTGCAACCGATAGCGTCGTGATAAAAATAACCAATATAAGAAAATTATGAAACGGCATGACAAATCTAGTTAAAATTTGATTATATATACTTGATCACATTATAAACCCATTCCCACAATAAGTGAGTTTTTAAACTAAATGCTCATTTTTCGTTTCTCGTGTGAATAGCCGCTTGGTTCTTGCGACGCTAGAACTTGCCACGAAAATACATTTCCGGTCCTTACCAACTTAAACCCAAGTAAGTAAATGACGGAGGCATTAGGACTAACCCATTTTCCTTTCAACACCATTATTTTTCATTTTCTTTATCACCTACCCAAAATCCCCCTAGTTAACCCCTATGAGCCTAAACCTTTTCATTTCTAAACCCATAAAACAAACACCCTTTACCCACCAAAACCTTTTTCTTTTCAACCCCTATATTTTAGTAAAAAGCTCGGTTTTCTTGTGACGCTTCTTTATAAAAAAAGTCTAGCAATAAACAAACAAGTTCCTCAAAGAGACTTTGTTTGAAAATGCTTAGTTTGAATAAAAGTCACAAAAAATAAATAAGTTTTACGACGACCGACGCTTTTTATGCTTTTAGCCATTTTTACTAACCACCAATCAAAACCACCTACCTTTAGCCCAAGCTTAACCCTTTCCCAAGTTCTCTTGATATTTACAAAGGTTTATAGTTAAAAAGGAGGAGGATTGATTGCTTGGCAAGCATATGGTAGTAGTAAGTTCCATGCCAGTCTCGAGTGTTTCAAAAAAATACACCTTCGGCCGAGTGTTGAGTGATCACCCGTGAGGTATGTGAACTTGTATATAAATGGAATTTTAAAGAGGCATGTTATGCCCAAATAAATAATTTCTCTTATGAAACGTTCTAAATAAATAATAACGAATAGGATTGTAAATAACATAAAAATAAAACCCAATAAAAATCTTGGATTCCCGACCCTCAAGACAAGCCCAAAACTTCTCTCCTACCTATTCCATTTGGGTGTGTAAGCCACATAATAAAGAGTTTTGCTTGAGGACAAGCAAAGATTCAAGTGTGGGGGTATTTGATGTGTGTAAAATGCAACATATAAATTACATCAAATGAGGCATAAAACTAACCCTTTTTTAGTACTAATGTTGGAAAAAAGTGTGTTTTTGTCTTCCTTTTGTATTTTCAGGACCAAATGAGCTTAAACGAACAAAAGGAACAAATATGCAGCAAAAACTAACACAAATACAAAGAAAAGGAATAAAAGTGGCATGCCTGACCCCTCAGCAGCATCCCCAAGAGCAAAACAAGAAACAGAAGGCTGACCACGACCCGTGCTCACTGGACACGGAGGCGTGGTCAGATGTGTGTTCAGATGTCTGCAGAAATGGACAAAGCTGTGAAAGCTTCTACGCCCACCACGGGGGCGTGCACAGCTCAGCACGGGGCGTGGTCAACGCTAAGATTTGCAGAATCTTGCAAGTCTTGGTAGTACAGATATGCTTCTGCACACGGGGCCGTGTGTGACAACTGTCAAATTTCCATGTATCCGTACAATAATTAAACAGTAATTTGTAGCTAAATGACTGTGCTTGATTTAAATTAATGACATGCATGCCTTCTGATTATTGTCATACACATACAAGTGCATCACATATTGCATGATATCATAACATTATTGCATGATATCATATCATTATTGCATGCAACACTTTATGATTCAAATGATGCACGAAACAAAGTTAGCACAGTTATCAGACAAACTAGAAGTACTGACGGGAGTTTAGTACTCAGACAGACATGGTATTGAGACACAGAATGAGCCAGAAACCAAGAGTTACACTAGTATAGTGTGTAGTAAGGATCATAAAACTGCCTTCCTAGTGATTGTTTAAGTGCCAGAAAGTGCCTAAAACTCACCCAAACAACAGAATTCTGCAATTTTTAGCAAAAATTAGGTTTTTAACAACATAACACTATGGAGAATTATGGTTTAATGGTCCAGAATACCTTCCTAGGTGTCGGGAATCAAAACTGTCAAAAAGGGAACATAAAGCACACTAAACTACGTAGTTTAGCAATTTAACGAACCGGTAACCAACCGAACAACCGGACACTACCCGAAACACCAAATTTTCACTAGAAGCATTGTTTTATCATTTCCAAGCTAGTTATGGTCACCGAATATCATAACACATCTTATAATTACATAACAACTAAAAACACTAACTTAAACACTTAGATTCTAACCAATATCCTTAACTTACCATTACATCCCAACCCTATACCCCTCCCCCCTTGTTTGGACGGTTACCATGGGTGGCCCACCCATGGATTTTCCTAAATTGTTTAGTAGATCATGTTGATTCTTTTAGAAATACTAAGACCATTGGATACTTGCATGTTGGAAACAACTTTAAATTAAACCCAAGATCTTCATAATCTTACATTTCACAAACAACACACTTCACAGTCTCTTCCTCTCCTCTCTTGATCTCGGCTGAGAACAACACAACCACCATCACTTTCAAGCTTCCATTAATCCATTCCCAAGTGCTACAAAGATGTAAGGAGCTAGGATAAGAAGCTAGGAGCCATTAGAAGTTGAAGGACCTCTCTCAAGAGCTTTTAACCACCAAGTTCATCATCTTCATCATCTTGAATCTCTTCTCTAGCCTTATGCTAGTAGTAAGACTCTTGAAAATTGTTTTTATTTCTTGTTATGATGGTTAAAAGATTATGTTAATGGTTAATCACAAAGATCATGAAAGAACAAGAACATAACTCCTAACATAAAGCTTAAAACCATAAACACATTTTTAAGGGTAACAAAGCTTACTTAACAACATACTAAGTTACTACAAATTTTTACAAAAAATTCAAGTTCATGATGTAGTGTAAAATGCATGATTTTGGCACATGGTAAGTGTTGATTGAATTGTTGTTGATTTGTGATGATTTTAAAAGAAAATGATATGCTTTGAGAGCATGGAAACCTCCATTTTTTAGGGGAAACTATAGCAAAATTTTTCTAAAATTTAAACACTTAGAAAAATATTTTTAAACAAGTGTTTATAAGTAAATTTTAACCATGGTTTTTCATATAAAATTTACCATAAATTTTGTTACAAAAATTATAAATGTTGGAGGTTGTTTTTGATAAATAAAAGTGACTAAATATGTATTTAGGAAATATATATTTAGATGTCACAATTTGTGTGATTACTTGTATATTATGTGTATTAATTATATTATTTTAGGACTTGAAATAATATAACTTACCAAAATTCCAAGGAAATGAATATATAATTTATACCCAAAAATTGGACAAACCAAACAAGGAGTACGGATTAGATATATATATTCCAGAATTGAGTTCAAATATATTTATATATATATCTTGACAAATAAGTTAAACAACATTTTGGAAACCAAAGAAATAGAAATTATAATTTTTACAAGTGTTACAAAAATATATCATATTTTTGTCAAGCAGAAAATACATTATTTTCGAATAAAGAAAGGATATATATTTTTTTTCTTGAAATATTAGAAAATACATTATTTTGAAGAAAATATATATTTTCTTAAACAAATTTGAATATATTATTTTTGGGGTGAAAAATGGATTTATAAATATTTTCTAAGTTAATCTTGAAAATATATTATTTTTGAGGTTAATATGAAAATATAATTATTTTTGGCAAGGAAAAATTATAGATAATTTTCTTTAAAAGTTTTCTTAAAATATATATATTTGAAGAATGTAAATTGGTGATTTTATTGGTTAAAATTAATATTCCGGAAAGTATAAATACAAAAATTAAGTATAAGAATACTTAATAAATACCATAAAAATACGTATTCTCGTACGTATAAATACACACCGGAATACGCCACCAATACTTGACAAAAATACACAAATCTAAGAATACATGTATAAGTATACCCATCCTTGGGAAAAAATATTCATGAAGGATTACAAAACATTTAAGTTAAAATATTATTATTTTAACAAATAATTATATACTTTGGAATAATATTGATGACATCAGGAAATGTAACTCGACGATACTAAGTCATAACAAATAAGACTAAAAGCCAAGGCACGAACCATCCATCTAATAAACCATAGCACGTCTGTAGGTAGTCGCGCGACCAAGGAGAAGCATTGAGTTATACCAGTTTACGAGACGCAAGATTGTGAGTTCATGTCCCCCTTTTCTTTTAATTGTTTTCAGTTTTACAACTTCGAGGTGAAATACATGTTACAAATGTTACAATGTTTACAAATGGTATGGTTAGCTAAGGAATGAACTGTTAGATCATGTGAATGGGTAGGCGTTAACTTGAGACCATTAATCCTTGTATAAGGACCGAGGGGCGTGAGTGATAGATCTATTTGGGTGTTGCGATCCCCACCCATGGGTCCGCAAGTTGACCGCATGTGGTGACTATGTCGTTCCAGCCGGGTGGCCTGATACAAAATACGCAAAGGATTGAGCCAACCTAAACCGTTACATACATATTAATGACCTTGGAAATCATTAATTGATCTGTTCCTAGACGCTTTCATACCGGTTTACAAATACATACTTACAAATGTTTACAAGGTTATTCGTGCACACATACGAAACACATGAACTCGCTTAACCTTTCTTGATGTTTTCAAACTGCATGTATTTCAGGAAATTGAAAATGGATATGGCGGGCGTCAAGGTTTCCAAGATGTGTCTACAATAAACGATGTCATCCAGTATTGGAGGGTTTGAATCGTGTATTTTATCTTTGATAGGACTACATAGTTAAAAACCTCATTTTATTAGTGTCTTTTGTTAAAGTCCATTATGGAACTTGAAACACTTGGTTGATTTGTATTTTAAACTTAAAGTCTTGGTTGGTATTAAACAATGTTGGTTGTATTATTTTGAAACTCTTTAATGGATGAACATCATGGTTTCTATCATATAGTTGTTTGTTATGGTTGAATGCAATGATATTAAGCAAGTCACGCGTAACACGCTTCCGCAAAAGTCAGGGTGTGACAGTTTGGTATCAGAGCGTCGATTGTGGCGAACTAGGATTCGTTCTCGAGTCTAGACTACAATCATTAGGGCTTTCTCATGAAAATATTTTTACAACATATTTTTCATTGCATACACAAAACGCCAAGATCCATGGAACAAACGTTTTACAAAAGGAAAGATAAGGAACACGAGCAAGGTCACAGTTGGTGGTTTAGTTTGCATGGGGTAGACTGATTAAGACATAAAAGTTTCATGTAGGATAAGGTGAATACATGATTAAGTGATGACTGTCTTTGTTTGCATACATTGCGTGTTAGTGGTTAATATATGTGCGCATGTTATGATTATTATGTTACAGGCACCCATGTTTTCCTCTAAGAGTGGGTTATCTGCCGCCCACAACCCGATGGCCATCGTTTTGGACGATGAGGTCATGCTTGAGCCGGAGATATTCACATCAGACACCGATAGTGATCCCGAGATGCTGTCTGAGGATGAGGACGACTTTCAGCCATTCGCATTACCGGATTTTGGCGATGGCATACGTATAGCTAATGGCGTTCCCGTTGAGGATTTTTTTGATATTCCTGCTCCTGTCCATGACCATCTCATCATCGGTCACCCTGATGGTGAGCATGTCATCACACCGATCCTCGACGCTGTTCCCCTTGTGGTCATTCCTCCTGAGGATTGGCCCTTTGATGACTTGTTTGACGATGATGTCGATTTACTTTTGGATGGTCCCCCAGTTGACGCTCAGGGCGACGAGGAGAATGATGATGATGTTGTTGTTGTACCTCCACCTGCTATTTCAGTTATCGAGTTATCCTCCTTTGAGTCTGTGACTTCCTCAGCCCTGCAGGCGGTATGACTGCAGCTCTATGCCACTGATTTCGATGACGACACTACGATGTCTACCGCACCACTATCCCCTACTTGAATCCCCACACCTCCACACGACCTAGAGCCTGTCCCTGAGCCAGATCCTGTCCCTTTTGGCCAGCCTGATATTGCACCTCTTGTTCAAGAGCCGATACCTGCACCTATTGATCTCCCACTTGTTGAGCCACTCATTCCACTACCTCCACCCGTTGATGTTGCTCTCCCACCTCCTGTTGAGTCTGATGTTCACCGTACTGACCTACCGATTGTCTTCCTACAAGAGATCCCTGCACCCCGTCCAGGGGAAGGTACCTCGGGCCAGCCCCCGAGTTATAACCCATTTACTTTAGCAGCTTTCCCTCCGATCCCACATGCTACACCTTTCACTCCCTTTACATCTACATCGCTTGACGAGCCATTTCGATGGTTCCCTCCCTATACCATGCCTATCTCAGACCCCTATCATCCCTCACATTATGGAGGCTACACACGGGATGAGTTGCTTTGTCACTCCAGTTACAGTTTGAGATCTTGAGTCATAGAGTTCTAGAGCTCGAGCTGACTCCTTCATGCCCTCCACCTTGTCCCTGTCATTGTACTTTTGTCCCTCCACACTCATCATAGTCAGCTCCATTCGTACATCCACCCACTGCTCCCGTACCTATCCCGGGTTTTGATGCCTGCTTCCTTACTGTCGAGCAGCAGATTAGCTTCTTGCTTGGCCGTGTATATGAGCTCGAGGAGGAGCTCACACATGTTCGCAATTTGCTTTTCTTCCCCCTCCTCCTCTGCCATTAGCATAGTAGGTTTTTGGTTTTATGCAGATGCATTACTTTTAGTAAGAGCACTACAATTGAGCCGAGATTGTGAAGACAGGAAGACCAATTTTTGACTATGTTATTTTTGTATATTGACAGACTTATTTAACAAGGGTAGTGTGACCCTATGTATCTTTTGATATGATACAATGTGAAAACAATGTAATTCGTGGTTGACGATTAATGAAAGCTCAATAGTCGTGTTCTCATTAAATACTTTGTTGGATTACATGTTTCATGCTATGATTATGTTGTTGCGTGGTTATTTGATATGATGATTGCTTATATATATGTACATACGACCTCTAGACAACTATTTATTTATTTAATGAATAAGGCATGACCTATCCGATCTTCTTCTTAGAAGAAGAATGCCGCCGCGAAGGAATACCGATACCAACAATCCTCTGCCAACGACAGAGGCGGAATTACAAGAGCGCATCTCACAGGCCATCGTACAGCACGAGGCCCCTCGCTCTGAACACAACAGAGGTACCTCAGGGAATAACCCACCAATTGGTAATGTTTAGTCACCTAAGACACATTACAATACGTTTGGACATTTCCAAGTGTGCTTTGCTAATGCTTTCTATGAATGATGTTGCTTGTGTATAGCCTGTACCTATAAACAGTTCTTGGAGTGCAAGCCCCTGAATTTCAATGGCACTGGGGGTACCGTCTCCTTCATACGCCGGGTGGACAAGACGGACTCTGTTTTGAGAATGAGTAAATGTGCTCCAGAGCAAAGAGTTATGTACATTTCTGGACTGTTTATAGACGGAGCGTTGTCGTGGTGGAACCTTCAGGTTCAGACGTTGGGTGAGGCTGCTGCGTATGCTTTGATGTGGAATGAACTGAAAGAGTTGATCCGTAAAAATTATTGTTCTCGAGCAGAAATCCAGAAGTTGGAAACGGAATTCTGTAACTTGAAAATGGAAGGTCCAAAGGTGGCTGAGTATGTGTAGAGATTTCATGATTTGTCGAGAGTTGTTCCTTATTTGGTGGAGCCGGAGTTTAAGAGGATTGAACGCTTCATCTGGGGATTGGCACCTCATATTCTGAGCATGGTGACAGCATCTAAGCCTCCAACAATTACCGAGGCTATTGACTTAAGTGTAGCGCTTACGGAGGAAGCAGTTCGGTTGGGAAAGTTCTCAATTTCTGAAACAAAGAAGAAAGAGACCCATGTGGAGTCATCTGGGGATAACAAGAGAAAGTTCACTAACTTCAAGAAAGGCACTCGAGTGAACAACAAAAATTCTAACAAGCATAGGGATACCAACCCGCCAGCCGAGGTCAGGACTGGCGCTGCAACCACCGAACTTAAAGGAAGAGGGTACATGGGCACTCTGCCTAAGTGTGACATCTGTCAGCACCATCACACCGGACGATGCAGGTGTGGGAGATGTGAGAACTGTGGCAAAGTGGGGCATGCCAGGGAGGCATGCTGGTATGGTGCTGGACGTGGAAATGGAGGATAGGGTGGTAATGGAAACCGTGGTGGAAATGGAAATCAGACTGGAAACCGAAATCAGGGAGGAAATGGTAATTTTGGTGGAAATGGGAATCGTGGTGGTTTTGGGAACCAAGCGAGTAACGGAAATCATGGAGGAAACAATAACAACAACAATCAGGGCGGAAACGAAAACGACAATGGACGCTGCCAAGGTTGTTTTGGTTGTGGTGAAATGGGGCATTTTAAGCGGGACTGCCCAAAAAATAATCAGGCACGTGGAAGGGTGTTCACCATTGGAGCTAGGGAAGCATGCCAGGATCCAAACGTGGTTACTGGTACGTTCCCTATTAATCAACGTTATGCATCTGTGATGTTTGATACTGGTGCCGATTTTAGCTTAGTATCTCTAGACTTTAAGAATATAATTGGTTTACTTGCAAGTAAGTTAGACGTCCCGTACTCGATAGAACTGGCTAATGGAAAGCTAGTAGAAGCTAATGAGGTGATTAGAGGTTGTGTTATAGAGCTTGGAGAGCGTGAGTTTTCGATAGATCTTCTGCCAGTTTATTTGGGAAGCTTCGATGTCGCGGTTGGGATGGATTGGTTGTCTAGAAACTGTGCAGGGATAGTGTGCCATGAGATGACCATTCGCATCCCGATGGCGAATGAAGAGATGATCATGATTAATGAAGAGAAGCATGATACGCCTTTGCGGATTATTAGTTGTATGAAAGCACAGAAGTGTCTACGTAAAGGATGTGTTGACTTATTAGCTCATATTGTGGATAAGAAAGCCGAAGAGCCGAAGCTTGGAGATATCCTTGTGGTAAGGGAATATCTGGAGGTCTTCCTCGAAGACTTGCCAGGATTACCTCCTCAACGACAAGTCGAATTCCACATTGACTTGGTTCCAGGCACCGCTCCTGTAGCCAAAGCACCTTATCGACTTGCACCTTTAGAGATGCAAGAATTATCCACGCAGCTTCAGGAGTTATTGGACAAGGGATTCATAAGGCCGAGCTTCTCGCCTTGGGGAGCTCCAGTGCTGTTCGTCAAGAAGAAAGATGGTAGCTTTCGAATGTGTATCTATTACCCGGAGCTGAACAAGTTAACCATCAAGAATCGGTATCCCTTACCGAGGATTGATGATTTATTCGACCAACTGCAAGGATCAAGCTACTATTCCAAGATTGATCTTCGATCGGGTTATCATCAGCCACAGATTCAGGAGGAAAGTATACCGAAAATTGCATTTAGAACTCGTTATGGAAATTACGAGTTTCTAGTGATGCCGTTCGGATTAACCAATGTACCGGCAGTATTTATGGATTTGATGAATCGAGTGTGCAAGCCATATCTCGATAAATTTGTGATCATGTTTATCGATGATATTTTGATTTATTCGCAGACAAAGGAAGATCACGCGCAACACCTCAGAGCCATTCTAGAGCTGCTTAAGAAGAAAAAGCTCTACGCTAAGTTTTCGAAGTGCGAATTTTGGATTCGCGAAGTACAGTTCCTCCGAAGACACCGACCGAGATCCGACAGTTTTTGGTTTTAGCAGGCTATTATCGCAGATTCGTCGAGAATTTCTCCAAGATAGCTCAACCGCTGACCTCCCTTACTCAAAAGGACAAGAAGTATGAATGGGGAAATAAGCAAGAAGAAGCCTTCCAGCTGCTCAAGAATAAGCTATGCGATGCACCGATATTATCCCTACCTGAAGGCACGGAAGACTTCGTGGTATATTGTGATACTTCGCGTCAGGGATTGGGTTGCGTGCTCATGCAACGCCAAAAGGTTATCGCTTATGCTTCACAGCAACTGAAGGTCCATGAGAAGAACTATACCACTCATGATTTGGACCTAGGCGCAGTGGTGTTTGCTTTGAAGATCTGGCGACATTATCTGTATGGTACTCGATGTACTATTTTCACAGATCACAAGAGCCTTCATCACATATTTGACCAGAAAGAGCTTAATATGCGACAGCGACGTTGGGTTGAGTTGCTAAATGATTATGACTGCGAGATCAAGTATCATCCTGAAAAGGCGAATGTGGTAGCAAACTTCTTAAGTCGAAAGGAAATGATTAAGCCCATAAGGGTTCGGGCTTTAGAAATGATTATTCAGACGGATCTCACTTCACGTTTATGTGCCGCACAACGAGAAGCTTTTAAGAAGGAGAATCTTAAGGCAGATTATCTATGAGGAATGGAGAAGAAGTTGGTGCCTAACGAGGAAGGAACCTTGTATTTCATGGGACATATATGGGTTCCGCTTTATGGTGGTATTAGAGAGGTTATTTTCGATAAAGCTCATAAATCGAGGTACTCGATCTATCCAGGATCGGACAAGATGTACCAAGATCTGAAGGATTACTATTGGTGGCCAAGACTCAAGCGTGACGTTGCCATCTACGTTGGAAAGTGCCTAACCGGTGCCAAGGTGAAGGCCGAGTATCAGAAACCTTCAGGTCTTCTGCAAAAACCTGAAATACCCATGTGGAAGTGGGAATAGATCTCAATGGACTTCATAACAAAGTTACCCAGGACTCCTAGAGGACACGATATGATTTGGGTAATAGTGGATCGATTGACCAAGTCTGCGCACTTCCTACCGATTCGAGAGAAGGATAGCACAGGGAAGCTAGCTGAGCTTTACCTCAGGGAGATAGCGGCACGTCATGGAGTGCCTATCTCGATAATTTCAGATAGAGATGGACGGTTTGTATCAAGGATTTGGCAATCCTTTCAGGAAGCCTTTGGGTCTCAGTTGAATCTATGTACGGCTTTTCACCCACAGACTGACGGTCAGAGCAAAAGAACTATTCAAACGTTAGAAGACATGCTCCGCGCTTGTGTAATGGATTTGGGTGGCAGTTGGGATACTCATCTACCTCTGGTTGGGTTTTCCTACAATAACAGCTACCATACAAGTATTCAAGCCGCCTCGTTCGAAGCCCTCTATGGCATAAATGCCGCTCACCGTTGTGTTGGGCAGATACAGGAGACATACAGATGGTTGGCCCCGAAATAATTCAAGAGACAACTGATAAGATCATGCAGATCCGAGAGCGCATCGAGGCGGCTCGTGATTGACAGAAGAGTTACACGGATCAAAGGCGAAAACCTTTGGAATTCGAAGAAGGAGACATGGTTTTGTTAAAAGTCTCACATTGGAAAGGTGTAGCACAATTTGGGAAACATGGCAAGTTAAACCCACGTTACATAGGGCCATTCAGGATATTGGAAAGAATTGGTACCATAGCGTACAAGTTAGAGTTACCAGAGGAACTGAACGGTGTTCATGATACATTTCATGTATCAAACCTGAAGAAAAGCCCAACCTAGGAGACAGTTATCATCCCTGCTGATTAAGTGCATATAGACGACACTCTCCACTTTACTGAAGAACCCATTGAGGTTACAGACTGGAAGGTTAACAAGACTCGGAGGAGTAGTGTTAAGCTTGTCAAGGTTCGTTGAAACTCACGTCACGGCCCAGAGTTTACTTGGGAGCATGAAGATCGAATGAAATCAAAGTACCCACATTTGTTCCCTAACTCCCCTGCAACCGATAACGTAACTTAAAATTTCGGGAAGAAATTTTCTTAACGGGGGGAGAATGTGACAACTGTCAAATTTCCATGTATCTGTACAATAATTAAACAATAATTTGTAGCTTAATGACTGTGCTTGATTTAAATTAATGACATGAATGCCTTCTGATTATTTTCATACACATACAAGTGCATCACATACTGCATGGTATCATATCATTATTGCATGCAACACTTTATGATTCAAATGATGCACGAAACAAAGTTAGCACAGTTATCAGACAAACTAGAAGTACTGACGGGAGTTTAGTACTCAGACAGACATGGTATTGAGACACAGAATGAGCCAGAAACCAAGAGTTACACTAGTATAGTGTGTAGGAAAGTAAGGATCATAAAACTGCCTTCCTAGTGATTGTTTAAGTGCCGAAAAGTGCCTAAAACTCACCCAAACTGCAGAATTCTGCAATTTTCAGCAAAAATCAGTTGTTTAACAACATAATACTATGCAGAATTATGGTTTAATGGTCCAGAATACCTTCCTAGGTGTCAGGAATCAAAACTGTCACAAAAGGAAACATAAAGCACACTAAACTGCGTTGTTTAACACTTTAACGAACCGTTAACCAACCGAACAACCGGTCTCTACCCGAAACACCAAATTTTCACCAGAAGCACTGTTTTATCATTTCCGAGCTAGTTATGATCACCGAACACCATAACACATATTATAATTACATAACAACTAAAAACACTAACTTAAACACTTAGATTCTAACCAATATCCTTAACTTACCATTACATTACATCCCAAACCCTATACCCCCCCTCTGTTTGGACGGTTACCATGGGTGGCCCACCCATGGATTTTCCTAAATTGTTTAATAGATCATGTTGATTCTTTTAGAAACACTAAGACCATTAGATACTTGCATCTTGGAAACAACTTTAAATTAACCCCAAGATCTTCATAATCTCACATTTCACAAACAACACACTTCACACTCTCTTCCTCTCCTCTCTTGGTCTCAGCCAAGAACAACACCACCACCACCACCATCACTTTCAAGCTTCCATTCATCCATTCCCAAGTGCTACAAAGGTGTAAGGAGCTAGGATAAGAAACTAGGAGCCATTAGAAGTTGAAGGACCTCTCTCAAGAGCTTTTAACCACCAAGTTCATCATCTTCATCATCTTGAATCTCTTCCCTAGCCTTGTGCTAGTAGTAAGACTCTTGAAACTTGTTTTTACTTCTTGTTATTATGGTTAAAAGATTATGTTAATGGTTAATCATAAAGATCATGAAAGAACAAGAACATAACTTTTAACATAAAGCCTAAAATCATAAGAAACTATGTTGTTTAAGTGTATGTGTGTATCTTGATTGTAGATTACTTGTGTTTATGAAGTAAAACATCATATGAAATTAGCTAGATTGTGATTAAACACATGATCTAGCAAGTGAGAGGATGATCTTGTGAGAAATCAAGATGATCATCCCTTTATGTAAACATGAACTTGGAAGATGAAGTTGTTTTGATGAATGATGATGATTAAAACATAACATAAGCCTTGTAGAAGGATGATTTCAAAGATAGTTTTCTCAAGAAACCAAGTTTAATTACAAGATTTACATAGACATGATTTTAAAGAAACTAACCATGTTTTTAGTGTTAAATCAAGTATAGAAACATGTTACTAACAAGAAAAATTCAAGAAGAAATATTTTTGAAAAATCATTTTACAAGTTGTGAAGACTAAATTCTTCAAGAATGATATTTATGAACAAATAAACACACTTTTAAGGGTAACTAAGTTTACTTAACAACATACTAAGTCACTACAAGTTTTTACAAAAATTTCAAGTTCATGATGTAGTGTAAAATGCATGATTTTGGCACATGGTAAGTGTTGATTTGTGATGAGTTTAAAAGAAAATGATATGCTTTGAGAGCATGGAAACCTTCATTTTTAAGGGAAAACTATGGTAAAAATTTTCTAGAATTTAAACACTTAGAAAAATATTTTTAAACAAGTGTTTATAAGTAGATTTTAACCATGGTTTTTCATATAAAATTTGCGAAAAATTTTGTTACAAAAATTATAAATGTTGGAGGTTGTTTTTGATAAATAAAAGTGACTAAATATATATTTAGATGTCACAATTTGTGTGATTACTTGTATATTATGTGTATTAGTTATATTATTTTAGGACTTGAAATAATATAACTTACCAAAATACCACGAATTATAATACAAAATATTACCAAAATTCCAAGGAAATGAATATATAATTTATACCCAAAAATTCGACAAACCAAACAAGGAGTACGGATTACATATATATATTCCGGAATTGAGTTCATATATATATCTTGACAAATAAGTTAAACGGTATTTTGGAAACCAAAGAAACGGAAATTATAATTTTTACAAGTGTTACAAAAATATATCATATTTTTGTCAAGTAGAAAATACATTATTTTTTAATAAAGAAAGGATCTATATTTTTTTTCTTGAAATATTAGAAAATATATTATTTTTGGGGTGAAAATGGATTTATAAATATTTTCTAAGTTAATCTTGAAAATATATTATTTTTGAGGTTTATATGAAAATATAATTATTTTTGCCAAGTAAAAATTATAGATAATTTTATGTAAAAGTTTTCTTAAAATATATATATTTTAAGAATGTAAATTGGTGATTTTATTGGTTAAAAATAATATTCCGGTAGGTATAAATACAAAAATTAAGTATAAGAATACTTAATAAATACCATAAAAATACGTATTCTCGTACGTATAAATACACACCGGAATACGCCACCAATAATTGACAAAAATACACAAGTCTAAGAATACATGTATAAGTATACCCATCCTTGGGGAAAAATATTCATGAAGGATTACAAAACATTTAAGTTAAAATACACTACGTCAAAAAAGGCGTACGGCCACACAAAAAAAGTGTGACCATACGCCTTTTGCCACACTTTTTTTTTCCAACTCAAGTGTGACCAAAGGTCGAGTCATCGTAGGTATTATACGGCCACATTCACGTTTAGTGGCCGTAGCAACTTAAAAGTGTGGCTAAAGGGTACCACTATTTCTTGCTGGAATCAAATTTTTGTACAATAAGTGTGACTAAAGGGTAGCAACAGCCACATGAATTTATTGTAAGTGTGGTCATTTCTATTATTTAGTCACATGAGTTTACTGTAAGTGTGGCTAAAAACTATTTCTAGACACACAAAACAATTTTATAAATTTAAAAGTGACTATTGTCTAACCTTTAGTCACACATAAAGTTTTATAATTTTAAGTGTGGCTATTGTTTAACCTTTGGTAACACATTCTTTTTTTTTTCTGCTGACATTTGCTATCATTCCGTCATACAAAAAAAATAAACTGACGATAGTGTGGCTATTGTTTATGTAAAGCCACATGAAGTTTTGTGCTTTTAAGTGTGGCTAATGGCTAACATTTGGTCACATATTATTTACTTTTCTCATGACATTTGCTATCATTCTGTCACATAAAAAACAAAGTAATGATAATGTGGCTAATGATTATGTAAAGCCACATGAAAGTTTATAATTTTAAGTGTGGCTATCATCTAACATTTGGCCACACATATTCATTTTGTGCATTACGTATGCTATCATTCCGTCACACCAAAATAAACAAAATGGCGATGGTGTGACTAATGATTATGTAAAGCCATATGAAATTTTGTAATTTAAAGTGTGGCTATTGTCTAATCTTTGGCCACACATAATATGTTTTACCTATGACATCACAATCGCTAACATTTCGTCACACCAAAATTTACAACGTGACGATGATGTGACTAATGATCATGTAAAGCCACATGAAAAATTATAATTTTAAGTGTGGCTATTGTTTAACTTTTGGTCACACATAATTTATTTTTACATGACACTTGCTATCATTTTGTCACACAAAAATAAAATGACAATAGAGTGGCTCATGTTTATGTAAAGTCACATGAAGTTTTGTGCTTTTAAATGTGGCTAATGGCTAACTTTTGGTCACACATAACTTTTTTCCTGTGATGTTTGGTATGGTTTCATCACACAAACAAAAAACAAAGTGCCTATAGTGTGGCT
Organism: Helianthus tuberosus; assembly: GCA_030545235.1. Lineage (NCBI taxonomy): Eukaryota > Viridiplantae > Streptophyta > Magnoliopsida > Asterales > Asteraceae > Helianthus > Helianthus tuberosus. The sequence continues at coordinate 112,910,405 of CM060378.1, forward strand.
AATGATCATGTAAAGCCAAAGAAAATTTTGTACTTTTATGTATGGCTATTGACTAACATTGGTCACACATATTTATAATGGTTCCATGTGGTCATTTTCATATAATTAGCATTTTTATATTCTTTTTTTTTTTGTAAAACTAAACAACACCAAACATAAGAAAACTTAAAAACCAAATAATATTAACAATAATAAACCAAAATCCATTACATAAATTTAAAATTTAAATACCAAATACATAAGCTTCTATCAAAAGATATCTCCAAATGATGCAACAAGTGCAACAGAACCTGCATCACTACTAGCAGCACTTGCAATAGCAGCAAACCCATCTGCTCCAATTGCTTACATAATGGTGCCTGTTGTAGGAGCTAATGCATAATCACCTGAAGCAAACCTTAATCAGTTACTGAGTGACAATAAATACTTTGTTTGCTTCGGATGCTATCCGTGAGTGAAATCTGAACACCACCAACTCCCCTTCCCCTAGCTACTTTCTGCACTTCGTTAATCACCCTACAGAAGACAATTGTTTAAAGATAAGACTCTATTTTAAATTCAGAAAATATTGAAGGAGCCTGTATACACAAAAAAAAATATAGGTCAAAAGATCTTAAAGGGCCGTAAAACATTTAGTCACCAAGTTGAAAAACAAATGCCTTAACTTTTTAATACTTTTTCCGGTTCTCTACCACCAATCGTTCTCTCATCTATATAGCAAGGTATATTAGAGATATGTTAGTAAAAAAAGGAGATGAAATCACATAATAAATGATTGATGTTGATATATGTACTTACTTGCATTGAAGCTCTAATGATGTTAAGCTATCATGTTTTTGAAAAACTAGTATTTGCGTAAACTTAAAAAAAAAAAAAAACTTCATGCATGCAAAATTACATCACAACTAACAATCCAAAAGAAGAAAGACTAACTAAACCATACTTGCAGTGATCGAGTTTGATACAATGTTGACTTGCTAGAATGCAGGACACTGCCCCACCACATTCCCATCATTAGCGAGCTCAACGTCCCCGCCATCGCTATCTTTGCTGCCAACTTGTTGTTGGCACCCCCCACCGTTGCAACCATCATCGCCGCCACCACCACCACCATAATCAAAACGTTTTTAACAAATTTACAAACCAAACGTGATTATGTTGTCAAACAACTAAATTAAAACTTGGAGAGAGTATCAATATGGTATCTCACATTTTCCAATAGGTAATCGGTGGATTGTGCATCAGAACCCACATCTGTACTCCTGTGTACGATTTTGACATGAAATTCGTCGTGTAGATGAGCAAGACCCCTAGCTATCCCAAATATTATTTCTTAGCGTTGATTCCAGTTTAGAGTCCCCCTTTTTTAGCCTCCATCATGATAATTTTGTTAGCTTATATACCCAATGTTTTAAGATGGTGATTTTATCTGAAAAAAGCCAGTAGCTTAGTATGGTCACTCCCAACTTACCCCATAAGAACCGGTCAAGACTTCCATTCGGCATATATTCCAGAACTAGAATTAAATAAGATTCTTCAATGGATAAGGTCACTAGAATATCTTTCCAGTATACATACTTCAGTGCAAGCGAGGCTGCAAGCTGTTTATCTTTCAACCTTAGGCAATACTGCCAGCTATAACTTGGTATCCTAAAAGTTGAATGACCTGATCGATTATAAACAGCATGATCTTCCTCTTCACGTTCAATTAATCACTTAAGTAAATGATCCGAAGCACCATCGCGTAAGCATCGATCAGAAAGAGCAAGAGCGTCTATTAATTTTCCTTCTTCTATCAATCTAGAATTTTCATAAATGATGAGTAAGCAACAATGGGCAGTTTAGATGTTACTGTGACAGAAATAAGAATATATATGTGTGGGTGTGTATGTATTTAAAATATTTGTACCTTTCAACAGCTTTTTCGTATGGTTTTTCGTTCTCCCATCCGAAAGAAAGGAAGACGGTTGTATCAGTTTCAATAGTCTCTGACTTGGGAGAATCTTGCCAAATACCACTTTCATTTGCGGTTTCGGGAATCACAGATATGATGAAACGCTTCACAGAAGTTTTTACCTCACTTCCATCATTAATTGGGTGTTCCGTAGTTACAGCAACCTCCGAAACTCGATGAAGATTAGTTTGCATTTGTATCCACCGATTCAAGGTTGGAAATCTCTCTGATTGATCAAGTGCAAACTCATAGAATAATCTATCAGTATCGCGTTTCATCACCGAGCCCTCGGTTAAAGAATTTGATATGGTGGAGTCACCCCCTCCGTATAAAATACGACTCCCGAAAACACATGCTAACACGGCTCTAAGCCATAGCCCACTAACAACCATTGCTTTCTTAGAGTAGATACTCCTGTAAGTGAAGGAGATATTGGAAATCATGGCACTGATAAAGCCTAGCCCGTTGAATGACAGCTCAGTCAAAGAGGCCATTGACACACCTGCACATTTGGACTTATTTCAGCTTTTAATAGTACAAATGACCTATTAAACATAATATTAACGTAAAACGGTTTGGAAGAAAAAGGGCAGACCAATAACAACAGGAGCCAAAGAAAGCCATAGAGTTATGGGAAGCGACTGTCCGAGAATCATAGTTATCAAAGGCGTGAAGCGCACTCTAGGCGCATAGGCACTGATTAGGGCCTAGGCGATAGGCGCAAATAAAGCGTGCGCCCGAAAAAAAAAAGCGATAAGGTAGTAGATAATTCAAAAAATAAAAAAATAGCTATTTATAATTTATATATGTATTTATAATGTTAATTTTATACTTTTTATGTATAAATTAAAAAGTTTAAGGACCAAATGTAAACTACTGAAGGTACAGGGGGTTAAATGTTTAAATACACAAACAAGTTTTACACTTTTTAAGTAAAAAAAATACAAGTTTTAGGGACAGAATGTAAACTAGGGAAAGATAGAGGGGTTAAATGTTTAAATACCTAAACTTATTTAAAACCCTAAAAGCCTAACACACTCATGAACGCAGCCGCTCTCTTCTTCTTCTTCCCCGTTCTTCCAGGTTTCCGGCTGAAAGCAGCACCGTCGCCGGAATTAAATACGCATGGGATGAAATAAGCTGCACTATTATTACCTAGTAACTATAAGCGCAGTAAATGCGAGTCGCCCAGAAAAAGCGCCTAGGCGCCAAAAGCGCTCGCTTTTGATAACTATGCCGAGAATAAATTGAGAAGCAGCAGCATTGAAGAATGGCTCAAGGGCTGTTAAAAAAATTAGCAAGGAGTCATTCGTTGAGAAAGTACGTAACAAATTGTATACGAATGTAAATGTAGATAAATTATCTTTGATTGTGTGGGTGAATGAGACTGCAACGGCTGCAAATGATATGTTACTGGTGACATGGCCTAGAGCATGACAAAAAGCCACAGGAATAAGAAGCTTCAGAAGGTTCGAGTCAATGGGCTACACAAGAATAACCACAACAGGTTACTTAACTACCTTTTGACGGTAGAGGTGCCAGTTTCAACCCGCTTTTGATAAATGGGTCGGTTTTGGGTCATATTTTTTTCTAATAGGTCAAATGGGTAGCATAAGAAAAACTAGGTAGAATGAAACCGGTCTGTTAAATTTTTTGCAATCCATAATATAACATTAAATATTTATTAAATTCATGAAGGAAAAGAAAAACAGATGGATTTAGGAAATTCAAGACTTACAGCGCGTTTGGGTTGACCAACAGTCCAGCTACCAAGACAATAAACCACTCCGACAGCTAAATGAATGACTGATACGAAACTGCAAATGTACAGAACAATGCACTTAACATATTGTTGATCATATGGCCAAATAACAGTATATATGAAGTTAGAATGAACATCAAATTACCAGGGATAAGGGAAGTAATTGTAGATCTTGTTGAGTATGTTGAAGATGACATTCAAAAAGTACCTTCAAAACAAACAACAATTAGACCATTATGTATGAAACGGTTGTTATAATCAGTATGCATGACCCAACTTCTTTTCCCACCAAAACAAACGGTAGCTGAACAATGATCTCAATATTTGGCAATCAAATTAACTCACATACAAACACAAATTACAAAAAAAATTGCTCTTTCTCAAACTTGGACTTTTTTCTTATATTTCATGAAACATTAGGCATTTATAGGGCTAAAAACGTCGTTTGCAAAAGAGCGTTGGTCACGAGTCATGATCCAAACTGTATTAAATATACAAGACATCCTATCATAATGGGAAACCCAAAAAAAAACATTACACATACATAGATATAATTTATAATAAGAAAATTCATAATGTTGTGACATTCTAAAGTTGGTAAAAGTGTTCATCCTCTCTTTGACTAACATTGCTTTCAACCTTAACTTATTATCATTAATTAACTACCAAACGTCCAAAAAGTTTTTTAAACATGATAATATAATGTTTCCAGCCCAAATATCAGCCATTAGCCGTTCAAATAATAATATTAATATACAAACAATATTTTTTTTCTTTTCTGAACAACAACTCCTAAAATAATTAGGATAAATAATTCATACTTGCATCCTGCAAGATTTGAACTTTAAACCTTTTAGTTGTGAGGACTCTAACAGGGGAGAGTTTCACAAGATGCTTTACGACATCTAACTGAAGAGGGTACAGGGGAACTCCAGGTGTGGCAGAGGACGGACAATAAGAACTCGGTTTGGCACTAATAATGTCATGATTTCCACCAGAAAGAAGACGCTTATAATACACCCCTTAAAACAATACTTGATTAAAGGCACCAGCATTATTTCTATCAACAATCCAAATATACCCATTTACTAAACCCCAAACCACCCAAAATTCACCATCTTCCATCACCGAATCAGCAAATCATAAACAAATCAAAACAAAGACATATCAAATCTATAAACTCAAAGAATGAAACCAGACTACCTGAGTGCCCAATCGGCCCTTGAGTCATGATTTAGTCACGTCCGTACAACAGCTCTTTAACGCCGCCAATTTCGGTTTCATCGTAGATGTAGATCTTGAGGGTGATGTCGGAACCGTATCCACTGCGGGGGCCACCGTATGTAATCGCCTCCGTCGTTGGATAAACGAACGATGTTGTTAGTGTGAAGTGATTGGTCCGAATAGTCTGGTAGTGAAGAAGGAGAGCTAGGGTTCCAATCTGGTGTGAACTAGTGCAGAGGGGGTGAAGAATGAGAGCTAGGGCTCCGAATTTTCTGTTCTTGATGTTGGTTGATCTGGAGTGGGATCTTCAAATTAGGTTTCGAGAAAGAGGGGAAATTTGGATTTTAGGAAGAGGGAAAACGTGTGGGGGGAACTAAAATAATTTGAAGTAATTTCATTTTAGGAGGGAAATTGGCTAAAGCCTAAATTAGGGGTGTAAAGGAGTCGTGTCCAAGCTTGACAAGCTCGATTAACTTATTAGAACTCAAACTTGATTAGGGATGACAAAAATACCTGAGTCCGACGGACGGGTATACCCGATATCCGACGGGTATTAGGTCGGGTATGGGTATGGAAAAAAATATTTCGTGGATATGGGACGTATATGGGATTAGATGATACCCGACCCGATTACCCGAAACCATATACCCTTTTACCCAAAATATATATACCCGAAAACTTTTAAGTATTCATATTTGTTAATAATGTTTCATTCTTGTAGCTTTATTATTTGTAAAATAAACTTTTTATTTAAAATATATATTTTGATAACATTATTCATAATTATATGCTATGAAATGCGAAATTATTTTTTTAGATTAATATTATAATATATATACAAATTTAAATCTATCAAATGGTATTATTGTAATGATGATATGTATGTTATTTATCATAATTTAATATAATATAATATAATATATATTTTTAAAGCAAAAAATTATAAAACAAAGTAAAAAATATATATACATGAAAATCCCAACTGGTATGCCTGATACCCGATGGGTAAATACTCGCCAAATACCAGACGGGTAATGGGCCGGGTATGGGATAAGATTTTACAATCGGGTATGGGTATGGGATTAGCCATATCCGACCCATACCCGGCCCATTGCCATCCTAAACTCGATTGGTTGGTAGTTTCTCGAGCTCGACTCAGGCTCAACTCGTTTGTTATCTATTGTAATCAATTAAGGCCCAATATGTTCTATTAAAACATATAGTATCTACTTTTCATTATGATCCATTAAGGCATAATGTTGTCTAGTAAACGACAATATGATCTATTATTGTTCATTGTTATCCATTCAGGCCTAATATGATTCATTAACACATGTATGATCTATTATTGGCTATCGTGATCAATTAAGGCTTAGTATGGTCTAGTAAAACATGTATAATCCTATATTGTCTATTGTGATCCATTATGGCCCAATACAGTCCATTGTGATCCATTAAGGCCATAATGATCCATTAATAGCTATCATAGTTACTAAGGCCCAATGGAGCCCACTAAGATATACATGATTGACTATTATCCATTATGATATAATATGACTCTTTAAAAGTCAATCTAACCCCTTATGACCTAGTGTGATATGAGAAAGCCCATAATGATCCATTAATAGCTATCATAATTATTATTGGCCCAGTATGGTCCATTAAGTTCTATATGATCTACTATTTTTCATTGTGATTCCTTAAGGCCCAATATGGTCCATTAAAACATAAATGATCTACTATTGTCCATTGTGATTCATTAATGCCCAATAAGGTCCATTAAGACAAATATGATCTACTATTATCCATTATGATTCACTAAGGCCCAATTTGGTTAATTAAGACACAGATGATGTATTATTCTTCATTATGATCCATCAAGGCCCCATATGGTTCATTAAGACAAAAATGTATGATCTACTAATGGCCATTGTGATCTATTGAGGCCCAATATGGTTAATTAAGACATGTATGATCTACTATTGTCCATTTTTATATATTAAGGCCTACTATGGTCCATTAAGACATGCATGATCTACTATTGGCTATTGTGATCCATTAAGGCCTAGTAGGCCCAATATGGTCGGTCGATTAATACATGTACGATATATTGTTGTCCATTTTGATCCATTAAGGCATAATATGGTTCATTAAGACATGTATTATCTAATATTTTCTATTGTGATCCCATGAGGCTCAATATGGTCCATTAAGACGTCTATAATCCACTATTGTTCGTATTGACCCACTAAGACCCAATATAGCCTATTAAGACATATGTGATCTACTGATTGACCATTTTGATACATTAAAGCTCAGTATGGTTCATTAAACGATAAATATAAGGTTGGAAGGAAATTACTCAAATAATAAAATGAAACTTAAAAAATTTATAAACTTTAAAAATATAAGATTTTTGAAAAATGATATTTATAAAATAAAACATATTAAAAAATTTATATAAATGTAACTAATATGCTTACATTAACATAATATTTATTTGAAAACGAGTAATAACAAATACGATTTAGAAAATATAATATTTAATAAAAGTTTGAAATTTTAAATATGTAGTAATAATACTTTTGGGTAAATTACTTTTTGAATCCCTGTGTTTTAGTGGTTTTAACTAGTTGAATCCAAAATCAAAAAGTTTAACGACCTGAGTCCCTATAAGCATTTTCTTTAACCATTTGGGTCCTTTTGAGTCCAAATTTTAACCTTTTGAGTCCAATTTTTTGGACTCAAATCGTTATAAAATGAAAAAATTTGGACTCAAAACGTTATAAAATAAATGGCTAGGGACTCAGGGCGTTAAACTTTTTGATTTTGGATTCAAGTGGTTAAAACTATTAAAACACAAGGACTCAAAAAGTTATTTACTCAATACTTTTTTATATTAAATAATGTAATTTTTTTAAATAAAAAAATTATTTGAGAGGGAAGTTTTAAAATCAAATATGAAATATTTTGGGGGGAAATTTTATGATTAAATATTTTGGAGAGAAGTTTTAGAATAAAATATTTTGGAGGGAAGTTTAAATTTTAAAATAAAAATTTTGGGGGGAACTTTTAGACATGTAGTAAGTTTAACTTTTGGCCACATATTTTTTAGTGACATTTGGTATCATTTCGTCACACGAAATAAAGAAAATAATAATGGTGTGACGAATGTTTATGTAAAACCACATGAAATTTTGTAATTATATGTGCGGCTATTGTAAAACTTTTGGTCATACAATATAATGTGTGGCCATATGTATTAGCTTTTAGCCACATTATCAAACATATATTGTGGTTGTAGATCGCATTTGGTCACGTTTTTCTTGTGTGACAGTTTTTTTTCTTAATGTGTGACTAAAGGTTTCGAATACACTTGTTTTTTGTCACATGAAATAAATATTGTGGTCGTAGATCACATTTGGCCACACTTTTCTAGTGTGGCTAATAAATGTTACTTTTTTTTTATTAAAGTGTGGCTAAAAGTTTCGTATACATGTGTTATTGGTCACATAAAAATAAATACTATGGCCGTAGATCACATTTGGCCACAGTTTGCTAGTGTGGCTAATAATGTCACAGTGTTTTTCTTAAAGTGTAACTAAAGGTTTCAAACACGTGTGTTTTTGGTCACATGAAAAAAAATATGTGGTCGTAGATCACTTTTGGCCACACTTTCCGAGTTGTGGCTAGTAAATGTCACATTATTTTTAAAAGTTGTGGCTAAAGGTTCTGAGCTGGTTTATAATGGTCACATTAATAATCAGATGTGTGGCTAAAGGTGTTTTAAAATGGTATGAATAACCTTTAGTCACACATTTGAAAAAATGTGTGGCAGGGCTTTTTTGCCAAAAGTGTGGCCGTAGCCTATTTTTGACGTAGTGATATTATTATTTTAACAAATAATTATATACTTTGGAATAATATTGATGACATCAAGAGATGTAACTCGATGATACTAAGTCATAACAAATAAGACTAAAAGCCAAGGCACGAACCATCCGTCTAATAAACCATAGCACGTGTGTAGGTAGTCGTGCGACCAAGGAGACGCTTTGAGTTATACCAGTTTACGAGATGCAAGATTGTGAGTTCATGTCCCCCTTTTCTTTTAACTATTTTCAGTTTTACAATTTCGGGGTGAAATACATGTTACAAATGTTACAATGTTAACAAATGGTATGGTTAGTTAAGGAATGAACTGTTAGATCATGTGAATGTGTAGGCGTTAACTTGAGACGATTAATCCTTGTATAAGGACCGAGGGGCATGAGTGATAGATCTATTTGGGTGTTGCGAGCCCCACCCATGGGTCCGCGAGTTGACCACATGTGGTGACTATGTCATTCCAGTCGGGTGGCCCGGTACAAAATACGCAAAGGATTGAGCCTTCCTACACCATTACACACATATTAATGACCTTGCAAATCATTAATTGATCTGTTCCTAGACGCTTTCATACCGGTTTACAAATACATACTTACAAATGTTTACAAGGTTATTCGTGCACACATACGAAACACATGAACTCGCTCAACCTTTGTTGATGTTTTCAAACTGCATGTATTTCAGGAAATTGAAAATGGATCTGGCGGGCGTTCAAGGTTTCCAAGATGTGTCTACAATAAGCGATGTCATCCAGTATTGGAGGGTTTGAATTGTGTATTTTATATTTGATAGGATACATAGTTCAAAGCCTCGTTTTATTAGTGTCTTTTGTTAAAGTCCATTATGGAACTTGAAACACTTGGTTGATTTGTATTTTAAACTTGAAGTCTTGGTTGGTGTTAAACAATGTTGGTTGTATTATTATGAAACTCTTTAATGGATGAACATCATGGTTTCTATCATATAGTTGTTTGTTATGGTTGAATGCAATGATATTAATCAAGTCACAAGTAACACGCTTCCGCAAAAGTCAGGGTGTGACACAGTGCCCAGCGAACACGGGCCGTGTGGTGCCTAATGCAGACAATTGCAATTAATGAAGGAAGAGAAAAGGAATGGCCACGGGGGCTTGTCCGCTGGACACGGGGCCATAGCCGGGCTTCTGTTTAGGCTATAAATAGGGGTGCTTGGCTCACTTCAAAAACATCCATTGGAAAACCACCTCTCTCCCACTTTGCCCCACTCCACCACCACTACAACACCCAGATCCACCACCATCATCCATCATCCACCTTAGAGTGTGTGTAGTAGTCTCGGGATCCAAGATTGATCGTAAGAGTTCTTGTCAATCAAAGACCATATTTGGCTAAGAATCTTACATCACTTGGTGAAAACAAGCATTTAATGTATTACTTTTGATTTTTAATCTTTTCGCACTTTTTATTTGGTTTTGTATTAATGACTTTAATAACTAGTTTCTTATGTTGAAGGTGAAACTTCTTTATCATTTGTCCGTGGTGTCTTGACATTACTTTACTGTCTATATAAAGTAAAAGATTTTCACCATTCATATCTCTACGGTCTATATAGAGATATGTTGGCTACCTGGTCGGGGGTTAAGGGAATAGTTTAGTAAGGTTCTTGCCTTGTTCAGTGTATAGATCCTGCAAGGACCTGGGTTAAGCTTACTAGGATCTCCTTCAATACCCACTGGTATTGGATGGTGGGAGTGCGAATGGCTTGATCCCCTCATATGTAAACTACTATTAATACATTAAACCGGCTACTTGGGATTGTATCCCTGCTGACTCAAACCACTTAGCAGAGGGTAACGTCACCTTCAAAAAGGGGCCTACCACTTTTCACATTAATAACTTAATTAATTATCTTTCAATATTCCAACCCTTTGGGATTGTATCCTTGCTGACTCAAACCACTGGGTTGAGGGTAACGTCGCCTTGAAAATAGGGGCCTACTACTATAACTAAGATAATCTCTAAAAAAGTGCAAAAGTGCGGAAATCATCAAAGGATACATTAAAGGCGAGTCGGATCCAAGTGATTCATCTTGTCTATCTGTTTTTATTTTATTCTTATTTCAGCATTTTTAGTTTTCATACTTAAAACCTTTTCCAAATTTTTTTTTAGTTTGATTAGACGTTGAGGATAAACCGGTACTAAAAGCTCTTGTGTCCTTGGAAGACCTCGGTATCTTACCAACGCTATACTATGCTCACGATAGGTGCACTTGCCCATGTGTGTGTTTAGTGTTAGGAGAATATCGTGTTTTATAAATATAAAACCTGACTAATGCGTAAAATAGGCTTAAAAATATCAATAAAATCATAAGACATCTCGCACACACCACTTATATTTATGCATAAACTTGTTAAAGTTTTCAAATTATAAAAACCTCACTTAGTAGAATGTAATAAAATCAAATATTAGTTATAAGGAAAAAAATTAAATTATTTTTAGTTTTATTTGAAAGAAATAAAAATCCATACTAATAAAAAGTAATACATTTTTTAGTTAAACATAAGGTATGTTTAATACCTTAGAAATTTGTGAGCCCATTTGACTCATTTAGCTAAATAGGTTAAATGAGCTATAATCTACTTAGGGCTGAGCGATGGGTCGAAAATGAACTTACTCAGACAAGAGCCATGAGAACCTAAACTTTTAAGTGGAATTTACTGGAACGGGGTTCCGAACCAAGAACATATAAATGCGTCGGTTTGGAAAAGAGACTAGTGGTTCTGGTCCTAGATGTAATGTTCCGTATTTTTGCGATTCTTTTTTAACTATTTGTAATTCATATTTTCATTGCAATCCTTGTAATTTGAGACTTGATCATAATGGAAATTGCATTTTTATATCACACTTGTTTAATCATGCATGCACAATACGCAAACAATCACGAAATACACATTTATATTTAAAAGTGAGCCATTCAACGATATTATAATTTCTCAGTACTATATTCAAACATGTTCATACATTACACATGTTTAATTACACCTTAAAATGTACAAAACATGTCTAACTATACGTTTATGGCCCCAAATAGCAACCAAACCTAATCACAAGAGCCTAAAAAAATGATTTTTTTTTTAATATTTTTAGGGCTTTGCGGACCGCAAGGAAATTCCTATACGGTCCGCAAGGAGGTCTGACGGCAGAAAAATGCAAAATCTTGTTTTATTTGAACTTTCCCTCATCCTATCTACCCAACCACCTTCTTTAATGATCAAACCCTAATCCCCGCATATAAATACAACTCTTTCACACCTCAAAACACTTCCCACACTCAAATCACTCTCTTAAACATTCTCTAATCTTTGCATTTTGCAAGTTTTGGTATATTCATCGAAATTCAAAAAAGCGAGTTAGCTTGTTTATGCAACTTTTCTTCTTATTTTCTTGCTTTTCCGTCCTCGGGTAACCTCTAGGAATGTTATCACATGTTTACCTTGTAAAAAAGATGGTACATCACCATTTTGAGGTCCAAAGTTAGGATTTTTCCTAAGTTTTGTTAAAACTTTCAAACATGTTTATCTTGCTTTATCTTTGGAACATCCTCAAGTTGCCAACAAATCCCTATGTTGGGTAGGTTTAGATTGAAGTTCTGTTCCAGAAATCTTAGTTATATTAGTTTACATTTCATGCATTCTAAGTCACTAAGTAACTTCCAAGCAAACAAAGTGAACACTTATACCAAGTCTCCAATCATAACCATGCTTGGAAGCACTCGTCTAGTTCAACTGACTTGGCTACTTGGTGAATTAGATGATTTAATTAATGTTCTTCATATTGTATTCATGACCATCCTAATCATCAATGTGATGATTTGTGCATTGGTGAACTCATAAGGTTAATGGATTTATCCAACCTATGCTTGACAATACATGACTTATACATTATATGTATATATGATATATACGTATCTCCAAAACCTAACCATGATATCAAGAAACTCATGCTTAAATATTATGTAATAAGGTGGAGAATATCTTGGTTTTGGATTCCTTACTTTAGACTTCAAACGGGTGACTTAGTACCCATGAAAAACACTACACATAATAGTGTCCAAATGAGTGTACACACAATATTCTTTATGTAATTTCATATGTATAAGCCCCATTTTACTCCAATCTCCAAATCATCAAAGTCGTACACCTTTGTTTATTCTTTTTAGGGTAACTTGGTGATTCCATCCTCTCAAACTGCTCACTCGCATTTTTGGAACTTATATTCACAAACCATGAGTATACTTGACCCATTTTCCGTTTTAATCACTACTTGGGTTGTAACATGTAAACATACTAAATTCACATATGTACACATACAAACAATCTTATGCAAACACTTAATCCTTAAACATGATATTTGTTATGCTACTTGTTTATACATACGAGGACAATCGTATGCATGCTATCTATCATTAACTTTGCAAACCTCCCTTAATATATATAGTACTATAGGATTAACACACCACCTTGTTTGTTGGGTCATTGTTAAATATTCAATCAATACGATCTTATTCACTTCAGTGACAGGATTACGCTAGTGGATAGTTTGGCTTGATAGTTAGTTTATTGCATGCTAGTATGGTTATTTGACTTAGGTGGTGTTTGTTTTTTCTAAAAAAGATATGCGTAGGCTTTTCTATATGCGCCGCTCAAACCACACGCAGACGTTTCAATAAAAAACGTCTGCGCGAGCTCTTCTTGATGCAAACTTTCCCCAACCACTTTTAAGATCTTCTGAGGTCTGCATAGGGTTAAACACTACCACCCACCACCACCACCGTCCACCACCACCATCTACCACCACTATCCACCATCACCCACCGTCTATGTCCACCACCCACCACCACCACCACCACCACCACCACCGTCCACCACCACCACCACCACCACCCACCCACCCACCCACCACCGTTCTTACACCACCACTAGTTTATTTTAGAAGTCTACATACATTAAAAAACAAACAACCTTCTTCTTGCAAACTGCAGAGGTTTGGTCCACCTCTTCTTTTACAGATGCCTGTAGATGTGGTTCACAGATGGCATACATTTTACCTCTTAAAAAACAAATTGCACCTTAGTGTACAATTAACAAGTGGATTTGAGACTTTATTCATACTATGCTATGTAGACAAACTTGTATGCTCACGGACATTATTTTGTTGACGGATATTTATATACATGTTGCTAGGAAATGTATGATGATGATATCACATAAAATCTATTTAGGGTGAACTAGAAACTCACCAAACTTTATTTATGTCTTTCTTTTATATTCTAGTTGTGAAATTTTCAAGATGTTTTACTTTCCTTTCGAAACAATGTATTGTATTATTTGAATTAATGGAAATGAAATTTTGAGTTTTTAATTATTGTCGCAATCTAGTGTTATGATGTTTTTGAGCAATCTATTATGTCTCGCCTTGATGTTTCCGCCATCTATTGGGGTGTAACATCAGAATCGTTTGTAAACTAGGCTTTTATAGGGCAAGACTGTTGGACTTTGAGCAAGTAAACATCACAAATACTGAGGATGAAGATGAGTAAACCGGGTTAACCTTCGAGCAAGGAGGTATATATACGTTTATACACAGTTATATATATATAGGGGAAGGTTCAAATGAAAACCACTAGTTATTGTGAAAACTCGAAAACTAATTAAAAAAAGCCAAAAAACATACAATTTTTTATTTTTTTTTGCAAACCAATTTTCGCAGGTTTTATTATATAAAAAAAATTTCAAAAAAAATTATTTTTTTTTGTGTAGTGCACATGTGTAATAACTACACAATGTGTAGTATTACACATGTGCACTACAAATATTTTTTTTTTTTTTTTGAAAAAAAGTTTTTTTTATACATAAAAAGCAGCTTTGAAAAAAAAAAAATTTGTGTGTTTTTTAGACTTTTTTTAGTTAGTTTTCGAGTTTTCACAATAAAAGTGGTTTTCATTTGAACCATCCCCTATATATATATATATAGGGTTGGGTTCATTTCAGAACCTCACTTTTAAACAGAACACGCATAACCAATTTCGACCAATCATTAAATTTTAGTTTTAAAAATGAAAAAGTAAATAAAAAGGGTATATCAGTCATTTTTAAAATATTACACTTCTTAATTAATTAATTATTCTTTCTTCTCTTTATCCTCTTTCATCTCTCTACTTTGTACCAACAAGAATATTTAGGTTTACACATTCAGATTATTGCCTATTATTTTCATATGAATTATCTATTTACATATGTATAATTAATTATTTATTAAGTTTCACATACATGTAAATACATATTAACATGTATGTAAATCTTCAAAATGATCATAAATTTCTACCTTTTAATCACTGATTTATAAAAATAGAAACATTTGTTTACACATGTGCAAAAAAACAAAAGAATGTATGTAATAAATTTATATGAACTGAAACGTAGTTCAAATCTATATTTATACATATGTGAATAGATGTTCATACATATGTGTAAATCAACTAATTACATATATGTACTTGTTCGAAATATGTGTAAATAAATGATTTACATACATATAGACGTTTAATCAAACGCCAAGCATCCAATATTTTTAAGTCAGATATCATTTTACTAATAAATTTAGCTTACTTAAATAACTAAACAAGAAAATAACAACAGTAGGTAAACACAAGTTACTGTGATTCTCTATTCTTTATCTAATTACACATCTATCCACTTTGAATAATTGATTAAATATTCAATTTTAACTCAGTCTTTGCTTGTCTCATCATTCTGGCATAATGGAAATTGGCTTAATGGATTTTTTATAATCCCATCACCAGATATCTCTTCGATCATTCTTCTTTGTTTTTCTTTTCTTGAAAAGCCTTCAATGGTTCTTCTTTAAGAGATAATTGTTTAAAATACGAAAGTCAAGTTGGTTCTTCTTTAAGAGATAACTAGTTTAAGATCCCGCGAGTTTCGCGGGTGGCTTAACACAAACATATAACACAAACAAAAGTCAACTTTGTTATGTCGAGAAACATCGTCCTTTCTAGAGATGAGCTCGGTACCGATATTGAAAATCGCCAAATTTGATATGGGTATCAAAAATTGCCAAATATGGGTACCGGTACCGAAAAAGTTCGGTACGGTACCGGTACCACTAGTTGTATGTAAAATTCGGTAAAATACTGCTACCGTACCGACCCGAATATACAGGTACTGAAAACGCCAAGAAGTGAGTACCAAAAAAATTGGATACGGGAAATTTGATACCGGAACCAAGTACCAAATGCTCATCTCTAGTCCTTTTCTTCACTTGTGACATAACCGAAGTTCGATCCAAGATGTAAAGTCCAAAGCCTTCCACCTAAAACACATCAGCCAAATTTTAGAAAAAAAAACACCAACTTTGACTTTTGACTTTTTAGTCAAACGAATCAAACTATTATTTAAATTGGTATAAACTAACCATATAACCTCAATAACAACAATACAATCTGCTAAATTTCTTTGTGTTCGATAACTTTGGTATATCTTTGGAACTATTGTCGCAGCAGCATTAAGTTTGCTAACGGGTCGAGGTGAAACAAAGATGGTTGACCCAGGAGAAGTCAAACCACCAGTCTTAAGTTTCGACCTTTTGGGTTCTGATTTTTTGAAAACCTGAACCCTATATACAGAAAATTAAAGCCTCATTAACACACTAAATCACAGAAAATAAACCTCATTAATACACTAACTCTTATCAATGTCTAATAACCAATAACTTAATATATAGAAAATTAAAGTAACATTGCTTCGCTGCGGGTTTTGCTATTTAGATCTAATTAGTTCAAGCCAAAGAATCTACTTTAAGTATATGGGAAGTGCTGTAATGAAGATGTGCAAAAGAGTCCATATAATAGGAACCAACTCTTTACAACTCGTGCAGCTACAAAAGAGACCTACGAAAGAGTGCGTGTTTTTGATGTTATAGAGGAGCCAAGTCTTGCCAAAGTTGAAAACAAAAGAACTGAAAGATTTCAAAGGACACGTGAAAAATGATTGCAGTTACTTGTATCCGTAGGCGATCTTTGTGCATTTTCATTTGGATTCAAAAGCGATGTGGGTTTGTCTCTGTCTAGAGCGTAGCATTGATTCCAAGGCAAAAAAAGTAGTCTATCTATGTAAAAACAGAAAAAAGGTTATCAAGAAACAAAACATGAGAGATATGTCATAATGGCAAGTGTTAACAGCCATTGCAAACAAATTTGGTGATTCTGCTTTTGACACCAGTGCCATAATAAGTTCTAAAAATCACTTATAAGTGCCAATAGTTTTCATAGACAACCTACTAAAACAAAATATTCTATTAAACATGGTTTTAATGTATGAATACTTTTTCTTAGTCAAATACCTGCAAATTAGACTGATGTGGCTAACTTAATGGTCCATATTGCCAATGTGTCATACCTAAGAAGTGGTATACCTACGCAAAGACAGAAATTTTAATCAAATACCTGCAAATAAGAGTTGAACAGTAACACCAAAGTGGTATACCTAAGAACATGAGCAAAGCGGAATCTTTTCTATAATCAATCTCTTCAGCTTTAGTTTAGTTGGGAATCTCCTATCGCACAATACTCCACTTGCTGCCCTCCATCTACACCAGCCAGCCTGTATGCGATGGGTTACATCACTATCTATGTCACCATCCCTTTGTACAAACGACCCCAAATACTTAAATTTAGTTGCCTGCGGGACCAATTGATCCTCAATGGTGATTTGGGAGTCATCGTCATCAGCTACACCACTGAAATCAGAGTGTAGATACTCAGTCTTAGATCGACTAATCCTTAGGCCCTTGCCCTCTAGAGCGACTCGCCACTCCTCTACCCTCGCGTTTTATAAAGATTGCATATTTAATTTTGTTTTAAAAACCGCATATTGATTATTTCCTAAAATTTTAATCTTACACGTGTGAATTAAATTACACATAATTAGCAAATCAGTAGGTTAACTAAACCGTTCAAAAAAAAAAAAAAAAAACTAAAATCACATTACTTAACAAAATTTTATAATATGTAATAAGGATAATTTACATGTTTTTGTTCAAAATTTTGAATGTGATTTATAACTTATTTTTTTATTCACTTTTTTTTTTCAAACTTAATGAACAATTTTAAGCATTATTTAGTAAATCTTGAAGATTGATTTTTTTTTGTTTCTTGTTAGTCAAATTTATTAAAATCAATTTTAAAAAACAAATATTTGAAAAATGTTTATTTTTTGAGTAAAGTCCTATTTGAGTCCTTGTGGTTTGTGCAGTTTAACCATTTTAATCCAAAAACCAAATCTGTCTTGATTTGAGTCCCTGTGGTTTCTAATTTTAACCATTTGAATCCAAAAGTAAACAACATCCAAATCAGAAACATTTGGTTTTTGGATTCAAATGGTTAAAATTAGATACCACAGAGACTCAAATGGTTAAAATTAGAGACCACATGGACTTAAATCAAGACAGTATTAGTTTTTGGATTCAAATGGTTAAACTCCACAAACCACAGAGACTTAAATAGGACTTTACTATTATTTTTTTAACCCAAAGATGTGTATCACAATGGATACCTACCATAAACCTTTATATAGATTTAACAATGGATAGATTCAGTGAAGGAAACATATGACTACTACGATTGAGAAGACTCCACCTGTTTGCTCAGATTGAGATAATAGAAGATCTGCAAGGGATTAAAGATGAATCAATGAAAAAAGGAATGGTAAATTGAAATCTTACAAAGATAAAAACACGAATCAAAAGAGCTTTACCAATTTCTTTTTACGGTGATCAAGAAATCAACGGTGTGAAGCAACGTTTTTGAGTCTACATGTCACCATCTATTTGCTTTGAACATAAACATGAATTACATTTTGAACTACAAACCCTAGTTTCGCACACATATAATCAGATTCAATAAAAACAAAAACCAATATAAAAAAGCGTAAGAAACTTTGCTTACTGAAAAAGATTAAGAGTTAACAAAAGAAACTTTGCTTACCTAATAGGTTGAATAGAAAGGATTGCAGAGGATTTAAGGAGAAAGAAGAAAGAAGAAGGCTATATTATGAAGGCGTGAGAATGAGAATTAGGGTTTCTCAATGTTACGACTAAAAGGAAGCATAGGAAAAAAAAAAAGCGGATGAAGAGGCGTGGTGTGATCCCACCTAAATGCATTCAAGGTGGTCTAAAGAGATGCCACGTGTCAATAATAGGTGTAAGTGGCTGCCAAGTGGCATAAACTTGTTTTGTTTTAATATACTTTATAGATTGTTTAAAATATGAAAGTCAAGTCCTACAAATCAGGAGTTTAATTAGGAATAGACGAATGACAATTTCTAAATTAATTTTTTTATCATCCAAAAATGCCCTTTTATCTTTAGTAAAATGCCTCTTAGAATTCTTTTAATTGCGATAATGACATTAATATATTGAACCTTTGATTGAATGATGTAAGCGTTGTGATGAATTCTGCAAGTTTTAAAAAAATTTATAGTTCTGAAATGATCTTCATATATATATATATATATATATATATATATGACAAAGATCCGTTAGGAACCACCCTTTATTGCGAGAACCAGTGTGAACACAAACAGTAATTCCTAAAAAAATCTAAAACACACCCAAAAATTTTTTATTTTTATTTTTTTACTATTTTTTTTTGAAAAAGTCGCTATATTTTGTTAATAAAAAAAAATTTCAAAAAAAAAAAAAAATTTCGAGTAACGTTTATCCATACACATGTGCATATGTATCGTTTCTTTGTCAAATTCCGTAATTCATTACAAATAATAGTCAATTGCACTTTCATTTACACTACCACGTGTAATACACTACTTTTTACGTTAACAATGTTAGAAATGCACATGTGCATATATATGTATTAACATGAAATAAGGTGTTTTGGTACACTACTTTCTCTTTCATCTATCATTCCACCCATAATACACAAGCATGCACATGTGCATTTTTGTCATTTCTTTGACAAATTCCGTAATTCATTACACATATTAGACAATTGCACTTTCATTTACACTACCATATGTAATACACTACTTTTTACATTACCAATATTAGAAATGCACATGTGCATTTATATGTATCAACATGAAATAAGGTGTTTTGGTACACCACTTTGAATACACTTTCCCTTTCATCTATCATACCATCCATAATACACTACCATTACCTCCTACCATCCATAATACAATACTATTACCTCATACCATCCATAATACAATATCATTAACAATATTTTCACTTTATTACATGTATGAACACCATTTATACCATCCAATCAACATATTACATAAAAAATTGACAACTATAACCAAACCATCAACCACTAGATATAACTAACCAAAAAACATGTATATGGGCATACTTCTCAATTCAAAATCATAAACTTTTTGTACCAAAACACGTTATATCATGGTTATACCTAATTATGCACATGTGCATTTTGAATATTGGTAATGTAAAAAGTAGTGTATTACTAATAGTATTGTAAATTAAAGTGCAATTGTCTATTCCTGATAACGTATTACCAAATTTGTTGAAGTAATGATACATATGCACATGTGCATGGATAACTATTACTCGAAAAAAAAAAGTTTTTTTTTTTTTTTTTTTTTTTTAGTAACGAAATATAGCGATTTTTTTTAAAAAATTATTAAAAAAATAAAAAAAAAATTTGAGTGCTTTTTTGATTTTTTTAGATTTTATTTTGTGTTAACATTGGTTCTCGCGGTTCTCGCAATAAGGGTGGTTCTCGCATGAACCTTACCCTATATATATATATATATATATATATATATATATAGTGCGGTTAACATACTTCACGGCTTATCATACTTCACGTAGGCGACAATGGTAACCGTCAGATCAGGGCTATAATCACGCATGGACCAGATAATCACGCATGGGATCAGTTATTTAGTGATAATCACGCATAGGATGGATAATCACGCACGTTAAGTTGATGAAAAAAATAATCACGCATGTTATGTATTTGGTCGCGTACGTTAATGTATGTAAAAACGTGAAGTACATTATACTTTCTATATATATATATATGTAGGACAAAGATCCGTTAGGAACCACCCTTATTGCGAGAACTGCGAGAACCAGTGTGAACACAAACAGTAATTCCTAAAAAAATCTATAAAACACCAAAAAAAAAATTTTACTATTTTTTTTGGAAAATCGCTATATTTTGTTAATAAAAAAAATTTCAAAAAAAAAAAATACAAAATCAAGTAAGAGTTATCCATGCACATGTGCATATGTATCATTTTTTTTTTGTCAAATTCCGTAATTCATTACAAATATTAGTCAATTGCACTTTCATTTACACTACCACGTGTAATACACTACTTTTTACGTTAACAATATTAGAAATGCACATGTGCATCTATATGTATCAACATGAAATAAGGTGTTTTAGTACAATACTTTTAATACACTTTCTCTTTCATCTATCATTCCATCCATAATACACAAACATGCACATGTGCATATGTATCATTTCTTTGACAAATTTCGTAACTCAATACAAATATTAGACAATTGCACTTTCATTTACACTACCATATGTAATACACTACTTTCTACATTACCAATATTAGAAATGCACATGTGTATCTATATGTATCAACATGAAATAAGGTGTTTTGGTACACTACTTTGAATACACTTTCCCTTTCATATATCATACCATCCAAAATACACTACCATTATCTCCTACCATCCATAATACAATATCCTTACCTCCTACCATCCATAATACAATACCATTACCAATATTTTGACTTTATTACATGTATATCAACACCATTTATACCATCCAATCATCATATTACATCATAAAGTAACAACTATAGCCAAACCATCAACCACTAGATATAACTAACCAAAAAACATGTATATGGGCCTACTTCTCCATTCAAAATCACAAACTTTTTGTACCAAAACATGTTATATCTTGGTTATACCTAATGATGCACATGTGCATTTTGAATATTGGTAATGTAAAAAGTAGTGTATTACAGATAGTATTGTAAATTAAAGTGCAATTGTCTATTACTGATAACGTATTACGGAATTTATTGAAGTAATGATACATATGCACATGTGCATGGATAACTGTTACTCGAAAAAAAAAGTTTTTTTTTGTAACCAAATATAGCGATTTTTGTTAAAAAAATATTAAAAAGAAAAAAAATTTGAGTGCTTTTTTATTTTTTTTAGATTTTATTTTGCGTTCACATTGGTTCTCGCGATTCTCGCAATAAGGGTGGTTCTCGCATGAACCTTACCCTATATATATACATATATAGGGGAGGGTTTAAATGAGAACGCTAAATATTGTGAGAACGAATAAAAAAAAACCCGCCATAACTTGGTAAAAAACAATTCAAATTCAAATTTTTTTTTACACTTATCATTATTATTATTATTATTCGAATACAATGTTAGAAATTTAATTTCCACGTTTAAATTTCCATGAATTCGTAAATAAAGAAAATTTACACATGTGTAAGTTTGCCATTTACACATGTGTAAATCTGTTATATTTACACATGTGTAAAAAATCTAAAAAGAGTGATTTTGATAGGAGAAATGAATTATTTGATGTTGTAAATTCTTTTTTTGATGTTGTATCTTAATTAGAATGCTGTTTGTATTAAAAAATTTGGTTTTGATTGGTTTTTTCATTCGTTCTCACGGTTCTCACAATATTTAGTGTCCTCAAGATAACCCTCCCCTATATATATATATAATATATATAGGGGACCGCTAAAATGAAAAGCACCTCGAGCTGTAAGAACCGTGAGAACTACACCGTACGGGGCGAGGTTGACCAAATTTTTTTTCATAAACGTAGATGCGTGTATTATAAACACATTTGTAAAAAAATTAAAAAAACGGTCACTTATATAGGGGACCGCTAAAATGAGAACCACCTCGAGTTGTAAGATCCGTGAGAACTACACCGTACGGGGCGAGGTGGACCAAAATTTTTTTCATAAACGTAGATGCGTGTATTATAAACACATTTGTAAAAAAAATTCAAAAAAAAAAAAATGTCGTGTGTGTAGTTTTGAGCACCACAAGTTTGTGTTTACGGGTACCGTAAATTTAACCGGAAAATTTACGGTACCCGTAAACACAAACTTGTGGTGCTCAAAACTACACACACGACATTTTTTTTGAATTTTTTTTACAAATGTGTTTATAATACACGCATCTACGTTTATGACAAAAAATTTTGGTCCACCTCGCCCCGGATCAAAAAGTTCTCACGGTTTTTACAACTCGAGGTGGTTCTCATTTTAGCTGTCACTTATATATATATATATATATATATATATATATATATATATATAACTATGCTATATACTAAATGAAAATTTTGAGCATATGTGTCACTTTCTTGTACCTCGTCACCCTTATTTTCCAGTTAAATAATAATATTTAATCATAAAATTTCTACTTCTTTCGTCTATTAAATAGTAATGTAAAACCGTAATTTTCTTGTTTCTCTCTTATTTATTTAAGAGTTAATTACCATTTGTCTCCCTATGGTTTGGTCACCTTTTAATTTGCCATTCGCTTACAAACACTTTTTTACTGCACCCTTATTGTCTATTAATTCCAATTTGCACCCCTATGGTTTGTTTGACTGTTTGACTGAGGGCAAAATGATAATCTCACCATCTCTTCTTTGTTATAACCCCATTTTATCACCACCACCACCCACCGGTAACCACCAACATAACAACGAAAAACGAACTGCAACCACAATCATCGAAAAAAACAACGAACTAGGTAACCACTGTTGCCTGTAACCACTCCGTTTATCTATAGGCTCCATGTAATCTTCCACTTGGGTAGGTTTACGCTTCTTTATGTGTATACGGGTGTTCATACTAGAGACGTAGAGCCTTTTGCAATGCTTTACATGTATTCAAAGAAGACAATTAAGCAGATATAAGCACTTAAATAAGAAACCTTAAAACACACTTGAATTCTAAAATAAGTAACTGAAATCAGATATACTCTTATTACAAAGAATATTAAATGCAATTATGACAAAATCATGACCCATTGTGATGATAAACAAAAAGAAAAAAAAAAAAAAAAAAAACAGAAGTTCATTAATGATAATGTGGAGCTTTAATGAAGGTTATACCTTGTCATCTGGTGATTCAAAAATAATATCTGCAAGTGTTCGGTAGTTATCTTCCTCAATTAGTTCCTAGTTCCCATTGTATAATTTTAAAAGGTTTCTGAGTACCTGTTTGACAACTTCAAGCAAAATCCGTAAATTATGCATGGCACTATAAATGTTTGATCATTCTATTCATTAGTCTGCATGCCATGAAGTGGCATAAAAATGCATGAAAACCAGTTACTTATAGTTCTTGAATCTTGAATCAATACCAACAACCACAATAGATACTCATTCATGTGGTGGGTTTGATTTAAATTACAATGGGATATTCATGTCTTTTATGAGAGTGAACAAAGGTGGGTTTGTAACAGAGGTGGTGGGTTTGTAACATAGAGGTGGTGGAAGATGAACGAATGCGGGATGGTGAGAAGTGATCGAAACTAGAGAATGAAGACGATGATTTCATGCTCAAACGACGATGGTGATATGATGATGATGGAGGGAGAACTTGGTAATGGTGATGGTTGTGGTTAAGATTTTCTAATTTATTAATATAATTAATTTCTTATTTAATAATAGTGAAAGGGTAGTTTGGTCTTTTCACCCATGTATCAGACGGTCAAATGGGTCATATTGTTAGATTTTGCAAGCATGCGGAGGGAAATTGCAAGATATGGACAATACGGGTGTGAAGTACAAAAAAATGTTTGTAAGCAGGAGGCAAATTAAAAAGACTCAAGCCACAACGAGGCAAATTACTCTTTATTGAATAGTCTTTATTAATTATTTACTTTACTTCTTCACGTAATTAATATTTTATTGATTCAACTTGTATAATACACAGGATTCTAACCTAGTATATATATAGATATATATATGACAAAACTCGAGGATGAAGATGAGTTGTAGGTATCTCATATAAGGAGTTATAAAATCACATCAAACTACGTTATTATGCATTCAATAAAGTGTTTCAGATAGAGTTGCGGGTTCTTATGAAGAAGATGACGATTGAGTCCAAGATTCTTACGAAGAAGATGAGATTATAGGTCCTTTCTCTTGGCAGATGAAGATGAATTCGAATTGTTTGGAATGGTCGATGAGATGACAATATGTAGGTAAATACGTAACGTAATATTGCCAACATTGAATGGTTAACTTGCCTAAATATATTAGATATTGTTATTGAATATTGGTTCAATTCCGACGATTTATTAAAAGGTTACCGGTGTTTTATTATGAACCAACCCGAAACAATGAAGGGAAGAACTTTAAGAGCCTTGGACCAACACATGTTGCTTGTAAGGTTCTTTCCCATGGTTTTAATGGTTTGGGTTCGTGGTCCTGACGGGTCGAGGTCCAAAACTTGATCACTCCAAGTTCTTGTTACACAATTTTTATATAAGCTTAGGTTTATAAGTTTTTCGGGCAAAGTTGTTCTAATGCTACAAGGTACGTGATGGAATCTCTAGGGATTTCATTGTTACACCTCATCAACACGTAGGCGCCACGTCGGACAATGGGCTTCATTGCCTTTTTCGAATAAAGCCCACGGTATGGAATGGACCCCCCTTAATCATTACAAAATTATTTATTTAAATTAGTTTCAAATAACATTTAATCCAATTTTTTATTTAAAAATTAATAAATGTAAGCTAATCAACAAAAATAATTTGAAACATTAAAAGTTTAGAACAAAATTAAACAAGTAAAAATAATTTAACCAAGAAAAAGTAAGAGGTAATGATGTGTTGTAAAATACACATATTTCCAATGTATGGTTTGTACAGTTTTCGAGTCGTTTTATGTCGTTTTAATTAGGGTTTTGTATTGTTCTTAGTATTTTGTGTTTTGTAGGTGTCTGGAGGAAAAAGGAAGTGAAAACAGGTGAAATTGAAGAAAACCGAGCTTCCGGATGCGTGGTAGTTGATCGGGGAAATGAAAACGGAAATATTGAAAAAATACACCTTCTCGTGTCGCGCGACAGGGATATGAGGTGTTTCTCGAGCGACTCAAGGGAATATAGTCATTGAATCCTTTTGTAAACTTGTGCTACGTGACATTAGAAGAGAAAGCCCGCCGTGCGACACGATGAGCCTAAAAGATGCACAAAAATCGTTTTGGGCCAGGACTCGATATAAAATCATCTTGTTCTCTCTGTTGCTTTCTCCTGCAGACAGGTTATCAAGCAGGTTGATGTCAACAATGCTTTTCTTCATGTTGATTTATTTGAGACTGTATATATGTCATAGCCTCCAGGCTTTGTTGACTCTTCCCGACCTCATCATGTATTCTTACTGTAGAAGGCTCTTTATGGCCTGAAGCAGGCACCCAGAGCTTGGTTTTTCAAGCTATCACCGACTCTTGTTTCTGGTGGATTTTCTCAGTGTCTTTCCGACACCTCCCTTTTTGTCTATAGTTGAGAGTCGATCATGTGTTTTGTCTTGGTTTATGTGGATGACATTATTATTACTTGGAGCTCTTCTGAATTTGTTACTAGGTTGATTGAGGGATGGCATTCACAATTTGCACTCAAGGATTTGCGAGTTCTATCATATTTTTTGGGTCTACATGGTACTTTCACTGATGATGTTCTATAACTCTCTCAGCATCGCTATCTATTTGATTTACTATAGCGCACTGGCCTTGCTGAGTGTAGGCCTTGTGACAACTGGCACCAAACCGGTAATTTCCGTACTATTTTAATTATTATTTATTAACTGCAATTATGTGCTTAAACGTCAACATTATGTGATTACTTGATTTACATATGAATTCATGCATGTTTTATACTTCAAATATTGCGTTGTGCATTACTTTAAGCGTTGCATCAGAAAGACTAGTAAACTCACCGGTAATACACATTGTGTCAGCACTTCTGCAGAAAGCAGTAAGACAATAGATTTAGGGCCTAAGAGTAGGTCCAACATCTATAATACATTAAAACCCAAGTATGGATACACGAGTTAACATGTAAACTTTCCGGAAGCTAAACTATGCACTAAAAGACACCCGAAACTCACTCTAAATGCTGAATTCTGCAGAATTTAGCAGAAATTAAGCTAAAAATAGCAATTTAACACCAAAATATTATGCAGAGTTTATGTTTTAGTGTCCAGGATAACTTACAAAGCGTCGGGAATTGAAACTCTCACAAAAGGTGCTTCATACTTAGTAAAACTGCACAATTTAGCACTTTAACGCACCGTAACGAAACAAATAACCGGACACTACCCGAAACACCAAAATTTAATTAGAAGCATTGTTTTAATGTTACAAAGCTAGTTATCACCCATAAACATCATGTTACATCTCTAAACATATAAACACACCTAAATCCCTAAACTAACACTTACCTTCTAACTAAACTTGTAACCAAGACTTGAAATGCAATTAGGACCCCCCCCCCCCCCCTAAATCTTGAACGGTTAGAACATGGGCCCCACAAACTTGATTTTATTTAAATATTTTATATGATATGTTTAGTGATCATGAAGCACATTAACCCCCATATAATTAGATGTTGGAGGATAAAAAGACTAAGAAACCATATGACTTTTCATTATCATTTTCACCCAAAAAAATCTCATATTCTTTCTCCTCCTTCCCCCTCTAACTCTCGGCTCACTTACACCACACTACCATCTCCATTTTCAAACTTCAAACTAGCATTCCAAGGTCACTACAAGATGTATGCAGGCTAACTAAGGAGGCTTGAGGTGCTAGAACTTGAAGAATCACTTGGAGGAGCTTTTAACCACTCACTTTCTTCCATCTTCATCATCTTACTTCTTGTGCCACTTCCCTAGCCATTAGAGCTAGTTGTAAGCCATTTGATCACAAATTTGGTTCATGTTTATGTTATTTACAAGTCTCACCATCTAAGTAACTAAACTTTAAAAGATGAAAATGAGAAGATCTAACATAATCATAAAGAAAAGAAGTGATTTTAGTAATTTTTGGTGTATGTGATGAAGTTGATGTTGTTAAATCTTGTGTGTATGTTTAGATCTAGTATGTTAAGCTTGTTAGAAGCTTAGATCTAACAAGTTTAAGCATGGATCTTGAAAGATCCAAGGTTAAACTTGAAAATGAACATGTGAAACACTTATGTGAAATTGAAAAATGAATTTTTATGCATAAACTTGTAATCTTGAAGTAACAAAGAGTGTATAAAACTAACTTTTGAAACTAAAATCTATGAAAAGCTTGTTAATGGTTTTTCAATAAGCTTGTTTATGCAAAATCCAAAGATGTAAAGTATGGATCTTGTAAGATCCTTGATGAAACAAGGTTTTAAACATGAGGATCTTTCTAATGAACATAAAAATGATTTTTAAGACTTTGAAACCACAAAACTCATGGATGGTTTTGTTAGTAACTTAAAGTTTCATAAAAGTTTGTTTAAAAATTACAAGACAACTTGTTTTTGGAAAGATCATTATATGTTAAGTGTAGAACTTAAAGACTAGATATTTTTAACCCCAAATCAAGTTCACCATAATGTTTCATATGAAATAGTTAGTGTATGTTGTTGATGAAAATTGTTGGAAATTGGTGTTGTTGACAAAAAGAAAATAAACACATGTTTTGAAAGCATGGGAAACCTCCATTTTTAGGGGAAACTATGTTAAAATTTTTATAAAATTTTGACACTTAGAAAAATACAAGTTTTGGTGAAATTTATTCCAAAAAATTCACCTAAAAATATTTACCAAGGTTTCCTAATTTTTGTGTAAAATTTCAAGTTAAAAGATGTTGATTTCTTCAAGTTAAAATTTATATTAAATATATATATTTTAGGAAAAATATATGTATTTAGTGATCACCAAATTTTGTGCTAAGTGTATATTATGTGTATTATATGTAGTAGTGTATTAGGGACTTGAATATAAACTAAATACTCCCAAGGAGTATTAATACCAAAATACACATATAAATACATGAGGATACCTAAGTATACAATGTACAAAAATTCTCACAAGAAGAATATTTGGACAATACAAGAAAATATATTTGTAAAAATATATTCCACAAATATTTGGACTTCGGACAATTATTGGACATAACTATATATTTATTTGGACAAATATATAACCATTACCAAGTAATGGATGCTACACAAAAATCGGGTGAATAACAAAAATATATATATTCCACACAAGACTTAAAAATACATTATTTTTAAGATATATAATTCCAGAAAGTAATAAAAATCAAAGTATTGATTTTTTGGCAAATAATATAAAATACACAAGTATTTACATAGGAATACAAGTATACTTTCCTAAGTATATACTTGCACAAAAATAATATTGAGAATATTATTTCACAAAATACTTATATTTATTTTTGGAAAAAAATAATATAAGTAACCCATATGGACAAGTTAAAAATAAAGTTATTATTAACACTTATTACTTTGACAAATTCTACATAAATAAATATATATTTTTGAAAAATAAAATATATATTTACAATAAACAATACGTACTCAAAGTGCAATACACAACATACGGGCAAGACCCGACAAACAAGGGCACGACCCTGACAAAGAATGAACATACAAAGAACATATACATAAGATGGTGACTTGTACTTGTATGTTACAAGTCTAGTGACTAACATACATAGAGACATATATAGGTCAAGAAACGCTCATGAAGCAACCCGGTGAAGTTTATGACGCGGGTTACGCAAAATTGTGAGTTCATGTCCCCTCCCATTTTAAACATTTTCTTGTTTTCTAAACTTGGGGAAAATACATGTACTGTGGAATGACAAAACAAAACTAAGGAATGACTTTATAGATCATGTCACGAATAGGGTGCCATAAGCACCATTAATCAACGTAAGTACTAGACCGCGGAACAAAAGGTTAGATTTAATGGGTTTCAGGCAGCCACACTCTTGGCCACACTTTTACCGAGAGTGCTTTTGTGTCTCTAGTCGTGAATCGACAATTAAAATGCCTATGGTTTGGATGTTTCCTATGTCGTTACATATGTTAGTGGCCTCGCGAACCATTAGCGATCTCGTATTCCTTACGCTTACATTTACAGAATACTTTTTTTAAGTACAATTGCATACCATGATTTTTACAACAATACTTGAATGTTTACACAAAAACTGCAAGAATTCACACCAACTTATGTTGATGATTTTTCAAAACTTACATGTATTTCAGGTAACTAAGTGGATGTGTGTGCGATCTCTCTCTCTTGCTCAAGGATGTCGTTTATGTTTTTAGTTATGTCGTGTCAGGACTCCAATGCATCTTTTGTGGGATTTGGTTGTTATATTCCACTTCGGGTGGTGATATAATGATCAAAACCTAGATGTTTGTCTTTGAAATAAAGATGTAAACTTTTCAAACAATTATCTATCGTGTGATTTAAACACTTCACTTAACTTATGTTTTGGATATTTATTGTCAATGGCATCTTGGAGTTTGTTTTATGATCATGTAGTATGTTTACCATTCATATGCAATGAGAACCTTTCAGGATCACACCTCGTGCTTCCGGCTTAGAAAGGGGTGTGACAGATTGGTATTAGAGCTTCGATTGTAGTGAACCAGGATTCCTTCTCGAGTCTAGACTACCATCTTTTGGATCCTCTCACGAAAACAATTTTTAAAAAGTTTTCATTGCATAAAACTTTCCACGACATCCACTACCTGAACTTGTTTTCAAAGAGTCAAGTAAGGACACCACGAGATTTAGGGTGCACTAGGGTAGCACTAATCTTCAACTAGGAATTACTTGCAACAATGTGTATAATTATTTGTATATTAATTAAGTAGTAGTAATTAATATATACATATACCATGAATAACATGTTACAGGTACACATGTCTTCGTCTAAAAGCAGCGGCCTATCTGAAGAACACGACCCTATGGAGATAGTATCCGACGATGAGATAGCACACGCCCTCGAGATCTTCACGTCTGATTTCGAGAGCGATCCGGAGATGGCATCCGATGATGGTGGTCTCGATGATTTTCAGCCTTTCGCCCTACCAGACGTTACTTACGATGTCCCTTTCGTTGATGATGTCTTAGCTTTACCTTTGCCCTTCCATGACCAGCTGATCATCGGAAATCCCGATGGTGAGCATCTCGTTGAGCCTATTCCCATCCATGCTATTCCTCTTGCTGCCATCCCTGTCGAGGACTGGCCTTTTGATGTTGATCTGGATGATGATGATGATGTTGACGTTCCCGTGATTGAGGTGGAGCACCTCGACGACGATCTTGGCGATGGAGAAGTATACGACCTCGCTATCCTAGAGTTAGCCTCTCCTGTTGTGTCCGTTATCGATATCTCTTCTGAAACTGATCTTGAGTCGGACGCCGATTCCTTTGAGTCAGTGACATCTTCGGCCCTTTTTCATGCTGGACTGATAGTTTACCCGACTGGTGATGACGATGACGCTATGTCTGTTGCGCCATCTTCTCCTGTTCATGTCTCTACACCCACTCATACACCTCCCCACACTCCTACTTAGGTAGCCACTGATGGCTCTTCACGTCCACCTGTTCTGACAGTTTATACCAGTGGTTTACGTAGTATCCCTTACGCTTCAACTTTCCCACACACACCTCTTGTTGATACATACATCTGTCGTCTTCGTCTTATATCGAGTCTGGGTTGCAATGTTTGATAGCTTGAACATGTCTGATAGCTTGAAAGTGTCTGATAGCTTGAAAGTGTCTGATAGCTTGAACATGTGTGTGTCATTTCAAGCTAACAAGCTAGCACTATATATAGGATTGTCATTTGTCATTTGAAGGTAACAGACCAGAGAGCCTTGTAATCGATACCGAAGTGGTGCCGGTATTTTTCGTGATTGTAATTACTGTTATATCAATATTCACGAGGTTCAAAGTGATATTCAAGCTGTTTCTACATTCGTTTCTTAGTTTCCGCCTCTGAAACGGATTTAAACTCTTCTGAACGACTCGTTTGGGTCACAAAACGATCCTACAAGTGGTATCAGAGCTCAGGAGGAAGAGATCTTGCCAAAAACAGCGTGTTTTTGTCACTTTTTCTGATTTCTACACCTTTCTTTTCAAAATAAAAAAAATTTTACGGTTAAAAACGGCTCAAATTCACATATCTTGTGCGTAATCATGTATTAATGAATCCTGGAAAGTTTCAGCTTTAAAATCGACCTAAATCTGGTTCAAATCGGTTTGCTAGCTTGAAATTGGTTCGAAATTGCTGACATCATCAACATTTCAAGCGAATATAACATTGTGTGTTAGCTTGAAACTGCTGCTCGCTTGAGTATTCACCGTGTTAGCTTGAAATTGGCTGGTCGCTTGAACATAACATCGTCTGACAGCTTGAAAACTTTGACAAATTGAAACCGTCTTGAAATAATTTGATCGCTTGAAAATGACGACTACTTGAAATCACTTGTTCGCTTGAGTGTGTACATCGTGTATTGTGTGAAAACATTTTACGTGTTGTTAATAGTTGGGAAATGGAATCTAGTGTCTTGTGTCAGTTTGATCGAAGTGATCAGTAGGTTGGGAATAGATATCACATGTGTTTGGGTCAGTTTGCATGTAATCTGCATTGTGTCAGCCCACTATTCTATATCTGCGGCCCAATCAGTGATCTATAGTCCACGTGAATTGTCACCTGTCTACTTTACATCGACACAATTATATGTGTTTAACATTTGAAATTGTTGGTAAAAGTGTATTGATAATAGAAGTTGGCATGTGAAACAATAATTGCAATCAGATTGCATGTGACTAAAATTTAAAGGTCCAATTAACACATTTCATTTGTCATCGATCAAATAAAAAAAAGGATTGTTTTACATAATGTTGTCGGCCAAGATAATAGTTTTGATGTGATTTACTTTGACATTATCAATATGACTCATCATTAAAAGAATTGCATGTGATTGTATTAATTGGTTGGTGTATTCGATGCTTGTCAGGTCTTCAATTTGCATGTGATTTGTTTCAATTTACTAGGATCAAGAAATTTAGTTGTGCATGTGATTGTATTGGAAAGAATTAATCCGATCCATGTGTTTCACTTAGAGGCCCAATCAGTAATTGTTATCCCATTAATTGCTTGATTTCATCGAGATGTGTTAAAAGTGTTGTCAGGTCCATTTCTCGGCCCATGTGAATTGGATTAGTGAAATACACAGTTTGATTTTGATCCCAGTTCACAAGAGGTGGTTCAGTTCGTTTGAATTCAAATTCGTTCCAGGTCGTGTGTTTTAGCCAGGTCATTGAAAAAGTCGTTTGAATTTGATCTGGGTCATAGCAGTCCGCACAGTGTGTCAATCTTCAGTCCGCATAGAATATTCATCAGTTCGAGTACCAGTCTTATTCTGTTAATTGATAAGTCTTTAAACTGATTGTATTTTGTTTGTGGTTCGACAGGAATTTTTACGAAGTGATAAATCTCATTTGAAAATTCGAAGAAAAATGGACGAAGATTTTTACAACGCATTTGCTACACCGATTACCCCGATCAGTATTACACAGAACACATTGATGGAAAACGAAACAGGGACGATGCAAAAGCCGCCCAAACTCATGAACATTGAAGAGTATAAAGGTTGGGAAGGCCGTTTTGAGAATTGGGTGCAAGCTAACTATCTTGATGCATGGGAATGTGTCGAAACAAAATACATTCGACCGATGAATGATGATGAAGAAGTGGTTCCGATTAAAGATCTAAGCGCCGATGCTAGAAAGAAATACAAAGATGAGAAAATGATGCAGAGTCTTCTACAACAAGCTGTGAAAGAAGACATCTTGGTGTTATTACAACATAATGGAACTTCATACTCGATTTGGAAAGCTTTAAGATCAAAGTTTGTTGGTAGTCAAGAAATGATAAAGAACAAGAAGTCACTTCTGAAGAAAGAGTTCGATCTGTTTCGTGGTTTGAAGAATGAAAGCACAAAGCAGATTATTGAAAGATATTGCAATTTGTTAGCAAACATGAAGAGATTGAGCATCGAGAAAGACAATGAAGAGTTGATCGAAAAGCTTGCTGATTCATTGCCACACGAGACTTGGGGAACATATCTTATGATGCTTAGAAACAAGAAAGGTTTTAGCAGTTTGACACTCAGCAAGTTCATTGAGAAGTTGGAAGCTCAAGAGATGGAGCAACGAAAGATTATTCGAATGAAAGATTTCGATGGTGAACAGGATATTGGGTTGTATTACAAAGCAGGGGTGAATGAGAAGTCTACAAATTTATCTCAAAAAATAGAAACTGCTTACAATGCCAAGAATGTTTCTGGAATTTCATCATCAGGATCAAACAGCAAAATAAGTTTTACATCATTTCCGTCTTTTGATCCGAACATTTCAACAACAAAGAATGGCAAGAAATTTCAGTGCAACATTGTACTGAATTTGGAAAATGATGAAGATTATTCAGCAGAAATTGCTAAGAGTCACGTGTCTTTATTGGGAACGGTTCTTGAATCTTATGGTAGTTTTGTTGCAGGTCGAATCGGGAATCCAATGCTGACAAAGGAAGATTACGATCAGATTGATGCTGAAGAAATGGAACTGATGGACATAAAATGGTGCTTGGCCAGTGTGTTGAGGAGAGCTGAGAAATTCAAGCAAATCACTGGAAGAGATGATCTTCGTGAGGCTGGTACTTCTACTTTAGGTTTTGACAAATCTAAAGTCACATGTTTTCGGTGCAGGGAAAAAGGACACTTCAAGAGGGAGTGCAAAAACCGCGAAGCAAGTGGAGCTCAAAATCCGTTCAACAACAACAATGATTACTACCGAAAAGCCATTTACCATCAAGTTGCTCAGCAACCACCTCAACAACATCAACATCAAGCACAAACTGCACATGGAAGGAATGTGATTGAAGACTCTGGAAAGAGAGCGTGTGCGGTGAATCAAGATTCTTTAAAGAGAGTTAATGGTAGTGCTTTGATAATAGATCAAGATGACGAAAAGTTACCTGAAGGATTTAGTTGGGCAAATTTCACATGGGATGATTATGTTCCTGATCAAGCTAAAGCTCACACAGCTTTTGTAGCCCGAGTTGAAGAAGATAGTGATGATGATCGTGAGTATTAGGCGAGAAAATTTGATGCTGATATGAAATTGATTGCTGAAAGTGATAGTGAAGATGAAAAGGTTAAAAAGAAGAAGAAAAAGGTAAAAACACCAGTGAGCAGTGATGACGAAGAAGTTCCAGTGATAAAACGGAAAGTAAAGGTTGAAGTTCCAAAGTTCAAAGTTGATCAAGAAGTTGATGCAAAGAAGATTCCAGTGAAGTGTGAAAACTGTGAAGCTGTGAAGAAGCAGAACAGTACACTGATCTATAACTTGAATAGTTTGAAGGAATCTTATGATGTGTTGAACAAAGCGATGAATCAGTATAATCAAACAAGTGAAGAACAAGCTACAGCAATGAAGACACTTCAGGGTGCTTTTATGACGAAACAAAAAGTGGTGAACAACTACATCGAGAAGTGTGCTGTGCTTGAGCAGAAACTTCAAATTCAAAGAATTGAGACCGAAAGAGTTAATCGTTTGTTGAAAAGTTACTCATGTACTTCTTATGTCATTGACAGGATTTATCCGACTGTTGAAGGCATGAAAGCATTTGAAGAGGATGAAGTAACTGAAGAAAAGAATGATGATGGAAAAGTGACTGATGAAAAGACTCCAGAAAAGAAGAACAAGAAGAAGAGTGACATAAAGAAAAAGACTGATAAGAAGGATTCTGGTAAGAAACAAGATGTTGGTTATAACAAGTGTCCACCCCCGCTAGAAAATGGATATTTGCCCAGAAATCCAAATCAGGAAAGAGTCGAAAAAGCAATAAATTTACAGTGGGAGTCGGAGTCGTTAGTCAATTTGCCAGAAAATATTGATGTTACGTTTACATCATCTGACACTGATCATGAGTCCGAGTTAATAAAGAAAGTCGTCGATCAGGTGTTGGATAAAGATGAAACTGAGGAGTCAAAGTTGGAGTCAAACTCAGAGTCAAAGTCAGAGTCAGAGTCAAAGTCTGGTTCTGAAAGTTCGAGTTCGACAGTCAACAGTTCAAATTCTTCGGTTAAAAGAGTTTATAATAAAGAATTCCTGGTATCAAAATCTAATTTGAGTGACGAAACATTCAAAGTTGCATATACATTGAATGATTCCGACAAATTATATTCTGATGAGGAATTTCCAATAAGAGGTGTAAAAACTAAGATGATAAAAAAGGTTTTCAAACTTACAGAAATTAACATTTCTGAAATAAAAGATTTAAATCTTACTGATAAACCTAAAAAATACACCTCAAGAGTACAACAAAGATTAAATAAGAAAAAGGGTTACAGTTTTGGTTCTGATTCTGGTTTTCACAAGAAACCAAACCCTAACCGTAATTTCAAAAAGAAAGGTCTTGGTTTTACTCTAACAGAAAAACAGAAAAATGAAAAATATGTTCATGATTTTAAAGCAAAGATGACATTTGTTTCAGGAACTAGCTCAGAAGAGGAAGAAAAGAAAGAATTCTGGAGACAATCGAACAAAGAATTCCTTGCAAAGAAGCAAGAAGAGATGAAAGAAACGAGAACCTGTTTCAAATGCAACAATGTTGGACATATTGCCAAAGATTGTTCAAAGGAAATACAATCAAAACAGGGAGTTTCTTGTAACCTAAAAGAGAAAGTTGTGTTTGAACCACCAATTGACAGAACTAAATTGTTCTAGAATTCGATTTTTGAAATTGGTGAAAGTTCAAACAGGTTTTACAAGAAAAGAGGAAATCTTGACAAACAAAAATGGGTGGTTAAGAAGTCTGGAGGAAGTTCTAGCGATGATTCTGTCAGGTCAAAATCAGAGGAGCTATCTTCTGGCGATGAATCTGAATCCATAAAATCAGAGGAGCAACAGGTTATTTCAGAAAGTGAAAAATCAGTTCTGACTGTGGATGATGATAATTTTCCACCACTTCGGGCTGAAAATTTTAAGAAGAAAATTGGTAAAGTTGAAATATCAAACCAATTTTATGATGATAACAAGGTTTTTGATGTTGAAAAAGCTTTTAACCCCACTGTGAAACATATTTTTGGTAAAATGATTGATCGAAAAGTCAAAGGGGTTAAAGAGTTTTACGAGAAGAAGATGCAGAAAGATAAAGTTGAACCATCCCTGGTTTGTGACTGGGATGGCTCATACTATGAACAGTAAGTCTGTGGACTTGCCGGAGATCCCAAGTTTGTAATCGTGGATCAGGAATCGGCATCATTCTTTGTATTTGATTGTGTTTTTAGTACAAGTGGTAAATCAAGGACATTAATTTGTACTTGATTTTCTACAAGTGGTTGGTAGACAATGTGATGAATCAAACCCTTAACTTTACAAGTGGTAAAAACAAACTTATTTTCTGGAAAAATCATTTTGATTAAAACAAACTTAAGTGTTTTGAAATCTTAATGAGAATATGGTTTATTGTGAGGGGGAGTTCTGATTGTTTATGCCAAGTGAATGGCGAATTGAGGTGATTCGATATTAGTTGTCAACTTTCTTGTACAGTTTGTTTTCAAATTTCCTAAAATGTGTTTGCATTTTAGGGGGAGTAAGAAATTTTTAGAAAATCCAAAAACATTTGAAATTTTGAAAAAGTAAAAAACATGAAAAAAATGAAAAATGAGTTTTGTTGTATAAAAGAGGAAATGATAGTACATCAGTGGACTATCACAACATGCTAAAGAAATGGAAAGTTAAATGTGATAAACGGTCTCACTGATGATGTGTCGGTAGGTTTTTGCACATTTAGTAGATTGTGACGAGATATAAACCTAAATTTCAAACATGCTTATATCGTGGGGAAACATCTCTCGGATATATGGGTAACCCCCGAAATCTCGTTTGAAAGGTCTCATAATCTGATATACTAGGTTTTTATACTCAATGATGTCTGGGGTATTATTCCGGGACTTCTGCTGAATGGAAGTTCTGACCTAGTCCTCGAATAATACTTTCCGCAATGCTTGGAACATATCATCACCCTCAGCATATATGATAAGGCAATAAAATTGCTTAGCAATGCTGTTGTAAAAAAGATCCTCTAAAGGGGACACACCCACAAGTTGAGTCATGATCTCTCTGCTGAACGGTAGTTCTGACCTGATCTCTCATGATTCTTCATAATTTATTAACCCCTTACAGACATCATTTGTGTCATAATTACCTGTAAGACTGAATATTGGGATCTGGATACGGGAGTATATTCTGAGGTGGGACACGCGATTGAGTTTAAGTGCTTAAGACATTCATATCGTATCTCGAAGCAGTTGAACTTTGTGTGAAAATTTAAGTGGATTAGTATACTGACAATCTAAGTGAATCGTTTAGAACTTAAAATGATTAAAGCTTAACGGTGTTAGTGATTTGTCTCAAAAACTGATATGATCCTCTTACACAAACTCACAAAAATATTGTTTGTAAATATTTCTTTACTGCATTTCCTTTCTGTTATTTCAATATAAAAAAAATTTCGGTGTGTTTTAGCATAAATTTTGAAAAAATCCAAAAAGATTTTAGATAACTGATGTTGAAAAGCTGATTTTCCAAATTCCAAGTGCTAAACATGACGAACAGGTTTGGGAGAGTGTGTTTGAAGATGTTTGAAATGAAAAATGATATACATTTAAGTGGTTCATTAGAAATTGACATGATAAATCTTTTTGTTCGATAATTGAAACTGATGTATTCAGGGTTATGTATTCAAGTGATTAGCAGGGTTTCTAAATTTGTTATATCTTATTCTTTATGAAACTTATGTTTTGGGTAGAGAATTTGCAGGTGAATCAGGTTACAATACTTGAACTTGTAAAAGCCAGACTACGATCCCAGTACATCTTGAGGGGGAGTCTGTCAGAGAAAGAAAGTCAAATGTTGCTAGAGCCAGCTGTTGATCTTGAAGAATGTTAGAGAGATAAAGACTGATAAAGACTGAAGATTGAGAAGACTCTACACTTAAGACTCGTCAACATCTGAGGGGGAGTCTGTTGATACATACATCTGTCGTCTTCGTCTTATATCGAGTCTGGGTTGCAATGTTTGATAGGTTGAACATGTCTGATAGCTTGAAAGTGTCTGATAGCTTGAAAGTGTCTGATAGCTTGAACATGTGTGTGTCATTTCAAGCTAACAAGCTAGCACTATATATAGGATTGTCATTTGTCATTTGAAGGTAACAGACCAGAGAGCCTTGTAATCGATACCGAAGTGCTGTCGGTATTTTTCGTGATTGTAATTACTGTTATATCAATATTCACGAGGTTCAAAGTGATATTCAAGCTGTTTCTACATTCGTTTCTTAGTTTCCGCCTCTGAAACGGATTTAATCTCTTCTGAACGACTCGTTTGGGTAACAAAACGATCCTACAAGTCACTCATGGGGGAGAGCCTTTCGGTCATCCACATATCCCTCCACTAGAGTTGAGTCCACATTTTCAGTCGCCCCGCTTATTCCCACCGTATACGATGCCTTTATCTGATCCTTACCATCCCTCACATCACTCTAGATACACTAGGGATGATCTCCTACTATCACTCCAGCTTCAAGTGGAGATCCTATGTCATAGGGTCTATGAGTTGGAGAGTGAGGCCGATGCGAGACGACCTCCTCCACCAGATTATCCACCACCTGTTACACCTCCACCACCATCTTCACCCCCACCGGCATCTCCTCCACCACCTATTCATGCACCTGTTGATGGTCATGCTGCTCGAGTGCTGACACTAGAGCAGTTGGTGAGTTTCCTGATCTGTCGAGACCAGGAGCTCGAGGATGAGGAAGCTCATATCCACAGTGTGGTTTTCCCTACACCCCACCATCTCTCACGACCGTTGGTGCCATGTTCTCCAAGAAGTATGATCAACCTAGGAGAGCTGTGAACACTCGAGATTCTAATCAACCACCTCCTCCTCCGATGCCAAGGACTGCTGATTAATTGAACTCTCTACTGGAATAAAGGATTTCCGAAGCTATCGCCCAGTACGAGGCGAACTGTACTGAGCACAGCGGAGGATCAGGCGGTACTAGATGAAATGGACACGGAGATTCATCAAGAGGAAACCTGACCCACGGTAACCTTAATCTGATTTGCTATAACTTGATGAAATTTATGAACGATCTTTGTCTCATTGTTTCATGGGTTGCTCATTTTTGAATTGGTTGGATAAATTCCAGGCTGCACCTACAAGTAGTTTCTCGAATGTAAGCCACTGAACTACAACGACACTGGAGGTGCAGTGGCTTTCGTGCGCTGGACGGAGAAAACTGATTCCACAATCCGCATGAGCAAGTGCATCACGGACCAGCAAATCACTTTTGTTACTGGATTGTTTGTCGATGAATCTTTGACTTGGTGGAATTTGCAAGGCCAAAATCTAGGTGATGATGCCACGTATGGTATGACTTGGGATGAGTTGAAGGAAAGAATGAGGGAAAAATATTGCTCGCGTGCTGAAATCCAAAGGCTAGAGACGGAATTTTGGAATCTGGCCATGGTTGGTGCGGACATTGTTGGTTACACTCAGAGATTTCATGATCTGTCAAGAGTGATCCCTTATCTGGTGACTCCCGAATTTAAGTGCATTGAGCGCTACATCTGGGGATTGGCTCCGGAATTTCGTAGTTTGGTGAGTGCGGCAGAACCAGTGACGATCACTCGGGCTATAACTCTGGCTGTCAGCCTTACTGAAGATGCTATCTGTATGAAGAAGTTATCGCTGAAAACTACTGAGAATACCGAGATGCCTGCTGAGTCGTCTGGTGACAAGAAAAGGAAGCATTCGAATCTGAGTCAAGTAACCCGTAACAACAACAAGGGTTCCAACAACAAGAAACGTGACCCCAACCAGCCCAAGGAGACAAAAACCTTCGCAGCTACGAATGACGCTCTAACTAGAGGATACCAGGGCACTCTGCCCAAATGTAACAAGTGCAAGCGTCACCATGATGGAGCTTGTCGCATCCCAAAGTGCGATAAGTGTGGGAAATTAGGTCACCTTTCCGAAGATTGTTGGGGAAAAAGAGGTGGAAGTGATAGTAGAAATGGGAATGGAGACCGCAACGGTGCTGGTAATGGGAACGGTAACGGGAATGGAAATAGTACTGGTAATCGAAATGGTAACGAAATTGGGTAGAACTAAGGATGTTTTGGTTATGGTAGCAAAGAGCATTTCAAGAAAGACAGCCCAAGGGAGAACAACGCTCAAGCTCGAGCATTTGTGATAGGAGCAAGGAACGCCTGTGAGGACCCCAATGGGGTCACCGGTACGTTTCTCGTTAACAATCACTTTGCATCCATATTATCTGACACTGGTACTGATTATAGTTTCATGTCTGTGGAATTTAAATGTATGCTTGGAATAGAATCTAGTAGATTAGATATTCCTTATTCCATAGAACTAGCCGATGGTAAACTTGTTAAATCGGGCGAAGTTGTTAGTGGATGTACATTAGAACTTGGTGAGCAAAGATTTAGTATCGATCTCTTGCCGGCTCAATTGGGTAGCTTTGACGTTGTAGTCGGAATGGACTGGCTGCCCAAGAATAAAGCCGAAGTTGTTTGTCACGAGAAAATCATTTGCATCCCTCTTGCGAATGATGAAACACTCATAGTCCATGGAGAGAAAAGAGACACGCCCTTGCGAATCATCAACTGTATGAAGGCGCAGAAATGCGTGCGAAAAGGATGTGTTGCATTCTTGGCACACGTAATAGATAAGAAGTTTGAGGAACCAAAGCTTACAGACATTCATGTGGTAAAGGAATTCCCCGATGTTTTTCCTGAAGACTTGATAGGATTACCTCCGCAAAGACAAGTCGAGTTCCATATTGACTTGGTCCCAGACGCCGCTCCTGTAGCCAGGCATCATATCAACTTGCGCCATCCGAGATGCAAGAATTGTCTACATAACTCCATGAGTTGTTGGATAAAGGATTTATAAGGCCGAGCTTCTCGCCTTGGGGAGCTCCAATATTATTCGTGAAAAAGAAGGATGGAACCATGCGGATGTGTATTGATTACAACGAGTTGAATAAGCTCACTGTTAAGAATCGGTATCCACTACCGAGGATTGATGACTTATTCGACCAATTTCAAGGATCAAGCTATTACTCCAAGATTGACCTTAGGTCTGGCTATCATCAGTTGAGGATTGAAGAGTTGAGCATACCAAAGACTGCGTTCATGACTCGTTATGAGCATTACGAGTTCCTTGTGATACCGTTTGGTTTGACAAACGCGCCAGTAGTGTTTATGGACCTAATGAATTGCGTTTGCAAGCCATATCTCGATAAATTTGTGATTGTATTTATCGAAGATATTCTGATTTATTCACGAACGAAGGAAGAGCACGAGCAACATCTCAAAACCATTCTGGAACTACTGAGGAAAGAGAAGCTCTATGCAAAGTTCTCAAAATGCGAATTTTGGATTCGCGAAGTACAATTCCTTGGTCACGTGGTAAACGAGAATGGTATCCATGTGGATCCAGTAAAGATCAAAGCGATAAAGAATTAGGAAGCTCCCAAGACACCGACTGAAGTTCAACAATTTTTGGGATTAGCGGGCTATTACCGCAGATTTATCGAGAATTTCTCCAAAATAGCTCAACCGCTAACTTCCCTTACTTAGAAAGACACGAAGTACGACTGGGGAGACAAGCAAGAAGAAGCCTTCCAGCTACTCAAAAACAAGCTAAGCGTTGCACCGATACTATCTCTACCCGAAGGCACTGAAGACTTCGTGGTATATTGCGACGCTTCGCGTCAGGGATTGGGTTATGTGCTCATGCAACGCCAAAAAGTCACCTCTTATCCATCACGACAATTGACAGTACATGACAAGAATTATACCACCCACGACCTGGTGCTAGGCGCGGTGGTATTTGCCTTGAAGATTTGGCGACATTATTTGTATGGTACTCGATGTACTATCTTCACAGATCACAAGAGTCTGCATCACATAATTGATCAGAAGGAGTTAAATATGCGTCAACGACGATGGGTTGAGTTGCTGAATGATTACGCCTGTGAGATTGAGCATCATCCTGAAAAGGCGAACGTGGTAGCAGACGCATTGAGTCGAAAGGAAAGGGTTAAGACCCTAAGGGTTCGAGCTTTGGAAATGACGTTTCGGACGAATCTCACTTCAGGCATTCATGATGCCCAAGAAGAAGCCCTTAAGAAGGAAAATCTTAAAGCTGAATATCTCCGAGGTATGGAGAAGAAATTGGTGCCAAATGAAGAGGGAACCTTATACTTTATGGGACGCATCTGGGTTCCGCTCTATGGCGGTATTCGAGAGGTTATCCTTGACGAAGCTCACAAGTCGAGATACTCGATCCACCCAGGATCGGATAAAATGTATCAGGACCTGAAAGAGTATTATTGATGGCCAAAACTCAAAAGCGACGTTGCTGTTTATGTTGGAAAGTTTCTAACCTGTGCTAAGGTCAAGGGCGAATACCAGAAACCTTCCGGTCCATTGCAACAACCTGAAATTCCCGTATAGAAGTGGGAGTAAATTTCGATGGACTTCATAACGAAATTACCCAGGACCCCTAGAGGGCACGATATGATATGGGTAATAGTGGATCGATTAATAAAGTTTGCACACTTCCTACCAATCCGAGAGAAAGATAGCACTGGAAAGCTTGCTGAGCTATACCTTAAGGAGATAGTGGCACGTCATGGAGTGCCTATCTCGATAATTTTAGACAGAGATGGACGATTTGTATCAAGGATCTGGCAATCCTTTCAAGAGGCCTTTGGATCTCAATTGGATCTAAGCATGGCCTTCCATCCGTAAACAGACGGTCAGAGTGAATGGACCATACAAACACGGGAAGATATGCTTCGCGCATGTGTTATGGACCTAGGCGGTAGCTGGGATACTCATATACCCTTAGTTGAGTTTTCATATAATAACAGCTACCATACAAGCATAAAAGCCGCGTCGTTCGAAGCTCTATATGGCCGCAAGTGTCGCTCACCGTTGTGTTGGGCAGACACTGGAGATAAACAGTTGATTTGTCATGTACTTATTCAAGAAACAACCGATAAGATCATGCAAATCCGAGAACGCATCAAGGCGGCTCGTGATCAACAAAAGAGCTACGCCGATCGAAGACGAAAACCTTTGGATTTCGAGGTGGGAGACAAAGTTTTGTTGAAGGTCGCACCTTGGAAAGGTGCAGCAAGTTTCGAAAAACGTGGGAAGTTGAATCCACGATACATTGGACCATTCAAGATCTTGGAAAAGATTGGTACCGTAGCGTACAAATTAGAGTTACCGGAAGAACTGAATGGAGTACATGATACGTTCCATGTGTCCAACCTTAAAAAGAGTCCAGCCCAAAAAATAGTTATCATCCCTGCGGATGAGGTGCATATCGACGACAAACTCCGATTTACAGAATAGCCCGTTGTGGTAATGGATTGGAAGATCCAGAAAACAAGGAGGAGTCGCATTAAACTTGTCAAAGTACGTTGGAACTCTAAACACGGACCCGAGTACACATGGGAACGTGAAGACCAGTTCAAAGCCAAGTACCCCCACCTATTTGAGAAAGCTCATTCGAGAGATAACTCAGCTTGAATTTCGGGACGAAATTCTTTTAACGGGGGGAGACTGTGACAACTGGCACCAAACAGGTAATTTCCGTTCTATTTTAATTATTATTTATTAACTGCAATTATGTGCTTAAACGTCAACATTATGTGATTACTTGCTTTACAGATGAATTCATTCATGTTTTATACTTCAAATATTGCCTTGTGCATTACTTTACGTGTTGCGTCAGAAAGACTAGTAAACTCACCGGTAAGACACACTTTGTCAGCACTTCTGCAGAAAGCAGTAAGACAATAGA
This sequence comes from Helianthus tuberosus, assembly GCA_030545235.1. Taxonomy (NCBI): domain Eukaryota; kingdom Viridiplantae; phylum Streptophyta; class Magnoliopsida; order Asterales; family Asteraceae; genus Helianthus; species Helianthus tuberosus. The sequence goes on from CM060378.1 coordinate 112,955,367, forward strand.
TTTAGGGCCTAGGAGTAGGTCAAACATCTATAATACATTAAAACCCAAGTATGGATACAAGGGTTAACATATAAACTTTCCGAAAGCTAAACTATGCACTAAAAGACACCCGAAACTCACTCCAAATGCCGAATTCTGCAGAAATTCAGCTAAAAACAACAATTTAACACCAAAATATTATGCAGAGTTTATGTTTTAGTGTGCAGAATAACTTACAAAGTGTCGGGAATTGAAACCGTCACAAAAGGTGCTTCATACTTTGTAAAACTGCGCAATTTAGCACATTAACGCACCGTAACGAAACGAATAACCGGACACTACCCGAAACACCAAAATTTAACTAGAATCATTGTTTTAATGTTACAAAGCTAGTTATCACCCATAAACATCATGTTACATCTCTAAACACATAAACACAGCTAAATCCCTAAACTAACACTTACCTTCTAACTAAACTTGTAACCAAGACTTGAAATGCAACTAGGACCCCCCCCCCCCCCATCTTGGACGGTTAGAACATGGGCCCCACAAACTTGATTTTATTTCAATATTTTATATGATATGTTTAGTGATCATGAAGCACATTAACCCCCATATAATTAGATGTTGGAGGATCAAAAGACAAAGAAACCATAAGACTTATCATTATCATTTTCACCCAAAAAAATTTCATCTTCTTTCTCCTCCTTCCCCCTCTAACTCTCGGCTCACTCACACCACACTACCACCTCCATTTTCAAGCTTCAAACTAGCATTCCAAGGTCACTACAAGATGTATGGAGGCTAACTAAGGAGGCTTGATGTGCTAGAACTTGAAGGACCACTTGGAGGAGCATTTAACCATTCACTATCTTCCATCTTCATCATCTTCCTTCTTGTGCCACTTCCCTAGCCATTATAGCTAGTTGTAAGCCTCTTGATCACAAATTTGGTTCATGTTTATGTTATTTACAAGTCTCACCATCTAAGTAAATAAACTTTAAAAGATGAAAATGAGAAGATCTAACGTAATCATGAAGAAAACAAGTGATTTTAGTAATATTTGGTGTATGTGATGAAGTTGAGGTTGTTAAATCTTTTGTGTATGTTTATATCTAGTATTGTAAGCTTGTTAGAAGCTTAGATCTAACAAGTTTAAGCATGGATCTTGAAAGATCCATGCTTAAACTTGAAGATGAACATGTGAAATACTTATGTGAACTTGAAAAATGAATTTTTATGCATAAACTTGTAATCTTGAAGTAACAAAGAGTGTATAAAACTAACTTTTGGAACTAAAATCTATGAAAAGCTTGTTAATGGTTTTTAAAGAGCTTGTTTATGCAAGATCTAAAGATGTAAAGTATGGATCTTGAAAGATCCATGATGAAACAAGGTTTTAAACATGAGGATCTTTCTAATGAACATAAAATTGATTTTTAAACATGATTTTGAAGACTTTGAAACCTCAAAACTCATGGATGGTTTTGTTAGTAACTTAAAGTTTCATAAAAGTTTGTTTAAAAATTACAAGAGAACTTGTTTTTGGAAAGATCATTGTATGTTAAGTGTAGAACTTAAAGACTACATATTTTTAACCACAAATTAAGTTCACCATAATGTTTCATATGAAATAGTTAGTGTATCTTGTTGATGAAAATTGGTTTTGTTGATAAAAAAGAAAATAAACACATGTTTTGAAAACATGGGAAACCTCCATTTTTAGGGGAAACTATGTCAAAATTTTTATAAAATTTTGACACTTAGAAAAATACAACTTTTGGTAAAACTTATTCCCCAAAAATTCACCTAAAAATATTTACGTAGGTTTCCTAATTTTTGTGTAAAATTTCAAGTTAAAAGATGATGATTTTTCAAGTTAAAATTAATATTAAATATGTATATTTTAGGAAAAATATATGTATTTAGTGATCACCAAATTTTGTGCTAATATTAAATGTAGTGGTGTATTAGGGACTTGAAAATACACTAAATACTCCCAAGGAGTATAAATACCAAAATATACACATAAATACATGAGGATACCTAAGTATACAATGTACAAAAATCCTCACAAGAAGAATATTTGGACAATACAAGAAAATATATTTGTTGTTAGTGTATACGTCTGTAGCTTCCGTCAGCATTTAGTCATGTTTTTGTATATTTGTGTCCTTTGTAAACAATTATGTAATGTATGTATGTTAGATAGATCGACAACTTTGGAAACGAGACTGTTTTGTAAAGTGTTGACTTTGTTGACCAGTGTCATCTGATCGGATGGGCAATCCGATCGGATAGCACTCATCCATTCGGTCAGCCTGTCATCTGTTCGGACAGCATGTCGTCCGTGCGGTCGGCACTAATCAGTTCCTGAGTTGCCTATAAATACCCCGTTCGGGTATCTCATTTCGAACTTTTGACTGTGGAGAGAACTCTGTCATTGTCTTACTTCTACAGGCGCTTTTGTACTTTCATAACAGTTGAATAGAAAGATCAGACCGCGTTTAATCGTTGAAAACATTGTCGTACATCTGTGATTTGATCAAATGGATTCCGCACATTAGTCAAACTCGATTCATCTAAGTTCCTGACGAACAGATCCTATAGAGGGACCAACAAGTGGTATCAGAGCATTCAGGGAGCTGAATCGAGATCTACGACAACGAATTCACCAGAATTCAAGATTTTTCTTGCCGATCAGAGTTAAATTTCACCGGAAATTTGACATATTCTCACATTTTCTACTCATTTCTTACATTGTTTTTCAGTTTGCCACCATAAAATCAGAAAAACTTAAAATTGAACGTGAATCTACGGTTAAAATTTGATAAAACTGATATCAATCGATTCGTAATCTTTCAAAGTATAATCCTACCAAGTTTCATAATCAAATTTAATCAAAATCTAAATCAAATTCATCAAAAACCATGTTGAACTGTTCATGTTTGCTGACGTCATCCACTCGCTCGGACAGCTATCCAAACGGATTGGACTAGACAATACCTGTTACTTGCTTGCTGACATCATCAGGGTTACTCGGTGTGATTTTGATTGTTCAAGTTTATTTGTCCACTTCATCCTCCCACCTGGTCGGACAGCAATCCGATCGGATAGGATTTGGAAGTTCTTGTTACAAAAATTAACCTGTCATCCGGTCGGATTACCATCCGAGCGGTGAAAGGTTGAAAGTCAAACTTTTCAAAGTTTAAGTGAGTCACTCGAATGAACGACCACCCGATCGGATCACAATCCGGTCGGATAGCCTTTTTTACAACAGTACAGTTGATTACTTGTCTCACTCGTTCGGATTGTGACTTGACCGGATCACCATCCGATCCAGGTGCTTTTGTTTGAAATCTTTGAAATTTGTGAAAATTTGTGTAAGTGTTTGTAAATTGTTTCAGGTATTCTAAAAATGGGAGACGATTTTCTCAATCCTTTCAGTGACATCTTTGCTTACACCAGCAACACAGGAGACGCTACATCAAGCAGCACAAACACTACTGCTCCTAACCCGAATCCAAAGAAAGCCATTATCGACTCATTGAGCATGGATATCGCATATGGCACATACAACAAACCGCCCAAGCTAATGGCTATCGAGGAATACAGTAGGTGGGCAACTAGGTTTGAAGACTGGTTGAAGGCTTTCGCCTATCAGTGTTGGAAATGCTTGAAGAATGGGTTTAACATTGGACGAAGTGACTATGAGAACTTAATTGAAAATGAACAAGAAAGTTTTATCGCTGAGCAAAAATATATCGCATTGCTACATCAATCAGTAAGGGATGTTATCATACCTCTAATCGATTACAAAGATTCCAAAGATTTATGGGCAAAATTAGAGAAAAAGTGCGTGGGTGGAGCAGAAATTGTTAGAAACAAGAATTTTTTTTTGAAAAATGAATTTGATTTATTTGGATGTATGAAAAATGAATCGGTTTCAAAGATGATCGAAAGGTTTTGTCATTTGAAGATCGAGCTGACTAGACATGGGTTTTCGTTCAAAGAGGAAGAATTGGTTGATAAGCTGATGGATTCACTACCTGATGAAAAGGATTGGATGTACTTTGCTTTGTTATTGAAAAACACTGCGGAGAAGAAGAATCTGACAGTTGATTTTCTGAACGAGAGGCTTGCAAGTCACGAGTTGGAAATCAGGAAAACAAATAAAGTCAACAGTACTCAGTATCAGCAGAACGTTGATTTGTATTATCGAGGAAGTATGATTCCAAAAACAGTATCACCAAAGACTGCGTTCTCAGCAGAAAATCCAAGTGTGCCAAATCAAGTGAATCAAAACAGTAGTCCTGCTACAAGCAGCGGATATCATGGAGGATCGTCTTCATCGACTTCAAGTCAACAGCAACAACAATCTGTTCCGAAAAACATTTTCCAGTGCAACATTGCTGTGAATCTCAACAACGCACAAAATTTCAGCGAAGAAGCAGCCAAACATCAGATGGTATTTCTAGCATCCATCTTGGAGTCTTATGAAAGTCTCGTAGTAGGAAAAATCAGAAACACAAACCTCACCAAGGAGGACTATGATCAAATTGACCCAGAGGAAATGGAGTTGATTGACATTAGATGGTGCATGGCGAGTGCGGTTAGAAGGGCTCAGAGGTTCATAGAGATAACAGGCAGACACTCCATTGGCGGACCTTCAACTAAATTAGGGTTTGAAAAAAATCAAAGGTTACATGTTTTAAGTGCAAGCAAAAGGGGCACTTTAAACGAGAATGTCGAAATGCTCCTGCTGATGAAACTGCCAATCCTTTCCGTGAGGACTATTATAAAAGGGCCATCTATAATCAAAACAAAGAAGAATCTCCCAGAATGAAGTAGTTAGAAGATCCTCCCAAAGAAAAGTCGAGAGCATTAGCTGTTATGCATGATGATGAGGGATATGACTGGAGTGATGTGCTACCAGAAGAAGATGCTGTAGGATTTGCATTTATGGCAAAGATTGTGCCATTCAAAGATACTCATACTGAAGAAGAAAAATATCGTACTAGGAAGATGCTAGCCTAAAACATGAAAGATAAAATTTATCAAACATGGAAAGAGGCAAAGAGTGCAAAAAGATGGGATGCAACTTGGGAATGCTATTTGGATCCTAAAGGCAATATAGTTGTTGAACCATCATCAATCAGTGTTGAAACCCTCATAGAGCAAATAGCAGAAGAAGAAGAAGAGGAAATGCAGAGAATGTGGGCAAGAGAAGCTGAAGAAAAGGAGAAAGAAAAGGAGCTACAATCAAAGAAGGTCGATGATGGGATAATCGACACGACCAAAGAGTTCCCCGCTGAAAATTTGAAGAAAATGGTTGATAAAGTTCTTACAACAAAGGAATTAGAGGTAGATTCTAACTCTGGAACTGAGTCAAAGAGCAAGGTCAGTTCTAATGATTCAACAAATGGGTCAGGTAAGACTGATAAAGCCAAGATTGACAGTGAGTCAGTGACTGCAAAAATTGCATGAAAGACTGCAAGATTTGTAGTACACATACATATCTCAGTACCAAAAAGACTGAAGAACTGACAGGAAGAGTTAGAGAAGTTGAAAATCAAATCTTAAATCGTGACAAATTGATAAAAGCTTCAAATGATCGAATTAAAGAATTAATCGAGAAACTTGAAAATGATAAAATTGAAGTAGAACGAGTAAGAAAGGAAAATGAAAAACTGATTCATGAAAATCGATAAGTTTTTGAAAATCATGAGAAGTTAAAAAGAAAGATTAAAGATTTTGATGAGAGAAACAATAAAACAAGCAAAGAAAATTTTCAATTGTCAGGAGTCCTTCAGTCGAAAGAAAAGCAAATCAACCAACAGTTGGATGAGATTGCTAATCTGAAGCTTCAGTTTTAGGAAGCTAAGATTGAAAATGAACGCATCAATATGAAACTCAACAGTTACAACTCCGCAAGTTTTGTTCTTCAATACATTGTTCCCAAACCCATTGGGAAGAATAAAGTTGGCGAAGATGTATATGCTGATGGAACAGTGGTTGGGTATCATCAAGTTCCACTGCCTGTGTTGAATAATTTTTCAAAGAAAAAATATGGGTTGGTTAACAATGATGAAACAAATGAGATTAAACTTCCAGAAATAATTGACATCACATTCACTTCATCATCTGATGAAGACAACGTTCAGTCTGAAGTTGTTAAAAATGTAGTTGAAAATGTTTTGAAATCTGACAATGATTCAACTAAAGACGAGGAATGCTTTTTGGACAAATATATTTCGAATCCAAAAACAACTTAAGTGAAGAACCTATTCTCGTAATGTACAAGACGTCGGGATCGGATAAGCAGTATTCAGATCTTGGGTTTCCACTAGAAAATGTGAATGTCAACAAATTGAAAAATGTGTTCAAGTTGGTTGAAATTGATGTTTGTGAAATCGAAGGTTTGAAACGTTCTGAAAGACAATTGAACTTTGAAAATGACAAATCTTACTACAAAAAACCTGTTGTACCGCCACGTTTTTCTAACAACAACCAAAACAGATGGTCGGGTGGTTATTAGGGTGGTAAGAACAATCAAAGAAGGAACTTTCAAAACAAGAAGTTTGTTGAGAAAAAGGTGTTTGTGAAAAGCTCGAGTTCACACTCCGAGCAAGAATCTGAGATTTTTTCGAAAACCAATGAAGAATTCTTTGAGAAGAAAGCTTCGCAGCCCTAAACCGAAGGCACAAGTCGGGTAGTTGACACCCGAACATGCTTCAAATGTAATCAAGTTGGACACGTTGCATGAAAGTGCACCAACTCGAAGCCTAAGTCTGTGGTTGTCGAGAATCCGAAGAAAAGATGATGTAAAGGGAAAAGCTTCAATGTTTGTTGAGAAAAAGTTTTTAAAGAAGGAAAATGCCAAAGCTAAAACTAAATCTGCAAAAGTGTCAGTTAAGAAAACCGAACCCGTAAAGAAGTTGGTAACTAAAAATGACAAATTTTACAAACGGGTTGCGTCATCTCAACAAGCATGGAAGCCAAAATCTGTTGAAAAGAAAGCAAGTTCTCCAAAACTAAAGGTTTCAGAGTCTGCAAAACAATCATCTTCTACCACACCGGTAAAGATGAATGTTCCTTTGGATTACTTCGAGAAACTTAAGAAACAAACTTCTATCCCACCAGGGAAGAAGTATGTTCCGTAGAAAGACCAACCATCTGGTCAACCTCAAAAAGGCGAATCATTCTTACACAAAAAGGTTGAGGTTGGGACTGAAGAAAGTTTAAAGATGAATGAAAAAAATTTCCCGCCATTATACACCAAAACCACGATTCTGAACGTCAAGCTACCTGAGTCGAAAGAGGCTTGGATTGCTTCAAAATCTCACTAAATGTTTTTGAAATGTGCAGGAGCTTCCGAGATCCATCTCACGCTGGATAATGGATAGTGGAGCTTCTTGGCACATGACAGGAATGAAAACCCTACTGCATGATGTTCGAGGGTTTAACGGAGGATATGTGGGATTTGCAGGCAATCAAGGTAGCCGTATAGTTGGTGAGGGAACTTTATCAAATGGAATTGTCACGTTTGAAAGAGTGAATTATATCGCCGAGCTGGAAAACAATCTTCTGAGCATCTCTCAAATTTGTGATCGTATGTATTCGACGCACTTCACAGACAAAGAATGTTTGATATTGAACCCAGGATTTGTTATCCCTGAAGAATGGGTTATCATGAGAGCACCAAGAGTCGACGATCTGTACGTGTTAGACATGAGTACAACAACTACTACCACGGGTCAGGCTCACTGCTTCATGTCAAGAGCCACTGAGAAGGAGTCACAATTATGGAATAGAAAAATGGGACACATTCATCTACGAAAAATGAACTACATGGTACACAACGATTTAGTAAATGGTGTTCATCTGAAAGGATTTCATCTTGAGGGGGAGTGCATTAGTTGCATCAAAGGTAAATAGCGAAAGAAATCTCACCCTGGAAAGAAGATGAATTCAGTCTCGAGGCCGTTAGAGAGACTTCACATGGATCTTTTTGGTCCAGTGAATGTTAAAAGCATAACTGGTGATCTCTACTGCTTAGTTGTCACAGACGACTATTCGAGATTTTCATGGGTAACGTTTCTGATGACAAAAGATGAAACATACTGGAGTTTGATAACATTGTTCAGAAAGATTGAAAACCTGTACCAAACTCGTATTAGAAGAATAAGAAGTGACAACGGTATAGAGTTTAAGAACAGCAAAATGGAAGAATATTGTAATGAAAGAGGTATACTGCATGAATTCAGCGCGCCATACACTCTGCAGCAAAATGGAGTAGCAGAAAGAAAGAATAGGACGCTGATTGAAACGGCTAGGACGATGCTTGCTGATTCAAAACTACTTGTCAATTTCTGGGAAGAAGCAGTGTCAGCCGCCTGCTATACGCTCAATCGGCTTCTTACAGTGAAAAAGTTTAACAAGACATGTTTCGAGCTCATTAATCTCCGCAAACCTAACCTGAAGTATTTAGAACCGTTCAGGTCTCCCTACACAGTTCTAGAACCTTTTGGTAAATTTGGTCCAAAGTGTATTGAAGGTATATTTGTTGGATATGCAAGCCCATTGAAAAGAGTCTTTGTTCCAAGCATGAAGCGGATCATCGAAGCACAAAATGTTGAGTGTCAAGGTTATACCATGCCACCTCAGAATCCCGGCGACTCATGGCGTTTCAATTTCGATACTCTGTGGGATTCATTCGATATTGAAGAAGAACCAGATTTCTATGACGAGTTGGATATTCTGAGAGAATATGAAGAATCACAAGAAAGATTCCCAGCAGAACCTTACAGTTGTCAACGACAAGCTTCGAACGATGATGAAGCAGGTCCAAGCAATGCTAAAGAGAATGATGATGTTATTCAAACTCAGACATCTTCAGAACGTGAACAAGATCATATCAATCAGATGGGAATCAATGATAATTCAGATTCTGATGAAAGGCCAACATTTGATCATGGTGATTCAGAGTCTGAGGGGGAGCAAATTCAGTCTCAAGATCAAACTATTCCAGTTAGTGAACAAGTCACGATATTACAAATTTGGAAAGTAAGGTTGATGTTCCAGACGAGGTGATGCCAAGAACTCTTTCGTATCATCCAGAAGAGCTGATTATTGGAGAGTTGCAATTAGGCGTCCGCACCAGACGACAAATTGACCAAGGCCTTACTAGTTTTTATTCTAAAGTTGCTCCTTTACAAACATAGTTTTCACTTAGTTGTTTCATTTCGCAGATTGAGCCGCGAACATACAAGGAAGCACTAAGTGAAGATTCCTGGGTTAACGCTATGCAGGAGGAGCTAAGTCAGTTTGAGAAGTTGGGTGTCTAGAAACTGGTGGACCTGCCTGATGGTCATAGGAAGATTAACACCAAGTGGGTGTTCAAGTGCAAGACGGATGATCGAGGGGTTATTATTCACAACAAAGCCCTTCTTGTTGTCCAGGGATTCAGTCAGCAAGAGGGGATAGATTTCACTGAAGTGTATGCTCCGGTTGCTAGACTTGAAGCAATCAGAATCTTCCTAGCATTTGCATCTTGGAAAGGATTCAAAGTTTTTCAGCTAGATGTGAAGTCGGCATTTCTCTATGGCAAGGTGAAAGAGGAGGTATATGTCGGACAGCCATCGGGCTTCACCGACCCAATCCACAAAGATAAAGTTTATCTCTTGGATAAGGCATTATACGGCTTACATCAGGCCCCGAGAGCCTGGTACGCGACTCTGTCTCAACATCTGTTAGCCAACAACTTCATCCGAGGAAAGGTAGATGCCACTCTGTTCACAAAAGAAGTCGACGACCATCTTCTGATAGTCCAAATTTATGTGGATGACATAATTTTCGGGTCAACAAATGAACAACTCTGCAAATATTTTGAAAACGTTATGAAGCAGAAGTTTGAAATGTCATCAATCGGTGAGATGAAGTTCTTCTTGGGGCTTCGGGTTGATCAATTACCCGAGGGAACATTCATACATCAGACAATATATGTTCATGATGTTCTGGAGAAATTCGGGATGTCAGGAATGTCACCAATGTCCACCCCGTGTGCGACGAACCATGGGATAAACCCTGATCTCACCGGAGAGAAAGTGGATGAAATGTTGTATCACTCCATGATCAGATCGTTAATGTATTTGACGGCATCAAGACCGGATATTATGTATCCAACCTGCCTCGCAGCACGGTTTCAGTCAAGCCCCAGAGCTTCACATGTGGTAATTGTGAAAAGGATATTACACTACCTGAAAGGAACTCCATCACTGGGGTTGTGGTATCCAAAAAAGGCGATTTCATGCTTGAGGGATATTCTGATTCCGATTTCGGATGCTGCAAAGTGAACGCTAAGTCAACAACAGCGGGGTGCCAATTTTTCGGACCATATTTGGTCACCTGGCAATGTAAGAAGCAGACCTCTGTCGCTTTATCCACATGTGAAGCCGAATATGTATCTGCTAGCAGCTGCTGCTCTCAAATCTTGTGGATACAGCAACAAATGCGAGACTACGGTTTGCAATTTCTTAACTCCCCTATCTTTGTTGATAATGAGGAAGCTATAAACATAACAAAAAATCATGTTCATCACGCTAAAACGAAACACATTGAAATTCGTCATCACTTCATTCAAGACTGTTTCGAGAAGAAGTTAATACGAATAGAAAAAATCCACACCGATGAACAAAAAGTTGACTTACATACCAAAGCATTTGACAAAACTCGTTTTCAATATCTTTTGAAACTTAATGGTATGAAGTTACTATCAGTTGCGGAGGGGATCATTGGCGTCGATGAAGGTACCACTGTAGATGATGTTGAAAAGCAATTTGCAATGCTTTGTCGATTTTTTACTTGTTTTGGTATTTAGGGGGAGATAGGTTATATTTTCAGAAAATACAAAAATCCAAAAACATGAGATATTTTCAAAATCCAAAAACAATAGAAAACCGAAAAAGAGCTTGTGTAAAAAGGGAAAATGATAGTACATCAGCGAGACAGTTACGGTTTGCTAAAGAAATGTAAAGTTTAAAAGTCTTAAGCAGTCTCGCTGATGATATGCCGGTAGGTTTTACACATTTAGTAAGTTTGTTCGGGATATAAACCTAAATCACAACTTGCTTTTACGTGGGGAACATCTCTCGGATATATAGGTAACCCCTGAAATCCTGTTTGAATGGCTCTATTTCTGACATACTAGGTCTTTGTACGTGATGATATCTGGGGTATTATACCTGGACTTCTGATTTTGCGGGAGCAATACCCTAGTCCTCGTATAACACTACGTCAAAAATAGGCTACGGCCACACTTTTGGCAAAAAAGCCCTGCCACACATTTTTTCAAATGTGTGACTAAAGGTTATTCATACCATTTTAAAACACCTTTAGCCACACATCTGATTATTAATGTGACCATTATAAACCAGCTCAGAACCTTTAGCCACAACTTTTAAAAATAATGTGACATTTACTAGCCACAACTCGGAAAGTGTGGCCAAAAGTGATCTACGACCACATATTTTTTTTTCATGTGACCAAAAACACACGTGTTTGAAACCTTTAGTTACACTTTAAGAAAAACACTGTGACATTATTAGCCACACTAGCAAACTGTGGCCAAATGTGATCTACGGCCATAGTATTTATTTTTATGTGACCAATAACACATGTATACGAAACTTTTAGCCACACTTTAATAAAAAAAAAAGTAACATTTATTAGCCACACTAGAAAAGTGTGGCCAAATGTGATCTACGACCACAATATTTATTTCATGTGACAAAAAACAAGTGTATTCGAAACCTTTAGTCACACATTAAGAAAAAAAACTGTCACACAAGAAAAACGTGACCAAATGCGATCTACAACCACAATATATGTTTGATAATGTGGCTAAAAGCTAATACATATGGCCACACATTATATTGTATGACCAAAAGTTTTACAATAGCCGCACATATAATTACAAAATTTCATGTGGTTTTACATAAACATTCGTCACACCATTATTATTTTCTTTATTTCGTGTGACGAAATGATACCAAATGTCACTAAAAAATATGTGGCCAAAAGTTAAACTTACTACATGTCTAAAAGTTCCCCCCAAAATTTTTATTTTAAAATTTAAACTTCCCTCCAAAATATTTTATTCTAAAACTTCTCTCCAAAATATTTCATCATAAAATTTCCCCCCAAAATATTTCATATTTGATTTTAAAACTTCCCTCTCAAATAATATTTTTATTTAAAAAAATTACATTATTTAATATCAAAAAGTATTGAGTAAATAACTTTTTGAGTCCTTGTGTTTTAATAGTTTTAACCACTTGAATCCAAAATCAAAAAGTTTAACGCCCTGAGTCCCTAGCCATTTATTTTATAACGTTTTGAGTCCAAATTTTTTCATTTTATAACGATTTGAGTCCAAAAAATTGGACTCAAAAGGTTAAAATTTGGACTCAAAAGGACCCAAATGGTTAAAGAAAATGCTTATAGGGACTCAGGTCGTTAAACTTTTTGATTTTGGATTCAACTAGTTAAAACCACTAAAACACAGGGATTCAAAAAGTAATTTACCCAAAAGTATTATTACTACATATTTAAAATTTCAAACTTTTATTAAATATTATATTTTCTAAATCGTATTTGTTATTACTCGTTTTCAAATAAATATTATGTTAATGTAAGCATATTAGTTACATTTATATAAATTTTTTAATATGTTTTATTTTATAAATATCATTTTTCAAAAATCTTATATTTTTAAAGTTTATAAATTTTTTAAGTTTCATTTTATTATTTGAGTAATTTCCTTCCAACCTTATATTTATCGTTTAATGAACCATACTGAGCTTTAATGTATCAAAATGGTCAATCAGTAGATCACATATGTCTTAATAGGCTATATTGGGTCTTAGTGGGTCAATACGAACAATAGTGGATTATAGACGTCTTAATGGACCATATTGAGCCTCATGGGATCACAATAGAAAATATTAGATAATACATGTCTTAATGAACCATATTATACCTTAATGGATCAAAATGGACAACAATATATCGTACATGTATTAATCGACCGACCATATTGGGCCTACTAGGCCTTAATGGATCACAATAGCCAATAGTAGATCATGCATGTCTTAATGGACCATAGTAGGCCTTAATATATAAAAATGGACAATAGTAGATCATACATGTCTTAATTAACCATATTGGGCCTCAATAGATCACAATGGCCATTAGTAGATCATACATTTTTGTCTTAATGAACCATATGGGGCCTTGATGGATCATAATGAAGAATAATACATCATCTGTGTCTTAATTAACCAAATTGGGCCTTAGTGAATCATAATGGATAATAGTAGATCATATTTGTCTTAATGGACCTTATTGGGCATTAATGAATCACAATGGACAATAGTAGATCATTTATGTTTTAATGGACCATATTGGGCCTTAATGAATCACAATGAAAAATAGTAGATCATATAGAACTTAATGGACCATACTGGGCCAATAATAATTATGATAGCTATTAATGGATCATTATGGACTTTCTCATATCACACTAGGTCATAAGGGGTTAGATTGACTTTTAAAGAGTCATATTATATCATAATGGATAATAGTCAATCATGTATATCTTAGTGGGCTCCATTGGGCCTTAGTAACTATGATAGCTATTAATGGATCATTATGGCCTTAATGGATCACAATGGACTGTATTGGGCCATAATGGATCACAATAGACAATATAGGATTATACATGTTTTACTAGACCATACTAAGCCTTAATTGATCACGATAGCCAATAATAGATCATACATGTGTTAATGAATCATATTAGGCCTGAATGGATAACAATGAACAATAATAGATCATATTGTCGTTTACTAGACAACATTATGCCTTAATGGATCATAATGAAAAGTAGATACTATATGTTTTAATAGAACATATTGGGCCTTAATTGATTATAATAGATAACAAACGAGTTGAGCCTGAGTCGAGCTCGAGAAACTACCAACCAATCGAGTTTAGGATGGCAATGGGCCGGGTATGGGTCGGATATGGCTAATCCCATACCCATACCCGATTGTAAAATCTTATCCCATACCCGGCCCATTACCCGTCTGGTATTTGGCGAGTATTTACCCATCGGGTATCAGGCATACCAGTTGGGATTTTCATGTATATATATTTTTTACTTTGTTTTATAATTTTTTGCTTTAAAAATATATATTATATTATATTATATTAAATTATGATAAATAACATACATATCATCATTACAATAATACCATTTGATAGATTTAAATTTGTATATATATTATAATATTAATCTAAAAAAATAATTTCGCATTTCATAGCATATAATTATGAATAATGTTATCAAAATATATATTTTAAATAAAAAGTTTATTTTACAAATAATAAAGCTACAAGAATGAAACATTATTAACAAATATGAATACTTAAAAGTTTTCGGGTATATATATTTTGGGTAAAAGGGTATATGGTTTCGGGTAATCGGGTCGGGTATCATCTAATCCCATATACGTCCCATATCCACGAAATATTTTTTTCCATACCCATACCCGACCTAATACCCGTCGGATATCGGGTATACCCGTCCGTCGGACTCAGGTATTTTTGTCATCCCTAATCAAGTTTGAGTTCTAATAAGTTAATCGAGCTTGTCAAGCTTGGACACGACTCCTTTACACCCCTAATTTAGGCTTTAGCCAATTTCCCTCCTAAAATGAAATTACTTCAAATTATTTTAGTTCCCCCCACACGTTTTCCCTCTTCCTAAAATCCAAATTTCCCCTCTTTCTCGAAACCTAATTTGAAGATCCCACTCCAGATCAACCAACATCAAGAACAGAAAATTCGGAGCCCTAGCTCTCATTCTTCACCCCCTCTGCACTAGTTCACACCAGATTGGAACCCTAGCTCTCCTTCTTCACTACCAGACTATTCGGACCAATCACTTCACACTAACAACATCGTTCGTTTATCCAACGACGGAGGCGATTACATACGGTGGCCCCCGCAGTGGATACGGTTCCGACATCACCCTCAAGATCTACATCTACGATGAAACCGAAATTGGCGGCGTTAAAGAGCTGTTGTACGGACGTGACTAAATCATGACTCAAGGGCCGATTGGGCACTCAGGTAGTCTGGTTTCATTCTTTGAGTTTATAGATTTGATATGTCTTTGTTTTGATTTGTTTATGATTTGCTGATTCGGTGATGGAAGATGGTGAATTTTGGGTGGTTTGGGGTTTAGTAAATGGGTATATTTGGATTGTTGATAGAAATAATGCTGGTGCATTTAATCAAGTATTGTTTTAAGGGGTGTATTATAAGCGTCTTCTTTCTGGTGGAAATCATGACATTATTAGTGCCAAACCGAGTTCTTATTGTCCGTCCTCTGCCACACCTGGAGTTCCCCTGTACCCTCTTCAGTTAGATGTCGTAAAGCATCTTGTGAAACTCTCCCCTGTTAGAGTCCTCACAACTAAAAGGTTTAAAGTTCAAATCTTGCAGGATGCAAGTATGAATTATTTATCCTAATTATTTTAGGAGTTGTTGTTCAGAAAAGAAAAAAAATATTGTTTGTATATTAATATTATTATTTGAACGGCTAATGGCTGATATTTGGGCTGGAAACATTATATTATCATGTTTAAAAAACTTTTTGGACGTTTGGTAGTTAATTAATGATAATAAGTTAAGGTTGAAAGCAATGTTAGTCAAAGAGAGGATGAACACTTTTACCAACTTTAGAATGTCACAACATTATGAATTTTCTTATTATAAATTATATCTATGTATGTGTAATGTTTTTTTTTTGGGTTTCCCATTATGATAGGATGTCTTGTATATTTAATACAGTTTGGATCATGACTCGTGACCAACGCTCTTTTGCAAACGACGTTTTTAGCCCTATAAATGCCTAATGTTTCATGAAATATAAGAAAAAAGTCCAAGTTTGAGAAAGAGCAATTTTTTTTTGTAATTTGTGTTTGTATGTGAGTTAATTTGATTGCCAAATATTGAGATCATTGTTCAGCTACCGTTTGTTTTGGTGGGAAAAGAAGTTGGGTCATGCATACTGATTATAACAACCGTTTCATACATAATGGTCTAATTGTTGTTTGTTTTGAAGGTACTTTTTGAATGTCATCTTCAACATACTCAACAAGATCTACAATTACTTCCCTTATCCCTGGTAATTTGATGTTCATTCTAACTTCATATATACTGTTATTTGGCCATATGATCAACAATATGTTAAGTGCATTGTTCTGTACATTTGCAGTTTCGTATCAGTCATTCATTTAGCTGTCGGAGTGGTTTATTGTCTTGGTAGCTGGACTGTTGGTCAACCCAAACGCGCTGTAAGTCTTGAATTTCCTAAATCCATCTGTTTTTCTTTTCCTTCATGAATTTAATAAATATTTAATGTTATATTATGGATTGCAAAAAATTTAACAGACCGGTTTCATTCTACCTAGTTTTTCTTATGCTACCCATTTGACCTATTAGAAAAAAATATGACCCAAAACCGACCCATTTATCAAAAGCGGGTTGAAACTGGCACCTCTACCGTCAAAAGGTAGTTAAGTAACCTGTTGTGGTTATTCTTGTGTAGCCCATTGACTCGAACCTTCTGAAGCTTCTTATTCCTGTGGCTTTTTGTCATGCTCTAGGCCATGTCACCAGTAACATATCATTTGCAGCCGTTGCAGTCTCATTCACCCACACAATCAAAGATAATTTATCTACATTTACATTCGTATACAATTTGTTACGTACTTTCTCAACGAATGACTCCTTGCTAATTTTTTTAACAGCCCTTGAGCCATTCTTCAATGCTGCTGCTTCTCAATTTATTCTCGGCATAGTTATCAAAAGCGAGCGCTTTTGGCGCCTAGGCGCTTTTTCTGGGCGACTCGCATTTACTGCGCTTATAGTTACTAGGTAATAATAGCGCAGCTTATTTCATCCCATGCGTATTTAATTCCGGCGACGGTGCTGCTTTCAGCCGGAAACCTGGAAGAACGGGGAAGAAGAAGAAGAGAGCGGCTGCGTTCATGAGTGTGTTAGGCTTTTAGGGTTTTAAATAAGTTTAGGTATTTAAACATTTAACCCCTCTATCTTTCCCTAGTTTACATTCTGTCCCTAAAACTTGTATTTTTTTACTTAAAAAGTGTAAAACTTGTTTGTGTATTTAAACATTTAACCCCCTGTACCTTCAGTAGTTTACATTTGGTCCTTAAACTTTTTAATTTATACATAAAAAGTATAAAATTAACATTATAAATACATATATAAATTATAAATAGCTATTTTTTTATTTTTTGAATTATCTACTACCTTATCGCTTTTTTTTTCGGGCGCACGCTTTATTTGCGCCTATCGCCTAGGCCCTAATCAGTGCCTATGCGCCTAGAGTGCGCTTCACGCCTTTGATAACTATGATTCTCGGACAGTCGATTCCCATAACTCTATGGCTTTCTTTGGCTCCTGTTGTTATTGGTCTGCCCTTTTTCTTCCAAACCGTTTTACGTTAATATTATGTTTAATAGGTCATTTGTACTATTAAAAGCTGAAATAAGTCCAAATGTGCAGGTGTGTCAATGGCCTCTTTGACTGAGCTGTCATTCAACGGGCTAGGCTTTATCAGTGCCATGATTTCCAATATCTCCTTCACTTACAGGAGTATCTACTCTAAGAAAGCAATGGTTGTTAGTGGGCTATGGCTTAGAGCCGTGTTAGCATGTGTTTTCGGGAGTCGTATTTTATACGGAGGGGGTGACTCCACCATATCAAATTCTTTAACCGAGGGCTCGGTGATGAAACGCGATACTGATAGATTATTCTATGAGTTTGCACTTGATCAATCAGAGAGATTTCCAACCTTGAATCGGTGGATACAAATGCAAACTAATCTTCATCGAGTTTCGGAGGTTGCTGTAACTACGGAACACACAATTAATGATGGAAGTGAGGTAAAAACTTCTGTGAAGCGTTTCATCATATCTGTGATTCCCGAAACCGCAAATGAAAGTGGTATTTGGCAAGATTCTCCCAAGTCAGAGACTATTGAAACTGATACAACCGTCTTCCTTTCTTTCGGATGGGAGAACGAAAAACCATACGAAAAAGCTGTTGAAAGGTACAAATATTTTAAATACATACACACCCACACATATATATTCTTATTTCTGTCACAGTAACATCTAAACTGCCCATTGTTGCTTACTCATCATTTATGAAAATTCTAGATTGATAGAAGAAGGAAAATTAATAGACGCTCTTGCTCTTTCTGATCGATGCTTACGCGATGGTGCTTCGGATCATTTACTTAAGTGATTAATTGAACGTGAAGAGGAAGATCATGCTGTTTATAATCGATCAGGTCATTCAACTTTTAGGATACCAAGTTATAGCTGGCAGTATTGCCTAAGGTTGAAAGATAAACAGCTTGCAGCCTCGCTTGCACTGAAGTATGTATACTGGAAAGATATTCTAGTGACCTTATCCATTGAAGAATCTTATTTAATTCTAGTTCTGGAATATATGCCGAATGGAAGTCTTGACCGGTTCTTATGGGGTAAGTTGGGAGTGACCATACTAAGCTACTGGCTTTTTTCAGATAAAATCACCATCTTAAAACATTGGGTATATAAGCTAACAAAATTATCATGATGGAGGCTAAAAAAGGGGGACTCTAAACTGGAATCAATGCTAAGAAATAATATTTGGGATAGCTAGGGGTCTTGCTCATCTACACGACGAATTTCATGTCAAAATCGTACACAGGAGTACAGATGTGGGTTCTGATGCACAATCCACCGATTACCTATTGGAAAATGTGAGATACCATATTGATACTCTCTCCAAGTTTTAATTTAGTTGTTTGACAACATAATCACGTTTGGTTTGTAAATTTGTTAAAAACGTTTTGATTATGGTGGTGGTGGTGGCGGCGATGATGGTTGCAACGGTGGGGGGTGCCAACAACAAGTTGGCAGCAAAGATAGCGATGGCGGGGACGTTGAGCTCGCTAATGATGGGAATGTGGTGGGGCAGTGTCCTGCATTCTAGCAAGTCAACATTGTATCAAACTCGATCACTGCAAGTATGGTTTAGTTAGTCTTTCTTCTTTTGGATTGTTAGTTGTGATGTAATTTTGCATGCATGAAGTTTTTTTTTTTTTAAGTTTACGCAAATACTAGTTTTTCAAAAACATGATAGCTTAACATCATTAGAGCTTCAATGCAAGTAAGTACATATATCAACATCAATCATTTATTATGTGATTTCATCTCCTTTTTTTACTAACATATCTCTAATATACCTTGCTATATAGATGAGAGAACGATTGGTGGTAGAGAACCGGAAAAAGTATTAAAAAGTTAAGGCATTTGTTTTTCAACTTGGTGACTAAATGTTTTACGGCCCTTTAAGATCTTTTGACCTATATTTTTTTTTGTGTATACAGGCTCCTTCAATATTTTCTGAATTTAAAATAGAGTCTTATCTTTAAACAATTGTCTTCTGTAGGGTGATTAACGAAGTGCAGAAAGTAGCTAGGGGAAGGGGAGTTGGTGGTGTTCAGATTTCACTCACGGATAGCATCCGAAGCAAACAAAGTATTTATTGTCACTCAGTAACTGATTAAGGTTTGCTTCAGGTGATTATGCATTAGCTCCTACAACAGGCACCATTATGTAAGCAATTGGAGCAGATGGGTTTGCTGCTATTGCAAGTGCTGCTAGTAGTGATGCAGGTTCTGTTGCACTTGTTGCATCATTTGGAGATATCTTTTGATAGAAGCTTATGTATTTGGTATTTAAATTTTAAATTTATGTAATGGATTTTGGTTTATTATTGTTAATATTATTTGGTTTTTAAGTTTTCTTATGTTTGGTGTTGTTTAGTTTTACAAAAAAAAAAAAAGAATATAAAAATGCTAATTATATGAAAATGACCACATGGAACCATTATAAATATGTGTGACCAATGTTAGTCAATAGCCATACATAAAAGTACAAAATTTTCTTTGGCTTTACATGATCATTAGCCACACTATAGGCACTTTGTTTTTTGTTTGTGTGATGAAACCATACCAAACATCACAGGAAAAAAGTTATGTGTGACCAAAAGTTAGCCATTAGCCACATTTAAAAGCACAAAACTTCATGTGACTTTACATAAACATGAGCCACTCTATTGTCATTTTATTTTTGTGTGACAAAATGATAGCAAGTGTCATGTAAAAATAAATTATGTGTGACCAAAAGTTAAACAATAGCCACACTTAAAATTATAATTTTTCATGTGGCTTTACATGATCATTAGTCACATCATCGTCACGTTGTAAATTTTGGTGTGACGAAATGTTAGCGATTGTGATGTCATAGGTAAAACATATTATGTGTGGCCAAAGATTAGACAATAGCCACACTTTAAATTACAAAATTTCATATGGCTTTACATAATCATTAGTCACACCATCGCCATTTTGTTTATTTTGGTGTGACGGAATGATAGCATACGTAATGCACAAAATGAATATGTGTGGCCAAATGTTAGATGATAGCCACACTTAAAATTATAAACTTTCATGTGGCTTTACATAATCATTAGCCACATTATCATTACTTTGTTTTTTATGTGACAGAATGATAGCAAATGTCATGAGAAAAGTAAATAATATGTGACCAAATGTTAGCCATTAGCCACACTTAAAAGCACAAAACTTCATGTGGCTTTACATAAACAATAGCCACACTATCGTCAGTTTATTTTTTTTGTATGACGGAATGATAGCAAATGTCAGCAGAAAAAAAAAGAATGTGTTACCAAAGGTTAAACAATAGCCACACTTAAAATTATAAAACTTTATGTGTGACTAAAGGTTAGACAATAGTCACTTTTAAATTTATAAAATTGTTTTGTGTGTCTAGAAATAGTTTTTAGCCACACTTACAGTAAACTCATGTGACTAAATAATAGAAATGACCACACTTACAATAAATTCATGTGGCTGTTGCTACCCTTTAGTCACACTTATTGTACAAAAATTTGATTCCAGCAAGAAATAGTGGTACCCTTTAGCCACACTTTTAAGTTGCTACGGCCACTAAACGTGAATGTGGCCGTATAATACCTACGATGACTCGACCTTTGGTCACACTTGAGTTGGAAAAAAAAAGTGTGGCAAAAGGCGTATGGTCACACTTTTTTTGTGTGGCCGTACGCCTTTTTTGACGTAGTGTAATACTCTGCACTGCTTTATTCATAAAGCCCCCCTTAGCATAAAAAATGATGAAACATTGAAAAATGCTAATCATGTGCTGTTGTAAAAGAAGATCCCCAAAGTGGACCCACCTAAAGTCGAGCCATCATCTTTCTGATTTTGCGGAAGCAATAGCCTGAGATCTCATGGCCTCGCACTAATTAACCCCCTACAGATATCATTAGTGTGCACTCACCTGTAAGACTGAATATAGTAGTCTGGATACGGGAGTATATTCTGAGGTGGTACACGCGTAAAATTTAAGATCTTAAAACACTAAATTCGTATCCTGAACAATTTGAAATTTGTGTGAGAACTTAAGTGGATCAGTATATCGACAATCTAAGCGAATTGTTTAATTCTGAGTATGATATCAAAGCTTAACGGTACTTGTAGCTTGTCGGTAGCTGATATGATTCCCTAACACGCTCAACAAAAATATGTTTGTAAATAGTTTACATTTACTGCATTTCATTTCTGTTTGAGATTCAAAACTCAAAAAGATTTCATAGCTTTCTAGTCTAGAGACTTTCTTAAAATCCAAAAAGATTCTACAATTCTGTTTTGTTTTATCGACAATCCAAAGCGGAAAGCTGATCGTCAGACTCGCAATTTGAGGCAGATGCAGGAAGTTTCTGAGCTGGACAAAAAAATTGGGAGCTTATTATGTTAAACCGGTGAAAATGAAAGTCATAACAAGTTCATTAAGTTGAAACTTGTAATTTTTTCAGAAAAATGTTTGAAAAAGAATGAACAAAACATCAGTGTGCTTTGTTTCGGGTCAACCAAGGTCATTAAGTTGGACTTGGTCAATAAATTAAGTGCCTAGCGTCATTAACTTGGACCTAGATACTTAAGTGGATTTCTAAAATCTGAGAAAATGTCAAAGACTTGAAAGTCATTTGTGTGCCTCGCTCGGATAGCAATCCGACCGGATGGCAATCCGGTCGGACAGCCATCCTACTCATGTGTCACTATATATAGAGGGTCAATGGTTCAGTTAAAGGGTTACTCGCTCGGACTGCCATCCTACTCTCTCACACTTTTGATCTTCTGATCTTGTTTTTCTTCATACTTCTTTGCACAAATCGTTGGAGCGTTGGTTAGCACAACTTTTTCAATGGCAAAGCTATGTTTTTCTTGCTTAAATCTGATAAAAAAATTGATGTTTGTTGTTTGTTCTTGACCGATGACGTCACTGTCGGAGCTTCTAGGTTAGATCTAGGAAGATTTAGTCAGTTTTGATGAGATTCAAGCATAGGGTTTTGTTCGCAATGTTCATATCTATAGATTCACCCGTTCAATTTGTGAAATAACATGCTTAAATGTATAGATATAAGGCTTGAACGTTACGACAGTCGGCTAAGTCTTTTCACATATTAAAACCTGATTAGGACGAGTTAGACAATTATGAACATACGGTTTTGATCGCGCTGAAATTTTCTACGTAGATCTGTGCTTGATTTGAAGTTTAGACTTAGAAAATTTTGATGTTGTGTTCATGATTGTTCTTCATATGTTTCTGACTTGAGTGGCAATCCGGTCGGATGGCAATCCGACCGGGTGACCATCTGACCCATAGCATGATCACTTGTTAAAAAGTTTGGAAACCCGGTCGGAAGGCAATCCGACCGAGTGGCAATTCGTTTCAAATACACTCTTCCAATTGTTCATCTCTTGTCATGACTCGGATGACAATCCGGTCAGATTGCCTGTTCATCTCTTGTCATGACTCGGATGACAATCCGGTCGGATGGCAATCCGACCGGACAACGAATTCATTCACAATGACTCGAGTGGTGATCCGATCGGATAGCAATCCGACCGGACAACCAATTTATTCTCATGACTCGGATGACAATCCGGTCGGATAGCAATCCGACCGGACAACCAATTCATTCTCAAGTGGTGATCCGATCGGATAGCAATCTGACCGGACAACAAAGTCATTCACATCTCTATATTTTGAAAATTTGAGCATTCATGTCATGGCAATCCTGTCGGATGACAATCCGGTCGGACAGCCATTAGACTGTTGACTTATGAGGATTTAATTTTCAAAAGGCAATCCAGTCGGATGACAATCCGGTCGGATAGCCATTCGAGTCACTGTCTGTTAGAAAAGGAATATACAGATAAAACTGTAGTTGAAGATATTGCAAAATTCTTGAGAGAAAGCAGGATTGCTAAGGCGCTAACTGACAAAACCATAGTCTACGAATCACATGTCAGACGATTTTGGAACTCTGCAAGATACGAAGAGAAAGATAAGACGATCTACTCTGTTGTAACAAAAAGAGATGAGAATGGACAGAATGTTGATTTGGAGATTAAGGTAAATGTTGGTGATGTGAGACGTGTGTTAAATTTAGGTGATTCTGATAATGATCCAACTATTATTCCCGAACGTCTAGCTAAAGGATTGTGGTGCAGAATGGGATTCTCAAGGCACATAAATGGAAGAATCTTAAAAATAAGCTTCAGTCATGCTTACAAGTTTTTAGTACATTGTGTTGTTCATGCGTTATTGCACAGGAAGGGTGCATATGATGAAACATCGGACTACATCATGAACATTACCACTTGCCTCATTTTGAATAGGCCATATAATGTTTCTCAAGTGACATTTGACTACATGGCTGAGAATACAAAAGCTGGAAACAAGAAGTACACATGTATCCTCGCTTTGTACAAATGTTGATTGATGATCAGTTCAAGGACCTTGAGAAGAGTAATGATGATATTTTAGGCCTAAGGCACATGACAGCAGAAACCTTAAGCAGACTGATTAAGGGTCCTAATCCAGGAGCGAAAGGGATGATATGCAGAATCAGCAGACCAGCATATGTTGCTCCAGAGAACGATGCTTGGAGACATCAAAATAGTGATTCTGACAATGAAGACGAGAAGATGAGTGAGATGGTTGAGAAGAAAACCAGATGGTGGTTTGTAAGAGATGGGAAAAGGAAGAGAACTCCAAAGACATCCCCTGCAATTCCTATTCCAAAGGAACCAGTTCCTAAGATTGTGAAAAAGGGTACAATGAGAGGGGGAGTCATAAGAAAAGTTAGAACGTTAATCTGTTATATTATTCTAATGATAACTTCAATGTATGTTTTGCAGAGACATCTGCAGAACCACAACAGAGGTAAACAGATGAAACAGTGCTGGAACCATCAGAAGTTATTCAACAAGGAGCTGGATTATTGAAACATTCACTTGAAAGCTTTCTAAAAAAGAATGAGGAAGTTGCTGCACAGAAAGTACAAAGCTCAAGCGTTCAAGCTGAAGGTATCAAAGTAACAGAGCCTGAGGTGTTGCACAAGATCATTCAAGTGAAGATGATTCCAAGGATACTGAGTCAGAGTCAGAGCTCGACCCAACAACACTTGGTAGAGGCAAAGAACAGTTGAAGAAAAAGCCTTCAAAGAAGCAGAAAGCATCGGATGAAGAAGATTCTACCTATATGCCTGATGAGCCAAAAAACAAAGGGCAAAGCGTAAAGCTGTTCAAGCCGGAGTAATTCCAAGGAGAGTACGGGCAAAGAAATCTGGTGCTGAATTACCAAAAGACAAAGAGGGAAAGAAAGAAAAGCACATTGAAACGTCAAAGGTTCAAGAACTAGAGGTGCAGAGTGTTGAAGTACCTAAGGATGTGGTTCAAAAGAATAAAGGTGATGATGATTACGTTGAAATCACGGGGGATAAAGCTGCTACACCTCCACCACCACCTCCACAAGATCAACCTGGATTCTCTCAACCCAAGAATGAAGCCTTTGATAATCTGTTTGGAAGTCTTCCACCTGCAACTGGAGTATTTAGCGAAGATATTCCAGAAGATGATTACGACATGTTCAATAATGAAGCTGTGAAAGAGTTACTGAAGAAAGTTGCTGATCTTGAAAAAGCTAAAGCTAAAGCTGAAGCAGAGCGTAATGTTTTTAAAAGGCAGATTGAACAACTGATGAAAGCTCATGATTAAGCAAGAATGGTTTTGATAGATCAAGAGGAGACGATAAAGAAAATGAAGGACGATAGCAATGATAATTCTAAAGTGTTCGAACTCCTGACAGCAGAGATTGCTTCATTGAATGTGAAAATAAAGAATTTGCAAGATGTAAATCAAACTCTGAATCAGCTTCTCAGTGAAATGAGTGAAGCTTCAACGAATGAGACGAAGGTTATGAAGTTAGAATTGGAAGCCATGAAAGCTGATAAAGTGGTGAAGGATGAACAACTACACATGTTATACTCTGTTATAGAAAGTCATTTGAAGATGGATGTTCATGTTGCTTTCAATGAGATTGAAGTAAAAAGAGCTGAGGAAAGAAGAATTGAACGAGAAAGACGACTAGCTGAAGAAGCTACTCAAAAGAACAAAAGTGTTATTGAAGAAACTCAAGAAGCTGGTGGGTCATCAAGTCAAGTAGACGTTGAAATGATTGATGTTGAAAATGTTCAAGAACAAGATGTTGAAAATGCTCAAGAACAAAATGTTGAGGATGTTCAAGAACAAGATGCTGAAGATGTTAACAATGAACAAGATCAAGATTTCATGCTGATTGGTGAGTCTTCTCTATCCTTTGATCTTGATGAAGTTATTCGTCGAGTTGCTGCTATCCAAAAGAAAAGAAAGGCAAAAGAAATGTTGTTGTTGGAATGGAAGACACAACAGTTTGTTCTTGTTGGTGAAGCTTCCACAGTTCCTTATAGCATAAAAGAAATTGTTCGACAAGTAAAAATTGAAGAAAGGCGAAAAGAAGCAAAAAGAGCTCGTGGAGAAATTGTGGATAGTGATTCTGATTTGGAAATCCTTGGTGGTGATGATGAAGAAGATGAAGATGAAAATGATGATAATGACAAGTCTGATTAGAAAGATGATAAGAAAGATGATGATGATGATGATAAGAAAGCTGGTTGAGAATCCTATTGTTGAACAGAAAATTGAAGAGTTTCTGAATGATCAGATCAACGAACAAGAAGATGATGATCAACAAGAAACTTCTACATCTGGAAAACAGCACGTTGACCAGGTATTTCTCACAAATCCAATTGTTATTTACTTACATGCTAAACATGAGGAGGAGCTCGAGGTTAGGAGGTCAAGAGAAGAGATGTTGGAGGAATTGGGTTTGAATGAAGGGAAATTTAAATTTGATATCGAAGATGAGATTCCTCCGTCACCAGAAGAAGAATTTGAGTTTAGTAATGCTCATGAAGCTGATCACTACAATGATGTTATTGTTGAAGATGCTTCAGATTCCTCTTATGAAGAAACTGATTTCCATTATTCTGGAGTTGATGAGACTTTTCCTTCTTTGGCGGAAATGTTTAAAGACAGAAATGAAGATGAAATAAGAAGAAAGATTGTGGAAAAGGTTTCTACTAAAGGTGTTCCAGAAACCATCCCAAGAGAAAACCTTGCTGAAGAGCGAAAGAAATGGTTTAAAGTGATGCCAAAAGATAGGAAGACTCTTAAGGCACTTCAGTTCTTCACTCACAACAAAGACATCTCATGGGGTGACATTCTATCATGGGGTTATCTGGAAGATTTGCAGGTCTACGCCATTAGACTGGAAGAGGGTGTGCAGTACTTCGAATTTCTATCAGACATAAGGACTCTTCCGTGGTGGGACGTAGATGAGTTGGTCAAGACAAAGAACATCAAGCAGTTCTATCATGGTTTGGAAGTAAAACAACATGATCAGCGCTTGTGGAACTATGTGAAGTTGCAGGCTAAGAATGGCTATCCTGATTGGAAGCCGCAACGACCAAAGTAGATTGTTACCATACTGGAAAATGGAGAAAAAGACATAACTCTGGATGTTAAGCCTCCAAGATGTTTGAAAAACCTGCCTCTTAGGGCAATGGAGCAGGATTTTCATGATTTGTTTGAAGGCTGGTTCTACAATGAATCAACAGCTGGAGCGGTAATTTCTTTGTGTGACAAATCAAAGGGAGAGTCGAGGAGAATCTGCATACTAGACCCGATGTGGCTAGTAAATTGTTCAAAGAAAGATATTGATTGCCTATTCCTCAACAAGATTGTTGATGAAAGAAGAGATAAAGTACAAGCAATGCAGTATCAAACAGTCGTGGATGTTTGCTTTGCCCAAGACATCAACTCAGGAAGATATTGGAAGACGAGATGGAGAGATCTTGAGATCGATGAGTTCCTGAAAAAGTACAAACGAGAACAAAGATCAAAAGCTATTTCTGAAAGGGCAGCAGAGCTTGGCAGACGAAAGATGGGTATAGTGCCAACAACGGATCAAACACCAATCGAGAAAGAAGAAAATAAGATTCCCAAATGGGATCGGAAGCGTGATGGTGATCCGGTTTACAGAAAACGGTGGATTGAGTAAGGTAGGCATATAAGGAAAAGAATGTTAGACGAAAAGGCTGAATTAAGAAGACAGAGAGCGCGAGAATGTAGGCGCAACAGGAAGAATTGAAGACTATGCTAGAAGGAACTACAACTACATCTGAGGGGGAGTCTGTTAGTGTATACGTCGGTAGCTTCCGTTAGCATTTAGTCATGTTTTTTATATTTGTGTCCTTTATAAACAATTATGTAATGTATGTATGTTAGATAGATCGACAACTCAGGAAACGGGACTATTTTGTAAAGTGTTGACTTTGTTGACCAGTGTCACCCGATCGGATGGGCCATCCGATCGGATAGCACTCATCCGTTCGGTCAGCAGGTCATCCGTTCGGATAGGATGTCATCCGTGCGGGCAGCACTAATCAGTTCCTGCGTTGCCTATAAATACCCCGTTCGGGTATCTCATTTAGAACTTTTGACTGTGGAGAGAACTCTGTCATTATCTGACTTCTACAGGCGCTTTTGTACTTTCATAACAGTTGAATAGAAAGATCAGACTGCGTTTAATCGTTGAAAACATTGTCGTACATCTGTGATTTGATCAAATGGATTCCGCACATTAGTCAAAGTCGATTCATCTAAATTCCTGACCAACAGATCCTATACGAGGGACCAACATTTGTAAAAATATATTCCACAAATATTTGGACTTCGGACAATTATTGGACATAGCTATATATATATATATATAAATATATATTTGGACAAATATATAACCATTACCAAGTAATGGAAGTCACACAAAAATCGGGTGAATAACAAAAATAAATATATATATTTATAAAGCATGACAAAATATATATATTCCACACAAGACTTAAAAATACATTATTTTTAAGATGTATAATTCCAGAAAGTAATAAAAATCAAAGTATTGATTTTGGCAAATAATATAAAATACCCAAGTAGTTACATAAGAATACAAGTATACATTTCTAAGTATACTTGTACAGAAATAATATTGAGAATATTATTTCACAAAATACTTATATTTATTTTTGGAAAAAAAATAATATAAGTAACCCAAATG
Organism: Helianthus tuberosus; assembly: GCA_030545235.1. NCBI lineage: Eukaryota > Viridiplantae > Streptophyta > Magnoliopsida > Asterales > Asteraceae > Helianthus > Helianthus tuberosus. Next base: position 112,984,097 of record CM060378.1, read on the forward strand.
GACAAGTTAAAAATAGAGTTATTTTTAACACTTATTACTTTGACAAATTCTACATAAATAAATATTTTTTTTTTAAAATAAAATATATATTTACAATAAACAATACATACTCAAAGTGCAATACACAACAAACGGGCAAGACCCGACAAACAAGGGTACGACCCTGTCAAAGAATGAACATACAAAGAACAGATACATAAGATGGTGACTTGTACTTGTGTGTTACAAGTCTAGTGACTAACATACATAGAGACATATATAGGTCACGACGCTCACGAAGCCACCCGGTGAAGTTTACGATGCATGTTACGCAAAATTGTGAGTTCATGTCCCCACTTTTAAACATTTTCTTGTTTTCTAAACTTGGGGAAAATACATGTACTGTGGTATGACAAAACAAAAACTAAGGAATGACTTTATAGATCATGTCACGAATAGGGTGTCATAAGAACCATTAATCAACGTAAGTCCTAGACCGCGGAACAAAAGGTTAGATCTAATGGGTTTCAAGCAGCCACACTCTTGGCCATACTTTTACCGAGAGTGCTTTTGTGTCTCTAGTCGTGAATCGACAATTAAAATGCCTATGATTTGGATGCTTCCTATGTCGTTACATATGTTAGTGGGCTCGCGAACCATTAGCGATCTCGTATTCCTTACGCTTACATTTACAGAATACTTTTTTTTTAAGTACAATTGCATACCATCATTTTTACAACAATACTTGAATGTTTACACAAAAACTGAATGAATTCACACCAACTTATGTTGACGATTTTCAAAAACTTACATGTATTTCAGGTAACTAAATGGATGTACGTGCGATCTCCCTCTCTCTTGCTCAAGGATGTCATTTATGTTTTTAGTTATGTCGTGTCAGGACTCCAATGCCTCTTTTGTGGGATTTGGTTGTTATATCCCACTTCGGGTGGTGATATAATGATCAGAACCTGGATGTTTGTCTTTGAAATAAAGATGTAAACTTTTCAAACAATTATCTATCCTGTGATGTAAACACTTAACTTAACTTATGTTTTGGATATTTATTATCAATGGCATCTAGGAGTTTGTTTTATGATCATGTAGTATGTTTACCATTCGTATGCAATGAGAACCTTTCAGGATCACACCTCGTGCTTCCATCTTAGAAAGGGGTGTGACAGGCCTTTATCTACTCTGGTGTCCTCTGGACACCAACTTTCTCGCTATACAGGTATACCTTTGGATGATCCCACTTTATATCAGAGTACAGTTGGTGCTTTACAGTATTTAGTTTTGACTTGACCCCAGATTTCTTATGCGTTAGCAAGGTGTTACAATTTTTACAGACACCTACTGATCATCACTGGGTTGCAGTTAATAGCATTTTGAGGTATCTCCGAGGCACGATTCCTCATGGATTATGTATTAGGCGATCTGTTTGTATTGATCTTCATGCTTATTCGGATACTGATTGGGCGGGATGCCCTGATGATCGTTGATCGACTACTGGATATTATGTCCTTCTTGGGCCCAACATCATTAGTTAGAGCTCCAAGAAACAACATACTGTTGCTCTTTCTAGTACAGAGGATGAGTATCGTGCTTTAGCTCATGCCGCTGCTAAAATTCGATGGATTTTATTGCTTTTACGGGAGCTTCATATTGCTTTATCATGTCCACCTACTCTTTAATGTGACAACATTGGTGCCACTTATCTTGTAGTCAACCTAGTGTTTCATCAACGGACGAAACATTTAGAGATTGACTTGCATTTTATTCGTGATATGGTGCTTGCTCGGATTCTTTATGTTTGTTGTGTCTCCACTACACTTCAGCTTGCGGATTTATTGACCAAAGGGTTATCATCTTCTCGATTTGACGCTCTTTGGTCTAAGCTTCACGTGGATTCTCCCTGTTCAGCTTGAGGGTTCTAGGTTCCAACCTTCATTTCTGATGTGTAAAATTATAAGATGTTCAAAACAAGAGAAAGGATTTTGAATTGGTACCATAAACCGATTGACAATTGAACTCATCAGAATCATTTGTAATTATCCACATTATGAAGAGCAACCGTTATAACTAGTAGTCAATTAGGATTTAGGAGTAATCGTTAATTGTTGCTAATCACAGAGTGCTTAGCAATGTATGTGGATTAGGTTTTTGGAGAAGAAGGGAAAACAGGGTTAGGGGGAATTATATGTTAATAGTTTCACGTAATGACGAAATTACCCCTACAATCTCGTTAGTTTTTAACTGGATTTTCCTTAATACGCAACTTTGTTACAAATGGTAACCACAGAACTCAAACTTGCAACAAAAAAACATTAGTACCCAACGTTGTTATTTTCACAATACAACATGAACTAACGGTGTAATTAACTCAAAAAGTAATTTACAATTAGCCCATCTTTATATTAAGCCCATCTTTAACATCAAGCCCAAATTCAAAACCTGGACACCTCCTCCTTCTTCTTCTTCTTCTTCTTTATTTTGAAATAACCTGCAAGTCTCCATTTTGAAACAAGCAGCCTCCATATTACACCCTTTTCTTCTTCAATCAACGGTCAACAACAACAACTCGTATGGTCAACACAAACCTGCTCGTGGTCATTTGCTATTCCAAAGGCTATGCTTGAAGAACGCCCCCAATGGCGCTCGCGTGACGGTTGGGGGTGGGGAGGCACTATTGGTGAAATTTGACTGAGGTGGCATGGCAAAAAGTAAAAATGCCCCCTACCGTGTACAAATAAGACCATGTGTAGTGTTATATATGAATAATGCCCCCACCCATGAGCATTGTGCGACACGTGTCATCCCAGTTAGCAAAGAGGCGTTATGGGCGTTTTTCACAAATGGGCGTAGTGGGATAACGCCCAATAATGCCCCATCAATTGATTACCCAATTATTTAAAAAAAATAAAAAATATTACTTGGAATATTCTTATTGGGCAAACATAAATGGAGAAAGGATATTTGAGCGTCGTTTAAAAAACACGCAGGTAATTTTTTTCAAAAGAAAAGCTCAAAAACGCCCCCATGTAATGGGCATTGGGCGTTTTTTGGCCCTTTTTTTTTTAATTTTATTAAAAAAAAACGCCCCACTACGGGGTCTAATATATTACTTGAACATGAACATGGAAAAGTTTAAAATTCACAAAAGTAAATGACAGAAAAATAAATTGTCATGTTGTGACCACCGACTAGTTTCATTAAATATTCTAACCACCATAATTTAAGTTTGTTTTAATATGTTGATGTTATGTTACATAAATGTGTTCATATTTTTCAACTTTGGCAGCTTTAACCGCAGATGCTACACTCATCATCCCCACCTCAAGCGAGCATATTCATATGCAACACACGAGCATATGGAAGCCAACTTGAACTATATTAGGGGACGAGAAAGACAACAGTTCATCCATAAATTCGGATAAGCATGAACAAGCGGAAAGAGAGACATTTGGGATTCACCCATATGTTAACCTCTTTCGGATCACACATTTTTGTTCAAACTATTTGATATCTATTGTGTAGGGAACATTGATGGTTAAGTGGTGTGGTCCCGAAACAAAAGGTTGAGAATTCAATCATGTAGAGTATATGTATTGATATACCTATCTTAAAAAATAAATCTTGAATTTGATTTTAGAAAAAAAATACGTAAATATTAAAATAAAATAATAGAAGTCAATTTCCTCATCTAATGTTATTTGTTGATAGACCATTGATTAGATGCCGACTTATTACTCCTTGAATTTACTCATTGAAGTCTCCAAATCTACGGTCATGTTCATGAATCATGTGTGGTGATGCCATCCTCCAACTACAGCATTAAAAGACTAATAATGTTTTGTCTTCTTTTTTTTTTCTTCTTAAAATTTTGTTTTCATGTGAAGTTTTTAATAAAACGTGTTACATCAATTTATAAACTAACTCTATTTAAAAGATAAAATTACTTTCTTATACTATATGGGATTTATTTAAACTTTTTGTGTAACCATTCTATGACATTTACGTACAATCAAGTATACTAGAAAATATATAAGTTTATTTAACTTTTTGAGTAATTTTTATTTTAGTTTTAATTTCACATCATAGTAAACTTATTAGCACTTTTTGTATTGTGTAGGATTTGTAGAATACGATTCTGCATCATGAGATCAAATGTTGCAATAATCTTAATAAGTTTGAAATTTTATTATTTTTCCTTAATATCAAGTACAAACCTTTTTCATATACATAACTGTATTCTAGAATATATTTTATAGTGCTTTTTTCTCTGGAAAATTTACCAGAATAAACATTGATCAAATCAAATTCATTAAAATAATCATCAGAGATGTTTAAATTCAGGAAACATATGGAAAATCATTCACTTCTAAACATGACACCTGTCCCAAACATCTAAGAAATAGATTCCCAAAAGATTATAAACCCATCCCGAGATGTAATAGGAAAGAGACATGTGTTTAAAGTCTTAGGGTATCGGATCAGAGTAGGTTTGAGCGGAAGCGCATCCCGAGATGTAATAGGAAAGAGACATGTGTTTAAAGTCTTAGGGTATCGGATCAGAGTAGGTTTGAGCGGAAGCGAACAAACACACACACTTGTAGAAAATAAAGAACACGGGAATTTATGTGGTTCGGTCAAGGTGGCCAACGTCCATGGGTTGCAACCAGAGTTTCACTTTTATTAGATGCTCACAACTGTTTATAGAATGACACAAACTACAATTACATCATAGATATTTATAGAATAAGATTAGGGTTTCCTACTTAGTCAACAAGTTAATTAAGTGGGCCTAATAACTAGCCGACTAACCCTAATTAGGGGCGGCTACTCTAAAGTCTATGAGCCCGACAATCTCCCACTCAGAGGCTTTGCATAGTCCACAACGAACCTCCAAGAAATCTATCACCAGTAACTTTAGTAATTTTTACGATCAAGTCTTCCAAGCCCCCAATTCCAAGAACAAGCTAAGACTTCAGTCCTCCAAGCCTCTAGTTCCTAAGAACAAGCTACGACTCCAGTCACATCTAAGCCACCTAGTTGCAATGACGCCTCTCATCAAGTACCTAAGAGACAAGTTGAAGCTCCCACAAGCTCCAACCCAACATTCTTATCAGACCCATTTTTTATCACAACCGGCTTGGCATAATCCACCAGCTCGAGAGATACACCGAAAATTAATACCACTCTCCACATTTTGCAAACTATTTCCAGAAGAGCATTTTTCTTTACACTACGTCAAAAAAGGCGTACGGCCACACAAAAAAAGTGTGACCATACGCCTTTTGCCACACTTTTTTTTTCCAACTCAAGTGTGACCAAAGGTCGAGTCATCGTAGGTATTATACGGCCACATTCACGTTTAGTGGCCGTAGCAACTTAAAAGTGTGGCTAAAGGGTACCACTATTTCTTGCTGGAATCAAATTTTTGTACAATAAGTGTGACTAAAGGGTAGCAACAGCCACATGAATTTATTGTAAGTGTGGTCATTTCTATTATTTAGTCACATGAGTTTACTGTAAGTGTGGCTAAAAACTATTTCTAGACACACAAAACAATTTTATAAATTTAAAAGTGACTATTGTCTAACCTTTAGTCACACATAAAGTTTTATAATTTTAAGTGTGGCTATTGTTTAACCTTTGGTAACACATTCTTTTTTTTTCTGCTGACATTTGCTATCATTCCGTCATACAAAAAAAATAAACTGACGATAGTGTGGCTATTGTTTATGTAAAGCCACATGAAGTTTTGTGCTTTTAAGTGTGGCTAATGGCTAACATTTGGTCACATATTATTTACTTTTCTCATGACATTTGCTATCATTCTGTCACATAAAAAACAAAGTAATGATAATGTGGCTAATGATTATGTAAAGCCACATGAAAGTTTATAATTTTAAGTGTGGCTATCATCTAACATTTGGCCACACATATTCATTTTGTGCATTACGTATGCTATCATTCCGTCACACCAAAATAAACAAAATGGCGATGGTGTGACTAATGATTATGTAAAGCCATATGAAATTTTGTAATTTAAAGTGTGGCTATTGTCTAATCTTTGGCCACACATAATATGTTTTACCTATGACATCACAATCGCTAACATTTCGTCACACCAAAATTTACAACGTGACGATGATGTGACTAATGATCATGTAAAGCCACATGAAAAATTATAATTTTAAGTGTGGCTATTGTTTAACTTTTGGTCACACATAATTTATTTTTACATGACACTTGCTATCATTTTGTCACACAAAAATAAAATGACAATAGAGTGGCTCATGTTTATGTAAAGTCACATGAAGTTTTGTGCTTTTAAATGTGGCTAATGGCTAACTTTTGGTCACACATAACTTTTTTCCTGTGATGTTTGGTATGGTTTCATCACACAAACAAAAAACAAAGTGCCTATAGTGTGGCTAATGATCATGTAAAGCCAAAGAAAATTTTGTACTTTTATGTATGGCTATTGACTAACATTGGTCACACATATTTATAATGGTTCCATGTGGTCATTTTCATATAATTAGCATTTTTATATTCTTTTTTTTTTTTTGTAAAACTAAACAACACCAAACATAAGAAAACTTAAAAACCAAATAATATTAACAATAATAAACCAAAATCCATTACATAAATTTAAAATTTAAATACCAAATACATAAGCTTCTATCAAAAGATATCTCCAAATGATGCAACAAGTGCAACAGAACCTGCATCACTACTAGCAGCACTTGCAATAGCAGCAAACCCATCTGCTCCAATTGCTTACATAATGGTGCCTGTTGTAGGAGCTAATGCATAATCACCTGAAGCAAACCTTAATCAGTTACTGAGTGACAATAAATACTTTGTTTGCTTCGGATGCTATCCGTGAGTGAAATCTGAACACCACCAACTCCCCTTCCCCTAGCTACTTTCTGCACTTCGTTAATCACCCTACAGAAGACAATTGTTTAAAGATAAGACTCTATTTTAAATTCAGAAAATATTGAAGGAGCCTGTATACACAAAAAAAAATATAGGTCAAAAGATCTTAAAGGGCCGTAAAACATTTAGTCACCAAGTTGAAAAACAAATGCCTTAACTTTTTAATACTTTTTCCGGTTCTCTACCACCAATCGTTCTCTCATCTATATAGCAAGGTATATTAGAGATATGTTAGTAAAAAAAGGAGATGAAATCACATAATAAATGATTGATGTTGATATATGTACTTACTTGCATTGAAGCTCTAATGATGTTAAGCTATCATGTTTTTGAAAAACTAGTATTTGCGTAAACTTAAAAAAAAAAAAAAACTTCATGCATGCAAAATTACATCACAACTAACAATCCAAAAGAAGAAAGACTAACTAAACCATACTTGCAGTGATCGAGTTTGATACAATGTTGACTTGCTAGAATGCAGGACACTGCCCCACCACATTCCCATCATTAGCGAGCTCAACGTCCCCGCCATCGCTATCTTTGCTGCCAACTTGTTGTTGGCACCCCCCACCGTTGCAACCATCATCGCCGCCACCACCACCACCATAATCAAAACGTTTTTAACAAATTTACAAACCAAACGTGATTATGTTGTCAAACAACTAAATTAAAACTTGGAGAGAGTATCAATATGGTATCTCACATTTTCCAATAGGTAATCGGTGGATTGTGCATCAGAACCCACATCTGTACTCCTGTGTACGATTTTGACATGAAATTCGTCGTGTAGATGAGCAAGACCCCTAGCTATCCCAAATATTATTTCTTAGCATTGATTCCAGTTTAGAGTCCCCCTTTTTTAGCCTCCATCATGATAATTTTGTTAGCTTATATACCCAATGTTTTAAGATGGTGATTTTATCTGAAAAAAGCCAGTAGCTTAGTATGGTCACTCCCAACTTACCCCATAAGAACCGGTCAAGACTTCCATTCGGCATATATTCCAGAACTAGAATTAAATAAGATTCTTCAATGGATAAGGTCACTAGAATATCTTTCCAGTATACATACTTCAGTGCAAGCGAGGCTGCAAGCTGTTTATCTTTCAACCTTAGGCAATACTGCCAGCTATAACTTGGTATCCTAAAAGTTGAATGACCTGATCGATTATAAACAGCATGATCTTCCTCTTCACGTTCAATTAATCACTTAAGTAAATGATCCGAAGCACCATCGCGTAAGCATCGATCAGAAAGAGCAAGAGCGTCTATTAATTTTCCTTCTTCTATCAATCTAGAATTTTCATAAATGATGAGTAAGCAACAATGGGCAGTTTAGATGTTACTGTGACAGAAATAAGAATATATATGTGTGGGTGTGTATGTATTTAAAATATTTGTACCTTTCAACAGCTTTTTCGTATGGTTTTTCGTTCTCCCATCCGAAAGAAAGGAAGACGGTTGTATCAGTTTCAATAGTCTCTGACTTGGGAGAATCTTGCCAAATACCACTTTCATTTGCGGTTTCGGGAATCACAGATATGATGAAACGCTTCACAGAAGTTTTTACCTCACTTCCATCATTAATTGTGTGTTCCGTAGTTACAGCAACCTCCGAAACTCGATGAAGATTAGTTTGCATTTGTATCCACCGATTCAAGGTTGGAAATCTCTCTGATTGATCAAGTGCAAACTCATAGAATAATCTATCAGTATCGCGTTTCATCACCGAGCCCTCGGTTAAAGAATTTGATATGGTGGAGTCACCCCCTCCGTATAAAATACGACTCCCGAAAACACATGCTAACACGGCTCTAAGCCATAGCCCACTAACAACCATTGCTTTCTTAGAGTAGATACTCCTGTAAGTGAAGGAGATATTGGAAATCATGGCACTGATAAAGCCTAGCCCGTTGAATGACAGCTCAGTCAAAGAGGCCATTGACACACCTGCACATTTGGACTTATTTCAGCTTTTAATAGTACAAATGACCTATTAAACATAATATTAACGTAAAACGGTTTGGAAGAAAAAGGGCAGACCAATAACAACAGGAGCCAAAGAAAGCCATAGAGTTATGGGAATCGACTGTCCGAGAATCATAGTTATCAAAGGCGTGAAGCGCACTCTAGGCGCATAGGCACTGATTAGGGCCTAGGCGATAGGCGCAAATAAAGCGTGCGCCCGAAAAAAAAAAGCGATAAGGTAGTAGATAATTCAAAAAATAAAAAAATAGCTATTTATAATTTATATATGTATTTATAATGTTAATTTTATACTTTTTATGTATAAATTAAAAAGTTTAAGGACCAAATGTAAACTACTGAAGGTACAGGGGGTTAAATGTTTAAATACACAAACAAGTTTTACACTTTTTAAGTAAAAAAAATACAAGTTTTAGGGACAGAATGTAAACTAGGGAAAGATAGAGGGGTTAAATGTTTAAATACCTAAACTTATTTAAAACCCTAAAAGCCTAACACACTCATGAACGCAGCCGCTCTCTTCTTCTTCTTCTTCCCCGTTCTTCCAGGTTTCCGGCTGAAAGCAGCACCGTCGCCGGAATTAAATACGCATGGGATGAAATAAGCTGCGCTATTATTACCTAGTAACTATAAGCGCAGTAAATGCGAGTCGCCCAGAAAAAGCGCCTAGGCGCCAAAAGCGCTCGCTTTTGATAACTATGCCGAGAATAAATTGAGAAGCAGCAGCATTGAAGAATGGCTCAAGGGCTGTTAAAAAAATTAGCAAGGAGTCATTCGTTGAGAAAGTACGTAACAAATTGTATACGAATGTAAATGTAGATAAATTATCTTTGATTGTGTGGGTGAATGAGACTGCAACGGCTGCAAATGATATGTTACTGGTGACATGGCCTAGAGCATGACAAAAAGCCACAGGAATAAGAAGCTTCAGAAGGTTCGAGTCAATGGGCTACACAAGAATAACCACAACAGGTTACTTAACTACCTTTTGACGGTAGAGGTGCCAGTTTCAACCCGCTTTTGATAAATGGGTCGGTTTTGGGTCATATTTTTTTCTAATAGGTCAAATGGGTAGCATAAGAAAAACTAGGTAGAATGAAACCGGTCTGTTAAATTTTTTGCAATCCATAATATAACATTAAATATTTATTAAATTCATGAAGGAAAAGAAAAACAGATGGATTTAGGAAATTCAAGACTTACAGCGCGTTTGGGTTGACCAACAGTCCAGCTACCAAGACAATAAACCACTCCGACAGCTAAATGAATGACTGATACGAAACTGCAAATGTACAGAACAATGCACTTAACATATTGTTGATCATATGGCCAAATAACAGTATATATGAAGTTAGAATGAACATCAAATTACCAGGGATAAGGGAAGTAATTGTAGATCTTGTTGAGTATGTTGAAGATGACATTCAAAAAGTACCTTCAAAACAAACAACAATTAGACCATTATGTATGAAACGGTTGTTATAATCAGTATGCATGACCCAACTTCTTTTCCCACCAAAACAAACGGTAGCTGAACAATGATCTCAATATTTGGCAATCAAATTAACTCACATACAAACACAAATTACAAAAAAAAATTGCTCTTTCTCAAACTTGGACTTTTTTCTTATATTTCATGAAACATTAGGCATTTATAGGGCTAAAAATGTCGTTTGCAAAAGAGCGTTGGTCACGAGTCATGATCCAAACTGTATTAAATATACAAGACATCCTATCATAATGGGAAACCCAAAAAAAAACATTACACATACATAGATATAATTTATAATAAGAAAATTCATAATGTTGTGACATTCTAAAGTTGGTAAAAGTGTTCATCCTCTCTTTGACTAACATTGCTTTCAACCTTAACTTATTATCATTAATTAACTACCAAACGTCCAAAAAGTTTTTTAAACATGATAATATAATGTTTCCAGCCCAAATATCAGCCATTAGCCGTTCAAATAATAATATTAATATACAAACAATATTTTTTTTCTTTTCTGAACAACAACTCCTAAAATAATTAGGATAAATAATTCATACTTGCATCCTGCATGATTTGAACTTTAAACCTTTTAGTTGTGAGGACTCTAACAGGGGAGAGTTTCACAAGATGCTTTACGACATCTAACTGAAGAGGGTACAGGGGAACTCCAGGTGTGGCAGAGGACGGACAATAAGAACTCGGTTTGGCACTAATAATGTCATGATTTCCACCAGAAAGAAGACGCTTATAATACACCCCTTAAAACAATACTTGATTAAATGCACCAGCATTATTTCTATCAACAATCCAAATATACCCATTTACTAAACCCCAAACCACCCAAAATTCACCATCTTCCATCACCGAATCAGCAAATCATAAACAAATCAAAACAAAGACATATCAAATCTATAAACTCAAAGAATGAAACCAGACTACCTGAGTGCCCAATCGGCCCTTGAGTCATGATTTAGTCACGTCCGTACAACAGCTCTTTAACGCCGCCAATTTCGGTTTCATCGTAGATGTAGATCTTGAGGGTGATGTCGGAACCGTATCCACTGCGGGGGCCACCGTATGTAATCGCCTCCGTCGTTGGATAAACGAACGATGTTGTTAGTGTGAAGTGATTGGTCCGAATAGTCTGGTAGTGAAGAAGGAGAGCTAGGGTTCCAATCTGGTGTGAACTAGTGCAGAGGGGGTGAAGAATGAGAGCTAGGGCTCCGAATTTTCTGTTCTTGATGTTGGTTGATCTGGAGTGGGATCTTCAAATTAGGTTTCGAGAAAGAGGGGAAATTTGGATTTTAGGAAGAGGGAAAACGTGTGGGGGGAACTAAAATAATTTGAAGTAATTTCATTTTAGGAGGGAAATTGGCTAAAGCCTAAATTAGGGGTGTAAAGGAGTCGTGTCCAAGCTTGACAAGCTCGATTAACTTATTAGAACTCAAACTTGATTAGGGATGACAAAAATACCTGAGTCCGACGGACGGGTATACCCGATATCCGACGGGTATTAGGTCGGGTATGGGTATGGAAAAAAATATTTCGTGGATATGGGACGTATATGGGATTAGATGATACCCGACCCGATTACCCGAAACCATATACCCTTTTACCCAAAATATATATACCCGAAAACTTTTAAGTATTCATATTTGTTAATAATGTTTCATTCTTGTAGCTTTATTATTTGTAAAATAAACTTTTTATTTAAAATATATATTTTGATAACATTATTCATAATTATATGCTATGAAATGCGAAATTATTTTTTTAGATTAATATTATAATATATATACAAATTTAAATCTATCAAATGGTATTATTGTAATGATGATATGTATGTTATTTATCATAATTTAATATAATATAATATAATATATATTTTTAAAGCAAAAAATTATAAAACAAAGTAAAAAATATATATACATGAAAATCCCAACTGGTATGCCTGATACCCGATGGGTAAATACTCGCCAAATACCAGACGGGTAATGGGCCGGGTATGGGATAAGATTTTACAATCGGGTATGGGTATGGGATTAGCCATATCCGACCCATACCCGGCCCATTGCCATCCTAAACTCGATTGGTTGGTAGTTTCTCGAGCTCGACTCAGGCTCAACTCGTTTGTTATCTATTGTAATCAATTAAGGCCCAATATGTTCTATTAAAACATATAGTATCTACTTTTCATTATGATCCATTAAGGCATAATGTTGTCTAGTAAACGACAATATGATCTATTATTGTTCATTGTTATCCATTCAGGCCTAATATGATTCATTAACACATGTATGATCTATTATTGGCTATCGTGATCAATTAAGGCTTAGTATGGTCTAGTAAAACATGTATAATCCTATATTGTCTATTGTGATCCATTATGGCCCAATACAGTCCATTGTGATCCATTAAGGCCATAATGATCCATTAATAGCTATCATAGTTACTAAGGCCCAATGGAGCCCACTAAGATATACATGATTGACTATTATCCATTATGATATAATATGACTCTTTAAAAGTCAATCTAACCCCTTATGACCTAGTGTGATATGAGAAAGCCCATAATGATCCATTAATAGCTATCATAATTATTATTGGCCCAGTATGGTCCATTAAGTTCTATATGATCTACTATTTTTCATTGTGATTCATTAAGGCCCAATATGGTCCATTAAAACATAAATGATCTACTATTGTCCATTGTGATTCATTAATGCCCAATAAGGTCCATTAAGACAAATATGATCTACTATTATCCATTATGATTCACTAAGGCCCAATTTGGTTAATTAAGACACAGATGATGTATTATTCTTCATTATGATCCATCAAGGCCCCATATGGTTCATTAAGACAAAAATGTATGATCTACTAATGGCCATTGTGATCTATTGAGGCCCAATATGGTTAATTAAGACATGTATGATCTACTATTGTCCATTTTTATATATTAAGGCCTACTATGGTCCATTAAGACATGCATGATCTACTATTGGCTATTGTGATCCATTAAGGCCTAGTAGGCCCAATATGGTCGGTCGATTAATACATGTACGATATATTGTTGTCCATTTTGATCCATTAAGGCATAATATGGTTCATTAAGACATGTATTATCTAATATTTTCTATTGTGATCCCATGAGGCTCAATATGGTCCATTAAGACGTCTATAATCCACTATTGTTCGTATTGACCCACTAAGACCCAATATAGCCTATTAAGACATATGTGATCTACTGATTGACCATTTTGATACATTAAAGCTCAGTATGGTTCATTAAACGATAAATATAAGGTTGGAAGGAAATTACTCAAATAATAAAATGAAACTTAAAAAATTTATAAACTTTAAAAATATAAGATTTTTGAAAAATGATATTTATAAAATAAAACATATTAAAAAATTTATATAAATGTAACTAATATGCTTACATTAACATAATATTTATTTGAAAACGAGTAATAACAAATACGATTTAGAAAATATAATATTTAATAAAAGTTTGAAATTTTAAATATGTAGTAATAATACTTTTGGGTAAATTACTTTTTGAATCCCTGTGTTTTAGTGGTTTTAACTAGTTGAATCCAAAATCAAAAAGTTTAACGACCTGAGTCCCTATAAGCATTTTCTTTAACCATTTGGGTCCTTTTGAGTCCAAATTTTAACCTTTTGAGTCCAATTTTTTGGACTCAAATCGTTATAAAATGAAAAAATTTGGACTCAAAACGTTATAAAATAAATGGCTAGGGACTCAGGGCGTTAAACTTTTTGATTTTGGATTCAAGTGGTTAAAACTATTAAAACACAAGGACTCAAAAAGTTATTTACTCAATACTTTTTTATATTAAATAATGTAATTTTTTTAAATAAAAATATTATTTGAGAGGGAAGTTTTAAAATCAAATATGAAATATTTTGGGGGGAAATTTTATGATGAAATATTTTGGAGAGAAGTTTTAGAATAAAATATTTTGGAGGGAAGTTTAAATTTTAAAATAAAAATTTTGGGGGGAACTTTTAGACATGTAGTAAGTTTAACTTTTGGCCACATATTTTTTAGTGACATTTGGTATCATTTCGTCACACGAAATAAAGAAAATAATAATGGTGTGACGAATGTTTATGTAAAACCACATGAAATTTTGTAATTATATGTGCGGCTATTGTAAAACTTTTGGTCATACAATATAATGTGTGGCCATATGTATTAGCTTTTAGCCACATTATCAAACATATATTGTGGTTGTAGATCGCATTTGGTCACGTTTTTCTTGTGTGACAGTTTTTTTTCTTAATGTCTGACTAAAGGTTTCGAATACACTTGTTTTTTGTCACATGAAATAAATATTGTGGTCGTAGATCACATTTGGCCACACTTTTCTAGTGTGGCTAATAAATGTTACTTTTTTTTTTTATTAAAGTGTGGCTAAAAGTTTCGTATACATGTGTTATTGGTCACATAAAAATAAATACTATGGCCGTAGATCACATTTGGCCACAGTTTGCTAGTGTGGCTAATAATGTCACAGTGTTTTTCTTAAAGTGTAACTAAAGGTTTCAAACACGTGTGTTTTTGGTCACATGAAAAAAAAATATGTGGTCGTAGATCACTTTTGGCCACACTTTCCGAGTTGTGGCTAGTAAATGTCACATTATTTTTAAAAGTTGTGGCTAAAGGTTCTGAGCTGGTTTATAATGGTCACATTAATAATCAGATGTGTGGCTAAAGGTGTTTTAAAATGGTATGAATAACCTTTAGTCACACATTTGAAAAAATGTGTGGCAGGGCTTTTTTGCCAAAAGTGTGGCCGTAGCCTATTTTTGACGTAGTGTTAGTCGGAACCTTCATCTTTAAAACCAGACGATTCGTCGTGATTGTACCCGGAACACGGCCCGTGCTCCCACTATCACCATATCCCCTGACTGGCATAAAGTTAGACCCCCCAACCACATTCAACTGGCATTTGAACCCTCAATCACCTTCCACTTACTAGATTCAAGTTTGATATTTGAACCCTCTTCCGCTTACTAGATTCAGTGAACCATACTTTATGTTGTACAGGGACGACTACTCCCTTAGCAGGTACCTAAACTAGATACAACGATCCCCATATCCTCCCACAGGAACCAACAAGATTTCCATCAATCACCTTCCACTTCCCACCACCAAACTTAACATCTAATCCTTGTTTATCCAGTTGTCTAACAAAAATAAGTTTCTTCGATAAACCTGGAATTACCCCGACATTCTATAAGTTCCATGTAGTGCCCAGTGAAGTCTTCAGATTGACATCTCCCATATCCGTAACATTAAGAACATGATCATTAGTTAATCATACATTTTCAAAGTCTCCTTTTTTTTAAACTCACCATCGTCTCCCCATTGTACATGGCGTGAAACAAAGACCCAGAATCCATAGCCCAATAGTCTGTAGAATCTTCACAACAAACCAGTACGTCACTATCAAATTCACTATCTGAGACAACACTGTTTACATGTTGTTGACTATCCTCTTTCCGAGGACCAAGATACTCGTTTCTAACATGCCCCTTTTCACCACAGTTCTAACACCTCACATTCTTCCCAGCTTAAGAAAAGATTTTTCCATGACTCGAACTGCTTCTTTTATTACCTTTTCCTCCGGTGAACATCTTTACCCAAAACAATGTCCCGGATCTGATCAAATTTCAAATTTCCAATTCCAGCAGTTTCAATGACCGTTGTCAAAAATCCTGACCAACTATCAGGTAAGGAAGATAACAAAACCACAGCCTGAGTGTCATCATCCAACTTCATGCACATTATTGCTAACCTAGACAAAAATTGAATTGAGTTCTTTAATGTGATCAGTAACGGAATTGCCCTCATTCATTCTCATTGTGAACGGTTCCATCATCAAGAACACCCTATTACCGGCAAACGACTTCTCATACATATTTGACAGAGTTGTTAACATACCACGACCAGTTGTTTCTTTCATGATATTAAAAGCAATGCTCGTCAAAGCCAATATAATTTTACCTCTTGCCTTTTTGTCCTTTGAGTTCCAAATTGCCCTAGCAGCTTTCTCCATTCCAGTAGGTTTTTCTTCCGGTACCACATTCAAATCGCATTCACCAAGCAACTCTATTTGGATTCTCCACCATGCAAAATCAGTACCCTTGAACTTCTCAATTCAGATCTTCCTATCTTCAGCCATAGCAAACGAGAAAACTAGAAAAAACCATAGAAACCAAGCACCCCAATGCATGAGCAACCTTCAATAAACCAGAAACCTGAAGCACCTGAACCGCTGACTTCTTCTGCAAACCCGAGCTTAAAACCAGCGAATAAACAAGGTTCAAGAACTAGAACCCTAATCACCAAACACCCTGAAATCACCAGAACTACAACAAGAACCTAACAGTGCAAACCCTAAACCTTATGAGCCATAACCCAAGATTAGGTACAGGTTGTAAACACGTCAGTGGCGGTGGCAAAAATAGCGGATCTAGACCTCTCGTCCAGCTTTCTCCCTCTCCCGTAATAACCGTGTGAACCGTGTGTTTAACTAAACCTATGGCTCTGATACCACTTGTTAGGGTACCAGATCAGAGTAGGCTCGAGCAGAAGAGAACAAGCACACACACACACACACTAGCAGAAAATAAAGAACATGAGAATTTATGTGGTTCAGTCAAGGTGACCTACGTCCACAGGTAACAACTAGGGTTTCACTTTTATTAGATGCTCACAATTGTTCACAGAATGACACAAACTACAATTACATCATACGTATTTATAGAATAAGATTAGGGTTTCCTAGTTAGTCAACAAGTTAACTAAGTGGGCCTAATAACTAGGGCCAGCTAACCCTAATTAGGGCCGGCTACCCAAAAGTCTACGAACCAAACATAAAGAGTCTACACAAACTCTATATTTGTTGATGTGTCTTAAGGTAGCCTTCACAAATTGAATTTGATGAAGTGGCTATGGAATGAACTTAAGGGTCTGAATTTAGTTCCATAAATTGAATCAATTTAAGTTGTGGAGGTAGCGGCTACGCTCAGTCTCTACATCTGATTCAAATTCAAATTGTGGAGGCTAAATTCACGTGATTCATTTATGGAGGCTAAATTTAGACGCATAAACTCTAAACCTTTTCGGCTAGCCACTTCAGCTCATTCCATAGCCTCTTCATCTGATTCAATTTGTGGAGGCTAAATCAAAAGTATCAACAAATATAAAGTCTATGTAGACTCTTTAAGAACATGTCTCTTTCCTTGAGTCCATCATCATTTAGTAGTCTATTTCTTAGACTCTTTGGGACAATTGTCATGTTCTAAAGTGAATGATTTTGTGTGTGTTCCCTATATTT
This sequence comes from Helianthus tuberosus, assembly GCA_030545235.1. Taxonomy (NCBI): domain Eukaryota; kingdom Viridiplantae; phylum Streptophyta; class Magnoliopsida; order Asterales; family Asteraceae; genus Helianthus; species Helianthus tuberosus. Next base: position 113,001,877 of record CM060378.1, read on the forward strand.
AGACGTGCATATGTTTATTTTGGTAAATTTGGTTTGATCGATGTTTATTTAACTTGATTTCTCCCTTTTCTATTCTAAATTGTATAAATACAAGAAAGGAATGTCGGTGAGTTATGTTAATTATGTTTTGTTTACCAAATTCTTCTCCCCACACAAAGTCACCTTTTTTTCTTTTTAACCTATTTACTTTTTAGCCTTTTATGTTTCACTCTTACACTTTGCATTCATTTTTTTAACTTTTTAACCATTATACTTTTCAACCTTCACAAGTTTTTCATAAATTTTTTTCCATGTTTAACTTTTATACTTTTCAACATTTAAAAAGTTGTCACAAATATTTTTTTTTTATTTTTAACACTAAGACGTTTTCACTTTCAACTTTGGCCACACACACACACACACACACACACATATATATATATATATATATATATATATATATATATATATATAGGGGAGGGTTATCTTGAGAACACCCATTTTTGTGAGAACACTAGGAACAATTTTCATCCATTGATCATCCTAAGTTAAGGGCTAAGATTAGAGGAGTTTAAATAAGGATGAAACTTAAATTAAATAATTAAAGGGGTATTATTGTCAAAAGACAAAAACCCAATAAAATCATTCACTCGATCTCTGTAACAAAAAACCCATCAATTTCAAAATCATGAAGAATCAACCTTCTGATTGAAACAGAGGAATTTGAAGAATCATAATCTTCTGATTAGGATGCGATTATCATGAAGAATCAACCTTCTGATTGAAATAGAGGAATATGAAGAATCATAATCTTCTGATTAGGATGCGATTCAGGTAATCTTCTGATTACAACAGTGTGATTTCACTCTCTTGAAGGATTTAGAGTCAATCTCTGAATCGATTCACTTTTTGCTCATCTTATTCAAGTATTGATCTTTGTTGTGATTTGGATCTGATTGATGGTGTGAAGTATTATTATTAGGTTTTTAGTAGTTAAGAATGAAATTTTTAGGTTTGTTTGGACGTTGATGTAATTTTTAGTTACATAGATTGATAATTGGTGGAGTTAGGGTTTCTGTGACTAAATTTGATTCTAAATTTGTTAGGTTTGTTTGGACATTGATGTGAATTTTAGTTATAGGGGAATTAGGATTTATATGACTCAATTTGAATATGAAATTGTAAGGTTTGTTTTGATATTGATGTGATTATTAGTTATGTATGCTAGGAGAATTGATGGAGTTCTGATCACATTATCAAATCTTCATTTATCAGTACCAATTAACTTTTTGAAACTTCCGCAACGTCTATAAGTACCAATTCACAGTTCATTGTTCTATTGTTAGTGTTTGATGCTAATGTTTGCTTAGGGTTTTTCATTTACATACACATATTAATGAGTCTTTCTTAAAAAAATTTGCATGTGACAATGAACAACTTATAAATGTGTAAAAAAGACACTTACACATGTGTAAAATAGATATTGTTGTGGAAATTGTGGTACTATGTTGTCATTATGCAACATAATGCAATAGTTAGCTATGTGTAATCTAATTTTGTAACTCTAATGTGGTAAAATTATTAGTGAAGAGCTTTTTCTAATCTTTTGTAGTCGGGAAAGGGTAACCAGACCATAAGAAGCAAAGTTGAGAAATGACTAGAATGATTAATGCCATGTAGGCGTAAACCGACAGGAATTGTGATTAATGGTAAAGTAGTTTGTTTTCTTGTTGAACAAAGCTTCACAACAAAGGATTGGGGTTGATTCAAGTATAGAGATATATAGTGTCTTATGTTCATGGGTCAACTAAGCTATTGAGAATACAAGTTGATGAATTGTTTTTAAGTATATGTTATTGCTGCTTTTTGTTTATTGCTAATAAAGTGTGTGAGTTTAATGCAGATTGATGATGCGATTAACTTGGAAACTGTGTCGATATCGCGTTTCAGGGATTTCCGTATGTTTTTACACATGTGTAAATCATATATATAAAAATGTTTACACATGTGTAAATCATAATAATTTAAAAATGAAATAAGCATAAATATGAAGATTTACACATGTGTAAATCAAAATTTGTTTTGAACGGCTTAATTATACACTAAAATCCACCTTCGGCGTGGCTCGAACACTTGACCTCAAGGGGAGCAAAACCTTAACTCCAATGGCTTTGCCAAATGGACCCAACCCCCATGTGTAAATCATAATACTTTTAAAAAATAAGCATAAATACGAAGGTTTACACATGTGTAAATCATAATAGCTATGTTTCATTAACTGCCCAAGAAGGGATACTGAGACTTACATATGTGTAAAACAAATTTACACATGTGCAACTGAGAATTTACACATGTGTAAAACAGAAATTTTGTAAAACAAATATACACATGTTTAACTGAGAATTTACACATGTGTAAAACAAACACTTTATAAAATAAATTTACACATGCTTAACTAAGAATTTACACATGTGTACAACAGAAACTTAGACATGTGTGTAATAAATTTATACATGTGTAGCCGAGAATTTACACATGTGTAAGGCAGACTGTTTATTTGTTTATATTGGCATGTAAAACAAGTGACTTAAATATAGGTTTGGTGTTTACTGGTCATATTCTTTGGTGTATGGTTGTTTGGATTTTGTGTAGGTTGAGGAATGAGGATGATGCTGCTTGTTGGTTGAGTTCAAGGTTTTTTGGGAAGCTCAAGATGGACTCTCGGATGTTATACTTTAGATGTTGTTTTAATATTTTGGTCGTGTATGATTGTTTTTTTGGATGGTTTAGGTTGTTCGAAACTTGATTGTATAGATTTAATTTTACGTTCGACTCGGGTCGGTGTGGCCTTATGTCTAGAATATGTTTTTTTTTCTATATGATCATGGCCTTGTTAGGTTCTAATTGTTTGACCATAGCTAATGGTTTTGGGTTGGTGTCTTCGGGTATATCCCTGGAAGCCCATTGCCAGTAGGTTGTAAATATATTTTGATATCAATAAAATTTTCCAACATGTTGTAAATATATTTTGTTATCAACAAAATTTATAGGGGTTCCATCCCCCTATACATAAGATACTATCTTGTTTAATTCAGAGTTTACACATGTGTGAATGAGTTGCAAATGTGTAAATTGGAAACAATTAATTGATAGGGAACAGTTTACACGTGTATATAAGCTAAAAATGTGTAAAACATAAAAAATAAAGTAACCCCGGAACAATTTACACATGTGTAATATGTAATACATATTTCATAATAGTACATAATACATGACGTTTACATATATAAAAACACACACTTACACATGTGTAATCTAAAGATTTACACATATGTACAATCAACTCTTATACATACATAAATAAGAATACACACATAATGAAACAGACTTGTTCCTATAATAATATTGGATTAGTGATGATTAAATATAGAAATGAAAACTACACCAACAGAACAAACATAAAACATAAGTAATAATTAAATTGAATTAATAAAGCGTACAAATAGTCCGAGCTTTTGATTTCAAACGACTACCAAGATTCAAACCGACTTCTACATCGTTATAATAAGTTTATTGATTTGTGGTATCGTTAGGCTTTATCTTATTGCTAATGATGCTACTACTAGAGTCGTTAGACTTCATTTTCTTCTCCTTTTCCTTTTATTGTTAGTGATATATACAATGGGAACACCAATGATATCTCAAAGCTGGTCTCATTTTTTACTCTCTTAGTCGCCTTGTTGCAACGTCATAAGCACGGGCTTCCTCTTATGCGGTATCAAACATCCCTAGCAATGCCTACACCACCCTATCATAAATAAAATATTATAAGAGAGTGAGTTGGGTAACAATTTGTGTATCTAGTAAATATGTTTAAATTGGGTTGATTAACGGGTCAAAACATATGACAACTTATTAGAAAGAAAATAAGGATAGAAAGGAACATATAGTGATTCTGTACATAATAGTAGGGATGAGTTCGGTATCAACCGGTACCGAAAATTTCAAAAAATGGGTACCGGTACCGAAAATACCCGGTACGGTACGGTTCGGTATCGGTACGGACCGGCATTTGAAGGTAAAGTCTGATATGTACAGGTACCGAACACGCAAAATGTTGAATAGGTACCGAACATGCAAAATGTCGATACTAAATCGGCACCGAGAAATTCGGTACGGCTACTGTTTTCCCATCCCTACATAATAGCTAACATCTAATTGATGAAATAAAACAAAAAAAAAATATGTTGAAAATGAAAGCTAATTGATTTGCTTTGTGGACATTACCAGTTCCACATTGCTAACAATACGCAAGCTTCATTGTAGGATTGTTACAGATGATAGAAATTACTTACAACTTATCTTATAGCTTGAGGAAAACCAATAAGAAGAAATCCCCTGATTCACCTTTTGATTCCCCAACTTTGAGTCATTTTGACTATAAATTGAATATAATTTCATTAGAAACTGACTTCACATGATTTAGTATTTCTGCAAACCGAATATCATCCAAACAACAATAAATGTTTATATAATTTTGTAATATTATAACCAGTATTTACAACACATTATAATCCTTCACAATCTAGACCTTCAATAAACGGTAAACAAATTCAACTATGTTTGCCACCATTCATCGAAAATAGCAATTACAAGATTCCAATTCTCAATCACAGTGCATTAAAAATTAAGTGTACCTGATGATTCAGATGGGTATAACACCTAAATTCTATTTGGTAAGAAGTGCAATCTTCATCCAATTGTGAACTTCAATTAAAAATTAAGAATTAGGGTTACTTTCATGAAGTTAAGCACCATCAGATCGTTAATTCAACATAGAAAAAAACACAAATCATTATGTTCAAAGAATGAATCGTTGAAGATACCTGCAATTGGAATGGTTGAAGATCACATAATAAATTATTGAAGTTGATTTGGAATCGAATGAAGAACACAAACACCAATCGAAATCGAGTGTGAATGAATCCTAATCCAAGATCTTCAAGCGTGGAGCATGAATAACCCTAGTTTCTGATCTTTGGGTTGGAGTGTGAATCAGAGAAGAATTGATGTTACCAATGGAAAGGGGGATTGTCTAATTACCAATTTAACCTTTTCACTAAAACACAAGGGATATAAATGAGTGGCTGAGATTTGTTCTTATGGTTCTCACAAAAAATGGGTGTTCTCATTTAAACTCTCCCCTATATATATATATATATATATATATATGTATGTATAGTTTAACGGCTGATGTGCTAAAAGTGGTCAACTAAAAACTAACTCATTTTAACTCTAATCTAGACACTCTAAGTTTTAAATTTATAAAATAGACTCTTCAAAAACCTATAACAAACAACCGACAAGTGTACTGGTCAATGTAGTAAAGTTTAAGTAAGTCTGAGTATGGAGCCCACGAGACTCTACTGACTACGAATACTCGACCCGATTGCTATTAATTAAATTGAGTCGACTGAATTGTTTTGTTGTTTGGGGGGTGCTAACAAACTAGGGGTGTGCAAAAACCGAATTAACCGAACCATAATCGAATTAACCGACAAAACCGAAAAAACCGAATCAAATAAAAAACCGGTGGGTCGGTTAATGATTTTTTTTGAAAATCAAAAGTAGCGGGTCCGTGATGGTTATCATTTTTTCCATACCCACCATAACCGAACCGAACCGACATGTAATAAATTGTTGAAGGATTTAGAACATTTCACCATATTTTAATATTTAGTATTGTTTATTGAAGATTTTTAGTATTTATAGGTTTTTCATATCGTTTTGTGGTTTTGGTTGGATGTTTATTTGAATTTATGGAATGTATCATATCACTTTATTTCAATATTTGATAATAATTGGTATTAATATTATAGATTATATGTATTTTTTGTACTATGTAATATACTAATATATACAAATATGTAGTAAAAAAATTTTTCCATGTTAAAAAAATTAAGCTATTTTTAGCTAAACTAAATACACGGTTAACCTTCCATAACCGACCCGCTAAAACCATCAAAACCGAATAACTATAACCACCATAACCAATCGGTTATCCATTAACCGATATCCCAGTTATGGTTATGGTTTTAGGTCAAAACCCGACCCAAACCGACCCATGCACACCCCTACAACAAATTACTAAGTTTAACTAAAATTAATTAAACTTAACAGTGCACAGGAAAGGGTGTCCTAAGATGATAGGCACGTTTTCGTCAGCCTCCATATCGAGGACCACGAAATCCACTGGGAACACGAATTTGTCAACTTTGACAAGAAAGTTTCCACAATGCCCCGTGGATATTTGACAGAACTATCAGCGAGCGAAAGTGTGATGCGCGTTGGGGTAAGTTCACCAAGGCCTAGCTTTTCATAAATTGAATAGGGCATCAAGTTGATGCTAGGATGTAGGTCCGCCAACGCATGCTTTCGAACAACGCCACCTAAAAAATACGAGATCGTGAAGATTCCCGGATCTATTAGTTTCTGTGGTAGCTTGTTCATTACCACCGCAGAAGTGTCTGCGGTCAATAGGACATTTGAGAGCTCCCACAATTTGTCCTTCCCATTCATGAGGTCTTTTAGGAAATTTGCATACTTGAGCATATGCGAGAGGACTCCGATAAACAATACATTGAATATAAGTTGCTTAAACATATCTAGAAAGTGCCCATACTCCTTATCATATTTTTGATGCTTTAGGAGAATAGTGTATGGGACACGCGAATGGTCAATCTCTTGGCTCAATCTCAATATATCTACTGGCTTCCTAACTACGTTCTCCACCGGAGAGGTTACCAACGCTCTCTTTTCAGGAGGATGCCGTGTTCAGCTAGGGTTTGCTGTGTTTTAGCATCCTTAAATACAAGTTGGGTCAACAATTCCTCTATCTTATCCAACTAACTCCCACTACCCCCGCTAGCTTGCTTACTACTAGAATTTTGACTACTAAACTGGCCTTGCCCCTGGTTATGATTTTGTTATGTTGAAAACCAGGGGGATTAATGGAAGATCACCAAATGGTACTGTTTTGATTAGGGCTGGTAAATCATGTCTTAGCAGGTTTAACAGGCATCTGATAACGCGAACAACAAAAATTTTAAACATGAATATGACTCGTTTAACTACTTTATATCCAATGTCTATAAGACAGATGTATATTTTATGCACCTAGAAGGAGAAATAATGGATCATAACTTTCAAATTTTGATTATTTTTAAAAATGTAAAAAATCACATGGTGTACTTTTCTGTTATCATGTCTTAGCAGGTTACCTACAGGTTACCTATTGCCAGCCCTAGTTTTGATGTCTCCAACCGAAGTTATAATTATTACCAAACTGGTTCTGACCGCCTACATACTCAACCTGTTCCTACTTAAGCAGGGGACATTCTAACGTACCATGCCCTCCCCTACACATCTCACACATTTTTGGTGACAAAGCATCAATTCAAGTTCCCAAACAGTTATTGTTGTGGGTGATGGAGAATGGTGGGTGGTGGTGGAGGTGAGGTGATGGTGGGTGGTGGTGGTGGTGGATGTGAGTGGTGGCCGGTGGTGATCGTGGAGGTGAGGAGGTGATGACAGTGCCACATAAACAATCACCTCATCAAATAACATAGGTTTGTGTTATGTGAGTGTCGACGTCACCAAAAAGCTAACTAGATTAGACCTCTGTTGGAAAATGTTCGTTGGTGAACAATAAATTAAAATGTGGGACCATCAATGGTTACTTTTATAGTTAGCACTGCATCTAGCCAATGGCAAATAATTGAATTATAAAAATCCATTATTTCAATACTATAATGTATAGTTCCTGATTGATATAATTCCGGTTTCGTTCCAAGCTATACCCATATCTATATTCAAATTTTAGACTAGTGATTTTAGTCTTAATTCTTTCATTAAAGCTAGCAATGTTATTTAACTAAAGTAAAGAATAAAAATGAGGTTCGATTTAGAACGTAACGCTACCATAAAAATGAGACAATTGATGATAGAACTCCACTACGTTTTGTAAGAAATTTTTGGACAACATAACTTGAACTCAAATTTTAATTTTTTCATAAACCATTAAATAAAATAGAAATACATTTCAAGCTCACATGAGTCATAATCCACTAAATGAAACAGAAACACATTTCAAGCTCATATGACTCATTTCATATTCCATGTGTTTCGGGTTTAGTCATTAGTAGAACATTAACTAGATTCAACTTGTTTAACCAAATTATGCCTAAACCAAATCAATCAAATTTGTGAATGAATAAATTTACTCGTCCAAACCTTTGGATAAACTTCATTTGTGTAATCATCATAAAGAAATATAAATTACAACAATGGTCTTGACTCTCGACCTAAATACGGACAGGTCCAGACGTATGGTAAGGTTAGTAAGTGTAGGGCAAGTCTAAAAGACTCAGACATGACACGATATGCTAGACGGAATGACATAACTAATACGTATTGAAGTGTTTCGGTTGAACTATGTTTTGGATCAATGCATGACATGCAATTTCATATCATAATATCATATTTAGATGTGGCGTGACATGATCATGTGACAACCTTCTTAATATCTTTAACCCCATCTTAATTGGTTTAGTTGAAAAAAAAAATTAAGTCATTCAATCTACATAGAACAAACCTAGAAACAGATGGTTAGGTTTATGTTTATAATTCCGTGGTGTGATTGGAGTAAAGCCCTGTGACCTAACGGGTTTACTCTTAAAATTTTAAAACCCCAGTGGACTAATTTGAAGCATGATATCTTTAGAATGATGGAAGATTTCTTCGAGGCAGGTGAGATTAGTAAAGGTTGTAACAAAACTTTTATTGCCTTGGTCCCCAAAATCATCGACCCCCAGGTGAGAACTGACTTCCATCCAATCTCCTTGGTCGGGTCGTCATTTAAGATCATTACAAAGGTTCTTGCTGCTCAGTTAAAGGGCGTGCTGAGCAGTCTTATTTCATCCACCCAGTCGGCCTTTGTTGGAGCCGGAACATCGTAGGAAACCCTACCATTATTACTGAGACGATCTCGTGGGCTAAGAAAAACGAAAAAAAAGCTTATTAAATTAATGTAAGACCCTTACTAAATTTATAAATATTTTATCATATAAAGTTTGCATTTTTTATACAAAATGACACTTTACAAAAAAACTTCATAACGATGTTCACCTAAGGTTTTAAACATTAAAAAATATAGTTATAAAGTGCTTACATGAGTCATAATATAGAAACTAAACAAAGATATATGAGGAAGCTTCAAATTGGTGTGTTCGGTTATTTGGCTATGCTTGATCTTCATCCAAAAATTCATATTGATCACCTATAATCAAAACCGTCATAAACATTAGTTATGAGAGTTTTGAAACACATTTAAACAAGTTCACTAAGCAAAATAAACAAAACAAAAAATTTTACAAGCTTTAATGGCCCTCGCGGGCCGCGACCGGTTTCAAGTATTGCATTTGCCGGGCGAGAAGGCCGTGGTGGGGCGCGACGACCATTGGCCTCTTCCGTCGTTGGGCGCGACAGTCCCATTTCGACAGAAAGTTTACTTCTTGGAGTTGCATTTTCCCAGCTTTGCCATTTTTCACATTATCACTCATAACTTGCACAATTTTTATCCGTCTTTCATGAAACTTGTTTCTAAACGACCGTAATACATTTGCCTAAGTATTTAACACCTCGGGTTCAGAAAATCTTGTTTTATAAGCTAACAGCTTACAAATCCTTTATAAAATTATTCGACCCGTTACTCTTAATTCCCTTTTTCATATATTATGGCGAAGGTTAACCCTTGACGATTTTACCCATTCCTCGGGCTTATTATCACTAGCATATTTCGCTCCCAATACATGGTTTTCGTACGCATTAATATTCCGCTTGACATATTCTAATCAAGCGCATGTTTTACTCTTATTAACTTAAAGAAACCTTAATTCTCTAAGTATTCAACCCATTCTAAAGTTCATAATCAAATTTAGCGTTTCCGTTTCTCGGCTTACGCATCAAGTTTAAGGTTTGTTTGCGTGACTTATAATTCACTTACAAATCGCTAATTCACTATTTTCTTATTTTGACCCGTTTGGTTGTTAAGTGAAATCCATCACTTCATTAACATACCAATCACATCCAAAATCACTATATGATTATATTTCACATATTAATGGCCAAACTCGTCTATAGGAATGTAACGAAACTAACAAGTCATGTACCTTAGAGCTTATCCTTCAAACGTGCATCTCCTCCCGCTAGTCCACTTGACGCTTCGCCCGACTTGCCTTTAGAGTTCAATTAACCTCATCGTTTAGAACTCATATTATCACATATCACACACAATTTGCCAATTTAGTCAATTACGTGATTCTTTCTTATTTTCTACAATTCAAGATTCACTTAGGCATTTTAACAATCATTTTGCGGGCGAGATTTTTAAGCATCTATTATCAAGTTCATGGTTAACTTTTAACCAAGTTTTTGCATCACATTCAAGCCTCTATGTTTAGTGTACATAAACAACATCTAGAACTTGCATCATAACATCAAATTTCACAGATTTATCATCATATTTCAAGTATTCATCATATTATCATAAAACCCATCTAGCACATACATGATTAACTATTCAATCACTAGTTTATGGCTCTAATTCACCAAATTCTCATCTAGGGTTTGTTCCTAGACTTGTATTTGTTTCAATCTCACCATTATATCTAACATACATACTAGACATCTAGGTATGAATGTTCACCATAAACTTACAACATCACCAAACATCAATTTTTGACATACCTTATGATCTCCTAACGTGGTTGACCACGAAATTAGCTTTAGAACTGATTTTTGTTCAAATTCCTCTTTGATTTTTGATGATTTGTGAACTTCGGGGTTTTGAAAGAACCCCTGTTGCTCTCCTGGAGAAATTGTGTGTGTGTTTTGGTTTTTATTTTGTTTTAATTAAATTTTTTCCATACTTGTCCATTTTAGTCCCTCTAGTTCAAAGGTTATTTAAAAGGTGTATTTATTAATGTTTTCTTAATTATCTACAAACATTTAATTAACTAGGTTAATTATTCCTTGCTACATTACCCTTGGTTGTGACCAACTTATTATATATATATATATACATATATATATAATTTAATATTTTTGGGGTGTTACAAGTCCACCCCCTTAAACACGGTTTCGTCCTCGAAACTGAAATACGTAGCTAATAGGGAAAGGTAGAGGCGTCTCATCTCTTCTTCGGACTCCCAAGTAGTGTCTGATCCCTTCCGATATTCCTATTTGACCTTCACTTGGTCAATTTCTTTATTCCTTAAGCTTTTGATCTTTCGGTCAAGAATTGAAATGGGTTTCACCACATAATTAAGTTTGTTATCCACTTCAATATCATCATAGCGGATGTAAGCCGTTTCATCGGCTAAACACTTTCTGAGGTGCGAAACATGAAATGTGCTATGTATACCGCTCAACTTATTTGGCAGTTCCAGTCGGTAGGCTACTTTACCCACCCGTTCTAGGACTCTAAATGGCCCAATAAACCTTTGGCTTAACTTCCCTCTTTTTCTGAATCGTATGATCCCCTTCCTTGGAGATACCTTGAGCATGACTCTATCACCAATCTGAAACTCGATTTCTCTTCGTCTTTTATTAGCATAAGATTTCTGTCGGTCTTGGGTCGCTTTTAAGTGTGCTCGAACCGCATCAATTTTCTCGTTAGTGGTTCGAACTATATCCTTGTGGGAAAGTTCGCGAGGACGCACTTCACCCCAACATACCAGGGTTTGACATTTTCTACCATAAAACATTTTGTATGGAGCCATTCGAATGCTCGAATGGTAACTGTTATTAAACAAAAATTCAACTAGCGGTAGATAGACATCCCAGCTCCTGCCAAAATCAATGATACATGCCCATAGCATATCTTCTAACGTCTGAATCGTTCTTTTGCTTTGCCTGTCTATTTGAGGATGGTATGCGGTACTAATAAACAACTTAGTACCCATTTGTTCTTGAAAATCATGCCAAAAGTTTAAAGTAAACCGGGTACCTCTATCAGACACGATGGATACCGGTACTCCGTGGTGTGCTACGATTTCATTCGTATATACCTCCGACATCTTCTCAGATGTATATGTATCACGAATCAGAATAAAGTGAGCGCTCTTCGTCAGTCTATCTACGACTACTCAAATGGCGTCGAATCCTCGAGTTGTTTTAGGTAGCTTGGTTAATAGATCCATGGTGATATATTCCCATTTCCACACCTGAATCTCTAACAGTTGCAGTTTACCGTAAGGCTTTTGGTGATCTGTTTCTACTTGTAAACAATTTAAGCATTTCTCCATGTATTTGGTTATATATCTTTTCATTCCGGGCCACCAATAATTTTTTTTCAAGTCACGATACATCTTGGTCGCCCCCGGATGAATAAACGAGATTTATGAGCTTCATCAAGTAGAAGCTTTTTAAAACCACATGTGTTTGGAACCCATGTTCTACTGAAACGGGTTTTCAAACCGTTGTTGCCATCCATCAAATCCTTTAACTGGCCCATTATTCGTTCCTTCTTCCAGTTCTCCTCTTTTATCGCTTTGACTTGTGCCTCTTGGATTCGTTCAAGTAAACCCGGGGTCACTATTAATTGCATTGAGCGCACTCAAATGGGAGAGTAATCTCCCTTTCGACTTAACGCGTCCGCCACTACATTGACTTTTCCTAGATAATAAGGTATCTCACAATCATAATCTTTCACCGTCTCTAACCAACGCCACTGTCTCATATTTAATTCTTTTTTATCAAAGAAATATTTCAGGCTCTTGTGGTCGGTAAATATTGTGCACTTCACCCCGTACAAGTAGTGCCTCCAGATTTTTAAGGTGAATACCACTGCCGCCAATTCAAGATCGTGCGTAGGGTATTTCTTTTCGTGAACCTTTAATTGTCTCGAGGCGTAGGTAGTAACCTTGCCTCGTTTCATCAAAACACACCTGAGACCCAAATGTGACGCGTCGGGGTAAACTACCATATCATCTGTGCCATCCGGTAAAGTTAATACCAGAGCATGGGTCAACTTTTCTTTGAGTGTTTGAAATGCCGTTTCTTGATCAACACCCCAGTTAAACCTCTCATCTTTGCGGGTTAACTTAGTTAATGGCGAAGCAATCTTGGAGAAATCATGAATGAATCTCCGATAATAATCCGCAAGCCCTAGAAAGCTTCTGATTTCCGAAGGATTCTTCGAAGGATTCTAATTCGACACAACTTCTATTTTGGACGGATCAACCAATATTCCATCGGCACTAATAATGTGCCCAAGGAATTGCACTTCTTGGAGCCAAAAAGCACACTTCAAGAATTTAGCATAGAGCTTTTCTCGTCTAAGCATCTCTAACACTTCTCGTAAATTACGAGTGTGATCCGTGTTGTTCTTCGAGTACACCAGAATATCATCGATGAACACTATCACCGATTTGTCTAACATGGGTTTGCAAACCTGGTTCATGAGGTCCATGAATGTTGCGGGTGCATTTGTTAACCCAAAGGACATCACGAGGAACTCGTAATGCCCGTATCGTGTAGGGAAAGCCGTCTTCGGTACATCTTCTTCTTTAACCTTCATTTGATGATATCCTGACCTCAAATTAGTTTTTGATAACCAACTCGCGCCTTGTAGTTGGTCAAACAGGTCATCGATTCTCGGGAGTGGGTATCAATTCTTCACCGTAAGTTTCTTTAACTCCCGGTAACCGATACACATACGCATACTCCCGTCTTTCTTCTTACGAATTATACCGGTGCACCCCACTGGGAAACGCTCGGCCGTATAAACCCCTTATCGAGTAACTCTTGTATATGCGACATTAATTCTTGAAGCTCTGATGGTGCGAGCCTATACGGCACCTTAGCTACCTGCTTTGCACCCGAAACCAATTCGATTCCGAATTCCACTTCACGTTCAGGTGGTATTCCCGGTACATCCTCTGTAAATACATATTCAAACTCTCGTACTACCGGTACGTCTCCAATCTTTGGCGATTCTTTCTTCGAATCACATGCGTAAATAAAATATGCCTTACACCCATGTTGAATGATTTTAGGGGCTTCCATCATCAAGCACACTATGGGATTACCACTCTTTTCCCCATAAATAGTAACATGCTTTCCGATCGGAGATGTTAGTTTTATCTCCTTACGGAAGCATATGACTTTAGCGTGATGTCGAGACAACCAATCCATCCCGACGACCACTTGGAATTCCCCCATCGATATAGGTATCAAATCTCTTTAGTATTCTTCATCATCAGTACTCAATTTGCAATCCTGACACATATCACAAACAATAAAACTCTTGTTATTACCTATTTCTACTTTTAAAGGCATAGGTAACTTTGTTAACACAAATGAAGGATGTCGAATAAATCCATGCGAAACAAAAGATTTATTCGCACCCGTGTCAAATAAAATACGTGCGGGAATAGAATTTATGGCAAATATACCTGAAACTAAATCGAGTTCAATCTTGGCTTCTGCCGCAGTTAGATGAAAGGATCGGGCCTTTGATCTTGGAGTTTCCATTTTTGTGTCAGTTACTTCCTTCTTTCCTACCAATTCCAGACACTCTGATTTCTTGTAGCCCGGTTGGTAACAATTATAGCAAACCAATACCTTGGAAGGGCAAATTGAAGCCGCATGCCCAGTTTTCCCGCATATAGCACAAGGTTTATCTTTGAAGTAACATTCGCCTTTATGAGCTTTGCCACATGTCTTGCAACTAGGCGATCCCCCTTTTACATTCGTTTTATTTGGGGATTCCATCATCCTTGACTTATTCGGGGGGCTTGGATTCACATCCAATGCCCTCCTTTGTCCTCTCTCTATTTGCTTCCTCAATTTTATCTCTCGTTCCCAAGCGGTGTTGATGATTTCAGTGAGAGTTTCATACTTTGAGGGAGTCATAAACTCCCGGTATTCGGCACTCAACATATTATAATAGTAATATATCTTTTGCTCATCGGTCTACACCAACTCGTCACAAAACCTTAGCTGATCAAGGAATATTCCCTTAATCTTGTCGATTGTTTCACCCTTTTGTCTCAACTGAATGAATTCCTCCTTGATCTTGTTGATGACTCCCTTAGGGCTATGATGTTTAAGGAATGGCGCCTTAAACTCATCCAATGTCATGTTCCTTGTCGCCTCAACCCCTTGTTCTTTCTTGAAGTTATCCCACCAATCATTCTCTTGCCCCCTAAGTTGACCTGTCCCGTAAGCTACAAAGTCGCTTACGTCATAATGGGTCCGTTCAAAAACTCCTTCAATGTCGCTCAACCACCGTTGACAGATGATTAGTCAACTTCCCTGTTGTAAATTGGGGGTTTACAAGCCATAAACTTATTATAGGGGCAAGCTTTTCTCTCTACTTGTTTGTCTTTTGCTTGGTTGAAGCTTTCCTTCAACTCGTTTATCTTTTCATCAACCACTGAGAATATAATGTTCTGAAGCCTTTCCATAAATCCTGATAGGCTGTTTCCAGTAGCTTTTTCGACCTCTTCGGAAATCTTTTCTTTCATTTGTTCGGTGATTACTGGCACCGCATCGTTATTGTTTCCACCCGACATCTTTGAATCTGAAATGTTTACATCAAACAGATAAACATTTCATCTTATTATTCTGTACATCTTTTACTTTGGTTTAGCCAAGTTTATAACTTGCTTAAACCTTTTGTGTTTAGTGCATTATCCGGGTTTAAGTGTATTAATACATTCTTCTGATGCACTTTAAATCATACCTTTTTCTAGTGTTTCGTTTAGAATCAATGTATATAATTAATTCTTACCAGATGTATGATCAAGCTTCGAACCGAACACACTTTGTCATTAACTTTGAGCTCTGATTACCAACTTGTAAGACCCTTACTAAATTTATAAATATATCATCATATAAAGTTTGCATTTTTTTATACAAAATGTCACTTTACAAAAACATCTTCATAACGATGTTCACTTAAGGTTTTAAACCTTCAAAAATATAGTTATAAAGTGTTTACATGAGTCATAATATCGAAACTAAACAAAGATAGATGCAGAAGTTTCAAATTGGTGTGTGTTCGGTTCTTGCGCGATGCTTGATCTTCATCCAAAAAATTCATATTGACTAGATATAATCAAAACCGTCATAAACTTAGTTATGAGAGTTTTGAAACACATTTAAACAAGTTCTCTAAGCAAAATAAACAAAACAATTTTTTTTGCCAGCTTTTAATGGCCCTCGCGGGCCGCGACCGGTTTCAAGTATTGCCTTCGTGGGGCGCGAAGGATGTGGCGGGCGCGACGGTCATTGGCCTCTTCCGTCGCGGGGCGCGACAGTCCCATTTTGACAGAATGTTTACTTCTTGGAGCTGCATTTGCCCAGCTTTGCCATTTTTCACATTATAACTCATAACTTGCACAATTTTTATCCGTTTTTCATGAAACTTGTTTCTAAACGACCGTAATACATTTGCCTACGTATTTAACACCTCGGTTCATAAAATATTGATTTATAAGATAACGGCTTACAAATCCTTTATAAATTTATTCGACCCGTTACCTTTAATACCCTTTTTCATATATTATGGCGAAGGCTAACCCTTAACCATTTTCCCCATTCCTCGGGCTTATTATCACTAGCGTATTTCGCTCCCAATACATGGTTTGCGTATGCATTAGCATTCCGCTTGACATATTTTAATCAAGCGCAAGTTTTACCCTTAGTAACTTAAAGAAACCTTAATTTTCTAAGTTTTCAACCCATTCTAAAGTTCAAAATTAAATTTAGCGTTTCCGTTACTCGGCTTACGCATCAAGTTTAAGGTTAGTTTGTGTGACATATAATTCACTTACAAACCACTAATTCACTATTTTCTTATTTTGACCCGTTTGGTTGTTAAGTGAAATCCATCACTTCATTAACATACCAATCACATCAAAAATCGCTATATTATTATATTTCACATATCAATGGCCAAACTCGTCTATAGGAATGTAATAAAACTAACAAGTCACGTACCTTAGAGTTTATCCTTCAAACGTGCATCTGCCCCCGCTTGTCCACTTGACGCTTCGCCCGACTTGCCTATAGAGTTCAATTAACTTCATCATTTATAACTCATATTATCACATATCGCACGCAATTTGTCAATTTAGTCAATTACGTGATTCTTTCATATTTTCTACATTTCAAGATTCACTTAGGCATTTTAACGAGCATCTTGTGGGTGAGATTTTTATGCATCTATTACCAAGTTCATGGTTAACTTTTAACCAAGTTTTTGCATCACATTCAAGCCTCTATGTCTAGTGTACATAAAGAACATCTAGAACTTGCATCATAACATCAAATTTCACAGACTTATCATCATATTTGTAGTGTTTATCATATTATCATAAACTATTCAATCACTAGTTTATGGCTCTAATTCACCAAATTCTCATCTAGGTTTGTTCCCAGACTTGTATTTGTTTCAATTTCACCATTATATCTAACATACATACTAGACATCTAGTTATGAATTTTCACCATAAACTTACAACGTCACCAAACATCAAATTTTGACATACCTTGTGATCTCCTAATGTGGCTGATCACGAAATTAGCTTTAGCACTGATTTTTGATGATTTGTGAAACCTAGGGTTTTGAAAGAACCCCCTTTTGCTCTCCTAGAGATATCAACCAAACACACACACTTGTGTGTGTTTTGGTTTTTATTTTGTTTTAGTTAAAACATTTTTCCATACTTGTCCCTTTTAGTCCCTCTAGTTCAAAGGTTATTTAAAAGGTGTATTTATTCATTCTTTCTTTATTATCTACAAACATTTAATTAACTAGGTTAATTATTCCTAGTTATATTACCCTTGCTTATGACCAACTTATGTTTATATATACAATTTAATATTTTTGGGGTGTTACAATTTAAGGTAGGTTTTCAAAGGGTGTCTGAAATCTGGAAGGCGACCGATCCTAGTTAATGGGTCGCCAACGAGTGATTTCTCATTAAAACGTGGGCTTCGACAAGGGGACCCTATATCCCCTTTTCTATTCATCCTTCCCATGGAAGTTCTTGCTATGTTCATCAATCATGCGGTTAGGATGGGGTTGTTTCAAGGCTTCAAGCTTCCTAATGACGACCCGGTCCTCTCCCATCTTTGCTATGCCGATGATGTCCTATTTATAGGTGATTGGTCGGAACACAATGTGGTGAGCCTTAACCGGTTCCTTAGAGGTCTTAACTTAGTCTTTGGCCTTAAGGTTAACCATAGAAAACGCAAATTCTTTAGGATAGGAGTTGGAAAAGAGGAAGTGGCAGAAATGGCTAATATTCTAAAATGTGAGGTGGGATTTTCCCCTTTACCTATTTTTGGATACCTAATGGGGCCAACATGAAAGGGGTGCGTATTGGAAACCGATTGCGGAGAAGTTGATGTCACTACAAAAAATGCCATTTAGTGGCACATACTTTTAGTGGCATTTAGCTTTTGTGCCACTAATTTATGTTTTTAATGGCACTAGGTGTATGCCATATTTTCTTAGCACCCACATTTAGTGACATTTACCTTTTATGCCACTAAATTAGGTTTTTAACGACACCTTGTGTATGCCATATTTTCTTAGCACTCACTTTTAGTGGCATTTACCTTTTATGCCACTAAATTTGGTTTTTAACGGCACTTTGTATATGCCAATAAATAGGGGTGTGAATTTATGTCACGGCCCGAAAACACGACATAAACCTAACACAAAATTCGTGGGTTTGGTATAAATGGGTTTAGATGTGTTTCTGGTTGAACCCATTAACCTGTTTAGGTATACGGGTGGGATTCGTGTCAACCTAATTGGTTCATATTTTAACCCATATATAATTTATTATATTTTTAACAAACGTGCTATGTCACAAATAGATATTTTATGCCATAATTATAGCTTACAAATGAAACCAACACCATATTTTATAACTAAAATGTAATTATTTTATATAAATTTGTACCTTTTTATTAAATATTAATTTAAAATATTGATATGCAAAAAATAGGTTAAATAGGTTGTGCTCGAAATAACCAACTAATATTCGTGTCGTGTTTAAGTTCATATATCTAACATAATTTTCGTGTTCAGGTTGGATTAAACCCATCAACCCACAAACACAACCCATTTAGTACCGCTACAACAACTTAAACTTTTACATTTTTACAAATTTTTAATGACACTTTATATATTAACTGAAATTTTAAAGCCCTTTAAATGGCACTTTTATGTTAATTGAAAGAAATTTAAAACACTTCTATAAAATTTTCTCATTTCCCACGTTAAAACTTTTAATAAACTTTGTCCTAAATCTCTTCCTGCGAAATATATTAAGACTCCTTTCAATCTTTCGCCAAAAAATGAATTTCCCATTACAAAATTTCATTTCATCGTTTAATGCTTTCATAGTGTTAAAACCCGCATTTGCATAGTTGTTTGTAGTAAATATTGTTTGGAATGGATTAAATGTTCGCTTATGAGTGTTTTATAGGTTACTAAGCGAAAAGAAGGATTTCCGGGCCATAATTGAAGATTGCTGAAGGCAGACCAAATTCTGTTGTTTACGGGTCGTGAGCCTAGAATGAGTATATGAGTCGTGAGCCCCAAGTTAGTACACCAACCTATTGTTTGGAAACCCTAAATTCATAAGCAACAACTTTTCTTGTTTACGGGTTGTGACCCATGTTCGGGTTGACGGGTTATAAACCACCTACTTTGTACATAGGCTGTATAAATAGAATGAGATGTCGTAGAAACCTAAGATAATAGATGAAACCAGAAGGAAGAAGAAAAAAAGGGCTGTTGAAGTTCAAGGATTCAAGATCGGGAATTTAGAAGAGGATTCAAGCATTAAGAACGTACATGAGGATAATAGATTATTCCTTACTGAGTTAGCACCATCCGTATTATGATTTCCTGTTGATTTCTATCATGGATTCAAATTTTCTAGCTTTGTTTTTGTTACTATGAGTAGCTAACCACGCCACAGCCGGTTTGGGTAGGATGATTCTTGTTACTTTGTGTTGCCTTTGTTGATTTTGCTATGAAGGTGTGTTTTTAGTAAGGTTTCCTTATGATCTTGTGATAGTGTAATCTATATGTTGAGTATTGATGTTTAAAGTTTGTGTGAATGATTTAGGTCTTTCTGTGAGGTTATGCTTGTTAGATCTATTTCATTTATCTTTAGGCCATATATCGATCGTTAGTCTAGGGCTGGATGCTTAGTAGGCAAAGGATAAAGTTGGTTGGATGTTGGTAATGCATACGAGTCACCTACAGGAAGAATCCGATGATAAGGGTTTTGAAACTAGATATGTGTTTGCTATAAATTGAGTATTCTAGATGGTAATTCACGCGGTTCGTTAATCTTGGTTGCTAAAACAATATAAGAAACTCTTAGATCACAAGGGATGAGTAAATGTCCTAGTTACTTAGAACCAAATATTTGTGTGTGTCTATAGCCTGGTTGTTTCGGGACATGGGGCTAACCCAAGGGGGCTCTAGCTTTTTAGCACTACACCCTCGTTACTGGTGTCCACTGGGCGAGTTTTTCATAAGAACCATAATCAACTATCTTGCAAAAGTAATAAGATTTCTGAACCTAACTTATTATCTTTTTATCACTATTTTCTAAAACTTAATCAAATAGGTTGTTTAACGTTTTCTTGTTTATTAAAAGTTAACTAGGTGAAATATTATGAAATAGATAGGTTGATAGATCTTAGTGTCCATGGATTGATACTTGGGTACTTACCTAGGCTATACTATATAGTGATAGGTACGCTTACCTAGAACGTGTGTAGTTAGTATTAGTGTTTTTATCCTTAAAACTCGGTTGTGTTTTGTGTCAATTTATTTGTTACTATCGAAGCACGTCAAGTTTTTGGCGCCGTTATTAAGGACACTTTTTTGTTGCATATGTATCTTATTAGTAATAGTTTAACCACTGGTTAGGTTTAGGTTAGTTTATTTCTTGTTTTCATTTGTTTGTTTTTTCTGCTTTCTTTCGTGTACCTTAGTACTCATTAGTACGATAGACTTCATTTTGGAATGGCGGCAGAACGAACTATTTCGGATTATGTATGCCCCTCTGTTGATGCAATTGGAAATAACATCACGCAACCGAGAGTTGGAGTGAAAAAAATTACGATTCCTACTCAGATCATCACTATGATTCAGTGCTAATGCCAATACCACGGACTTGCAGATGAGGATCCGAATAACGACATAAACAAATTTCTTGAGCTTTGTGAAACCTTCAAACTTGAAGATGTTTCAGATGATGCAATGAGACTCCGTCTTTTTCCATTCTCACTAGTTTCTAAAGCCCGCCCAATGGCTTAATTCTTTAGGCCCTGGTTCTGTCACTATTTGGGAAGAAATGGCTGAAAAATTTCTAAATAAATTCTTTCCTCTTTCCAAAACTAATCTCTTGCATAGCAAGATATATAGATTTGGGCATGAAGAGGATGAAAGTTTCTTAGATGCCTGGGATAGGTTCAAAGAGCTTCAAAGGAATTGACCTCATCATGGTATGGAGCCGTGGATTGTTATGAATACATTTTATGACGGTTTCTGTGCTCCATCTAAGCAAAACCTTGATTAAGTAGCATGAGGTATGTATTCTGATCTAACTCCTACTGTTGCTCGTGCTCTAATTGAAAAGATCTCAGAGAATGATTACCCATCCAAAAGAGAATCCAAATCTTCAACAAAGGCTGATGTTCGCAGTGCAAATTTAAATTCTAAGCTAGTAGCCCAAGTTGAAGCACTAACTGCCCAAATTGATAAGATTGTGACTAAAGAAGAGATGTGCAGTACATGTAGAGGATCTCATCTAACAAAGAATTGTCCTATTGCTACACAAAAAGAAGAAATTGACTTTGTGAACGACAAATTCAAGTACCCATTCAATTATGACAAAGGGCAACCTAGGGTTAGTTGGAGAGACAACATGAAATTATTCCCAACAGGTTATAACAGATTACAACCTAGGGAACGACATCCAAGTCTATAAGAGATGCTTATGGAATACATGAAAAAGAACGGGGAGTGGATGGATAAGCAAGATCAGGACCTGGCAGGACATAGAACTACAATTCAAATTCAGAGAGGGAGAAGGATCAAGTAAACTCAATTATCCTTAGAAGTGGTAATGTCACTAGGGACACTACTCCTATTGAAAAACCTATCCAAGAAAGTGACAATCTGTGCATACCAAGCTCTACTAATATAGAAGGCCTTATAATTCGGCAGCTAAGCGAGCTAAGAAAGAAAGAAAAAGGAGTCGCAGCCAACACCTGACCTTCCACTTCCAAAGCGCCAATTGAAGGAAAAATTCGAGAAACAAAATGGAAAGTTCCTGGCAATGTTAACTAAGTTGCACATCAATCTTCTTTTCAAGGAAGCATTTACTCAAATGCCTAAATCCACCAATTTTTTAAAGGACTTACTTTCTAATAAAAAAAAAGGTTAGAGGATCTATCTAATATGACTTTAAATGAAGAATGTTTGGTAGTATTCAAGGAAAGTTACCTCCTAAGGTAGTAGATCTAGGCAGTTTCATTATCCCATGTTTAATCGGGGATCTTTCAGTTAGCAATGCTATAGCTGATCTAGGAGGAAGCATAAATCAGATGCCTAATTCAGTTTTTGCTAAGCTTGGCCCATGGGAAACTACTCTTACTCAGATGACAATTTGGTTAGCTGATCGTTCGATCAAATATCCACGAGGGATTGTTGAAAATATACTAGCAAAAGTCGACAAATTTATTTTTCCCAGTTAATTTCGTTATCTTAGATATGGACGAAGATGATCATGTTTCTTTAATTTTGGGATGACATTTCCTAACTACGGTTAGAGCTTTGATTAACGTTGTTGACGGGAGACTTACTTTGAGGGCCGGATATTATAAAATAGTATTTGAGTTAGAAGAAATCAGAAATCAAGCGTATGACAATTCACATATCTATAAAGAATGTGCAAAGAAGATTCATGATCGTCACTTGACAGGTGATAAAAACTTCAAGTGTGGGGATCGTGTACTTCTTTATAACTTTGGGTTACACTTGTTTCCTGTTAAACTGAAGTCAAGATGGTTTGGACCATTCATTGTCATAGAAGCATATCCATACAGAGTGGTCGATCTAATAAGTGAAGATGGAGAAACGTTCAAAGTGAATGGTCATAGATTGTAACCCAATATTGAAGGACCAATTTATTTGAACAAGCTTAGGAATTTGACCTCCATCCTAAACCGATAACATAAACCGAGGTAGAATCATTATTATGACATTATTACAACCTGTATTTAACCTATGTTACTCATATGAGCAAAAATGCATATGTTTTTATATCACTTTATACCCACTTTTTATTGTGTTTTGTTAATGAAATATTCAAAATAGGTTTGAATTGGTTTATATTGGATTTTCAGGGCAAAATTAGCCCAAGAATAACAAAGGAAGCAAAACCGGGCAAAATACGTAATAAAATAGATGAAAATGTCCAGACACGCCCCATGCCTCGGATCCGAAGATTGCAAGATACATCCGGAAGACAACTGTGTGAAGAATAAAGAAGAAAAACCCATGCACTCCCCATGTCTCTTAGTACAAGTCATTGAGACCTTCTAGAAGATTTGGAAGATCCTGTGGGACCCACAAAGTTGACCACAAGCCATGTCTCGTACGTAGGCACGCCTCGTGCCTTGTAAACCAGGAATAACCAGTCACCAAGCCAGGCACGCCCTGTGCTTGGGCCCAGCCAACCTATAAAATGAGGCTATTTCCACCATTTTCTTGGCTCATTCTTCTCCGCTTTTCTCCGTTACACATTTCTCTTCTACCCTACTTTCTCTAATCATTGTAATCATTAGGAAAAACTCAAGAATCATTAGTGTAATCATGCTTATTATGATCTATGTAATCTTTTCAAGTTTGGTAACATCTAGTTCCATAGCCATTCTTGGCTAGATTCTTGACGGTGTTCAGGGGAAAATTACCCTCTTGATGTTGAGTTAACTAAGGAAGATTATGGGTGAACAGTGTGTGTGTGTGTCAATAACTTTAATTAATTAAATAGGTTATTGATAGTGAGTGACATATATTAGTGTCGCCATTAACTTGGTCATTAGAGTTTCTGCTTGATCCTTAAAATCTACCAATAATCTTGTGATGCCATTAACTTGGGTCGTTCATGTTTTCTATGTCTATGTAGAGTCAAAACATGTTGATGCTCTCAGTGGAGGTTAAAGGTTTTGGATGGGACTTCGGGTTGACTAAGCTTTTGCCTTTGTGCGAAGATTACACCAAAGTGTAAGGGACTTAGTTTATGTAGAAGTATCTGCCTTAGGAGAATTGACGACGTAACAACTGACTAATAGAGACAAGTAAAATAAACTCTTTAAACTATAAAATTAATTAATATTATATCCGACCTTGAGTGGCGTTTCCCTGCTGATTCAAAGCGATACTGTTGAGTGTGCTAGGGTCCCCATAAAAGAACTACACAATAGTATGCATTAAAATACGCAGTTCCTTGTCTAACAATCGAGCCCTTACAACCCTATGGCCAGAGCTATTTACGAAGCATAAAGAGGTATCTTGATCCTGAACACCCCTTTTTTCTATCATTGATTACTATCTTTTTTATTTTCCTCTTGAAGGGGTAAGGTCCCAAAAATCTCATAATAAGGATTTAGGACCATACCACAACCTCATCTTTAAAGTCCTTTTTTACCTTGCGCGGCCGCGCACTGGTCTTACAAAAGGAAGGCCCAAGAAACAGTCAACAAGTCAACACTTGCGCACCCAAAGGAAAGCATAAATCATTGCGCTTGCTTCCATGAATAAAGGATGAAAATCCTAAATACTTCCGCTTTGTATCCAGTCTTGGATATTATTGCCCAGACTTAGGATTTATCTAAAGCTGATTCCACACAATAAGGAGTCACACCAGATTACAACAGTGATCTTCTAGAAGGAGTTCAATCGTGCACCACTAAGACGGTTATAACCGTCTGGACACGTGTCAGCTCCCCAGACGCCCATGAAATCACAATAGCAACATGCAATTGGAGAGTAATCTCCACTTGGTTACTTTACACATGGCAAATCCCCAGCCGTCGATCTAAACCACGATCCGTGTGCTCTCACATTGGATCAAAGAGCTGGACGGAAGGAAATGCAACCGCTTACGGTGTTAGCATCTTCCGTCAAACTTTCACTAACGGGTTTTCCCGCCCAAAGACTCCCGGCTATAAATATGAGAACTATTCAGGGATGAAATTCAAGTCACACACACTTCTCAAATACTTCTTCTTCATAACCCATACTTATTCTCACACCGGAGTCGGGTCAAGGAGAGAACCCTCTTCTCCCATTGGCGAGGGTAACGGTGCTTCTTTTTTGCAGAATTACCAGAGAAGAAGATCAGCTGTAACCGAATCAAACGAGAGGAAACTAACCTTTTTATGCGGATTCAAACCCCCTAGATAATTGATTCCGATCAATTCATCTAGTGTTTCTTCATTGGCGCCCACCGATTCCTCTGTTTTATCTGTTTTCATCTTGTTTCGATTCAGTTCTTTTCATTCTCTGTTTTAACATGGCAGAAAATTCATCATCTCATCGGCAAACCGGCCCTCGGCCGAACGTCGGAAACAATGTTCAAATAGAAGGAATCCCAGAGGATGCCTCAGATGACAACGATGTTCAATCCAATCGAGCGAACGATCCTGTCACTCCAGGAGCGTTACCAGCAAACCCTGCTCAATCAATTTTGCGACCAGGAGAAACTCCAATATCCTGGTACGTCAGGTCTCAAGGGGCACTAAACGCAGTATACACACAGCTGTGTGCTCAGACTGCTCCCTTAACTCAGTCACGGAGACCAGGATCTCGTGCAAACGCTTCCCAACGGGAGGATTCAACTTACGAGAATACAGAAGTTTATGCCAGATCCACATCGAAACGTTAGTACACTCAGTCAGGAAGTCACCATAGAGAACATCATGGTGAACCACACCCTCACCGAAGGCAATCAGTTCATGATAGGTTGGGTTCCCAACGGAACACCCACACCGATGAGTCTGATCCAACATACCGTTTAAGTGCAAATACCAGCGTGTTCAACCGATTGCAGCCAAATTACAATAAATGCAGGCCTCGTGCAGTTTATAACCCTGAGGCAGAACACAACTGTGATTTGATTTACCGCCCTGCGGAAGAAGCGGAAAATTCAAAGTTCATCATGGAAATAGCTTTGGCTCCGCTGGAGAAGGCTAAACTACCATCCAATGTAGGTAAATTTAACGGGCTCACTGACCCCGATGACCATTTAAGAGTGTTTACCAGCGCAGGTCTGGTTGGGGGCTGGACCCTCCCGCTATGGTGCCATCTGTTCATACAGACCTTGACCGGTGCAGCGAGAATATGGTTCGATAATCTACCAATCGGACAGATCGAATCATGGAAGGATTTGCACGAAAAGTTTTTGACACACTTTAGCCAACAACGGCGTTCCATTCGCGATACATCTGACGTCATGAACATTTGGCGCCATGATGACGAAAATCTGGAGGATTTCATCACCAGATACAATAAAGAGGTATTGGAGATCGGCGGAGTCCATGAGCAACTAATCCACGCTCAATTCAAGTACGCGGTTAGATGCGATGACATGATTAAGGTATTATCTGGAACAGAGGGACTTCCAAAAAGTTGGGAGAAGATAATGGCGGCGGCCAAGGTCTACGCGCAAACCAAAAAGAACCTTACCACAAACAGGCCACCTCCACCACACAATAGACCCGCAGATTTAAGCTCAATCGGCGAAAGAAGATTTAAGAAATCATGGCGTGAGTCTAGCTCAGGAAGTTGTTCGTCTGAATATGCTCGCGCAACGATTAGCAAACTTTGTAAAAGCCTCTGTGCTCTATCCCTAAATAAAATAGCAAAGTTTCTATTATTTCTGTGTTTATTTTTACAAAGTGCATGCAATTTCTTTTAGTAAGCGCAAAAACATCATGGTAGTCATAAAAAAAAGCTTCATGAACGGTCAGTGATCACGTCACAAACGACCATAAGTTCACACATGAGCTTTATACCAACTTCATTCGCCTTACTCAATCAAAGTAATTGTGCCCATGCAAGATATTGTAAACAAACAAATATAAACATCATGCTAGTCTCAGCGTACAAATACGCCCTAAAAACTATCAAACACGGCAGTGTTTTAGTTACTTGCGCAACAGCGTATCAACAAAAAAGAGGGATATACATCCCAAATATTACAAAGAAATTGTTCAATACATTTTCAACCTATGCCAAATCTTCACCCTCATCCGGAAAGATTTCCTTTAGTTGCGCTACGTGATCGTCAGATTGCAGCGCAACATTTATCAGCTCCATAACCGGAAGTTGCAAGTTGTTAAACTCTGTCTTTAAGGTAGCAAACCAGTATCCACGCCAAAAGTTGCAGATCTAATAACATCCCAGTTGACCTTTAAAGCGCTATTTACATGATGAGAGCACTCCGCATATCCTTGGGCATACCCATCTCTGCGCGCGGCAACAACTAACGGCCCAAAAGTTTTATCCAACTCTTCAGAATTTAGCACTGACTCAGCAACCTGTAGAAGTAAGAAAGGGTGAATATAAAGAAAGCACATAAACAGTTCCACAACAAAAAGGAACAAACAACTTACACAAGCAATTCCACGATCTTTTAACCACGCCATATCACTCTTCAAAGGTTCAAGCTCGCTATCCGCTGTAGCTCGCGCCGTTTCGGAATTTTCCAATTTTTCTTCAGTTTCGGTCAAACGGCGAGAGGTTTCAGCATTTTCAGAATGAGCAAGCTCCAGATCCTTTTTAAGTTTTTCCTGATTAAAAAGCAAAGAAGTTAGTTCTTCTAACTCTTTATCTCTAAGGGCAAGAGTGGCGCAAACTCATACCTCTCGTTGCTCACTGCGCTCCCTATGAGAACGCGCCTCCACCAGCGCAGCTTCTGCATCAGCTTTCTCCTTCTTTAACCTTTCTACCTCCGCATCCTGGTTCTTCAGTTTTTCAACCTCAGCCTTGAGGTTATTAATGATACTACGGAGGTTTGCCTTCTCAGCATTATCTTTTTTCGCAAATTCTCCTCCAGTTTTTACGTTCCTCGGAAAGGAGAGCAACTTCAGCTTTCGCTTTCCTCTTCCAACCTGCAACAGACCACTCCTCGGTCTTGCGCTCAGCTTCAAACTTGGCCTGATCAGCTTCCAATTTAGCCTTCAGCTGAGTCAAGCGTCTCTCGTCTTTGGCAAACTTCTTCTGGTACACCTTAAGGGCTTCCCAGTCCTTATGCATATTATACCACTCACGCACTATGCGATGAGTGGTAGACACATGAGAAGCAGTCTCTTCAAGGTAAGCTTGATAGGTTTGATCATAAGACCGGCCTTCTTGAAACTTGATCTCCCCAGGCGGAAGTATCCCCTGCAACCAATCTTGGCACACACACCAATCCGAGAAAGTGTCACCTTTCTTCAAATTCCAAACAAGGGCGTGGGGCTCAGAGGCATCTATCTCCATATAGGTCCGGTAGTAGTAATCCCCCAAAGTTTCTTCTGGGCGGATTGGAGAATGTTTTCCAACACCAGCAGATGAGCCCTGCTCCTCAGCTGTAGCATCAGAAGGTTTAGGGGAAGGAGTTGAAGTTTTTTCAGTAGTTTGTTCTTTCTCCACGTCTTGAGCAACAGTTTCAGGGGTTCGTGAATCACCAGCACCACCCACAACCCCTGGATCAACAACTTTTTCAGTTTCTACAGCAATATCAGCAGGCTTCTCAGCCTCAACAGTCTTATCTACACCACCATCAACAACCCCCGTAGGCTCTAACTTGTCAAAAACAGGAGCACGCAGAGAGGTGGGTGGAAACTCTTCATTAACCACAGAGTGCAGCCATGTGGGAACAGGGGAAACAGGAACCTCTGGGAAAGCAACAAAGTCTGTAAAGATTTAAAGCGCATAAAGGAAACAAGAAAAGGCAACACTTACCAGGAACAGATTCCGAAATAAAAGCATCTAGATTCCCTTTTTTGGTAATTTTATTCCTCTGAATTTTCTTAGAAGGCTGACCCTCAGCATCAGTATCAGCTTGCTTCCTTTTACCAGCTTTCCTATGCACAGAGGAACGGCGCGTACCTTTCTTCTCTCCAACATTTTTTGTCTTCAAAGTATGAGTTTTATCAGCCCCACCTTTCTTCGACACAGAGGTAGAAGTCACCGCGCGATTTTTCCTTTCAGGGCCTATGCCCAAATTTGACAACTCACTTACAAAAGCGCAAAAGAACAATTTACCCACAAGCGCAAAAAGAAAAAAACAGAAACAAATATAGCTCACCAGCACCAGCAGTAGGTTGAGCAGACAAATCCGCATCTCGCGGAAGAACAAAGTTCTTTACAATCCTATGGTACCAAAGCTCTTCTTCAGGTTTCTTCTTGATGGTACCCATCTTCCCGCCTTCCCTCTTAAAGGCAACAACATACAGCGAAACAACTGCAAGCAAAGGATAGCAAGTCAAAAAAAAAGAGAGGGAAAAACCCCAAACTTACTATGACCATCCTCCGTATATACTGGTTTATCATCACGATCCATCTTCCAATTCAAGCTCATGCTGGCTCCGACAAGAGCTTTCTTCGGCAAGGCAATATTCAGAACGTCCTTTAGATCCTGGTACCAGTTCTCATCAACAGGGGTCTGAATCGTTTCAATCGGAACATCTTCCTTCCCACTTAAAACCATCCTCACCGGAATCACTCCGGCCTTGATAAAGAAGAATTTTTGTTTCCAATCGTGAAAGGATTTTGGGGGTTGCTGTAGAATCTTCTTTGCGGACGCCCTCTGAACGAACGAGTAAAACCCTTGGGTACAATGCATCTGGTGAAAAACCCTAAAACGGGAAACAGTTGGCTCGATTTGCATTGTCCGACACACAAATTCAAAGTGTCGAACCCTAACCATGCCAATAGGGTGAAGTTGGGAGATGTGCAACTTATAGTACTTAAGGAATTCAAGAAAAAATTTGGTAAGAGGCAAACGAAAGTTGCCTTCACTGAAAAAATCCCAAAAAAGGGTAATGTACCCAGCCGGAGCATCCGCTGTAGTCTGCCCCTCTTCAGGGTACAGAGCACCCCAGTTCTCCGGAAATCTGAAATTCCGAACCAAACCATTGAAGGTCGCTCTAGGCCACTTTAATGATGGAAGTTCAGTCGACATTTCTTCAGAAAGGTCTTCTTGATGTTCTCCGGTTGACATAAGAGGAATGAATGATAAATATTTTCTTAGAAAAAAGGAACAAGAAAAGTTTTCAACAAAACAATGATTACACAGAAAGGGGGTTACTCAAACGTTATATATACTCACAACAATAAATAGCATCGGTAACCACCACAACAACTTTTTCGGATATCACAGTTCTCCAAGCAGCAGAGAGAGCAAAAACCAAAACAAACGCGCTTACACGCGCGCGTACAAGACACGTGCAGTAAAAAACAACTGACAGTGACATACTATCACTCAGGTTTACTGTACCAGTCTCATTTAAAGTCAAAGATTTTTCAAAAAATCTTTACAATAATCAAAATGAATCTTCCTCCGGAAGTTCCCTAATTTTTCGCGCCAAATAAGCATTTCCCTCTCATAAGTCCAGTGCTCCACTTACTGGCATAAGTGCAACACTAGACTGGGGGGACTTGAAGGGGTAAGGTCCCAAAAATCCCATAATAAGGATTTAGGACCATACCACAACCTCATCTTTAAAGTCCTTTTTTACCTTGCGCGGCCACGCACTGGTCTTACAAAAGGAAGGCCCAAGAAACAGTCCACAAGTCAACACTTGCGCACCTAAAGGAAAGCATAAATCCTTGCACTTGCTTCCATGAATAAAGGATGAAAATCCTAAATACTTCCGCTTTGTATCCAGTCTTGGATATTATTGCCCAGACTTAGGATTTATCTAAAGCTGATTCCACACAATAAGGAGTCACACCAGATTACAACAGTGATCTTCTAGAAGGAGTTCAATCGTGCACCACTAAGACGGTTATAACCGTCTGGACACTTGTCAGCTCCCCAGACGCCCATGAAATCACAATAGCAACATGCAATTGGAGAGTAATCTCCACTTGGTTACTTTACACATGGTAAATCCCCAGCCGTCGATCTAAACCACGATCCGTGTGCTCTCACATTGGATCAAAGAGCTGGACGGAAGGAAATGCAACCGCTTACGGTGTTAGCATCTTTCGTCAAACTTTCACTAACGGGTTTTCCCGCCCAAAGACTCCCGGCTATAAATATGAGAACTATTCAGGTATGAAATTCAAGTCACACACACTTCTCAATTAATACTTCTTCTTCTTCTTCTTCTTCTTCATAACCCATACTTATTCTCACACCGGAGCCGGGTCAAGGAGAGAACCCTCTTCTCCCCTTGGCGAGGCTAACGATGCTTCTTTTTTGCAGAATTACCGGAGAAGAAGATCAGTTGTAACCGAATCAAACGAGAGGAAACTAACC
Source organism: Helianthus tuberosus (assembly GCA_030545235.1). Lineage (NCBI taxonomy): Eukaryota > Viridiplantae > Streptophyta > Magnoliopsida > Asterales > Asteraceae > Helianthus > Helianthus tuberosus. Next base: position 113,033,502 of record CM060378.1, read on the forward strand.
TTTTTATGCGGATTGAAACCCCCTAGATAATTGATTCCGATCAATTCATCTAGTGTTTCTTCACATCTTTATTTTTCTTTTGTGCCAATTTTAAAACTTTTACTTTTGAATTTGACTAGACGGTAACAAACACTCGGTACTAAAACTCATGTATCATCGGATGACTTCGGTATACCATCGCTATATTGCGCCAACCATGGTTGCCCTTGCCCAACGTGAGTTGTAGTGTGATAGTATTATATCGTGTTTTTATAAATATTAAACTTGCACTAGTGCATAAAATGAATAAAAAATAACTACCTTTTTATAAGCACACTCATGCACGACAGTTACACATCTGTAAAGTACCATAATTAAATGATAAGATAGTTGATCATATACTAAAATATCACGCAAAATTTACAAAAAAAAACCATATTAAAACCTAATCTAGAGGCCTTCGTATTGATTGTACACTAACATAATACAAAACTGACAATCAATTATTTCACCAACCAATCGTTTCAATCCGGCAAGGCAATATTCAGAACGTCCTTTAGATCCTGGTACCAGTTCTCATCAACAGGGGCCTGAATCGTTTCAATCGGAACATCTTCCTTCCCCCTTAAAACCATCCTCACCGGAATCACTCCGGCCTTGATAAAGAAGAATTTTTGTTTCCAATCGTGAAAGGATTTTGGGGGTTGCTGTAGAATCTTCTTTGCGGACGCCCTCTGAACCAACGAGTAAAACCCTTGGGTACAATGCATCTGGTGAAAAACCCTAAAACGGGAAACAGTTGGCTCAATTTGCATTGTCCGACACACAAATTCAAAATGTCGAACCCTAACCATGCCAATAGGGTGAAGTTGGGAGATGTGCAACTTATAGTACTCAAGGAATTCAATAAAAAATTTGGTAAGAGGCAAACGAAAGTTGCCTTCACAGAAAAAATCCCAAAAAAGGGTAATGTACCCAGCCGGAGCATCCGCTGCAGTCTGCCCCTCTTCAGGTTACAGAGCACCCCAGTTCTCCGAAAATCTGAAATTCCGAACCAAACCATTGAAGGTCGCTCTAGGCCACTTTAATGATGGAAGTTCAGTCGACATTTCTTCAGAAATGTCTTCTTGATGTTCTCCGGTTGACATAAGATGAATGAATGATAAATATTTTCTTAGAAAAAAGGAACAAGAAAAGTTTTCAACAAAACAATGATTCCACAGAAAGGGGGTTACTCAAACGTTATATATACTCACAGCAATAAATAGCATCGGTAACCACCACAACAACTTTTTCGGATATCACAGTTCTCCAAGCAGCAGAGAGTGCAAAAACCAAAACAAACGCGCTTACACGCGCGCGTACAAGACACGTGCAGTAAAAAACAACTGACAGTGACAGACTGTCACTCAGGTTTACTGTACCAGTCTCATTTAAAGTCAAATATTTTTCAAAAAATCTTTACAATAATCAAAATGAATCTTCCTCCGGAAGTTCCCTTATTTTTCGCGCCAAATAAGCATTTCCCTCTCATAAGTCCAGTGCTCCACTTACTGGCATAAGTGCAACACTAGACTGAGGGGACTTGAAGGGGTAAGGTCCTAAAAATCCCATAATAAGGATTTAGGACCATACCACAACCTCATCTTTAAAGTCCTTTTTTACCTTGCGCGGCCAGACACTGGTCTTACAAAAGGAAAGCCCAAGAAACAGTCAACAAGTCAACACTTGCGCACCCAAAGGAAAGCATAAATCCTTGCGCTTGCTTCCATGAATAAAGGATGAAAATCCTAAATACTTCCGCTTTGTATCCAGTCTTGGATATTATTGCCCAGACTTAGGATTTATCTAAAGCTGATTCCACACAATAAGGAGTCACACCAGATTACAACAGTGATCTTCTAGATGGAGTTCAATCGTGCACCACTAAGACGGTTATAACCGTCTGGACACGTGTCAGCTCCCCAGACGCGCATGAAATCACAATAGCAACATGCAATTGGAGAGTAATCTCCACTTGGTTACTTTACACATGGCAAATCCCCAGCCGTCGATCTAAACCACGATCCGTGTGCTCTCACATTGGATCAAAGAGCTGGACGGAAGGAAATGCAACCGCTTACGGTGTTAGCATCTTCCGTCAAACTTTCACTAACGGGTTTTCCCGCCCAAAGACTCCCGGCTATAAATATGAGAACTATTCAGGTATGAAATTCAAGTCACACACACTTCTCAATTAATACTTCTTCTTCTTCTTCTTCTTCATAACCCATACTTATTCTCACACCGGAGCCGGGTCAAGGAGAGAACCCTCTTCTCCCCATGGCGAGGCTAACGGTGCTTCTTTTTTGCAGAATTACCAGAGAAGAAGATCAGTTATAACCGAATCAAACGAGAGGAAACTAACCTTTTTATGCGGATTGAAACCCCCTAGATAATTGATTCCGATCAATTCATCTAGTGTTTCTTCACCTCTTTATTTTTCTTTTGTGCCAATTTTAAAACTTTTACTTTTGAATTTGACTAGACGGTAACAAACACTCGGTACTAAAACTCCTGTATCATCGGATGACTTCGGTATACCATCGCTATATTGCGCCAACCATGGTTGCCCTTGCCCAACGTGAGTTGTAGTGTGATAGTATTATATCGTGTTTTTATAAATATTAAACTTGCACTAGTGCATAAAATGAATAAAAAATAACTACCTTTTTATAAGCACACTCATGCACGACAGTTACACATCTGTAAAGTACCATAATTAAATGATAAGATAGTTGATCATATACTAAAATATCACGCAAAATTTACAAAAAAAAACCATATTAAAACCTAATCTAGAGGCCTTCGTATTGATTGTACACTAACATAATACAAAACTGACAATCAATTATTTCACCAACCAATCGTTTCAATCCGGCAAGGCAATATTCAGAACGTCCTTTAGATCCTGGTACCAGTTCTCATCAACAGGGGTCTGAATCGTTTCAATCGGAACATCTTCCTTCCCCCTTAAAACCATCCTCACCGGAATCACTCCGGCCTTGATAAAGAAGAATTTTTGTTTCCAATCGTGAAAGGATTTTGGGGGTTGCTGTAGAATCTTCTTTGCGGACGCCCTCTGAACGAACGCGTAAAACCCTTGGGTACAATGCATCTGGTGAAAAACCCTAAAACGGGAAACAGTTGGCTCAATTTGCATTGTCCGACACACAAATTCAAAATGTCGAACCCTAACCATGCCAATAGGGTGAAGTTGGGAGATGTGCAACTTATAGTACTCAAGGAATTCAAGAAAAAAATTGGTAAGAGGCAAACGAAAGTTGCCTTCACAGAAAAAATCCCAAAAAAGGGTAATGTACCCAGCCGGAGCATCCGCTGCAGTCTGCCCCTCTTCAGGGTACAGAGCACCCCAGTTCTCCGGAAATCTGAAATTCCGAACCAAACCATTGAAGGTCGCTCTAGGCCACTTTAATGATGGAAGTTCAGTCGACATTTCTTTAGAAATGTCTTCTTGATGTTCTCCGGTTGACATAAGAGGAATGAATGATAAATATTTTCTTAGAAAAAAGGAACAAGAAAAGTTTTCAACAAAACAATGATTACACAGAAAGGGGGTTACTCAAACGTTATATATACTCACAGCAATAAATAGCATCGGTAACCACCACAACAACTTTTTCGGATATCACAGTTCTCCAAGCAGCAGAGAGAGCAAAAACCAAAACAAACGCGCTTACACGCGCGCGTACAAGACAAGTGCAGTAAAAAACAACTGACAGTGACAGACTGTCACTCAGGTTTACTGTACCAGTCTCATTTAAAGTCAAAGATTTTTCAAAAAATCTTTACAATAATCAAAATGAATCTTCCTCTGGAAGTTCCCTTATTTTTCGCGCCCAATTAAGCATTTCCCTCTCATAAGTCCAGTGCTCCACTTACTGGCATATGTGCAACACTAGACTGGGGGGACTTGAAGGGGTAAGGTCCCAAAAATCCCATAATAAGGATTTAGGACCATACCACAACCTCATCTTTAAAGTCCTTTTTTACCTTGCGCGGCCACGCACTGGTCTTACAAAAGGAAGGCCCAAGAAACAGTCAACAAGTCAACACTTGCGCACCCAAAGGAAAGCATAAATCCTTGCGCTTGCTTCCATGAATAAAGGATGAAAATCCTAAATACTTCCGCTTTGTATCCAGTCTTGGATATTATTGCCCAGACTTAGGATTTATCTAAAGCTGATTCCACACAATAAGGAGTCACACCAGATTACAACAGTGATCTTCTAGAAGGAGTTCAATCGTGCACCACTAAGACGGTTATAACCGTCTGGACACGTGTCAGCTCCCCAGACGCGCATGAAATCACAATAGCAACATGCAATTGGAGAGTAATCTCCACTTGGTTACTTTACACATGGCAAATCCCCAGCCGTCGATCTAAACCACGATCCGTGTGCTCTCACATTGGATCAAAGAGCTGGACGGAAGGAAATGCAACCGCTTACGGTGTTAGCATCTTCCGTCAAACTTTCACTAACGGGTTTTCCCGCCCAAAGACTCCCGGCTATAAATATGAGAACTATTCAGGTATGAAATTCAAGTCACACACACTTCTCAATTAATACTTCTTCTTCTTCATAACCCATACTTATTCTCACACCGGAGCCGGGTCAAGGAGAGAAACCTCTTCTCCCCTTGGCGAGGCTAACGGTGCTTCTTTTTTGCAGAATTACCGGAGAAGAAGATCAGTTGTAACCGAATCAAACGAGAGGAAACTAACCTTTTTATGCGGATTGAAACCCCCTAGATAATTGATTCCGATCAATTCATCTAGTGTTTCTTCACCTCTTTATTTTTCTTTTGTGCCAATTTTAAAACTTTTACTTTTGAATTTGACTAGACGGTAACAAACACTCGGTACTAAAACTCCTGTATCATCGGATGACTTCGGTATACCATCGCTATATTGCGCCAACCATGGTTGCCCTTGCCAAACGTGAGTTGTAGTGTGATAGTATTATATCGTGTTTTTATAAATATTAAACTTGCACTAGTGCATAAAATGAATAAAAAATAACTACATTTTTATAAGCACACTCATGCACGACAGTTACACATCTGTAAAGTACCATAATTAAATGATAAGATAGTTGATCATATACTAAAATATCACGCAAAATTTACAAAAAAAACCATATTAAAACCTAATCTAGAGGCCTTCGTATTGATTGTACACTAACATAATACAAAACTGACAATCAATTATTTCACCAACCAATCGTTTCAATCCGGCAAGGCAATATTCAGAACGTCCTTTAGATCCTGGTACCAGTTCTCATCAACAGGGGCCTGAATCATTTCAATCGGAACATCTTCCTTCCCCCTTAAAACCATCCTCATCGGAATCACTCCGGCCTTGATAAAGAAGAATTTTTGTTTCCAATCGTGAAAGGATTTTGGGGGTTGCTGTAGAATCTTCTTTGCGGACGCCCTCTGAACGAACGAGTAAAACCCTTGGGTACAATGCATCTGGTGAAAAACCCTAAAACGGGAAACAGTTGGCTCAATTTGCATTGTCCGACACACAAATTCAAAATGTCGAACCCTAACCATGCCAATAGGGTGAAGTTGGGAGATGTGCAACTTATAGTACTCAAGGAATTCAAGAAAAAATTTGGTAAGAGGCAAACGAAAGTTGCCTTCACAGAAAAAATCCCAAAAAAGGGTAATGTACCCAGCCGGAGCATCTGCTGCAGTCTGCCCCTCTTCAGGGTACAGAGCACCCCAGTTCTCCGGAAATCTGAAATTCCGAACCAAACCATTGAAGGTCGCTCTAGGCCACTTTAATGATGGAAGTTCAGTCAACATTTCTTCAGAAATGTCTTCTTGATGTTCTCCGGTTGACATAAGAGGAATGAATGATAAATATTTTCTTAAAAAAAAGGAACAAGAAAAGTTTTCAACAAAACAATGATTACACATAAAGGGGGTTACTCAAACGTTATATATACTCACAGCAATAAATAGCATCGGTAACCACCACAACAACTTTTTCGGATATCACAGTTCTCCAAGCAGCAGAGAGAGCAAAAACCAAAACAAACACGCTTACACGCGCGCGTACAAGACACGTGCAGTAAAAAACAACTGACAGTGACAGACTGTCACTCAGGTTTACTGTACCAGTCTCATTTAAAGTCAAAGATTTTTCAAAAAATCTTTACAATAATCAAAATGAATCTTCCTCCGGAAGTTCCCTTATTTTTCGCGCCAAATAAGCATTTCCCTCTCATAAGTCCAGTGCTCCACTTACTGGCATAAGTGCAACACTAGACTGAGGGGACTTGAAGGGGTAAGGTCCCAAAAATCCCATAATAAGGATTTAGGACCATACCACAACCTCATCTTTAAAGTCCTTTTTTACATTGCGCGGCCACGCACTGGTCTTACAAAAGGAAGGCCCAAGAAACAGTCAACAAGTCAACACTTGCGCACCCAAAGGAAATCATAAATCCTTGCGCTTGCTTCCATGAATAAAGGATGAAAATCCTAAATACTTCCGCTTTGTATCTAGTCTTGGATATTATTGCCCAGACTTAGGATTTATCTAAAGCTGATTCCACACAATAAGGAGTCACACCAGATTACAACAGTGATCTTCTAGAAGGAGTTCAATCGTGCACCACTAAGACGGTTATAACCGTCTGGACACGTGTCAGCTCCCCAGACGCGCATGAAATCACAATAGCAACATGCAATTGGAGAGTAATATCCACTTGGTTACTTTACACATGGCAAATCCCCAGCCGTCGATCTAAACCACGATCCGTGTGCTCTCACATTGGATCAAAGAGCTGGACGGAAGGAAATGCAACCGCTTACGTTGTTAGCATCTTCCGCCAAACTTTCACTAACGGGTTTTCCCGCCCAAAGACTCCCGGCTATAAATATGAGAACTATTCAGGTATGAAATTCAAGTCACACACACTTCTCAATTAATACTTCTTCTTCTTCTTCATAACCCATACTTATTCTCACACCGGAGTCGGGTCAAGGAGAGAACCCTCTTCTCCCCTTGGCGAGGCTAACGGTGCTTCTTTTTTGCAGAATTACCGGAGAAGAAGATCAGTTGTAACCGAATCAAACGAGAGGAAACTAACCTTTTTATGCGGATTGAAACCCCCTAGATAATTGATTCCGATCAATTCATCTAGTGTTTCTTCACCTCTTTATTTTTCTTTTTTGCCAATTTTAAAACTTTTACTTTTGAATTTGACTAGACGGTAACAAACACTCGGTACTAAAACTCATGTATCATCGGATGACTTCGGTATACCATCGCTATATTGCGCCAACCATGGTTGCCCTTGCCCAACGTGAGTTGTAGTGTGATAGTATTATATCGTGTTTTTATAAATATTAAACTTGCACTAGTGCATAAAATGAATAAAAAATAACTACCTTTTTATAAGCACACTCATGCACGACAGTTACACATCTGTAAAGTACCATAATTAAATGATAAGATAGTTGATCATATACTAAAATATCACGCAAAATTTACAAAAAAAAGCCATATTAAAACCTAATCTAGAGGCCTTCGTATTGATTGTACACTAACATAACACAAAACTGACAATCAATTATTTGAAGGTACAACATACTAATGTAAATCTTGGTTTTAACATCCTTTTTGCCTCATAACTTGCATGCATAAAGTGCGTCTATTGACACTTGCAGTTCTGCTTGAGTTTTACGTATGCTAGCAACCCTTTCCTCGAGTTTATTAAATTTTGTGTTAGCCGGCGAACTGAAAGAATGATATCCTCCAACAACTTTTGGAGTTGTTGAAACATATTAATGTCTTCGCTTGTAGACGGCATTTTAAAAGAAAGGAAACAACACCGGGCAAAAACAATAAGTTAAATTAATTAAACCCAAAGATAGCATCAAAATTTGATATAAAGAAAAGGTTAAATAAAATGGCATTTAAATACCTCAAGAAAGAATCTTGGCTACAAGTTTGCAACTAGTAGCTTATGTCAAGCTACACAGATGCCACACGAAGGATAATATTCGATTCATCATGGCCATTCGCAAAGCCAAAAAAGTGTCATGTAATAAGGCCACAAAACCAAAAAACCAAATGGCAAACACCATAAGAAACGCTAAATAAGGGTTTTAAAACCCTTAAATAACAAAACTACCATGAGATGTTAAAAAAAAACAAAACGTGTTACCAAAATAAGTGAAGATAACTACACAACTATAGGTACAACACAATAAATTCAATGCACAACACAATAATACACATCGATGTTAAAAATTTATATATTATAAACTGCTTAAATACCAGTTAAATTTGTCTAAGATTTAATGGAACCCAATTTTTTTGAACGGCAAAAGTTATATAATCTCTACTTTTAAATTACACCAAGTTTATCTCATAACAAGAATTAAACCCTGGTCACTCTCTAATAGGCACAAAGCCCATTTCCTCACCCTCCCCACCACAAAACTGCCACCAGCTAGCATTGCTTGTCCATTTCACAAGTTTATGTAGTCCCATATTGCATTTTTATGTTGCCTCTATATATACTCCAATTTTGACTTCACTTTGGTCACACAAGAAGTCCCCAAAACACACATTTTTGGTCTCTCTCTGTCTCTCTCGATCGATCAAAGCTTTTTGGTGTTCCTACCCCTTGGTTGTGCAGGAAACTTCTTTGGTTTTCTTGTTCTTTCTATAGCATAAGCATTCAGCCTTGGTCTTTTGCAAGAAAAAGGGATTAAACATAAGTTTGAGCTGTCTATCTTTCTTTCTTTCTCATCTCCCTTGGTATTAGATTCGTCTTTTAGCTAGTGATCATGGCGAAAATCGCTCCTTTTTCTGCTTGGCCATGGGAAAATCTTGGTACTTTCAAGGTAAACAGTTAATCTAACTTACACAAAACACAATCACGTTTATTTCATTTTATTAACTCAGTGATTTTTGTCGGTTTTGCTTAATCTGTAGTATATGTTACTTGGACCCTTAGTGGGAAGTATTGTACACTCAGGACTTCAAGGGGTTGATCATCTTGCAAGCAATTGGTGTTTCCACGTTTTCTTTATAAGCTTCCTTAGATTTGCTCTATATATGTGGTATACTAACTTTTGTAACATGCTTTTCCTCACTCGTAACCGATTGATTCTTGAGCAAGGCATTGACTTTGATCAAATCGACAAAGAATGGGACTGGTATGGCTTAAAAGTACATTATAGATCACCACTACTACCAAGATCTTAACTTGAAACACCAATATTTCATGTTTGGATTTGTGTTCATTTTCAGGGACAATTTTGTAATTTCACAAGCCCTACTTGCTTCAATGGCTATATACTTATTCCCTGATGGATTTGCTAACTTACCAGTTTGGGAAACCAAAGGGCTTATTGTCATTGTGGTGATTCATGTGCTTGTTTCAGAACATCTTTACTATTGGGTTCATAGATCCTTACATGGAAATTACCTTTTTACCCCTTATCATTCTTTCCACCATGCATCAGCTGTACCCCAACCGGTAACAGGTAATAGCATTCATATCCCTCATCTTCCTTCATTTATGAACATTTAGTGTAGTCCCGTTCAAGCAACTTATTGTTCCTTTCAATTATTTTATATTACTTTCTTTTATTGTAAACTTGTTATTTAAAACAATTAACATATACATTTGTAATGATTTCTAAATGGTTGTTGATAGTCGACACAATTTTAAGCACCGATGGTCCACAACCCTTCATACTTATACTATTAGTAAGATTCATAACACATGTCGAGTGTCATTGTTGAGGTGACCGATGGTCCACAACTCTTCATACTTATACTATTAGTAAGATTCATAACACATGTCGAGTGTCATTGTTGAGGTGACCGATGGTCCACAACTCTTCATACTTGTACTATTAATTAGTAAGATTCCTAACACATGTCATTGTTGAGGTGAAGATCATTCATTGCTTAGAATTATACTTACCGGACACATTTTTTACAAATTATATTTACCCGACACAAGAATAAAAACGTACTTGAAAGATACCGCGAGTTATATGCTCAAAGTTTATTAAAGAAACATTGTGTAAGCACAAAAAGAGTATAATACTTGTTATATATAGGATGTACGGTTACACTACTTATTAATACTTGTTAATTATATTGTAGCTGGAAGCACCACATTCTTGGAGGAGGTGTTAGTTACCACAGTAATTGGGCTGCCTGTTCTTGGTTGTTGTTTGTCTGGATACGGATCTAAAACCATCATATACGGCTATGTTTTAGTCTTTGACATCTTACGTTGTTTCGGCCATTCAAATGTGGAGATCACGCCTCAGTGGATTTTCGAATATTTTCCTTTCTTCAAATATATTCTCTACACCCCAACGTAAGTTATTAGATTATACTATACAAACTATATCAGTATTAAACATAGTGACGTTATATATGTGTGTGTTTATGCACGTAGGGGATCATTTAAAAAATCAATTTTAAATTGGAAAATACAAAAATCGTATATGAACACTTATACTTAATGCTATCACATATAATAAAAAAAAATTATAAAATCATATAAGAAAACTACTTGTTATATCTGTAGTTATGCGTATTTATCACCACAGAGAACATGTGATTCACTGGAAAAAAGACAATATAGCCGTCTGTAAGATGTTTATAATATTTTTATGGTTTTTAAATAATTAAATAACTATTTATTGAAAAATCAATACAAGTGTGTAACGCATTAATACAAAGTACTGTATTTTCTTATTTATTTACGGATGATATTTTGAAACACGCATAAATAAGTGACTTTTAAAAGTTTGCATATATAAAATATTTGAGTAAAATAAATATCTAATGTCTGTATCAAATCTATTTTTACTCATGTCTAAGATTTTCACTAATCAATTCGTATCTATACAATTCAAAACTCTAAGTGGGTAATGAAATGTGATACCGGTTTGATTACTTAAAATCAATATCATGTTTGTTTATATGCATTATAACTTGATACCTTAACAAATTTTATCATATTAAAAATAAAAAAATAAGCAATTTAAATTCGTTGATGTATTTAGAAATTTAATAATATTAAACAACTTTAGAGTTATTATAATTGTATGTTAGTATCTGATAATATAATTTGGCTTTTGGGATGAGTATGAAATCAAGTTTAGATAAATGAGAATACTAACGGGTAATCATCTAAGATTATAAACAAGTATCATTGACGCCTGGGGTAAATCCTATGGGCCTGAAAAGTATAATAACTAAGCAAGTATTCCACGTGTATGAAATCGGGTACAAATTACACTTTTACAATCGAATATAAGCTACAATTTTACAAAATAGATATGAAACTAAAAATACTAAGACCTTCTCAAACTCGTTCTATACATGAATATATGAAATCGGGTGGCGGCGCAACTTATTGCCCGACTACTTGCTATTGCTTTGTAATTGCCCTTTTTCGTGTGGAATGATATCTTCTCATGGTTTTTGAAAAAAAAAAGATTAAAGAAAAGAGCATAGTCTATACTTTGCACTTGTTAAAGAAAAGTTAATTGAGTACACATAAATTTTAAATTAATATGGTGTCAATTAATTACTCAAATACCCATACTTTGAATATAAAGTATAACAAACATATATGCTATGTGCTACATTGCTATTCCATTTCATTTAGCTCATATATGATCTCAACCTCCGGTTTTCAAACTTTGATCTGGACTTCATAATGCAAGTGCTTTATGGTACTTGTGAATTGTACTTTCTATATATGTTTTTTCTATAGTATAGGAATAGAATATTGAAACAAAAATGGTTAGACGGTAATGTATTGTTGGTCATCCATAATAATACTTGCTAGTAAATATAATTGCTATTATTATCTATATTATAATATAATTTTAAATTGTTATTTATTTTGGCAGATACTACAGCCTACACCACACAGAGATGAAGACCAACTATTGCTTGTTTATGCCTCTCTATGATGTCTTGTGGAATACTTTGAACACAAAGTCTTGGGCCTCGCAGAAGAAAATAAGTATAGCCGCAGGTAACTTTTTTTATTTATTCAGATAATATATGTGTGTGTATATATTGTATAATATAAATATTTTTTGGTAAAAGAAACATCGTTTTCCAAATGAAGATAAAACAACTGTCTAAAATGGTGCATCACTAACAGTGGATCAACTTTTTACAACTATACATCAGCACAACAATGTTACAAAAGTAAATGCAACATTTTTGTAATATTGATGCCTCAATTTTTTATAACGTTTCATAATTACAACAATTTTATAAAACTACTGAATCAGTTTTTAAAAGTCAAGTAGCCCTCGTATTTTATTGATACACTAAACATGATGTATCAATGTCTTTCTACCGTTTTTAAATGATGTTGTCATATGTACACATATGTAGGCAAATCTACAAGGATACCGGATTTTGTGTTCTTGGCACATTGTGTTGATATCACATCTGCAATGCATGCCCCCTTCGTCTTCAGATCATTTTCATCTATGGCTTATAGCGCTAGACTTTTCTTGGTTCCGTTGTGGCCATTTGGATTCATAGTGATGCTACTCATGTGGGCTAAGTCTAAGACATTCCTCTTGTCTTTCTACAATTTAAGAGGCAAATTACACCAAACATGGGCCGTTCCTCGTTTTGGATTCCAGGTTGGTTTGTGTCCATTCATTTATGTTATACACAGGTCACTTCATTTAAAAAAAAAGTAACATTATTTAAAGAGTAAATTACACATATTGTCCTTTAATTACACCCCAAATTTCAGTCCCTGTCCTTTGTCATTAATTTGTGCATTCCTTGTCCTTTAATTAATAAATTTGCACACACCCTGTCCTTTTCTCCAAACCCCATCCAACTATCCAGTTAAATACACCCATGTGCATGTCACGTGAGGGGCAAAATTGTCCAAACCACAGATATTTATGTGTGTGTTATATATATGTGTGTAACAAAAATACAGCCTCCCCCTCTCTCTCCCTTCACCTACCACCACCACGTCTTCACCACCACCACCGTCTTCATCTTCAAGGTTTCACCACCGTCTTCACCACCACCACCGTCTTCACCATCATATGTTGTTGCCACCACCGCCGTTTTCACCACCCAACCACCGCCTACTCCCCTGCAACCACAGCCGTCTTCACCATCCAACTACCACCTCCTCCACTACAAACACCAACTCCGTCGCCGCTTCCCCTTGCAACCACCATCGGAACCCTAACCCCAAATAGATCCGACGACGGTTGTGGTAATCAATGATGATGGTGGTTTAAGGATGAAGGTGAAGCAACAATGGTGATGGTGGTTGACAGTGATGACGGGGTTTGTTACGGTGGTGGTGGTGGTGGTTGCGTGTAGATTCTGACGAGAACAGAGCACACCGATGGTGATGTTGCGTTTTAGTCAACCCGATTTAACTCAGATCCGGCGGAGGTTGAGGTTCTAGGCGTCAGGTCATCGTTCTCCGTTGATTAAGGTAAACCCAATAACCTTTGTTATAGATTGGTGGTTATTGATGGTGATGGAGGCCGGTGATGATGTACAGATGTTGATTTACCTTCTTCAACAAGACATGACAGATGGAATTTCACCTAATTTGTTGAATCAAGTGAAATCCTAATTTGTTCACTCAACAGATTAGAACATCATTTAATTCATAGCCGAAGAACTTGTTTCGGATGAACAAAAACAAATAACTTGATGATACATCTTAACTTTCAGATCTTCGTGATTGTGTAATTAGTTTCAGTTTAATTTTGCAGAAATTGATTGTGTATTATTACAATTTTTAGTTTCATTTAGATTTGTTGAAGATGGTATATGATTTGGTTATTGTGAAATGGTATTATAAAGATGGTGGATCCTGGTGGGGTGGTGGTGGTGCAGCAGAGTTTGGGAGGTTTTTAAATGGTAGGGAAGAGTATTGACAATTTTGCCCCCCACATGAGGGGCACATGGGTGCTTTTAACTGAGTAGTTGGATGGGGTTTAGAGGAAAGGACAGGGTGTGTGCAAATTTATTAATTAAAGGACAAGGAATGCACAAATTAATGACAAAGGACAGGGACTGAAATTTGGGGTGTAATTAAAGGACAATCTGTGTAATTTACTCTTATTTAAAAATGTATATAATTTGAACACTGCCTAATGAAAGTTGACTGATTTTAAAGACATGTAAATGACTTTAGTGAGACACTTCGGACACTTTGTTACTATTGTGTTATGTTGTTGTTGGCCTTCAGTTATTGTTATAATCCGTTCATAATTTGCTTGTACAGTATTTCTTGCCATTTGCTAGCGAAGGCATTAACAAACATATCGAAGAGGCTATTCTAAGGGCTGACAAATTGGGTGTGAAGGTCATTAGCCTTGCTGCTTTAAATAAGGTATTTCCTTAAATGCTCATGAAAATATGTGCAGAAACAAAAAAAAAGTAGAATAATAATTCCTAAAAAAAATAGATTAATTTATGAATATTTCAAACAATACAACAGGTGTTCTTTTTTTGGGACTTTCTAAATTTTTTATATTATAAATTATCATAAATAAAAGCATTTAGGGTGTTAGGAGTGGGAGTCGGCAAATATCGGCAAAAGAGTTTGCCACTCGGTAAACACCAGCACCAACAATAGTTTACCACTCAAACATTACCAAATCGGTGGTGGGAGGATGATTCGGTGAGGAGGGTGTGTGTGTGGTGGGGTGGGGTCCATACAATCTCTCAACCAATCACACTCTTTTCCTTTTTTTTTTAAGTTTACCACTTCAGCAAGTGTTTAAACCATTGACAACACTTTTCAGCAAAGTTTAAACATTTTTCACTAATTGACGTGGCGCACTCTCATTTGTTGATTTTTTAGTTTGCCACTCTCAAGTGTTTAACCATTCCTAACACCCTTATTATGTTAAACAATATTGATTTAAGCTTTATTAGCTATACGAGGAAAATTCGGAAGATGGACAAAATTACAGCCTTAAATCAGAGCTATAAGCCTTATCAAGTTGGTCCCAATAAAAGAAATTTATGAATATTTCAAACAACAAATTGAGTTTATGAATATTTCAAACAATACATAATACTTCTTGTAGAGGGTGTTTATTTCGTCTAACTTGTTATTGCATAGCAGAGGCAAAAAAAAAAGTAGAATAATAATAATTCTAAAAAAAATAGATTAATTTATGAATATTTCAAACAATATAGGAGGTGTTCTTTTATTGGGACTTTCTAAATTTTTTATATTATAAGCGAGAGTTGGCTACAAAGACTATTTTTTCGTACAAAATGTAAAAAAGTCATAAAATATCATAATGCCAACCATAAAACATACTCACCCCCCCCCCCCCCCCCCCCCCCCCCCCCCCAAACCTCAAATAACAAAGTGAAGATTACTAAACGCCATATTTATGGGTTTTGAGTTGTGTTTTGGATGATAAGCCTTTAATTATCAAATAACTAACACTAGTGTGTTTTATGTTGATTATCCTGTTGTGTTTTATATTCATAGTTCTAGGATGATGTGTTTGTAGTTTTTATGGATTGTTAGAGTTTGGATATTCTGTTTTAGTGATCTTTACACTGTTATTTGTGGATTTTGATTGTGTTTTATGGCTGAAATTGTGGTATTTTATGACTTTGTACACTTTATAGGAAAAATGGACTTTGTAGAAGAACCCCCACCTTCATAAATAAAAGCGTATATTATGTTAAACGATGATTTATGCTTTATTAGCTATAGAAGGAAAATTTGGAAGATTGACAAAATTGAGGAAAAATCTTGATTGATAAAATTACAGCCTTAAATCAGAGCTATAAGCCTTATCAAGTTGGTCCCAATAAAAGAAATTTGTGAATATTTCAAACCATAAATTGAGTTTATGAATATTTCAAACAATACATAGTACTTTTTGTAGAGGGTGTTTTATTTCGTCTAACTAGTTTTGATGCATCATTTCTAAACCGAGTTTTTGGTTGATCAAAATATGGTAAATATAGAACGAAGCACTTAACGGAGGTGGAACATTGTTTGTGAAAAGGCACCCGAATTTGAAAGTACGTGTAGTCCATGGGAATACACTAACAGCTGCTGTTATCCTCAATGAGATTCGCGAAGATGTGAAAGAGGTTTTCCTCACTGGAGCCACTTCAAAGCTCGGGCGTGCCATCGCCCTTTACCTTTGCCGAAGAGGTGTTTGTGTTCTTGTAAGTCTCTCTTACACGTCCAATATTTCTTAACTACTAGATCAGTTCTTATTACCTATTAAACTTCAGTGGACACACATAATCGTTGATTTCAATGAGGTCCATAAATTTATTACCTATTGTTTATAATAAATTGTTCTGTAAAACGAATATTTATGACGTTAAAAAAAAACAAATATTTATGATGGAGCAATTAATTAATTTGGTGTACTGGCCATCTTTGATTTTAAAACTTACCTAAAATGTCACAGAAAAAGGTGAGTTAAAGTGCCAACCACCCCTCACAATGCAAATTTATAATTTAAACCAACTTATTACTATATGTTTTTTAATTTAAAATAATATGCTACTTTATGGTTTGGATGAACACGACAAGGATGCAGCTTATCAAATTGGACAAATAAATGAAGTCGTTTTGAGTTTTATACATGTAAAGTTATATATTTTTAATGGTTACCTTACAACTTTGTTTAGTAATTATTATTATTCTTTTTTTTTTTTGAATTAAAAAAAAACAGATGTTGACTCCATCAACAGAGAGATTTCAAAATATCCAACAAGAAGCACCAGCAAATTGCCAGAAGAATTTAGTTCAAGTCACCAAGTACCAAGCAGCAAGAAATTGCAAGGTACATTCTAACACTCTTCTAAGCAAGAAGAATTAGTCAAGTGGATTATCATTCCTACACGCATGCGTAATTAAACTGTTATCAACTTACATATCTAATAATCGTATTGACTATTGCGAGTTTTAATATGTTCAATGGCTACAGACATGGGTAGTCGGGAAATGGATTACGCCTGGACAACAAAGATGGGCGCCGCCAGGAACTCATTTTCATCAGTTTGTGGTGCCGCCCATCTTGGCTTTTAGAAGGGACTGCACTTATGGTGAACTTGCTGCCATGAAACTGCCCGACGACGTTGAAGGCCTTGGATCTTGCGAGGTATATACTATTCTCGTCTAAGAAATTAATACAAAGTTAGTTTAAGTTACAGTTAAAAACTCAGGATCCAAACACTTGATGAAAGTTGAGTGACTTTAAAAAGCAAAAAGAACTTAGTGACTTGGTAAGACACTTGAGAAAGTTGCCATTCTGGAAAGTTGCCCCTTAAAACTAATTATATTTGTGTGAGTGCAGTATACAATGGGAAGAGGAATAGTGCATGCATGTCATGCAGGAGGAGTTGTACATAGCTTGGAAGGATGGACTCATCATGAAGTCGGTGCTCTTGATGTCGACAGGATCGATGTCGTTTGGAAAGCTGCTTTAAAACATGGTCTTCAACCTGTTTCTAGCCTTTCCAAGTGATCTCATTGATATTCATTTTGTTTCAAACTCATATTTAGTTTCTAAGCATTTTCTTTTTACATAACTCACCTTAATGGGTAACCAATTGAAAAGTAATTTCAGAATTTTATGGATTTACAATTTAATAAATGTAACACCCCTAAGGAAATACTGGACACAAGTCCAGGAACAATGAACCGATATCATTCAATTACTAGGGTTGTTCATGTGGCAAGCCAAGCCAAGCTCAACTCATGCTCGAACTTGAAAACTATAAGAGCCGGCTTGGCTTGACTCGAAATCTCACGAGCTGAAATAATTTGGAATTGAACTCACTTCGTTTACAACTCCAGACAACTAAGTTTGCTGAAATGGAGCTAATATAGTTATGTGATTACAATTCTTGATAGCATAATTCTGATATGAAACTTCGCCTATCATTACATTTCATCGCTACCCCTTACCATGGTTTCTATGGCAAGAGCTATTCTAGGTCCATTTCTTAGCAAAAGTATTAGTAAAAACTCAACCTTGTCTTTTCTTTTTAATTGTAAGTGCTAAATATTCAATTACCCTGATCCCTTGTTAATGCTTTCAACCCAATAGAAAGAAAACATATCAAGTGGGTTGAACTTGTCAAACCAATCAAAAGTCGCTCAGAAATTCATAAAAAAACATATGGAACAACATATTATTCTCTGTTCCCAAACCCCATGTCTCTATTTACAAAGGTAAGTTGGGTAAATAAAATCTGGCATCTATAACACTATGGGGTGTGGTTTCATCTTCCCCAAGTTCACATAGGCATCACATAATTCTCTCTTTCAACTCACCATTTTCCAAAGAGTGGAGTGTGGTTCCCTTTTTCTTCCCCATTCACTCTTCCATTTTTTAATAGTTTTTACTTAATGTATTTTATTTTTAAACACATTTTTTTTATTCATCTAATGTATTTATTTACAATAAATACGAATATTTTTGAAGAAAATTGAAATATGCGTAAAAATTCTAGAAAATTACAAATAAAATTAAACACAAATTACATACTAAAATCATAAAATAAACTTTGTCTAAATCTACGAACACCACTACTCGTCATCAGAGGGATCGACACGAAAGTTGTTCCAAATATAGTGGATGAAAATCGCACATAGGTTTCCATGCACGTGTTCACTGGGTAGCGCCCACAAATTTGATTGTTATTGTTCCTCGTCAACCGGCTCAACATTCTCATGAATGTCATTTGGGTCGTATTCATATATTGCTCGACTATCGTCTTCAATAATCATGTTATGAAGTATTAAATACGCATACATAATTTATCTCAAATTTTTTGGTTCAAATGCACGAGCCGGTTGTTGTATTATCCCCCATTTTGCCTTTATCACACCAAACATCCATTCAACATATTTCCTTGCCGATTCTTGGCACTTCGCAAACTATATTCTTTCTTCATCACCGGGTTCAGGAATAGTTTCACTACTAGAAAAATTAAAATTTCTGACACCATTTTCCGTAGGAAATGCGTCACAACTCGCGATTTTCTACGAATTTGTGACGAAATGCGTATGTAGGAAAACCACTCGTAGGAAACTGGTTTCTTACGCATTTTCTACGCATTTTCCTACCCATTTCTGACAGAAAAGGGCTGTCACAAATTGCTACACATTTTCTACGCATTTTCCTACCCATTTAACGGAAGAAAATGTGTAGGAAAATGCGTAGAAAATGTGTAGCAATTTGTGACAGGCCTTTTCTGTCAGAAATGGGTAGGAAAATGCGTAGAAAATGCGTAAGAAACCAGTTTCCTACGAGTGGTTTTCCTACATACGCATTTCGTAACAAATTCGTAGAAAATCGCAAGTTGTAACGCATTTACTACGGAAAATGGTGTCAGAAATTTTAATTTTTCTAGTAGTGATATATCTTTAGCAAATTCAATCTCAAAACAACCCAGAATGTAAACCATTGATTTCCATTATTTTCGTAATCTTAATATAATAATACATAGATTGACCTATTATAGGAAGAGATAAGATTACAAATATTGACCTTTTCTATACAATATATTTGTGAATATCCTAATCCTAATACTAATAAACAATTGCATGATGAACCTCAATCTATGAAAATGATGATCGATTTTCCAAGTTTAAAGACATAATACATGTATCGGTCAACTTTTATCAGCCAAAAACACCATAAGTGGCAACCAAGCATGGAACCGGCTAAAGCCCAATGAATCGACTTGTTACTTGAAGCCGCCACCGCCGTCCACCGCCCGCAGTTCTCCGACGTGGCTCCAGCCGGCTCCACCGCAGCCGTCGTCACCCGAACCACCACCATCGACACCATAACATCGTCATCATCATAATTATCTTCAACTGCAGAACATCCCCGTCATCCTCATCTCCGACGAAAAGAAAAACGGCCGGTGCCGGTAAGAACGAGAGAGTTTGGGGTTGTGTGGCGGTAGTTCAGTGACTTTTGTATAAACTGGTTTTGAATTTTAAGTTCAATGATTTCTTCTCCCTTGCTCCCCTTTCCATGGCTAAAATTGATTTTGAATTATCTTTGTATACATGGGGTGTAAGATTGTGTGTTTCTAGAGGTTTGTTTTCATCCATTGGATGAAGAGGCTAAGAGCATAGAATACCGTACGATCATGATCCGTGTGATGGGAAAGTAAGGTTTTGATTGGATCACTTTGTTTTTTACTTTTTAAAAGTATTTACTTATTTGATTATTTGCTAATTGATTTTCATAAATTTTGAATGTTTATATTTATTTACCACATGCCTCAATTCTGTTTATTTTTTTTATAAAATATATTAGGTTAGAACCCCGTATAATACACAGGTTGAATAAATAATCTATCTTTAAAAATCTCGTTTATTACATGGGTTGAATAAATGTAACTTTATATATTAAATAATAAAAAAGTTAATATCTTTAAGAATCCCGTATATTGTACGGGTTGAGTAAATTTAATTTTATATATTAAATAATGAAAAAAGTTACATTTTTAAGAACCTCATATATTGTATGGGTTTAGCACATTTAATTTTATATACCAATCAATAAAAAGTTATATCTTGTTATATCTTTAAGAACCTCATATAAACCCGTGTATTGTACGGGTTGAGTAAATTTATGTTAAATTTAATTTCATAGTTATCTTTTAGTTAATATTAATTATCTATAATTAAGTAGAAGAGAGAGACGAGAAAACTAAAAAATAGATGGCTCCAAACTATTTAGAAAAACTTTCGGCGAATAGTTTATAAAAGAACATGAACAGAGGTAACGTTCGTCTTAAACACTATTTATTATCGTTCTAATGTTTGTTTTGCGAGAAATTAAGAGCCGTAAATCACGTGTTTATATGGTAATAATAAAATATAGTAATAATAAAACTAGTTGCCTGCACTGAGTCTGAACCAAGCCACTACCACTACTGTCGTCTTTGACCGGCTGAGTTGAAGAAGCTTGATATTGACCAGGTTAACAATACATATGTATAACACGGGTATAGACAGATTGACCCGCGTTAAATCTGACATGAACCGAACCGTGACCCGAGCTGAAACAAAACCGGAACCATCATGAAGTGTAATTTAAACAAATATTTTTTATCACATGCTAGCTTCTAGATCATCTTGCTTATTTATCAATCCTTTGTTGATATATAAAATATCTAATACAAATATATCATGTCTTGATTGACATCATGCAAGAAATTTTAACTTAGCTTCAACATGAAAATTAACTCAATGATTAAATTGTAATTTGTAATTAAGATATATGTACATAATAATGCTGATTAAACATTAAAATATAATCTAAGTATAATAATAAATAATTCGTCATAAATGCGTAGCAAGTTGCTACGCATTTCCTACACAATAAATTTTCCATCACAAATGCGTAGCTAGTTGCTACACATTTCCTACACAATATGGTAATAAATTTTTCATCACAAATGCGTAGCAAGTTGCTACACATTTCCTACACAATAAATTTTACATCACAAATGCGTAACAAGTTGCTACACATTTCCTACACAATATGGTAATAAATTTTCCATCACAAATGCGTAGCAAGTTGCTACACATTTCCTACACAATAAATTTTCCATCACAAATGCGTAACAAGTTGCTACACATTTCCTACGCAATAATTAATAATAATGCTGATTAAACATTAAAATATAATCTAAGTATAATAATAAATAATTCGTCATAAATGCGTAGCAAGTTGCTACGCATTTCTGACGCAACAATTAATATTTAAATGAATTTAACATATAAATCTAATTCCAACAAATAAATAATGGTTCCGTCGGAAATGCGTAGCAAGTTGCTATGCATTTCTGACACAATACTTAGAATTAGTATATTTGTCACTATTGTGTCACAAATTACCCAAAAAAAATCAAGGTCTTATTTCCGTAGGAAATGCGTAGTAAATGTGTCAGAATTTGTGACGCATTTTTTTGCGTAGGAAATTTACGTAGCAAAATGACCACTTTTCTAGTAGTGTTTTAACAATAGGCGTATAGGATGAGTATATACCGTCGGCTAGGTAATACACATGCTTGTATGACACCACATTGAGCATGAAAGAAGAATCAGGGCTCGTACTTCTAATGATATCATCGAAAATATGAGATCTTGCAAGAACGTTAAAGTCATTGTTTGAACCTGCAACCCCAAAAAAGCATGCCAAATCCATAAATCTTGTGAGCAAGCTGCATCTAAGATTATTGAGGATAACCTATATCACCACGTATATATTAACCGCGCCATGCAGTAGGGCAATTACGCCATTGCCAATGTGTACAATCAATGCTTCCTAGCATCCCTGGAACATGTGTATCTTCATGGAATGCATAAAGCTTTTCGATATCCTTCTTCGTTGGCCTACGTAAATACACCTTGCTGTACAGGTTCACAATACCTTTGGAGAATTCATACAAACACTCCCGACTCATTCTCTCGAACATCCTTAAAATTCATCCCATGAATCAGTAGTAGTTCCATACGCTAATTGACAAAGTGCTGAAGTGCATTTTTGAAATGTAGTAAAACCGCTTCTCCCTCTAGCATCATAGCGCAATGTGAAAAAGTCATCATAATTAGCCAAATCATTGGCAATACGTACAAACAATCGTCGAACCATTCGAAACTGACGCCTAAATTGTTTGTTCGTGTACACACAGTTTTCAGCAAAATAGTCACCAACCAAATGTTCATGAGCACCTTAAATAAATGTTGAAAACTGAGTTTAATAAATTATTCAAAACAATCCTAAAACTAAATAACAAAACTTAAAAAGTAAATAATATACCTTGGCGATCTCAATGTAACGCAGCGGCCCTCGTTCTCGGTTGTGAAGTTTCTTCGTCTTCACCATCTTCTTCCATCTCGGCAACAATTTTAGCTGTCTCAAGCATCATGCTAAGAAAAAAATTCCCCGCATTTTTCTTGTCCGATGAAGAACTTATGGCGATTATTTTTTAAAAGATATAGACGAGGAATAGAAGAATATATAAAAGCTGGAGAATGTGGTGAGTTTTTTAAAAGATATAGATGAATGTGAGAGAAGAATATGTAAAAGATTGAGAGTGTGGTGATTATGTGGATTGTGAGGGTTATATAGCGTTTAAAAAAATAAAAATTGATTTTTTAAGTAAGTAGCCATTGAACAACGGTCAAAATTTCAAAATTCAAAACATAAACGCGTCGGGATGAACGAGTAGGTTATCCCGATGGCACCGAAGGTGGGACCGGTGGTGGGGTGTTCCCCGTCGGGGTCCCCCTCCACGTCTGCACCCCGATGGCCTTGCTGAACCCATACCTGACCGTCTAAACAATGCTACTGCCAACCAGTTCGATTAAAACATGGAACAGATAAAGATCAATTATTAAAAAAAACAAATCAGGATTCATTCAGTTGAATCAAATCTAAAATGCCAGCCACGGAGGATCGTAAAAACATGTTTGCAAACATCCATAGGACATAGATGTGGGCCATGTGTTTGTGAACAAGAATAAGACGTGCTATGAGGTGAGGTCAGATATGTGCATGAATCTGGGCAGCGGATTGAAGTGAATTATAATCCACGAAGAATAAGCCAGCCGTATATAATAGCCCAATCATCTTCACCTTGTTGTCATTTCATATGTGTTGTATTTATATAAAAAGGATTTTAGGATTCTAATCCAAATTATTATTACTTTAAGTTAAAGCCATTGTAATAAATTAACAATAAACAAATTTACTAATCAACTATAACTTCCTTACATAATATATGTTACAATCAAGATAGCTTCCTCCAAACATCCTGACTTGCATGTATAACAACTAACTTCGAGTTCATATAAGTATTATGAACATTCAGGTGTCTGTTAACTATCTTAGGAGCTAATCACTAAATATTTGTAATAATAATATCAGATAATGAGAGCGGATCCCGTAAGTGTGTGAAAGATCTTCGTGTTGTCGGTGCGACTTCGTTCCGTAAGTGTGCTTGGGTGCCGCAAAGTGTAATATTTTTATATGGAGATCGCTGCTAGATCGGATCCCGACTAGACAAGCGATAGTGAGGAGAAACTTTCGAATCGACTCTAATTTGTGCGTTTTTTGTGGGGAAGTGGCTGAATCGGTGGACCACTTGTTTACCGCTTGCGAGAAGGTTATTAGATTGTGGAATTGTGTGTGCGATTGGGCGAAGATTCCTTTCATTTTTGCTTTCTCATTCGGCGATCTTCTGGAATTTCACAAGGATCTCCCAGGTAATAAGAAGTATAAAGAGATTATTCGGGGGCTCATCTTTGTTGCTTGTTGGTGTATTTGGAAGGCAATGAACGATATTATTTTTTCCAACGAAAGAGGGGATGTCGAAGACATTTTTAGGGAAGTTAGGTCCCTCGGTTTTTTTTGGTTAAAAAATAGGTCTTCTCACTATAATCTTGATTGGAGTGATTGGTGTAATAATCTGGTGTATATGATGTAAGTTTTGGGTTGGTTCCGTGCTCTCTTTGGGCCGGGCCGGTTGTTAGTAATATTACCTTTAAAAAAAAAGATCACGAGAGCGACTAGTAATCATAACATTATAATTATAGAGATCAACTGTTAAAGTGAATTAAACTAATATATTATAGTGCTACTAAAGGGAAAAATATATCATTTATTTAATCTAGGTAAAATTGCACTTTTCGTCCTTTATGTTTTAGGGTTTCTATAGGCGTTGTCCTTTAAGTTTAAAAATTACATTGTATGTCATTTATGTTTGCAACTATAACGGGCGATTTCCTTTCTCATAAATCCAGTTATCTTTTAATGTTAAAACCCCTCACGTGCACGTCACGTGAGGGTATACTCGTCTTTTTACCCCATAAAATATCTCTCTGACCCTTCATTTATTAAACCCTTCATCTATAATCAAGAAAAATAATTAACCCCAACTACTCATTCCCCTTTGAATTAACCCCAAATGTTCATTCCCCTTTGAAATTCGACGACGAATTCAAACGATCAAGCCCTAATTCCAGTGAATCTTACACGCGATGAGTGAAGGATTCTACATTCGAGAGACATTAGACTAGCGGGATGTTGATGAAATTTATGGTGAGTAGCTGATATTTTAGAATTTATTGATCTCTTAGATGTATAAAATGCTTATTTTTTTAATGCATTTTTTTGAAATGCAGAGGTGTATGATACCCTTTTTACTGCTCGGTTGCATCATGGTGGGATTTTCACAGAACTTCCTGGTAGAAAGTATGTTAATGGTAAGCATGACTTCATCGATCTTCTAGACAGTGACAAGTTCTCAGTACACGAGTTGGATATTGCGATGACAATGTTAGGTTATGAAGAAGGTTCCACTATCTACTATCACTTTTAATACCAGGAGAGAATTTAGATAGTGGTCTTCGCAGCCTAGCTTGTGATGCTGATATGTTAGAACTTTTAAAATATGTCCCTGAACATAGGATTGTACATTTTTATACTGAACATGGTAATACAAATGTTAACACCAATAGATCAGGGGTGGTTATTGAAGAAATCAATGAAGAACAATTTGTTACCAATGGGTTAAGGGTTCTACGGTTGGGATGGCATGAAGTGGGCCAATCAAGTGGTGTACAACAGGATGTTTTAGCCATAACAGATTATGAAATGATGCAGATGTAGATGATAAGCCTGATACTAATGTAGATGATAATGCTGATAGTAATGTAGATGCGTGTGCTAACGTAGATCAGGGTGGTAATCCAGTTGATAAAGATGATACTAATGTAGAGGAGGGTTTAAATGAAGATGAAAGTGATGAGGGTGATAATGTTGATGAGGATGACAGTGAGAGTAACAGTGACTATCTTAATGATAAGGATAATGATGTGTGTAAAATGCAACATATAAATTACATCAAAAGAGGCATAAAACTAACCCTTTTTAGTACTAATGTTGGAAAAAGTGTGTTTTTGTCTTCCTTTTGAATTTACAAGACCAAATGAGCTTAAACGAGCAAAAGGAGCAAATATACAACAAAACCCAACATAAATACAAAGAAAAGGAATAAACGTGATATGACCGACCCCTCGGCAGCATCCCCAAAAGCAAAAACAAGAAACAGAAGACTGATCACGGCCCGTTCCCACTGGACACGGGGTCGTGCTCAGGTGTCTGCAGAAAAGACAAAGCTGTGGAAGCTTCTACGCCCACCACGGGGGCGTGCCCAGCTCAGCACGGGGAGGTGTTGGACAATGAGACATTTGACAGTGGTTCAGAATCAGATGATGAGGGTAATAGTATCAGGAGACATAGTTTAAGGTTTTTAAGGAAATAAAATGTGAACATCAACACTTTCTTTCTAGGTCAGATATTTGGCACCAAACAAGAAGCAAAGGAAAGAATTAAAAAAACATGCTTTCAAAACTAGAAGACTTATTAAGATTGTTAAAGATGATAAGAAAAGAGTTAGGGCAATTTGTCAAGGAGAAATGCCAAAGTTTGAGGTTAAGGAAGATGGTACACAGGTTATGAAAGATGATGGACCAATTATGGAAAAGAGTCAAAATGAAAAAGTAAATGTTGGTGGCAGGGTGAAAAAGACAAATCCCCACAAATATCTATGTCCATGGGTCATTTTAGTGTCAAAAGATGGAGATAAGGAATCTTGGATTGTGAAGACTTTGAACACAGTTCACAAGTGTGTTAATTGTAGGGATTTGTATGCTTGCACTTCAACATTCCTTTCTCTTCACATGTTGGAGCAGATTGAAGAAAATCCAGGAATACCAGTCAAGGCTATAGAGGAATAGTTTCAGAGGAAATTTGAAGTGAATATCTCTAAGATGAAAGCCTACGGAGCCAAAATAAAGGCAAAGAGACAAGTTCAAGGGGATTACAAGACACAATATACTTTGTTAAGGTCATATGTGGACGAATTGTGCAACACAAACCCTGGATCAACTGTTCATATTGAGGTTGAACCTGTGATAAATCTGGATGACACCACAAGAGTCTTTAAAAGGATATATATATATATATATATGCTTGGATGGTTTGAAACAGGGGTTTATGGCCATATGAATGCATATGTTAGGGTTGGATAGAGCTTTCATGAAAGGTCATCATCCGGGTCAAGTGTTATCTGCTGTTGGTGCTGACCCAAACAACAACATATATCATGTTGCTTATGCAATAGTGGAGGCTGAGAATCTTAGCTCATGGACCTGGTTTCTTGAATGTTTAGGTGATGATTTGGATTTGGGCAGCAACTCACACTTCACCTTCGTAAGTGATAGACAAAAGGTCTGTTATTTACACTATTATTGTTACTAGCTGATTACAGTATATATTTTGAACTTGTTGTCTTTGATTTTGTTTTATTAGGGTCTTATGGCTGCCATACACAATCTGTTCCCATTGGCTGAACATAGGTTTTGTTTAAAACATTTTCATGAGAATATGAAGCTATCATATAAGGGTAAACTTTACAAGGATAAGCTTTGGAAAGCAGCTAAGTGTACAACTATTGTTCAGTTTGAAGAGGCCATGGAGGAGTTGAAAGCATTCAACAAAAAATGCTCATGCCTGGTTGTCAAAAATACCACCTCAACATTGGACCCTATCTCACTTTTTCAGGCTTATAAAACTGTGTTTTTGTATAGATGTTAATCTATTTGTGATGTTTTATCCATTGTTATTCTCACACAGGAAGGGCAGTGCCTAACATGCTGATGAACAACATGTGTAAGGCTTTCAACAGCAAGATCATTGATGCTAGGGATAAGCCAATAATATCAGCATTGGAGTATATTAGAGAGTATCTCATGAGAAGAATTGTCACCATAATGAAGGTCCAAGAAAGAACTGGAGGACTCCTAACACCCTATGCATAAGAGACATTGGAGACTATAAAAAAAGAGGCAACCAGGTATTCTGTGCAGTGGAATGGTGATGATCAGTATCAGGTCAGTGGGAAAAGTCAATGTGTTAAGTATGACTTATGTTCTCTTTTGTTATCTAAGACTTATGTTTGATGTTTGATGTTAATGAGACATATTCTTGATGTATAGGTATGTTGGTTGGCTAACCATTCAATGGTTTTGTAACCATTTAATACCAGTTTACATTTGCACTTCATTGAAAACAAATGAATCTATTTACATTTGCACTTCATTTCAACTTGAGCAGGTTTGGTGGTTGGGTAACCATTTAATACCAGTTTACATTTTCAATCATTCCAACAAATACCATTACATTAACACTTCAACTGGAGAATTACAAAATTCTTACAACTACCACAAAAGAAAACCTACACTAGCATGCCCTTCATTAACAAACACCACAAAAGAAAACCTACATACATTAACGCTTAAAAAACAGTACAACAAGCACAAAAAACCCAGATAATCTTCAAATACTT
Organism: Helianthus tuberosus; assembly: GCA_030545235.1. Classification (NCBI taxonomy): domain Eukaryota; kingdom Viridiplantae; phylum Streptophyta; class Magnoliopsida; order Asterales; family Asteraceae; genus Helianthus; species Helianthus tuberosus. The sequence continues at coordinate 113,061,997 of CM060378.1, forward strand.
CTTCAACCTCCTAGCTTCTTCAACATGTCCACGAAGTTGTTCTTCAAGTATATTTCTTCCACGTACGAGTCCAGGAATGATTTCCCTAGAACGCTGACACATCTCAGGGTCAATCCAATCGAAAAACCATAGTTTGATTCTTGCATGTTTATAAAAATCAGTTTTTTTTTTAAATTATGGCTAGAGTGAAGGATGTTATACTAACCAGATTAGGGCAAGATATGAAACACTGTCCTGGGTTTCTAACAGTCCAAGATGTACGTAATGCAGCTTCTTTTCCACACCAACAAAGCACCATTGTCTCTTCAATTTTGTTGCACCGCTTTCATGAAAGGTTCGATTGGGTTTTTTGGAATGCATCAGGGGATACGATTGGGTTTTTGGCAACCCTAATTTTTTGAATCAGGGGAGACAATTGGGTTTTTTGGAACCCTAATTTTGCGAATCGAATCAGGGGAGAGGATGCAGGTTATATTGCTTGTTATTGGGGGTAAAAAGACGAGTATACCCTAACGTGCGTGCACGTGAGGGGTTTTAACATTAAAAGATAACTGGGTTTATGAGAAAGGACACTGCCCGTTATAGGTTGCAAACATAATGTACATACAATGTAATTTTTAAACCTAAAAGATAGCGCCTGCAGAAACCCTGAAACATAAAGGACGAAAAGTGCAATTTAGCCTTTAATCATATCTATTTACGAAAGAAACTTGGACTTCCTCTTTTAAGTCACCCATTTTCCTCTAAAAACATAAGTTTCTTTTCTAGCCTTAACAGATCCATTGCGTGTAGTTGTAATCTTGCTCTTGTATATATTTCCACGAGTGAATTTCAAATCTTGTCCTTTATCTTTATAGTGAATTTCAGGCGATGTCCTTTATCTTTCAAATTGACGAGTCTTTTACTTAATGTTTTAAAATCTTGCACGTTATGTACTTTAGCCCTAATCCAGTTAGATTTTTTAGTTAAATCTGGTTACCCAAGGGTATTTAAGTCTTTTTTATCTATTTTAATAAAATGAAAAAAAACAAATACAAAATTTAAATTAATTTATATATATATAAAATAACTCTCTCTCTCTCTCTCGCAACTCACTTCTCTCTCTCAACTCACTACTTGTCTCTCTATACCTGCAACGACCCTCCACCTCAATCCACACCATCACTTACTGCAACCACCGCCCTTCGTTATCTACCGCCACCACCCACTAGGCCCCTCCGGTCACCACCACACCTTCACCATCGTAACTCCCCCACCGCCCCACACCACCAGCAATCACCTTCACAAACCTGGTTCCCCAAACACCACCATCAGCAACCTCCTGTAACCACTACTTGTCTCAACACACCACCAGCATTTCATAGATTTGAGGAACACTACCACCTGCGCTACACGTGTTCTCTGAAACGGAGTTCATCCCTACCTGCGCTACACGTGTTCTTGGACACAATGTTTTTGGTGTTTTTGGAAGTTGCAACTGACTGGGTTCCATCCAGTGAGCTTGAATCATAGTATTGGTATCTGGAGAACGTTTCTTTCAATCCACCCCAATTGTAACACAAAATTACTTCAAAAATTGTCGATTTGATAGATGGAGTCCCAATAGTTGTTCACTGAATTGTTTTAGAAGATGAGTGGGAAATTGTTTGGTGAATTGCGACCAGATTGGGTTTAAAATAAAGCATGGGCAACCAAAGACTTTAAAAATGAGATCAGTGGTTTAATATTGAATATAATTTCATAGGAAGTATTTTGATGCCTAGGGTTAATCAAAACTCTGTTTTGAACAGAGCATGCAATATTAATGGCTTCTGCCCAAAAGGAGAAAGGAAGAGCAGTATCTGCAAACATAGTTCTTGCAGCTTCAACAAGGGTTCTATTTTCCTTTCTATGACCTCATTTTGTTCATGTGTCCTTGGAACACTGAATTTTCTCAATATTCCTTTGGACACATAAAACTCATCTAACTCCTGATTTCTAAACTCTGTTCCATTATCACTTCTGAAGACATTTACGGGCTGATCATATTGTAAGTCCCAAAACATCCCAAGATATCACTCAAAGGTTTAATCAAACGCGGAATATAAGATCAAACCACAAGAACAAAAAGAAAATATATTATTACCAAACTTTGTGCCGCTGCTTCGATCGCACACGGTTTCAACGAGCCGTCTGGTACGATCTCTAAGAAGATTGCACACGCTCTCTAGGAACGTCTGGTACAATCTCTAAGAACCTTGCACACAATCTCTAGGATTATCTAGTACAAGGTTCTCCACAGGGGATTACATGATTACAAAAATGAGAGAGCCTCTAACAATAAACTAGTCATGACAATATATAGGAGCCTCTAACCAATTGGCCCACATGGCCTAGCCCAAACCCAAGTCCTAATCTAAACCCAATAAACATAAACTTGTACAATAAAGATAAGCGTAAAACTATATAATTTCTGGGCCTTACAATATCCCCCTAGTTTTATGCTATCTTTATTATGACTTAGAAAAATAATATCTTCAGCTGTTATAATCTTCAATCTTGGCTCTTTTCTTTTAGTGATACAGTAGTAAACATGCCCACTCTCTATAATCCTTCCGGTCCAAAAACTCAATCAGCCCATAAGACCTTATGAACCAAAGATCTCCCTTTTGACGAACATACATCCCCCAAAACTGTGCAAATCCTTCTTCTTGTTCTTCGAGTGATATCAAAACCGAGCCCTTGAATGGCTTCAATGGCTCTGATACCACTTGTAAGTCCCAAAACATCCCAAGATATCACTCAAAGGTTTAATCAAACGCGGAATATAAGATCAAACCACAAGAACAAAAAGAAAATATATTATTACCAAACTTTGTGCCGCTGCTTCGATCTGTAACACCTCGAAAATTCACGTCCTATAATGTGTTGACACGTGTCATAAAGTTTGAACGTGTGAAAGAATGTTATAAAAGGACTAAAGTTGACAAACATGGAAAGTATGAGATTTTACGGATTCTAAGTGTCAACAGTGAATAAATATACTTCATAATAACCCTACATGATGTTCATAACATCAAACGAATAAATCATGGATCATACGAAGCTAAAAGTGAGAGATTACAAACTACAGGGGTTAAATGTGTCAACATGTCAAAGATATACCTCTGAGTGACCTTTTAACAAACCCGAAGCTTTGTAAATATAAATTATGCTCACTAGAATGCACGATTAAAATTTCATAAAGTTTCATTATCGTATGAGAAAGTTATGATCAAATTCGTGTACGAGGGGTTAAAGTGTTAACGTTGAAAGTTAAGGCTTTTCGGGTTAACCGGAAGTGTCCAGGGACTTGGCAAAGTGAGTATAAGTCATAAAGCCCTTGTATGTAAATAATAAGGGGTCAAAATGCAAGAATTAAGCTTAGTTGACCTTTCAGAGTACCAAGAGCCAGGGATGCAAACTGAAAAATGGAAAATTTGCCCTTTGGTTAAGCTTACGGACCGTAACCTTGTGGACCTTACGGTCCGTAAGGTAGCTGCCAGCATCAGAAAACCTTCTGCAGCCTGTTATGCGCGAATGTGACCCATTTGGCCGGTTTTTCTTGCATGAGAAGGACCCTTAGACTTCCCTAGGCACTAGTGACAAGTGTTGGATGATTGTGGAGAGTTGTAGACCTTGTTGTCAATGAATTGTGGTGATCTAAACACTATATAAACCCATTAAGCTTGCAAACATTCACATTCCCATTTCTGATCATTGTGGAGCTTCCAAACTGATTGCAAGACCTCCCTAATCATCATTAGACACTTTGTAAGTTGCTAATCCCTTCTAAATTAATCCTAGCTTAGTATTTAGCTTAAAAGTCAAACCGACGTAACTACGGTTTGACTTCGCGATTAATTATTGATAGCTCAGTCGTATCGCGAATTGAAAGTACCGTTAGATAGGTAATGATATGGGTATTAAACCCTTATAAGGGCACGTATCGATTCCAGACCTAACTAGGTCGTTTGTCGGGTCAAACGTTGACCGAAAAAGTCAACAGAATTACAAAATGCGATTTAATGCACGATTAGCAATCCGCGAGGCGTGTAACCTGTTTTAAACTTAATATAACTTGGTAATAAGTATAAAAACTTGTCTACGCTTGTCCGACTCGACAAATTTCTGTTTAAACCCGGTTCGGAACCGAAAGACGCAAAACTTTGACTTTTGCATTGACTTCGGTTCTGACCCGTTTTAATTTGATTCGGTATTGCCTTAGTGCTTCATTGGGGTTGGGTTACATGATAGTATAAGTCTCGGTACTTGTTTCGTTGATTATCCGATGCATGTACACGTTTCCGTTAATCGCTTAAATTGGACCATAATGCCCTTATGACCTTACAACGAGAACTTTGAAAATGTGGAAGTACAATAATCTTAGTTACTGATTACTTCAGTCCCAAACATCAGGGTTACGTTAAATCCCTTTTATAGTCGTTAAAATGACCAAAATACCCCTACGGGGCATAATTAAACATTTAACTCGTTTTGGGCATTATGGAAGGTATCTTAAAGATATCACAACATATTTAAAGCGTATTAACTTAGGAAACCTGTTCGCGACCTATTCGGTTACCCGTTATGCGTTATTCGCGTTCGGATCGGTTTATATAACTAGTTTATATAAGTTAGCCGAAACGGGTCAAACCTTATCGGTTTTATCTCAAAATCCAGAATGTGTTTAGTTTACCCATATTATACAAGTCTCCAAACTTGTCGGGTCCAAATCACATTCTATTCCGGTCTTCGCTTAATCGTGCGTAAGAACCGTATATTCCCTTAAGACTAACCGGTCTAAGCTTAGGCTTAATTAAAGACCCGTTAGCATTCTAATTAATTACTTACACCATCATTCCAGACTAGAGCTTTCCGGTAAATTGTACCTACGCTTACTTAAGTGACTACGGCTGAGTTATTAGATTCTTGCTATTTAAGACAGGAGCTAGCTCAGGTAAATACTCTTAACTTATTTTCCCTATTACGGGCTTGGGATACGGTAAAATAAATACCGCATGTTCAGGTATGGGATTCAAAGACCAATGAGTCGGAAAATCTGAATAACCTGTTTTAATTCGTATTGCTTGACTGAAACATTGGGGATTAATGCGACCGTGTCCTGGATATCCTTGACTCATTAAATTGCAATGGCCACGACTTAAGCACGGGGTGTAGGCATACACCTGACAGATGCTATATGCTAAATAATAATCATACCCAATAAGGGATTCCCAATAAGGGAATAGTGGTGAGTCGGTTAATCATGATCCGGCATAGATTCGGGCCCCGTATGTAGAGCAAGTTATGTAAAACTGATAACATGAGATATAGTTTATCCCAAAGCATAAAAAGATTAATTTTGCCTCTGTGCATTTTAATCAATGTGTCAAATTATTTTGTGCCTGGTGCATTCAAATCAATTTTATTAAACTCTTTTCAAATGAGTCGGTTGAGTGTATTTACCAGTGAAAACTGACGTATTTTCAAAAGTCTAAGTGACAGGTACAAGTACGTAATAGGCTGGAAGCGGCTCAGGACGTTAATAAGGAATCTTGCAAGTTCTAGGCGTCTAAAGTCTGTTGAACAAATGATATGTTATAAGATTCGCCTGTGGATCCTTTACTTTCCGTTGTAATACTGGATATTACTTTATATTCGGATTGTAATATAAATTATCTTTTGCTTCCGCTGTGCATTTATATATTGTGTTGTTTGACCATGATGTTGCCAACCACGTCACGATACTCCCCCACCGGGCCCACCGGTGACACGTGGAAAAATCGGGGTGTGACAGGTTGGTATCAGAGCCAACACTGAGTGAATTAAACACTAGCCTTTTGTGTTTAATCTCAGTTACACAATTGCACATATCTAAACTTCTGAGTCTAGACTTAACTTAGGAATATTCTCAATCCTAATCTAGAATTTTTGCTTCCAAATTTTTATTGGATACGTCGCCAAGCGAAGAAGCCGTAATAGGAATTCTCCACGTCTGGAGCCTTGAAATGCTGAGCTTCGTACCGCGACCAGGATGAAACGTGCAACCAAGGAGAAAGCATTCAGGAATTGAATGAAGAAGAAACTCCTTTGCTGAAGATCGTTTCCTCAATAGTCCTTATAAGGACATATTTATCTTTTCAGTCCCTTCGAGGACAACATTATTCTTTTCAAGTCCCGCTTAGGGCAACTTTATACTTTTATTTTTATAGTGGAATGATTAAGTTTAAACTTTCATTCTAAACATGAAATAAGAAATAAATGAAAAATAACATTCTTTTTATAAGATCTACCATTATAATAAAATGGCAAAATCTAAAAGGACAAGACCTAGCTTCGGGTCATATAAAGACCTGGCCAAGATAGTAAGACCTGTTTAAAAGATTCGTATCCCAGTTAACATCTGAAAACATGTTAACACTCCCGGCAGATGTGATTCGTTGGAAATCACACACGTTATTAAGGATTCTTCAAAAGATTCCTAACCCAGTTTAATGATCTCTGAATCCTGGGTTTACATCATCAATTAAGATGATCATATTTTAACCATACGTGGTAATATAGTGCCTACGGGCCTTGCTCATTTCTACATGAGCCAAAATACAGTGGTAGCTATGACTCCCTGTCAGAAAAAGGTAATGAACTAGGTTCAAACCTCAAGGCTTTGTTTCTCTGAAATCCTAGCTTATAATTTATAAATGTCCTTGTGACTAGGCCTTTGTGCCACCTTAATATCCGTAATGTTTTATAACTAGGATAAATTATAATGCCTCGATTCTCAGAAATCATGACTTATAAAGTAAACTTGTCTACTCGACTAGGCCATTTGTGCTATTACTAACTTATAAATTAGGATTTATGATAAAAATCCTGAATAAAATAAATATTATTCCTTTTCTGTTAAGTATATGTATTAAAAGAGAATCTCAAAAGGTTTGACCTAGCTTGAATGTCATTGAAGACCTAGCTAAGATGGTAAAACCTGTTTAGAAGAGATTCAGATCCTGATTAACACTTGAAAACGTGTTAACACTCCCGACAACAGTGATGCGATAAAATCACGCTTGTCATCTCTATATTAGGAACTTCCAAACCCCTTATTTGGCCTATATAATCAATAGGAATCATGGCTAATAAACGTCGAACATGATGTACACATCTAAACATCCACCTGGGATGTATACCTACGGGCAAAGATGCATACATGAAAACGATAGTTTTATTTCATAACTTCTTGTCAAGACAATGAATTATGGAATTTTCTGATCCAAATGAATCGTTGATTATGTTTTAAAATTTCCCTACTGACAAGGCCTCTGTGCCATCAAAAAGTCCTTTGGACAAGCCCTTATACTATATAAAATGTCGGTACGACATTGACAGTCGTGACGTATGTCCCCTGTCTAATAAATATGAAGGATTATATTCCGTTTAAACGCCAAAGATGGTTTATTTAAAAACCTAGGCTAAGCATAATCAAATAAATTTAATACTATCTATTGGTCCATATGGTTGAGTTACACCATGGCTATTTAATCGTCAAGTTCGACAATTCGCTATATAATTAAACAAATTATTACTACTTGGTTAGTTAGCCTTCAAAGCTTCACCACGGCTGACTCCTCTGGGGCTCACAATCATCCAGTTAGTCAGAATGATGTACATTGACTAGCCTTTGTGGCAAAATAAATTATCTTCCAAAAAGATGACGGCTGTAGTTTTTGACTCTCTGTCCAAAGGTGAAGAACTATGTTCGAACCTTAAGATCTCTGATCCAATAAGATTGCGGCTTATATATTAATGCCTTAAGTGCCATATTTTGTATGTCCTTTGTGACAAGGCCTTCGGGCCTATGATTATTAATGTCCTTCATGACAAGCCTTCCAACTATCTAAAGATTGTCGTTATGACAAGGACAGTTGTGACATTGTGATCCCCAGTCAAAAGGTAATGGACTCGGTCCAAACCATAAACACAATTGATGGTCCTTTTTGACCTAGGCTAAATATAACTGACATACTTTCTAGTAGCATACTATAAGGAAGTTATAAACCTAACAGCCATTATGGTTTAATAATACCATGACTTTATAAATCATCCATTACGATGATTCCATAATAACTTGCATCTAAGCATATGTTATTTTTGGTGTTTAGTACCAAAGCTCCAGAATGGAGGTTTCCGACGAAGCACACAGCAATACGACGGCTAAAAACAAGGATGCAAATATAAATATAAATGTTAATGGCACTACCCTTCAGGCCTTGATTAGCGCAGCAATTAGTGAAGTTGTGGATAAGGTCCTTGAGAACAAAAAGGAACCGAGTGTCACTCACTCAAAGATCCATACGGAAACACATACATCAGCTCGTAAGGAGAGCTCCGTTCACTCTTCAGATGAAAAGAGCGAACCTCAGGAGTTAGTACTCTATGATAAGCCCCATTCAACTGAAGGCGGGTGCACCTACAAATATTTCGTCTCATGCAAACCCAGAGATTTCAATGGCGAAAAAGGAGCAATTGATGCTATGGAATGGCTTGAGGAAATGGAAACTGTTGTGGACATCAGCGATTGTGCTGATAAGGACGTAGTAAAATTTGTTTCACAATCTTTCAAGGGAGAGGCTCTTGTATGGTGGAGGGCCATGATGCAGTCCACGGGGAAAATTTCCCTATACAGTATGGGATGGTCCAAGTTTGTGGATCTTATCAAAGAGAACTACTGTCCACAACACGAAGTGGAAAAGGTGGAGACAGATTTTCTGACTCTCACAATGAAAAACCTAAATTGTCAGCAATATGTTACCGACTTCAACTCCCTATCTAGACTGGTACCCTATTTAATTACCCCGGAACCAAAACGCATTGCGCGTTTCATCGGTGGTTTGGCACCAGAAATAAAAGGGAATGTTAAAGCTTCAAGGCCAATCAACTATAGATCAGCTGTAGATCTATCCTTGTCTCTCACTCTAGATATAGTGAGACAAAAGTCGATCGAGAATGAAACTAATGAGAAAAGACAAAGGGAGGAGGATGACTCTCAGAATCCTAAGAAGAGCAAATCCAAGCTCAACAATAACCAACAGGATTCCAACAAAAAGCCTACATGCAAAACCTGCAAAAGAAGACATTGGGGGCAGTGTCGATTAAACCAAAAGATAAAGCAATGTGGCATCTGTAAAAGAGCTGGCCACCAGTCCCACGAATGTAGGGACATGAAGGATGCAAACTGTTTCAGCTGTGGCGAAAAGGGGCACATCAGTACTAATTGCCCTAAGGCTGCCAAGAAAGGAGCAGCTAAGTCTGGGAAGGATAAGAAAGGAACCGCCTGGACTACCGGTTGAATACCAGAGACAGTCCACATCGATAATAGCATTAGGTACGTCCCTTACCATTTAGCATTTATAGTGTCTTCTAAGTATTTTTACATTGATGCAAGGGATAATAAACCTTTAGCAAACCATAAGCTTAGCAAACTCTTGATTACATTCATAAGAACTCCATATATTAAATGTGAGGTATAACTTATCAATGGAATCCATAATGACCATCTCTCCCATCCTCGAAGATAATCCTTTCATAAGAATCTGGAATACTCTTCCTCAGAAAGAGTACGACAATACATATTATTTTATTTTATTATTTTCTCATTGTTTTCTATCGCCTGCGAATGCCAAACTATGTTTGATAAAAGTGCCATATGAGAATTGGCGTATCCTAGTGTGTCCCATAGATTGCTTCCATGCCTGATCAGTATGGAGGTTTAATGCATGGAACCCTAAGATATCCCAATGATCATATTGTACTAAAGTCGACTAGTAGTATTCAAAGAAGATATCCAAAAATGGAATTTTTTTTTCCAAGTAAATGTTCCCGATTAAGGAATTCGGGGACTTATAACATAAAGGTGTCACTCGTTTGACACGAATAATGATGGATGAACTGGAGCCTGAGATATAGAAAATCTCTGTAGCCTCCTTGTATTTTAATTATCTTCTCAAAAGATATCCCCGCCTACCTCCTAGAAGACAGGTAAAAATTAAGATTTGTCGCCCGCCGTGGGCTGGAGTATTGTGAAAACTCCATATTAATTATGGAATAATCGAAACCTTGATTAAATAGGTTTTAAAACAAAGGCACATAAAGCCTGACTCAATATTCTGAGGGTTTTATGTTATTAAATAAGAAAGACGGTTCATATTGCTTATGCATACATGCCGCAACCCTAAATAGGCAACGATTAAGAATTTACCATCAGCTGCCCAGAATAGTCGAATTGTTCGACTAACGGCAAGGATTAGCTATTCCCTAAGATTTGTTAAGCAGTGGTTGAAATAACCATCTCACCTTAAGATAAGCGTTTCTATAAAAGCTGATAAATAAGTATCAAGGCTGCCCCTTTAGGAGACCTTGTATAAATGGAAAATTAAACAATCTATTGATTAGGACAATAGATGGGTAAGTCCAATTAACTGGATCTGAAAGTTGCGTTGGAAGCAACGAACAAGATCATGCAAATTCCTAACCATCTGTAAGTTGCCATTATTAGGCAGAAGAGTTACGCTGATCCTAAGCGTAAGGATTTTCACTTCGAAGTATTTGACAAAGTCCTACTTAAGGTGTCACCCTGGAAGGGAGTGAGGCGGTTGGTAAGAAAGGCAAGCTAAATCCGAGATACATAGGACCTTTCGAGGTTATCGAACGTGTAGGGTCAGTTGCCTATAAGTTAAACTTACTTGAAGAGCTCAGTGGAATTCACAAGGTGTTCCACATCTGCAATCTGAAGAAGTGCTTCGCTGATGAATCACTGGTTATACCGCATACAGAAGTGCATATAGATGAGAGCTTGAAGTTTGTGGAAAAACCCTTGTCGATTGAGGATCGACGGGTTAAGAAGCTTCGAAGGAAGCATGTACCTATTGTTAAGGTCAAATGGGATGCCCGTAGTGGTCCCGAATTCACGTGGGAGGTTGAATCCACGACGAAAGAAAAGTACCCTTACTTATTTCAGTAAATCTCGGGTCGAGATTTATTTTAAGGGGGTGAGGATGTAACACCTCGAAAATTCACGTCCTATAATGTGTTGACACGTGTCATAAAGTTTGAACGTGTGAAAGAATGTTATAAAAGGACTAAAGTTGACAAACATGGAAAGTATGAGATTTTACGGATTCTAAGTGTCAACAGTGAATAAATATACTTCATAATAACCCTACATGATGTTCATAACATCAAACGAATAAATCATGGATCATACGAAGCTAAAAGTGAGAGATTACAAACTACAGGGGTTAAATGTGTCAACATGTCAAAGATATACCTCTGAGTGACCTTTTAACAAACCCGAAGCTTTGTAAATATAAATTATGCTCACTAGAATGCACGATTAAAATTTCATAAAGTTTCGTTATCGTATGAGAAAGTTATGATCAAATTCGTGTACGAGGGGTTAAAGTGTTAACGTTGAAAGTTAAGGCTTTTCGGGTTAACCGGAAGTGTCCAGGGACTTGGCAAAGTGAGTATAAGTCATAAAGCCCTTGTATGTAAATAATAAGGGGTCAAAATGCAAGAATTAAGCTTAGTTGACCTTTCAGAGTACCAAGAGCCAGGGATGCAAACTGAAAAATGGAAAATTTGCCCTTTGGTTAAGCTTACGGACCGTAACCTTGTGGACCTTACGGTCCGTAAGGTAGCTGCCAGCATCAGAAAACCTTCTGCAGCCTGTTATGCGCGAATGTGACCCATTTGGCCGGTTTTTCTTGCATGAGAAGGACCCTTAGACTTCCCTAGGCACTAGTGACAAGTGTTGGATGATTGTGGAGAGTTGTAGACCTTGTTGTCAATGAATTGTGGTGATCTAAACACTATATAAACCCATTAAGCTTGCAAACATTCACATTCCCATTTCTGATCATTGTGGAGCTTCCAAACTGATTGCAAGACCTCCCTAATCATCATTAGACACTTTGTAAGTTGCTAATCCCTTCTAAATTAATCCTAGCTTAGTATTTAGCTTAAAAGTCAAACCGACGTAACTACGGTTTGACTTCGCGATTAATTATTGATAGCTCAGTCGTATCGCGAATTGAAAGTACCGTTAGATAGGTAATGATATGGGTATTAAACCCTTATAAGGGCACGTATCGATTCCAGACCTAACTAGGTCGTTTGTCGGGTCAAACGTTGACCGAAAAAGTCAACAGAATTACAAAATGCGATTTAATGCACGATTAGCAATCCGCGAGGCGTGTAACCTGTTTTAAACTTAATATAACTTGGTAATAAGTATAAAAACTTGTCTACGCTTGTCCGACTCGACAAATTTCTGTTTAAACCCGGTTCGGAACCGAAAGACGCAAAACTTTGACTTTTGCATTGACTTCGGTTCTGACCCGTTTTAATTTGATTCGGTATTGCCTTAGTGCTTCATTGGGGTTGGGTTACATGATAGTATAAGTCTCGGTACTTGTTTCGTTGATTATCCGATGCATGTACACGTTTCCGTTAATCGCTTAAATTGGACCATAATGCCCTTATGACCTTACAACGAGAACTTTGAAAATGTGGAAGTACAATAATCTTAGTTACTGATTACTTCAGTCCCAAACATCAGGGTTACGTTAAATCCCTTTTATAGTCGTTAAAATGACCAAAATACCCCTACGGGGCATAATTAAACATTTAACTCGTTTTGGGCATTATGGAAGGTATCTTAAAGATATCACAACATATTTAAAGCGTATTAACTTAGGAAACCTGTTCGCGACCTATTCGGTTACCCGTTATGCGTTATTCGCGTTCGGATCGGTTTATATAACTAGTTTATATAAGTTAGCCGAAACGGGTCAAACCTTATCGGTTTTATCTCAAAATCCAGAATGTGTTTAGTTTACCCATATTATACAAGTCTCCAAACTTGTCGGGTCCAAATCACATTCTATTCCGGTCTTCGCTTAATCGTGCGTAAGAACCGTATATTCCCTTAAGACTAACCGGTCTAAGCTTAGGCTTAATTAAAGACCCGTTAGCATTCTAATTAATTACTTACACCATCATTCCAGACTAGAGCTTTCCGGTAAATTGTACCTACGCTTACTTAAGTGACTACGGCTGAGTTATTAGATTCTTGCTATTTAAGACAGGAGCTAGCTCAGGTAAATACTCTTAACTTATTTTCCCTATTACGGGCTTGGGATACGGTAAAATAAATACCGCATGTTCAGGTATGGGATTCAAAGACCAATGAGTCGAAAAATCTGAATAACCTGTTTTAATTCGTATTGCTTGACTGAAACATTGGGGATTAATGCGACCGTGTCCTGGATATCCTTGACTCATTAAATTGCAATGGCCACGACTTAAGCACGGGGTGTAGGCATACACCTGACAGATGCTATATGCTAAATAATAATCATACCCAATAAGGGATTCCCAATAAGGGAATAGTGGTGAGTCGGTTAATCATGATCCGGCATAGATTCGGGCCCCGTATGTAGAGCAAGTTATGTAAAACTGATAACATGAGATATAGTTTATCCCAAAGCATAAAAAGATTAATTTTGCCTCTGTGCATTTTAATCAATGTGTCAAATTATTTTGTGCCTGGTGCATTCAAATCAATTTTATTAAACTCTTTTCAAATGAGTCGGTTGAGTGTATTTACCAGTGAAAACTGACGTATTTTCAAAAGTCTAAGTGACAGGTACAAGTACGTAATAGGCTGGAAGCGGCTCAGGACGTTAATAAGGAATCTTGCAAGTTCTAGGCGTCTAAAGTCTGTTGAACAAATGATATGTTATAAGATTCGCCTGTGGATCCTTTACTTTCCGTTGTAATACTGGATATTACTTTATATTCGGATTGTAATATAAATTATCTTTTGCTTCCGCTGTGCATTTATATATTGTGTTGTTTGACCATGATGTTGCCAACCACGTCACGATACTCCCCCACCGGGCCCACCGGTGACACGTGGAAAAATCGGGGTGTGACACGATCGCACACGGTTTCAACGAGCCGTCTGGTACGATCTCTAAGAAGATTGCACACGCTCTCTAGGAACGTCTGGTACAATCTCTAAGAACCTTGCACACAATCTCTAGGATTATCTGGTACAAGGTTCTCCACAGGGGATTACATGATTACAAAAATGAGAGAGCCTCTAACAATAAACTAGACATGATAATATATAGGAGCCTCTAACCAATTGGCCCACATGGCCTAGCCCAAACCCAAGTCCTAATCTAAGCCCAATAAACATAAACTTGTACAATAAAGATAAGCGTAAAACTATATAATTTCTGGGCCTTACACATATTGTTTTTCAACTTTTGTGACAAGGTCCTTCAAGATACCTACAATCTCATCTCTAGAGTGTAAGAAGTAAGTCCATGTAAATCTAGAAAAATCATCAACTATAAATCCATGTGAAGCATATGTAAACGCTGGGTTGTTTTAGACTCATCAATTGATTTGTGTTACACCTTTTGTTACTTTCCTTTTAAACAGGAAATATAATGTTCATCGCATTTGAATTCTTTGGTTGGAAGACCTCTGACAAGATTTTGTCTTGACAGAGTGTTACTAGTTTGTAAATTAACATGTCCTAACCTCCTATGCCACAATTTTGTTTCTTTTGTAAATAAACAGACATTTGGCAGGGTTATTCTTTAACATGTCCACTACATATACATTGCCACAACTATGAGCAACATGTTGTGCAGTACTGTCAGCTATAATTTTGTAAATTTTTTCACCACTTCTAGCCCAACAATCTTAGAACTTTTCTTAGTGAAGAATGAGCCATATCCTTTATCGCTCATTTGTGAAACACTATGCAAGTGATACCTCAGATTGTCAATAGGATTAACATTTTCTAATTTTAGTATACCAGCTTGGACAGTTCCTGAACCTAACACCTTACCTTTTGAATCATTATCGAAGGATATATCACCTCATCCATGAGCAGAAAAGTTTAAGAGTAGGGCTTTACACAATGTCATGTTCCTTGAGCCTCCACTGTGCACATACCATAAACTATCAAAGCATGTAGAAGCTCATTGTACATCAATAATGAATTAGTTTTGGTGAGAATCCAAAGCCATATTGGCTTTGGTTAGGATCATTCCTTCCTAAGAGTCAACTTTTTGAGGATGGTGTTTTGTAGGATTGGTTTTTGAACCATTTCCATCAATTTTTGTTGGCAATTTGCAAGTGCTTGAATTTTGACACTTTGACCAACATATGTTTGACTATTGTTAATAAGTTGACTGTATCAATGCGGATGTCTATATAACCTTGATTTTTGAGGGATTTTAACATGCTCATCACACTGGTAAGGCATTCTGTGATAAGGTGGTTGCACATAGCCTCTTGGATATTTATTTGAGGAAGGGGCATCAGTGACTTGAATTTCTCTGTAAATAGGGTTTTGATTCAAGGCCCTGGTAACATGTGTTTAAATAGATTCAAATTTTACAAGAGTTGGTTGTTGTTCCCTTTTTGTAGGAACAATTCCTTAATCAATAGATGTTTAAGCTTTGAACTCATTTTTCTTGAAGTCATAATTATTAAGAAAATAACATTTTTCAGTCAAATGATTTTTCTTCCCACAAATGGTGCATTCTACTTTTGATTCACAAATACTATTTCCTTTGTTCATATCACAATCCTTGGTCACATGATTTTTATTCCCATAAATGGTGCATTGATGCTTTAACACCATCAACGTTTGTGAATTCCATTGGTTTGAAATTTTCAAGAACATCACACTCATCAGATGAAGTTGGTTTAAATTCATATGTTTTTATTTCAGAATTTGATGAGAAATCTTGTGGTTTTTCAAGACTAATCTTTTTACCATTTAGTTCAGTGATGTGATTCCTTGCCTACTTGAATTTGTTGGAATAACTTCAACCATTTCAGAATGAATGTGAATGTTTTCTTTGAACTTTTGATTATTAGGTTTTGTAAACCCAATTACAAATTTCACATTGCTCTTTGTCTATTTGTTGAGAAGCATCTCAAACCCAGCACATGATTCTACCCATTTCTCACAAGTGATTTGGGTAGACTCAAACTCCTTTTTACAACCTTGATATTTTTATATCATGGTTTAAAGCTGGTCATGGCTATTGGTTTCTTCATGTTTTAGTCTGCTAATTTCTTGGTCTTTTTCAGTGATTTTAGATTTAAATTACATGGTTATCTTTTCAACCTGATTTTCACTATCTAAGACCTTTTTCCTAAGATTTTCATTCACCTTTCTAATGTTAGCAAATGCAATAATACATTTATGAGAACATGATTCTTTAAGAATCTGAGGAGATACCTTAGTAGCAACCATTAATACACAATCACTTTCACTTTCACTGGGATTCCAGGGATCGTTGTTTATCACAACCTCCGCATCAACTTTTTCATAAACAAGTGTCTGTACTAAATTGACTACCTTCTCAACATCATCACTTAAATCTTTAGTCATGGTCACTTCTTCTTCAATCTCATTTTCTTCTTCAATAGATTCAAGTGCCATGAAACATAAATTCACAGGTTCCTCTACAAGTTTTGCCATAAGAGGAAAAATTTTCATCTGTGAGTTCTTCAGGCAAACTACTCCAGTCAACAAAGCCTTGAGTGAAGAAACTTTGTTGCTTGACCTCCACTGGTGCAGGGGTTGGAGTAGCTGGAGGTGCTTGAATTTTATGAAATTTTACTTGAACATATTGGAATTGAGGAACAGTAGTTTGGACATACTACATATGGTCATGGCTTAAAGATTGAGCAAAATGTGAAGTGTTTTGAACACTAGGTCCAGGGGTGCATAATTACTTGACTGACTTCTACACTCCCTAGATTGAGGTAAGAGTGTTGTTGATTTCTAGATTGAGGTCTTTAATTTAGATAGATTTTCATGGGTGCATAATTACTTGACTGACTTCTACACTACCTAGCAAAATGACCCAGTCTATTACACTTGTAACATATTATCTTGAATATATCCAACGCTACCCTTGACCTTCCATGTAGCCCTGGATACTTCCTACCAGTTCTTTTGCATAAGTTATTTGTTCTAACACTATGTACCGCTAATTGATGCAAAATATCCATTTCCTCTAAGTTAGTGGGATCAATATGCTGTAAATCATTAAGAACAAAAGACAGGTTATCATGTTTTTAACCATCACCATTTGCTATAAAAGCAAAGTTTAGAGAGAATTGATCAGAGTTAATTCTAGTGGATATGTCAATGATATGATCATAACCCTGATCATATACTGTTCCAGATCATGATTCTTCTTGACTCAAAAGTGTTTTTTTGCCAAAGAGATAATCATCAGACACTTTCCAGGTGCATGGAGATTCTTTTTTTGGATAAGTTCTCTTTCAAAGGTTAAGAGCTTACCGTGAAGTTGAGTCAAGGTCATGTCCTTGACTCCTTGTGTTGTCTCATGACAATAGAAATAGTGTCCCATTTTTCAGGTAATGACCTAATCAAACAATTGAATCTCTCAAATTATTGAGTCAATGTTTCTTCCTTTACATGACTAAAAGTCTCATACTGTTGGTTGAGAATTTCACGGTTGTTTTCAATTATATCCCCTGTTCCACCAAATTGTTCTTTTAAAGCATCGCATAAATACTTTGCACTATTGTAATGTAATAATCCATCATAGATTTCATTTAGTAGAGCCATAACAACAATACTGAATGTTTTTGCATCTAACTCAAATTTTTGAGAATCTTGCTCCGAATAGTTTTCTGGTTTCTTTGACTCTTCAACTTTTGGGTCTTCGGTACTTGGTACCAACAGATCATATGGTCCGAATATAGCGGACTTCCAACATCAAGTGTTTTGTTGAGCTAGAAGACGTGTCATTCGACGTTGCTAGATATTATATTCAGACCTGACAAGCAACAGAGGCTTGTTACTGAAACTAGTGTTATGAGGATCGTGATTATTCATAGACATCCTTTTGATCTTTTTAAAAACAAAGTGTGTTCAAAAACATTAATGAAATTGATACTTTAACTTAGTAATTCGATCCAACGAACAAGTTGGAAATCAATTATGTGAGTTGATCTGTCTGTATTATATTTATCGTTAAATCAAATTTAATGTGATCTAGCTCTGATACCAATTGTTAGGATCCGATTTTGTATTGTGTGTGTTTATAATGAAACAGTGAAGAGTTATGAATTGATCTCTAATAGGTGATATCTATTTATAGTAAGTACAAAATTCCTGGGTCCACCAATGAGTGTTTTCAATTATAATTAAATGATTACGATTACAAGATATGACTATCACTCTCTCTCAGCCTGATCACTAATATCTATTCCTACAAATGGAATGTGTGAAAGTTAGGAATAGATCTCTAACAGGTGATATCTATTTATAGTAAGTACAAACATCTGTTAGTCACAAGGGCTGATATTACCCTGAGAGTGACATCTAACATTCCTAACTGAGAAGATTCTAAGATGTTAGAAACATCTAATCATCCCAACATCTGTTCTAAGACACTCAACAACTGTTTTACAGACTCAATTGTAGTTCTAATATATGTTGTGGCAAACCTCTGTTTGTTGATACTAAATATCTGTTTAGGCCTAAACAGATGTTTAGTCTTCTCATCGGTGCTTTATTTTTCATCAGAGCTTTAACCTCTAACAAAACTTCTTTCTCCTCTAGCAGAGCTTTCAAGTCTTCAAACAGATCCTTCTGGTCTTCAATAGATCTTTTGTTAGTATTCAAGATTCACTATCTTTGGGAGTTGATCTTCATACCTTGATTTATTGTTGATCAGATTAGTATATTTTGGCTTTTGCAATCATTTGTTCTTTTATAGGTTCAACCTGCTGGTACTCGTGCCGATTTTACTATTTAGTACCCGTACGAGTGCTAAAAAACAAAGTGGTTATAAAGCGGGTATCATACCAAAATACCCATATTGTACCAATATATTTGGTACCTAGTTTTCTTCAAACTCGGTACCAGTATTTTCGGTACTGATACGGTTACGCATACCGTACCAATCACATCCATAATTTATTGTTAGCTCTTCCCCAACCGCATTCGTGGTTTCACAAATAGGGTGAGTTATTATTTTAAATATGTTTCGTTTGTCTTCCTAATCCATCATACTTTGGGGATGTTTAAGTTAACTTAATTTAGAGGGTTTATCAATAATC
Organism: Helianthus tuberosus; assembly: GCA_030545235.1. Taxonomy (NCBI): domain Eukaryota; kingdom Viridiplantae; phylum Streptophyta; class Magnoliopsida; order Asterales; family Asteraceae; genus Helianthus; species Helianthus tuberosus. The sequence continues at coordinate 113,081,212 of CM060378.1, forward strand.
TTACCAATAAAAATAATGCTCATCAAACATACCTTCAAGATATAAACATGCTTTAATTTGTAAACATGAGTTTTGTTTGATAACAAACCCAAACTCCCCATTATTAAGCTAGTTTTATAAACTTGAGATATTCTTATCCAAGGTTTAGGATCAAATACAAAGACTCATTAAAATAAGAAGTATACAAAGTCTCATAAAAAAAACCCACTACAAAAAAAACAAAAAACAAAAAAATCCTAAACACCCACCACCACCCAAAAACATAAACCTCCCCCCCCCACCTACCCCCCAATTTTTTTTTGGTGACGAAAAGTATCGATCTTTTTCGTTTTTGGGTAGTGGTGGGGTGGGGGTGGGTGTTTAGGTTTTGGGTAGTCGTGTAGTGGTCTTAGGTTTTAGAGTCTTGGTCACCTCTCACTCTATAATGCGTTCTTAAACTTCTTATTTTTAAGAGTTTTTGTAGAATAATTTAACCCTCTTATCCTATGGATATTTTCTTTTCCGCTAAATTGTTTGGGTGATAGAATTTATGACTTGATGAAACAATGGTTAACCAGGTAGGTTAACTCACTGGTCTCGTTAAGAGGGTTAATCCCTTCTTTCTGAGGATCGCCGGCTGGATCGTCTGGTGGTGGGTTTCCTGCACAAGGAAAAAAACTGTGACTCGCAACAAGGAGGATGACGTGGGGGGGGGGGTGCTCCTTGTTACCACTCTCTGGCGTGAGAATCAGTAGTTTGCTTGGGAAGCAAAGTGTGATAGTAGTAGTATTGAGAGAGTTGAGAAGTGATACCTCAAACCTGGCTTGGGGTCAGTATTTATAGCCGAGGAGTGGAGGAGGGTAGTTGAGTAGCTAGCCTGACATCGCACAGCTATTTGCAGGTGTGTCAGACCTGTCGGATACTGTGGTGATGCCACGTCCTGCTGTGGTGTCAGACTGTTGTATACACGTGGGCCGGTAGGCGACTGTTCCCAGTGCCACTTGCACTGTGGTGTCAGACCCACTTGCCTTGTAGGCAGGATGCGGTGCCAAGCCGCATCGCTGCTTGCGGTCATTGATGTTGTTCCCGCGTTGGTTGTTCCATCCATGATTTACGCGGGATGCGGTGTTATGCCGCATTGCCTTCTGAGTGACTGTTACTGTTGTCCAGATCCCTTGTCGTGACGAAAATGTTCATAGGATGCGGTGCGGGGCCGCATCGCTATGCGTTACATTAGTTTCCGTCCTTAAGGTAAGTCTTCTCATCACTGGACAGATTGGACCGCTGTGTTCGCGTGTGCCCACGCGGACACAGGTGAGTTTATTGCTGTTGGAGGTTTTTGATGAGGGTAATGGTCATTCGCGGTCATGCTGACGCGAGATCTAGGACCATACCCCTTCAAGTCCCCCCAGTCTAGTGTTCCTTCCGTATGCAAGTTGCATGTGGGAGGGATACTGGACTATGTTGTCTAGAAGGTTAAATATGGGCTATGCAGATGGCTCCTTCTTTCAGTAAGTAGTAGGTCTTTCGAGTGGATTGTTCCTTCCTTCGAGAAGGGTGTCTGGTGAGCAAGTTCCGTGTGATGCGGAATTCTTAGCCAAGGACTTGACTCTTAGTCTACCTTTTCTTGATGTCACCAGCCACCTGTTGTTGTTTCGAACCAACCTTTAAGACGGTGACTGAAGGTGTTAGCAGGGTTCGAACCAACCTCTAAGATCGTGACTGAAGATGTACGTCTTCGTCAGTCTAGTTGTAACCTCTGCGTCAGCTAGTGCAAAGTTGTAAGTACTTTGCTCAAGCTCTATGTTCAGCAACTGGACATGCAATGATGATCCCTGTTTTGTGGGGTATTCGTGTTTTCCAGTTAAGCTTTCTAGTAACCGCACGTCCTCTGCGGTTTATCTCTCAAGTAACCGCACGTCCTCTGAGGCTTAGCTCTCTAGTAACCGCACGTCCTTTGCGGTTACCTCGTTGCCGTACCTTGTTGGCCATGTTTGTATGAGGAACATGGGGTAGTTGCGCCATTTGTTGGCCGTGTTTGGTCGAACGATGTGAATCTGAACTATGGGCAGATAAACATGGTCATAGGCAGGGTTGTGCCCACCATTGTTTATTCTATGCGGTTCATAGGTGGGTAACTAGTCATAAGCAGACTTGTTACCTCTGTTCTGGAGCTACTTTCCTTCATGCTTTGGTGGAAAGTAGCTTTTCTTTAAGTGGTGTTGTCGGAGGAGATCACCTTGGATACTTGGGAAGTTGGTTGAAACTCTTCCGCATTCGTTTTGTAGCCACTTTCCTTAATGCTTAGTTGAAAAGCAGTTTTCCTTGAAGTAGCTTTGCTCCTCCGCATGGTGCTTTAGTTGTGGCTCTTCCGTAGCTACCGTTCGCATAGTTGCGGTTTGTAGTAACTACTCACGAGTTGTTGCGGTTTGCAGCAAAGAACTCGCTTCTAGAAGTCTTGTAGGCTGGATGTAGCTCTTGAAGGTTCAGGGTACAGGGGTGCTGATGTGCGGTTGCTCAGCACACTTGTCCGTTTCCTTAAGGAGAAGCGGTTTGCGTTCCCTCCGTGGTTTTGAACCGGAAATGAGGGGTTTGAAGCTTGAAGAAGCTTACATGGAGTGCGGTTTACCGCATCCTGAGAAGCGGTTTTCGCAGTCCAAAGAACCATGCTGGTTCTGAGTATCTGACGCACCCGTGCGGGTTGATGAGTGTCATCTCTGCATATTCCACGTGCCCGTGGGTATGTGCGGTTATTGTTTATACCCCCTTATATAATTTAAAGATATATATTTTTGCCTTTTTTGAGGGGTATGTAAAAAACGACATGCGGTATGGGTTATGGTGCGGTAAACCAGAAAAACCGCATGCCGCTTAAGTTTGGATAATGTTTGTCGCTTTTGTTTGTCTACGTGGCTGATGGCACGTGTGGGTTGTTGAAAGTTGGTAGGGATCTGACATGTGATGATCTGAAAGGACGTTTGCATTGACCGAGGTCATAACTGCACTGTAGCAAGTAGTGTAAAGGTCTCTTCTATCAGGCGCGTGGGCGGCCACGCGCGCGTGATAACCGTCAGCTGAAAAACCGCTGAACACGTGGCGATACGTCAGTGGCCCTTTTTGAACGTGGTAAGTCGTTTTACTGCATCGCATTAATTGCGACGAGTATATAAGGGGAAAGCGTTTGGTTTCTCCTTACTTTGTTCAAATTTCAAAAATTTCTCCGGTGAAAAAGAGTGTTATCTTTGTCTTCTCCGATCAAACTGTCTGTATTTCCGGCGATTTTCGGAGTCTTTGTGCAACTCAATCCTTCTCTTCTTCATATTTCTGATGGCTGAACCATCTAACCCACACAATGTGGAGGGTGAAAACCCTGAAACCTCTTCTCCGGTGGCCGGGGAAGAAGAAGATGATGGTTGTAGTGTCCCTGGTGGTGGCTTGCCACCCTTGAAGTGGTCGAAAGCGTCGTTCGACCAACTGATGATCAGTACACAGATGCCCTCCGAGTTTGGGGCTGTTTATCCCCAAGACGGTGACACCGGTGCTTGTGCTCCAGCCGGTCACGTGACCATGTGGGCCGATTCTTTCGTCGATGGTAACCTTCGTTTACCATTGACCGTTTTTGTTGTTGAGTTGTTGGAGTATTACAAGGTCCATATCTCCCAGATGAGTCCTTTTGGGTTTATTCGTATTAGACACTTTGCATCAACTTTTCATGCCCTTGGTTTGCCGGTTACCGTTGATAATTTCCGGGGGTTTTATCAGTTGACGGTGAACACAGGTTTCTTCTCTTTCCGAGAACGGTACGGAAGTACCAATTTGATGACCCCTCCCAAGGGTATTACAAAGTGGAAGAGCAAGTTCTTCTATGTTAAAGCTGTCGCGGTTGTTCTCAACATGACTTTGCGGAATGTTAATGAGCCTATCCCTGCGGAGTATTGCCATTCCTAATGCGGAGAATGCGGAGTGGTTCCCAAGGTTGAGGACTATTGAGCATAGGCTGTTGAAGAACATTGAATTGTGGATGCTGCGGATGTTATTGACTAGGGCTGATAAGCATGCAAAGCCCGTTGTGCGGGAGAAAACTGGTGGTAAGTGTTCTTACTCTTGTGCGGTTTTATTATTCCCTTGTTTCTTATTAATTTGAACATGTATTATCAGAAGTTGTTGTTGAGCTGTGGAAGATATTTAATCCAACCTTTACTGGCAAGGTTGATATTGTCAAGACTGCTGAAGGTGCAGGTTTTAATTTGACCATTCTTCATAACTTCCGCGTTCCTACACGCGAGGCAATGAATGCACCCCTGCCGCAGGGCAAAGGTATAATTTATAGCCTGCTTTCCTTGCCTTATAATTTTCATGTTGCTGATATTCTACATGCAGGTACTCTTGGGGCCCTTGGTAAGTTTGAGTCAAAGGGTGCTCCCAAAAAGCATGCAGAGAAGAAACAAGTAGATAAACCTGTGCGGGGTCGTGGCAAGAAGAAAACTGAAGCTCCTGTTGTTCCGCCTTTGGTTCCGCATGCAGCAGGTATCTCTCGATCTCATTTCTGCAGATATACCAATTACGTGGTAGTATCTGACACCCTTGAGGGCTTGGGTGTTCCAGGTGCTGGTGCGGCCACAGGTGGAATCACTGCGGGTTCAAAGGCTGCTGATGAGAAGAAGAGGAAAGCAGGGAAAGCTGTTGATGCTGGTGAGAAAAAGAAGCCGGAGATTCAGACCAGACGCGAGGCTTTTGTGGGACAAAAGAAACCTGTGGTTGTTCCTGGTACGTAATGCGTAACTTGGACAAGTATTTTGTGTTTGTACTTGTAGTTTAACGTATTTCTGCTTTGATTGCAGAACCCCAAGATGAAGGGTTCTCCATCTTTGATGCTCCTCCACCTCCCCCGCATGACACTGCTGCGGATGTGGGGGTGTAACACCTCGAAAATTTACGTCCAATAATGTATTGACACGTGTCATAGGCTTTGAATATGTGAAAGAGCACTTTAGAGGGACTAAAGTAGACAAACAGTGAAACTATGTGATTATAAGTGTCCAAAGTGCCAACGATGGATAAATAGGCTCTACAATAACCCTACATGGTGTTTATAATCTTAAACGATTAAATCATGGATCATACAAAGCGGAAAGATGAAAGAAAGTGAGGAATTACAAACTACAGGGGCTAAATGTGTCAACATGTTAAAAGTATACCTCTGAGTGACCTTTTGGCAAACCCGAAGCTTTGTAATGATAAAATATACTCACTAGAATATGTGGTAAAAATTTCATAAAGTTTCGTTATCGTATGAGAAAGTTATGATCAAAACCGTGTACGAAGGGTTAAATGCGTCAACGTTGAATTTCGTGACTTTTCGGGTAAGCACAAAGTTAACCAAGGACTTTACCATGTTTGTAAATGTCCCAAGGTCCTTAAAAATCAGAATTGAGGGTCAAGAGTGCAAGATAAATAGCCAAACCAACGTTTCAAAGGACCAAGGACCAAATTGTAAAACATGAAAACTTGTTAAGCTGGTTCTGCACTTGTACGCGGCCCGCGAAGGGGCTCTCGCGGCCCGCCTACAAGCTGCCAGCGACAGCAGTGCACAGATGTCAGTTAACAGGTCTGTTTCGATGCTTAACAACTGTGAATCGATACAAGGGGCTCTCCAATGGTTTTTCATGCATGTAGGGGCACTTGGACTCATCTTACAACACCAGTAGACCTTTGTGGCAGCTCCTAATGAGATCAAACTTGTGATAAAAGGGTCTTGAAGCTAGCAACATTCAACACTTGCAATTACAAAAATTCACAAGATCAATTCTGGAGCTCCCTGGTCATCAAAAAGGGTTCATTAGGCTTCCTACTCGTAATTAGGACTCTTGTAAGTGTTCATAACCCTTTCTAATTCGTTCTAGCTTAGTTAATTAAGCAAAAGTCAAACCATCGTAATTTAAGTTTGACTTTGAGATTAAACGAAATTTGCTCAGTCATTTCTCGAATTGAAAGTACCTACAAGTTGGTATTTATGTGGGTAACAAACCCTTAAAAGGGTATTCTCAGATTCCCACTCTAACTATGCTAATTGTCGAGTCAAAGCATACTTTAAAAAGTCAACAGAATGATTATTTGCAAGTTTAAGCATAATTAGCAATGTAGGGTACATGCAACCTGTTTGATCATTAAAATAACATGGTAATTAATGTAAGAACATGTCTCAACATGTTCAACTCGACAATTTTCAGTTTAAACCCGGATCGGACCCGAAAGTCGCATATTTTGACTTTTGCTTTGACTATCAGTTCTGATCCGTTCATGCATGTTTGAGATCTGTCTTAGAGCTTATTTTGGACCAGGTTTCTTATATGTATAACTCTCTGAGATTGTACAACTTGGTTCAATACCTATCCGATTCATATGCATGTTTCCGATTTATGCTTAAATGTGACTATTATGCCCTTTTGACTATAAAACGTGATTTTTGAAAAAGTGAAAGAGTAGAAACATTTTTTACTGATTTATAAACTTGCATCTAAAATTTGATATCACCTTGAGGTCTAGATTAAGAGTTATGCTCATTATCGTAATTTGAAAGCTTTATGTTACTTAAACGGCGTAATTAGCATATAACCTATTTAAACCCACTTTTTAATATCAAACTTTTAACCCACTATTATAATATAATATTTTGGGATTTTTAAAGATTTTTATTTAATTTTTGGGTGAGCATAACATAGGTCTCTAAGTTTAATTCAGTTAATACCGATTTTGCCCTTTTAAGCCATAAAACGAGTTTTATAAATCCTTTTGACCTCAAACCTTTTTCTACTGATTTTATTTGTTAAATAAAGTATTTTGAGCATTCTGTAATTATAAAAATGCCAGCCTTCTTTTAAAAACTCGGAAACGGCTCCAAATCGCCTTTTTAAGCGTTTTTAACGCATAGTATGTATTATAACCATATTAAACATATAAGGTTGATACCTACTGATGTTTTTAGTATATTTTTATAAAATAACAGTAAGTAAAAGTTTTTGAACTCAGGTTTCCTATTTTGACATTTTAAGCCCTTGTGAAATTACCAAAATACCCCTAAGAAGCATAGTTTGGTTTTAAATGATAAATTTCATATATGGGTCATACCCTACTGTTATAACATGTTAAATTAAGTATATTTACTGTATAAACCAGACCTGTAACTCAGATTTCCAATTAAACTCTCTTATAATCTTTTAAATGACCAAAATGCCCTTTATAAGGCATAATTTGTGTTTAAATCCGTTTTGGGCATAATAAAAGATATCTTACTGATATCATAACATATTTAAGGCATATTAACTCAGGGAACTTGCATATGACACTGTTGGTTACCCGTGACGCCCTTTTTGCGTTCGGTTCGGTTTATGTAACTAGTTTGCATAAATTGACCGAAACGGGTCAAACCTTATCATTTTTGTCTCAAAATCCAGAATGTATTTAGTATACCCATATTATACAAGTCTTCAAACTTTTCGGGTCTAAATCACATTCTATCCGGTCTTCGCTTAATCGTGCGTTTGAACCGTATCGTCCTTAAAACTAACCGGTCTAAGCTTAGGCTTAAATAAAGACCCGTTAGAAATCTAATAGGTTATTATAAAACCTTTGTTCCAGAATAAGAAGAACCAGTAAAAGCTACCTTCACTTGCTAGTTGTGATTTATACTTACCAAGGTAAATACTTTTAACTTATTTTCCCTATACGGGCTTGGGTTACGATATATAGAATACCGCTTGATCGAGCATCAAATCTTACATCTTTGGGTGGTTAATTGAATAATTTGAACGGCTCATTTAAACAGTCTTGTTCACTTAAAGCCTTTGGGGGTTAATGACCATGTCCCGGATATCCTTGGCATCATCTTACGAGATGGCCACGACCTGAGCACGGGGTGTAGGTGTACACCTGTCAGGGTATAACTCTATAATGTGGTGTGTCTATTGATCACTAACCCGGACAAGATCTGGGCTACTGAACGCACAAGTAACATGTAATTCGTTCACAAGATTATATTACATAATTATCCCAAGTTATAAAAATGTTTTGTGCCATGAGCATTCAAATCAATTTTCAACCTTTTCAAAATGAGTCAGTTAAATTGTATTTACCAGTGTAAACTGACGTATTTTTCCCAAAAGGTTAAGTGCAGGTACTACTCGTACTAGGCTGGCTGTCTTCTAGAGCGTCCACAATAAGTCTCGCAAGCTTGGATGACAATAAATCTGTTGAACGATATCTTATTTTATTTTGATCCGCCTGTGGATCCGTTTCAACTAATTGTGATATTTAATATTACACTTTATTAAAGTTGAAATGAATCTATCTTTGCTTCCGCTGTGCATTTATATATTGTGTTGTTTGTCTATGATGATACCAACTACGTCACTATACTCCCCACCGGGCCCACCGGTGACACGTGGAAAATAGGGGTGTGACAGGTTGGTATCAGAGCCAACTCTGAGTGAATTAAACACTAGCCTTTTGTGTTTAATCTCAGTTACACAATTGCACATTCCTCGATTCTCGAGTCTAGACAAAGAACTTAGGAATATCCCAAATTGGTTTTATTTCTAATTTTGTTTTATTTCTAACTTTGTCTTATATATATTTCTTGTTGTATCACTTGTTTGTTTTTGACAGGTTGTCAACATGCCGCCACGTATGAGAGGAAGAGGAAGGGGAAATGGAGCACATGTAGCCCCAAACGACCACGAGGCCGGACCGTCACACCGGCGAACACCTTCGGATCCCCATAACTCAGATGCTCAAGATCTCTGGAGGTCTTTTATTGAGCCTGCTAGGCGCTCAGTATCACTGAGTACCTCCCTATCAATCCCACACTCTTTTGGGCCTTATTCCCAAAATGAACCCCAAAACTCTCACCAGTCCTTCATACCTCTCCAAGGACACCAATCACCCTTTGACCAACCATCACCTGTTTTCCAGGGCTTGTTCAACCCTGCTAACTACCTTGATGTGCCTATGGGTTTTAACCCACTTGGACCCGAAGACCACTTTTCTGGTGGCAACCCGATGGACATCGATGAAGATACCGATCCTTCAATGCCACCATCCGGAACTCCGAACCATCCCATCGAAATTTCTAATGGGTCACCGTTTGTGGGATCACCTTACAATGGTCCCGATAGCTTTGAGGAGAAATTCAAGCAGTATGACTGGCCATTCACTCCCAGCTACCACAACTCTCCCTTGCACTAGCAACACCACTCTCCCCTGCACCAGCCATAGTAGCAGCCACAGCAGCAGCAGAATCCTTCCGAGGATTCCCGACTTGTCGCGGTCACTCCGCCGGCAGCACCACCTCAGCTTCAGCCTCCCTCGCCCCCGAGGCGAAGGAGAACTACCTTGCGAATATCCGCACGAGAGGGAATACGCATCAGCACCCCTCCACATTCAAGCGGCAGCCGATACTCGTCTGTCCACGAAGAACCAGAGAGGGGAGAATCTTCACATCCCGTCTCTGAAGTAGTCTCTGCGCCTGTCGCGCCACAACCACCATTGGGTTTTGGAGACCCAATTCCCACTTACACTGGAGCTGCGGCATACAATCCCTTCGAGCAGCTGAACCACACAGGCTACAACTTTACAGAGGATCCCTACTGGATAGCAGCAAACTCCAACACTCTCCATCAGGAAGGTCCCTTCGGAGGTCCCTGGGCTACAGGACACTCGACCTATGGATACCCACCATATGGGTATCAACAACCGCCTCCTCGACCTCCGCAATATCAGCAGCCTCCTCAAGCGCCGGCAATGTCACCACCGCAATTTCAAGAAATCCTTCATGAGATACATGAGGTGCGACAAGAGGTGCGGCATGAGATGCGGCAAGAACGAAGGCATAACCGGGGGATGTTCAAGAAGATGGTGGATTTGATCAAGGGTAAAAGCAAGAAGGATCGCTGAATTCTTTGTTTGTTACTTATTTTAGTTGTAATCATGTCCCTGCGAGGACATTTATTTCTGTACTCTGCCCCTGCGTGGGCATATTATCCTTTCTGTTCTGCCCACGCGTGGGCATGTTTTTCTATTTTGACCCCTACGTGGGTTTGTTTTATTAGTTGGCCCCTGCGTGGGCATGTTGTTAATGTAAAAGTCCCGTTTAGGGCAAACTCGTACTAGTTTAATTTTTGTTTGGAATGGTTAATTTAAGTTTTTCATTTATAAATTATGCATGAATATAATATATGAATAAATGAAAAATAACATTTATTATTTTTATTTACCATTTTAATAATAAGAATCTTAAAAAGGTAAAACCTAGCTTGAATGTCATATTAAAGACCTGGCCAATATGGTAGAACCTGTTTAAAAAGATTCAATCTCTGTTAACATCTACAAATATGTTAACATTCTTGGCTAGTGTGATCCGCGAAATAACACATGTCACCCTTTTAATTAATTACCCAAATTTATATTTTTATATATATTTGATTGTGACAAAATACCTACGGGTTATAATTAATGTCATATAAAACAAAGGCAGCCGTAGTTTATAGACTCCCTGCCAAGAAAAGGATTGATTTGTCTTATTTATTCAAACTTTAATCCTTTAAGATCTAAATTTTTAATTTAGAAATTTGTCTACGTGACTAGGCCTGTTGCGCCAGCATTTTATTTCATTCTAGGATAAAGTTACTAATAAAAAGTCCTGAATGAAATTACTTAACAAATCAACTAATATGGCTCTTATTTACCATGGTTAATAAATCGTCAAGAACGATAAAACTGTTTAGGCTTCTAAATAGACCTTGTCCTTATTTTTATGTAGCAATTAAAACTACATGGCTAAGTCTGAAGAATTAAACAGTCGTCCAGCAGAAAATCCTGAAAATGCTAAGATACTTGTAACTGGTGCGGAGTTACAAGCAATAGTGGAAAATGTTGTTAACAAAGCCATCGAGAGGCAATATAGTGAATCGAGTGGTACTCGAACCAGGACCAGATCAGCTCCTCACTCTAAGCCAAAAGTTCACTCTGAGGCTCATAGCAAACCGCCCTCTAAGAAAGATGAACTTAAGAAAGATGAGCTCAAGAAGGATGATGATCGGCACTCATCAAATCAGAACAGTGTTCCCTCAAAAAGGATGGTGCATGATGCCAAACCACACACCAAGTCTTGTACTTACAAGTACTTTGTTTCTTGCAAACCCCGGGACTTCACCGGGGAGAAGGGAGCAGTAGATTGTATAACTTGGTTGGACGAAATGGATACGGTTGTAGACATCAGCGGTTGTGCTGAAAGGGACGTAGTAAAATACGTATCCCAATCGTTCAAAGGAGAAGCACTGGCGTGGTGGAAGTCTCTCATACAAGCTGCTGGAAAGATCCCGCTCTACAATCTATCATGGGATCAGTTCGTTGCTCTCATTAAGGATAATTTTTGCCCACAGCACGAAGTTGAGAGAATTGAGTCAGACTTCCTATCTTTAGTGATGAAGAATTTAGACTGCCAGGCATACCTCACCACTTTCAATACCCTATCTAGGTTGGTTCCATACTTGGTAACCCCAGAACCTAAGAGGATTGCTCGCTTCATCGGGGGTTTAGCCCCAGAGATTAAAGCTAGTGTTAAGGCATCGATGCCTGCTGCCTTCAGATCAGCAGCTGATCTATCTCTCTCTCTTACCTTGGACGTAGTCAGGTTGAGAGCACTCAGGAATTCCGAAGAGAACAAAAGGAAGCGTGAGGACGATACCTCACGAAGATCAGGTAAGAAACACCGAGGAAATGGCGACCACAAGAAAGGGTCGGGATCTAAGAGAGATGGGCAATAATCGGGAGATAAGCCCAAATGTAAAACATGCAAGAAGAACCATTTTGGGAGGTGTCGATTTGAGTCGAAATCCCAGTCTCACACGAGACCCTGTGGGATTTGCAAATCTACGGATCATAAGACTTTGGAGTGTAAGAAGCTGAAGGATGCAACATGTTACGGTTGCAACGAAAAAGGGCACATAAAGTCTAATTGCCCAAAGAACACCAAGAAAACCGAAGATGGGAAAAAGACCAATGCGAGGGTCTTCAAAATGAATGCTAAGGAAGCTGTTCAGGATGACAATGTAATCACAGGTACTTTTCTCGTAAATGATGTTTTTGCTAGAGTATTGTTTGATTCTAGAGCAGATAAGTCTTTTATAGATAATAAGTTTTGTGAGTTGTTGAAATTGCCTGTAAAACCCTTAAGTATGAAATATGAGGTGGAATTAGCTTATGGAACCATAGAAACCGCCTCAACTGTTTTAGATGGATGTGTTATATCCATTAGGAATCACTCTTTTCCTTTGTCCTTACTTCCCTTTAAGCTAGCCGGCTTTGACATAGTGATAGGCATGGATTGGTTATCGCATAACCAAGCCCAGATTATGTGCAACAGAAAGCAAGTAGTAGTCAAAACTCCGTCTAGTGAGTCACTCACCATCCAAGGAGATACCCAGCATGGATTGCCTGAGCAAGTGTCTATGCTCAAGGCATCCAGATGTCTGCAGAAGGGCTGTGTCATTTATATGGCATAAGTTACTATTGATGAGCCAAAGCCCAAGATTGAAGACATCCCTGTCATTTCAGAATATCCTGAAGTTTTTCCCAAAGAACTACCTGGCTTACCACCAGATAGGCAAGTGGAATTCCGAATTGACATCATCCCGGGTGCAGCACCTGTAGCAAGAGCGCCTTATAGGTTAGCACCAACGGAAATGAAGGAGTTAAGGACGCAATTAGATGATCTGCTAGCCAAAGGTTTTATTAGACCTAGTTCGTCTCCTTGGGGAGCGCCGATTTTGTTTGTCAAGAAGAAGGATGGATCGATGCGTCTGTGCATCGATTACCGTGAGCTTAATAAAGTCACTATCAAGAATAGGTATCCTTTGCCCAGGATCGACGATCTGTTCGATCAGTTACAAGGGGCAAGCTTCTTCTCTAAGATTGACTTGAGGTCAGGCTATCATCAGTTGAAAGTCAAGGATGATGATGTGCACAAGACCGCATTTAGGACTCGTTATGGTCATTACGAGTTCCTAGTGATGCCTTTTGGGCTCACTAATGCACCGGCCGCATTCATGGATCTCATGAATCACGTCTGTAAACCTTACTTGGACAAATTCGTCAACGTCTTTATTGACGACATCCTTATTTACTCGAAGAACCAAGCTGACCACGAGAAACACCTTCGTTGTATTCTCAAACTTCTACATCAGGAGAAACTCTACGCCAAATTTTCAAAGTGCGAGTTTTGGCTTCGAGAAGTCCAATTCCTTGGACATGTGGTAAGTGAGCGTGGTATCCAAGTGGATCCCGCTAAGGTAGAAGCAGTTATGAATTGGCAAGAGCCGAAGACACCTACTGAGATTCGTAGCTTCCTGGGTTTAGCAGGATATTATAGGCGTTTTATCGAAAACTTTTCAAGGATTGCTGCGCCCCTAACTTCATTGACACGTAAGAAGGTTAAGTTTGATTGGGGCCCTAAGCAGCAGGAATCCTTTGACATTTTGAAGAAAAAGTTGAGCAATGCACCAGTGTTAACATTGTCCGATGGTATAGAAGAATTTGTGGTGTATTGTGACGCATCACACATTGGCATGGGCTGTGTACTCATGCAGAAAGGCAAGGTTATTGCCTACGCTTCACGATAGTTAAAAGTACACGAGAAGAACTACACCACCCACGACTTGGAGCTGGGTGCCGTTGTATTTGCATTGAAATTATGGAGGCATTACTTGTATGGAACCAAGTGTGTGATCTATTCAGATCACAAGAGCCTTCAACATTTGTTCAATCAGAAGGACTTGAACATGCGACAAAGATGATGGATTGAAACTCTAAATGATTATGATTGTGAGATAAAATACCATCCAGGCAAGGCAAATGTAGTTGCTGACGCCCTAAGCAGAAAAGAAAGGGTAAAGCCAATAAGAATCAATGCCAAGCGCATTGAAATAAGGAATAGTTTGAACGAAAGGGTGCTAGCAGCACAGAAGGAAGCTGTGCTGGAAGCTAACTATCCTGGAGAAAAACTGGGAGTAACTGAGGAGCAGTTATCCCATGACAAGGACGGAATGCTAAGATTGAATGGACGAATATGGGTTCCAGTTTTTGGAGGACTTCGAGATGTTATCCTCCAGGAAGCCCACAGTTCCAAATATTCTGTTCATCCTGGAGCTGATAAGATGTACCAGGATCCAAAGGCAAACTACTGGTGGATTGGTTTGAAAAAGTCTGTAGCTGCTTATGTAGCTAAATGTTTGACTTGTGCGCAAGTCAAAGCGGAACACCAGAAGCCATCAGGTTTGTTACAACAACCTGAAATTCCCACATGGAAGTGGGAGATGGTGACGATGGATTTCATCACCAAGTTGCCAAAGACGAGGAAGAGAAACGATACTATATGGGTCATAGTAGATAGACTGACCAAGTCAGCACATTTCCTACCCATTAAGGAAACTTACAGCTCAGACATGTTAGCTCAATTATACGTAGATAAAATTGTAGCATTACATGGCGTACCATTGTCAATTATCTCGGATAGAGATACGAGATACACCTCTCATTTTTTGAAAAGTTTCCAACAGTCGTTGGGCACGCACTTGAATTTTAGTACGGCTTACCACCCACAGACAGATGGACAGAGTGAGCGTACCATCCAAACATTGGAAGACATGCTTTGTGCATGTGTGATTGATTTAGGTGGTAGTTGGGATAAGCATCTGCCATTAGTCGAGTTCTCCTATAACAATAGCTACCATACTAGTATTAAGGTTGCGCCCTTTAAGGCATTATATGGTAGAAAATGCAGAACACCTATTTGTTGGGCGGAAGTAGGAGACGTTCAATTATCAGGACCAGATTTGGTTTTTGAAATGACGGACAAGATTGTCCAGATTTGCGATCGTTTGAAAGCTGCCAGGGATAGGCAGAAAAGCTATGCGGATCCAAAACGTAAGTCTTTTCACTTCGAAGTAGGTGACAAAGTATTGCTTAAAGTATCACCCTGGAAAGGGGTGATGCGATTTGGTAAGAAAGGCAAGCTAAGCCCGAGATACATAGGACCTTTCGAGGTTATCGAACGTGTCGGGTCAGTTGCTTATAAGTTAAACTTGCCTGAAGAGCTTAGTGCTATACATAATGTTTTTCACATCTGTAATCTGAAGAAGTGTTTCACTGATGAATCACTGGTCGTACCGCATACGGATGTACATATAGATGAAAACTTGAAATTTGTGGAGAAACCATTGTCGATTGAGGATCGACAGCTGAAGAAGCTTCGAAGGAAGCATGTGCCTATTGTGAAGGTCAAATGGGATGCCCGTAGAGGTCCCGAATGCACATGGGAGGTAGAATCCACGATGAAAGAGAAATACCCTCATTTGTTTCAGTAAATCTCGAGGTCGAGATTTCTTTTAAGGGGGTGAGGATGTAACACCTCGAAAATTTACGTCCAATAATGTATTGACACGTGTCATAGGCTTTGAATATGTGAAAGAGCACTTTAGAGGGACTAAAGTTGACAAACAGTGAAACTATGTGATTATAAGGGTCCAAAGTGTCAACGATGGATAAATAGGCTCTACAATAACCCTACATGGTGTTTATAATCTTAAACGATTAAATCATGGATCATACAAAGCGGAAAGTTGAAAGAAAGTGAGGAATTACAAACTATAGGGGCTAAATGTGTCAACATGTTAAAAGTATACCTCTGAGTGACCTTTTGGCAAACCCGAAGCTTTGTAATGATAAAATATACTCACTAGAATATGTGGTAAAAATTTCATAAAGTGTCGTTATCGTATGAGAAAGTTATGATCAAAACCGTGTACAAAGGGTTAAATGTGTCAACGTTGAATTTCGTGACTTTTCGGGTAAGCACAAAGTTAACCAAGGACTTTACCATGTTTGTAAATGTCCCAAGGTCCTTAAAAATCAGAATTGAGGGTCAAGAGTGCAAGATAAATAGCCAAAACCACGTTTCAAAGGACCAAGGACGAAATTGTAAAACATGAAAACTTGTTAAGCTGGTTCTGCACTTGTACGCGGCCCGCGAAGGGGCTCTCGCGGCCCGCCTACAAGCTGCCAGCGACAGCTGTGCACAGATGTCAGTTAACAGGTCTGTTTCGATGCTTAACAGCTGTGAATCGATACAAGGGGCTCTCCAATGGTTTTTCATGCATGTAGGGGCACTTGGACTCATCTTACAACATCAGTAGACCTTTGTGGCAGCTCCTAATGAGATCAAACTTGTGATAAAAGGGTCTTGAAGCTTGCAACATTCAACACTTGCAATTACAAAAATTCACAAGATCAATTCTGGAGCTCCCTGGTCATCAACAAGGGTTCATTAGGCTTCCTACTCGTAATTAGGACTCTTGTAAGTGTTCATAACCCTTTCTAATTTGTTCTAGCTTAGTTAATTAAGCAAAAGTCAAACCATCGTAATTTAAGTTTGACTTTGAGATTAAACGAAATTTGCTCAGTTATTTCTCGAATTGAAAGAACCTACAAGTTGGTATTTATGTGGGTAACAAACCCTTAAAAGGGTATTCTCAGATTCCCACTCTAACTATGCTAATTGTCGAGTCAAAGCATACTTTAAAAAGTCAACAAAATGATTATTTGCAAGTTTAAGCATAATTAGCAATGTAGGGTACATGCAACCTGTTTGATCATTAAAATAACATGGTAATTAATGTAAGAACATGTCTCAAAATGTTCAACTCGACAATTTTCAGTTTAAACCCGGATCGGACCCGAAAGTCGCATATTTTGACTTTTGCTTTGACTATCAGTTCTGATCCGTTCATGCATGTTTGAGATCTGTCTTAGAGCTTATTTTGGACCAGGTTTCATATATGTATAACTCTCTGAGATTGTACAACTTGGTTCAATACCTATCCGATTCATATGCATGTTTCCGATTTATGCTTAAATGTGACTATTATGCCCTTTTGACTATAAAACGTGATTTTTGAAAAAGTGAAAGCGTAGAAACATTTGTTACTGATTTATAAATTTGCACCAAAAATTTGATATAAGTTTGAGGTCTAGATTAAGAGTTATGCTCATTATCGTAATTTGAAAGCTTTATGTTACTTAAACGGCGTAATTAGCATATAACCTATTTAAACCCACTTTTTAATATCAAACTTTTTACCCACTGTTATAATATAATATTTTGGGATTTTTAAAGATTTTTATTTAATTTTTGGCTGAGCATAACATAGGTCTCTAAGTTTAATTCGGTTAATACCGATTTTGCCCTTTTAAGCCATAAAACGAGTTTTATAAATCCTTTTGACCTCAAACCTTTTTCTACTGATTTTATTTGATAAATAAAATATTTTGAGCATTCTGGAATTATAAAAATATCAGCCTTCTTTTAAAAACTCGGAAACGGCTCTAAATCGCCTTTTTAAGCGTTTTTAACGCATAGTATGTATTATAACCATATTAAACATATAAGGTTGATATCTACTGATGTTTTTAGTATATTTTTATAAAATAACAGTAAGTAAAAGTTTTTGAACTCAGGTTTCCAATTTTGACATTTTAAGCCCTTGTGAAATTACCAAAATACCCCTAAGAAGCATAGTTTGGTTTTAAATGATAAATTTCATATATGGGTCATACCCTACTGTTATAACATGTTAAATTAAGTATATTTACTGTATAAACCAGACCTGTAACTCAGATTTCCAATTAAACTCTCTTATAATCTTTTAAATGACCAAAATGCCCTTATAAGGCATAATTTGTGTTTAAATCCGTTTTGGGAATAATAAAAGATATCTTACTGATATCATAACATATTTAAGGCATATTAACTCAGGGAACTTGCATATGACACTTTTGGTTACCCGTGACGCCCTTTTCGCGTTCGGTTCGGTTTATGTAACTAGTTTGCATAAATTGACCGAAACGGGTCAAACCTTATCATTTTTGTCTCAAAATCCAGAATGTATTTAGTATACCCATATTATACAAGTCTTCAAACTTGTTGGGTCTAAATCACATTCTATCCGGTCTTCGCTTAATCGTGCGTTTGAACCGTATCGTCCTTAAAACTAAACGGTCTAAGCTTAGGCTTAAATAAAGACCCTTTAGAAATCTAATAGGTTATTATAAAACCTTTGTTCCAGAATAAGAAGAACCAGTAAAAGCTACCTTCACTTGCTAGTTGTGATTTATACTTACCAAGGTAAATACTTTTAACTTATTTTCCCTATACGGGCTTGGGTTACGGTATATAGAATACCGCTTGATCGAGCATCAAATCTTACATCTTTGGGTGGTTAATTGAATAATTTGAACGGCTCATTTAAACAGTCTTGTTCACTTAAAGCCTTTGGGGGGTTAATGACCATGTCCCAGATATCCTTGGCATCATCTTACGAGATGGCCACGACCTGAGCACGGGGTGTAGGCGTACACCTGTCAGTGTATAACTCTATAATGTGGTGTGTCTATTGATCTTTAACCCGGACAAGATCCGGGCTACTGAACACACAAGTAACATGTAATTCGTTCACAAGATTATATTACATAATTATCCCAAGTTATAAAAATGTTTTGTACCATGAGCATTAAAATCAATTTTCAACCTTTTCAAAATGAGTCAGTTAAATTGTATTTACCAGTGTAAACTGACGTATTTTTCCCAAAAGGTTAAGTGCAGGTACTACTCGTACTAGGCTGGCTCTCTTCTAGAGCGTCCACAATAAGTCTCGCAAGCTTGGATGACAATAAATCTGTTGAACGATATCTTATTTTATTTTGATCCGCCTGTGGATCCGTTTCAACTAATTGTGATATTTAATATTACACTTTATAAAAGTTGAAATGAATCTATCTTTGCTTCCGCTGTGCATTTATATATTGTGTTGTTTGTCTATGATGATACCAACTACGTCACTATACTCTCCACCGGGCCCACCGGTGACACGTGGAAAATAGGGGTGTGACAGGGGGTTCATAAGGTTGTTACACCTGAGCCCTCTATGCGGGAGGAGGATACTGGGAAGGGGCCTGCGGCCCAGATCCATGACACGATGGATTCTCATGACAATGTCATTACCCCAGAGGATGCTGGTGACCTGAACCTGAAATTTGCTTATACTGAAAGGCCAAAGTCTCCTGCTGCTGGGAAGGCTTCTGGTTCCGTTTCTGGGGGTGCGGGTTTTGTAGAGACTCCCATTCAGCCTGAAGAGTCTGAATTGGAGTATTATTACCGCACTTATACGGGAAGATTGGGCCATGGCTTACCACCGCCCCCCTGGACCGTACTGCAAGGGGATGATATTACTGCTGACCCCTCCGCGAGTAGGGAGATTTTGGGTGGTTTGGGCACCCCTTTTGAAGTCAACCGGGCCCGTTCTCTGTCAAGTGAGGCCCAGATTAACCAACTCTCCTCCATGCTTGTTGGGAGTTCCGTAATGGCCAATGCCATTATGGAAAAGTATAAGGTGTTGGGGCGCAGGGAGGAGGAGAATGTGCGCTTGCGTGCCGAGGCTAAGGAGTTGGTGAAGGCTGCACGTGAGGGTGCAGAGCAGCTTGAAAGGGATAGGGCTGCGTTTGAAAAGCGTAACCAGACTGAAGAGTGGGCTGCAACTGCTGAGCTTAAACAGGTTCGTACCCTTGCAAAACTGCTTTCCACTGAGCGCCAGATGTAACACCTGTGTCATTTCAACCATCAAGCAAATTCCAAACCAATGAAATATTGTATTTCATACTTTGGACTTGTATAAATATGTGTATCTTTTGCACATATCAATTCTCGTTCAAATCCAAACTCTAAATTCACTTTCTAGAAGGTTATACGCGCACCGATGCGTAGATATAACCAGTTTAATGCAACAAACACTCCGGAATAGTGGAATAGGCTTAACATACCTTAAATAACCTTTAAATAACTTAGAAATAAGTTTTGAAGGCTTTGGTATGGCAAAACCAAGTTAAATCGCTTACAGGGACTAAAGTTGACAAACTGCGAAAGTATGCCAATTTGAACTGTAACAGACATTCCGGAACATGACCATAAGTTAAACATACCATAAATATCCTTTACATAGCTTAGAAATAGGCTTTGAGGGGTTCGGTGTGCTAAAATAAACTGTTGGGTCATTCAGGGACTAAAAGTGTCAAAAAGTGCACAAGTTTGCATTTTCGCGCATAACTTACGTTCTGAATACATCTGGACATCCAAAAATTTATGTAAGCATGACTACATTATATTTTAGTGTTCGCCATAAGAAAAATCCATTCGTCGCGTCATTTGGTTCGTTTTTCGCGCTTATGCGCATTCCGTCGTAATTAAGCGAACATCGCGTTCGTACGACCAAACGAACCATCATCCGGCATATTTTTGAGTATGTTTTGAGTTCCCTATACTTTAACTTCATTTTAGAGCCTTGAAATGAGGTCAACGGGGTTCAAACGCATCGAAAAAGGCCTTAAACACGTGCAGGGACCATTCCTGCCACTTTTGAAACTTTTCTGAAACTGGGGGGTCAGTGGCGTAGCGCGACTGCCTAGGCCCTCACCGTCGCGCTACGCGACTGCCTAGTCTGGGGCAGAAACATGCAGAAAACTCATTTTTCGCATTTTCGGGACCGGATTCGATGTATCGACAGCTGTTTACAGTTGTTATCCACTCCCAAATCCCTTGCCAAGTGTTGATTCCCTATGGTTAGTGGCAATTTAGGCACCATAACATTCCGACACTTGTACGGACATGATTAAGGCACGATTTTCGACAAACGATCCTAACGGTTCGGGTATTCCTATAAATACCCAACCCACACAACATCAAAACCCACTAGAATTCTGATTTTGAGAGCTCTAAGTTGAAACCATTGTTTCATACCTGAGTTCTTGGATCGGGATTAGCATTCGGGGACCCTTCGTAAGTATTCTTTCGTTCTTTTCCTTATTTTATTGCTTTTCGAGTCCGAAAGTCAAACTTTGTTTGACTTTCAGCGTTGACCAGTAATGGTCAATGCGAAGTTCGTTTGAACTTCGCAACGTGAGTGTAATCACGTTGGTCATAGTCCCTTGGGACTATGCCCACTGATTACCACGTTGTCTAGGGTCGTAGGGTAGGCGATCTGATAAATCGCCTATACCTTCGAACCCGACCCAGTTTGGTCGATCATTAGGATCCGACCAAATACATTAGGTGACCATAGTAGGTAGGGAATAACCTTCCGAGGTTATACCCTATGGTCACATCGTTTAAGTAGTTGTATGATAGGTAGTTTATATGCCTTAGGTAAATTACCAGAATACCCTTTTCATGTATAATTGGTAATTAAGCATATGTAACCTAAACTTTTGTCACATAACTGATTATGTAACATGTTTAGGCATATAACACTTGTCATAGGACTAGTTAGGCGGTCCGAACGCGTTTCACGCGAACGACGCGTTAAAGTAGCATAAGCTACCTAAACGGGTCGTAATGGGTCGTAGACACTTAGGTTAAGTTTCATTTAGTATGTAGGCTTTGTTAAACCAAATGACACGAGTCTCTACACTCGTTTGGTTTACAAACCCTAATGCTACCCAATCTTCCGATCTAGGTCCGGTTTATTAACATAGTTACCTATACTAGGTGCCGTTTGATATCCGCGATCTCTAGCTTTGTTTGGTTGTTACTCAAGGACTTCTGAGCAATCTCAAGTGAGTACATAGACCCCTCTTTTACTGTTTTCCAAACTGTTTTGGGGTGGAACACATGTGCCTACTTGTTACTTTCATGCTTTCCAGTTTTCACATCATATACCTGCTATGTTCGTTAGTACATTATAGTACATGATTTCAATACATTTTATGCTATGTATGTCCATTATGTGCATACTTAGTACATTGTTTTACATTGCTTTTCTGTTGCATATGCTTATCCAGCATATGAACACATTATACTACATATTGAACCGTTGTAAACATTTGACTATGTGAACCGTTGTAATCATTTAACTCTGTGATCCGTTGATATCTGTGAACCGTTTGTACCTGTGAACCGTTTATATCTGTGAACCGTTTGTATCTGTGATCCGTTGATATCTGTGAACCGTTTGTATCTGTGATCCGTTGATATCTGTGAACCGTTTGTATCTGTGAACCGTTTGTATCTGTGAACCGTTTATATCTGTGAACCGTTTATATCTGTGAACCGTTTGTATATGTGAACCGTTTATATCTGTGAACCGTTTGTATCTATGAACCGTGTGAACCATCTTTGACCATACATAAACATTTCTACAACTGTTAAGCATTACTTTGGTGTTTTGGTTTGATTAAGTGATCAAGTAACGAGACGTGTGTAATATGATACAAGCATGGTGGATACGCCGCTGGTACTTCCTATATATAAGTGTTTGTATGGTATTACATATTGTAGCGTTATTTGAATCATTTCAGTTTGAGACATATAACATTTTATACAAATAACATACTTTTCACAAGACATTGTTTTACAAACAACTTATCTTATACAAATCCATTTTACTATGGTTATTCATTTAACCATACATTATTCATTTATTTATACATATCATCTGAACTCATTGTTTTTCAAATGATTTACAAAACAAAGCAAATTACAAGGTTCATGACTAAACATTTTCTCAAAAATAAGTCATGGAACCTATTTTCACAAAACCTATGTATCTCACAGGCATTTTTATGCTGACGTACCTATTTTCACATGTTTTTTCAGGAGCTGTTGCATAAGATGATCAAGATACACATAGGCAGACTTGGGCTTTAGTGACAATAAAAGATGCAAGACTAGTTAATTATGTTGTATTTCCTTGTTTGTTAAGACATTGTAACACTTTAATCAATAAAACGAAACTTCAATTGCCATGGATTTGACACAATTAATTCTGTTACAACACTCCCCGATGTTTCCGCCACGTTTTGTATGTTCTACGTGGTCGGGGTGTGACACCAGAGTTGGAAAGAATCTCTTTCTAATGAGCGCGAGACACTTTCTAATGAGCGCAAGGCTTGGAAAGACTCTTGGGCCAAACAGAACGAAACTCTCTTTCGTGTTCGCCAGGAGCTTGTCAATGCTAAGGCAACAAATGTTGCGCTGGTTAAAGAGAAAGCAGCAGCTTTTGCGGATGCCCAAGAGGCCAAAGAGGCGGAAGCTCGCCTCGCCAAGGCTCTTGAAGAGGCCAAGGAGGCGGAGGCCCGCACTGCAAAGGCTCTTGAAGGGGCGAATGTTGACCGCACCAATTTAACCAAAACTATCTTGGGCCTCCAGGTATACGTTTCTTGCTTTTGAATTTGTACATCTCACAAGTATGTTGATTATTTTTGTATACTTGTTTTTGTTTTGGTAACAGGCTGAAGTGCGGACCCGGGGGGCCACTATTGAGGAGGTCTCTGCCTGTGTTAATGAGGTTGAAGCGCGGGCAAGAGAGGCTGAAGAGGCTGGAGATAGCCATGCTTCGTCACTTGAGCTGCTCAAGGCCGACCGTGAATGGATGCATATGCGCGGGATCGGGCATGTAAGCATCCGTTGCCTTTGTTATTTTTGTTATAGGTTTGCCTTTGATAACCTTTGTATTCTTGTTTCCCAGATTGTTACTGCCATCCTTGACGCACCTGAGAATGTATCAGGTGTTAATGAGATTAAGGAGCGTGCCCGGGATGCTGGTTTTAAAGCTGGCTATAATCGCTGTATTGGCGATATGAATGTTGTAGCCCTGGGCGGATATACTGATGAGCGATCCGGGTTCCACGGTGTGGATACTGAAGCGCTTCTTGATGCTGCGGTTGCGGCGTATAATGACACAACCCTTTCCGGTCTTGAGTATCTTGAAAAGTGTCTAGAAGCGGAGGACTATGTGGACCGCTTACGAGTGTTATACGTTGACGAAGAAGATGAGGAAAAACCTATTGTGGTGAGCAAGGATGGTGAGGGTTCCAGCTGCACAAAGAAAGACTAGGCTGGCCTGCGTGCCTTTTTTGTTTCCTCATGTAATTGTTTAAAAAACTTTATGTAAATTCCCTGTGCACCGCGCAGGTGTAGGAATTTTTTGAATATAAAGAATTGTTCTGTTCAATTTGTACAAGTGTTTTTACTACTTGCATGTTTGAATTTGTAAGAGTTTAATGTTACTGTGAGTGACACTAAATCTGTAATTGCCTTTTGCATATCTAGGTGATATGCAATTATGAAGAATTGTCCCTGGTCGGACAAACGGTGTTGCCATTGCTGGCCTATTATAATAGTTGCGTGTGGTTACCATTCTGTGTGGGTATCACGAATGAAGATTTTGCTAATCTGTTTTTGTGTATACCTCAGAGTGGAACACGCATTTGTAATAGAAATAAATAAACAATATTGCATTGAATCGTCTATTTATTTATTTGCAAATGGTCCATGGCCTGATAGGTTACATGGTGAATGTAAAAAACAAGGCTTACATATAACAGCGTCGAAGCTGTTGTGCATTCCATGTGCGTGCGATAGTTTCGCCTTCTAATGTTTGAAGTTTATACGCGCCTTTGCCCAGGACCTCTTGGATGAGGTAGGGTCCTTCCCACTTGGGGGCAAGTTTCCCTTGGCGTTCCGCGTTAGATGCTTCATTGTCGCGAAGGATGTAGTCTCCCGGGTTGAAAGTACAAATGCGAACGCGTGCATTGTAGTACTTTTCGAGTTTGGTTTTATATTTGGCCTCGTTGATGGCAGCGTTTTCGCGCCTTTCTTCCAAGAGGTCCAAGTCAACCCTGCGTTCCTCATTGTTGTCTATCTTGTTGATAGCCAACATTCTAGGTGAGGGGAGGCCTACTTCCGCGGGGATCATCGCTTCAGTGCCATAGACCAGGCTGAAGGGTGTCTCCCCGTTGCTTGTTTTTGGGCTTGTCCTGTGAGCCCATAAAATACTTGGGAGTTCATCAACCCAGCCGCGTCTGGCTGTTCCCAACCCTGCTTTGATGCCTTCCACTAAGCTTTTATTGATACTCTCGACTTGGCCGTTCCCTTGCGGATGTGTCACTGAGGAGAATATGTGTTCAATGTTTAGCTCTTTTAGCCATTTTTGAAAGTCATCGGCGGCGAAGTTCGTACCGTTATCGGTGACGATGCACATTGATAGACCGAAACGGCAGATGATATGTTCCCACACGAATTTCCTTGTTATCATAGCGGTGGTTGATGCAAGTGGCTTTGCCTCTACTCATTTTGTAAAGTAATCAACAGCCACTATGATAAATTTCACTACACCGAGTGCGTCTGGAAATGGTCCCACCACATCGATTGCCCATTTTTGGAATGGCCATGCGGTGGTGACGGGGATCAGGTTGTTCTTGGGACGCAAGGTCTTGGGAGCATGCCGCTGACAATTGAAACACTTGCGTAAGACTTTGACTGCGTCCAGGTGCAGGCCGGGCCAATAGTACCCGGCGTTCATGATTTTGGCCACGACCATGCGTGGGCCTGCGTGTATGCCACGTATTCCCTCGTGAATTTCTTTGATAAGGTATATGGCATCTTCGGGGTTGACGCATCGTAGGAGTGGCCCCAGGTATGATTTACGGTATAAGATACCGTCTCCCATTTGGTAATGACACGCTTTGTATTGTAACACCTGATTGTAAGTATGCAATTATCGGTGTCATCCAGAATGTTGTACCGTACTGGATGACATTGACTTGGCGCAGGGGTACTGAAGGATTTTGCAGAATCTCGATGCGTACCTCTTTTGCCAGGTGTTGGAAGCTGGTGGATGCAAGTTTTGATAGTGCATCCGCAGGTTTGTTATCACTCCTGTTGATATGGCGAATATTGAAGGAGGTGAACCTTGATTTCAGTTGCAAGGCTTGTTCGAGGTAGAGGATCATGATATCCCCTTTTGCGGCATAGTCACCGCGTATCTGCCCTGTAACCAGTAGTGAGTCGACATGTGCTTCCAAATGTTTGACGTCAAGTTTGACTGCCAAACGCAGCCCTGCCAATAGAGCCTCATACTCCGCTTCGTTATTCGTGCTTTTGAAATCGAGGCGGATTACGTAGGTTAGCTCTTGGCCATCGGGGCTGACAAGTCGTAGACCTGCGCCAGCACCATCTTCGTTGGATGCACCATCTGTATATAGTGCCCAGGTTTCTGCGGAGGATGGTGGTGATGTAGGGTTTTGTTCTTCTTCGCATTCTTGAATGCGGTTTGCTGGTACTTCAGCAACGAAATCAGCCAAGACCTGGCCTTTGATTGCGGGGTGCGGCTTGTAGTTCAGTGAAAGTGTGCCCAGCTCAATTGCCCATTTTGCTAACCTCCCAGAGATGTCGGGTTTGGATAGGATCGGGCCGATCCTGTAATTAGTTAACACTGTGATTACGTGGTTTGCGAAGTAACGTCGTAAACATATCGATGTGTGCACTAGTGCCAGTACCAATTTCTCCATGATGGAGTACCTTGTCTCTGGGTCGTTGAGCATTTTGCTGATGTAGTAGATGGGTGTTTGGACTCCTTCCCGCTCCACTATGAGTACCGCGCCTACCGCGTTGTCCGCGGCAGACAGGTATAGAATAAGTGGCTCATCTTTTCGTGGTGCGGTTAAAGTTGGGAGCTGGATCAAACACTCTTTCATCTCCCGGAAAGCTTTTTCGGCCTCTGCGGTCCATTGGAATTGTTCCTTTTTTAGGCAGCTCCGCAGGGTCTTGATGAAAGGGTATGACTTAGCTGCGTGGTTGGCTAAGAATCTGTTTAGTGCGGCTAGCCTGCCGGCTAGTTGTTGCATTTCTTTCATCGTTGAGGGCGATGGCATGCGTTCGATCGCCTGAACTTTTTCCGGGTTTACCTTGAATCCATCTTTGGTTACGATGAATCCGAGGAATTTGCCTTCTTCCATTCCAAACGAGCATTTCCCTGGATTAAGCTTCATGTTGACGCTTCGCAGAGTTTGGAATGTTCTTTCGATATCGTTGAGCATGGTGTCTTCCTCCATGCTCATGAACTTTTGATAGGTGTCGTTCATCAACTTTTGCTGATTTGACCGCGAAAAGTGTCGTTCATCAACTTTTGATAGGTTGCGCCAGCGTTGCGCAACCCGAACGACATTTTGGTGTAGCAGTAGTTCCCGGTAGGAGTGCGGAATGCCGTTTTGTCTTCATCTTCGATTGCCATCTGTACCTGGTGGTAGCCTTTGTAACAATCGAGGAAGCACTTCCATCGAAATGGTGCGAGGTTATCGACCTTCTCGTCGATCTCCGGAAGTGCGTAACAATCCTTGGGGCAGGCCTTATTGAGGTCTTTGTAATCGACACACATGCGCCAGCCCCCGCTTGGTTTTTCTACCATGACTGGGTTGGACTGCCAAGTCTGGTATTTGACTTCCCGCAGGATGCCTGCGGAGAGCAGTTCCTGTACCTGCTCTTCCATCGCCGCGTTTTTTGCTGATCCAAGGTGGCGTTGGCCTTGGATCACCGGCTTGATACCTGGCATGGTATTCAAGAAATGTTGCGTGATTTCGCGTGGCACCCCTGTCATGTCTGCGGGTGTCCATGCAAAAATATCTTGGTTCCTGAAGAGGAGTTGCTTCAGGCGCGCTCTGATGGTAGGTGTCAAGGCATGGCCCAACGTGACCGTTTGCTCTGGGTGTCTTGCATTAAGCACCCATTTTTCTGGTTGTGTGTTGGGGGTGGGCCTTGCTACCTTGGCTGGACGCAGGTCGTCCGTAGACATAACTTCTCTTCGGGCGTGTATTACCGCGACCCCTGTCTCTGTTGGGAAACCAATGGCAGAGTGAGGGACGGATGTGATCATGTTGAAGTCGCCCTGGGATTCTCTCCCAAGAAGTACGTCGTACTTGGAGGTGTGCGGTAAAACCATGAAGTTTACCTCCTCCGTTCTTGTGTGCCTCCCGTTGGTGAGGCGCACAGGAAAGGTAATCTGGCCCAGGGGGAATACGGTTTCCCCTGCAAACCCGGCCAACGGGTAGTCCGCTGGCTGCAGTCGATCTTTGTCTTCTTGATCGAACTGGTTGAAGCATTGCTCGTATATAATATCAGATGTACTGCCCGGGTCGATGAACAATCGCTCGGTGCAGTAGTGAGCCAGGTGGCCTGTGATAACCACGGCGCGTCTATCGCGCGGGCCGCCTCGGACTTTTGGAAAGACGACTTGCTCGTCTTTCCAGTCATTGTCCGGTCTTCTTGCCGCCTTGCGCGGCCTTCCTCTTCCTCCATTGATCATGTGGGTAGAGGCCACGTACATGGTTCTCTTACCCGTGGAGGTGCCCTCGTAGTTGGGAGTGATGCGCTTGGTAGCTTTTTGTGCGCCTGTCAACAGATGTTGCCGTTTCCCCTCTTTTAGGGCTCGCTCAATCTCCAGTCGGAGACTGATGCAGCTGTTTGTTAAGTGGCCATTGTCCTTGTGATACTCACAGTAGAGTGCGAGATCCTGGTTCTTTTTGGACTTCATCGGTTGGGCCGGTCGCAGGAATTGTGAGTCCGTGAGAAGGACGTCGCTTGGCGACGGGTTAATCTCGGTCTAGCTGCGGTCCCGAGATTCCTTTTTGGACGCCCGATTTTCGCGCTGGGCGTTGATTGTAGCCCTTGCGTCGGGCTGGTTGCTTCGTGGGACATATGGTCTGGAATCGCTGCCACGATTCCATGTGTCCCGGTTGCGCTTATTGCTGCTCTTGGGCTCTTGGCGGGGAGACTGGCCTTCCGCCTGGGGTTGTGCCTTTGACATGTGTCGTCTTAGGGACCTCTGAGTCTGGGCATATGTCTTGACCGCAGCCATGACATCTTCCCACTTCTTAGGCAAACCATCTTTGCCAGAGATATTCATAACCATTTGCTCGTCTTTAACGGCAACAATGAAATGGTTACGCGCCATTTGGTCGGCAACATCGCCTATCTCTAGGCATTCTTTATTGTAACGGACAACGAATGCTTCAAGCGATTCGTTATCCCTGCGCCAGATGTTCATGACGTCCATGGAATCACGTTCATGGCGTCGTTGTTGGCTGAAGTGCGCGAGGAACTTTTCTTGTAAGTCCTCGAATGAGGTCAGTGACCCTGGTGGTAGAGAATCGAACCAGGCCCTGGCCAGACCTGTTAGGGTCTGTGGGAAAAAATGGCACCAGGTGGGTTCATCCCACCTACCGTTGCACCCGGCGCCGACGAAGATGTTGTTGTGATCATCTGGGTCGGTCGAACCGTTGTATTTCCCAATGTTTAATGGGAATTTTGTGGTGGTGACATCGGCTTAGGCGATTTCTGGGACGAACTTGGAGTTTTCGGCCGCATATTTCGGCCTGTAGGGTTGTCCGCGGTGATGCTTTGCAGCGCGGAGGTACGTAGTGCGGGGGTGAGTGGGAGGAACGTAGTTGCGTCCTCTCGGTCTGCTGCTGGTCGCATGGTATTCCGCACGGTATGTACCATCGTCCGGATCGGTATGGCCTTGCCCTTCACGGTGGGACTGGG
Source organism: Helianthus tuberosus (assembly GCA_030545235.1). Taxonomy (NCBI): domain Eukaryota; kingdom Viridiplantae; phylum Streptophyta; class Magnoliopsida; order Asterales; family Asteraceae; genus Helianthus; species Helianthus tuberosus. Next base: position 113,110,667 of record CM060378.1, read on the forward strand.
GTCCCAGTCGGCTATGAATGCCTAGGCCGTGGTGGGCTGTAGACTGTCGCCTAGTTTCGCCATGTGGGCCTAGGCGGCTCTGTATATGGCTCCTATGGCGGGAGTCATACGAGGAGTCGTCCTCATCAAGTGTGCGGACGTCGCAGTAAGAGGAACCGCGATCTTCGTGACTGCTTCTGGAGGCCGGATGTGTTGGGGCTCTACCGTCGTACTGTAAAGTACGGCCCGCAGGGGTGTGCGGTGCTGGGGTAGGCCCCGCAGATACTTGCGCTTCTGCGCAAGCTCTGTTGTATGTTGCAGCCATCATGGCTGCTTGTTGGTCGTACCAGGCATGAAGGTTCATTCCTGTAGGTATCACAGGAGCGTACTGTGATAAATCGTGTCCAAACGTAAGGGATGCGCCCCCTTGTGTTGATGTGCTAACGTGTTCAGCATTTGGGGCTAGGGGAATGGTTCCCGCAGGCCCTTGGTTTGCGGGGTTTAGGTTATCCCCGGTAGTGTTGTTTTGACGATCAGACATGATCTTTGGAGAGAAAGGGATGGTCGGAAAAAGTGCTAAGAGTAGCGGTGGGCGCCAATGATGAAACAATGGTTAACCAGGTAGGTTAACTCACTGGTCTCGTCAAGAGGGTTAATCCCTTCTTTCCGAGGATCGCCGGCTGGATCGTCTGGTGGTGGGTTTCCTGCACAAGGAAACAAACCGTGACTCGCAACAAGGAGGATGAGGTGGGGGGTGCTCCTTGTTACCACTCTCCGGCGTGAGAATCAGTAGTTTGCTTGGGACGCAAAGTGTGATAGTAGTAGTATTTAGAGAGTTGAGAAGTGATACCTCAAACCTGGTTTGGGGTCAGTATTTATAGCCGAGGATTGGAGGAGGGTAGTTGAGTAGCTAGCCTGACATCGCACAGCTATTTGAAGGTGTGTCAGACCTGTCGGATACTGTGGTGATGCCACGTCCTGCTGTGGTGTCAGACTGTTGTATACACGTGGGCCGGTAGGCGACTGTTCCCAGTGCCACTTGCACTGTGGTGTCAGACCCACTTGCCTTGTAGGCAGGATGCGGTGCCAAGCCGCATCGCTGCTTGCGGTCATTGATGTTGTTCTCGCGTTGGTTGTTACATCCATGATTTACGCGGGATGCGGTGTTATGCCGCATTGCCTGCTGAGTGACTGTTACTGTTGTCCAGATCCCTTGTCGTGATGAAAATGTTCATAGGATGCGGTGCGGGGCCGCATCGCTATGCGTTACATTTAGGGCTGTAAACGAACCGAACGAACACGAACAAGGCCATGTTCGTGTTCGTTCGTTAAGGAAATTAACATGTTCGTGAACTGTTCACGAACGAATACCGAACATAAGTTTATGTCCGTGTTCGTTCGTTAAGGAAATTTAATTGTTCACGAACAGTTCGTGAACACTGGTCTCGAACATAAACGAACGCAAGCAAATAAAAATGAACGCAAACGAACATTTAACTTGAAAATAAAAACATTATTATCCTTAAACATTGGATATAAGTAGTTAAATACAACCATCAAATGATAAATCAAAACACAAGAAGTCTACGACACAACCAAACGATGAATAAAGTTCAACTAACTTAGACATAATTATCTCAAAAAATGTCTTAGAATGTCTAAATTTTAGCTAACTTAGATAAAAAAAATAGGGTTTCAAGTTTTCAATATGTTTAGATATAAAGTTTATTATTTATTATTTTTTAATATAATCAAACGAACATATTATCGAACGTTCACGAACGCCGTCGAACGAACGAGACCTGTGTTCGTGTTCGTTCCCTATGCTAACCGAATAAAATTTTTTGTTCATGTTCGTTCGTTAAGCTAATCGAACGAACATAAACGAACTTCCCGCTGAACGGTTCACGAACTGTTCGCTGAACGTTTGGTTCGTTTACAGCCCTAGTTACATTAGTTTCCGTCCTTAAGGTAAGTCTTCTCATCACTGGACAGATTGGACCGCTGTGTTCGCGTGTGCCCACGCGGACACATGTGAGTTTATTGCTGTTGGAGGTTTTTGATGAGGGTAATGGTCATTCGCGGTCATGCTGACGCGAGATCTGGGACCATACCCCTTCATGACTTAATTTGGAATGATTTCATAAATTCATGATTAATTTCCCGTGATTGCTCTTTGACGTGATAATGCCGGAGGGTGTGGGGGGCGCCACCATCGCCACCTCAGCCTCTATAGCGCCCCGGGCGCTATACACCCACACCGCCGGAGTTATGGAGGGGCGCTATAGAAGGGGCTCCATGGTGGTAACGAGGGAGAAGGGGGTTATCAGGTGGGGCCCTCAACTTTTCATCCAATCAAAAATTTTTTTTTTATTTTGTTTAATAGGGGGCTCCATCCCACACCGTGCAAATTAAAGAGGGGCGTTATAAAGCCCCATGGCTGACGTGGATCCTACGTGGCGCTTACGTGTCTTGATAAAGCCCCTAGGGGCTCCATCCCACACCCTCCAGAGTCGTTGACAAAAAATCAAAACCTTTTCTTTAATAAAACAACAAACATTATCATCTCATAATGAATCCAATATTAATTAATAAAAATAGACCGGACCATAAGAGAACAACAAATTTGAATTATTGCATTGTAAAGATTAGGGGCTCCTTCATGGCTGACGAGGCACACGTGCATGGTAGGACAGGTTTAGTTATCACAGTTTGATCAACTTGAGTTCCAATGAATTGTCTTTGTCTACTCATTGGTCTCCTCATATTTAATATTCCTTCCCCACCCACTCCCTCTTCTATTATGATTTGTTTTTTGAAATGTAAACGTCATTAACGAACAACCATCCCAGAAATCGGGGCACCAAAAACACGACAAAATTACATAATTACAAATTTACACCAGTTATCCCAAGATAAACTCTTGAATTTCGTTCTATTCTTAACCCAAAGAAACCCCAACGCCTTAACCTCACTAATAACCTTCTCTATTCTAACCGGCACATTCCTGAACCTAGCTTCATTTCTCGCCTTCCAAAGACTCCAACAAGCTATGATCATAATACCTTGAAAAATGACGTTTTCCGGCTCCTTTAGACCACACGTCAAGTAAGACACCAGTAGGTCTTGAACAGAGAAAGCAAAGATTTACGGAACACGGCACCATTTACTAACATAATTCCACAAAACGTTGGGCGTTTTGTTTCAACAAGATTATGCTTATTATGTTAGAACATGTGCAGTGGCAATGCCTCTATTATGATTGTATCAACAAGATTATGCTTATTATGTTAGAACATGTGCAGTGGCAATGCCTCTATCGTTGGGCGTTTTGTTTCATGTGGCAACCCAGTTAGCAATGAGACATTATGGGACGTTTTCTAAAATAGATGTAGTGTGGATGTGGACATTGTGTTTGTAATAAAACTAAATTAAAAAAAACAATCAAAAAATCTTATTAGACAAACAAAAGTAAGATGAAGGGTGATTGGCCAAAAACAAAGAAACAAGGCGTGGAAAAAACACGCCAAAAGCAATTTGGCTGAAAAAACGCTCCCAAGGGGTGGAAAATGGCGTTGTGTGGCGTTATTTAGGAGAAAAACGCTCAAAAAACCACCCAGTACGGATGGTCTTAAGACTTCATAGTTACAACGTCTTATTTTACCCTATTGTGTAGAAGAGACGGGTTAAGACTCGTATCATAAAGAATATTTCAAGTCATAGTTATTGATGTTTGTCTTCTACAAAAGGTATTCCCAACACTAATTTACCGTAAAAAAAATACAAATTTTCAAGTGGTGAGCGATGTTAAACAAACTTGAATTAGCATAGACTACACGAACATAAACGAGCTTAATCTTTTTTCTAAGCGTAAGTTGAGAAGTATATTCAAGAATTTTAAAATGAAAATTGATTATTCTTTCTTCATTTAACATAATAATGTGATTGGTTCATCAAGGACGGAAGTTAATGACATGTCTTATCCCTTTAGTTTGCGAGTGAGAAAGCAACCTTATGAAATTAACTATAGGGATTAGATCAAATACAAAGAATCCTAATTGTAAGAAGTGTAAGAAGGATTTATAAAGTGACAAGTGTTTAATAACCTAAAAAACCCACTAAAAAAAAAAAAACTTAAACATCCACCACCACCAAAAACCCCCACCCCCCACATCACCCACCAAAAAAAAAAAATTTTTTTTTTTTTTGCCGAGGGGGTGGGGGTTTAGGTTTTTGGGTGGGGTGGGGGTAGGGGTGGGTGTTTAGTTTTTTTTATATATTTTTTTTTGGGGGGGGGGGGGGGGGTTAGGTTTTTTTAGGTTTTTGGGGGGTGGGGGGGGGGGGGGGGGTTAGGTTTTTTGGTGAGGTATAGTTTTTTTTTGTTTTTTTTGCCCGGGGGTGGTGGGGGGTTTAGGTTTTTTTTTTTGGGGGGGGGGGGTTTAGGTTTTTGGGGGGTGGTGGTGGTGGGGTGGGGGTGGGTGTTTAGGTTTTTGGTGGTGATTTAGTGGGTTTAGTTTTAGGTTATTAGACACTTGTCACTCTATAAATCCTTTTTACACTTCTTACAAATAGAAGCTTTTGTATCGCCCCGCTTGCGGTATGCTCATATAATGTATATATGCGTGGGCGCTCGGGGGCAAAAGTGAAAGTGCACTAATTTTAACGTTATTTTACTAATTTCGTGAAAATAACGTTAAAAGAGGGGGACGGTTAATCATGCATCATGTGGTGGCGTTGATAGCCAAAAGACAAGGGGGTACATGCACTAATCGGCGTTTGTCTCAATTGCTGAGTGTTATCTGCCTTATGTCCAAGGCTTGATGCAAAACCACAATCGAGCCGGGGGTCTCATTGGAAGCAGCCTCTCTATTCCTACGGGGTAGAGGTAAGGCTGTCTACATCTCACCCTCCTCAGACCCTACCTTAGCTTTGCTATTGGTGGGATATACTGAGTATGATGATGATGACAAATAGAAACTTTTGTAGAATAACTTTACCCTATAGCATGGTATACTATATATCAGTGGTACAATAATATTTCATTTAATTTGTTGTATTATAAGAGGCCCCCTATGGAGGAGGCTGTTTGAGACAATTAATTTTGGGAGTGGTCACCCGTGTGTGCACATGCAACCCTAAAATGATCATTTTTCATCATAACGTCCCCCAACTCATTTGCTTCCCCTTTTCTAGTAATTGTGTATAGACCATAGACTGCACGAGCAATTATATACCCAATATGCCTACTCTCACACAACATGCAATTATTTTTTTTTTTTTGGCTAAATAAAAACATCACATATATTTAAATAACAAATAGACATTTTTGTCTGACTTTTATTTTTGTAATGGTTAAATGGTATTGTTAGTAAATAATAATCATGTTTTCTTTCTTAAATTCTCTCTCACTGATCCTTTAATATTTGTGATTCTCAACAGTAAAAGCTAGTATTTGCCTTTTTAACAAATATTTAGGATCATGAAATTTGTCTACTTAACTTGTTAGGCTATGGGGTATGGGGATGGTGGATTGGATCATGGATTGCCACGTATGACATAATTCTCGTGGTACACAACCATGGTTGTTCGCATCGTTTAATCCATGATAACCGTGACTCTCTTTCAATTAATTAAGGGATTTTGATTGGTGGGGGGAGGAAGATGATAGTGGAGGCCATGTTACACACCATATAGAGTGGTGGATTAGCTTGGTTGATGAAGATGATAGTGCAACCGCAACCGTTGAAAGATGTTTTTCGGCAATGAAGAATGTGAAGACCGACTTGCGTAATCGGATTGGCGATGAGAATTTAAGTGATAGTTGTATATGTTATATAGAGAAAGACTTGCTTAAGAAAGTACCTCTAGATGATGTTTTGGATAGATTTAAAAAAAATGAAAACCCGTAGGGCGACTTTTTAAATATGTTTGTAACAATGTTTGACGTGTTTTTGATGATTATATAAATTTAAGTTTGATGTTCTTTTTTTACATGACCCGACCCGACCCGAACCGGTTTTTTTATGTATATATCTAAACGCCTAAAATTTTAAAAAAATTTCCGCACCCCCATGAAAAAATTCTTGGGTCCGCCACTGGAGATATGACGCTGACGTAGAGGGTGGTGATGATCTTTTGGATCATGACCACACCACATAGCTTTACTTGCTCTCTTTCCTAATATATCATTACCTTTAATTGTGTGAATGTTTTCTATAATCATCAATAAAAATTAGCATGAACTGATGTATCATTTGGGTTTGCATTAGTTGCTTCTATCAATTTTCGGTTGTTCTTGTTCCCAATTGTAGTCTAGACACATCATTGATTTTCGATTGCTAAAGATAAAAAAAATAATGAAGCAGTAAAATTTGATAAAAAAAAACACTTAAATGTATGTATTAAAATGTTCATGTTTGGCGTTCCCCATTATAAGGTTGATGAGGGCACACCCCTTACTGAACCAAACAAACAACCAACCAATAATCAAGTGTCACACCATTTCAACCAAACTATTTAAATCCATCCAAAATTAATTGCTGACGGTGTGTAGATCCGTACCGAGGCCAAAGTTAACAAGATTTTAATTCCAAATGCAAATTTGGCCTTCTTTTCAACATGAGTCCGGGTTCATGAACAAAAATTTCCATCTCAAATCTCATCCTACATTCACTGTGGCATTGGTGATTTTGTTACCAATCCATCCCATCCCCCATCCTAAGGGAGCCCCTTTTCCATTAATGGGGTTTGACACGTTAAACTTGTTGGAGCATAAAAGAACTTGAACCTACTACATTTTTTGGAGCTCACGAAAATGCTTTAGATCGGATAGAACTTTTGGAGCCTACTAAGCCATCACAATCGAACCATGCAATGGCCTTATATCTTTAGTTAGTTAGTTAGTTAGTTAGTATGTGCTGAAATAATATAAGTCATTTTATGTTTGTTATGTAACTTGTTAACGTGTGATATTTATGTTAGCCAAAAGTGTGAAAGTTCTATTGTTGAGGGACAGCTGGTGTAACTATACAAGGGCCTCGATGAAAAGTGGTCAAGATTGAAAGGTGTAGGTCCACCCGGAGGATCGAGTCAACCTCTATTCCTATTTTCCGACAAACCCGTGAGTGTGGAATCCAAACGGGTAAGTTAAACCAAGTTACGAACACGTAAAACACAAGATTCACTGATTAACACTCCAATGTATTAATCTAGAAAACGGTTACAAAGCAATGTTTACAAGATGCTCTCATAAACTCTCAGTGTGTGTTTGTTTAACATTGTGTTCGCTCTGAAATCTATTCAGACTTCTCTTCACTGTGTTATGTCTGTTTGCTGTGTTTATATACTAACTTGTCGACGAAAACCAGTTCTGGACGAAATCGGATTGACGAACATACACGGACTCGACGAAATCACTGATTTCGTCACCTATTGGGATTTCGCCATATATGGGATTTCGCCATCCCGGGTGTTTTCGTCACTTGTGATTGGGCTTGGGCCTTGACTTTGTCAACTGGGCTTCTATATGATGGGTTACAAATACAAACAGATAACACCTAAACACATAATCACAATCTAACATGCAAACTGCACACACGCAATTGCATTTACACCGTTCGATACAAAGTAATTAGCATACCGAGTCAAGACATGAGGATGTCTTGACTACGGCCTTCACTTCGTAGGCGAGTTGAACCGAGCCGAGCCGTATCCACATAATATGTATCAACAAACTCCCCCTTGGATGCTGCTCACGAGGTTCCTAATCTCATTCTCCATCTCTTGATGGTTCATTCATTCTTGTCGTAGGATCTTCAAGGTCTTCACGTGTTGTAAGTAGAAAGTGTATTAACAAACTCCTGCTTTTATCTAGGAAGTGTATCAATAAACTCCCCCTTTGATTATGCTCGTGAATCTTTTGATTTTCAAAACTTGAGATCATTGTGGTGTTGATGATTGATCAGCGGCAACTCGATCATCTTTATCATTTGAGTGCCTTCACGTCGTGTCTTCATTCCGAAGCTTATCATCGAACATGTTCTCTTCGCCTTCAACAACTGCACATGCAAGAAAGCTAAACGCGTAATGAGAACAACTGCTTGGAATATAGTTAACATAAACAAACGACACATGTGAGACCAATTCTCATTCAACTACCGTCCGACAGTTTAGTTTGAAAAGTTAACAGATTTTTCAATTTTTGATTATTAACTTTCAAAACTTGCAAACTATGACCATTTATGAAGATTCAGTCGTTTTGGTTTTCAATCAGATTTCAGGCAACTAAGACTTGAGTTCCAACATCGGTTAATCAAAACTAAAGCAGAAATAAAATCTTTTTGACTTTTATAAAGTTTATATTAAAACACACCTAAAATCTTTTTGGCATTTTGAATATTTCAAACTTAAAGACTGAAAGCAGTAAATAAATATATATAGAGTTGCAGAAACTAAGAAAAGTATATATATACAAACATTCTTTTTGCGAGTTTCGAGGGTAAGAAAATCATATCAGTGTACGGTCACGCCAAAACGCTCTTGTTGTTCAATTTGTTAACATTTAGATAAACATCGTATAACAATTATCGGTATTGTTATCCACATAAGCTCAAATTATAAGATGTAATCATGGCGAGGGGATACGTTATGGTATGATTTATACTTACCGACCGGTGTTCATCCACATCACGACACATTCCCGTATCAAGGTATGCACAAGAGTTCATCTTACTGGTGAGTATACCATTTATCATCTGTTTTGACGTATATGAAAATGTGAGAAACTCACTTATTTTGATTGAAAACAAGCCCTATGTGATAGAATCACTTATTGATGAGGAACTTGATTTTCAGACGCATGAAGTGCACAGGAGCAAGTCCGTGAACAGGTCAGTACTCACGTACAGCAAAGAGACGAACTTGACTCCCGGATAAATGTGATATATTATCACTTGTTTTGTGGACATGTGATTGTTGATCACTTATTGAGGTCGTATGCAGTATGTACACGTATGTATGATATCATGGAAGATCTAGACATCGTCTCCGTTTGTTTCGGTAAAAGAAACAACCATGATACCCAGATGATAAACAGCATAAAGACCACATATCTCAGAACCTCGGCAATCTCTCAAACGAAATTTCGGTACTAAGACCATATGCCAATGAGTGGTTCCCACCTGGTCTTCAGTCAATTTAAGTTTATATCACCCTGCACACTTTAAGATGATTATGAGCCTACCGATACATCTTATATAGAGTTGCTTAATATTTTTCATTTTGCATTTCAGTTTAAAGAGGTTTAGACTGTGACAACCCGCACTAAACCAGGTATCCGTACAACTTAATTAATGATTAATTACTGCTTAATTACTGTGCTTGCTTGAACTAGCTGATGAACTGCTACTTGATATCTGATACATGTACTTACTTGCATCATACTTGCTTGCTGTCACTACATTATTTACATACGGCACCTTAGTGACAAACATGATGCACAAAGAGCACAGTAGCACAATACACGGATAACCTATTGAACATGCTGATAAAGCCAGCATCAGGCAGACACTGCCTCTAAGGCCTATAAGAGCCTGAGATATTTGGCTACACTAATAGTGAGTGTAGGGATACAAGGGTTGTGGAACTGCGTCTCTAGGGCTAAGTCACAATGACTGGATGTGCCTAAAACGTACTCTAAGTACAAAACACAGCACTTTAATAAATAATCCAGCTTCTAGCTAACTAGTAAAGTGCCAAAACATGGGGAAAATACTACTAGACACTTTCCAAAGTGTAGGATATAAGTTGTGTCACTAAAAGTAACAATAACGACACTTTAAAGCTTTAGTAACGCTTTAACGGATTACTATCCAACCGAACAACCGGACTTTACCCGGAACATGAAAATATTATTATTTTCCTTATTTATATTTTTCTGAGCCAGTTAGGGTCCCTGATTACCCTAACACCCGCCATAACGTATAACATACAAGTAACCAAGTTTAACACTTAACACTTAACTAACTTAACTTAGTTACCCTAACTAACCTAGTTGAGATCGAACTAACCCCCCCCCCCCTTTCTCTAACCGGCCCCAAACTAAGGGGGACACCCCTTGTACAACCTTGATTATTTTAATCACAATGTTTAGTATCAAGACTACACATGGACCTATGGATAATCACCTTACATTTGCCTATAAGACCAAGCTTTTGCACATATGATCATTCATTACTCAACACAAGAAACACACTCCTCTCTCTTGCTCTCTAACTCTCGGCCGAACACCCCCCTCCCCTATCCATCATTTTCGGTTTTGATCTTCAAGTTCCATCATCATTCAAGCATCAAGGGTCGCGTATAAGGAGTCTTGGAGCAAGCGGAACGCGAAGGACCTCTTTCTTTGGCTTTTATCCACGCCATTTTCGTCAAGATCCTTCCCTAGCCTTGAGCTAGAGGTATAATGTTTAAAACTTGTTCTTAAACTAATCTAAAGTGGTTAAAAGGATTGTTATCGGTTAAAACTCGGAATCTTGCAAGAAGATGCTTTAAAGTTTACTTAAAACACTAAAAATGGTGGTTAATAGCATATATGTTGTGTAAATGTTGTAGTATTTGAAATGTATGGTTATTTAGGCCCGATCTACGATGTGGTAGCTCGGATCATCATTTAACCCGGTTTGGTAAGGTCATGGATCTTAACATAAGCTTGTTTTGAATGATACAAGGGTTAAAAGGAGAAACTCTACCACACATGAAATATGAACTTGTGTAAAAATGTTTTAACTTTTATAAAAGTTGTTTTCTTGTTTAACTCGCTTATCGGACACTTATAACACGATTTAATAACATCTAAATCACAAAACAGCAAGCTGAGTCACTGTTTCAGCCGCCTTCATCAGGCTGTAAACGGACTTTAAAAACTCGAAAAACGGAATTTCAAAAGCCTAAATCGTGTCATTTCGAAAAACGAAGAAAATGGCGCTAGAATCGTATTTTTCTGATGTCGGTTACTATTTTAAAAACCTGTTTTCGTGACAGCAGCTAAGGCTGTTTGTTACTGCAGTAAATTGGGCTGTGCGTTTTCGATCACAACTTAAAACCCGAACCGAACCAGCCCCTGAAACTTTTATCTAAGATGGTCACGGATGTATTTGTCACCCTCAAACTGGAATTTTGATAAACGGACATACAAGGAATTTTTGACGAATTTTTCCGTAAACTGTGATCAGAATGTGACAATCTGATCACAGTTCGGTAAACGATTTTCTATAAATTATTGATAAGAAACTGGACCCCGATATTTTTATACAATCATTTTTGGGTCGATTAGGACGACCCGTAAAAATTAGGGAATTTTTGGAAAGGGTTAAGTATTTTATTTAGTCGTCCGAAAACAGTCCAGTTTCCACATATTGAAACTGAAACGACAAGGGTAGCGTTTCGCGTGTTAAAACGTAAGGGTTGATTGTTGATGATCATGGGTTGTTTTCAAAAAGAAAATGATGTGCGCATTAGCACGGACACTCCCGTTTTTAGGGGATACTCTGGCGAATTTTTCTAAAAATACCAAGACTTAGAAAAATTATTATTTTTCTAACAAGTATATTTAGCCTCATTTCTCAGAAATTAAACCTCGCCACGAGTTTTGACATAAATCTTTAAAGTGTTGGTTATGAGACTTGAAAATGTATCTTGTCAATACTTAAAGTCACCACATACATAATACTTGTACAAATCCCCCATCCTTGGGAAGGAGAATAACTACCAAGTATTTTCAAAATGTAAACACGAAATAGTTGTCTAACTATTTCCCAAAAACATAAACTATAAAGCTAAGGCACGGCCATCCATCTAATAGAATTAGCACTTGTAGGTCGTCGCACAACTTTCTGATTTGGAGTACTTGGTAGAGACGCACCGACTGTGAGTTCATGTCCCCCTTTTCTCTAACTGTTTTCAGTTTTCTTAACTGCGGGGGTGAAATACATGTTACTATGATTACGAGTACTTTATACACGGTATGGGTAGCGTAAGGAGGTTTATTACTCAGATCATGTGAGTGGGTAGGAGCAATATGAGGCCATTAGTCCTCATGTCGGGACCGAGGAACAGGAGCGGTAGATCTATCTGGGTGTAGCGAGCCCAGCCCCAGGCCAAACTAGAAACGGACCTTGGGGTGACTTTGTCCACATACTAATGCCGTGGCGAAATCTGCTAGGTTTGAGTCTCCCTATTTGCACTTCACATATATCAGTGGCCTTGCAAACCATTGGTGATCACAAGTCCCCTTATTGGCTACATACCACGACTATTTTTATACTCACAAAGGTTTACTTACTCACTTACACATGAACTCGCTCAACATTATTGTTGATTTTTCAACTTACATGTATTTCAGGAAATTAACGAGATCTGGCACGGTATGGCATGTTTTCCGCTGCACTAGTTTCCGAGGTCATCCGGGGTTTAGGGGATGTGTCTCTTTCCTGGACAAGACACAATCCTTAAACCATGTTTATATTATGTTTAAGTTTGTAATGTCTGTTGAACAAGGTTATGGTTGTTAGGGTATGTTCCCGTTAAAACAATGGTACTGTATTTGGTTTTCGAAACTTAATGGATGATCTTGCATGTTTTTAATTCATATAGTTTGGTTATGATTAAGCTATGGTATTAAGAAGTCACACCAAATTAACCACGCTTCCGCAAAGCCAGGGTGTGACAGCTTGGTATCAGAGCTCTGATCATAGCGAACTAGGATTCCTTCTCGAGTCTAGACTATGATCACTAGGGCTCTCACGAAAACATTTTTCTGCATACCACTTAAGTCCAGATCCAAAACTTTTTACAAACAAATGTTGAGCACATTTTATTATTTATAGGCTCAGCCTGGAGGGCTGAGGCTCGGTCTGGAGGATCGAGGCTCGGTCTAGGTGACCGAGGTAGTTGAGTACGTTGATTTATTATAGGCTCAGCTTGGAGGGCTGAGGCTCGGTCTGGAGGATCGAGGCTCGGTCTAGGTGACCGAGGTAGTCGAACACGTTGATTTATTATAGGCTCAGCCTGGAGGGCTGAGGCTCGGTCTGGAGGATCGAGGCTTGGTCTAGGTGACCAAGGTAGTTGGCTAGGAAGAGTAGGCTCAGTCATGAAGGCTGAGGCTCGGTCAAGGGGACCGAGGCTCGATCTAAGAGGTCGAGGTGGAGGATAGAGCAGTCTTCGAGACTGGGAGGAATTTGGCTAGTGGACTAGGAGAATTAATTGATTGACTAATATGTTTATGTGATTATATGATTGATTATTATACGTATATGTGTTTGTGTTACAAACGTCATGCTTTCATCATGTACTAGAAAGATGGACACTACGAATCCCATGGCCATAGTATCAGACGACATAGTTTCATCGAAGCACGAGGTGTACATTTCCGATACTACCGGCACAGACAACGACGACTTTCAGCCCTTTTGCACTGCCTGAAGTCGTAGCAGAGCCTACTGATGGCCATCTTGTTGGGAATTTACCACTGGCGGTGATCCCTGCTCCTGTGCCCTTGCCGCTTATCCTGTTGATGATATGCCCCCCAACGTGGCCTCTGACGACGATTACGATCTACTGGAGGATGACCCATTCGAGGGCAGGGCCCTATTGCTGCTGGTATTAGACTACTGCATGCGGACGCTTCTGCAGGGGAAACTCATGCCCATTCCCCTATCCCAGACTCATTTGAGTTTCGGACATCCGCATCTTTGCATACACAGGGAGTGCAGCACTACTCACACGACGCCGACCCTGATTTGGCGTCATCAGCTGCACCAGTTCCCGCACACAGCTTTGAGTTTGATCGCGATAATGAGGACAATTCTGTTTTTCCACCTGGTGTTGATCCAGACCATGACATTGAGTTCATGCACTTAGACCAGCCCTTGGGGGATCCTGTAGCCCCTGTCGACCCCTGTGTTTGTTGATCCAGCTGATTTTGAGATGGAGTTTTTGATTCGGAGCTAGCCGTGGCCCCTGAGCCAGGCGTTGCTCCTGACCCCGCATTAGAGCATGACCCTGTTCATGCCGATGCACCTGCCGTTGCTCCTTGATTGATTATCTGCTTGGATGAGAGAAAATTTGGGGTAACTGTGCAAGACAATTTATTATTACGGGGGCCCACGTAATAACGATTTGTAGTGCACAGGAATCCTGGTGGACTCTGCGGGTCAAGCTAATGATAACCAATGCAGCAGGAAATAACTTCAACACGAATGACCAAGGCGATGTAGCCTCGAGTTCATTCTATTACGAGCAACAAGCCAAATTGGCAAGCTTATGTGAAGGCTCAGAAATTTACTTCCCCACTCATACAGTGAGTATATTTGCGTGTGAAATTGGGTGATTACATGATGGCTTATGTTGCTATATACACCTCATAGACAATTGAAACGTTGTCTAACCCGCTTCACACCACTTCGACAAAAGGGAATGTCACCCAGACGTGACACAAACACCAGCACGTTGCCAAGGACAGAAGTCGAGCTGCAAGGACGCATCTCACAGATAAATGCACGACATGAAGCCCTCCGCTCTAAGTACAACGATGGCATTACTGGAAATAACCCTCCAACTGGCTGCACCTATAAACAGTTCCTGAACTGCAAGCCTTTAAACTTTGACGGAACAGGAGGCACCGTTGCATTTGTTCGTTGGTCTGAAGAGACCGACTCCATTCTAAGAACGAGTAACTGTTCGCCCCAACAGAGTGTTACCTATATCTCGGGGATATTTCTAGATGGCACACTCTCTTAATGGAACCTCCAGGTTCAGACCCTTGGCACAGACGCTGCTTATGCACTGAGCTGGGACGAGCTCAAGGAAACGATTGAGAAGAAATGTTGTTCTTGGGCTGGAATTTAGAAGCTTGAGGTGGAGTTCAGGAATTTGAAAATGGACGAACCAGAAATTCCTGAACTTGTCCAGCGATCGCACGACCTATCTAGGGTCGCCCCCCTAGTTAGTCAAACCGGAGTTCAAAAGGATTGAACGATTCATTTGGACACTTGCACCCCAGATCAGGGGTATGGTTACTACCTCAAAGCCCTCAACCATTGCAGAAGCTATCAATATGGGTGATCTATTTATAACATAAGATGTTATGTGATTGATAACATGAGATGTTATGTGTTGATATTGTTGTATACTTACGTACACTCTACTTCTATGACCTGACCAACGTAAACCATCTTTTAGAAGATGCCGCCGAGACGTGAGACACACATGCCTACCAATGAGGCAGAACTCCAGCAGATTATTGCTGCTGCCATAGCACAGTATGCAGCATCTCAGCCCGGGACGAGCGGAAGTATTAACCAAGGCAATAACAATCCACCTCACGGTAATACTAAGCCATTAAGACATACCGTGACCTAATTGGATATCTCTGGCAAGGATGCTAATGCCAATCTTATGTTATAACATACGTGCTGGATGCACCTTCAAGCAGTTTCTAGACTGCAAACCGGTCAACTTTGACGGCACTGGAGGTGCTGTCGCCTTTGTTCGCTGGGCTGAGAAAACCGAATCTGTACTTCGTATGAGCAAGTGTGCACTGGATCAGCAAGTCACCTGTATCTCAGGGCTGTTTCTAGATGGAGCCCTCTCTTGGTGAAATCTACAAGTACAGACACTAGGCGAAGCTGCTGCCTACGCGCTGACCTGGACCGAACTAAAAGAACTTATGCGCAAAAAGTACTGTTCCCGCGCAGAAATCCAGCGATTGGAGACCGAATTCTGAAACTTGAAAATGGACGGTCCAAAGATAGCAGAATACGTTCAAAGGTTCCATGACTTATCGCATGTGGTACCCTACATGGTCACTCCTGAGTTCAAGAGAATTGAACGCTTCATTTGGGGATTAGCTCCTCAAATCATAAGCATGGTAACCTCATCCAAGCCTGCGACCATTACTGAAGCGATTGACTTGAGCGTAGCTCTCACCGAAGAGGCGATCCGCCTGAACAAGTTTGATGATGCTGAGCACAAGAAGAAAGAGACTCATGTCGAGTCGTCAGGAGGTAACAAACGGAAATTCTCAAACTTCAAGCAGGGCGCCAGTGTGGCGGTTAAGAAAGGAGGATCAGCTGGTAATGGAAAGAAAGGAAAAGGATACCAGGGCACCCAGCCCAAGTGTAATACCTGCCAACGCCACCATACTGGGCATTGTAATGTGAAAATATGTGAAGCATGTGGAACGCTGGGCCACTCGAAAGATTCTTGTTGGGCTAGTGCTGGCCGGGTAGGCCAGGGAGGATTTGGGAATAGGAATAATAACCGTGGTGGGAATGGAAATCGCCCACAAGGAAACTATGGAGGTAACGAGAATCGAGGCAACAATGCTAACCAAGCGGGCGGTGTGAATCGTAATCAGAGGAATGATCAAGCTGGTGGAAACAGGCAAAGACTTGGATGTTATAACTGCGGTGATATCGGGCATTTTAAGAAGAATTGCCCGGAATTGAACCAAGCCCGCGGAAGGGTTTTCAACATCGAAGCAAGGGAAGCGCGCCAGGACCCCAACGTTGTTACTGGTACGTTCCCTGTAAATCAACGCTATGCATCCGTTTTATTTGATACTGGTGCCGATTATAGCTTCGTGTCATTAGAATTTAAGAAAATACTTGGGTTAGCCGCTAATAAGTTAGATATTCCCTACTCGATCGAATTAGCTAATGGAAAGTTAGTTGAAGCCAATGAAGTTATCAGAGGTTGTGTGATTGAATTAGGAGAACGTGAGTTTGCTTTAGATCTACTACCAGTCCAGTTGGGAAGCTTCGACGTGGTAGTAGGAATGGATTGGTTATCAGGCAACAAGGCTGAGATAGTATGTCACGAAAAAGTTGTTCGTATCCCAACCGAAGATGGCGAAACAATTGTGGTTCACGGAGAAAAGTGTGAGACGCCGTTGAGAATTATCAGCTGCTTGAAAGCAAGAAAGTGTTTGCAGAAAGGATGTGCTGCTTTTCTGGCACACATTGTGGATAAGAAGGCTGCTGAGCCAAGAATCGAAGACATCCCTGTCGTAAGGGAGTATCCAGAAGTCTTCCCAGAAGACTTAGCTGGACTGCCGCCTCTGAGACAAGTGGAGTTCCACATCGACTTAGTTCCAGGCGCCGCGCCTGTGGCTAAGGCACCGTACAGACTTGCTCCGTCTGAGATGCAAGAATTGTCGACACAACTTCAAGAGTTGTTAGACAAGGGTTTTATCCGACCAAGCTTCTCGCCTTGGGGAGCTCCGGTCCTGTTTGTCAAAAAGAAGGACGGTAGTTTTCGTATGTGCATCGACTACCGGGAGCTGAACAAGCTAACGATCAAGAATAGGTATCCTCTGCCAAGAATTGATGATCTGTTCGACCAACTTCAAGGTTCAAGCTTTTATTCGAAGATTGATCTTCGATCTGGATACCATCAGTTAAGGATACAAGAGGAAAGTATCCCAAGGACAGCCTTCAGAACTCGTTATGGGCACTACGAGTTCCTCGTTATGCCATTTGGTTTGACAAACGCACCTGCGGTATTCATGGATCTAATGAATAGAGTTTGCAAACCGTACTTGGATAAGTTCGTGATTGTATTCATCGATGACATTTTAATTTATTCAAAGACGAAGGCTGAACACGAGCAGCATCTTAGAGCCATTCTAGAGCTACTGAAGAAGGAACAGCTGTACGCCAAATTCTCCAAGTGCGAATTTTGGCTACGTGAAGTCCAGTTTCTTGGACATGTGGTTAATGGAAATGGAATCCATGTTGATCCCACAAAGATCGAGGCGATCAAGGATTGGGAAACGCCAAAAACACCAACCGAGATTCGGCAATTCTTGGGTTTGGCTGGCTACTATCGAAGGTTCATCGAGAATTTTTCGAAAATCGCTCAACCATTGACGCTCCTCACCCAGAAAGATAAGAAGTTTGATTGGGGAATCAAACAGGAAGAAGCGTTCCAAATACTGAAGGATAAGCTCTGCAATGCGCCAATCTTAGCACTACCGGAAGGTACTGACGATTTTGTGGTATACTGCGACGCATCGCGTCAAGGATTAGGTTGTGTGTTGATGCAACGCCAAAAGGTTATTGCTTATGCATCGCGTCAACTGAAAGTGCACGAAAAGAACTATACCACACACGATTTGGAGCTCGGCGCAGTGGTTTTTGCTTTAAAGATCTGGAGACACTACCTTTATGGTACGAAGTGTACAATCTTCACAGATCACAAGAGCCTACAGCACATATTCAATCAGAAGGAGTTGAATATGAGGCAAAGACGATGGATTGAATTGTTGAACGACTACGACTGCGAGATAAAGTATCATCCAGGGAAGGCGAATGTAGTCGCCGATGCCCTAAGTCGTAAAGAGAGAATCAAACCCATAAGGGTTAGAGCTTTGGAAATGATTATCCGAACCGATCTTTCCTTGCGCATTCGTGCCGCGCAGAAAGAAGCCCTCAAAGAAGGAAACCTAGAAGAAGAATATCTCCGAGGGATGGAGAAGCTATTGGTACCAAACGAGGAAGGAACGTTATGTTTTGAGAAAAGGATTTGGGTTCCTCTCTTTGGTGGACTAAGGAAAGTTATTTTCGACGAAGCACACAAGTCACGGTACTCTATCCACCCTGGATCGGATAAAATGTACCAGGATCTCAAAGATTACTATTGGTGGCCTAGGATGAAAGGCGATGTTGCTGTTTACGTGAGCAAATGTTTAACGTGCGCTAAGGTTAAAGCGGAATACCAGAAGCCTTCAGGACTTCTGCAACAGCCTGAAATTCCCAAGTGGAAATGGGAACAAATCTCCATGGATTTTATTACGAAATTGCCAAGAACGCCAAGAGGCCATGATATGATTTGGGTGATAGTTGACCGCCTAACAAAGTCCGCACACTTTCTGCCAATCAAGGAGAAAGACAGTACTAGTAAACTTGCGGAAATATACATGAGAGAGATTGTCGCACGCCATGGAGTACCTCTCTCAATCATCTCTGATAGAGACGGAAGGTTTGTGTCAAGGATATGGCAATCCTTCCAAGAAGCCTTTGGCTCACAATTAAATCTGAGCACTGCGTTTCATCCGCAAACTGACGGCCAGAGCGAGCGCACGATACAGACTTTGGAAGACATGCTAAGGGCGTGTGTTATGGATTTGGGCGGTAGCTGGGATAAACATTTACCCTTGGTCGAATTTTCATACAACAACAACTACCACACCAGTATTGGTGTCGCGCCATTTGAAGCCCTTTACGGACGCAAGTGCCGATCACCCCTCTGTTGGTCTGACGCAGGTGATAGGCAGCTTGCTGGTCCCGAGATCGTCCAAGAGACGACAGACAAGATTGCGCAAATTCTTAAACGCATCGAAGCAGCTCGCCACAGACAAAAGGCCTATGCGGATCCAAACCGGAAACATGTGGATTTCCAAGTTGGAGAAATGGTGTTATTGAAAGTTTCACCCTGGAAGGGGGTGGCACGCTTTGGAAAGCGTGGGAAGTTAAATCCGCGCTACATTGGTCCCTTCAGAATTCTGGAAAGAATAGGACTAGTAGCATACAAGTTGGACCTACCTGCTGAACTAAATGGTGTTCACGATACATTTCATGTATCCAATCTAAAGAAAAGTCCAACTCAAGTTGACGTTGCCATTCCCATTGACGAGATTCATGTTGACGACACGCTCCACTTCGTTGAAGAACCTGTTGAGGTCACGGATTGGAAAGTGAACAAGACCCGCCGGAGCAGTGTCAAACTCGTCAAAGTTCGTTGGAATGCCAGACATGGTCCTGAATTCACCTGGGAACGGGAGGACCGGATGAAGGAGAAATACCCCCACTTATTTCCTAAAAACTCTGCATCTACAAGCAGAACTTAAATTTCGGGACGAAATTTATTTAACGGGGGGGGGGGGGGGGGGAATGTGACAACCCGCACTAAACCAGGTATCCGTACAACTTAATTAATGATTAATTACTGCTTAATTACTGTGCTTGCTTGAACTAGCTGATGAACTGCTACTTGATATCTGATACATGTACTTACTTGCATCATACTTGCTTGCTGTCACTACATTATTTACATACGGCACCTTAGTGACAAACATGATGCACAAAGAGCACAGTAGCACAATACACGGATAACCTATTGAACATGCTGATAAAGCCAGCATCAGGCAGACACTGCCTCTAAGGCCTATAAGAGCCTGAGATATTTGGCTACACTAATAGTGAGTGTAGGGATACAAGGGTTGTGGAACTGCGTCTCTAGGGATAAGTCACAATGACTGGATGTGCCTAAAACGTACTCTAAGTACAAAACACAGCACTTTAATAAATAATCCAGCTTCTAGCTAACTAGTAAAGTGCCAAAACATGGGGAAAATACTACTAGACACTTTCCAAAGTGTAGGATATAAGTTGTGTCACTAAAAGTAACAATAACGACACTTTAAAGCTTTAGTAACGCTTTAACGGATTACTATCCAACCGAACAACCGGACTTTACCCGGAACATGAAAATATTATTATTTTCCTTATTTATATTTTTCTGAGCCAGTTAGGGTCCCTGATTACCCTAACACCCGCCATAACGTATAACGTATAACATACAAGTAACTAAGTTTAACACTTAACACTTAACTAACTTAACTTAGTTACCCTAACTAACCTAGTTGAGATCGAACTAACCCCCCCCCCCCCCTTTCTCTAACCGGCCCCAAACTAAGGGGGACACCCCTTGTACAACCTTGATTATTTTAATCACAATGTTTAGTATCAAGACTACACATGGACCTATGGATAATCACCTTACATTTGCCTAAAAGACCAAGCTTTTGCACATATGATCATTCATTACTCAACACAACAAACACACTCCTCTCTCTTGCTCTCTAACTCTCGGCCGAACACCCCCCTCCCCTATCCATCATTTTCGGTTTTGATCTTCAAGTTCCATCATCATTCAAGCATCAAGGGTCGCGTATAAGGAGTCTTGGAGCAAGCGGAACGCGAAGGACCTCTTTCTTTGGCTTTTATCCACGCCATTTTCGTCAAGATCCTTCCCTAGCCTTGAGCTAGAGGTATAATGTTTAAAACTTGTTCTTAAACTAATCTAAAGTGGTTAAAAGGATTGTTATCGGTTAAAACTCGGAATCTTGCAAGAAGATGCTTTAAAGTTTACTTAAAACACAAAAAATGGTGGTTAATAGCATATATGTTGTGTAAATGTTGTAGTATTTGAAATGTATGGTTATTTAGGCCCGATCTACGATGTGGTAGCTCGGATCATCATTTAACCCGGTTTGGTAAGGTCATGGATCTTAACATAAGCTTGTTTTGAATGATACAAGGGTTAAAAGGAGAAACTCTACCACACATGAAATATGAACTTGTGTAAAAATGTTTTAACTTTTATAAAAGTTGTTTTCTTGTTTAACTCGCTTATCGGACACTTATAACACGATTTAATAACATCTAAATCACAAAACAGCAAGCTGAGTCACTGTTTCAGCCGCCTTCATCAGGCTGTAAACGGACTTTAAAAACTCGAAAAACGGAATTTCAAAAGCCTAAATCGTGTCATTTCGAAAAACGAAGAAAATGGCGCTGGAATCGTATTTTTCTGATGTCGGTTACTATTTTAAAAACCTGTTTTCGTGACAGCAGCTAAGGCTGTTTGTTACTGCAGTAAATTGGGCTGTGCGTTTTCGATCACAACTTAAAACCCGAACCGAACCAGCCCCTGAAACTTTTATCTAAGATGGTCACGGATGTATTTGTGACCCTCAAACTGGAATTTTGATAAACGGACATACAAGGAATTTTTGACGAATTTTTCCGTAAACTGTGATCAGAATGTGACAATCTGATCACAGTTCGGTAAACGATTTTCTATAAATTATTGATAAGAAACTGGACCCCGATATTTTTATACAATCATTTTTGGGTCGATTAGGACGACCCGTAAAAATTAGGGAATTTTTGGAAAGGGTTAAGTATTTTATTTAGTCGTCCGAAAACAGTCCAGTTTCCACATATTGAAACTGAAACGACAAGGGTAGCGTTTCGCGTGTTAAAACGTAAGGGTTGATTGTTGATGATCATGGGTTGTTTTCAAAAAGAAAATGATGTGCGCATTAGCACGGACACTCCCGTTTTTAGGGGATACTCTGGCGAATTTTTCTAAAAATACCAAGACTTAGAAAAATTATTATTTTTCTAACAAGTATATTTAACCTCATTTCTCAGAAATTAAACCTCGCCACGAGTTTTGACATAAATCTTTAAAGTGTTGGTTATGAGACTTGAAAATGTATCTTGTCAATACTTAAAGTCACCACATACATAATACTTGTACAAATCCCCCATCCTTGGGAAGGAGAATAACTACCAAGTATTTTCAAAATGTAAACACGAAATAGTTGTCTAACTATTTCCCAAAAACATAAACTATAAAGCTAAGGCACGGCCATCCATCTAATAGAATTAGCACTTGTAGGTCGTCGCACAACTTTCTGATTTGGAGTACTTGGTAGAGACGCACCGACTGTGAGTTCATGTCCCCCTTTTCTCTAACTGTTTTCAGTTTTCTTAACTGCGGGGGTGAAATACATGTTACTATGATTACGAGTACTTTATACACGGTATGGGTAGCGTAAGGAGGTTTATTACTCAGATCATGTGAGTGGGTAGGAGCAATATGAGGCCATTAGTCCTCATGTCGGGACCGAGGGACAGGAGCGGTAGATCTATCTGGGTGTAGCGAGCCCAGCCCCAGGCCAAACTAGAAACGGACCTTGGGGTGACTTTGTCCACATACTAATGCCGTGGCGAAATCTGCTAGGTTTGAGTCTCCCTATTTGCACTTCACATATATCAGTGGCCTTGCAAACCATTGGTGATCACAAGTCCCCTTATTGGCTACATACCACGACTATTTTTATACTCACAAAGGTTTACTTACTCACTTACACATGAACTCGCTCAACATTATTGTTGATTTTTCAACTTACATGTATTTCAGGAAATTAACGAGATCTGGCATGGTATGGCATGTTTTCCGCTGCAACAGGAATGCATCAAACAATTCTAGCTCAAAGGCTTTGATCTCTACAGCACGAGAAGGTTCTTATGATTGGAGTATTCATCTAGATGATAATGAGAATGCCACTCAGGCATTCATGGCAGAAATAATGCCAGTTGGTGATGATGAAGCTACTGTGGGAGATGCTGAAGCCAAGGTGGATGCTGAGGTGAAAATAGAGAGTAAATCAGAAGAAAAGAAGGGTGATCAGACAAAAGATGCTGAAGAAGAAAAGCAAAAGTCTGACTATGAAAGGAAGCTGAAGAAAAAGAAGCTAAATACAAGAGAATGGAAGCTCAACTTGCAGGGCTAATGGCCAATCTTGACAAACAGACAGGAGAGGGAAAGTCTAATTCTGTGTGTTTAAAATGTCGTGAACTATAGGGTGAGGTTGACAGGTTGTCAACACAAAACCAAAGTCTGGTGAGCGAGATGTCTAACATTAAAGAATCTAACTTTTTTGCTAAAAGAAATGAATCTTCATACTTGAAGAAGATAAAAGGTTATGAAAGTAAAATTGACTCATTAACCTGCAAACTAAACAAAAAACTTCAAGTCATAGACTTAGCTCATGAAATGATGGCTGAGAAAACAAAAGAGATTTCTGAAAAATGCAAAGAGTTGTCAGATGCACAACTCAAAATTGTTGAACTTGAAAAGAAATTAGGTCAATTCAGGGAATCTACTTTTGTTATGAGGGTGGCTTGAAGAAAAGTAATGACAAAACCAGTGTGGGATTCCATGGTTTCAATGAAGTTCCACCTCCTGTTAGTCATGGCTATTCTTTCTTGCCTGATGAAGATGACCACATGGACTTTGTGTCAACATCACTAAGTAGTTCCACATCAAGTCAAGGAAATGTGTTTGAGAGTGCTGATGCTAAGAAGGATAATAACAGCACACCTGTTTTGAAAAAGAAAACTTCACATCCTAAGAATAACAATCCAACTTTTGTTAAAAAGGTTAATTTTGTTCAAGGAAGTGACATGAAAAACGAAACAGCTGTTATTGAAAACGAATCTAATGTAGAGTTTGCTAAAAACAAGAACAAAGAAAATTCTGAAACTAAGCAAACTGAACCAAATCCTTCTAAGGCATCATCATCAAAACCCGAATCTAGTTCAAAGGCTTCAGATAAGAAGTCTTCGAAAAAGAGATCGTGCTTCAAATGTCACACCAAGGGACATGTAGCTAGTTGTTGTCCTAACAAAAAGAGCGAAGCACAAATTAGTGAGAAACAGAGAGGGAAATCACCTGAGAAGAAAGGTGATAATGAGGAGAAAGTTGCAAATTCTCCAAAGAAATTTGCTGCTAAGCAACTAGAGAATGTTGCTGTTGGTGAAGATAAGGCTGAAAAAGGAACTCCACAAGTTCCTCGTTTTCAAAGAAATCAACCAAGATTTCAGCCTAGATCTCCACCGGGCAGATATGAGAGACCTAGAAGCAGTTCACCAAGAATGAACAATCATAATTTTAATAATTTCAAAAGTCAAGGTCAATATCAAAATCGATACCAAAATAATGGTGGTCGAACTTTTTATAACAATGGCTTTAGAATTTACAACAATAATGCTTCTTGGAATCAAAATTCAAGGTACCAAAATCAAAATTTTCAAAGGTCAAATAGTCCAAACACATATAGGAACCCTCAGGACCAAAGACCTAGTGGAAATCAAAATCAAATTCCATCAACAGGTCTGAGATCCAAGACTCCAGTTAGGAGTAATGGATATTGGATGGATGTTCCAGTGGTTGGTGAATTTGGACGACCCAAGACCATTAAGGCTTGGGTCCCCCAATCTAACTAATTTCTTGGTTAGTGTGTGCAGGAGCTGCTAAGGAGGATTATCAACTTATGGTATGTTGATAGTGGCTGCTCCAGGCACATGACGGGGGATGCGAGATTGTTGACTGAATTTGAAGATTATGATGGTGGAAATGTGAATTTTGCGGGTGCTAAAGGTGGTAGAATTACAGGACAAGGAAAAGTGACCAATGGGAAGATCACACTGGACAAAGTGAACTATGTGGAGCAGCTTAAACACAATCTGATGAGCGTGTCACAAGTCTGCGACAAGGGTCACTCGGTCCATTTTACCAAGAATGAAGCATTAGTATTTAAACCAGGTTTGGAGATTCTGGACGATTGGATAGTGATGCGAGCGCCAAGGAGAAATGACACTTATGTCATGGACATGGGTGCTAAGGATCCAACTGCTATGGTGGCTTGTTTACTATCAAAAGCATCTGAAGCTGAATCGATGTTGTGGCACAGACGCATGGCCCATATTCACTATCGAAAAATGAATTACCTTGTTAAAAATGAGCTAGTGAAAGGGGTACCAATGCAGAGGTTTCAAGTGTAAGATAAATGTCTTCCATGTCAAAAGGGAAAACAACATAAGAAACCTCATAAATCAAAAACAGTAAATTCCATAGATGCCCCTTATGAATTACTTCACATGGATTTATTCGGTCCAGTGAACGTGAGGAACATAGGTGGTAAATACTATTGTCTTGTTGTCACTGATGATTACTCACGTTATTCATGGGTTTTCTTTTTAGGTACAAAAGATGAGACAGCAGAGATGTTGATAGATCTTTTTACAAAATTGGAAAACGTCCATGATGCAAAGATCAAGAGGATAAGGAGTGATAATGGCACGGAGTTCAAGAATCGAATTCTGGATCTCTACTGTCTTCGAAAGGGAATTGAACATCAATATTCTGCTCCTTATACACCTCAACAAAATGGAGTTGCTGAGAGGAAAAACAGGACGTTGATTGAAGCCGCTAGGACAATGCTTTCAGATTCAAAGCTACCAGTTCTTTTCTGGGGAGAAGCTGTGAATACAGCTTGCTACGTCCTAAACAAAGTTTTGACTGTTAAACGTTTTAATAAAACTTGTCATGAATTGATGTTTAACAAGAAACCAAACTTAGAAGGCTTTGAACCATTTGGATTACCCTGCACCATTGTGCGAAATAAAGATAAACAAAAATTCGGTGAGGTGGCTGACGATGGCTACTTTCTAGGTTACGTGCCTGGCACACCGAATAAAATGGTTTTTAATCTAAAAACTGGTAAAATTGAGGTTGTTTACAATGTTTAAATTACTTCATACAAACCTCAACAATCAACGAGTGGTCTAGCTATATTATATGATTATGAAAGCACCTTTAAATCATTTAATATTCATGAGTTTCCAAATGCAGATGATTCTCAGTTGATTCAAACAATGATTGGTGGAGACGATGAAGGCGAGTTCATGCCTAGATCGAATGTTGATATGACAGATGCTCCTAAAACTTCCCAAGGTGTTGCTGATCCTGATTCAAGCGATAGTGACTCTGAACCCATTCAGGGGGAGGATTTCATTAATCCATTTGCAGATCAGAACATTCAGGGGGAGGTTGGATCAAACTTGGGTGACAATCTAGAAGTGGATACCATTGCTACTACACGAGCAAATAGAGATCATCCAGTTGACATGATACTTGGAGATCCTACTGCTGGTGTTCAGACGAGAAGAAGCATAGCAGCTAATTCTGGTTTATTTGTTTCGATTGAGAACGAGTTCTTGTATAGTTGCTTTATTTCCCAAGAGGAGCCGAAGAACATTCATATGGCTCTTAAAGACAATTCATGGGTTGAAGCTATGCAAGAGGAATTGGCACAGTTTGCTAAGTTGAAGGTTTGGGAGTTAGTTGACCTTCCTAAAGGTGAAAGAGAGATTGGCACTAAATGGGTATTTAGGTGCAAGAAGGATGAAAGAGGAATCGTGACGCTAAACAAGGCTCGATTGGTTATCAAAGGTTTTAATCAGCAAGAAGGGATAGATTACAATGAAGTGTTTGCACCCGTGGCAAGGTTGGAAGCAATTCGGTTGTTCCTAGCTTTCGCTTCATTCAAGGACTTTAAAGTTTACCAACTAGACATGAAGAGTGCTTTTCTTTACGGAAAAGTCCAAGAAGTGGTGTATGTCTCACAACCAGATGGGTTCGTTGATCCAGACTATCCAGATCGGGTTTACAAACTTGATAAGGCTTTGTATGGATTACATCAAGCTCCCAGGGTGTGGTACGAGACACTGTCTACACATCTGATCAAGAATGGTTTTGAAAGAGGACAGATTGACAGTACACTGTTCATCAAGAGGAAGAAGGAAGATTTTCTGCTAGTACAGGTATATGTGGATGACATCATCTTTGGGTCATCTGATGAAAACGTGTGTAAAGAGTTCGAGCAGGTGATGAAGAGTAAATTCGAAATAAGCGCTATGGGTGAGCTGTCTTACTTTCTGGGATTACAAGTTGAACAAAAGGAGGATTGGATGTTTATTCATCAAACAAAGTATGTGTATGACATCTTGAGTCGGTTCAAGATGAATGATTGCTCTACTTTCAACACACCCATTTGTGAAAATCACAATCTTGGCCCAGATCATGAAATTACTGAAGACGTTGATCCAACTCAATATAGGGCAATGATTGGTTCTCTAATGTACTTGATTGCTTCAAGACCTGACATTATGTTTGCAGTATGTTTGTGTGCCAGATACCAGGCTAATCCGAAAGATTCACACATGAAAGCAGTGAAGCGTATTCTTCGTTACTTGAAGGGGAAACCTAAACTTGGGTTGTGGTATCCAGCTGATAGTGATATGAATTTTGTTGCTTACACTGACTCAGACTTTGGAGGATGCAAGTCAAACAGGAAGTCTACAACAGGTGGTTGTCAGTTCTTAGTAGGTAGGATTGTCTCTTGGCAATGCAAGAAGCAACCTTGTGTGTCTACCTCTACGTGTGAAGCTGAATATATTGCTGCGGGAAGCTGCTGCTCTTAGGTTCTCTGGATTCAACAGCAGATGCGCGATTACGGTTTGGATTTCACTCGTACTCCTATTATGATAGACAATAATGCCACAATTTCAATAACTAATAATCCCGTGAAACACAGTCACACAAAACATATTGACATACGTCATCAATTTATACAGGATTGTGCTGAAAAGAGACTAATTGAATTACATCGAGTTGACACACTAGATAACCTGGCAGATCTTTATACTAAAGCTTTTGACAGGGCTCGCTTTGAACATTTAGTCGAACTCAACGGGATGAGGAATCCTGAATAACTGTTTTTTCATAAGAATTTTGTAAATAGTTTACTGCTTTTCTTAAAAAATCAAAAAATACAAAAACATTATAAAAATAAAAAACATAAAAAAATAGAAAATCAAAAATGAGTTATCACTCTGTGAAAAAGAAGAAATGATAGTACATCAGCGAGTTAGACTGTCACACTGAAAATGAATTAAATTTCTTAAGTGTGATAGCAGCTTCATCATATGATGTACCAGTAGGCAAAAAGCATAAAATAATCAACTTACCAATGTGATATAAACTTAAATGAACTGAATATGAGTGGGGAACACATCAGTGGTGTATGGTTTAATGACCTTAAATCTTGCGTTGATAGATTGCCAAAATCTGAAGTTTTAGGTCTTTATACTGTTATTTCATCTGGGGATATCAGGGTTGTCCTTCTGCTGCATCCAGATACATGCTGACCTAGGCACAACTAGGATATCTTAAAAGAGCTAAAAATGCCAAAACCCTGAAAATGAAGAAGCTCTCATAGAGAGCCATTCAAATGTGCAAAATGCATAAATCGTACCAAAAATGGTATTTGTCTTAGCCCTCGTTAGATATTTTGGTCTCTTTGCTGTACGGAAGTACTGACCTGTTCACCAATTATCTAAACATTGAAAAACAAAACGGATGAATACAGTATACTCACCTACTACGATGAATCTTTGTGCATACCTTGATCGCGGGGGTATATCCTGAAGTGGGACACACTAGTATATTAGTATTAATATTACCATAACGTATCATACGGTAATGGTACTTGAAATGTTCATGCATTTTGTTTAAATGGACAAACATACTGGTAATCGTCTTGAACTGCTTTTCATGAAAAATTATATAAAGAATTATCTAATTGTGTGAAAATAGTTTGATTGTGCTGATATGATCTTCTTACCAGTGATTCTCACAAAAATAGAGTGTTTATTGCTTTTGTTATTTACTTGCTTTCAGAAAATATAAAATCCAAAAATAGTGTCTTTTTCTGTTTAAAATTCTTAACGTACGGAAAATTGTTATTCTTGGAGGAATTGTTACTGATAGGGGGAGACGGTGTTGGAAAGTGAGTTCAAAATTTTAAATCATGCGGGTTCTAGGGTGTGTGATCAAAAAGTTTTGCGTGTTGGTGATAAATTGAAAATGCTTAATCGGTGATACAGTTTAACTATCTATTGAAAAATAATAATTTATTTAACTTTGTTGAAAAATTCTTATGGTTTCTCGAGATGTTTGTTTTATAGTATACAGATTGAAGCAGTATGATGTTGAGATGTTACTGAGAAGTTGCTGAGAAGATGAGAGTTTGATTGGATGCATGGTAGAACCTCCTTTCTACATTGCAAACAAGTTGAAGAGTTTGAAGATTGCTATACATATGCTGAACTGGAGTTTACTCAAACGCTAAAGTTTTTGAAGATTTGGTGATTGGATGCATCAGCTTAAGGGGAGTCTGTTGCTGACAGAAGCTATTAAAGCTGAAGCTATCCAAAGACCAAAGACAGTGCAAGATTACATGAAGATTGCAAGAAGACTGAAGACAAAGTTATTTTATGAAGCTATTGTCAATGGGGAGTTTGTTGGTGCATGTTGGTGACAACAACTTAGATTTGGTCTTTGGATATCTTGTAATTAGTTAAACGATAAACAGTTAGCGGGTTTAGCTTTATAATAGTTTGATTATAGAGTTTGGGCTAAACAAAACCCAGTTGGGTCAAGGGTGGACGATTTGGGCTTTGCCCATGTAGGAAACTCTATCCCAAGTAGCAACCTTGTGTTATATAAACAAGGTTAGGCTTTAGGGTTTAGGTTAATCAGCCAAAACAGAGTTTGTGAGGAATTTCGTGAGAGCAATATAGCTTGGACGAAATTGTATGGTTAGGGTTTAGATTGATTGTAATACCTTGGTTTGATAATCAATAGAAAACCCAGTTTGAAAGTGAATTGTTGTTTCTGTTCTTCTACTTGTTTTTGTGATATTCTGATCAAGAGGATTCCGCACTCTTGATTGGATTGACAATTCTGTGAAAGATCCATACATCAAGGGGACCTACATAGGCGCGTACTTTTTGATTGAAATCTATCATGTTGACCCGATCAAAAACCATAACAACCAAATTTTGGCACATTTTTCATCTTGTCGAATTTTCAACTTCATTCAACCACATTCTTTCACCAACATATTCTTCTTTTCTTTTTCTCTCTCTCTCCATCAATGGCAACAATATTCTCCTAGATGTGACAATATTTCAGAGCCTTATGTTGCCGATCTTGTGAATGGACGCTCCACTATCAACAATCCTAAGACTATCAATAGTTCCTCCTGGAACATCCTACACACTCATTCAGAGATTAGTTGGAGAGGGGGACCCAAGCCTTCATAGACTTGGGTCATCCGTCATCATCGAGAATTGTGACTTCCATTTCCCGATGATTCGGAATTGATGTAGCTCCCCCTGACACAGTTTCCGATTTTGGTTTCTAAATCTGTTTTTGTTTTTCATGTTTAACATTTGATTTAACAGATTTTGTTTGGACAACCTCTAGTTTTAAAACCTTTTCAACTTCTTTTCTTTGTTGCTTTTTCTGTTTCTTTTCTCGTTGTTTAACAAGACGAGGGTCCTGTTTTGGTGAAACAGATCTTTTATGGTAACAGTTACCACGGGGGGCATCAACCTTTGCCTTTCCTTTTGTGAAATATGGACAGTTTCTGACAATGTGCCCATACACACCACATTCAAAACATGATCTCCGCTTAACAAACCTCGGAGTATCATAACTGTAGGAGCTTGATGATGAACTTCGTAATCTTGAGGTACTTGGTCCTACATCACAACCGTTTGTGTGTTGTGTGTAGTTGTTTTGACTGTTTCTTTTCAAAATTTTACTTTGTTTAACAAAATCCGTGTTGGATTTGTTTTCAAAAGTTTTAATTTTTTAAGTCCCACTGGATTTCACGAAGTTTACCTTCTGAATCGTCTTCTTGTAAAAAGGTCGGCACATTGGTCATCGGTATGGACCATGACAACATTGACGAGTTTCATAATGAAACAATCACGTGTGAGGTGATATTCGAGTTCAACGTGTCAGGTCAAAGAGTGTTGTATGAGATAATAATTATTCATAAAGCAGCTTAAATATCGACAAGTATAGGAGAGATTAGAAATTTAAAACCGTATCCTGCAACTGCTTTGTTCATTGCAAGGAATCTGAGCGCTCTCCTAAACTGGATATCCACCAGGTGTGGATTTCAAAGTCGATTTTGTAGCTACTGAGAAATCTCTTCACAACTACAAGATCATAAACCTCTGGGTCCAGCTGGTCTTCCACATTATACCAGCGAAGGTCTTTGTCTTTCTCCTTTAGAAGTAGTGTGCGGTTGTTCAATCCACGCTAAGGCATCCGCACACCCTGTTGGTTTGATCAACAAATACATTTTCTTCAATCACACCGTGGAGAAATGTACACTGCACGTTCATCTTGTTGATTTTGAACTTCAGACGTGCTGCAGGTGCGTACATTTTGATTTGAATCTATCATGTTGACCCGATCAAAAACCATAACAACCAAATTTTGGCACATTTTTCATCTTGTCAAATTTTCAACTTCATTCAACCACATTCTTTCACCAACATATTCTTCTTTTCTTTTTTTTTTCTCTCTCTCTCTCTCTCTCTCCATCAATGGCAACAATATTCTCCTAGATGTAACAATATTTCAGAGCCTTATGTCACCGATCTTGTGCATGGACGCTCCACTATCAACAATCCTAAGACTATCAATAGTTCCTCCTGGAACATCCTACACACTCATTCAGAGATTAGTTGGAGAGGGGGACCCAAGCCTTCACAGACTTGGGTCGTTCATCATCATCGAGAATTGTGACATCCATTTCCCGATGATTCGGAAATGATGTAGCTCCCACTGAAACAGTTTCCGATTTTGGTTTCCAAATCTGTTTTTGTTTTTCATGTTTAACATTTGATTTAACAGATTTTGTTTTGGACAACCTCTGGTTTTAAAACCTTTTCAACTTCTTTTCTTTGTTGCTTTTTCTGTTTCTTTTCTCGTTGTTTAACAAGACGAGGGTCCTGTTTTGGTGAAACAGATCTTTTATGGTAACAGTTACCACGGGGGGCATCAACCTTTGCCTTTCCTTTTGTGAGATATGGACAGTTTCTGACAATGTGCCCATACTCACCACATTCAAAACATGATCTCCGCTCAACAAACCTCGGAGTATCATAACTGTAGGAGCTTGATGATGAACTTCGTGATCTTGAGGTACTTGGTCCTAAATCACAACCGTTGTGTGTAGTTGTTTTGACTGTTTCTTTTCAAAATTTTACTTTGTTTAACAAAATCCGTGTTGGATTTGTTTTTGAAAGTTTCAATTTTATCAGTCCCTCTGGATTTCACGAAGTTTACCTTCTGAACCGTCTTCTTATTTTGGATTTGTTTGCCTTTTCCCTTTCCTTGGTAAACGTGACCTTGCTTTCGTTGATTGTTTTGTGGTTGCAATTTTTTATTCCCATATTTCTTTCTAACTTCGGATTTTGGGATAGGAGCACACTGAGTTACTACAACTCCTGGGCTCGACTTTCCCAAAAACTTACTGGTAGAATCTTCGAAAACTTTATCAATCAAAGATTGATTGACATTCTTGATTGGAAAATCATTGTCTGAGTATATTTTATCAAATCCAATCAACGTGTAAAACAAGTTCCCGCTTTCACAACTTCCAGATGAGGATTCAACGGACTTGGCTGTTGCAGTCACAAACGGTTTTGCAGGAGGATCACAAAGAATGTGATTTTCGAGAGGTATGTTTTCCTCTTTTGTCACCGTTTCTGACTGTTTAGAGTCAGTATCCTCGCATTCATCATCTGACGAATCAGCATCCTCAACAATGACTTGAGGATCCTGATTTCGTTCAGCTGTTGACACTTTCGCATCTGCTGATTCATCCGAATCTGAGGATACTTCTTTTTTGTAACCTAGCCCAAATGTGAATTCCTCAAGGCTCAATGAAACTGAGGGCTCAAAATGAGGTTTATTTTCCTCATTAGGCATCGAAGAATAATCGTGTTTAACAGGTGGTGGACACTTCTTATAACCTATGCATGTGACATCAGTTTTCTTTCTCTGAACATCAATGATGTGATCCAGCACATAGCTAGAGCTTAAATAGCTGTCTAACTTGAGTCGGATCGCCTCACTTTCAGATTTAACACAAGCCATTTCTTTTTGCATTAACTCGAGCCTATTGATGTAAAGGTTTATTTCAGTTTGTTTTCTTGAAACCATTTTCGTTAGCTTGGTCTTATCCTTTTTTAATGTTTCAATTATCTTTTTAAATTCCTTTTCATAATTTTCACGAAACATGTTGGCCTCTGTGCATTTTGAAAGATCCACGATCAAATGCTGATTGTGGATAAATGTCACATCATATTTGCTTTGCAAATCATCAAATTTGCTTTGCAAATCAGACAATTTAACATTTAATCCAACACACCTATCACATCTATCACAACTATCAGATTTTGATTCATCGACACGTACCTGACTGGAATCACTCTCAGATGTTGACCTATCTGCACCAGAATCAACAATTTCCCTTGATGATTCACATTCAGATCTATCCTCGCTTGAACTTGAACTTGAAGTTGTAACATCTTCAACTGAAGTTGAAACGTCTTCAACTGAACTACTGTCATGTTCAGAACTGTCATCGTTTCCCGAGGATTCACCATTGCTGGCATCTTTGACAATTTTAGCATAAAACACCGTTTTTGTTTGACTACAGTTCCTTGGATCAAGAGATGTTGGTGCTACAGTAGAACAATGGCGCTGTGAAGAAACTGGTGGTAATGGATTTCCATACAAATCTGTTGTTCTTTCCGGTTTGGGAACTGATTGTATTGGATTTCCATATAAATTGGTTTCTAAGTCCTTTCTCGTATACGTTTTATTTAACGGTATGGGAGACTGAGCCCATGAAGGAGATAAACCCTTGCTCGTATATTTGCTCTCTGCATTTGACGGAGTACCCCACCAATTCGGATTCATTCTGGATGTATAATGATGAAAACCTGATTAAATCACACAAATCAAACAGTTAAGAATGTTTTAAAAGCTTCTGTTAATAAATATGTAAAGATTTGTGATGAAAATATGGGTTTTCGTTGCTGATATGTTTGATGAAATCAAGCGGTTTTTGTCGCTGAGCTGTTTGACGAAATCATTGGGTTTTCGTCGCTGAGCTGTTTGACGAAAATGAAGGGTGTTCGTCACTGTGATATGGTGATTTCGTCGCTGAAAGCTGTTGACGAAGATGATGGGTTTTCGTCGCTGATCTGATAGACGAAGACTTGGTGTTTTCATCGAGTTTAGATGGGACGAAATGTTGGTGTTCGTCAAGATATGTTTGATGAAATGGGAGTGTTTTCGTCGATGTCCAAGTGTTGATGAAGATGGGTATGTTCGTCTGGATATGTTTGGACGAAGATGGGAGTGTTTTCGTCTGAACTTATGCCAAATTTTAACTAAGGTGATTTCGTCCAAGACCCGATTTCGTTGACAAATGATACCAACTTGCAAGTTTATTTTTCAAAACAAAATCTAATCTTATCCATATCCTTGTCTTCTGACACAGAATGGTTCTATTGTCAAACCACCTTACCTTATGAACCTGTTATTCAACATTTGATCATGACTTGTACATAAAACTCAAACAAACACTATTATAATCAACAACAAATCGATAACTCAAGATATCAAGATCAAAATACAGGTATTATCACGAACACTTTGAAGATGTGATGAACTTGATGAGTTTTACGAACACAAATTTTTGCGCAAATGTTCAATAAAAATCCTTTCTTAACATGTATAAATGAAAACTAACAAGATTTTTATAAGAACAACCAGCAAAAAAACACAAGATTTTCAAAGATTTAAACCTGATTTTTCTAAAAATATAAACTTTTTCTTTCAAAAAAAAAATCAAGAACAAATATGGAAATACATGAAAATCTACTTGGTTTTAACAAGGAATCGAGCCAATGCTCTGATACCAATTGTAGGTCCACCCGGAGGCTCGAGTCGACCTCTATTCCTGTTTTCCGACAAACCCGTAAGTGCGGAATCCAAATGGGTAAGTTAAACCAAGTTACGAACACGTAAAACACAAGATTCACCGATTAACACTCCAATGTATTAATCTAGAAAACGGTTACAAAGCAATGTTTACAAGATGCTCTCATAAACTCTCAGTGTGTGTTTGTTTAACAGTGTGTTCGCTCTGAAATCTATTTAGACTTCTCTTCACTGTGTTATGTTTGTTTGCTGTGTTTATATACTAACTTGTCGACGAAAACCAGTTCTGGACGAAATCGGATTGACGAACATACATGGACTCGATGAAATGACAGATTTCGTCACCTATTGGGATTTCTCCATATATGGGATTTCGCCATCCAGGGTGTTTTCGTCACTTGTGATTGGGCTTGGGCCTTGACTTTGTCAATTGGGCATCTACATGATGGGTTACAAATACAAACAGATAACACCTAAACACATAATCACAATCTAATATGCAAACTGCACACACGCAGTTGCATTTACATCGTTCGATACAAAGTAATTAGCATACCGAGTCAAGACAGGAGGATGTCTTGACTACGGCCTTCACTTCGTAGCCGAGTCGAACCGAGCCGAGCCGTATCCACATAATATGTATCAACAAAAGGGTTATGTGAAACTTAGTTAAGAACATATATAAGAGCATGCTCTTTATGGTTTCTGGATCAGTATCTCAACTCTCAGTCTGTTACACTTTCTCTCTAGTTTGTTAGGGTTTGTTAGAGAAGATTGTATTGTTGTTGATCTCACAAAAGTGTTGTTGTGAGAGTGTTTGTATTCATATAGTGATCACCTGATTGTGTTTATCAGATTAATCACAAAACTCTGTATTGTTTGAGATCTTACATTTTGTAAGATCTATGGTTTCTTCATGGGGAACTGTTTTTGGTTTGAATTAATAAGATTTTGTCACCGTTTTGTCGCTATTTCTGTTGTTGATCGTTAATTCATAAATTTCTACATGGTATCAAAGCCAAAAAGTCTCTTGATCTTGTTTCCGCTTCTGATTATTATTTGATTCTTGTGTTTGTTGTGTTTGTTAGGGTTTCTTTTCTCGAAAACCATACTTGGATTATACAGATCTTCTTTGATTTGTTGTGTGAATGCAATATGTCTATAGCTTACGTCTAGTATCGAGTCTATCTAATTGTATGTGTTAGTATGAACTTTACTTGGTTTTGTATTGTATATGTGCCTTTGTACGAAGGGACATAATAGGTCAAGATAGGTTGTATTGGCTGAACACCCTGGTTCGTACGAAGCCACATGTAGCTTCCTACGAAGCCATGTTTTCTATAAATAGGGGTGTTGGGTTCATTTATGATGTAACTTTTTGGTGAGACATAGCGAAGATCTGCCAAAATACTCTCAAGATCTGTAACTCTTCAGTCATTAATGAGAAGTGATCTTAACGGTATCTGTATGGTCTTTATGTCGATCTCTTGCATGGATTCCGCACATTGCACGTAGATAACCGATCTGGTCGAAGCGTTTATTGAAGGCGCTCACGGTCCTCACAAGTGGTATCAAAGCTTGGAAGCTGGATTCGTGACTGAGGATCAACAATTACTGGATATATCTACCTGATTTGAGCCGATTCAAATCAGATTTCATCTTATTTCTACTCCTTTTTCTTTTTGAACTTTTGGATTTTTTTTTAG
Organism: Helianthus tuberosus; assembly: GCA_030545235.1. Taxonomy (NCBI): domain Eukaryota; kingdom Viridiplantae; phylum Streptophyta; class Magnoliopsida; order Asterales; family Asteraceae; genus Helianthus; species Helianthus tuberosus. The sequence goes on from CM060378.1 coordinate 113,147,710, forward strand.
ACTCTGGACCTCAAATTCACGTTGAATCCACGGATAAATTGTGCTGAATTTGTGATATACTGTGCGGAATACATTATTAAACAATCCTCTAAACTTTCAGATCTAAATTCAATCTAAATCTCTCAAAATCAGCAACAAACCATGAAAAACACAACAATTTTTTTGGCAGCTTAGCTTCGTACGAAGCCAGCTTTGTACAGACCCACTGTTCTTGGTTGTGATCTTTATAGAATTTGAATTTTACGAAGCTTCTGTTCTAGCATCGTACGAAGACACCAGTAGCTTCGTACGAACGCACAGTGTTTGTCTGAATCAGTTTATATTCCAGCTTCGTATGAAGGCATTATTCCAGCTTCGTACGAAGACATTGTCTTGGTCATTTCCATCTCTGAATTTGTTTAAGTGTTTGAATTTTACAAGTATCGATCATTGACAGTGAATTTTACACCGAGTTCTATGATAGTTATGTTTTCAACTATTCAGAACCAACATCATCTGAAACAAATCCAAAGAATGCAACAAAGGCGATTTCCGAGTCGTTAAATGTCGACAATGCGTACGACACATATAACAAGACGCCTAAGTTGATGAACATCGAGGACTACAACAGATGGGAGAAATGTTTTGATAATTGGTTAAGGGCGTTTGCTTATGAAAGCTGGAAGTTAATTCAGGTTGGATACACAGGTACAAACGTAGTATATACAAAGTTGGGATCAGATGAACTGGAGGTGTTTATTGCTGAACAGAAAGCTATTACGCTTCTCCATCAGTCAATTCGAGATGGCATCATCTCATTGCTCGAGTATGAAACATCCAAATAGTTGTGGGAAGCATTGAGAAAGAAGTGTACGGGTGGTGAAGAGCTTGTGAAGAACAAGAAGTCTTTGCTTAAGAAGGAATTTGATATGTTTGTTTGTATGAAAGGCGAGAATGTCTGCTAGATGATCAAAATATTTTGTCACCTGAAGGTAGAGCTAGAAAGGTTCAGGATAAAGAAAGATCACGATGAAATCATCGAGAAACTGTTCGAGGCACTACCAAACAAACAAGACTTGCAATACTATGCGATAGTTCTAAAAAACACTAAACAGATGAATGAAATGACTCTAAACTGGTTAATCAAGAAATTAGAGGGCCACGAATTAGAAATCAGAAAACAGAATAAAATGAACAATGTCAGTTATCAACAAAATGTAAATTTGTACTACCGTGGTAGTATGCTTTCGAATAACCCGTCACCTAAAATTTGTACAACGTTCAGTACTGATAACTCAAACGATACATCCAAAGGCAGTTCAAGTGGGGGTTCAGCTGGTAGCAGTGGTTTTGGTTATGCAAGTTCAAACTCAAACTCGTAATCGCACTCTGTCCCAAACTCTCAACAGAATCAAAACAACTCTAATCCAAATGTTGTTCAATGCAACATTGTGGTGAATCTGAATAATGCTCAGAGCTTCAGTGCTGAAACAGCCAAACAACGGATGGTGTTTTTGGCATCAACCCTTGAATCTTACGAAAGTTTAGTTGTGGGGAAGATTGGGAACCGCAATATGACTAAAGTGGATTATGACCAAATTGACCCTGAGAAGATGGAGCTAATTGACATTCGTTGGTGCATGGCCATCGTTATTCGTTGAGCTCAGCGTTTCATGGAGATCACGAGGAGGAAATGTATCGGTGGACCGTCCACAAATCTCAGTTTCGATAAGTTGAAGGTGACTTGCTTCAAGTGCAAGAAAAAGGGTCACTTTAAACGGGAGTGCAAGAGTTCAGCTGCAGATGAAACTGTCAATCCTTTCCATGACGATTAATACCGTAGGGCAGTCTATCATCAAAACAAAGAAGAACCTCCTAAGATGAAGCAGATCGAGGAAGGTCCAATGAAAGTAAAGTCCAGAGCGTTAGCGGTGATTTATGATGTTGAAGGATTCAACTGGAACGATTATATTCTAGATGAAGGATCAACTTTCGTCGCAATGACAACACCAGTGACTTTCAACAGAGAAAGAAAGATTGCTTATGTGAGGATGAATAGAATCTACAGAGCTTGGAAGGAAGCTAAAAAGGCAAAACGGTGGGATGCTGAGAGGGAATGTTACCTGGATCCTAAAGGGAATATTCTTACAGATCCGAGTTCGATTGATTTTGAGGTGTTAGTGAAATCAATTCCAACTGCGGAGGAAGTGAGGTTGAAGAGAGAAGACACAACAAAGAACTTCCTTCGTAAAAAGCTTGTTCATCTTCAACAGTTCTTTACAAAATCATCATCTACAACATCAAAACACTCTCGGTTTCGTCACGTATCTTAGATTTCGAGTGTCTTGTATGTAGATCGAGTAGAAACTCTGTCCGGTTGTCGTTTGTTCGGTAATAAAACGATATTATTTACATCTTCGCGCACGATTATGATTCGATTTAACAATATTCCGCACGTTAAATTGAATTCATCGCAGATCTAGTGATCATTTGTGAAGGAGATTATTGACGTGAACCTTGAAATGATGGCTCAAAATTTGAAGAAAATAGCTGATCAGGCGAGGATGGCAAAAGCACTTGAGGTAGATACCAAATCTGGATCTGGATCTGAGTCATCTAAAAAGGTCAGTTCAGTCGGTCAAAATGACGAAACAGGTAAGTGTCAGAATACTAAAACTAAGAATGATTGTAGAAATTGCATGAAATCATGCAAGGTCTGTAATATAAACGAGTTTGTATTGAAATCCAACATCCAGGAGTTAAACGGTAAAATCAACAACTTAAAAAATGATTTAATTTTGAGAGATAAAATTGTGAAAAGCTCAAAAGAGAGAATTGATTCTTTGGAAGAAAAGATAAAAAGTGATGAAAAGGAAGTTAAGTATTTTCGAAAAACAAATGAAAAACTTGTTCTTGAAGACAGAAAATTATCAGAGGCTTTTGAAAAACTGAAAAAGACAATTAAAGATTCTGATTCAAGAGATTTTCAAACCCGTCAAGAAAACATAAAGTTAACAACTGTCGTTCAAGAAAAAGAAAAACAAATTAATTGTCACACCCTCAAAAATCCACACGTGGAGTACTACCACGAAGCGTGTGACCGACCAGGATCCTAGCCACTAATCATGATGAACCATTTTGATACGATATAAATTTTTCTAATTGACACGCTTAGTGTTCAAGGTTTAAACATTAAGAACACGGTTTAATTTAGCAGTGGAAGTATAAAGAAAGCCCATATTAATTTAAAACCACAAGGTTGCTAATTATTTGTTAACCATGAAACTTATGTACCACGCACTCCAGCCGATTGCAATGTCCGTCCAAAGTTGTACCGAGCAACCTACAAAGCATGAAGTAAGGTGTCAACATAAAGTTGGGGAGTTCACGAGTTTACAGTTTTCCAAGTTTTATTTGCAAAAACATTTTTTCGTTGTTTAATTACTCATTTATATCATGTGATGGGGAGCTACCCCATATGTAAGCTACTAAACTGCGTTATACCGAATCCTTGCGACCGTATGTTTCCATAGTGTACCCCGCTTGTCAATGTCTATCATCATTGACTGTTTGCTAGAGTCTATTAGTTCACGACCGATCCTATCCAGGCACGGTGTGAGGCTAGTGAGACCTAAATATCGCTATTAACAAATAACCCGTTCGCCAGGCCCCGACGACTAATCGGTATATGTAAGTGGGGACTTCCGTGATAGAGTTTCGTTTAGTACACTTGTTGCATTTAATATAAATAGTAATTAATAAAACATCCCACACGAGGGGAAAGATGTTACCCATATCCCACACAAGGAGATAATGTTACCCGTATCCCACACAAGGAGATAGTAAGCAATCCCAAGCCAGGGAAAGTGTTGGTTTTACCGTTCAGCGTATCCCACACAAGGAGATAGTAAGCAATCCCAAACCATGGAACGTGTTTTCGTTCCGTTTCCCAACCACCGGGAACGCATGCTTTAAGTAAAAAGTTGTGAACTCACCTTTGCTTTACTCGGTAGACAATTTACTTGTCTTACGTTGGTCAACCATACCCTATTATGGTTATTAATATTCATTAGGTTCGTATGCAAGTAACATCACATATAAATTGCACTTATCTAACACATAGTACGCATATCAAATCATGTAAAGCATTTGGACCTAGTCTATCATATGAACAGTAAATAGTAACAGTTACAAATAGTCCAAAACATAGCATTTAACTGTGAGGCCCGCATAAATAATAGCCCAAAAACTAGGTCAATCGAAACCATGTGATCTCGACTCTAAAACAGAGATTACGAGTCGCAACCATGGGCTTCGAGTCGCAACCAGGAGGTCTTGAGTTGCGTATTTCTTAGTCGAAACCTTTAGGTCTCGACTCAGGCATTGAGTCGCAACCAACCCGGTCTCAAGTCCCCTGATGTGTGATGCCTGGTTTCGAGTGGTGGACAAAGAGGTCTCGAGTTGCAACCATGAGGCTTCGACTCGCAACCACTGCTGATGTTTCTAGAATCCTTATCCATTCTATACGAGCCAATCATATGTCATTAACATGTTTTCCTATTTCGTACATTCCTAAATCAGATCTAGAATAACAATTTTTAAATGTTTTCATATCATTCGAACTGTTCATCGTTAGGGTTTTATCATCAAATTACTTCTAGCATCACAGTGTTATTACCGAATATTAAAACTTTCTACAATAAGCAAGAGGCAGTCAACATATGCATCAAACCACTGACATCAAGAAAAAAAATCCTAACTATCATACATAAACACATCTATGTTCTAGTGCCAACAATAATCATTAAAAACCTAGTTTAAGTCACACATTATCGTACTCAGAAATCACCAAGATTCATCATACCATCATATATTCACAACCATGATATTTATATAAAGACTCAAATCAATTTATCACACCACTTCCATATTTTTAAGAAAATCAAACAGTAACAACTATTCCAACAATTTTAACAATTCTTGGGACCTTTTGTGCACATAATCAAAACAATCAGCCAACCATAAACAACATCAAAACAAAAAATATAAACAAACTGACTGAAGGGTTTTTAGAGCAAATGGGGACTGCCCGTTGTTGTTGCTGCTTCGCACGAGCCGTAGCTCCTACAGTCATCGCTGTCGTCGGATCCGTCAACACCACCTCCACTGCAACCAGAACCATCACAAAAACCACCGCTGTCATCTCAAACCGATGCGCGTCCCTTGGAAAAGCCCGTGCCAACATCAAAACAATCTGAGAAAACAATTGTTCATCTTCTTCATCGGCAACCTTAGCCCACCGCCACCATCGCCGTGAGCGACGGTGGCGGCGTCGTAAAAAACAACGAGAGAGAGATAACGAGTAGCGAGGGTTAGGGAGAGAGAGAGAAGGAAGACATGGGTGTGTGAGAAGAACCCCGCTGGTTAACGGTTGAAATGACTCCGATTATCGGAGAAAAGAGGGAGGAAGCAGGTGGGTGTGGCTGGTGTTGTTGGCTCGCCAGTAAACCGAATCAAAGAGAGGGAGACGAGGGGTGAGGGTTTGGAGGTGTGGATGCCAGAGGAGTCGCCAGAAGTAGTTCTGATAGCTAGAATCGGGAACGAGAGTGAGGGAGAAGGTGCGGCTAGTTTGTTAGGGGTCAGGGTTTATCCAAAAATGAGGGGGCGGGGCTTAAGTTCTTATTTATAGTCTAAGGTTTTAGGCTTAGGTAGGTTGGGCCTTATCCCAAATGCGTATGGATCATATAAAATCACGTATCTCTCAATTTAACGAACTAGCCCGAGTAATTTTAAAATTAAATACAACGAAAATTATATATGTAAAGTGAATGTTCGGCTCGGGTTTGATTGCTTAAACGAAACGTTCCTCTCGACGCGGTTGTGATTATTTAATAAGTAGTAGTAATAATAATAATAAATGCATGTATTACTAAAATACCCTTCTCTTGACATCGAGAGTACGGGTTGTCACATTCTCCCCATGTTACTGGAATTTCTTCCTCGAAATTTAGGCAAAAGTCAAACGATACGCTCAATGTGTATACACAGAATCCATTACCATACGTAGATACAAGCAGTTTCAAGAAAGTCCACAAAACGGACATGTAAGCCATGTAGCACATAAGGTCACATAGCACATAAAATCACGTAGCATAAGATTCACAGAGTTTGTACGTATCTCATGTAGTATAGATTTTCACCAAATTAATTATAACATAAAGATGAAATCATGCGGGAAAACTCGAAGCGTCACATTATCCCCAAGTTTAAAGAAATTTCGTCTTGAAATTTAGCGTGCAGCCACTGACAAGCTAGTGTGTTTAAATGTTTTCGTGGGGCGTCACATCGTCCCCTGTTGGTTTGAGATTTCTTCCTGAAATTCAGTTGTAGCCTCAGTGCTTGAAGTTTTGTTTGTAAACAACTGGGGATACCTGCGCGTCATCTGGTTTTCCCGTTCCCAGGTAAACTCCGGGCCACGCCGTGAGTTCCAATGAACTCGTACGATAGGTATCTTGCTACACTTGAGGGTCTTGGTTTCTCGATCCATGATCTCAACTGGTTCCTCAACGAAGCATAGTTGGTCATCAAAAGTGATTTCCTTAAAAGACACAACGAGTGTTTCATCTAACAGACACTTCTTCAGATTAGATACGTGGAATACGTTGTGCACTACACTCAACTCTTCAGGTAAGTTTAATCTGTAAGCTACCTTACCGATCCTGTCGGTAATTTCGAATGGTCCAACCTATCACGGATTAAGCTTGCCCCTTTTACCAAAACGTACCACACCCTTCCAGGGTGAAACTCTGAGTAGAACCCGGTCCCCGACCCGGAATTCTAGAGGTTTCCTACGCTTATCAGCGTAGCTTTTCTGACTGTCTCGAGCTGCCGGCATGCGTTGTCTTATCTAGGCAATCTTATCCGTAGTATCAAGTACAAGCTCTGGGCCGGTAATTTTGGCTTTCACCAACTTCCGCCCAGCATATAGGTGATCAGGATTTACAACTGTACAATGCCTCGAATGGTGCTGCGTGAATGCTAGTGTGGTAGCTGTTGTCGTAAGAGAATTATACCAAAGGTCGATATCGTTCCCACCCGTTTCCAAAGTCGATAACACATGCTCTCAGCATGTCTTCAAGCGTTTGAATGGTGCGTTAAGTCTGACCATTCATTTGTGGGTGGTAGGCAGTGCTCATGTCCAACTGTGAGCCAAAAGATTTGTGCATAGCCTGCCACAATTATGAAGTGAAATGCGCAACACAATTAGAGATAACGGAAGTTGGCATTTCGTGCCTAGTATCTACTTCTTTCATGTAGATGCTTCCAAGTTTGAAAAACATGCCGGCTTCTTTGGTCGCGTACTATTATCGGCAAATATTCCATCAATGCCTCAGACAGGATAAGATAGGATAGGAGCACCTCATAACTTATTTTTCAACCGCTGGAATTGTGAATCCCTGACATCTTTCTAATGCTAGGTGATACTCTTTCGAGTTTAAGCCGTGAGGGATTGCATAAACGATCGAGGAAAGCGGGCTTTGTGACGTTAAAAGTCGCGCGTTGAAAACTTAGTGTAAGGTGGTTTGTCTCATAGAAGTTCTAGAGTAAATCGTAGGAGTCGTTCGGATTCCCACTGGTTTTCGGAGTAGGTTCAGATTTCGTCGAAGGAAACAAGCGTCGAATTTTGACAGGATGGGATAAATTCGAATGTCGTGACTAGGTGTTGATCGTATCGAGTTCGAAGAACAGTGTTTGTGATACCTTTACCTCCGGGGTATCCTTGGCTCGTTGCTCCAATGAGTAACGTTCATAGAAAGTAATTCGTCCAAACGGAGATTTATGCAGAACATAGTAGGATAAGAATCATAGAATTCGTGAAGCATAACACGAGTAGCGGAAATATGCAAGAAGGGTAGTCACCATTGATGCGTTCAACTTGATGCAAAACATAAAGACCTTGTGATCGGCAGTAAGGATTTATCTGATGTCGATGAGGTAGCTTGTCGTACACAAGTTATATGTGGTTAGAATAAAGAACGTAGTTCGCCGTTAAGGAATGTTACGTCAATATGGGTGGCACGACAAGAACTGATGATAAAGAAGATGGTTATCGTACGGGTCGGGGGGTTAAGGTTCCCTGAAATGTCTAACATGATGTTCTGAACCGAGCCGTGTGCGAAAATGAGTTTTGTGATTTCCCAAACCAGTAAGTAACCAAATTTGAAAAGATCGTCGAAGTCGTGAGGATGAGTCTGACGCAACGCTTGTGTCGTCAAAAGGCTTTCAAGTAAAGTAATGAAAACATGTCTGAAAGGATCCGATTGGGTCACACGTCACGAATTTTCAGGGTTCAAGAAGTTTAATCACTAGAAGTCGAGCTTGCTGAATTTTCCCCAAACTAGAGGGAAATCTGATCAAGGTTTTGGTATAAGGGAGGGAGGACATCGTGGTATCGCGACAAAGGAGTGAAAATAAGGCATCGCCTTAAACAATAAAATGTCGGTTCATAAGAAAACTAGCGAAAAGATTCACATAACCAGAAAGTTATCATAGGATAATGGTTCTTGCAAACAAAGGGTAAGGTAAGCGTCTAGATTATCATGCTCATCGGTGAGTTAACAAATCCGTGTCTTCGTTCTCCTATGTCTCTGAATCCATCGATTTGATTTTGAAATATAACCATTTGCTGACCGGGGGTACGCGGAGGTATAAAGTTGGGTTCGGCTTAGAAGTAACCACGTAACAGGAGATTAGAAGGGAATAGCTTCGTGATTGATGGGAGTTTGATATGATTGTTAGTACTACCATGAGGAGTATACACCATGTACGCATTCTTGTGTTCGAGGCGAGCAAACAGGAAATAGAGTAGTGTAGACATACTAGAGTTCACTCAGACAATTAAGAAGAATCCAGATTAAATGTCGGATGAGGGAACGAGCCTCAATACTCAAGTCGGGAAAAGAAATACGTGAATACAAAGGATGTGAATGACGTTGTCGATCCTACAAATCATGGCTAGTTGCTTCCCTAGTATGACACGATTTAGGATTGGCTCTCCTTCGTCATTACGCTCTCGAGACTTCTTTCTAGGATTCGCAACGGGCTCATAGATGTTCATCGCGTCTGTTTATTCTCGCCAATAAATGAAATCGGAAAGAAAACAAGTGGACGAGAGTTAGGAATAACTGGTTCCTTGCCTTCAGCGTTGTGGTTTTGAATCAAGGTTAGGAGAATCCACTCCTTCTTAGGGCATAACAGGTTTGTGTAGTTTTCGTATGATTCACAGTGTTGAATACTAAATTTACCACTACATATTTAAATATATACATACAAATTTACACATATATGTTATGCACAAGTAAATGCCGATGACTACAATTACCCTGTGAGCATCTTGGTTTGACGAACCTTGCAATCAGGAGTGTGGTGACATTGTGTTTTTTTTTTATTAAAGAACGGTTATAGTCTAGTTTTCATATAAAAATATGTTACGTCTTAAAAATATTTTACATCTTAAACCTAGTTCACTATAACCAATGACTCTTATACCAATCTGTCACACCCTCAAAAATCCACACGCGGACACTTCCGCGAGGCGTGTGACCGACCAGGATCCTAGCCACAAATCATGATGAACCATTTTGATACGATATAAATTTTTCTAATTGACACGATTTGTGTTCAAGGTTTAAACATTAAGAACACGGTTTAATTTAGTAGCGGAAGTATAAAGAAAGCCCATATTAATTTAAAACCACAAGGTTGTTAATTATTTGTTAACCATGAAACTTACGTACCACGCACTCCATCCGACTGCAATGTCCGTCCAAAGTTGTACCGAGCAACCTGCAAAGCATGTAGTAAGGTGTCAACATAAAGTTGGCGAGTTCACAAGTTTACAGTTTTCCCAGTTATATTACTAAAAACATTTTTATGTTGTTTAATTACTCATTTATCTCATGCGATGGGGAGCTACCCCATATGTAAGCTACTAAACTGCGTTATACCAAATCCTTGCAACCGTACGTTTCCGTAGTGTGCCCCGTTTGTCAATTCTGTCATCATTGGCGATTTTCCAGAGTCTATTAGTTCACGACCGATCCTATCCAGGCACAGTATGAGGCTGGTGAGACCTAAATAGCGCTAATAACTAATAACCCGTTCGCCAGGCCCCGGCGACTAATTGGTATATGTAAGTGGGGACTTCCATGATAGAGATTCGTTTAGTACACTTGTTGCATTTAATATAAATAGTAATTAATAAAACATCCCACACAAGAGGAAAGATATTACCCGTATCCCACACAAGGAGATAGTAAGCAATCCCAAGCCAGGGAAAGTGTTGTTTGTACCGTTCAGCGTATCCCACACAAGGAGATAGTAAGCAATCCCAAACCAGGGAAAGTGTTTTCGTTCTGTTTCCCAACCACCGGGAATGCATGCTTTAAGTAAAAAGTTGTGAACTCACCTTTGCTTTGCTCGGTAGACAATTTACTTGTGTTACGTTGGTCAACCATACCCTATTATGGTTATTAATATTCATTAGGTTTGTATGCAAGTAACGTCACGTATAAATTGCACGTATCTAAGACATAGCACGCATATCAAGTCATGTAAAGCATTTGGGCCTAGTCTATCATATGAACAGTAAATAGTAGCAGTCACAAAGAGTCCAAAACATAGCATTTAACTGTGTGGCCCACATAAATAATAGCCCAAAAACTAAGTCAGTCGAAACCATGTGATCTTGACTCTAAAACAGAGATTTCGAGTCGCAACCATGGGTTTCAAGTCGCAACCAGGAGGTCTCGAGTTGCGTATTTCTTAGTCGAAACCTTGAGGTCTCGACTTAGGCTTTGAGTCGCAATCAGGAGATCTAGAGTCGCAACCAACCTGGTCTCGATTCTCCTGATGTGTGATGCCTGGTTTTCGAGTGGTGGACGAGGTCTCGAGTCGCAACCATGAGGTTTTGACGCGCAACCATTGCTGATGTTTCTAGAATCCTTATCCATTCTGTATGAGCCAATCATATGTCATTAACATGTTTTCCTATTCTGTACATTCCAAGATCTGGAACAACAATTTTTTAAATGTTTTCATATCATTCGAACTGTTCATCCTTAGGGTTTTATCATCAAATTACTTCTAGCATCATAGTGTTATTACCGAATGTTACAACTTTCTACAATAAGCAAGAGGAATTTAACATATGCATCAAATTGCTAACATCAAGCAAAAATCCTAACTATCATACATAAACACATCTTTGTTCTAGTGCCAACAATATTCATTAAAATCCAAGTTTAAAATCCAAGCAAATTGTCAACTTCACCCTTTAAATTCATGTTTAAGTAGGTGGGTGCGGCTGGTGTTGTTGGCATGCCAGTAAACCGAATCAAAAAGAGGGAGACGAAGGGTGAGGGTGTAGAGGTGTGGATGCCAGAGGAGTCGCTGGAGGTAGTTCCGGTTGCCGGAATCGGGAACGAGAGTGAAGGAGAAGTTGCGGCTGGTTTGTTAGGGGTTAGGGTTTTATCCAAAAATGAGGGGGTGGGGCTTAAGTTCTTATTTATAGTCTAGGGTTTTAGGTTTAGGTAGGTTGAGTTAGGTTGGGCCTTAGCCCAAGTGCGTATGGATCATATAAAATCACGTGTCTTTCAATTTAACGAACTAGCCCAAGTAATTTTAAAATTAAATGCAACGAAAATTATATATGTAAAGTGAATGTTCGGCTCGGGTTTGATTACTTAAACGAAATGTTCCTCTCGACACGGTTGTGATTATTTAATAAGTAATAATGATAATAATAATAATAATAATAATAATAATAATAATAATAAATGCACGTATTACTAAAATACCCTTCTCTCGACAACGAGAGTACGGGTTGTCACATTAATAATCAACTAGATGAGATTGCAAACTTGAAATTTCAAATTAAAGAAGTAAAAATTGAGAATGAACGAATCAATTTGAAATTGAAGAGTTATCATTCAGGCAACTTTGTTCTTCAACACATTGTACCGAAACCAATCGGTAAGAACAAAGAAGGTGAAGATGTTTACCAGAATGAAACAGGGGTCGGGTATCATAATGTTCCACCACCCATGAACAATAATTTATAAAGAACCATTTCGGGATGGAAAAAGAGTTAAACATGAATTTAAAGGGTGAAGTTGACAATTTGCTAGAAAACATAGATGTCACATTCAGTGAATCTTCCGATGAGGGAAATGTTAAATCTGAGGTTGTTAAGAATGTGGTAGAATTTGTTTTTAAAACTGACAGAGATTCCACTAAATCCACGGTTTCAAATGAGTGTGTTGAGGATGATGATTGTTTTCTAAACAATTATCTTCCAAAATCCAAATCCAAAAACAACTTAAAGGACGAACCTACTGTAACACCCCGACCGCATAAAACAACAAACCGTGACGGAAAACGTCGGGGAGTCATGTCATAGAAATGATTTGTTTCACAACATATGATATTAGAAGTTTGTTTCAAAGATTAAACATATTACTCTGCCTTAAATAAATCAGAAACAAAGTTCAAACATAGTTTTCTTATTTTAAGTTACTAAGGCCCGCGTCCAAATCCTATGTGAAGCATGACCAAACCATCAAACAACCGCCCCTGAAACATATGTGAAAAGAAAGTCAGCATAAAAAGCCGGCGAGTACATAGGTTTTGTGAGTATGACAAATTCATGGCTTCGTAAACTTATTGCAATGCTTCGACTATCTACGAGAGTCGATAAGTGAAAATCATGTATCAAAACTATTTGAACTGTTGCAATATAATTAACCAACTAAAATAATTTGGTTCTCTTAACCAAATTGTAAATCGCTCTTGTAATAAAACTCGTAGTGTTTATATCACTTAGTAAACATCGCTGCGTGACATCGTTTGAAAACATTAGTCCAAAATCATTCAAAATCGTTCACTTCGTTCGTGTTATCAATCATTTGTTCAATCGTTCAACTCGTTCGTGTTTTAATTGTGAAAACTACTTTTGGTCGTCTCGTTGAACACATTCAAACCTGTGTGACTCGTCTCTAGTTTAATCGTATTAACAAACCACCAAAGGGTTAGTTAACATAACAGCCTCTGTCGTTACCCACAGTACCCCCATATCCATGGCGATAGTCCGATAACGGGACTTGTCAGATCCTATGGTACCAGAAGATACTACTGGTCGGCTTGGCCAAAGTTAGTGAATGTCATTCTATTGTCTTTCGACCAACGTCCCAACAAGTTCGTTCACATAATTGAAATCGTTATGTTTAATATAAACCATATTGTTTATTTTGAAAACTCGAAAATTGTTTAGCACATATGAATCACCCCAAAACAATTCAAAGCAGTAAAAGAGGGGAACTATGTACTCACTAATTTGCGTTCCAAGCAAAACTCGTTTTGATTTCGGATTCTTCGCTTATTAGTAAACCTACGAGTGTTCTAACCTCATTAGACACTTAGGTTTATAGTCGTTCAACGTACAAGTTTCTCATCTTGAATTCGTTATCTTATTTGTATTTGTTTGCTTTCTTTGTTTATGTCATTTATTTCGTCGTGCCATATATTTTATTTTGTCCAAATTTGACAAAAGTGTCCATATTGTACAAAGTGTCTGGATTGTCCGATTGTTTGTTTATGTCCAAGGATGGACATTTCATTTTCTAGTTTTGTTTCTCAAGTGTTAATATAAATGTATTTTTGTAAATTGTTGTGTTTACATATTTGTGTAATTATTCCTACTTGGTCTAAATACATAATATATACACACAAAAACATATAAATATGATACTTGATGAATTTTGAAAGTATACATTTTATCTAAAATATATACTTGTCACTTTTTGTTTAGAAATCTTTTATAAAACATGGATTCATAACTTTTTTCAAAAATTCGTTTAACCATGTTCAAAGACTTCAAATAGTTTTCTAGTTACATATTTCTTTGTTTAACACATTTGAACATACAAAAATTTATAAATTTTTTTGCCATAGTTTTGTTTGAAAAATGGATTTTTCCCAAGTTTTTACAAAACATGTGTTCAATTCATTTTAACATAAAACATCATCAAGTATCAATATTCATCATAATTTGTCAACAAAGCATGAACATGATATAGTTCCTAACTTTCCCAAAAAGGAAACTTTATTCCTTGTTTTTGCCAAAAATTTGTAGAACAAGATTTTATTTAACACTTTTGTTTTAGGTGACTCATATAGTCATTTGAAGCACAAACATGTATTCAAAACTTTTTCTCATAACATACTTCATGTTCTTGATTCTGTCCAGAAATGGAAACTTTATTGATTTGTTTTAACAAAAATTCATGTTCTTGGATTATTAATAATTACTCATGCTTTCTAACATACATGTAACTATTTTAAGAATAAAAACCCATGTTCATATTTTTTTGTTGATGAATCTTGTTAGATCTAAACATGCATGTGTTTAGATCTTCTTTTTATACAAAAATAACCAAGATTCATATATACTAGTATAAACTCCTTCAAGTTCATCCAAAATTATAGTAAAATCATAAGATAAAAATAATGATTTTAGGTTTTTCTTAGTGTTTTTCATATAGGTTTTGTTTTGATTTGATTCAAGATGAACTTGTATTCTTTCAAAATCAAGAATAGTAATAAAGTAGAAACTAGTGTGGAATCCTTACAATCTTGATAGTATGAACAAGATGAAGATGATGATAAAGATAAGATGATCCAAGAACTCTTAGTGCAACCAAAGTGCTTCTAGTGTAATTTCAAGTCTTGAAAATACTTTGAATCAACCATAAACCATCATGCTAGTATGAGATTTCTAGTTGTTTGAATTTTTGAAAGATGAAGATGGTGTGGGAGTGTTCTAGCCGAAAATTAGAGAGAGAGAAAGTGAGGTGATGAAGTTTGCATGTCTTGGAAAAATGAAAGAGAATGGAGTGTTTATAGGGGTTTGTTTACACATCCACTAATCAAAACCTCTTGCTTCCAACACATACATAGAAGATTGGTGGCAAAAAATAGGGCCCACTTACCTCTCAAAACCGTGAGCTAGTGTGGGGAGGGGGGGGGGGGGTATTTTGTATTTTTTTAATAAATCTTGTTTAATATATAAACTTTATAAATTTTGATAATTTATATAAAAATATCTACAAGGTTTCAAGCCCTCATATTTTAAAGTAGTGTGACACTAGGTAAAACTAGTCCATGAAAATTATTAGTTTGTTGTTCGGGCGAAAAAGTTGGTTTGGGTCCTGTACCGGGTTAAATACTGACACTGTGTTTAGTTTATATAAATACATGACAAAAATTGTTTTTGCACATGTTTTATCATCCAAATAATTAATCCAACTTTTTGGACTAAAATTTTTATTATTTCTGACACGGTTCCGGTACCGGCTTTGCTGTCAGGCAGTTCACTGAACTAGCCGTGCAGCTTAACGCAAAAAGATTTAAGTGCGGATTTTGTGTCGTTTTTAATACCCGTTATATTATTTATGACAAATAATATTTATTTTTGGGGTTTTCGGAAAATTATTGTTTCGTTCTACGGAATGCTGTACATTTCGCAGGATTACAGTACTTTTCCGCGGACTTGGACAATTTGGTTTTTAAATGGACATTTGCTAAAAATGTAAGGAACATGTTATAATAAGATTCTTGGATATCAAACAAAATGTTTCATTGACTTCAAACTTAATTACAAAGATTGAAAAACACAAATGTTACACCTACCTTGGTCATGTACCAGGTGTGTGGTTCAGATAAGTTGTATTCGGACGAGGAATTTCTGATACAAAATGTTAATGTGGATAAACTGGAAAAGGTGTTTAAACTTGTGGAGGTTGATTTGTCAGAGGTTTAAAATTTGTCAAGTTCTAAACGATTTCTGAATTTACAAAAAGATAAGCTTACTATGACAAGCCTAAAAACTCGCCACGTTTTCAGAACAAAAACCAGAACAAAGGGTACAATGGACAATGGGCTGGTAAGCAACAGAAAAGAAAAAACTTTAAGAAGTCAAAATTTGTTAAGAAAACTACATTTGTGAAAAGTTCGAGTTCAATGAATGATCAAGAATCTGAAATATTTTCAAAATCGAACGAAGATTTCTTTGCACAAAAAGAGTCACAAAAATAGACTAAAGGTCCAAGTCAGGTTACTGATAACCGAACGTGCTTCAAATGTAATGAAGTTGGACATATTGCACGATAGTGTACCAACGTCAAACCTAAGTCTGTAGTTGTTGAAAACAAAAAGAAACCGAATGATGTGAATGGCAAGGCTCCAATGTTCGTTGAAAAGAAAATTCAAAAATCTAAAAATGCTAAAATCAATGTTAAACCAGTAAAACAAGTTGTTAAGAAAACCGGTGAATCTTCGAAACGTTTTGTTCCAAAACAACAAACTTGGAAGCCTAAATCTGAAGTCAAAACATCTGAAACAAAAGTGAAACAAATGGTTTATGTACTTGAAACTCAAAAGAAACAAACTACTTCAACCGCTTCGGCAAAGATGTTTGTTCCAAAGGTTTCAGTGAGTGACAAAAAGAAACAGACTTCTTCGACCCCTGAGGTCAAGAAATATGTTCCTAAATCTGTTCAACCAACCAAAGAGGAATTTTTGTTATACAAAGAGATTGAGGTTGGAATAGAAAGAGCTTTGGAGCTAAATGATAAGAATTTTCCTATCATGTCCACAATTCATCTCAATGTCAAGCTACCCGGGTCAAAGGAGGCTTGGGTTGCTTCATTTAACTAATCGTGTCTGAAATGTGTAGGAGCTCCTGAGATCAATTTCTAAATGGATAATGGATACCGGAGCATCCAAGCACATGACAGGGAGAAAAACCCTGTTATACGATGTTCGAGCATTTAATGGCGGTTACGTGGGTTTTGCTGGAAATCAGGGAGGAAGAATCATCGGGGAAGGTACGTTATCAAATGGTATGCTAGTGCATGTTCTGTGACAACAACTTAATAGTTTGATTAATTAGTGTTTGGATATTTCGTAATGGGCTTAGCATATTGGTTAGGGAGTTAATTATTGTAATGGCCGCTTGGAGAATGGCCTAGCCCAGACCAAAGCCCAGTATGCAAGCATGGCTGTAGTATATAAACAGCAATATGCATTAGGGTTTAGGTTAGCCAGTTAATAGACATTTAGAGAAAATAGAGAGAGGAGTTCGAAATCTATAGAGAGTGGCTAGGAGATTTAGAGTGGTCTTGAATTGATTGTAAACATTTATGTTGGATAATCAATAGAAGACCAGATTGATTGAATTGTCTTCATGTTCTTCGTCTAATAATATTGTTTCTTGTTCGAAGGTTTATCAAAGGGTTTCCGCACCCTTGATAGATTAACAGTCTTGTTAAGATCCATACGGGATATGGACCTACAATTGGTATCAGGGATTGATTTTTGGGAAGATTATTGATTTAAAATTGCTGATTTTTTGGGATCTAGATTGTGGACAGCTGGATTCACAAGAAAAAGGAGTGTATCAAACGTGATCTTGTGCGTTTGAATTGGACTTGTGCAATCGTAATCTTGTGCGATCGAGGCAATCTTGTGCGATCGTAATCTTGTGCGATCGAAGTAATCTTGTGCGATCGAAGTAATCTTGTGCAATCTAGGTGATCTTGTGCGACCAGGAGTGAGAGTTTTCGATTTCGGGTTGAGGTTGTGAGTCTGTGGTTTCGTCAAAACAACCATATTATCTGCAACAACAATTCCGAGTCATGATTTTCAACTGTCTCGAGTCATCAACTTCATAAAGGTTTCGAGTCTAGATCTCGAGCTTTCGGTTACGAGTTCGTTCACTGTTGAGGTCTCGAGTCAGCTGTTTCAAGTCACCAAACTCCGATCACGAGACGAAATCATCATCAAAGAACAGAAGTGAGGTTTCGAGTCTCATCTATCTTGAAGTTTTCGAGTGCCGGTTTCGAGTTCACAAACGCCATTCACCTTATTCATCATTGTTTCGAGTCGCTGTTTTCATCGTTCAACATCATCATCATCTTCGTCTCCGGTCGTCACTTAACATCATCATCACTTATCACTTCCGGCAACCATCTCCGTTCAACCTGCACCTCACAGTTTTGAGTTCTTCGATCACCACCGCCGTTCGTCGTCACATCTTAAACCTCTAATCATCACCAGTCGTCCTACCTCCAGTCATCGGTCATCGTCATAATCATCACCGGAGACAGGCCAGACATACAAATAAAACAGTTACTCATCGCCGGACATCTTGGCAGCTATAATTTGAAAATTCGGCTTTGTGGGCTGTGTTTAATGAAGAAGACAACCAGACATATTGACTTTTAGAATTTTGATAATTCTTTAATCATCAATCAATCATTAGGTTTTTAATAATAATAATAAATATTAATAATAATACTAATAAGTTTTACTATATATATATATATATATAAAAAGGGGTTTTAAAATATTAAAAAAAACATATATTTATATTCTTTTTAAAAAATAAAAAAAAAGGTTTTGTTTAGTTTGTCGTAAAGATTTGACAGGTTTTTGACGTGCGGTTCGGAAGCTGGTTCATGTGTGTTGCAAAGGGATTGAGTCAGTGAAATTTCTTTTGTACGACATTATCAGTACGGTTACGGTCAAAGCTAGATAAGGACTAGTAGATTTGGATTTTGACATAGGTTACCAAAGTCCATTTAAACTTTATGCTGCGTGATGGCTAAAATGGATAAGGTCAGGGAGACTGTTAAGAATTGGCCAAAGCTTACAAACGTCAAAGAGTATGCTGAATGGAAAGAGAAGTTTGAGTTGTTTGTGAAAAGTGAAGATACTAAAATGTGGAGCTCTAAGATCGATGGGTACATTGCTCCTACACGTCATGTTGAAGGAAGAGTTATAGTGATGTCTTATGATAAGATGGATGAATATGAGAAACTGGTGGTTGGTGCTGAGAAAAAAGCTTTAGCAGCAATAAAGAAGTCCTTGCCTGAGGGCGTTAAACATACCTTTACGAAGTATGGGACTTCTAGAGATCTATGGGAAGCTTTGGAAAAACGTTATCAGATTCCTTCAAGAGTGAATACATGTGATCAAGCTTGTGTAGCTGAGCTTGCAGCTGTGAAGATAGGAGAAGTAGCTGCTGAGGTAGAGGAAAAGAAGAAAGCTGATAAGGAAACTGCTGAGAAGAAGGATGCAGAAGTTTCAAAGGGCTTGAAGGATGTGAATGGACTTACATCAAAGGTGAAGGTATTATCAGAATCTGTAAGTCATACATGTCTTAATTGCAGTGAACTACAGGGTAAAGTTAACAGATTATCGGAGCAAAACAAAATTTTGTTAGCTTGTATAGAAAAATTAAAAGAGTCAAACCTTCTATTGATTGACATTATTGATGCATAATGTCTATCGCCTGCGTCATCGGTCTATGTCGTGTCATTTATATGTAATAGGCTAGCTTTTGGTATTAAAATGTTAAGTTTATGTATTTTAAACAGTTTGCACGACCTGGTAGGTCAGGTCGCACGAGGTGGAAGCCTCAACTCGTGCGGTCTGGGTGTGTTATCCCGTGCGGTCTGGCAGGTCTATAAATAGGCCAGTAGTGTTCTTCATTTGTAACTTTCTGGAGAATTGTGTACCGAACTGTTGTCCGATTCTCTCTGTACCAAAACGTATTATATCAATGAAGAACATGTTTAAAGTGACTTTCTACTCTTCTACTCCTGTTCTAACACTGATACAAGGTTTCTAGTCTGATTCCGCCTTTCTAGAAACTAGATCTGACTCTGATTGACTCGTTTGGATGATTCATCGATCCTACAAGTGGTATCAAAGGAAACGTTTGATTCTTTGATGAGGCTATTCAAAAAGAAGGAGAATGTTTACAAACTGCCGATTAGACGTATTCGAAGCGACAATGGCATGGAATTCAAGAACAACCGTATGCTCGAATTTTGCAACGATAAGGGCATTCCTCATGAGTTCAACGCACCGTATACTCCTCAATAAAACGGTGTCGCAGAACGAAAATATCGTACGTTGATCGAAACGGCTCGTACCATGTTAGCAGATTTGAAATTACCGGTATATTTTTGGAGTGAAGCGGTCGCCACGGCATGTTACATGCTCAATCGGGTTCTTACGGTGAAGAAGTATAAGAAAACTTGTTTTGAATTGCTCCATTTTTACAAACCGAATCTGAAATATTTAGAACCATTCAGATCACCATGCACATTTGTTGATCCAGACGGTAAATTTGGTTCGAAAGCTAATGAAGGTTTTTTTGTAGGATACGCTAGTCCGTTGAAGAGAGTTTTTGTTCCAAGTTTGGGGAAGATCATACAAGTTCAACACGTTGACTCTCAACTATCACACCCCAACCGATGGCGGAATCATCGGGGCATGGCACTGAGCGAAACAGATTGTCCAGAAGTTTCCACAACAATTATCAAAACTATTCAATTTAAATAATACGTCCCATACCGTATCTCAAACAGTCAAATAATTATTACAGACAAACATCAAGACAAATATTCTGTTCTGACAACTCAGATTTAAATAAGTAGTAGTTGTTTATCTGCTTCTAGAGACTCCTGATTCGTTATCTACAGACAACTATTTGTTGGGCTCTAAAGCTTTATTCCAGCTTCAATTTCCTACCACATGTGCGTCCTAAGCACCTGTCACATACGTTAAAATAAAGTCAATACATAAAATGTAAAGGTGAGCATACAAGTTTGATAATAGCATATAGAGTTCGAATTCGTTTACGCATAACCAGCACGCATACATAGTGAAATGAAGCATGTTAGTTATCGACATAGATCCATCGATACCAATGACTGCGGGTTGACTGCCCGAGGCAGTTCGAAATACATGATTACCACCGTAATCCATGCAAGTAAAAGATCCTTAATAACCCCCGTGTGAATGGGTGCTGAGTCCAAACTATAGTACTATCGTTGCTAAGGCAGGTAGACAGCATTCCATGTGTAAACATAACAAACAAGCATTCATAAGCCACGTATAACATGCATTAACGGTTAGCGTTCAAATAGTTTGAGTAGTGTAATAGTTGTAGTTTGAATATTCGTAACGTATGTAACACCCAAAAGTGCTTAAAGCAAAAAGGGATCGAGTATACTCACTGCGATTAATGGATTGAAGGGAGCGCTTTTAGCGAGTACGGTTAGCCTGAATAGATTCGGTAACGTAGCGATAAGTGGCGCGTAAAACAATACAGGGTGAGAGTGGGTAGGATAGCTGGTCGTTCGGATGGTCATCCATGCGAACAGCAATCCGGGTGAATAATAATCCGTTCGGTTAGTCATCCGTGCGGACAGTTTGTTCGAGCGGATGACTATTCGAGTGGATTGTTTCTTCCTATGGGTGAGATGTGCTTGTGTATGGTGGCTTGACTTTTGAAGTTTTTGTTTTAGCATTTGAAAACCTTGAAGTTCTCTTACCCTTCAAGTCGGTCGAGCGGACGACAATCCGTCCGGATGGTAGTCCGTGCGGACAACGACTTTAATGGTGAGTCACTTGGTGAAAGTGTCATCCGGTCGGATGGGTTATCCAATCGGGTGGCAACCCTGTTAACGAACATGTTGGAAATTGTTTAAGGTCTTAGTATCTCATGATCCGAAGAGTAATCCATTCAGAGGGTCGTCCGTGCGGATTATTCCCTCGTCGATACTCAAACCTTGTTTGGATATGGGTCCCAAGTGTAGTCCGTCCGGATGGCAACCCGTCCGGATAGCCTGTCCGTGCGGACATCAGTCCGTCCGGACAGCATCTCGTTCTGGTTGTTCCACTCGTCTACCCTTGGTCGCTTTTGTCGTTTTATCGAGATGTTCTGATTGCGTGTCAACCAATCGGAATTGTATTCTTACCCGCATGACTAAGCCGGCCAGGAATCACCCCAGCTCGGCCGGTTGGCGGCTCAGAACGGTCATTCTGGTCTAACCCGAAATCAGGTGTCTCGCTGGTAGAATCCGGATTTAGGACTAGTGCGTCACTAACATTGAGTAGGAGACTAGAACTGATCCGATTCTTATCGTGTTTGAGTGTAAAAGAAGGAGAAAACTTGTGTTTATTTCTTTCAACTCTTTTATCCTTTTGGAAAAGTTCAGGTTTATGCGAAGTTGTTGTGAAATCTTGTGGAAACCGTTCAGATCCGAGTTATTCTTGGTGGAATGAGGTCAAACTTGAAGCTCATGGTAACTTCATGATGACGTCATCCTAGAATACCTCAAATATTGATGATTTCACGGTTAAAAGTTAATATTTAAAAGATAGAAAGGTGTAGAAGTGCGTATAGATCAAGAAAGTACAAGATTTAGGGCGAGATCTTACCTGGATTGAGAGAAATCGAAGGAAAGGTGAAGAGAGCGTGCTGGTCGGACGTCACTTGCCAAAAGTGGAAAGTTTGGAGAGTGACCCGTGTATTTATAGGATGCCAAAAGAGGAAAGTGCTATCTGTCCGGATTGCACATCACCCGGATGGTCGGTCGGGCGGATAGCAATCCTGGTCGGATGGCACTTATCACATCCCCATGCGGCTACCCGGGCGGATGGCCATCCAGCCGGTTGGCACCTGGGTGGTGTGTTTGGTGCGACGATCTTTGACGTTTCGGTTCCGATTGCGAGCGATTCGATAGGGTTTCCTAGTCAAATTACTTTTAGTCCCAACTACTTCGTACCTTGCGTAATCTATTTTCCACTATCTATCATGGTTCGATCGTGATTCGAGTTCGAGTTCGATTGCATTCGAGTTAGATTTCGAGTTTCGATTGAGTTCGCTTGATTACCACAACACAACATTAATAAACATGCATGCACATGTAACACGTAAGGCACACACATACGTATAAACAACAAGTAAAATACATAGTTCGAGTTGCGATTCGATGTTGATTCGATTAGCATAGCTTGATTAGTGATTAGTTAACTTTATCGCATTGTTACTTCATATAGTTCGCAGTCGTAGATAGGTTGAATAACAATTAACACAATTCGATTGCTGTCATTAACGACACTTACTCCACATAATACGAATTAGATAAAGAAATTTCTATAAGTCAAGTTGAGCGAAATCGGTCGTTGACTTAAACCTTGACTTTGACTTTGACTTTGACTTTGACTTTGACTTGTGAAAACACGGGGTGTTACAGCCTCCCCTTGTTGATGGAATTTTGGTCCCGAAATTAAGCTGGAAGCTGTACAACGCCGTGAATCACATTTGAGAACTTTCTGTTTGGACCGGTTTTGACTCTGAAACGATTGCGGAATCCGTATACGAACGTGACCAAACACACAAGAACGTACTATAATCGGTGATTCTATAGATTGATATGAAATCGTACAAAGCACTAGAGTCACAATGCTACTTTATCTCTCTAGCTTCACTCTTTAAACAACTGCGGGTACTTAGCCTTCATGTCGCTTTCGAGTTCCCAAGTGAACTCTGCGCCCCGTTTGCCTTCCCATCGGACTTTCACAATACGAATGCGTGAGCGCCTGAGCTGCTTGGTTTGGCGATCCATGATTTCGACAGGCTTTTCCACGAAGTGTAATGTTTCGTTCACTTGTAGATCATCTTGAGAAACGTGTAAGTCATGGTCGGCTATGCACTTTCGGAGGTTTGACACGTGGAAAGTCGGGTGGACATTACTAAGT
Source organism: Helianthus tuberosus (assembly GCA_030545235.1). Taxonomy (NCBI): domain Eukaryota; kingdom Viridiplantae; phylum Streptophyta; class Magnoliopsida; order Asterales; family Asteraceae; genus Helianthus; species Helianthus tuberosus. Next base: position 113,171,365 of record CM060378.1, read on the forward strand.
TCCTCCGGTAGTTCGAGTCTGTAGGCAACTTTTCCGACCCTTTCCAGAATCTTAAAAGGTCCAACATATCGAGGCGCGAGTTTCCCTTTCTTGCTGAATCGGACTACACCCTTCCAAGGTGATACCTTTAGGAGTACGTAGTCACCAACGCCAAATTCACGGGGCCTGCGCTTTTTATCGGCGTAACTTTTCTGTCGATCCCGAGCTTTCACTAGGTTGTCTCGGATTTGGAAAATTTTGTCTGTCGTTTCTTGTAGTTGCTCCGGACCGGTTAGTTGCGAGTGACCGATCTCGTGCCACACAATAGGCGATCGACATCTTCTTCCGTATAATGCCTCGAATGGTGCCATTTGGATGCTAGAATGATAGCTATTGTTATACTAGAATTCGACTAACGGCAGGTGTTTATCCCAATTTCCACCGAAGTCTAGGACACACGAACGGAGCATGTCTTCAAGAGTACGAATCGTTCTTTCAGGCTGACCGTCAGTTTGTGGGTGAAAAGCGGTACTTAGATTAAGCGTTGTACCGAGTGCCGTTTGAAACATTTCCCACAGTCGTGAAGTAAATCGAGCATCACGATCAGAGATGATATCACGAGGCGTCCTATGATTACAAATGATCTCGTCGGTGTAGATTCGAGATAATCGTTCCACCTTGTAGTCTTCTCGTATAGGCAGAAAGTGAGCTGATTTAGTCAATCGGTCGACCACAACCCATATACTGTCGTGACCTGATGACGTGGGTGGTAGCTTGGTTATGAAATCCATAGCTATACTCTCCCACTTCCACATGGGAATTGGTGGTTGTTCGAGCAAGCCAGAGGGTCTTTGATGTTCAGCCTTGACTCTAGCACAAGTTAGGCATTTTCCGACGTAGAGAGCGATATCCCTTTTCATACCCGGCCACCAGTACTTATAACGAAGATCCTGGTACATTTTGTCAGCACCGGGATGAACAGAATACCGGGATTTGTGGGCTTCGTCCATCAGAATCTGTTGCAAATTGGTTCGTTTGGGAATCCAAATTCGGTCAAAAAAGTGGAATATCCCATTTGATTTGCTCACAAGCTGGGCTCCATCGTGGTAGATTCTCTCTTTCTTTCTTCAAGGTACGTTCGTTAAAACATGCATGTTGAGCGTCGCGGATGAGAGTTTCGAGGTTATGTTGGGCTTGAACATTACGAGTGCTAAGCAGATAGCTCCGTTTGCTAAGTGCGTCGGCAACAACATTTGCTTTGCCTGGGTGATAACGAATCTCACAGTCGTAATCGTTGAGAAGTTCTACCCATCGGCGTTGATGCATATTAAGTTCCTTCTGATTAAAGATATGTTGTAGGCTCCTATGGTCGGTAAAGATCGTACACTTAGTACCATACAGGTAGTGTCACCAAATCTTTAATGCAAAAACAACCGCGCCTAGCTCGAGATCGTGGGTTGTATAGTTCTTCTCGTGGATTTTGAGCTGACGAGATACGTAAGCTATGACCTTGTCCCGTTGCATGAGAACACAACCGAGACCAAGGTTGGAAGCATCACAGTAGACAATGAAATCATCGTTTCCGTCGGGCAATGTGAGAACAGGAGCATTGCAAAGCATACGCTTGAGGGTTTGAAAGGCAGACTCTTGTTTGGTTCCCCAGACAAAAGGCTTGTCTTTATGCGTAAGAGAGGTAAGCGGTACAGCGATCTTTGAGAATCCTTCGATACAGCGTCGATAATAGCCCGCTAGTCCGAGAAAAGAGCGGACTTCGGACGGGTTCTTAGGCGTAACCCAGCTCTTGACAGCTTCAATCTTTGCAGGATTGACGTGAATGCCTTGACTATTAATAATGTGACCCAGAAATTGAACTTTCTCCAACCAGAATTCGCACTTGGAGAACTTGGCATAGAGTTGGTTCCCCTGGAGTAACTCGAGAACCAAATGTAGATGTTGCGCGTGTTCGGCTTTCGATTTCGAATAGATCAAGACGTCGTCGATGAACACGATGACGAAACGGTCGAGATATGGTTTACACACGCGATTCATCAGATCCATGAAAACCGCTGGTGCGTTAGTTAGGCCAAAAAGGCATGACAACGAATTCGTAATGACCGTATCGGGTGCGAAACACAGTTTTGGGTATATCCTCCTCCTGTATACGCAGCTGGTGATATCCTGAACGTAGATCGATCTTTGAGAAACACGTAGCGCCTTGTAGTTGATCAAACAAATCGTCGATACGAGGTAGGGGATAGCGGTTCTTGATAGTCAACTTATTCAATTCCCGATAGTCGATGCACATCCTGAACGACCCGTCCTTCTTTTTGACGAAAAGGACTGGCGCGGCCCAAGGAGAGGTGCTCGGGCGAATGAAGCCTTTCTCAAGTAATTCCTGGAGTTGGGTCGAGAGTTCGCGCATTTCGGACGGTGCGAGTCGGTAAGGAGCTTTGGCGATAGGGTTGGCTCCAGGAATGAGGTCAATACGAAAGTCGATATCACGACTTGGCGGTAGTCCGGGAAGATCCTCTGGAAAAACATTAGGAAATTCTCGAACCACAGGAACATCTTTCACTTCCTTCTTCTCTTTCCTTTCCTTCTCCGCTACTACGATGGTAGCCAGGAAAGCCCTGTATTCCTTACGGAGATACTTGTTGGCTTGCACGCATGACATAAGCTTGAGCCCCCTTGAAGTAGTATCGCCATAAACACACAATAAGTCACCATTTGCGAGCGAAAAACGAATCATCTTGTCGAAGCACACAACTTCAGCATGGTTTTCTCAAAGAAAGTCCATGCCTACTATGACGTCGAAACTTCCGAGTTGCATCGGAATGAGATCGATTGGGAAGATGTGATTGTTGAGCTCAAGAGTACAATCACAGATGACGAAATTGACGGCGACGGTTCTTCCGGTAGCGACTTCAACATCAAATGCCGAGGAGAGTTTGGAGCGTTTACGACTAAGGAGTCTCTCAAATTCGAACGACACAAAGAAATTATCGGCTCCGGTATCAAATAAACAGGAAGCATAAATACCATTCACAAGGAACGTACCATTGACCACGTTGTTGTCGGCCTGGGCTTGACGCATGTTGAGCTTGAAAGTTCTGGAACGTGCGGCCTGTTGTTGCTGCTACTGTTGTTGTTGCTGCTATGGCTGCTGTTGCTGAGGCTTTTGTTTCACGACCCTGTTTGGGCACATGTTGGCGAAATGGTTCGGGTCGTCACATGCGAAGCAGGCTCTAGCTTTGACTGCGGGTGCCGGAGGAGCTTGTTGACCTTGTGGGGCAGTGAGTAGAGCTTGATTGGCAGGAGCTTGACGAATACGACAGTTGGCAGTAAAATGGCCGTACACATTGCAATGAGCACAAAAACGGCATTGAATAGCAGTCGGATGGTGGTAGGTGCTAGTAGGGCATAGCGAGTGTGGCCCAGTGTATGCACGCTTTGCAGGCGGTGCATTGGCCACAGGCGCCGCTCCTTGACGCTGTTGAGCCGGTACAGCTTGAATTGGTGCAGCAGTGATCGCACAATTCTTGTTGCTGGAGTTGTTCTTTCTCTTGTTCTTCCTCTTGTTGCTCGATAAGGTGGGTTCAGCAGTTGGTGCGATAGCGGTAGCTTGATGCAGGTGCTTCGAAGTCTTATCCCAGACACCAGCCTTAACCCGCTTGTCGTTGATCTCAGCGGCTAGCAGATAGGTTTCCTCGATCGTCGTAGTCTTAGCCGCTTGCACGAAATCAGCAACGCAGTCGGGTAGTGCCCGGATGTACTTCTTGATCGTCATGTTAGGAGTCTTGACTTGATCGAGGCAGATAATGCTGAGCTGTTTGAAACGAGCAGTGAGACCAGCATTGTCACCATCCTTTTGCTGTATGTGCCAAAATTCATCTTCCAGCTTTTGACGTTCGTGAGGAGGGCAGAACTCCTCTAGCATAACTTCCTTGAGCTCGTCCCAAGACAGACCGTAGGCTGCATCGTTCCCTCGCTTGTGCCTCTCGGCCGTCCACCAGTCTAGTGCACGGGACTGGAAAACGCCGGTAGCATTCAGAGTATGGAGGTCATCAGGGCAACCACTCTGTCGAAGAGTAACCTCAATGGAATCAAACCAGTGGAATAGTGCAGTGGGACCTCCTTCGCCAGTGAATTCTTTTGGCCCACACGACTTGAATGTCTTGAAACTGAAGGGTCTTGCGGTAGCCTTGGGAGCTTCGGTTCTCGATTCCTCGGATGATTTGCTAGCATTCTCATAAACATCACTCACGGCCTTTGCCACACTCTTGGCGATGATGGAAGCAAGGCGTTTGTCTCTCTTTTCTTGACGAGAAAGTGCATGACGGGATCCAGACAACATGGTCTGCAACAGACATCGTCACAGGACTCATCACATCGTATTCGAATCTCACCTCACACGTCTACCACTTACTAAAGCTTAGGAACGCGCAATGTAATACGTATCACATAAACATATAGGCTTATAATCACAGATTCACGTAAACACATAAGCACGTAGAGTACAGAATCCACAAAAGCACATAGTCATGTAGTCACAAGATGCAGTGAGAATACAGAAACCTATCATTCACAGTTCGCGATCGTCCGGATATAGCGTTCACGTTTGATGTATCCAATCGTGTAGTATAAGCGTAGTATAAAATCGTACAAAATTTAGCGATTTGTTAACGTTTTGGGGTAGAAATGCAGCGCGAGTAGAGTGTGTCGATCGTAGTGAAAGCGAAATCGAGTAAGTTCCAAAAATTAAAAACATAAACAGGTAAACACACATATAAACTCATAAAATTGATGAATTATCCGAGTCAGCAGTTGCCGGCTCAGAATCGAAACACATAAAATTCGAGAAATAGATTGTCTGCGGCTAGTAGACTTCGACTAACCAAAGTGGTTCGACTATTCACAAGGATCCGTTGTGCACATTTAACCTTCAGGACAGTGCCTTTGCCTCTATTCTTGGGCATTTGGCACGCATCCCGTTAGTCCTATCGTGACTTCAGGTCGTTGGAGTCCATCAAGACTTTGGTGAGAGTTTTGTAAAACCAAAATGAGTCAGGAATAGCTATCAAGGTTCGGGTTTCACCCCTGACTTAACAACTTTTGCTCCTGAGCCTTAATGAAATAGAGGAGATTATTCATCAAAATGTGGGTTTCACCCCTAGTTTGGTATAATTCTCCCCCGTTAGCAGTGTTGATTAAGCAATTTAGTCGGGAGTTTCGTGGTTTTCACACCTAATCTCGACCTTATTGCCCCTTTTATAGTTGAAAAATTCGAGTGCAGTGAGAGTGTAGTATAGGCAAAGATAGTGAAGAATAAGTACGTACGAAATTCCAACTAGACGTACTCGAGTTGGTCTGTTGGTTCTTAACTATAGCTTAGGTATCTAAGACATCGACCTGGACTAGGTCGAGTCTTGCCTAATTCCCTATAGTTATGGATCTGATACCAATCTGTCACACCCCAACCAATGGCGGAATCATCGGGGCATGGCACTGAGTGAAACAAATTGTCCAGAAGTTTCCACAACAATTATCAAAACTATTCAATTTAAATAATACGTCCCATACCGTATCTCAAACAGTCAAATAATTATTACAGACAAACATCAAGACAAATATTCTGTTCCGACAACTCAGATTTAAATAAGTAGTAGTTGTTTATCTGCTTCTAGAGACTCCTGATTCGTTATCTACAGACAACTATTTGTTGGGCTTTAAAGCTTTATTCTAGCTTCAATTTCCTACCACATGTGCGTCCTAAGCACCTGTCACATACGTTAAAATAAAGTCAATACATAAAATGTAAAGGTGAGCATACAAGTTTGATAATAGCATATAGAGTTCGAATTCGTTTACGCATAACCAGCACGTACACATAGTGAAATGAAGCACGTTAGTTATCGACATAGATCCATCTATACCAATCACTGCGGGTTGACTGCCCGAGGCAGTTCGCAATACATGATTACCAACGTAATCCATGCAAGTAAAAGATCCTTAACAACCCCCGTGTGAACGGGTGCTGAGTCCAAACTATAGTACTATCATTGCTAAGGCAGGTAGACAACATTCCATGTGTAAACATAACAAACAAGCATTCATAAGCCACGTATAACATGCATTAACGGTTAGCGTTCAAATAGTTTGAGTAGTGTGATAGTTGTAGTTTGAATATTCGTAACGTATGTAACACCCAAAAGTGCTTAAAGCAAAAAGGGATCGAGTATACTCACTGCGATTAATGGATTGAAGGGAGCGCTTTTAGCGAGTACGGTTAGCCTGAATAGATTCGGTAACGTAGCGATAAGTGGCGCGTAAAACAATACAGGGTGGGAGTGGGTAGGATAGCTGGTCGTTCGGATGGTCATCCGTGCGAACAGCAATCTGGGTGAATAGTAATCCGTTCGGTTAGTCATCCGTGCGGACAGTTTGTCCGAGCGGATGACTATTCGAGTGGATTGTTTCTTCCTATGGGTGAGATGTGCTTGTGTATGGTGGCTTGACTTTTGAAGTTTTTGTTGTAGCATTTGAAAACCTTGAAGTTCTCTTACCCTTCAAGTCGGTCGAGCGGACGACAATCCGTCCGGATGGTAGTCCGTGCGGACAACGACTTTAATGGTGAGTCACTTGGTGAAAGTGTCATCCGGTCGGATGGATTATCCGATCGGGTGGCAACCCTGTTAACGAACATGTTGGAAATTGTTTAAGGTCTTAGTATCTCATGATCCGAAGAGTAATCCATTCAGAGGGTCGTCCGTGTGGATTATTCACTCGTCGATACTCAAACATTGTTTGGATATGGGTCCCAAGTGTAGTCCGTCCGGATGGCAACCCCTCCGGATAGCCTGTCCGTGCGGACATCAGTCCGTCCGAACAGTATCTCGTTCTGGTTGTTCCATTCCTCTACCCTTGGTCGCTTTTGTCGTTCTATCGAGATGTTCTGATTACGTGTCAACCAATCGGAATTGTATTCTTACCAGCATGATTAAGCCGGCTAGGAATCACCCCAGCTCGGCCGGTCGGTGGCTCAGGACGGTCATTCTGGTCTAACCCGAAATCAGGTGTCTCGCGGGTAGAATCCAGATTTAGGACTAGTGCATCACTAAAATTGAGTAGGATACTAGAACTGATCCGATTCTTATCGTGTTTGAGTGTAAAAGAAGGAGAAAACTTGTGTTTATTTCTTTCAACTCTTTTATCCTTTTGAAAAAGTTCAGGTTTATGCGAAGTTGTTGTGAAATCTTGTGGAAACCGTTCAGATCCGAGTTATTCTTGGTGGAATGAGGTCAAACTTGAAGTTCATGGGAACTTCATGATGACGTCATCCTAGAATACCTCAAATCTTGATGATTTCACGGTTAAAAGTTAATATTTAAATGATAGAAAGGTGTAGAAGTGCGTATAGATCAAGAAAGTACATGATTTAGGGCGAGATCTTACCTGGATTAAGAGAAATCGAAGGAAAGGTGAAGAGAGCGTGCTGGTCAGACGTCACTTGCCAAAAGTGGAAAGTTTGGAGAGTGACCCGTGTATTTATAGGATGCCAAAAGTGGAAAGTGCTATCCGTCCGGATTGCACATCACCCGGATGGTCGGTCGGGCGGATAGCAATCCTGGTCGGATGGCACTTATCACTTCCCCAGGCGTCTACCCGGGCGGATGGCCATCCGGCCAGTTGGCGCCTGGGTGGTGTGTTTGGTGCGACGATCTTTGACGTTTCGGTTTCGATTGTGAGCGATTCGATTGGGTTTCCTAGTCAAATTACTTTTAGTCCCAACTACTTCGTACCTTGCGTAATCTATTTTCCACTATCTATCATGGTTCGGTCGTGAATCGAGTTCGAGTTCGATTGCATTCGAGTTAGATTTCGAGTTTCGATTGAGTTCGCTTGATTACCACAACACAACATAAATAAACATGCACAGGTAACACGTAAGGCACACACATACGTATAAACAACAAGTAAAATACATAGTTCGAGTTGCGATTCGATGTCGATTCGATTAGCATTGCTTGATTAGTGATTAGTTAACTTTATCGCATTGTTACTTCCTATAGTTCACAGTCGTAGATCGGTTGAATAACAATTAACACAATTCGATTACTGTCATTAACGACACTTACTCCACATAATACGAATTAAATAAAGAAATTTCTATAAGTCAAGTTGCGCAAAATCGGTCGTTGACTTAAACCTTGACTTTGACTTTGACTTGTGAAAACACGGGGTGTTACATCAACGGTTTACTGCTCCAAATCAACTTCCCGGAAACAGGTTGCTATTTGATTACGACAATCTCTGGGAGTCATTCCATTTACCGACAGAGCCGAATGAGGAGGAACTGGCGTTCTTATACCAACAACAACAGTCTCTTTCACAAGAACAAGTGCCGAGACCGTTCGTGGTTTCTTCGCCCACCGTGGGTTCAGATAATCATGAGGTTGTTCCTAGTGGAACTGCACATGTACCCCCGGAAGAAACAACTCCAATATTTGACCATTCTGACGACTCAAAATCGGAAACCGATCCGATTTATGATGAGGAACCAAATATTGCGACTTCAAATGCTATTGATCACACGGATGATCAGAATATAACAAATTTGCAATCGGAAGTGAGCGTATTGGATACGGTCATGCCAAGAACCTTTTCTTACCATCCGTCGCAGCAAATCATTGGTGACCTTCAAAGCGGCGTGAAAACCCACGAACAAATAAACAAAGGGCTTACATGTTTTTACTCCTCTGTAGCACCTTTACAAGTAGACTTCTCATTAAAATATTTTATCTCGCAGGTAGAGCCGAAAACGTACAAAGAAGCATTGACCAAAGAGAGTTGGGTAAATGCAATGCAAGAGGAGTTACAACAGTTTCAAAAGCTTGGAGTGTGGAGGTTGGTTGATCTCTCGGAAGATCAGAAGTTGATCACGACCAAGTGGGTCTTCAAATGTAAGAGAGATAATAGAGGGGTTATAGTAAGGAACAAAGCACGGTTGGTATTCCAAGGATTTAGTCAGCAAGAAGGGATTGATTTTACTGAAGCATATGCTCCCGTTGCTCGACTTGAGGCAATCAGAATCTTCTTGGCGTTCGCGTCATGGAAGGTGTTCAAGGTCTACCAACTGGATGTCAAATCTGCATTCCTCTATGGCAAGATTAAAGAAGAGGTGTATGTCGGTCAACCACCGGGTTTTACCGATCCTGTACACAAGGACAAGGTGTATCTACTTGGCAAGGCGTTATACGGATTACACCAGGCCCCGAGAGCCTGGTACGAGACGCTTTCCCAGCATCTGCTAACCAACGGGTTCACCAGAGGGACTGTCGATAGTACCCTGTTCACTAAAGATGTTGCAGGACATCTACTGAATGTGCAAATATATGTTGAAGATATAATTTTCGGATTAACGAATGATGAGTTGTGTAAGGAGTTTGAGAAGGTCATGAAGAAAAAGTTTGAAATGAGTTCAATGGGGGAGATGAAGTTCTTCCTCGGACTTCAAGTTGAGCAATTGCCCGATGGAATCTTCATACACCAGACCAAGTATGTGAATGATGTGTTGGAAAAATTCAATATGTCTGAATCATCTCCTATATCAACCCCCTGGCTACGAATCATGGCATATGTCCGAATGAAAGTGGTGAGAAAGTGGATGAAACTCTTTATCGGTCAATCATAGGATCGCTAATGTATCTGACAGCATCACGACCGGACATCATGTATCCAACCTGCCTCTGCGCCCGGTACCAGTCAAGTCCCAGAGCATCACACATGATGATAATGAAGAGGATCTTACGGTATCACAAAGGTTGCCCAAGCACCGGATTGTGGTATCCCCGATCCGGTGACTTCTCTTTAACTGGATATCCTGACTCTGACTTCGGGTGCTGTAAGTTGAACGCTAAGTCCACAACTACTGGTTGCCAGTTCTTCGGAACTCGGCTAATCACTTGGCAGTGTAAAAAACAGACCACAGTCGCTCTCTCGACTTGTGAGACCGAATACGTTTCGACTTCCAGCTGTTGTTCCCAGATTCTCTAGATTCAACAGCAAATGAGGGATTACGGTCTGCAATTCATAAACACACCAATTTTTGTGGACAATGAGGCAGCCATTAATATCTCTAAAAATCCGGATCAACACTCAAAAACAAAACATATTGAGATTCGACATCATTTTATTCGTGATTGTCACGAGAAAAAAATGATTCGAATTGATAATATTCACACCGATGATCAGAGAGCTGATTTTTACACTAAGCCCTTTGATAAAAAAAAGATTTAATTATCTTTTAAAATTGAACGGGTTAAAGAATTTGTTTTCTGGGAGGGTGGTACAGTGTGTGGCCGAGGCGGACGACGATCAGAAGTGATATGCGTCTAGTTGTCATGTTTTCTGTACAGTTTCTTTACTGCTTTTGATAAAACCAAAAACACAAAAATATGTTTTTGATTTTAGGGGGAGAAAGTTTATAGAAAGTACAAAAACATGATAAAATTTCATAAATACAAAAACATTGAAAAAGATAAAAAGAGGTTTGTGTAAAAAGAGGAAATGATAGTACATCAGTGGACTATCACAACATGCTAAAGAAATGGAAAGTCAAAATGTTTTTAAACGAGTCTCACTAATGATGTGCCAGTAGACTTCACACGATTAGTAGATTGAGTTCGAGATATAAACATAACGAATAACTGCTTATCCTCGTGGGGAACATCTCTCGGATATATGGGTAACCATCGAAATCTTGTTTGAGAGATTGCCTGATTCTGAGATTCTAGGTCTTTATACTGTTTGATATCTGGGGTATTATACCTGGTCTTCTGATATTGCGGAAGCAATGGCCTAGACCTCGTATAATACTTTACGCGCTTTTAAAGCTCACCCTCTGCAAAAAAATTGATAAAATATCGAAAGATACAAATCAATTGCAGTTGAAGAAAAGATTCTCTAAAGGGAACACACCTAAAGTCGAGCCTTCATCTCTTTGACTGAACGGTAGTTCATACCTGAGCTCTCAAGGTCTCACACTAACCCAAATACATATATCAGTTTGGTATACTCACCTGTAAGACTGAATCTAAGGAATTTTCATACGGGAGTATATTTTGAGATGGGACACGAGAACAAGTTAAGTCCTTAAATAACTAATTCATATCTTGAATCAATTGAAACTTGTGTAGAAGTTTAAGTGGACAACAATACTGACAATCAGAAGTGAATTTGTTTAAGACTTAAAGTTAAATCAAAATCAACGGTGTTAGTGATAAGTCTCAAAACTGATATGATCCTCTTACACAAACTCACAAAAAATTGTCTATAAATATGTCTGTACAGTTTCTAGTTTCTTCAAATCCAAAAGATTTTCTGTTTTTTTAGCCAAAATGTTGAAAAATTCAAAAAGATTTGTAATTTCATCTTATTTTCGACAACAGACGTTGGGGATCTGATGATCAAATTCCAATAGCGCTAAACAAGTTGGATCATTTGGTTTGGATAAGAAAAGTTTGAGAAAAGTGTTGGTAATTGCTCAAAATGTTTAAAAGTTCATTAATTTGAACTTAAAATGTTTCAAAATTGTCAACGAGATCATAATTTGGTCGGCCAAAGTCATTAATTTGGATTTGGCAGGCTAAACAGTTGACCATGGTCTTTAAATTGGACTTGGTTAACTGAGTGTGTTGGTAAAAAGGTAAAAAGTTAAAAATTTGAAAATTTGAAAAAATAAAAATCTCACACGAGGTGCCAACTCGTGCGAGTTGGCCAAACCGTTTCAAATATGGCCACACCGCATGAACACCTCAAATCATTTCAGCATTCAACTCGTGCGACCTGGCATCCTCTATATAAAGGAGAGACCAGATCGCGTGAATCGTTTCAGTCTCACACCGCACCGCATTACACACACATCTCCAGGCGATTTGAGTGATTTCGTTGTTTTTCCAGCTTTAATCCTATTATCTAGTGTTCGGATTCCTTGTATAAGTTGGTTCGCATAACTTATATCATGGGAAAGGTACAGATTGTTGGTTAAATTGAACCAAATCTCATGAACTCGTATGAACTCGAATGAACAAACTGTTTGAACTTAGATCTAGGCTTATAAAGTGGATTAAATCGAACAAAAATCATATCAACATGCTCGGATTTTGTTGTAGAACAGATCTAGGGTATCAATTTCATAATAAAAACAAGTTTTGAAAACCTGCAAATTTCACTGTTCATACATGTATGTTCAAACGAGGTGAACCAAGTCCACACGATGTGGCTGATATCATGTTTCAGACTGCACGAGATTGCCAGACCGTGTGAATGTTCCAGACGGTGTGAGTGTTCCAGACCATTTGAGATTGGCCAAATCATTTGTAGTTCCAGACAGTTTGAGATTATTCAACTCATTTGGGTTGGTCAGTTCGTTTGACCACCAGACCGTATGAGTTGGTCAGATCACTTAAACACCAGATTGTTTGAAAAGTCGAAACAGTTTAGCACGAGGTCGCATGAACTGGCCACATCGCATGAGGCCAGATCATGTGAATGATAGTTTGTCCTGAAACTTGTGCAAATTGTTTAATCTTGTTTGTTCTTGTTTGTTTTTCAGGCATCGAACGTGTTGTTTGAACCATCGCACAATACTTGCTGTGTTTACGATGAAACACTACCAAAGATGAGTGTGTTTAAGGAGATTTTGCCATTCATGAGGCGTTTACCAATTAAAAAAGCTTTGACGGATCAGCACAAAACATTCAAATCTCATGTTGATCATTTTTGGAAGAATGCTAGTTATGATGAAGTGAATGATGTTATTAATTCAAGTGTTCGTATAGATAATGAAGATAAAGAAATCATAATCACAGAACAGCTTGTACGAGAAGTATTAGAGTTTCCAGATGATGATAATTCGCCAACAGGGTTTCCAGAAAGGATGGTCAAAGGATGTATGCTTAGAATGGGTTATAACGGCCCGTTGAATAAAGCAAATTATATGAAAGCCTGTTTTATGAAGCCGTACAAATTCTTTATTCACTCAGTGATTCAAGCGTTAAGTCACAGGAAAGGTGGATACGATGTTATGATAGACTATCAAATGTGTATGGTGACGGCGTTGGTACTAAACAAGAAATACAACTTTACTAGAATTATTTTTCATTACATGAAAGATAATATTACTTCTGGTAGTCGAAGTTGGGTGTATCCAAGGTTTGTGCAGATGATGTTGGATCATGCGTATCCAAATATGAAGAAAGCTGAACAAAATGATCTAATGTTGTTGCATCACATGGATAATGAAACGTTAATCCGATTATCCAAGTATACAAAGAATTGGCCTGAACCGAAGAAGACACAGTTTTTTGGGTTCATTAAAAGTGATAAGTATGAGGATCCAGATCCAGTAAATCATTTAAAGTGGAGGAATGATGCTGAAATGAAAAATCAAAGTGCAATTGATGAATTAAAGAAGTTAGAAGATTTTTGTGAAACTCGAAATGATTGGTATACAAAAGTAGAAACAGAAAAGAAGAAAAAAGGTGGAAAGAGAAATCCTACATCGAAAGTCCAAGCTGAAGAAGGATCATCTTCTCAACCACAGAAGAAACGTAAAAAGAAAGCTGTTGAAACATTGCTGGTTGATGAACCAGAAGTAGATGAGACAGAAGCTAATGTTGAAAAAGATCAAGAACCGTTAACTCCTGAAACTGAGCAGTTGTTGAAAGATATTGATGATACTGTAGAAGCTGAGAAATCAGCTAGTAAGATATTAGTTGATGATGAAAAGGAGAGTTCATCTGGTGCAGAAGTTGATACGGATGCTGAAGTTGAACGTTGGATCAGTGAAAACTATGATCCAAAAGATAGAGAGAAACAAAAGAAGAGAATGAGGAGTTCGGATGATGATGAAACATATGTTCCACCAGAGAATGTTCAGGTTGTAAAACCACCATCTTCAGGAGGTAGAAAGAAATCAACATCAAGAAAACGTGTCGGAACTCCAGCAGCACGAAAGTTAAAATTCAAGATGAAAATAAATCCACCACCAGAACCACAAACTAAACCACCATCACCACCACAAAATCAACCAATATCACCCCCACCACGACAACCATCACCTGATCCTTTACAATCACCACAATCACCACCACAACATCATATTTCATTACCCATTCATGAACAACCACCAATAACTTCACCACACGTCCAACAAACACCACCAACCACACAACCACCAGTTCATACTACTCCTGTGTCACACCCCGACCCGCAGCGGAATGGTACGGGGAATGATGATTGCCCATAGCTTATGACACTATTATAAGTTTAATATTTAAAGTCACCAAATTTAATTTGTCACACATAACATAGAATTCAAATATAAATGCCAATTTACAAACTCAAATAAATAAAAGCAACATATCATAGCCGGTTTATTACTAAGGCAATCCTACATGTCTTCAACTCAAGATTCGTCCACCCTTGTGAACCTGTATCACGCGTAAAAGAGTTTTGGGTCAACAAACATGTTGGTGAATAGATTCGTTTTTTTATTTAAAATCGTTTTTTCTTTATTAATTTTAGAAAACCTTATTTTATAACATGCATTATCAAATGTGAAACTAGGTCTTTCAATATAATAAGAATTCAACACATATCCCATAAGCAACACAAACATAACAACATTAGTAACCATAGACACATAGAGATTCAAGCCCCGAAAGGCGAATCTGCGAAACTGCGAAACAATGATGGCGATACCGAGTTCAACCCATGGCCGTGGGGAACCGGTCAGCCAGGTGGATCCACGCGAAACCTGTGACACAAAGCGAGTAACACATAGATGCACGTATAGAGAAACAATAGAAATTAGCAACAAGTGACACATAGAAACACATCGAATAGCATGTTAACAATTTAAATAACAAATTTGAAATCAAGCACGAGATACACCCCAAAAAGAGTAAATGGCAAAAAAGGGGGAAAGAGTCGAATCTACTCACAGGTTGCGAAGAAACAATCCACGAGAATTACTGCACGAGCTTATGAGGTGGGACAAATGACTAAATCACCCTAGAATAAATATAACCACGATCTTCAATGATAGGACAACAACAATGGGTCTAGTGATTCGAGTTCTTGATTTGGGAACTTTTGTCTTGCGAATTTATAAATCATAATTTGAAGAAAATCAAGTTATATTACTAGTCAAAAATAAATAATTATGATTACGACGAGATTAAAACATATGTATATATTAATAACGATAATTCTCAAGATCTTATTGATTCGAAAATTTATAAATATAAATAGAATTAAAATCTAATTTTTAAAATCATCGATTTATTAAAAATACCCAAACTTGTACTTTATAATTTAATTACATATTATTGGATAATCACCAAAATTTATATAATTTATAAAAATTCCATGATATCATAATCCTCCAAAATTATTAGAAATATTATTCATGAATCTTGTTCAATGAATTCCTAATTTTTATACAATTCTTATTATATAAATAATGCTAAAATTTCATAATGATTCCTGTAGAAGTCCAAAAATTCCCAAAAATTACATGAACTAATCTAATATGATATAGAATAGTAGGGTAAATTCAATTTCACTAAAGTATGTGAATAAGATCAAAAGCCCCAATTTCAAGAACTCAAGAACCCTAGTTTGTAACACCTGTGTCATTTCAACCATCAAACAAATGCCCAACCAGTGAAATATTGTATTTCATACTTGGGATTTGTAAAAATATGTGTATCGTTTACACATATCAACTCTTGTTCGATTTCAAGCTCTAAATCGCTTTCTGGAAGGTTATACACGCACTGATGCGTAAATATAACCAGTTTAATGCAACGAACACTCCGGAATAGTGAAATGGGCTTAACATACCTTAAATAACCTTTACATAACTTAGATATAAGTTTTGGAAGGTTTGGTGTGGTGAAATCAAAGTTAATTCGTTTACAGGGACTAAAGTTGACAAACTGCGAAAGTATGCCAATTTGAACTGTAACAGACATTCCGGAACATGACCATAAGTTAAACATACCATAAATATCCTTTACATAGCTTAGAAATAGGCTTTGAGGTGTTCGGTATGCTAAAATAAACTTTTGTGTCATTCAGGGACTAAAAGCGTCAAAAAGTGCACAAGTTTGCATTTTTACGCATAACTTACGTTCTGGATACATCCGGACATCCAAAAATTTATGTAAGCATGACTACATTATATTTTAGTGTTCGCCATAAGAAAAATCCATTCGTCGCGTCATTTGGTTCGTTTTTCGCGCTTATGCGCATTCCGTCGTAATTAAGCGAACATCGCGTTCGTACGACCAAACGAACCATCATCCGGCATATTTTTTTGTATGTTTTGAATTCCCTATAATTTAACTTCATTTTAGAGCCTTGAAATGAGGTTAACGGGGTTCAAACGCATCGAAAATCGCTTAAACAAGGTGCAGGGACCATTTCTGCAAAATCTGCCAAAACAGGGGCCTAGCGTGACGCGACGGGCCTTAGCGTCACGCGAGCCCCCATCTGGACCAGATTCAGTGTTTTAAATGCAAGTTGCAACCAATTAATCCACAACCACATGTTTGCAACTTGCTTAATCACTAAGATAAGGAGCATATGTGGCTCCATAACCTTTGTGACAAGTGTACGGCTCGGATCGTGGCACGATATTCAAGAAACGATCCTAGCGGCTCTACTTTATCTATAAATACCCACCCCCCTTTGGCTTAAAAACCCACAAATCTGATCATTGGGCTCTAAGTTGGAACCTTCGTTTCATACCTGAGCTATTTTGATCTGGGTTAGCATTCGGGGACCCTTCGTAAGTATTCTTTCGTTCTTTTCCTTATTTTACTGCTTTTCGAGTCAGAAAGTCAAACTTTGTTTGACTTTCAGCATTGACCGGTAATGGTCAATGCGAAGTTCGTTTGAACTTCGCAACGTGAGTGTAATCACGTTGGTTATAGTCCCTTGGGACTAAGCCTACTGATTACCACGTTGTCTAGGGTCGTAGGGTAAGCGATCTAATAAATCGCTTATACCTCGAACCCGACCCAGTTTGGTCGATCATTAGGATCCGACCAAATACATTAGGTGACCATAGTAGGTAGGGAATAACCTTCCGAGGTTATACCCTATGGTCACATCGTTTAAGTAGTTGTATGATAGGTAGTTTATATGCCTTAGGTAAATTACCAGAATACCCTTTTCATGTATAATTGGTAATTAAGCATATGTAACCTAAACCTTTGTCACATAACTGATTATGTAATATGTTTAGGCATATAACACTTGTCATAGGGCTAGTTAGGCGGTCCGAACGCGTTTCACGCGAACGACGCGTTAAAGTAGCATAAGCTACCTAAACGGGTCGTAATGGGTCGTAGACACTTAGGTTAAGTTTCATTTAGTATGTAGGCTTTGTTAAACCAAAAGACACGAGTCTCTACACTCGTTTGGTTTACAAACCCTAATGCTACCCGATCCTCCGATTTAGGTCCGGTTTATTAATGTAGCTACCTATACTAGGTGCCGTTTGATATCCGCGATCTCTAGCATTGTTTAGTTGTCACTCCAGAACTACTGAGCAATCCCAGGTGAGTACATAGACCCCTCTTTTACTGTTTTCCAAACTGTTTTGGGGTGGAACACATGTGCCTACTTGTTACTTTCATGCTTTCCTGTCTTGACATCATATACTTGCTATGTTCATTAGTACATTATAGTACATGATTTCATTACATTTATGCTATGTATGCCCATTGTGTGCGTACTTAGTACATCGTTCTACATTACATTTCATGCTATGTATGCCCATTGTGTGCGTACTTAGTACATTGTTTTACATTACATTTCATGCTATGTATGCCCATTGTGTGCGTACTTAGTACATTGTTTTACATTACATTTTATGCTATGTATGCCCATTGTGTGCGTACTTAGTACATTGATTTACATTGCTTTTCTGTTGCATATGCTTATCCAGCATATGAACACATTATACTGCATATTGAACCGTTGTAAACATTTAACTATGTGATCCGTTGATATCTGTGAACCGTTTGTATCTGTGAACCGTGTGAACCGTATTTGACATAGACATTTCGGCATAGACATCTTAACATGATTGACATTTGATCATGCATTTCCCACAAAACATAACTTTGATTTAAAACCAAGTTTTACTTCAATACTTTGTTTTTGTGTATATGGTTTAGTTGAGACATTTCACTTGCCATACATGATATTTTGACATAGACATTTGACATGGATATTTGACATAGACATTTGACATGGATATTTGACATAGACATTTTGACATTGGTTTGGTTTGGTTTGATTAAGTGATTTAGTAACGATGCGTGTGTAATATGATACAAGCATGGTGGATACGCCGCTGGTACTTCCTATATATAAGTGTTTGTATGGTATTACATATTGTAGCGTTATTTGAATCATTTCAGTTTGATACATATGACATTTTATACAAATAACATACTTTTCACAAGACATTGTTTTACAAACAACCTATCTTATACAAATCCATTTTACTATGGTTATTCATTTAACCATACATTATTCATTTATTGTATACATATCATCTGAACTCATTGTTTTTCAAATGATTTACAAAACAAAGCAAATTACAAGGTTCATGACTAAACATTTTCTCAAACATAAGTCATGGAACCTATTTTCACAAAACCTATGTATCTCACAGGCATTTTTATGCTGACGTACCTATTTTCACATGTGTTTTTCAGGAACTGTTGCATAAGATGATCAAGATACACATAGGCAGACTTGGGCTTTAGTAACAATAAAAGATGCAAGACTAGTTAATTATGTTGTATTTCTTTGTTTGTTAAGACATTGTATCACTTTTACTTAATAAAACGAAACTTCAATTGCCATGGTTATGAAACAATTAATTCTGTTACAACACTCCCCGATGTTTCCGCCACGTTTCGTATGTTCCACGTGGTCGGGGTGTGACAGAAAAGATGGTATCAGAGCCAATGGTTATAGGGAATTAGGTTATTAGTAATTAGTAATGCTTTGACCTAGTCTATAACCTTCTTAGGACCCTAACGCGAGTTTACTTGCGTTTAGTCATAAAACAATACTGTCACCTATCCTTAGGCGACGACCACAACAAGAACATAAATTTCAAAACCGCTTTGAAAACTAATCATCTGTTCTAGGATGATTGATTACTAGGTTTTGAACCCTCTGTTATAAGGTTTTGAACCCCTGTGAGTTTTCAAAAATCTCGTCAAGGTTTTGGGTTTTAAATAATGTGAACACGTGCAAACTGGAAGGGTGAATGCCTGTATTCTGGGTTTTCTGTCTAGGCAAGCACTTCGTATACATCTCATCAGACGCGAGACCAGTTGTGCTTACCTGGGAATTCTTGGGATGAGTGTTCACTTATAGGCGAGCATATCTTCGCAATACATTATTTTTGACCTATTTACTTTTCACCGGGTCATTTGTTGCTTTGTAGTAACAAACAAATGACCACTATCCTTGCTTTCATCAGATTTGTTTCATCTCATTCTTTTCGTCTAATCCTCTCACTCGTTTCATTTCATGTTTCCTCTTTTAGAATGCCTCCTCGACGCGAAAGCCAGATAGCGACTGCCGAATTGGCAGAAATCATTGCACAGCAAATGGCTGCTCAATTCCCAAACCTCTTTGCTCTATGGAATCAAGCCAACAACAACAACAATGGTCCGTGCAACTTCAAGAGTTTTAACTCGGCGAAACCACTCAAGTTTAGTGGTTCTGAGGGAGCGACTGGGCTTCTTCAATGGTTCGAGAGCATTGAGAATACTTTCCGCCATGTGCAGTGTCCTGACAATCGCAAGGTCGAGTTTGCTTCGAGTGTGTTCCAGAAGAGAGCCCTTACGTGGTGGAATGGGGTTATGAGAGATCGTGGTGCAGAAGTTGCTCTAGCACAGACATGGGCCGAACTTAGGGCCCTTATGATGAAGGAATTCTGTCCTCGACACGAGATCAGGGCTTTGGAAAGGGAATTCGACAATCTTGAGCAAGACAGCGGTGAGCATCGAGCCTACACGGACCGTTATGAGGAGTTAAGTCTGTTATGCCCAAACATGGTCACGCCTTTGGATAAGGCGATCGAAAAGTACATTGATGGCCTTCCCGACTCAATACAAGACATTTTGACTGGTAGCAACCCTACTACAGTTAGGCAGGCCATTGAGCTATCTGCAACCTTGACTGAATCAAAGATCAGGAAAGGTAAACTTTTCCGAAAAGGTGACAAGAAACCGGTCGAAGAATCGAACCCAATCGAGGAATCAAAGACCATGGATGAACAGACTGGATCCTCTAAGAAGTCAAAGAAGCGAAAGGCTTCTCAGAACTTCGCCGTGGTCGCTCACAATGATCAAGCCGTCCCCAACCAACCAGCTCAACCCCCTGCCAGGAAACCCTACAAAGGAACTGCACCCATGTGCAACCAATGTGGCCTACATCATCATGCTGGTGTGAAGTGCCGCACATGCCAAGTTTGCGGACTTATAGGTCATACAGCGAGGGTTTGCCCAACAGCAGCAGCACCAAATCAGATTAACAACAATCCTGCTCAAGCTCGTTTCCCACTGGGATCTTGCTACAACTGTGGCGAGATGGGCCATTTTAGTAGAAATTGCTCAAGACTTGCTGATGCAAATCCAGCGCAGGGATGAGTATCTGACCGACAGAAGATAACGCTGTTTAGAAAATAATCGAGCCTTGTGTATTATTTTCTTTTATCACAATCTATGAAACAGTTGTTGTTATTGTTGTTTATAAATAAATCTTTCATTTACTTTTCAATATGTTTATGTGGTTGCATGTATAAACATATCCCCTACAATACCGACAATCAAGGAACCGCATTCCTTGAAGAACAGACTACTTCCAAATTTCTTCCCTTGTATAATCTCTTGCGTTTCCACGAAAATCCTAAGTACCCGTTTCTTCCAAGAGAAACGATGTACGAGGCGCCAAGTTAATAGCAATCAATAACAAGAAAAATAACAATTAAACAATTATGTGGTTATGTGCTTATGTGTTATCCTTTATGTGTCATGTGATCCAATTTATGTTATTCAAATCCTCGTAAAATCTTACATATCTTTGTGCAAGAGATTCATAGTAGGATACCCAAAGGTACTACTTAAATCCTTAATGGACTTCTACGTTGTAGTTAAAGTCCCTTGGATTATAATGTACTACTTCATAATTAGACCCTTTAGTGGTCTAGTTAAACAGATTGATCCAAAAATCTGATTAGGGATATCATGTGATGATATAGCTGAAAGGACTCCTTAGTGGCCTAATTAAGAAGATCCTCTGTTGATCTAATTAAAAGGACCCTATGGTAGTCTAGTCACTCTCATCTCAGGTTTGATATCTTTCCCCACAACATTCCAAAACAAACTGTGCGGACTGTGCAAGGAATTACGTAATTATGGATGCATACATAATTATGGAATTTAGTGCACAGAAATCACAGCAAGTTCTATCATGTATCAAGAGTTAACCCTATTCATTTCCAATTCTGATGAAGCATCCGTTGAGGAAAAATGAACTAGCTATTCATTTTTCACTTCTGAAGAATATCCGTTGAGGAAATGAATAGCCGTTGTTTATCTTTTCATTTCCATTCTGAAGAATAACCGTTGAAGAAAATGAATTATCCATTCATTTTCGTTCTAAAGAATATCCGTTGAAGAAATGAATATCCGTTGTTTATCTTTTCATTTCCATTCTGAAGAATAACCATTGAGGAAAATGAATTATCCATTCATTTTCGTTCTAAAGAATATCCGTTGAGGAAATGAATATCCGTTGTGTAATCCTTCATTTCCAACTCTGAGGAAGCAACCGTTGAAAATGACTCCGTTAGTTCATTTTCGTTTCTGAAGATTTATCCGTTGAGGAAATGAATATCCGTTGTGTAATTCTTCATTTCCAACTCTGAGGAAATAACCGTTGAAAATGACTCCGTTAGTTCATTTTCGTTTCTGAAGATTTATCCGTTGAGGAGATGAATATCCGTTGATTTTTCTTTCATTTCAAATTCTGAAGAACAAACCGTTGAGGAAAATGACCCCGTTTGTTCATTTTCGTTCTGAAGAATATCCGTTGAGAGAAATGAATATCCGTGGATTATTCCTTCATTCCCATTTCTGACAAAGAATCCGTTGAGAAAGAATGAATCATCCATTCATTTTCACTTCTGAAGAATATCCGTTGAGGGAAATGTATATCCGTTTAGTTAATTCCTTTATTTTCCATTTCCGAAGAATCCGTTGAAGAAAATGACTCTGTTCGTTCATTTTCGCTTCTGAAAAATATCCGTTGAGGAAAATAATCAGATTATGCTTTACATATCTTTGATGACTATTTGAAACAAAGTCATAGACAGACTCCTACGAATTAATTTCGGGACGAAATTTCCTAAAGTAGGGGAGACTGTAACACCTGTGTCATTTCAACCATCAAACAAATGCCCAACCAGTGAAATATTGTATTTCATACTTGGGATTTGTAAAAATATGTGTATCGTTTACACATATCAACTCTTGTTCGATTTCAAGCTCTAAATCGCTTTCTGGAAGGTTATACACGCACTGATGCGTAAATATAACCAGTTTAATGCAACGAACACTCCGGAATAGTGAAATGGGCTTAACATACCTTAAATAACCTTTACATAACTTAGATATAAGTTTTGGAAGGTTTGGTGTGGTGAAATCAAAGTTAATTCGTTTACAGGGACTAAAGTTGACAAACTGCGAAAGTATGCCAATTTGAACTGTAACAGACATTCCGGAACATGACCATAAGTTAAACATACCATAAATATCCTTTACATAGCTTAGAAATAGGCTTTGAGGTGTTCGGTATGCTAAAATAAACTTTTGTGTCATTCAGGGACTAAAAGCGTCAAAAAGTGCACAAGTTTGCATTTTTACGCATAACTTACGTTCTGAATACATCCGGACATCCAAAAATTTATGTAAGCATGACTACATTATATTTTAGTGTTCGCCATAAGAAAAATCCATTCGTCGCGTCATTTGGTTCGTTTTTCGCGCTTATGCGCATTCCGTCGTAATTAAGCGAACATCGCGTTCGTACGACCAAACGAACCATCATCCGGCATATTTTTTTGTATGTTTTGAATTCCCTATACTTTAACTTCATTTTAGAGCCTTGAAATGAGGTTAACGGGGTTCAAACGCATCGAAAATCGCTTAAACAAGGTGCAGGGACCATTTCTGCAAAATCTGCCAAAACAGGGGCCTAGCGTGACGCGACGGGCCTTAGCGTCACGCGAGCCCCCATCTGGACCAGATTCAGTGTTTTAAATGCAAGTTGCAACCAATTAATCCACAACCACATGTTTGCAACTTGCTTAATCACTAAGATAAGGAGCATATGTGGCTCCATAACCTTTGTGACAAGTGTACGGCTCGGATCGTGGCACGATATTCAAGAAACGATCCTAGCGGCTCTACTTTATCTATAAATACCCACCCCCCCTTTGGCTTAAAAACCCACAAATCTGATCATTGGGCTCTAAGTTGGAACCTTCGTTTCATACCTGAGCTATTTTGATCTGGGTTAGCATTCGGGGACCCTTCGTAAGTATTCTTTCGTTCTTTTCCTTATTTTACTGCTTTTCGAGTCAAAAAGTCAAACTTTGTTTGACTTTCAGCATTGACCGGTAATGGTCAATGCGAAGTTCGTTTGAACTTCGCAACGTGAGTGTAATCACGTTGGTTATAGTCCCTTGGGACTAAGCCTACTGATTACCACGTTGTCTAGGGTCGTAGGGTAAGCGATCTAATAAATCGCTTATACCTCGAACCCGACCCAGTTTGGTCGATCATTAGGATCCGACCAAATACATTAGGTGACCATAGTAGGTAGGGAATAACCTTCCGAGGTTATACCCTATGGTCACATCGTTTAAGTAGTTGTATGATAGGTAGTTTATATGCCTTAGGTAAATTACCAGAATACCCTTTTCATGTATAATTGGTAATTAAGCATATGTAACCTAAACCTTTGTCACATAACTGATTATGTAATATGTTTAGGCATATAACACTTGTCATAGGGCTAGTTAGGCGGTCCGAACGCGTTTCACGCGAACGACGCGTTAAAGTAGCATAAGCTACCTAAACGGGTCGTAATGGGTCGTAGACACTTAGGTTAAGTTTCATTTAGTATGTAGGCTTTGTTAAACCAAAAGACACGAGTCTCTACACTCGTTTGGTTTACAAACCCTAATGCTACCCGATCCTCCGATTTAGGTCCGGTTTATTAATGTAGCTACCTATACTAGGTGCCGTTTGATATCCGCGATCTCTAGCATTGTTTAGTTGTCACTCCAGAACTACTGAGCAATCCCAGGTGAGTACATAGACCCCTCTTTTACTGTTTTCCAAACTGTTTTGGGGTGGAACACATGTGCCTACTTGTTACTTTCATGCTTTCCTGTCTTGACATCATATACTTGCTATGTTCATTAGTACATTATAGTACATGATTTCATTACATTTATGCTATGTATGCCCATTGTGTGCGTACTTAGTACATCGTTCTACATTACATTTCATGCTATGTATGCCCATTGTGTGCGTACTTAGTACATTGTTTTACATTACATTTCATGCTATGTATGCCCATTGTGTGCGTACTTAGTACATTGTTTTACATTACATTTTATGCTATGTATGCCCATTGTGTGCGTACTTAGTACATTGATTTACATTGCTTTTCTGTTGCATATGCTTATCCAGCATATGAACACATTATACTGCATATTGAACCGTTGTAAACATTTAACTATGTGATCCGTTGATATCTGTGAACCGTTTGTATCTGTGAACCGTGTGAACCGTATTTGACATAGACATTTCGGCATAGACATCTTAACATGATTGACATTTGATCATGCATTTCCCACAAAACATAACTTTGATTTAAAACCAAGTTTTACTTCAATACTTTGTTTTTGTGTATATGGTTTAGTTGAGACATTTCACTTGCCATACATGATATTTTGACATAGACATTTGACATGGATATTTGACATAGACATTTGACATGGATATTTGACATAGACATTTTGACATTGGTTTGGTTTGGTTTGATTAAGTGATTTAGTAACGATGCGTGTGTAATATGATACAAGCATGGTGGATACGCCGCTGGTACTTCCTATATATAAGTGTTTGTATGGTATTACATATTGTAGCGTTATTTGAATCATTTCAGTTTGATACATATGACATTTTATACAAATAACATACTTTTCACAAGACATTGTTTTACAAACAACCTATCTTATACAAATCCATTTTACTATGGTTATTCATTTAACCATACATTATTCATTTATTGTATACATATCATCTGAACTCATTGTTTTTCAAATGATTTACAAAACAAAGCAAATTACAAGGTTCATGACTAAACATTTTCTCAAACATAAGTCATGGAACCTATTTTCACAAAACCTATGTATCTCACAGGCATTTTTATGCTGACGTACCTATTTTCACATGTGTTTTTCAGGAACTGTTGCATAAGATGATCAAGATACACATAGGCAGACTTGGGCTTTAGTAACAATAAAAGATGCAAGACTAGTTAATTATGTTGTATTTCTTTGTTTGTTAAGACATTGTATCACTTTTACTTAATAAAACGAAACTTTAATTGCCATGGTTATGAAACAATTAATTCTGTTACAACACTCCCCGATGTTTCCGCCACGTTTCGTATGTTCCACGTGGTCGGGGTGTGACATAGTTTCATCAAGAATTCAATTCGGATTCCTAGAGACTTAAAATACAGAAATTGTCAATAGGGAATTGTAGAGAACGAAAAATAAATAAGTTTAGGCTTTGGTATCACCTGAAAAGGACGAGAATTTAAGGAGATGCCGTCATGTGAAGTTACGAGCCCTAGAATGATCTTCGTTCAAATTCGGGATGTAGATGTGAGGAAATAGAGAAATTCTAGTGGGGTTTTGCATGGTTTGATCAAGTGAATAAGTGATATCTGTTCTGGAGGTTAATTTTATGAAAATGGTGAAAACCCAATTGTGTTCTTGAGGAGCTTTAATGGTGATAAAGTTTAGTTTTAATTTTATTAGTTTAGGATCTTTAACGGACGATTCATTGGCCCATTAACTAAACTCCGTTAATGCAAATCAATTGGTACCAAAATGTAACTGAAACAACATTAAATGTTTGGGTTTTGATTTGGTTGCTCAAGGGTCGCGCAAGTTGGAGAAGAAGATGGAGTCTGGTTCGATTCAGCTTGTGTTTAAAATAAATACGCGCTACAAATCCTTACAAATACTGGTGTAGTCCAGCTGGTTGGGTGTGTGTTTCTTCAATGCGTGGATCCGGGTTCGAATCCTGTCTTACTCATTTCTTTTTTCTTTTCTCTTAACATGTTTCAAGAGTTACTGTTTGGCCCCTGATGTTTGAATGTTATGCTAACTTACCTAGCTTAAGTAACTAAGTTAACATGGTTCTTACATAAAACTAATTAACCGGGTTAATTAACAATTATAAAATAAATACGAACTAACTTAACTAGGTTTATTAACCTAGTTAGTTAATATATAGTTTCTATTAATTACAAAAAGAACCCCTTAACTCGTAACTTTGATAATTTGACGGTTTTACCCCTTCTAAGTTTAAAACTTGTTTAACCACCAATTTTAACGTAATTTTTTTATTTCTTTTATAACTATTAACCGAGTTCAACGAATTTTGCTTATAAACATCCACTTTTATTCTTGTTTTAATCCAACGCAAAACATGACGATTAATACATAAAAAAATACTAATAAAAATTCTTATTTTTATGTTATTGATAAGGGTCCGGTTTTACAATCCGGGTAAGATTTCGGAGGTCCGATTTTGACGGATGTTACATCCTGGATCGTCTGGTTTTGAAAATTTTCCACATATTCCAGAGAGTACAGTTCTTGAAGAGCTTGATGATTTTAGCTTTGTGAATGATGATCTTTTGAAGAAGTTGCAAAAGAAGGTAAATGAGGTGTTAAGTGAGAAAAAGAAGTTAGAGGAACGTGTCAAGTCTGTTGAATCTGAGAATTCATCTTTGTTGAAAAAGATTGAAGCTGATCAAGTCGACATAGATATTCTGAAAGTTCGATTAGCTGACTTGGAAGAAGAAAAGTCTCGAAGGGATGAGCAGAATGAGTACTTCAAGTTGAAAAAACAAGAGTTAGAAGCCAAGAATGCTAAAAAGGAACATGAAGAGTATATGTTAAAGAAAGTGTTGGAAGATTTGATTGGTAAGCCGATTGAGCAAAGGTTTGAAGAGATAGAACTTGCGGAAGTTAGAGCAAGACGTGAAGCTGGAATGAAAGATAAGGGTAAAAGTGTTCTAGTTGAAGATGATGTTCAAGTGACTGACAGGGAAATTGTTCTGATTGAGCCGAAATCCCCAACAAAAGTTCCAGAATTGTCTATTCTAGATCCTTGTCCGTTAACTTTAGTATCTGGTATGAATAAGATCGAAGATGATGAAGAAGACGAAGATGATAATCTGAAAGTTGATGCAGATGAAGTATATTCTGTTCATAGCGATGATGATGATGATGGAAATGATGATGCAGATCAAGGTAATTCTGGTATAAAAGTAACTGAAGCATCACAAGAAGAGAATATTGACGAGTATCTTCATGAGGATGCAAACGAAGAACCAGAAAATGCAGGAGGAGAGGGGGAGCATGGTGATGCTGAAAATGTTGATGAGATTATTGATCAGGGTGTAGGTTTGATTCTACGTCTTGAACATGATGTAGAGGAAGGTGAGTTATTGCATACTTACACTAGAGCTGAGATTATTAACATGATGGATGTTGAAGAAGGTGAGTTTAACTTCAATTTTGAAGAGGAGTTGAACGAATTTGATATCAATCATCAACCTGCATATCAGTACAAGTATGTTGAAGAAGCTGCTAATTATGATAAAGTGGAAGTAGACTACTGGAGCGACGATGATCAGTCTGAGAATGTTGATTTTGATACTTCTAGCTTTCCAACACTTGCTGAGTTTTTCAGTCAAGCAAATGAGGATGAATTGAGAAGAAAAGTTGCAGAAAGTGTTAAGAGTAAGAGTTTTAGAGAAATGTCTAAAGAAGAACAACGTGAAGAACGAAAGAAGTGGTTCAGGAAGGATACGGAAAGAAAATACAAAAGACCACTACAGTATTACAGAAGGGATAGAGATGTTTCTCTGGGTGATATCATAAGCTGGGGGGTACTTGCCACAAGTCAAAGCTTATGCTATTAGAAGAGAATTTGGTGTTCAATATTTCCAATATATTCAAGATATAATGTCTCTACCTTGGTGGGATGTTGAAGAGTTGTCCCAAGTCAGAACATTATCATATCCAGTCAGAGTTCATGATATGCCAACCTGGCGCTTGATGAAATTTGAAGAATTCAGAGAATTTCGTCACTGGAAGCCACATTATCCTAAGAAAGTCAAGTGGAAGGATCCTGTTACAGGTATTGTGGAAACAATTCTGAAGATCAAGAAGCCCAGGGTTATGAAGAATATTCCATTGCCAAAGATGGAACAGAATTTTCATGAAGAGTTTGTATGCTGGGTTTATAGTTGCATGACGACCGACGCAGTAATTGTGTACAGAGTTGGGAATGAACTCCGAAATATTCACCTGTACGATCCGATGTGGATAGTAAATTGTTCTGCAAAGGATATTGAATGTCTGTTTGTGAACAAGATTGGATATAAGGCAAAAGATATAGAACAAGCTCTGTAGTTTCAGAAGGTAGCTACAATATGTTTTTAGAAGGGTATAAATTCTGAAAATATGTGGTTAACAAGTTGGAGAGAGATTGAAAGAGAAGAGTTTCTGAAAGTAGAGAAGGAGAGAGAAGAGCGTGAAGAAAAAGACAGAATTGCTCGAGCTACATGGAGGCAAAAGCTAGCTGAGGAAGAAAAGAGAGCTGCCAAAGAAAAGGAACAGCTCAGGAAAGCGTTATTGAAAAAGCCGAAGCAAAGGGAAGAATTTTTCAAGTCTGTGTGAAGAATGTTTTGAAGACTGACTAACTGAAGACTGCAGCAATATCCAAGGGGGAGTTTGTTGATGCATAATGTCTATCGCATGCGTCATAAGTCTATGTCGTGTCATTTATATGTAATAGGCTAGCTTTTGGTATTAAAATGTTAAGTTTATGTATTTTGACCAGTTCGCACGACCTGGTAGGTCAGGTCGCACAAGGTGGAAGCCTCAACTCGTGCGGTCTGGGTGTGTTATCCCGTGCGGTCTGGCAGGTCTATAAATAGGCCAGTAGTGTTCTTCATTTGTAACTTTCTGGAGAATTGTGTACCGAACTGTTGTCCGATTCTCTCTGTACCAAAACGTATTATATAAACGAAGAACATGTTTAAAGTGACTTTCTACACTTCTACTCCTGTTCTAACACTGATGCAAGGTTTCTAGTCTGATTCTGCCTTTCTAGAAACTAGATCTGACTCTGATTGACTCGTTTGGACGATTCATCGATCCTACATACATGAAGTCAGATTGTTTAAACAAAATCAAATCAAATGAACAAGAAATCAACAGTTTAACAAGCAAAGTCAATTAACAGTCACAGATCATTGATTTGGCTCGTGAAACTATGAAAGAAAAGACTAAAGAGCTTTCAGAAAAGTGCACAGAATTGGCTGATGTACAAGCCAAAATTGTAGAACTTTAGGGAAAGTTAGAAAATTTTGGATATTCTTCGTTAGTCAGGACTTATATTCAAAAAGGTTTAAAAAGGGAGTAATGATAAAATAGTGGTGGGGTTTACTAAAGCTTCATCTTCTGAAAATCAAGACTACTCTTTTCTACCAAATGAAGATGAGCTAACTGAATTTGTAACCACTGCACAAGTAGTGGTGGATCCGATAGCTGTGGACTTGCCAAATAGTCCAGTTTCTTTGAAAGAATCTGTAGGGTCTAACAGTACGCCTCATAAAGTGGATGAGGATACTGAAGACAACAAGTCAAAAACATTTAAAAAGGGATCGAATAAAAAGAAAACATATAAGAAAAGATCCTGTTTTAGATGTCACAACAAAGGACTTGTGTCGAGTTGTTGTCCTTTAAAGAAAGGTAAACAAAAAGTTGATGAGGTTAAGGATGGGAATCAGGTTGGGTCAAGCAATAGTGTAAAAACAAGTTGTCAGACGAAGAAACCTGAATTTCAATCAAAACCCTCAACTTCGAGAAGATTTGGTAGAACAAGAAATATTTCTCCACAATTTAGTCATTATAATGGTAAATCAAATCGGTTTCAGAGTCAAAATAGAAATTTTGGATATCAAAATCGATACCAAACTGCTGGTAATCGAAATTTTCAACAAAGAAATGAACACAAGGGTTTCAGTAACTCGAATGTTCAACAACATGCAATTTTTTTCCAAAATTCATGGTATAATATTAGGAGAAGAAGGTATCAAGATAATAATTTTCAAAGGTCAGAAAAACCCGAGAGTCTATTGGAACTCTTATGATCAAAGACCTAGTGGAAGTTATAAATCTTGTTCAATAACTGGTAAAACATCCAAGACACCAGAAAGGTGTGATGGATATTGGTTAGAAGCATCTTATATGGATTTACATGGTCAACCCAAAACCAGTAAGGTTTGGGTTCTCAAGTCTAACTAAGTTGTTGAGTGAATGCAGGATGACCAAGAAGGACTGTTGATGTGTTCAATAGTGGTTATTCCTGTAAAGCATCTGAGGTGATTAGTAGGTTAAAAAAAATTGGTAATGAACTATTTACTTCTGTGATTGTTATGATTATTCTAAACTTTAAACGTGAAAAACCTTTGTCAGATTTAAAGTGGGAGTCTGTTTGTGTTTACATTTGTGTTTTTAAAACTTACTCCATAAAAACAAAAATTTAGGGGGAGAAATCGCCCTCAGCCAAAAAGAGTTTAGATAGTGCGTGTGTTTAGGGGGAGTAAGTTATAAAATTTAATTTTAAAAAATCCAAAAACATTGAAAAATCAAAAACATAAAAAAATAGAAAATCAAAAATAAGTTATTACTGTGTGAAAATGAAGAAATGATAGTACATCAGCAGGTTAGACTGTCACACTAAAAATGAATTAAATTGCTTAAGTGTGATAGCAGCTTCATCATATGATATACAAGTAGGCAAAAAGCATGAAATAATCAACTTACCAATGTGATATAAACCTAAATGCACTGAGTATGAGTGGGGAACACGTCAGTGCTGTATGGTTTAATGACCTTAAATCTTGCGTTGATAGATTGCCAAAATCTGAGGTTTTGGGTCTTTTTACTGTTATTTCATCCGGGGATATCAGGGTTGTCCTTCTCCTGCATCCAGATACATGCTGACCTAGGCACAACCAGGATATGTTAAAAGAGCAAAAAAATGTCAAATCCCATAAATGAAGAAGCTCTCCTAGAGATTCATTCAAATGTGCAAAATGCATAAATCGTACCAAAAATGGTATTTGTCTTTGCCCTCGTTAGATATTTTGGTCTCTTTGTTGTACGGAAGTACTGACCTGATCACCAATTATCTAAACGTTGAAATACAAAACAGATGAATTCAGTATACTCACCTACTACGATGAATCTTTGTACATACCTTGATCGCGGGGGTACATCCTGAAGTGGGACACACTAGTATATCAGAAATAAAATTACCTTAACGTATCATACGGTAATGGTACTTGAAATGTTCATGCATTTTGTTTAAGTGGATAAACATACTGGTAATCGTCTTGGACTGCTTTCATGAAAAATTAAATAAAGAATTATCCAATAGTGTGAAAACAGTTTGATTTTGTTGATATGATCTTCTTGCACATGTTCATATGATCTTCTTGCTTGTGTTGCTAAACAGATTGATGCAATTATCAAAATGAAGTGCAGAATACAAGTAAAGTGCAGATTAAGAGTGAAGTGAAGAATGTGTGAAGATGCATGGTAGGATCCTTCTACTACATTGCAAAAAGAAAGAGATATGAAAGAGTTGAAGTTTACTTGCTTTACCAAAGATTGCTAGTTCACTGATCTACAATGAATGAAAGTTTTGGAGATTGGAAGCATCAGCTAAGGGGGAGTCTATTGATGTTAGAAACTGTGTAGCTGACGCTATCCAAAGACCAAAAGACTGCAAGATGTTTGAAGACAAAGTTACACTATGAAACTATTGTCAAGGGGGAGTTTGTTAGTGCATGTTCTGTGACAACATATTAATAGTTTGATTAATTAGTCTTTTGATATTTTGTAATGGGCTTAGCATATTGGTTAGGGAGTTAATTATTGTAATGGGCTTGGAGAATGGCCTAGCCCAGACCAAAGCCCAGTATGCAAACATGGTTGTAGTATATAAACAGCATTATGCATTAGGGTTTAGGTTAGCCAGTTAATAGACATTTAGAGAAAATAGAGAGGGGAGTTTGAAATCTATAGAGAGTGGCTAGGAGATTTCGAGTGGTCTTGAATTGATTGTAAACATTTATGTTGGATAATCAATAGAAGAACAGATTGATTGAATTGTGTTCGTGTTCTTCGTCTAATAATCTTGTTTCTGGTTCGAAGGTTTATCAAGGGGATTCCGAACCCTTGATAGATTAACAGTCTTGTTAAGATCTATATGGGATAGGGACCTACATGGTAAAGTGTCCTTTGAGAGAGTAAACTACATTCCCGAAATAGAGAACAATCTACTTAGCATTTCTCGGATCTGTGATAGGAAGTTTACTACTCACTTCACCGATAAAGAATGTCTAATCCTGAAGCCAGGATATGTTATCACCGAGGGGTGATCTTGATGCAAGCACCGAGAGAAAACGACCTTTATGTTCTTGATATGAGCGTTGCGAATACAACAAAAAATCAACCTCAGTGCTCCGTATCTAAAGCTACTAAAAAGGAGTCGATTCTTTGGCACTGTAAAATGGCCCATATCCACTTACGAAAGATGAATTATTTGGTCCACAACGATCTAGTGAGAGGTGTCAATCTGAAGAGTTTCCACTTGGGAGATGAGTGCATTAGTTGTAAGAAGGGAAAACAATCTAAGAAATCACACCCAAGGAAGCTTCTTAATTTAATCACTAAACCACTGGAGAGGCTACACATGGATCTCTTCGGTTCTGTTAATGTGAAGAGTATTAACGGAGAGTTGTAATGCCTCGTTGTGACGGATGATTATTTGAGGTTTTCATGGGTATCTTTTCTGAAGTCCAAAGATGAAACATTCCAGAGTTTGTTGAATTTGTTCTGGAAGTTAGAAAATCTGTATCATCGACCTATTCAAAGAATTCGCAGCGACAATGGTACAGAATTCAAGAACAACCAAATGACAGAGTTCTACAATAGAAAAGGTATTTTGCAAGAATTCAGTGCTCCGTACATGCCGCAACAAAATGGGGTGGCAGAAAGAAATAATCGGATGCTGATAGAAGCTGCTCGCACTATGTTGGCTGATTCAAAGCTCCCTGTGAGCTTTTGGGCTGAAGCCGTGTCATCTGCTTGCTATACCTTAAACCAAGTGTTGACCGTAAAGCCACATAACAAGACATGTTTTGATTTACTAAACAATCGAAAGTTGAACCTAGAATATCTTGAACCATTTGGGTCACCCTGTACGGTGATAGATCCTGATGGGAAATTCAGTGCAAAATCTTTGGAGGGATTCTTCGTGGGATATGCTAGTCCACTCAGACGAGTTTATCTTCCAATTCTCAACAAAGTGATTGAAGCTCAGCATGTGGATTGCCAAGGTTACACTATGCCGACGCAAAAACCTGGTGATTCGTGGTTATTCAACTATGAGAAGCTGTGGGAATAATGTCATCTTCCTGAAGAACCATAATTTGAAGATCATATAAGGTTATATCAAGATTATAAGTCATCTCAGTTGAACGAAGGTTCGACCAAGACTTCCAAAAGATAACAGAGTCCTAATGATCATGAAGCTGGTCCAAGTCACACTCTACAAGATGGTACAGAAGTTCATTATTCACTGTGTGCCTTCGTTATAAACACTCTCAAACCTAAATGAAACTCTGTCCAAGTTTCGCATGAAATCACTTTGGGGTGTTGATTTGCACAACACTTTCAATGGGGAAGGTACAATTTTATGTTTTATATCAGTTTTCCCGTTCAAATTTGTGTTTGAAATTTGTCGAACCTATAAAATCAGATCTAGATTGATTTAACGGTTAAATCTAGAAATTGGTCATGAAATATGTTAAATCGGCACCTTTAGGTTGTAGTTGAATTATCAATTTAATTATTGATAACATATATTGAATTTTGATTTGATGAACTATTCTTCACAGTTTGTCCGAAGCCACTGGCTTCGTACGAAGCAAGTCAATATGTTATAAACTGTTTGATATGTTATGATATGTTGATTATTGATTGTTGATGTGTTCTAAATCATAACAGTCCCTTCGGAATTGTGCCTTTGTAATCTATAGCTTCGTAAAACTGTGTCCTCAACCAAGCAGGCTAATATACCTGGCTTCGTACGAAGGCAGGAGTAATCCAAAATTGAAAAAAATTTCTAAGTATTGAAACGCTATACTTTCTCGATAGATGTGCAATGGTTATTAATTGTTTACCTTGTTTTGAGCTGCCTAAAAATTTGAACTTTGACGCTCGGCACAACATATGCTGCACACTTGATAAGACGTTACAGAGAATGGATCTGTTTAAAGACGTGATAGATTTTATCAACAGAAGCAGAATCAAGAAAACGTTAACAGATAAGCACAAGTGCTACAGATCACACATTGAAAGATTTTGGAACAACGCAAGATACGATGAAGCGTTAAAGACAATATTCTCAGCATTGAAGATAAAGGATGAGAACAAGAAAGATATAGACATTGAAGTCAAATTCACAGTTGAAGATGTGAGGAGGGTACTAGATCTTAAAGATTCTGATGATGATCCAATTCTAGTGCCTGAAAGATTAGTCTAGGGTTTATGGATGCGAATGGGATACACGGGTTATGTGAATGAAACTCAGTGCAACAAGTCACAACTTTCTAGACCTTACAAATTCCTCCTACATTCAACGATACATGCTTTACACCATCGCAAATGAGGATTTGATGTGTCTTCGGATTTTATAACGTGTATTTTGACATGTTTGATTCTTAACCGACCTTTTAATATTTCACAGGCACTATTCAACCACATGGTTGATAACGTTCATGGAGAGAAGTTTCTGTTGTATCCTCGATTCATACAATTGCTATTGGATGATCAGATCAAGAATTTTTTGAAAGCTAATGATGATGAGTTGCAGTTAGAAAATATGGATGCTAAGACACTTAAAAGATTGAATGTGTATTAAGGTGTTGCAAAAGACAAAGAACCTCCATACAGGAAACAGTTTAGATCTATCGCAAAGCCAAATTATGCTGCTCCAGATCATGATAAGTGGAGGCATGACGACAGTAATTCTGATTCAGCAGATTAAAAGATGGAGCCATTCTTTAACAAGAGTGGAAAATTTTTGTTGAAAGTTGAAGACAAGAAAAGAAAGAGAGATACTACTCCAAAAGCTTCAAAGTCAACAACACCAAAAGCAGCACCTAAAAGATCATCAAAGAAGAAATCACCTCCACACTTGGCTGATGAACCTGATGATGTTCCTCCAGACTATGTTAATATAACAGGTGATGATATTCTACAAATGACATTGGATGAATATGAAAAGATTCCAGTTGCTTAAGATGCTATTAAAGCTGCTCAAGAAGCTGAAAAAGCAATGAATGCAGAACAAGTTGGTGGTGAGAATGTTGAAACTGAGGCAGGAGGTGAAACTGTCAAAGAAGGTATTGTTCATACCGATTCTAGTGAGACAGATGTGAGTGCACGAATGTCTATCACCTCCGTCAATCCGAACCGTAGCAAGAAACTGAACAAGACGAGGTTTTATATTGTAAAATATAGGGGAGAGTCTAGTTTAAATGAGGAGTGGCAAACTTGTAAATAATGAGATCTTCTTTAGAGCCTTGGCTATAAATAGGAGGCTTAGGTAGTTCATTTGGAACTTTTGCAACTTGTGGAACTTGAGTGTAACACCTCAAAAACGGGTTTGGTAATCAAACCGCGTTAATAGTAATCACGGGCAAAATACCGTTAGTGGTAAAAATTAACCCGGTAAATATCAGGAATTTAAATAAATAAACTTAATATTAATTGGAAAGAGGATAAATACTTTGAGAAAACAAAGTATATAAAAATGCCCGAGTTAACGGGACTTAAAGCAAATCTAGTCATAAACTTTCCCGAACCCACTAAGATAACTAGGAATGCCAGACCTAGTTAATAAGTGGAAATATGGTTAGAAGGAATTAGGGTGTGGCTAACTTAATAACTAGCCAAAACATGAGGGACTAAAGTTGGATAACTTGAAAATGGAATTATTAAAATAAAACATAACACAACACACACACACACACACACACACACAGAGTGTGTGTACGTGCGTGGAGATCGACCAGAAGGCTCCCATGGAGCTAAGAACCCTAGTTCAGCTATTCCTTCAAATTGAAAGGCTAATTGAAGCCTGAATTCAGATCTGAACACATAATAACGATCACCTAATCACGTGAATCAAGAGGTATGTCCAAATTTATATTTTGATGATACTTGTGAAATTTGATAATCATGCATGAATGAAATTCTTGTATGAAATATGAATGTTATAGTGAAATTGTGATGTCTAGGAGTCTGGGAACGAACCCTAGATGTGAATTTAGTAAAATAGTGCCATAAAACTAGAGATTTAACTAATGACTTTGTAGGTGGTAAGTGGGTTTTATGGTACTATGATGAACACTTGAAAAGTGATGATAAATACGTGAAAATTTGTTGCTGTGATATAAGTCTAGGTGTTGTTATGCATGCTAGACATAGAGACTTGTGAATGATGTTGAAACTTGGCAAATAACTAGTTGAGAAACTTGATTTATTAAAGTATAAAAATCATGCCCACAAGGTGTTTGCTAAAATGTCTAAACGAACACTAATATGTTGAAATTTTGAAAGAAACGTGTAATTGAATAATATGACAAATTGTGTGAAGTATGAACCGATAAGGGTTCAAAGCATAAAGTTAATCTAGACTTAATTGTGTAAATCATGTGATCAAAAGTAGTTAACTTTTGATAAGTTGAATTAATAAATAATAAGGTCGAACGGTAGGTTCGACATAGAAAATACGTAAGGTGGAAAAGTCGTGATTATTAATGACTAATCTAACCACCTTTGAATGATGACGATAGTTTGACACTTAACGAGCAAGGTGGAGGCTTGGGAAGAAACGGGCCAAACGAATCAAGAAGGAAAAGAATAGCGTAGCTCGGATACGAGGTAAGTTAAGCTTACGCCTTTTTATTCTTACTACCAATTACTTATAATGCACGTCGGAATAAGTAGGAATGTCAAGAAACCATAAGTTATGGTAAAAGGGCAAAAACGATAGAATGGTAATCCGGACATGAGTTAACGAATAAATAAAAAGGATTTGAAAGGACATCATTTGACATAAGTCAAAATGGGTCAAACAAAGCAAGAAACAACTTTTAAGCAAGATGAATTCAAAGAGTAAATTGGAATAGGTTAAAGGGATGAAATGGTAATTAAATACCATCTCATAATTATAATTAGTCACTTCGACTAAACGGGTCAAATGGTGATGTTAACACCATTTATCAATAATATTTGATAATCGCTTGTTGAGTTTGTGATCACAGGAATTAACACATGGTTCGCATGGCTATTAACTAGAAAATTAATAGCGAAAGGTATTCAAACGGGTCAATCTTATGACCCGAGCCAGGTACGCATGCTTAGAATTATAGCTAAAAGCGACATTTTGGTCAAACAATAGTAGAAGTCCTTCGTCGCATAAATGAAGGGCTAAAATTGACCAAAAAGCCCTTGAGGGGTAAATAGGGCAAACAACTTTCAAAAAGTTGTTTTGAAATAAGCGTCTTGTTTAAATTGAGTCTTTGGAATTCGTATAAAAAAATGGGGATAGGATGTAACCCAATAGAAGCATGATTTAAGTCTAAAGATGTACTTAAGTACCCTTAACGGGTCAAAATAAGCATACGAGCGAAAACAGGTTAAAATATATAAGAAACCCGCAATTAGAACCTAACATGGTAGAAAATATTGAATTGAGGTGGTTCATGTGAAATAATGATCAAACAAATATGTTTGTTTGATAAATGCGTAAACGGGTCAAAATTTTGTAAAAAGGTAATAAGCCGAAGCCATAAAAGTCTCAAAATTTATTAAGCCGGATGTCGGATTTTAACGCCATATGATGGAGAATCAAATTACAATCACGTAGGAAGAAAAGGTAGGTCAAACGGACAAGCGGATTTAAAGATACGAAAGTTTTCGTGTTAAAAACGGCAAAATGGAAGAATCTGATACAGGGGCCACCGTAACTTACGGTGGGGACTGAAAACGCGAAGACAGTTATCTCCTGCCTTACGGTGGAGTATTTTAAAACAGGGGTTACCGTAAATTACGGTATCCACGTAATTTACGGTGGACCCTGTACAAAAATGTAATTTAACCAGTTTTGTTTCCCGGACTCGTTTAGATACGTTTAAACCCCATATAACTAAAGCATTTCATGTTTATGAAATGTAGGTACTTTTTGGATGCCGGAAGACGATCAAGCTCAACGAAGAACCGAACACGATAAAGATACATGCTTCCGCACATTGCATCGTCATAAAAATTTAAACGAAGAATCTGATCACGTTATGTCGAATTACTTATGATTTGCAAAAAGTTTTAATAAATCCATATTTTTATAGTATGTGTAGTCTTAACTACACATCTAATTGTTGGTATTTACATGTAAAACCGTTAAATAGCAACTAGGGTGTTACAAGTTGGTATCAGAGCCCTGGTTTAAGAGATTCAAGTATGGTGAGGAAAAACCATGCTTGGACTTAAACCTTATGCTCTTGATAAAGATTGGTGTTCGGTTCGAGGCTTGATCGCAAATTCGGTAAGTACATGCATGTTAATTGTTTAACATGTTAAAGTGTTGTAAACAAAACATAGGGTTATCGCGTAATACACGCTACCCCAATTAAAATGATTGATACAGTTAATGAAATTACGTGCGTTGACACGTATAGTAAAAAGCCTTGTATTACAATACGGGCGTTTATAAGTGTCGAAATTACTAACTTTTGTAAATGTTTAGTTGAAGGACACTCGGATCTGAAGATGACGAGAGTTGAACGAATTATGGATATGACGGTGGAACGGTCCGAGGTATGACAAGCTGAGCACACTCATTGAGGACCTAAATCGTGTGATGATCGCGAACAAAGTTCACGGCAAGAGAAGCCCGTTAGGGCAAGCATTACCAGGTGCACGCTTTTAAATTTAATCGCATAAGTAGTAATATGAAACAAACACGTAGGGGATAACGGTTGCATATATATGATAAACTTGAATAGGGTATCTATTCAGGATGATGTTTCTAAGAGAAGTTTAATAGAAATATGTGTTATTTACGATGATGAATAACAAAGAAATAATAGGATTAGTTCATATGGAAACTTGGATGGGGGGTAATTATCCAAGTGGAAAACTCTCAATATAATGCTATTGAGAAAAGTAGCGATCACATTAACAAATGTGATTATATAATAGTTCGATAGAAAAGAAAAACATTTTATATGTTCAAATGTAAAACTAGTAAAGCTAATGATTGTTGTTTTGTAATTAAATAAAGTTTTACTAAATGAAATAAGAGATATGAAATAAATAGAGGCATTACTTACATAGGATGTAATGTGAAAGCTATAAAAAGGTCATGTGTATCATGTGCTGATCGCTTACTCTGGCCAAGTAAGTAGTGGCATATGATACCATGAGCTTCTTGTAGCGGACACATTTACGTCCAATGTAGTAAGGGCGGGGTTAATGGGACTAACTTAAATGGTACCCAAATGAATCAAATAAATAAGACGTTTAATAGTAAACGTAAACGCAAGTCGGACGACGGAAGCGTATTACGTTAAAATGACGAGCCCGAGAGAAGGGACAAAGATCGAAGTAAATGAAAATACCAACCAACTAATAAGAATGCTAAGGCATGAGGATAAAGGTTTGACTGCCATAAGTGATGAAATTCACGTGGACAAGTCAAACAAATTAAATAATGAATAAAGGACTTAATTGAATAAAAGCGATGGATTTCGCTAAGACGACCAAATAAATTAAAATGACGTCTAAAACCATATAAGAATGGTTACTTGATAATGATTATGGTAAAGATACCCGATGGACGGGTAGGATTGTGGGTAAATGCGTAAACCGAGAGACGGGAACGCAAAATACAAAGTCAAAAGACTCGGAATATGAGTCATGACTAAAAGATTATAAGATTTTTTGCAAACATAAATTTTGGTAATTACGTTCAACCATTTCAAAGTTGGACGGGTCAAATAAAGAATGAAGTTTGACATTCATAAGTGATGAAAATTCACCCAAAAATGAGTCAAACGAGTCAATTAAGGAATAACGCTTAATATAATAGGAAAACGCACACCGGTGAAACCGGAAAGCTAAAAACAATAAGATAGAAGGACTCGGGTAATGGGTTGTAAAGGAGTATAAGTATGAACCGGGTAACGGTAAGCGTAGGACAAACCGACGTGTAAATGACGTTAGAAGTCGTAAAGTCGGAAAGATAGTCCGAAAGTAAACAAGTGAAACCTTAGACTACGGTCAAGGTCAACTAAAGTTCAAAAGCAAAATCAAATGATTCCAAACATAACAAGGGATGCTTTAAAGCTATATATGTATAAATAGACATTTGAATATAGACGTGAATAAAAGATGATCTATGGGATCATCATAACCTACGGGATAAAACGTAGTGATAAGGTCTACGGGACCAAGGAGACCGTTGGGTCATAAATAGAAAGAAATGAACTGCTGGGTCTCACTTTAAAAAGGTGAAACATATAAAGAAATAGCCTATGAGGCTAAGTGAAGAAACCTACAGGTCAACATTGTAAAGCGAGGAAACTGGTTGCAATTTCCCGCGTAAAATAATAACGAAAAGTAACGTTAGCATAAAAGTGATGGGTTTCGCTAAGTTAATCAAAAGGGTTAAAGCGAAGAGATCACGAAGAGTCTGATGAACAAAAGTGAGGAATTTCACTAAAACATTTAAACGGACTTAAATGACAAAAGAATTCACAATTATTTGAATTGTGTTACGTCACAAAAAGGGCGAAGTCATTACCGAAATGACAACGGAAGGGGGAATAAATACATTGGACGTAAATTCCTTGAAATTGACATAAGTTAAAGAGAAAACGTTAAACTAAAATACCATTTTAGTGAGAAATAACGTTTTAACAAATATAAATATTATGAGAGGAAGTGGAAGACACCAAAAGAAATGGGTATGTTGAAAACGAAACCTGGTTCATTTTATTAAACCAATGAAATACGTAAATAAGGTTTCGGGAACGAAACTTCTTTAAGGGGGGTAGACTTGTAACACCCCAAAAACGGGTTTGGTAATCAAACCGCGTTAATAGTAATGACGGGCAAAATACCGTTAGTGGTAAAAATTAACCCGGCAAATATCAGGAATTTAAATAAATAAACATAATATTAATTGGAAAGAGGATAAATACTTTGAGAAAACAAAGTATATAAAAATGCCCGAGTTAACGGGACATAAAGCAAACCTAGTCATAAACTTTCCCGAACCCACTAAGATAACTAGGAATGCCAGACCTAGTTAATAAGTGGAAATATGGTTAGAAGGAATTCGGGTGTGGCTAACTTAATAACTAGCCAAAACATGAGGGACTAAAGTTGGATAACTTGAAAATGGAATTATTAAAATAAAACATAACACAACACACACACACAGAGTGTGTGTGCATGCGTGGAGATCGACCAAAAGGCTCCCATGGAGCCAAGAACCCTAGTTCAGCTATTCCATCAAATTGAAAGGCTAATTGAAGCCCGAATTCAGATCTGAACACATAATAACGATCACCTAATCACGTGAATCAAGAGGTATGTCAAAATTTATATTTTGATGATACTTGTGAAATTTGATAATCATGCATGAATGAAATTCTTGTATGAAATATGAATGTTATAGTGAAATTGTGATGTCTAGGAGTCTGGGAACGAACCCTAGATGTGAATTTAGTAAAATAGTGCCATAAAACTAGAGATTTAACTAATGACTTTGTAGGTGGTAAGTGGGTTTTATGGTACTATGATGAACACTTGAAAAGTGATGATAAATAAGTGAAAATTTGTTGCTGTGATATAAGTCTAGGTGTTGTTATGCATGCTAGACATAGAGACTTGTGAATGATGTTGAAACTTGGCAAATAACTAGTTGAGAAACTTGATTTATGAAAGTATGAAAATCATGCCCTCAAGGCGTTTGCTAAAATGTCTAAACGAACACTAATATGTTGAAATTTTGAAAGAAACGTGTAATTGAATAATATGACAAATTGTGCGAAGTATGAACCGATAAGGGTTCAAAGCATAAAGTTAATCTAGACTTAATTGTGTAAATCATGTGATCAAAAGTAGTTAACTTTTGATAAGTTGAATTAATAAATAATAAGGTCGAACGGTAGTTTCGACATAGAAAATACGTAAGGTGGAAAAGTCGTGATTATTAATGACTAATCTAACCACCTTTGAATGATGACGATAGTTTGACACTTAACGAGCAAGGTGGAGGCTTGGGAAGAAACGGGTCAAACGAATTAAGAAGGAAAAGAAAAGCGTAGCTCGGATACGAGGTAAGTTAAGCTTACGCCTTTTTATTCTTACTACCAATTACTTATAATGCACGTCGGAATAAGTAGGAATGTCAAGAAACCATAAGTTATGGTAAAAAGGGCAAAAACGATAGAATGGTAATCCGGACATGAGTTAACGAATAAATAAAAAGGATTTGAAAGGACATCATTTGACATAAGTCAAAATGGGTCAAACAAAGCAAGAAACGACTTTTAAGCAAGATGAATTCAAAGAGTAAATCGGAATAGGTTAAAGGGATGAAATGGTAATTAAATACCATCTCATAATTATAATTAGTCACTTCGACTAAACGGGTTAAATGGTGCTGTTAACACCATTTATCAATAATATTTGATGATCAATTGTTGAGTTTGTGATCACAGGAATTAACACATGGTTCGCATGGCTATTAACTAGAAAATTAATAGCGAAAGGAATTCAAACGGGTCAATCTTATGACCCGAGCCAGGTACGCATGCTTAGAATTATAGCTAAAAGCGACATTTTGGTCAAATAATAGTAGAAGTCCTTCGTCGCATAAATGAAGGGCTAAAATTGACCAAAAAGCCCTTGAGGGGTAAATAGGGCAAACAACTTTCAAAAAGTTGTTTTGAAATAAGCGTCTTGTTTAAATTGAGTCTTTGGAATTCGTATAAAAAATGGGGATAGGATGTAACCCAATAGAAGCATGATTTAAGTCTAAAGATGTACATAAATACCCTTAAGGGGTCAAAATAAGCATACGAGCGAAAACGGGTTAAAATATATAAGAAACCCGCAATTAGAACCTAACATGGTAGAAAATATTGAATTGAGGTGGTTCATGTGAAATAATGATCAAACAAATATGTTTGTTTGATAAATGCGTAAACGGGTCAAAATTTTGTAAAAAGGTAATAAGCCGAAGCCATAAAAGTCTCAAAATTTATTAATCCGGATGTCGGATTTTAACTCCATATGATGGAGAATCAAATTACAATCACGTAGGAAGAAACGGTAGGTCAAACGGACAAGCGGATTTAAAGATACGAAAGTTTTCGTGTCAAAAACGGCAAAATGGAAGAATCTGATACAGGGGCCACCGTAACTTACGGTGGGCACCGTAAGTTACGGTTGGGACTGAAAACGCTACGGCAGTTATCTCCTGCCTTACGGTGGAGTATTTTAAAAAAGGGGTTACCGTAAATTACGGTATCCACCGTAAACCGTAAATTACGGTATCCACCGTAATTTACGGTGGACCATGTACAAAAATGTATTTTAACCAGTTTTGTTTCTCGGACTCGTTTAGATTCGTTTAAACCCCGTATGACTAAAGCATTTCATGTTTATGAAATTTAGGTACTTTTTCGATGACGGAAGACGATCAAGCTCAACGAAGAACCGAACACGATAAAGATACATGCTTCCGCACATTGCATCGTCATAAAAATTTAAACGACGAATTTGATCACGTTATGTCAAATAACTTATGATTTGCAAAAAGTTTTAATAAATCCATATTTTTATAGTATGTGTAGTCTTAACTACAC
Source organism: Helianthus tuberosus (assembly GCA_030545235.1). Taxonomy (NCBI): domain Eukaryota; kingdom Viridiplantae; phylum Streptophyta; class Magnoliopsida; order Asterales; family Asteraceae; genus Helianthus; species Helianthus tuberosus. Next base: position 113,215,858 of record CM060378.1, read on the forward strand.
ATCTAATTGTTGGTATTTACATGTAAAACCGTTAAATAGCAACTAGGGTGTTACATTGAGAGAAGAACTAGAGAGAGAAGGTGATTCAAGGTTTTGGATATTATCATATTATCAATCGAATCATCGGTTTATTACATTCTTGTATTCGGTCCATACACGTGCATGGATTCTGCACGTCGTACGTGTCTTTCGCAATCATTCTGGTGTCAATCCAATCCTACAACAAAGAGTAACATCGATGTTACTCAACTTGCACCAACAACATATGTCAGTGGTAAAATCAAGATAAAACGACCTTCTTGGAAGAAAAAGGGTTCCGATGAAGAAGATGAGTCCTATATGCCGACACCTGCTGAAGCTGAAAAGTTAAAGAAAGGTAGAGGTATGAAAAGAAGTGCTAAACCAACAGGTGCAACTCCATGAAAGAGAAAGATTCGAAAGACTACAACGAAAGCTGTTAAAGACAAATCTGGTGAATCTGTGAAAGTTCCAGAAAATGTGACAAAGGAGGTACTGATAGTTGAAGCAGAAGTTCATGTACCTACACCTCCAGTATCACCTATACAGGAATCAATTCCTGTTCAAGTTGAAGTTCATTCAACTCCTCCACAACAAATGAAGAATGTTGAAGAGCCTGATTCGACATCAAAGAAAACTACAACTCTGATTCCACAAAGTTCGAGCCAAAGTTTTCCTAAGATGCCTAGTAACCTTGGTCTATGTCCAACAAGTTTGGAAGATGTTGGTGATATTGCATTCTTTAACGATGAAAGGGTTGATGCTGTGATCAAAAGAGTTGTTCTAGAAAAGGCCAAAGTAGAGACAGAAGAAAAGCTTAAAGCGTTTGAAGCTGAACTTGAAGAAGCCAAAGAGAAGCGAAAAAGTGTTGAGGCCGAGAACATGGTTTTGAAGAATGAACTCACAGTAATGAATGAGAAGGTATTGGATGTTGAGGCTAGCAATAGTGTGTTGAATGATATGTTTGATCAGATTCTATCTACAAATTGTGATTTGAATGATGCTAACACAATGATGAGTCATGCGAATGAGATCTTGCAAAGGGAGATAGAAGATTTGAAAGTCAAAGATGAGAACAAGTCTAAGCAGATAGAGAGGTTATGTGATGTCATCGAAGATATCCTTGGTATCAATGTGCACGCAACTTATGATGAAATAGGAGTCTGAAGAGCTGAGGCTCGGAGGATGGAATGTCAAAGGCATGAAGAACAAGAAGCTACAAGAGCTACACAGGATAAAGGGAAGAACATAGCTGAAGAAGAGATTCTGGAATCGTCAAGTCAACAGTAACAACAAGCAAGCAATGTTGAGGTTAACACCCAAACAGCTACTGTTCTTGCTCAGTAATTTGTAATTGTAAGTGAGGCTGTGGATGTTCCGTTTAGTCAAGCTGAAACAAGAAGACTGAATGAGGTAAAGCGTCGCAGAGCAAAGAAAAATGATATGAAAGTCGATGAAGAGGTTGAAGAACATGATGAAGAACAGAATACAGACGATCTATTCAGAGATATAGACGACTACAAAGGAAGTGGTGATAATGGTGATAACGATAATGATGATGATGATGATGATGATGATGATGATGGTAACAGTGGTGCTATTGTTGTAAGCCGAACAAGCAATCAACAAGACCTTGATTTCCTGAATGACACGCAGAATGAAGAAGTTGAGGATGTTCATCCTTAGGGGGAGTCATCGTCAGGTACTTAACTCGCATCTACTTCTAAAGTTATATACTTACAACATGATGTTGATGAATGTGAATTAGTCGAGAACTTGACGAGGGAATCAATGAAAAAATCTCTAGGTCTAAATGTTGAAGATAAGTTCATATTTAACTTCGAGAAAGACATAGAGAATAATGGTCCAGATGATGAGTATCTATTCAAGTTCGTTGATGAAGCTGACAACTTTAATGATGTGGTGATCAAAGATGATTCTGACTCAGACCGTGAAGAACAGATGCACTATTCAAGTCGAGACTCTGATTTTCCCACATTCACAGAGTTGTTTAAAACTCATAATGAAGATGATTTGAAGAAAAAGATCGTTGAAAAGCTCGGTGAATAAGGTATTCCTAGGAAGCTGACTAAAGAAGAACTCTGGGAGGAACGTAAGAAATGGTTCAGACCGATGCCAGAGGAGCGTAAGTTTAAGAGGCCATTGAAGTTCTTTAAGAGTTATCCAGACGAATCTCTCGAAGATAACCTATCCTGGGGGTATCTAGATGATCTGAAAGTTTATGCCATAAAACGTGAATTCGGAGTTCAATACTTCAAATATATCAAAGATTTGAAGACGTTGCCATGGTGGGACGTTGAAGAGTTAGTCAAAACGAAGAATATCCAACAACTCGAGTGGGGTCCTGAAGTACGATACTATGAATGAAGACTATGGTATTACATTCGTTGGCAAGCACGTGAAAACTTCCCAGAATGGAAACCACGGTACCCAAAGCGTACAGTTGTTGTAGATCCAGTGACAGAGGAGAAAGACATCGCTCTACATGTCAAGCGACCACGATGTATGAAAAATATGCCACTAAAGGAAATAGAGCAAGATTTCTACAAAGACTTCAGGGGTTGGGCATATGATCCTAAAACGCATCAAGCAGTGATTGGTCTACATGATGAGAAGATGGTTTATAGGCGAATCTTTCTGATAGATCCGATATGGTTGCTGAACTGTTCCAAGAAGGATACTGACTGTTTATTCTTCAACAAGATTATGTTCTATAAAGCTGATAAAGAACAGGCTATGCAGTATCCAACGGTAGTAAATGTTTGTTTTGAAAAAGATATACATTCAGGCCGCTACTGGGAGTTAAAGTGGAGAGATCTTGAACATGAAGAATTTATGAATGAACAGTGCACAATGAAAGAATGGATAGAAAGATGGTTGAAGCAGCAAAGAGAGCGAAGTGGAGATTGGAATGGGGCAGTTTGACACTGATCAAACTCCGATTGAATCTGAAGAACGCAAGATTCCCATGTGGTCCAAAACAATGGATGGTATCAAGGAATGGCGTGAATGGTGTATTAATGAAGGAAGGCATAAAATAAAGCAGATGTTAGCTGAACGAGCTGAAGAAAGGAAGAGAAAGTATAGAGAGAGGAGAAACAACAAGAAGAGCTAATTGAAGACTATACAAGACGACTACAGCTACATCCAAGGGGGAGTCTGTGAATGCAATATGTTTGTAGCTTACGTCTAGTATCGAGTCTATGTAATTGTATGTGTTAGTATGAACTTGACTTGGTTTTGTATTGTATATGTGCCTTTGTACAAAGGGACATAATAGGTCAAGATAGGTTGTATTGGTTTAACACCCTAGTTCGTACGAAGCCAAATTGTCTATAAATAGGGGTGTTGGGTTCATTTGTGATGTAAGTTTTTGGTGAGACATAGCGAAGCTCTGCCAAAATTCTCTTAGGATCTGTAATTCTTCAATCATTAATGAGAAGTGATCTTAACGGTATCTGTATGGTCTTTATGTCGATCTCTTGCATAGATTCCGCACATTGCACGTAGATAATCGATCTGGTCGAAGCGTTAATTGAAGGCGATCACGGTCCTCACATATTGGTTGGGAGTTGTGTTGTATTCATCATGGAGGGAAAACCCTAAGCTAGGGTTTGTGGTAATTGAAGGATTATTCTTAAATCAGATATGTGTTGGTCTCTCTATCTCTGGATGGACACAGGGCAAACTGACCAGACTGATTAGCTTGGAGTTAAACGCTCTTATTGGATTGTTTTTATCCATCACTTTATTTTGTTACAGTAGTTTGTGTATAGGTCTTCTGTTGTTGGGCCAGTCGGACCGGTCTTGATCGAGTCTATGTGTTAATTGTTGTGTTATGCATTGTCTTGTTGTTGTTTAGTGTTAATAAGGTTTTCTTGTAGTTCGAGCATCTGTGTTAAGACTTATCCAGGCACTTACAAAGTGATGAAATTGGAATCTGGCCCCTGACACAGTTTTTCTTCTCTTACGGTTCTTGTACTTATTGTGGTTGATTAGTGTTTGGTTTGTTCTGTGTTGTTGATTGTGTGCCTCTTGCTTGTTTTTTTTGTCAAGATGGGTGATGGTGGAGGTAGTACTTCATAAACTCATATAGTAAACCTGATATTGGTGATCCCTTGTATTTACATCCTAGTGACTCAAGTGCATTAACTATTGTTAGTATTAATTGAAAGGTACTGAGAATTGTAAAGTTTGGGCTAGTGTTATGAAGTTGGCTTAGGAAGCAAAAAATAAATTGGTTTCATTAATGGAAAATGTGAAAAATCTTTAGATGATGATGTGTTTGGAAACCAATGGGATAGATATAACTATGTTGTCTTAACTTGGTTATTGAACTCTGTTTCTAAAGAGATATATCTTGGTCAGGTTTTTTTCTAAATTAGCTTCTGAAGTTTGGACTGATTTGAAAGAAACTTACGACAAAGTGTGTAAGTCCAGAGAATAGGGATCAAACAATGATATCAAACAATCAACAAGGATGGGCAGAATCCAAACTTGATGATCTTCAAGAAATAATCAAGAACAAGATGAAGATTTGAAGATTTGTTGATTCAAATGCTTAAACTTGCATACAAGGAGCTTGTCTAATACAAGTTTCTAAAACAAGGAACCAACCCATGCTCCTCATTTCTATTTCCTATTTATAAGGAGGGTTTCCCCCAAAACCCTAGGCCCATTTCCCTAAAGCCCACTCTAATACCCACCATTCTAGAAGCCTTGGTCAATTAGCAACAATCCTACTAATCCATAAACCTATAGGGCCTAACAATCTCCCCCTAGGTTTACTGGATTTGTTGTTGAATCAATTTGGAGGTCCACCTTGCAACGGAGTTGGATCATCAAACAAACGATTCTTGATTACGATCTTGAACTTCTTTTCCAGCTTAACTTTCAACAGACATCAGCATACCCGTATCGCTTTGTAGTTGCTCGATCGTCTTATCTTTGCTTGATTTTTGAGCTTGCAAAGATGAGATCTGAGCCTCTTTCAGGGCAACATCTTATTCTAACACAATCACTCTTCACTGCAACTTCGCTACATCAATAGTTGTATCATCATCACTATCTATTTCTTTAATAAATTTCATTTTGTTGGCTGCAAAGCGCATGGCTGCTTCATCATGCTCAGAGAAATCGGCACCACTGGAACTTCCTACATTGAACCTGATGCCGCTTGAGCTTTCTGGTTGCAAAATGAGTTGTTTCAGGCATATTGAGATCGAAATGAATTTTAAATCAAAATCGAGATCTTGCGTGCTTGTTTCTTGAGTGGCAGCGGTGACTTGTGGATTGGTGGGCATAGTAGGCTATGGTTCTGAGCTTGGGCCAGAGAATGAATATAGGAGTTGTTTCGGTTCTTCGTTTCTTGTTGGATGCTTGTTCAGCATCATTTGTCGAATCATATTCAATCTTAGGAATAGATATGGAAGGAGGGTTTCCACACCATCCTTCAAGGACTCAATCAGGGCTTGTAGATTTTCAGCATTCATAAAGATTGATTCTTGAACGGGTTCCTCATCTTTTTCAGACACAATCACTTCCACATCACTGTCGTCGTCAGATTCGTCTTTGCCTGAATCTAGAATTTATGTTTCTATCTCTGCTTTCTCATCAGCAAGTGTCTGTTGCACGTCATGTTCTTCGGCAACTGTGGCATTCAAAGGCTTTGGTTTGACAAGTATGAGAACCTGAAAAACCTCGTAATTTGAATAAGTGGTCTGGAAATACAATGAGAGGATCCGAAATGCTTAGGAAAAGATATTAATCCGAATATGCGACTCGAATGGGAAATGTTGACAATTTATAGTGTTTCGGATTAGGCCTGAGATTAAATAGCCATGCCCCAACTCGGAACAATGGTCCGAATTACATTAGAGAGCAATGGGTCGGATCTGATTCGTTTTATCCTAAATAGTGGGCCCCAATCCGAAACAGTGGGCCAGATTATTACTTTCATGTTTTGCATTTTCAGGACAGAAAACATGTTTCTCAAAATCAACGATCCAACCAACCGAGCAACCCTTTTTGAACATAGAAACAAGAAAGATAATAATAACACAGTAAAATAATAATAGAATAATCATAGAGGGGTAATATAGGGAGAAGCTGCCATGGGATCAAATCGTTTTCGAACTGATTAAGGAACACTTTTCAGCACATGCTTACTTAGACTGGTCCACGCGTTTGTTAATATACTTGTCCTCTTAAATCCAATGCTCAACCTTCAACTTTCAACCTTGTGATACGCTTAGGGTAGAATTATAATGTGACATCCGTGTGTCCCATTCCAAGGCATACCCCCGAGATCAAGGTAAGCACAACGGTTCATCGTAGCAGGTGAGCATACTGAGTCCATCATTTGCTTTTACAACGCCAGACTTTCTGGTGAACAGGTCAGTACTTCCGTACAGCAGAGTGACCAGAGAAGTCTGATGAGGGCTAGGTTGATACCTTTAACGGTACGAATTTGGCTTTTATAAGCGCACATAATTCTCTTTATGAGATTTTCTTCCGTTTAAGGTTTTGGCCTTCGTTGCAGCTCTTTTTAAGGATATCCTGGTTGTGCCTAGGTCTGCATATAATCTGGATACAACAGAAGGGCAGTCCTGATATCCCGAATGACTCATCAGTATAAAGACCCGAAACTTCAGATGTTGGCTATCTATCAACGCAGGATTTAAGACCATGAAATCATACGCCTTTGGTCTGTTACCCACGAGATGTCCAGTCCATTAGGTTTATATCACTTGGTATCTCTTTTCTTTTTGAGTGTTAGACCTATCAACACATCACAGTAGATCCGAGCATGTTCAGCTTCGAAACCTTACATGTGTTAATTAAGTTCTTTAGCATGAAAATTCATTTCACTTCCCAAGCAACTATCCCCCCCCCCAAACAAAGCGTATGTACGTATATGTTTATTTTTTTTCTTTTCTCCCCCTCAAACTCTGCATATGTATATATATGTCCCCTCCCCCGTAAATTTTTGTATCACTTTATGCGTAAATTTACTTATTTATATACATAAGTATAGAAACGTTTTTTTTATTTGCTCAGTCGGTGAAAACGCATCATTTTCAAAAGATCCACAAGCACATTGAATCTCGAGATGCTTACAGGTTTTGTAAAAAGATCTGCTGAATTAGCATCAGTGTGGATCTGTTTAAGTTTAAACAATCCTCTGGCATAGCAATCTCGAATAAAGTGCACCTTGATATCAATGTGCTTGGTTTTAGAGTAAAAGAAAGGGTTTTTGATAATCTAGATAACGGCATCATTATCAAAATAAGTAGTAGAGTTTAGATAAATCAAACCGTAATCCGTGAGCTGGTGTTGTATCCAAAGAACTTGAGAGCAGTAGGCAGCAAATGCTGTAACACACTTTACTTCCACTGCAAAAGTGAGATGTTGCTTATTGCACTGCCATGAGATGAGACTGTCCCCCCAGAATTGGCATCCAACTTATGCACACTTCATATCCCTGTTTTGATGAACTTGCAAGCCCATAAACATTTTCACTTCTCCCAACGAGCACATTTCGAACTTCTTTCTCATCATGCGAAAATATGAATGGCCTCCAGACGTGCCATTGGTGCGTGTACCTCATCATAATCCAGACCTTCAACTTTTTCAAAACCTTGAACTGCCAATCATGCCTTGTTCCTCACGATCATGCCGGGGCAATCTTGTTTGTTTCTGAATACCCAGCGCATTCCAACAACACATTTTCTTTTGGTGAAGAGAACCTCCACCCCTTTGTCGCACATCAGAGATACACTCAAAAGGTTGTGCTTCAGTTCAGGGACATAATTGACATCTGAGAAGATGAGAACTCCGTTTTTGACATTGCCCTTCATGGTAATTCTTCAAGTTTCCCTTTCCCGCAAAGTTGACAAATCCACCGTCGAATAATTTTTTTTGTTATTCAACTTGGATAAGTCTTCTGTCATGTGTCTGGACCAACTACTATCGATAAACCAAGGTCTAACGATCTCCCTCCATAGCCGTTCATGCACACTTAGCGGGATTAATTAGAAACTGGAACCCAGGCCATTGTTGACCTGAGTTGACCATCGATATTTGTGTATGAAACCTCACGAAAGATCATATAACTTTTAGTAGAATTTGAGGTTTGAGGTGAAGATGTGGTTGTTGATGGTTGTGAACAGTGAGACTGGGATCCAACAAGAACCGTGGGCTTCCAAATCTTAGAGTTAGCGTTGTTGTATGAAATATTTTTCTTTACAAAAGTGACTTTTGATTCCATTTGTTGTCTTTGGAACCCATTCTTGTTAGATAACCTTTGATAGTTCCTTTTTGCTAGATTCCAGTCTCCATCAGAAGGCTTGGCTTGAGAAAATCGATTTCCGTTTGATCGATAATGCATAGCCTTCTGATGATGTGTGTTACCGGAGTAGTAGGGAGAATTGACACAGTTTCTAGCTATGTGCCCCGGAATTCCACAATTAAAACAGGTTTGTCTTTTTGAGAAAAAGACATTCAGTTATGCTTGTGTTATTCTAGGGAATTGATCAAGTCCTTTCTTTTCCTTTGATGTTGATTGCTTATGTGTATGTTTGGTCTTGGAAGAACCTTGCTTATAGTTATTAGCACAAGAGCAAGTATCGATAGCTTTACCCTTCAGCTCAGGTTCAGTTTGCTTGAGAGACGGGGTTTCCTTTTGGGTTTTCGTTTTGCTTGGTTTTCTGTTTTTACGTGACCGTCTTTTCTTTAAAGGAGCAGATCCAATAGCCTTTGCTTCATTTGAAACACTTTCTTCAGGATCTGATCCTTTGGGATCGAGAATTGAATCATCTGTTGAATTGACTTTCACAGATTCCTTTTCCTCAGAAACTAAGTTTTATGGTGTTTCGGTAGAGAATGCTTCCAAAAAAATTTCCTTTTCAGTTTCATCAGATGATTTAACTGTTGAATTGATTTCCATGGATTCCTTTTCTTCAGGCTTCGAGATCTCATGAGTTTCTTCAGAATTGGATTCTACAAATATCTCTTCTTTAGATTCATCAACCTCTGAGTCCTTGACATCAGCTAATTCTGGTTTCTCACACGAAGAGCAGTCTATGTTTGAAACTGTTTGTCTCTCTTCGGGCGTTGCACTACTTGAATCTGAGTGTTTGTCACATTCAGAATTCTCAGAAGAGTTACGCTCATTATCTGATGTACCAGAATATGCAACTTGAATGTCAGGTTCATCAGATGTTCCCTGTTCATCAACTTCTTTACTAACACAATCAAAAATATCAATTTTTCCATCTTTATCATGAGTTTCTAAAGTATCAGTTGGTGTTTCAGGCACACTAGAACAGTTGCCCGAATCACCAAAACTTGTTTCTGAGTCACTTGAAACAGGTGTTTCAAGTTTATCGGTCAATACATCAGATTTCCCTGTTAAAACATTATCACCACCGTCATAATCTAAAACCACAACACTTGAATCATCATTTTTAATAGGAATACCCCAACTCTCAGCATACCAAGACATAACATAGTTCCAAGCGTAATGATTGCGTTTAGCAGCATCCGAATTATCAACACCATCAGCAACACCAGTAACATTTGGATGTGATTTATCATCCACTGCATACTGCTCTTCAACTGTCACTAATTCTGCACATGAACTAGAACAGTTAGCATTTTCTACAAAATCAAAATTTGTTAAATTTTCTGTGGGCTCATTTGCGGATGTTTTCACTGGTTCTGATTCATTTTCTTTCAATAGCCAAGCCCCAACTCGGTACAATGGTCCGAATTACATTAGAGAGTAATTGGTCGGATCTGATTCGTTTTATCTACAAATGAGGGACATATATGTACATATATGTCCCAAAATTCTGAATTTCTTGAAAGTTTAATATCAAAATGGCTCTGATACCAATTGTAAGTCCCGGAAATATCGATCAAACAACGATATCAAACGATCAACAAGGATGGGCGGAATCCAAACTTGATGATCTTCAAGAAATAATCAAGAACAAAATGAAGATCTGAAGATTTGTTGATTCAAATGCTTAAACTTGCATACAAGGAGCTTGTCTAATACAAGTTTCTAAAACAAGGAACCAACCCATGCTCCTCATTTCTATTTCCTATTTATAAGGAGAGTTTCCCCCAAAATCCTAGGCCCATTTCCCTAAAGCCCACTCTAATACCCACCATTCTAGAAGCCTTGGTCCATTAGCAACAATCCTACTATTCCATAAACCTATAGGGCCTAACAAAGTGGATGGTTCTGTTGTGTACGATCTTTATAAAAAATTACTTGTATTTCTCAAAATGGTAGCTCAGTTTCAGAATATTATCATAGGTTAAATACCAAGTGGAAGCAATTCGGTCCAATGCTTCAGCTTCCCACATGTTCTTGTCAAGCTGCAAAAGATTATAATGATTTTAATACACTTATAAAATTAATGCAGTTCCTCATGGGGATTGATGATGTGTGTCAACCTGTGAGGACACACTTGTTAACAAGAGAACCATTTACCTCTATCAAGGTTGTTTTCTCTATTATTTATAGGAAGGAGTCACACAAAAATACTAGTAATGTGTCAAAAGGTCAGAATGTTGCTTTTGTTTCTAAAATAAATCAATTTGTTGATCAAATGAAAAGGGTTTTAGAGGTCCTGATCCTAATCTTAAATGTACACATTGTAATATGATAGGATATACTGTTGATAGGTGTTTTTAAATAATTGGTTGTTCACCTGGTTTTAAAAAACGTGATAGTAATCAAATGTCAAGAAATAATTCTGGTTTAAATAAAACAAATGTGTCTTCTGGGTCTGTTGTGTCTCCTTTCACTTCTTAGCAGATCTCTAAGTTGTTGAGTTTGGTTGATGATAAGTATGTAACTGAGAAGGTGAATGCTAATATGGGAGATGAGTCCTCAGTTAAGTTATGTCTGATTTTGTTAGTCCTTCTAGTTTTGTGAGCTTTGGTGTTTGACAGTTGGACCGTAAGTGGGTTATTAAAATTATATATTGTAGTGGGTTATTGTCTCGAATTAGATAACTACGGTTTACTTGTCATTTCAAGTGCAAAAGGCTTAATAGGAAGCGTAAAGAAAGTGTTAGAAGAAGCATGAAACAAACAGGAGCTTAAAATGGAAGGAATACGAAGAATAAATAAAAACTCAATTATTGGAATTGAAGAATTAAGAAGATAACATGATAGAGGATGAAATGACGAGAACGTGGGCGAAAACGGAGTTGAAACGAGAAAGTTATGAAGAAAACAAAGTTGCCTAGCTGCAGCCTACCGCAACTTACGGTGGCTACCGTAAGCTACTGTAGACCCTGACCAAAAATGTGTTGTAAGACAGATTTAAACTAACGTAGGCCACTTTAAAGCCACCGTAGCTTACGGTGGAGCCTGACGGGAAAAGTGGAACTCCTCTTTTATGGTTGGTGGGTGTGACTTTTGAACTATCCAATCATTGTTCTTCAGTTTTGGAGCAGTCCTAGGGCGATTTTGGCACTTGTTCTTGGTTTCTTAACATTTCTAAACATTTCGGTTTGTGTTTTGATTCATATGAACATTAAACTTCATGTGATTATGATGCACCAAGCTAGGAGAGGCTAAACTTGTTGGTGATCATCCTAGGTTGAAGGTTTGTTTGAGACACTTGTGTGTTTATCCTAATTTCTAGAATAATAAACTTGCAATGTTTGTTTGTTTGTTATGGTGTGTTGATGCTTGTTTGTAATTTGTTAATTTATATTTTGATCATAGTCTAAACCATACGTTCTTGGTGTCGTTGGTCATCGAGATATCATGGGAGAGATTAGGGTTGGATATTGATTAATTAGTCATTGGGTAACAACCTCGCATTCTAGTAATCCTAGTACTTAGTCCCTTTTATCACAAACAAGTAACTACACATGAGTCATGTCTATGTGGTTCTTTCTAGTTGGATATAAACACTAGTGTCAATTGAAACCGGAAACCTAGGTTGGTCGCTCTCTTTTAATCTGTTTACAAAACCAACATTTGATTTGCAATTTAGTTAGTTTAATTTAGCTACTTAAAACCAATCAACCAAATCTCTGAATTTACTTTTGCAATTTAGTTTTAATCTAGTTAATTAGCAAGCCATTTAGATAACGCATATCCCACAAACTCCCTGTGTTCGATACCCACTTATCGCTAGCTATCTAGTAGTATTTGGATTAAATTTGAGTGAGACTTCGACCTCACGCTAGTCTTGAATGTAGTTGGATTACAAATTCTAGGGCAAACCAGCATATGGTTAAAAATGATAAATATATGGTCAATTGTGTTGATGTTTCATAGTTTGATTTAAAAGTTAGTCTTCCTAATGGAACTGTGGTTAAAGTTTTGAAAATAGGGGATGTAAAACTTATTAGTAGTGTTGTCTTAAAAGATGTTTTTTATGTTCCTAATTACAGTGTTTACTTGTTGTCTGTTAACAAATTTGCTAGAGACAATAAGATTTCTATTGTGTTTAATGAGAATAGTTGTGTGTTACAGGATTTGAATTCAAAGAAAGTATTGGTGACTGGTAAACAAGATAATGCGCATTATTTTGTTGAAAAGGATGGTAATAATGTTAATATGTGTTTTAATAGTGTAGTCAACTCTAATATGTGTCATAGTAGGCTGGGTCACCCTTCTAATCAAGTCTCCGCCATTGTAAATGATGATTTAGAGTTCAAATTTGCTGAACATCAACCTTGTGGGGTGTGTAATAGGGCTAAACATGTTAGAGTTCCTTTTCCTATGAGTGAACATAAAACTAAAGCTGTAGGAGAAATAGTTCATCTAGATCTGTGAGGTCCATATAAATTGGCAAGTAGAGAAGGTTTTAAATGTTTTTAACCGTGGTTGATGATTTTTCTAGAACTTTCTGGTGTTATTTCTTAAACAATAAAGCAGAAGTGTTTGAAAACTTAACTAGTTTTGTTGAACTTCTTGGTACTCGGTTCAAAAGAAAAGTAAAAGTGTTTAGGAGTGATAATGGAACTGAGTTTGTTAATAATAAGGTGAGTCTGTTTTGCAAAATTAAAGGCATACTTCACCAGACAACTTGTGCTTACACTCCACAACAAAATGGAGTTGTGGAGAGAAAACACAGGCATCTTTTAAACATGGCTAGGGCTTTGATGTTTTAGGGTGGTTTGCCTTTGAGGTTCTAATCTGATTGTGTATTGACTGTTATTTATTTAATTAACAAGTTTCCATCTTCTGTGTTGTTAGCGAAGAGTCTATATGAGTTATTTTGTTTGGTTTTAAACCCTCTTTATATCACTTGAGGAATTTTGGGTGTTTGTGTTACAGTACAGTCTTGAATGAACCCAATAAGTTTGCTTTTCATGCTGAAAAATGTGTTCTTATAGGATATTCTAATGTTAAAAAAGTTATAAATTGTGGAGTTTAGATAATAAAAAGGAGTTTTATTTAAGAGATGTAAAATTTTAAGAAAATTATTACCCTTTTAAATCTAAACAATGGAGTGATTATGAAGTTGTAATTCAATCCTTAAATCATGTGAAATGTTTTTACTGTTATGAAATACCTTTACCCAATGTTTCTGAACTTCCTGATGATGATAAGGGGATGATGGTTCTCATGAAATTCCTAGTGATGATCACCAACCAGATCATCCCTCTACATCCGCCACTACTAGTCAGGCTGATCAGGGTCAGCTGTTAGAATCTAAGTCAGAGAGTAGTAGTAGAAAGGATACTGGTAGGGTTGAGGACACATGAATTTCAAATGCTGAATCCATCTGAGGGAAAACTTAATTTAAGGTCTACAAGAAATGTGTCTGTTCCAAAAAGATTATATTATATTGTTTGGATGGGAAAGTTAAGTATGGTATAGATAGAGTTGTAAATTACTCAAGTCTGTCTTTTGATAATATGTGTTTTGTGAGTTCTATTAACCAAATTCTTTTAATGAGGTTATTAAAGATGATAAATGGGTTGAAGCGATGAATAAGGAAATGGATGACTTGTTTAGGAACAATACATGGGAATTAACTGATTAGGTAGAAGACATATAGGTTGTAAATGGGTCTATAAGGTTAAATATAAGTCCAATGGTGAGGTACAACGGTATAAGGCTAGATTGGTTGCAAAAGGTTTTAACCAAGGGGAGGGTATTGACTTTGGTAAAACTCCTTCACCAGTGGTGAAAATGGTTACTGTTCGATGTGTTGTGAGTATGACTGTTAAGAAAAATTGGCCATTATATCAATTGGATATAAACAATCATTTTTATATTGTTCTATCTATGAAGACGTATATATGTCATTACCTCCTGGGTATTACTCTCCAAATGAAAGTAAAGTGTGTAAGTTAGTTAAATCCCTGTATGGTCTGAAACAGCCCCTAGGAAATGGAATGAAAAGTTAACTGAAGTCCTTGTTAAAATTAGATTTAAACAAAGTGTGTGTGATCACTCATTACTTGTGTTGTCTAGTCAGATTGTGTTTATTATACTTTTGGTATATGTTGATGATATCGTTGTTATTGGAAATAATGCAGATGAAATCAATAGGATTAAAAAGGTGTTAACTGACAATTTTTTCAGATAAAAGATTTAGGAATTTTGAAATACTTTCTGGGAATTGAAGTATTGTATGATAAAGGGAATGTATCTTTGAACTAAAGAAAATATTGTCATGAACTTTTGAGTGAGTTTGGTTATATAGGTTGTAAACCGGTTAGTACACCAATAGAGCAAAACTATATAGTGTTGTCTAAAATTGATAAACATCAAGAGATGTTAAAAGATATCACTGGTTTTCAAAAGTTGATTGGTAAACTTATTTACTTGTCTTTGACTAGACCTGATATATCTTATTTAGTTCAGTTTTTGAGTCTGTTTATGCACAGTCCAACTTAGTCCCACTTACAGATTGCACTTAGGTTGCTTCGTTACTTAAATTCATGTCATGGTAAAGGGTTATTATTTAAAGGGAATGTACTTTTTAACTGGTTGTGTATGCAGATTCTGATTGGGCAAAATGCTTAGTCACAAGGAAATCTGTTACTAGTTTCTATGTCTCCCTAGGATCTTCTTTAATATCCTAGAAGAGTAAGAAGCAGAGTGTTGCGTCAAGATCCACAGGTGAAGCAGAATATAGAGCTATGTGCTTTGTAACCTATGAACTAATGTGGATCGTGAATTTGTTAACGAAACTTAGTATAAAAGTGAATTTACCAGCTAGATTATTGTGTGATAGTGAATCAGCAATTTCAATAGCTGCTAATCCTGTATTTCATGATAGGATGAAACATTTTGAAATTTATTTACACTTTTTAAGAGAAAACGTGTCAGCTGGTATTATAAGTCCTAAAAAGGTGTTGTTTGAGATACAAATAGCTGACATTTTTACTAAGGGTCTTTTTGTGTCTCAACATGAGACAATTTGTGAAAAACTGGGTTTGGTTAACATGTTCAAACATATAAACGAATGGGGAGTGTTGAAATAATATAAGTCATTTTATGTTTGTTATGTAACTTGTTAGCGTGTGATATTTATGAAGTCTGAAGGTTCTATTGTTGAGGGACTGTTGGTGTAACTTTAGTAGGGCCGCAATTAAAAGCGGTCAAGATTGAAGCGGTTATGTGAAACTTAATTAAGATCAGATATAAAACCATGCTCTTTAGAGTTTCTGGATCATTCTCTTAACTCTCAGTCTGTTACACGTTCTCTCTAGTTTGTTAGGGTTTGATCGAGAAGATTGTATCGTTGTTGATCTCACACAAGTGTTGTTGTGAGAGTGTTTGTATTCATATAGTGATCATCAGATTGTGTGTATCAGATTGATCACAGAACTCTGTATTGTTTGAGTTCTTACATTTTGTAAGATCTAGGGTTTCTTGGGGGGAATTGTTTTTTGTTTGGGTAAGTAAGATTTTGACACCGTTTTGTCGCTATTTCTGTTGTTGATGATACATTCATAAATATCTGTAGTATGCTTTTGACTTGTGAGAGTATACTTTCCTTGCTTTGAGTTGAAGTGAATAGACGTTTTAGAGCTAACCAAACCATAATAGTTTGTTTATTATCAAAGCAAGCATCAAACGTCTCTCTTTTTTGTGAACTTTTAAATGTTTTTCATCTTTGACTCTGTTTGAGCTAACCAAACATGCTCTTTTCTCCTTATTTAACATCTTTAGTCCATGGTTTGATCGTACATCTATCGTTATCTTTTTGTTCACTATTTCTCCTTTTTCTTTCAATGGTTGAACTTTCGAACATTTATTGTTGATGCTTTAGAATGTAGGATACGGACATAAAAGTATTTATATTTATTATTGGTATCACATGTATATATTTTTATTAGAGATGTATATATGAGATTTGTATTGTGTGTATTAGTTTTGATGAGTTGTGTTAGTTAGGTTGGTTAGGTCGGTTACCTCTATATATAGAGAGTTTGTTGTAAACATAACTAACCTTTCATTTTCTGTTAGGATATGAGCCTGAGCCATTTCTTCAAGGTATCAGAGCTTTAGTTTCCAGATCCTTCCATTCTCTCCATTTCCGGTCAAATTCCGATCATTTCTCCGGCCATTCTTCTTTCTCTTTCTTTTCCGATTTCTCTGTTTTCTTCTCCAATCTTTCTGTTCTTCAATCCTTTGATGTGTAATTCACTATGTCAGTTTCTCAATCTCAAACTTCAACAATTACTACATCAAATTCGAATCCATTTCAGAATGTTATGAATCTAATGTCGATCAAACTTGATGAAACAAATTACCTGAACTGGAAGCATCAAATAACTCTGATTTTGAAGACATTAGGTCTTCTTCAACACCTTAATATCAATTGTGATCCACTGGAATCTGAGGAAGCTAGAACTGCTTGGGACAAATCAGATGCATATGTATCAGCTTTCATCTCTGCAAACTTGTCTTCATCGCTGGTTCATTTGGCTCGGGATTCTTCTAGATCTGCAGAGTTATGGCAAAAACTTGAAGAGTTGTTTACACAGCAGGTATTCGCTAATTAAAATTACATTCGAAGTCAGTTTCATTGTTTAAAACAAGGAGATAAATCAGTGATTCATTTTTGCGATGAGGCAAAAAGTTTATTTGATCAGTTGATTGCTCTAGGTGATCCAATCACAGAGCAAAGTTTGATATTACAAATCCTAAATGGTTTACACTCAGATTTTCGAATGTTTGTCACAAATATTGAAAATTCAGATTCAAAACCAACATTCTCTCAACTCAGAGCAAAATTGCTGACATTTGAATCTCGTCTAAAACAAAGTCAAGTCTCACACTCTGTTCCAATAGCTGCCATGGCAGCCATGACTGTACAACAACCTCCACCACACACTGATTCCTCTTCTCAAATGACTGTTGTATGTCAAATTTGTGACAAACCTGTACACTGTGCTAGTAATTGTTATCACCGGTTCAATTCTGGTGGACGTGTTGGACGTTGGAGGCCACATGGTGGTCGTAGTGGTGGTAGATACGGAAATCAACGAGGAGGCTTTAATCAATCATCAAATCGGTGGTCTACTGATGGAATTAGAGGTTATAGCGCACATGTCGCAGATTGTTATGGATCGAATTTTGGAGTTAGGGTTCCTTATTTTAGGGGAAGTATACCAGGTCAAGTTGAGGGAAGACCTGATTCACGATTACTTGGAGACACTGGTTCTAATGTTTCTGGGCTTTCACCGAGTTATAATATCCCTAATGGTTTACCGGGTGTTCTTGGGCCTGTCCCTACTGTTACTGATGTACATGGCCCAATAATAATAATAGAGGTATTGGATCAGCTTTTGGCCCAAATCACTTTGCGAACTGGGCTCAGTCTGTTACTGGATCAGTTAGTGGGCCTTCTGGTGTTTCGAGTTCTGGCCCAGTGAATTATGGTGCTACTGGTCAGTTTGGGTTTGTAGCCGACTTGTCGTCCGCATGCGATTTGGTTGACTCGTGGATTCCAGATTCAGGAGCTTCAGCACATATGACTGGTGAGCTATCACTTGTTTTTTATTCGGTTCCTTATACCGGTACTGAGCGGGTTATTATTGGTGATGGTACATCTCTTGCTATATCTCATATTGGTTTTGCTCATTTGTGCTTATCTAGTAGTACCATCACACTTAGACATGTCTTAGTAGTTCCTGGCCTAGCCAAGAACTTACTATCTATTACTCAGCTTGTGATTGATCATCCACTTACTATTACTTTTTCTCATGTTGGTTTGATTATTCAAAGCCTCACGGGACAGCTCCTCCACCACACGCGTGGTAGTCCTTATCAGCTGTATTCATTGACTGCTGTTGCAGCTGTTTCTCGAGAGACGTGGCACTCTCGCTTAGGACATCCATCTGATGGAGTTATGGCTCGTTTTTCATTCTTACGTACTTTAGATAAATCCATGTGTTCTCATTGTGTTTCTTGTAGTACATCGAAATCTACACGTTTACCGTTTGATTAGATTGTATCTCACTCTATAGTACTATTACATGTGATTCATTGTGATATTTGGGGACCCTCTCCTGTTTTGTCTCGTGATGGTTATCGATATTTCATTACGTTTATTGATGATTTTAGTAGATTCACATGGATTTATCCTCTTACACATTGTTCTCAGGCGGTTGATTCGTTTCGTCACTTTAAACCGCTTGTTGAGAACCTTTTCTCATGCACCATCAAACACCTTCAGTGTGATGGTGCTCCTGAGCTCATTCATGGACCCATGGCTCGATTTCTTTCCGAGTCTGGTATTGCTTATCGTATCTCGTGTCCTTACACACCCCCACAAAATGGGGTAGCCGAGCGTAAAAATCGTCATCTTTCTGAGATTGCTCGTGCTTTGTTGTTTCTTTCTCACTTACCAAAGAAATTTTGGTATGATGCTTATGCTACTGCTGCTTATCTTATTAATCGGTTGCCTTCACCGGTTATTCACTATTCGTCTCCTTTTGAGACACTATTTGGTGATTCACCTGATTATTCGTTTCTTCGCACATTTGGGTGTTTGTGTTATCCGTTTCTTGGTGATACTAGAACGGATAAGCTTTCACCTAAATCCATTCCTTGCATCTTTTTTGGCTATGCTCCATCTCATCTTAGATATCTTTGTTATGATCCTCACACGTCTCGTACTTATACGTCTCGACATGTTCGATTCTTTGAGATGATTTTTGAGATTCCTAGTACTTCATCTGTTTCTTCATCGTCCTCTTCTCATGTTTCTTCTGACTCCCTTCCGTTTTTCATTCCTCCTCCTTCATCTTTTGCTTCTTCTTCTCATACGCCTTCTTCTTTTTCTCATTCGACTTCTTTTTCTGGTTCATCATCATCTCCTCCTTCTTCTTCTCCTTCTTCTTCTTCTTCTTCTTCTTCTTCTTCTTCTTCTCCTCCTATTATGCATCCTATAGTTACTCGTTCTCGTGACCATACTCGTCAGCCTAGACAGTTTCCTGATCATGTGGTGTTTCATGCCACTACTGCTCCCACCACAGAGCCTACTTCTTTTCGTCAGGCTCAGCAGTGGTCTGTTCGGTGGGATGCGATGCGTGCTGAGATGGATGCTTTGTATGCCAACCAAACATGGCGTTTGGTTCCGGCTCCCACTGGTGCCAACATTGTTGGTTGCAAGTCGGTCTACAGGATTAAAAGAAATCCTGATGGTTCTGTGAGTCGCTACATGGCACGGCTTGTAGCAAGGGGTTTTCACCAGACTGAGGGTATTGACTATACTGAGACATTTAGTCCACTAGTCAAACCCACCACTATTAGGATTGTTCTTTCTATTGCTTTCTCTCGTGGGTGGTCTATTCGGCAGGTTGACGTCCACAATGCCTTTCTTCATGGTGACTTATCTGAGACGGTGTACATGTCACAGCCTCAGGGTTTTGTTGACGCTTCTAGACCACATCATGTTTGTCTTCTGTAGAAGGCGCTTTATGGCCTGAAGCAGTCTCCCAGAGCTTGGTTTTCCAAGCTCTCTTCTGCTCTTATTGCTGATGGTTTCTCTCAGTGTGTTTCTGACACTTCTCTATTTGTCTATAGTAGAGATTCAGTGATGCGTTATGTATTGGTTTATGTTGATGATATCATCATTACTGGGAGTTCTTCAGATTTTGTTACTCATTTGATTGAGCGCTTACATTCTCGGTTTGCGCTCATAGATCTTGGTCAGCTTTCTTATTTCCTGGGAGTTCAGGCTACCTTCTCTGATGATGTTCTTCATCTTTCTCAGCAGCGTTATTTGCTTGATCTTCTTCAGCGCACTGGTCTTGCTCAGTGTCATCCTTTGTCTACTCTTGTTGCTTCTGGTAGACAGCTTTCTCGGCACACGGGTATATCTTTACCTGATGCCACTTTGTATCGTAGTACTGTTGGTGCTCTTCAGTATTTGGTCTTCACTCGTCCTGAGATTGCATATGTTGTTAGTAAGGTGTCTCAGTTTGTTCAGACTCCTACTGACAGACATTGGGAGGCGGTCAAGAGGATTTTACGGTACCTTAAAGGTACCTTGACTTGTGGCTTGAGTATTAGACGATCTTCTAGTATGGATATTCATGCTTATTCTGATGCAGACTGGGCTGGATGCCCTAATGACTGACGGTCTACTACTGGTTATTGTGTGTTTCTCGGTTCCAACTTGATTAGTTGGAGTTCCAAGAAACAACATACTGTTGCTCGGTCGAGTACTGAGGCTGAGTATCGTGCTCTTGCACATACAACTACTGAGTTGAGGTGGGTTATGTCTATATTACGGGAGTTACATGTTGTTTTGAGTTGTTCACCAACAGTTTGGTGTGACAACATTGGGGCCACTTATCTTGCAGCAAATCTGGTATTTCATCAGCGGACTAAACATCTTGAGATTGATTTGCATTTTATTAGAGATATGGTTTTGTCTCGGATATTACGGATTTGTTATGTGCCTACTGTTTCACAGATTGCAGATGTTTTGACCAAGGGTCTTTCAGCAGATCGGTTTAGTTTTCTTCGGTCCAAGCTTCACGTGGATTCTCCCCGTTTAGCTTGAGGGGGCATACTAGAGATGTATATATGAGATTTGTATTGTGTGTATTAGTTTTGATGAGTTGTGTTAGTTAGGTTGGTTAGGTCGGTTACCTCTATATATAGAGAGTTTGTTGTAAACATAACTAACCTTTCATTTTCTGTTATGATATGAGCGTTAACCATTTCTTCAATTGTCATAAACATAATAAGTATATTCCACAACATGGTAAAAAAGAAAAATAACATCGAAGGCTTTAATATTGAAGAGAGTACAAGTTGAAGAACTTACAACATGAACACCACTAAAGCTTCTTCAAATTTGATCATTAATTGTGGGTTTAAAATGATTTTTGCGTGTCGAAATTGCCTTTACTAATCCCCTAGTAGTTCGGAGCCACTCGTTGCGCGTTTTAGAACGTTGATTGATCAAATGCTAGGTATAGGGTCGTTCCTACGTTTTCGGGGGTCTTAAGCGAACTACAAAGTAAGGACCCTTTTGGAAAATTATCCTTTTCAACATATTTAGTAACAAAACTCAGCTTCTTTACCAGGGCTTGGGACAGACAATTAAAAACAAAAAAAAAATATAATTGGCGCAGTTAAAAAAATTAAAGTTACATGTTTTTATAGATATAGTATATGTTCAAATAAAAATTATTTTTCTAACTTAACTGAGGCAAATTGTTTGATGAAATTATAGTAATCAAGTTAATCTAAAAAACCTTTCTCGGTTGATATAATAGCTAATGATTGTAGGTCTTTCAATTTAGGTAATGGACTAAGGGGTTGTTTCAATTGCAAGCATTTTTAGTAGGTTGTTCAGGGTATTATCTTGTAATAACCGAGCCTAGTATAAAGAAATCACACCAAATTTTGGAGGACTTTTAATTTGGGTGGCCCTAGGCCTCGGCCTAGGGTCTGAAGCCCTTTGAGGCGGCCCTGGCTAGGTAAGATGTTTAAACATGTATTGATCTATTTTTTTTTAATGGCTAATGTTACTCCCCCAACTACTATATTTACAAATAACTCACCCTTGCTTAGAATTGAACCCAAGACCTCCCACTAAGAGGCAAGAGCCTCTACCAAGTGAGCTAGCCCCACTTGGCATGTATTGATCTATGTATATTTGTTTTTTATACCCGGTTACGGAATATTCTAATGCGCTCTCACTAGGCGTGAGACAAGGGGCGCTCATCAAGTAGTCTTGTGTCGACAACAAATGACATGATATTCTTCTCTTTTAAAGTGTGATTTGTGGCACATACACCGCAATAGATTACTAGATACATTTAGAGATTCTTCATCATAAAAGAAAATTCTTAGTCTTTTTTTAAGTAAATGGTTGACATCTCTTCTCCTTAAACTTAATTTCAACCTGTTATAAGGTTTATATAGACATAAATATATGTAATCTATAATAGCAATGATATATATTTGCATGCGAATTTATAAATGAGCAGTATATTAAATGGCTTAAATTAAACCAAATCAAATAAATTTTAATTTACTTCATGCTTAGAATTGTATCCAAGACAACAAGAGTGTCTGTGAGTTAGCATATGTTGTATTTTCTATTAGAGTAACTAAAATAAATCTTGACATTTTTTTTCAATTTTAACAATCAAAAGAAAAGGAATAATTGTAAAAGACTAAATAAAAAAAGTACATTTCTCTGTCAAACTAATTAATTTTTTCTCTTGTGTCTAAGGGATTGTTTGTTTAACTCTTAATTAGGCTCTTAATGGTTCAGACTTTTTATTGATTCAGCATTTAATGGTTCAGATTGTTTGTTTCGCGAGCAAAAGTCTGAATGGTTCAGACATTTGCCTTTAAATGGTTAATCATTTTACAGAGTCTGAATGGTTAAGGCTTCTAATATGAATTTGTTAGATATTTGTCTCTGAACGGTTAAGAATTATACTGGCTCTTAATGGTTCAAGCCTCTTACTGGTTCAGTACTTTACGGTTCAGACATCTTACTGGTTTAACACAAGTCCTAAATTTTACTTTGATCTCCTTACTCGTACGTCTCTCCCATAACGAGCTTTTAGCAACAAATATTTGATGAAGTTGGGAAAATTAGTGAATGGATATTTAGTTAATTTATAATTGAGTGAAATTATAATTACTAATTAAACTCCATATGTGAAACTCTTGAATAGAGTTTTATGTCACTTGATTAACTTTTATTAGAGTTTTATACCTCTAATAAAATCACCAATTAAGAGAAACTCTTGACTACCCACAACTCTTGAAAAAAAAAATGGTAGGCTATGTGACACATTGGAATGATGAGAAAACTACAAGAGAAAGATAATATATATGAAGAATTCTTGGAGAAGGGGTGAAGACTTGAACATCCATATGTTGGGAATTTTAGAAAGATGAGTTTTCTCTATTCGATTCCATCACCTTCGTATCATTAGTTGTCACACCTCGACTCGCAGCGGAAGACAATCGCGGGGTGCGGCAGACACATGGCACTACTCATAATTTAAAAACATTACATTACATAAAACAGGAGCATCGGTTACAACGTCTTCGAACTATCACATTACAAACCATATATTAAAAGCGGTACTACAAGCCATTATAGCTTTTATTATGCTACGTCCGCCTACTAGATCCTTCCATACACACATGTTCACTCTTGTTTCGTTTTACCTGAAATGCATGTTAGTTTTTAAAAATGTCAGCTAAACGATGCCGATGAGTTCCACTAGTTTGGTTATTTCGTTTCAAAATGTATCAACATGTTTAATTGCACATATCACGGTTCATAGATGGAATTACACGAGTGTCACAAGTGAAACCTAGGCTGTTGTAATCGTACTGTGTCACACAGACACTTAATCGCACCACCTGCATCACATGTAGTTTAATGCCCTCGGGTATTTATGTCTAACAACATAACCTATTTAGGACGCGTGCAGTTGCCTGGCTGCCGGCCGCACCTGTCCCGCGGGCAACTGGGTTTGTCAGACCAATAGTACTATCCACTGCCCACGGCTTACGTTAATCACTTGTATCGGGGCTAATATCGTGTGTTAGATAATTCACATCATAACAAGTTGGTGTAATTAACACAGTTTGTAACATGTAAATCACCCCAGAAAACAATAAAACAGATTAAAAGTGGGGGAAGGGAACTCACAGTGCAAATAGTAGTCTTGGTTAAAGAGTGTTTAATCAACGAAATCAGCTTTAATAGCACACATGCAAGTAAGGACTCAAATCAGTATCTAAGTCGGTAATTGTTATAACTTGGATTTGATCAGGAGTTTTCACCCCGGATTGAGTCTATTGGACACAGGTATGGTGATGGAGGTCAGGGTAGTACTAGTTTTCAGTTTGCCTTCCGGGCACCGGTTCGCGTGCCAGCCAATGTCAGTAGTTTAACGTGTTCGGATAATGGTACGGGAATACCAATAGTGCCAACACGTTGTTATTTAAGAATTATTAACTTCTCATTAAGGGAGTTTGGGTGTTTGGGGAGTCCAGGTTGCCCAATTTTGAGTTTCCGTTTCCACCGTCGGGGATTTTCCCGAACTGGTATTGGACACACCCTAAGTGTCCACTTCGCCGTGGAATCTCCCAGAATATTCCCCGTGTTCCAATTATAGTATTTGTCGGGTTGGGTCAGTTCTCAGTTCCGGCAGGTTCGTTACACGGTAAACTGCCGAAATTGATTTAAAATAACCTATTTTTAATCCCAAAAATTCCCATTTTATCTATAATTTCAAAAAAATTCTGAAAATTCTTATATAACTCAATAAAAATCTGTAGATTATGGGAAAATTTCTGGGAATTTATTTTGGTATTTTACTTTTCTAAATAAATTATTTATAAAACCATATTTAACCACATAATTAACATTAATTACGATCAATAATCCAAAAATTCCCAAAAAATTCTTGTACAACCCTTATGTTTCCTAAAACATCTCCAAAAAATTTAAGAGTTTTCTGATTTGGTTTTGGTGCATTTCCGGCTACCGAAAATTCGCAAAAACACAGATTTTTATCCCAAATCAAAACTCAACCAATGGACTCTGAATTTTCCCATAACATTCCATATATGTTCCTTAGTGTCTCTGTAAAATTTGGTGATTTATTGAATCCGTTTGGTATTTTTCCAGAATTCTTTTTTAAAACAGCCAAAAATTCACCAAATATCGTAAAAATTTTCAAAAATTCTAAACTTTTACATGGACCTTCCTGACACTACCCTTCATCACCAAACCAAATGTCAACTCAATCCAAGTATCACGGACCAAATTATAGCCAAAACAAATGTCTGCCTATCTTAGATTCGGTTTTCGGATGTTATACCTAGCGCAAGCTTCGATTCCAAGCGTTCCTTGTGAGTCCAGAAGTATGTGTGGGCTATATTCAGTACCTACACATCCAGTACAATCCAAATATGCTAGAACTTAGATCAATCAAGCTTTATTTCATTGTTTTTCGGTTAATCGACTAGTTAAGCGATTTTTTTCGAATAGGTGTTGATTAGGGTATCAAAACCCAAAGATTTATAACCATGGCTGCCATATAACACCAGGGTATTCATATGGTGTTCATATTCAGCCCCTAAACTTGTTTAAAACTCCAAAATTCATGGATTAAAATGGGTTTTCATGACCTAAATCAAGTTTAATCAAGAAACCATGTTTAAAACCTTATGGATTTGAGTTAATACGTTTGATTTGTTGAAGTTTCTTGTGAATTCAGCTGGTTGTTCTTGAGAGAAACTAGATTTTGGAAAGGATTTTGTGTTAAAATGAAATAAAATAAAAAGAAAAAAAATTGATTTTTTTGATTAAATAATGGGGGGTGGGGGCGGTTTGGGTGTGGGTCCCCCAAGGGACACCTCGTGCTTTGTTTTGAGCGCTTAAATATGATGTTTATCTTCCTTTTAGCTTTTAGGTTCATTTTCGGGTCCCGCACGTGTTCTCGATTTGCGTGACAGACTCCGTTTCGCGCGTACTTAGTGTCAAAAGTCTCGGTTTTAAAAATCATGCATAACCATCTTGAAATCCGAACCCAGTTACGTTTTAATCATAAAAGAATCGAATTAGGGTGGTTTAAGTGTTTTTAAGCTTGATTGATTGTTCCTTGCACGTTTGATTGCCTTATGTTATGCCTGAAACGAAGGCGTTTCCCTAACTGGGAAGCTGCTTTGTTTTGCGTGCCCAATCTCTGATTGGCTTCAAACCTTATGTCACAATCTAAGGCACAAAACTAAGTTGTTCCTGGAACTCGAAATCTTAAATGATGCTACTGATAACCTAATAATCAATGTCAATGGTTTAAAGCGCTGTTAAACGAAACACTCCCGTTTAACACGTGTTTCAAGGCTAAGGACACCAGCTTCACACTGTTGGCCCTTATTAGTGTCATGTTAGTCATAACATGTTCTCGGATTCCTCCGAGACATAACAGATATCATTTAATCAAGCATATAAGTCACACATGTTTTAGGGTTTTCGCGCAATTAAAGTGTTAAGTGTGCTTTACAGTTTTGGATCGCTTAGGGTGTACCTGGTTTCGTCATGGGTGTCACAGTCTGCCCTGGTTTAGAAATTTCGTCCCCGAAATTCAATTCGTCTAGTTAGGGAAGAGATGTGGGTATTTTCTACGGAACTCATCCTTCCGTTCCCAGGTATACTCAGGTCCATGCTTCGAGTTCCACCGGACTTTCACCAGTGAGATTTTGTTATAACGTAGTTGTTTGGTCTTCCCGTCTACTATTTCTACCGCTTCCTCCACAAAGTGGAGTTTGTCATCAATGTGCACATCTTCTAACGGTATAATAGCTGCTTCATACGTGAGACATTTCTTTAAGTTGGATACGTGGAAGACATCGTGAATTGTGCTCAGTTCATCTGGTAATTTCAGTCGGTACGCTACAGATCCAACCTTAGCAATAATTTCATACGACCCAATGTATCTCGGAGCCAACTTTCCTGCCTTGCCAAACCTAATCACTCCTTTCCACGGTGACACTTTTAACAGTACTTGGTCACCTACTTCAAACGACAACGGTTTCCTGCGAACATCGGCGTAACGTTTCTGCCGATCTCGGGCCGCTTTCAGTCTACTTTGGATCTTATGCACCTTGTCTGTCGTCTCTTGAATTAGTTCAGTCCCCGTGAGTTGAGTATCGCCCACTTCAGCCCAACAAAGTGGCGATCTGCACTTCCGGCCATATAGTGCTTCGTACGGTGCAGCTTGTATGCTACTATGATAGGTGTTATTGTAAGAGAATTCAATGAGGGGAAGCTGCTTATCCCAACTTCCTCCAAAGTCTAGGGTGCAAGCACGAAGCAGATCCTCTAATGTCTGGATAGTTCGTTCTGATTGGCCGTCGGTTTGGGGATGGTAAGCCGTACTCAGGTCTATTCTAGACCCAAAGCTTCTTGTAACTGTTGCCAATAGTGTGAAGTGAAATGACTATCACGGTCTGAAATGATTGCAACTGGTACCCCGTGTCTAGCCACAATTTCATTCGTGTAGATCTCGGCCAATTTCTCGGTGTTGTAGGTAGTACGAATTGGAATAAAGTGCGCCGATTTGGTTAGTCTATCTACTACTACCCAAATCGCATCATGACCTCGGGCTGTTTTTGGAAGGTGGGTCACGAAATCCATCGTGATTTGCTCCCATTTCCATTGAGGTATTTCGGGTTGCTGTAACATTCCCGAGGGTTTCTGGTATTCTGCCTTTACCCGGGCACAAGTCAAGCATTTGCTCACGTACTCTACTACGTCCTTTTTCATACATGGCCACCAATAAAATTCCTTAAGGTTGTGGTACATCTTGTCTGTACCGGGGTGAATAGAGTACTTAGATTTATGAGCCTCATCCATAACCAGCTGACGTAGGTCATGGAGAGTAGGAATCCATACCCTATTTTTGAAATACAACACTTCGTCCGGTTTCCTCACAAAATTCCCTTCATTTCCGTGTAAGTTTTCGCTATTTAGTTGGCCTTCCTCCAAAGCTTCCATTTGAGCATTACGAATCTGCTCTTTAAGACTGGTTTGAACAATTATCCCAAGAGTTCGCACTCTGAGTGGCTTTACTCGGTCTTTTCTACTCAAGGCATCGGCTACTACGTTACCCTTACCTGGATCGTATTTTATTTCATAGTCGTAATCGTTCAATAGCTCCACCCATCTGCGTTGTCTCATATTTAGCTCCTTTTGATCGAATATATGTTGGAGGCTCTTGTGATCTGTATAAATTGTACATTTCATACCGTACAAGTAATGCCTCCAGATCTTAAGTGCAAAAATCACTGCGCCCAGCTCTAAATCATGTGTCGTGTGATTCTTTTCATGTACTTTTAGCTGTCTAGACGCGTAAGCAATGACCTTGTTTCTTTGCATTAGGACATCCGAGCCCTTGCCGAGATGCGTCACAATATACGACGAAATCATCGTTGCCTTCGGGTAACGACAAGATTGGAGCTTCACAAAACTTTTTCTTTAACAGCTGGAACGCTGTTTCCTGGTCTTCACTCCATTCATACTTATTCTCCTTTCGTGTCTGGGCTGTTAAAGATTGGGCAATACTAGAGAAATTTTCGATGAACCGCCGGTAATATCCTGCTAGTCCCAAGAATTGGCATATCTCCTTCGGAGATTTAGGCGCTTGCCAATTCTTAATAGCTTCGATCTTACTAGGGTCAACCTGAATCCCTTGTTGATGTAACACCCTCAAAAATTACTTGAATTTTAAGACTAATTTATAAAATTTTATACAAAAGATATTAATTTAACATAAGTTTCATAAGTCAAGTTCAGAAGTATCATAAACCTTAGTCATCTAATGACTAAGTTGGGAAATTCAAAAGTTGTTTAAGAAATTGTTTACAACCCATGAACAAAGTTTAAGTAAGATTAAGAACATAGCGGAAGCTTCAAAAGTCGTGTTCGGTTCTTTGACGTTGCTTGACCGCCATCCGTAAGGTCCACCACGTCACCTAGGGTCAAAGACCATTAAAACATTAGTTTTGACTTTGATATAATACAATAACATGAGATCCAACATCAAGTTTTTAAAAAAAACAAAATAAAAGTTTTACTGGTTCCACCGTAACTTACGGTGTCACCGTAAGTTACGGTGAGTCCTGGAATTCCCTAGTCCACCGTAAAACAGGAGGGATCTACCGTAGACATCTGACCTCTACCGTAAATTACGGTACTACCGTAATTTACGGTGAGTCCTGGAAATCCATGTTTTGTTTGTTTTGTTCATTGCACTCAAATTCAACTCTCGGATTTCATTTTTCTAACAACCCACTACATCAAATTCTCGTATTTCTAACATGTTATATATTAACCAATATCAAAGAACAATCCTCCATATTCCAGAGCATTAACCATGCTTTACTTGATTATCCGACCCGTTTGGCTCGTCTAAGGAATCCTCCTATATGACAACTACCAACGAGTTCAAACCAAGTTCGATCAATCATTCAATATAGCGACTTCATCGCTTAATTCAAAACAACTCTTATTTAAAAATTCAAGTACACATTATATAAACATCCAATCTACTAAATGTAACGGGTCAAGTTACATACCTTAGTGTACGCCCTTCAAACGCAAATCACTACCGGCTTGTCCACTTGACGTTCCGGTATCCTTTCCTATAGAGTTCAATTCAAGACATGTTTAGAACTCTATTTAAACCTTACTTCGCATAATACACCGAAACATCATAATTATGCGTTAAATCTTTAAATTTCTATTTCAAACCTTCTTTGAGGCATTTTCACAAACACCTTAAAGGCAGATTTTTCATATGATTATATGACAAGTTTATACTTATCATTTAGCCCTAATCTCACCTCTATCAAAAATTTACATGATTATTAGTCTCTAGATTTCTGAAATCACTTTCAAATTGTCAAATTACACAAGATTAGCACCCACAATCCTAGTGTTCATCAATTAACACATAACCCATTAATCACCTACAATGGTGATCATAGTTTCCACTAAAATTTTACATGATTTCAGCTTGTGTTTGTTTAGGGTTTGTCCCTAGACACTATAGTTGTTCTTAAATCATCACAACATAAACAGGAAACCCTAATTTCAGAAATTCCCAATTTCATGAGAATTTCAAATTAAGAATTTTCACTAAATTTTGCATACCTTGTAATCCTCTTGCGATGAGGATCACGATTCTAAGCTCGGATTTTCTTTTGGACCAGATTTGCACCTCCAATTTGAGAGTTTTAGTAGAATTCTTGGGTTTTTGGAAGTGGGGTATCGCCCCCTGATGTTCTGATCGACCAGACACCTCCTTGTGGGGTGTTTGGTGTGTTTTATTAATTTAATTGAAATAAAGTTTTAATTTTTACAACTTAGGTCCCTCCATTTTGATCAACATTTAGTTTAGTTGCTTTTAACCCTAATATAGGTTATTTCTAACTTGTAACTAACTAGGTTAAAATTCCTAGTTGGTAAATTTTCATTTATTTATACTTTATAATTCTTATATAAAGTTTTATATTTTCCGGGGTGTTACAAGTCCACCCCCCTTAAAAAGGGTTTCGTTCCCAAAACCGAAGTACGTACCAAATAATGTAGGGTAGAGTCGTCGCATCTCCTCCTCGGACTCCCACGTAGTGTCCGGCCTTTTCTATGCTCCCATTTGATTTTGACTTGGTCGATTTGTCTATTTCGTAAGTATTTGACCTTTCGATCTAAAATCTCCACCGGTCTCACCGCATAATTCAGACTATTATCTACCTCGATATCATCGAAATGAATATAAGTTATTTCATCCGCTAGGCACTTTCGTAATTGTGACACGTGAAACGTGCTATAAATTCCACTTAGTTCCTCCGGTAGCTCAAGGCGGTAAGCTACCTTGCCGACCTTTTCAACGATTTTAAATGGCCCAATAAACCTCGGACTTAGCTTCCCCCTTTTTCTGAATCTAATAACACCCTTTCATGGGGAAACCTTTAGCATAACCTTGTCACCAACCTGGAATTCGATTGGCCTATTCCTTTTATCAGCATACGCTTTTTGCCTGTCTTGAGCCGCTTTCAAGTGTGCCCGAACTATATCGATCTTCTCATTCGTGGCTCGTACTATATCCTGGTGGGCGAGTTCACGTGGACCCACTTCACCCCAACATACCGGGGTTCGACACTTCCTACCATAAAGCATTTCGTACGGTGCCATTTTAATACTAGATTGGTAGCTGTTATTGTACGAAAACTCAACTAATGGTAGGTGAACATCCCAACTTCCTCCAAAGTCGATTATACACACCCGTAGCATATCCCCCAATGTTTGTATTGTTCTTTCACTCTGTCCATCTGTTTGAGGATGGTACGCAGTGCTAATGAACAATTTGGTTCCCATTTGCTCTTGGAAATCTCGCCAGAAATTTGAAGTAAACCGGGTATCCCTATCAGACACGATGGATACCGGCACCCCATGACGTGCTATTATTTCATTAGTGTAAACTTCTGACATCTTTTCTGACGTATAAGTCTCACGAATCGGAATGAAGTGAGCACTTTTTGTCAATCTATCCACCACTACCCATATGGCATCGAAACCACGATTCGTCTTAGGCAACTTGGTTAATAGGTCCATTGTAATATGTTCCCATTTCCAAACCGGAATTTCTAACGGTTGGAGTTTGCCGTATGGTTTCTGGTGCTCCGCCTTGACTTGTAAACATGTCAAGCATTTTTCCACATACTTCGCCACATCCCTCTTCATTCCGGGCCACCAATAGTTTTGTTTCAAATCATTGTACATCTTGGTCGCACCCGGATGAATTGAATAACGGGATTTATGAGCTTCATCAAGTAGAAGCGCCTTCACTCCACAAGTATGTGGGACCCATATCCTTCCGGATCGAGTCTTCAACCCGTTATTTCCATCCGACAAATCTTTCAACTGACCAATTATTCTTTCTTTCCTCCAATTCTCTTCTTTTATTGCTTCAAATTGCGCCTCTCGAATACGTTCAAGTATACCTGAGGTCACCACGAGTTGCATCGATCTTACACGTATTGGGACATAGTCCGCTTTTCTGCTCAGAGCATCCGCCACCACATTAGCCTTTCCGGGGTGATAATGTATTTCACAATCGAAGTCTTTCACCGTTTCTAGCCATCTCCTTTGTCGCATGTTTAACTCATTCTGATCGAAGAAGTATTTCAAGCTCTTGTGATCGGTGAATATGGTGCACTTTACCCCATATAAGTAGTGCCTCCATATTTTTACGGCAAATACCACCGCAGCCAACTCAAGATCGTGCGTGGGATATTTCTTCTCGTGTATCTTTAGTTGTCTCGAGGCATAAGCTATAACTTTGCCCCGTTGCATCAAAACGCATCCAAGCCCCGATAGTGAAGCATCCGAGTATACCACCATGTCTTCAACTCCATCCGGCAATATCAGTACCGGAGCTTGAGTTAACTTTTCTTTTAGCGTTTGGAACGCCCTTTCTTGATCGACACCCCAAATGAACTTTTCCTTTTTCCGGGTTAGCTTTGCCAGCGGTGACGCAATCTTGGAGAAATCTTGAATGAATCTCCTATAATATCCCGCGAGCCCCAAAAAGCTTCTAATTTCTGAAGGGTTCTTCGGGGGATTCCATTTTGACACAGCCTCTATCTTTGACGGATCCACCAAAACTCCGTCAGCACTTATGACATGGCCAAGAAATTGTACCTCTCGTAACCAAAAGGCACATTTAGAGAATTTTGCATATAACTTCTCTCGTCTAAGTGTCTCTAACGCTTCTTGTAAGTGGTGTGCGTGTTCAGCTTCACTTTTCGAATACACCAAGATATCATCGATAAACACGATGACCGACTTATCCAACATTGGCTTGCAAACCCGGTTCATGAGGTCCATGAAAGCCGCGGGTGCGTTCGTTAGCCCAAATGACATCACGAGGAATTCATAATCTCCATATCTCGTGCGGAAAGCCGTTTTTGGCACATCTTCTTCTTTGACCTTTAGTTGGTGATACCCCGATCTAAGGTCAATTTTTGAAAACCAGTTCGCACCTTGTAGTTGGTCGAATAAATCATCTATCCTCGGGAGTGGGTATCGGTTCTTTACCGTGAGTTTGTTTAACTCCCGGTAATCGATACACATACGCATGCTCCCGTCTTTCTTTCTCACGAACAACACCGGTGCGCCCCAAGGAGACACACTCGGCCTTATGAATCCCTAGTCAAGCAGGTCTTGGATTTGGGACATCAACTCTTGTATTTCCGACGGTGCAAGTCGGTATGGGGCTTTTGCTACGGGTTTCGCGCCCGGAATCAATTCGATTCCGAACTCTATTTCCCGTTCAGGTGGTATCCCCGGTAAATCTTCCGGAAACACATCTTCATAATCTCGTACTACCGGTACATCTCCAATCTTTCGTGACTCTTTTTCGGGCTCGTTAGTGTATATCATGAACGCCTTGCATCCTCGCTTCATCAGCTTGTGAGCTTTCAACATTGAGCATACTATGGGGTTGCCTCCTTTTTCGCCATAAATGGTGACGTGCTTCCCGCTCGGAGATGTTAGTTTTATCTCTTTACGAAAACACACGACCTTTGCATGGTGTTGAGATAGCCAATCCATCCCAACGACTACTTGAAATTCTCCCATTGACATCGGGATTAGGTTTATCAAATATTCTTCGTCATCAATGCTCAGTTTACAGTTTTCACATACATCACAAACTATAAAGCTCTTATTATTACCTATCTCTACTTCTAAGGGCACAGGTAATTTTGTTAGAACAAATGAAGGATGTCGAATAAATCCATATGAAACAAAGGATTTATTCGCACCCGTATCAAATAACACGCGAGCAGGAATCGAATTTACAAAAAATATACCTGAGACCACGTCAGGTTCAACCTTTACCTCTGCGGCGGTTAGTTGAAAAGATCTTGCCTTTGCTTTTGGGGCTTCACCTTTCGGGTCCTGCCCATCCTTCTTTCCAACCAGTTCCGGGCATTCCGACTTTTTGTGACCCGTTCGATAACAATTGTAACAAACCGTCACTTTCTCCGGGCACGATATAGCCATATGTCCCGTTTTTTTGCATATGGGACAAGGCTTATCCTTGTAACGGCATTCGCCTTTATGACCCTTTCCGCAGATTCTGCAACTTGGCGACCCGCCTTTTGTATCAGATTTCTTTGTGGTCTCGTTTGTTCGTGCCTTCTTAGCAGCGCTTGGGTTTACATCTTGTGCTTTCCATTCACCCCGTTCAATGCTCTTTTTCAGTTCGATCTCCCTTTCCCGAGCAGCATTTATGATCTCGGTAAGGGTCTCGTATTTTGAAGGGGTGATAAATTCCCTATACTCAGCACTCAACATGTTATGGTAGTAGTATATCTTTTGTTCCTCATTTGTCACTAGATCATCGCAAAATTTCATCTTATCCATAAACGTTGCTGTAATCTTGTCTATGGTCTCACCCTTGTGCCTAAGTTGCATGAACTCCTCCTTGATTTTATTCATAACCGCCTTGGGGCTATGATGTTTATGAAATGGCGTCTTGAATTCTTCCCATGTCATGACCTTAGCAGCTTCAATACCGATCTCTCTCTTTTTGTTATCCCACCAATCTTTCGCTTGACTCCTTAGTTGACCCGTACCATAGGCTACGTAGTCATCTTCGTCACAATGGGTCCTCTCGAATACCCCTTCGATATCACTTAGCCATCGTTGGCACACTATTGGGTCAACCTCCCCATTATATATTGGTGGTTTACAGGCCATGAATTCCTTGTATGAACAAGGCTTTCGTCCCCCATGCTTTTCCTTTGCTAAATTTGAATCATCTTCCAATTTCTTGATTCTCTCTTCTACTATTGATAAAACTGTGTTTTGAATTTTATCAATAAAGCCCGACAAACTGTTTTCGATCGCCTTTCCAACCTCTTCGGCAATTACTTCCCTCATTTGTTCGGTGACTCTTGGCACCGCATTATCATTACCTCCATCAGCCATCTCTATTTCTGAAATGTTTACATAGGTTGTTAAACATTCCATTTATAACACATGCCTTACTTGTTTTGATTCAATCGAGTTCATAACTTGATTTAATCATTCTTGTTTTGATTCAATCAAGTTCATAACTTGATTTAATCATTCTTGTTTTGATTCAATAAAGTTCATAACTTGATTTAATCATTCTTGTTTTGATTCAATCAAGTTCATAACTTGATTTAATCATTCTTGTTTCATGCATTTCTTGTATTTGAGTGGGTTTACACACTCTTTTCATGCATATTTGTTCATTTCTCATTCTTTACATAATACTTAATGTATTAACAAAATAAGTTAATTCTTACCGGACGATCGATCAAGCTTAAACCGAACATTTTGTTGACAACCTTAGGCTCTGATTACCAACTTGTAACACCCTCAAAAATTACTTGAATTTTAAGACTAATTTATAAAATTTTATACAAAAGATATTAATTTAACATAAGTTTCATAAGTCAAGTTCACAAATATCATAAACCTTAGTCATCTAATGACTAAGTTGGGAAATTCAAAAGTTGTTTAAGAAATTGTTTACAACCCATGAACAAAGTTTAAGTAAGATTAAGAACATAGCGGAAGCTTCAAAAGTCGTGTTCGGTTCTTTGACGTTGCTTGACCGCCATCCGTAAGGTCCACCACGTCACCTAGGGTCAAAGACCATTAAAACATTAGTTTTGACTGTGATATAATACAATAACAGGAGATCCAACATCAAGTTTTAAAAAAAAACAAAATAAAAGTTTTGCTGGTTCCACCGTAACTTACGGTGTCACCGTAAGTTACGGTGAGTCCTGGAATTCCCTAGTCCACCGTAAAACAGGAGGGATCTACCGTAAACATCTGACCTCTACCGTAAATTACGGTACTACCGTAATTTACGGTGAGTCCTGGAAATC
This sequence comes from Helianthus tuberosus, assembly GCA_030545235.1. NCBI lineage: Eukaryota > Viridiplantae > Streptophyta > Magnoliopsida > Asterales > Asteraceae > Helianthus > Helianthus tuberosus. Next base: position 113,251,840 of record CM060378.1, read on the forward strand.
CATGTTTTGTTTATTTTGTTCATTGCACTCAAATTCAACTCTCGGATTTCGTTTTTCTAACAACCCACTACATCAAATTCTCGTATTTCTAACATGTTATCTATTAACCAATATCAAAGAACAATCCTCCATATTCCAGAGCATTAACCATGCTTTACTTGATTATCCGACCCGTTTGGCTCGTCTAAGGAATCCTCCTATATGACAACTACCAACGAGTTCAAACCAAGTTCGATCAATCATTCAATATAGCGACTTCATCACTTAATTCAAAACAACTCTTATTTAAAAATTCAAGTACACATTATATAAACATCCAATCTACTAAATGTAACGGGTCAAGTTACATACCTTAGTGTACGCCCTTCAACCGCAAATCACTACCGGCTTGTCCACTTGATGTTCCGGTATCCTTTCCTATAGAGTTCAATTCATGACATGTTTAGAACTCTATTTAAACCTTACTTCGCATAATACACCGAAACATCATAATTATGCGTTAAATCTTTAAATTTCTATTTCAAGCCTTCTTTAAGGCATTTTCACAAACACCTTAAAGGCAGATTTTTCATATGATTATATGACAAGTTTATACTTATCATTTAGCCCTAATCTCACCTCTATCAACAATTTACATGATTATTAGTCTCTAGATTTCTGAAATCACTTTCAAATTGTCAAATTACACAAGATTAGCACCCACAATCCTAGTGTTCATCAATTAACACATAACCCATTAATCACCTACAATGGTGATCATAGTTTCCACTAAAATTTTACATGATTTCAGCTTGTGTTTGTTTAGGGTTTGTCCCTAGACACTATAGTTGTTCTAAAATCATCACAACATAAACAAGCAACCCTAATTTCAGAAATTCCCAATTTCATGAGAATTTCAAATTAAGAATTTTCACTAAATTTTACATACCTTGTAATCCTCTTGCGATGAGGATCACAATTCTAAGCTTGGATTTTCGTTTGGACCAGATTTGCACCTCCAATTTGAGAGTTTTAGTAGAATTCTTGGGTTTTTGGAAGTGGGGTGTCGCCCCCTGATGTTCTAATCGACCAGACACCTCCTTGTGGGGTGTTTGGTGTGTTTTATTAATTTAATTGAAATAAAGTTTTAATTTTTACAACTTAGGTCCCTCCATTTTGATCAACATTTAGTTTATTTGCTTTTAACCCTAATATAGGTTATTTCTAACTTGTAACTAACTAGGTTAAAATTCCTAGTTGGTAAATTCTCATTTATTTATACTTTATAATTTTAATATAAAGTTTTATATTTTTCTGGGTGTTATAGTTGATCTACCACATGTCCTAAAAATTGCACAGCTTGTAAGGCGTACAACTTCTCTTTCCTCAATATCTCTAGCATGGCTCGTAGATGGTGCTCGTGTGTAACACCCCGGAAATATAAAACTTTATATTAGGATTATAAAGTTTCAAATAAGCAAGAATTAATTTACTAGGAAATTATAACCTAGTTAACTACAAGTCTAGAAATAACTTGAAATAAGGTTAGAATAACCAAAACTAAATGTTAAACAAAAGTGGAGGGGCCAATGTTGTTAAATTTGAAACTATTATTATTAGTTTTAATTAAAAACAAAACCAAACACCTCAATTGAGATGTCTGGTCGATCAAGAACAGGAGAGGGCGACACCCTCACTCCCAAAACCCTAACTTCTACTAAACTATCAAATTGAAGGCCAAAATCAAGTTGAAATCGAAATCTGAACATAGAATCGTGATCACCTCGTCAAGGGGATCATAAGGTATGTTGAATTAGGTCATTTTGATTCAAACCAAATTCATGCATGTGATTGAAATCGAGTGTTGAGCTTAATTATGTGTTGTAAACATGAAATTAGAAGTGATATAAGGTTTAGAGACAAAACCCTAGATGATTTCTTGTTAAATTCTGGCATGATAATTGTAAGGATCAAAATCACCATAGTGGGTGACTAATATGTTAGTAGCACTTGATAAACACTAGGATTAAAACTCTTGTTCTAGTGTAAACTGAAATTATGAAGTAATCTCTAAATTGTTGATGTTAAAAAAATGTGTATATAGTCTAATTGAAGTTAATTGGGGTGATAAACTCAAGTCATGAACTTGGTTTAAATCATGTAGAAATCTGACCCGTTAGGTGTTTGATAAAACGTCTAAATGAGGGTTAAAGTGTTAAAAATTGGGTAAAACACAGATTTGAATATGTTAAGAAATAATGTGTTAAAGCTTATGAAAGAGTTCAAATCTTGTTATAAATTGAACTCTTTAGGCAAGGAATCCAGAACGTCAAGTGGACAAGCCAGAGGAGATACACGCGGAAAAGGTGTGCTTTAAAGGTACATGACTTTAGTTTCGTTAAATTACGCATATATGTTTGAGCTTAGTGTATAGATAGAATCGTAGAGTAAAGGATGCGTTGACGTGTTCTAAAGTGGCGTAGTTCACTCGATCATCAAACGGGTCAAAATAAAGACTTGGGATTGGGTTTGGCTTGTTAATAAAGTGATGGTTTTCACTAGAAAGTCAAACTGGTTACATAGATGCCGTAAAAGAAATCATGACATAGCATTATGATGGTTTCGTAAGTTGTTAAGTGTTGGATTGCACTACGCTTATGGATCTAGCTATGATATTTTAAGTCGTGAATCCAGGATATTGGATCAAATAAATGAAGGCATGTTGCAAAGGTCGTTTAAAACGAAATGTTGAATTCCGAGGAAACGAGCTTTTAGTTCCAAGGAAACATAAAGCCATGAATAGCGCAAACACACCAAGATGTACAAGCCCGGGAACTTGGGTACTGGCATCTAAAAGGTTTTAGAATAAGAAATCGGAATTATACACCTATATTTAGAATGGGTCAAATAAATGTTAATATAGTAATTTTTAGCCGTATGATCGGTGAGTCAAATGTTGGCATGATAGTCGAAATGAACATGTACGTAATGAATTTACAGACATACAGGAAAGAAATAGCCTAAAACGGCATGCGGATTAGGGTGATATCCACAAAATAGTTAAATGGCAAAGTTACAGAGTCCACCGTAAATTACGGTCTCCACCGTAATTTACGGTGGAAAACAAAAGTCTTACGGTGAATCTCTACTGATTTACGGTAGAGCCCAGGAAACTTAGTATTTTATTTACTTTTCGATGTCGGAATTCGTTTATATGTACTATATTAATGTCAAAACTAATGTTTTTAGTGGTTTTGACCCTAGGTATGGATGGGGTCCTTCCGGATGATGATCAAGTACGTTGTCAAGAACCGAACACGCATTTTGAAGCTTCCGCACCAGACTTAACCTTGTCTATACTTTAGTCATGTTGTAAATGGTTTGTTTTCCGTGTTTTGAATCCTTTAAACTAGTTGATTAGTTGACTAGCAAGGGTTAACTTAAAACTTGTTATGTACTATCTTGGTTTTGTTTTGGGTACTATCACAAATATGTATGGTCTTTAAACACGAAAAGTTTTTTTGTAAACTCTGATTAGTATGAAGTTCATATAATTATTCATTAAATTTCGTCCAGTATTAAGGGTGTTACAAGTTGGTAATCAGAGCTCAAGGTTGTTAGCAAAGTGTGTTCGGTTCAAGCTTGATCAAGCATCCGGTAAGAGTTAATTGTTCTTAGTAGAGTTATTAAGTATAAAAATGGAATAATGAATAGATATGCATGGGAAGAGCGTGTTAACACACTCAAACCCGGAAAGTGTATTACATAAGAACGGTGAAAACAAGTCATGAACTTGAATAAACCGAAGTAAATAAACCACATGTTATAGATGAAATGTTTAACGCTCGATGTAAACATTTCAGTTAAAGATGACGGATAAAGGTAATGATGATACGGTGCCGAGAGTCACCGAGCAAACGAGAGAAGTGATTGCTGAGGAGGTAGGAAAGGCAATCGAAAACAGTTTGTCGGGTTTCATCGACAAAATCCAAAACACGGTATTATCAGTGGTGGAGGAAAGAATCAAAAAATTGGAAGATAATACCAATTTGGCAAAGGATAAGTCGGGAGGACGAAAATCTTGTTCTTATAAAGAGTTCATGGCATGTAAACCGCCAATTTACAATGGGGAGGTTGACCCGATAATATGCCAACGGTGGCTAAGTGATAGGGAGGGAGTATTTGAAAGGACCCATTGCGATGAGGATGACTATGTGGCCTATGGCACGGGTCAGTTAAGGGGTCAAGCGAAAGACTGGTGGGATAACAAGAAGAAAGAAATTGGAAGCGAAGCTGCTAAAGCTATGACATGGGATGAGTTTAAGATGCTGTTTCTTAAACATCACAGTCCCAAGGCAGTCATTAACAAGATCAAGGAAGAATTCATGCAGCTTCGACACAAGGGTGAATCTATTGATAAAATCACGGGAATATTCATGGATAAGATGAAGTTTTGTGACGAATTGATAACAAATGAGGAGCAGAAAATATATTATTATTATAATATGTTGAGCACCGAGTATAGGGAGTTTATGACTCCTTCAAAGTATGAGACTCTTACCGAGATTATAAACGTTGCTCAGGAACGGGAGATAGAGTTGAAGAAACAGATTGAAAGAGGTGAAAGAAGGGCGCAAATAGTAAATCCAAGCCCAACGAAAAAGGCACGCACAACAGAATCCTCAAAGAAACCAGAAGGGAAAAGCGGGTCATCAAACTGCAAGATATGCGGGAAGGGGCACAAAGGTGAGTGCCGGTTCAAGGACAAACCGTGTCCTATATGTGGGAAAACGGGGCACACGGCTGCATTGTGCCCGGGGAAGGTGTCGGTGTGTTACAAATGCTACCAGCCGGGTCACAAGAAATCTGAGTGCTCGGAGTTGATCGGAAAGAACGATGACAAGAATACACACACTAAGACACCAAGAGCAAAGGCAAGATCTTTCCAGTTAACTGCAGTGGAAGCAAAAACAGAGCCCGGTGTGGTCTCAGTTATATTTGCCATAAATTCAATTCCTGCACATGTGTTATTTGATACGGGTGCGAATAAATCCTTTGTTTCACATGGATTTATTCGACATCCTTCTTTTGTACTAACAAAATTGCCTATGCCATTAGAAGTAGAAATAGGTGATAACAAAAGTTTCCTTGTGTGTGATGTATGTCGAGATTGTAAGATAAGCATTGACGATGAAGAATATTCAATAGACTTGATTCCTATGTCGATGGGAGAATTCCAAGTAGTAGTCGGGATGGATTGGTTATCCCGACACCATGCGAAAGTCGTATGTTTCCGCAAGGAGATAAAACTAACATCTCCAAGTGGAAAATCTGTTACCATATACGGCGAAAAGGGGGGTAATCCCGTTATGTGCTCAATACTAAAAGCTCACAAACTTATGAGGCGCGGATGTAAAGCATTCATGATATACGCAAACGAACCTGATAAAGAGACGCTGAAGATTGAAGACGTACCAGTGGTACGTGAATACGCTGATGTATTTCCGGAAGATTTACCGGGAATACCGCCAGAACGGGAGGTAGAGTTCGGAATTGAATTGATTCCGGGAGCGAAACCTGTGGCCAAGGCGCCGTATCAGCTCACGCCATCAGAATTGCAAGAGTTGATGTCCCAAATCCAAGATTTGCTTGATAAGGGATTTATTCGGCCAAGTGTGTCTCCATGGGGCGCACCAGTATTATTTGTGAAAAAGAAGGATGGGAGGATGCGTATGTGCATTGATTACCGGGAATTGAACAAACTCACGGTGAAGAATCGATACCCACTCCCAAGAATCGATGATTTGTTTGATCAATTGCAAGGCGCAAGTTGGTTCTCCAAGATCGACCTTAGATTGGGATAACATCAGTTGAAAGTCAAGGAGGAAGATATACCGAAGACGGCTTTCCGTACACGGTATGGACATTACGAGTTCCTTGTGATATCCTTCGGGTTAACTAATGCACCCGCGGATTTCATGGACCTCATGAACCGGGTCTGTAAGCCTATGCTAGATAAGTCGGTAATAGTGTTCATTGATGACATCTTGATATATTCGAAGAATGAAGCGGAACAGACAAATCATTTGCGTCAAGCATTAGAGACACTCAGAAAAGAGAAATTGTACGCAAAGTTCTCGAAATGTGCTTTCTGGTTGTGAGAAGTATAATTTCTCGGGAACATCATTAGTGCAAACGGGGTGTTAGTAGACCCGTCAAAGATAGAAGCTGTGGCGAGATGGGATCCACCGAAGAATCCTTCGGAGATCAGAAGCTTTTTGGGGCTTGCGGGTTATTATCGAAGATTCATACAGGATTTCTCCAAAATTGCTTTGCCATTAACCAAATTAACCCGTAAGGACGAAAAGTTTATCTGGGGTTTTGATCAAGAAAGGGCGTTCCAAACACTTAAGGAAAAACTGACCCATGCACTGGTATTGTCATTACCGGATGGAACAGACGACATGGTAGTTTACTCAGATGCATCACATTCGGGGCTTGGCTGCGTTTTGATGCAACGAGGCAAGGTTATAGCCTATGCCTCGAGGCAGCTAAAGACTCATGAGAAGAGATATCCTACCCATGACCTCAAGTTGGCGGCGGTGGTGTTCGCCTTGAAAATATGGATGCATTATTTGTATGGGGTGAAATGCACTATCTTTACCGACCATAAAAGCTTGAAGTATTTCTTCGATCAGAAGGAATCAAATATGAGGCAAAGGCGGTGGTTAGAAACCGTCAAAGAATTTGATTGTGAAATACATTACCACCCTGGGAAGGCTAATGTAGTGGCAGACGCGTTAAGCCGAAAGACAGATTATACGCCTATTCGAGTACGATCGATACAACTAATTGTGACATCGGGTTTGCTTGATCAAATCCGGAAAGCTCAAATTGAAGCAATAAAGGAAGAAAATGTGAAAAGGGAAAGAATAGTTGGGCAGTTAAAAGATCTGGCGGATGATAACCAAGGATTGAAAACTCGATTTTGGAGAATTTGGGTTTCAAACTCATGTGGGGCCAAGGCACTTCTACTTGACGAGGCCCATAAATCTCGTTATTCGATACATCCGAGGGCGACCAAGATGTATAACGATTTAAAACAAAATTATTGGTGGCCCGGAATGAAAAGAGACATCGTGAAATATGTGGAGAAGTCTTTGACCTGCTTGCAAGTCAAAGCGGAGCACCAAAAGCCATATGGTAAGTTGCAACCATTGGACATCTCAGTTTGGAAATGGGAACAAATCACCATGGATTTGTTGACCAAATTACCCAAAACCAACCGCGTGTTTGATGCTATATGGGTAGTCGTGGATAGATTAACGAAAAGTGCTCACTTCATTCCGATTTGTGAGACTTATACATCCGAGAAGATGTCGGAGGTGTACACCAATGAAATAATAGCACGTCATGGGGTACCGATATCCATTGTGTCAGACAGAGATACTCGGTTCACTTCGAATTTTTGGCGTGACTTCCAAGAACAAATGGGGACTAAACTGTTCATTAGCACCACTTACCATCCACAAACAAATGGGCAGAGTGAAAGAACAATACAAACGTTGGAGGATATGCTGCGGGCTTGCATTATCGACTTCGGGGGTAGTTGGGATGTCTATTTACCCTTGGTCGAATTTTTCATATAACAATAGCTATCACGCGAGCATTAAAATGGCCCCGTATGATATGTTATATGGTAGAAAGTGTCGAATCCCGGTATGTTGGGGAGAGGTGGGTCCACGAGGACTAGCACCTACTGATATAATCCGAACTACGAATGAGAAGATCGACATGGTCCGAACTCACCTAAAAGCGGCTCAGGATCGACAAAAGTCGTACGCGGATAAACGAAAGAGGGCGATTGAATTTCAAGTGGGCGATAAGGTAATGTTGAAAGTATCGCCGTGGAAAGGAATAATACGGTTCAGAAAAAGAGGGAAGTTGAGCCCAAGATTTATTGGGCCATTCAGAATCACCGAACGGGTTGGTAAAGTAGCATACCGTCTCGAACTACCCGAGGAGTTGAGTGGGATTCATAGCACATTCCACGTGTCACATCTCCGAAAATGTTTAGCAGATGAAACCGCTCGTATCCACTACGATGACATCGAGGTGGATAACAGCCTCAACTATGCAGTAAAGCCAATTGCAATTTTAGATCGTAGAGAGAAGTGTTTGAGGAACAAAGTAATTAACCAAGTGAAGGTTAGATGGGAACACAGAAAGGGTGCGGATACCACCTGGGAATCCGAAGAAGAGATGCAGCGGCTCTACCCTATATTATTTGGTACGTAATACGGTTTCGGGGACGAAACCCTTTTTAAGGGGGGTGGACTTGTAACATCCCGGAAATATAAAACTTTTTATTAGGATTATAAAGTTTTAAATAAGCAAGAATTAATTAACTAGGAAATTATAACCTAGTTAACTACAAGTCTAGAAATAACTTGAAATAAGGTTAGAATAACCAAAACTAAATGTTAAACAAAAGTGGAGGGGCCAATGTTGTTAAATTTGAAACTATTATTATTAGTTTTAATTAAAAACAAAACCAAACACCTCAATTGAGATGTCTGGTCGATCCAGAACAGTAGAGGGCGACACCCTCACTCCCAAAACTCTAACTTCTACTAAACTATCAAATTGAAGGCCAAAATCAAGTTGAAACCGAAATCTGGATATAGAATCGTGATCACCTCGTCAAGGGGATCATAAGGTATGTTCAATTAGGTCATTTTGATTCAACCCAAATTCATGCATGTGATTGAAATCGAGTGTTGAGCTTAATTATGTGTTGTAAACATGAAATTGGAAGTGATATAAGGTTTAGAGACAAAACCCTAGATGATTTCTTGTTAAATTCTTGCATGATAATTCTAAGGATCAAAATCACCATAGTGGGTGACTAATATGTTAGTAGCACTTGATAAACACTAGGATTAAAACCCTTGTTCAAGTGTAAACTGAAATTATTAAGTAATCTCTAAATTTTTGATGTTAAAAAAATGTGTAAATAGTCTAATTGAAGTTAATTGGGGTGATAAACTCAAGTTGTGAACTTGGTTTAAATCATGTAGAAATCTGACCCGTTAGGTGTTTGATAAAACGTATAAATGAGGGTTAAAGTGTTAAGAGTTAGGTAAAATGCAGATTTGAATATGTTAAGAAATAATGCGTTAAAGCTTATGAAAGAGTTCTAATCTTGTTATAAATTGAACTCTTTAGGCAAGGAATCCGGAATGTCAAGTGGACACGCCGGAGGAGATACACGCGGAAAAGGTGTGCTTTGAAGGTACGTGACTTTAGTCTCGTTAAATTAGATAGAATCGTAGTGTAAAGGATGCGTTGACGTGTTCTAAAGTGGCGTAGTTCACTCGATCATCAAACGGGTCAAAATAAAGACTTGGGATTGGGTTCGGCTTGTTAATAAAGTGATGGTTTTCACTAGAAAGTCAAACTGGTTAAATAGATGCCATAAAAGAAATCATGACATAGAAATATGATGGTTTCGTAAGTTGTTAAGTGTTGGATTGCACTATGCTTATGGATCTAGCTATGATATTTTAAGTCGTGAATCCAGGATATTGGATCAAATAAATGAAGGCATGTTGCAAAGGCCGTTTAAAACGAAATGTTGAATTCCGAGGAAACGAGCTTTTAGTTCCAAGGAAACATAAAGCCATGAATAGCGCAAACACACCAAGATGTACAAGCTCGGAAACTTGGGTACTGGCATCCAAAAGGTTTTAGAATAAGAAATCGGAATTATACACCTATAGTTAGAATGGGTCGAATAAATGATAATATAGTAATTTTTTGCCGTATGATCAGTGAGTCAAATGTTGGCATGATAGTCGAAATGAACATGTACGTAATGAATTTACAGACATACAGGAAAGAAATAGCCTAAAACGGCATGCGGATTAGGGTGATATCCATAAAATAGTTAAATGGCAAAGTTACAGAGTCCACCGTAAATTACGGTCTCCACCATAATTTACGGTGGAAAACAAAAGTCTTACGGTGAATCTCTACTGATTTACGGTAGACCAAGACCATTCAGTGTCTACCGTAATTTACGGTAGATACCGTAAATTACAGTAGAGCCCAGGAAACTTAGTATTTTATTTACTTTTCGATGTCGGAATTCGTTTATATGTACTATATTAATGTCAAAACTAATGTTTTTAGTGGTCTTGACCCTAGGTATGGATGGGGTCCTTCTGGATGATGATCAAGAACGTTGTCAAGAACCGAACACGCATTTTGAAGCTTCCGCACCAGACTTAACCTTGTCTAGACTTTAGTCATGTTGTAAATGGTTTTTTATCCGTGTTTTGAATCCTTTAAACTAGTTGATTAGTTGACTAGCAAGGGTTAACTTAAAACTTGTTATGTACTATCTTGGTTTTGTTTTGGGTACTATCACAAATATGTATGGTCTTTAAACACGAAAAGTTTTTTTGTAAACTCTGATTTGTATGAAGTTCATATAATTATTCATTAAATTCCGTCCAGTATTAAGGGTGTTACAAGTTGGTAATCAGAGCTCAAGGTTGTTAGCAAAGTGTGTTCGGTTCAAGCTTGATCAAGGATCCGGTAAGAGTTAATTGTTCTTAGTAGAGTTATTAAGTATAAAAAGGGAATAATGAATAGATATGCATGGGAAGAGCGTGTTAACACACTCAAACCCGGAAAGTGTATTAAATAAGAACGGTGAAAACAAGTCATGAACTTGAATAAACCGAAGTAAATAAACCACATGTTATAGATGAAATTTTTAACGCTCGATGTAAACATTTTAGTTAAAGATGACGGATAAAGGTAATGATGATACGGTGCCGAGAGTCACCGAGCAAACGAGAGAAGTGATTGCTGAGGAGGTAGGAAAGGCAACCGAAAACAGTTTGTCGGGTTTCATCGACAAAATCCAAAATACGGTATTATCAGTAGTGGAGGAAAGAATCAAGAAATTGGAAGATAATACCAATTTGGCAAAGGATAAGTCGGGAGGACGAAAATCTTGTTCTTATAAAGAGTTCATGGCATGTAAACCGCCAATTTACAATGGGGAGGTTGACCCGATAATATGCCAACGGTGGCTAAGTGATATGGAGGGAGTATTTGAAAGGACCCATTGCGATGAGGATGACTACGTGGCCTATGGCACGGGTCAGTTAAGGGGTCAAGCGAAAGACTGGTGGGATAACAAGAAGAAAGAAATTGGAAGCGAAGCGGCTAAAGCTATGACATGGGATGAGTTTAAGACGCCGTTTCTTAAACATCACAGTCCCAAAGCAGTCATTAACAAGATCAAGGAAGAATTCATGCAGCTTCGACACAAGGGTGAATCTGTTGATAAAATCACGGGAATATTCATGGATAAGATGAAGTTTTGTGACGAATTGATAACAAATGAGGAGCAGAAAATATATTATTATTATAATATGTTGAGCACCGAGTATAGGGAGTTTATGACTCCTTCAAAGTATGAGACTCTCACCGAGATTATAAACGTTGCTCAGGAACGAGAGATAGAGTTGAAGAAACAGATTGAAAGAGGTGAAATAAGGGCGCAAATAGTAAATCCAAGCCCAACGAAAAAGGCACGCACAACAGAATCCTCAAAGAAACAAGAAGGGAAAAGCGGGTCATCAAACTGCAAGATATGCGGGAAGGGGCACAAAGGTGAGTGCCGGTTCAAGGACAAACCGTGTCCTATATGTGGGAAAACGGGGCACACGGCTGCATTGTGCCCGGGGAAGGTGTCGGTGTGTTACAAATGCTACCAGACGGGTCACAAGAAATCTGAGTGCTCGGAGTTGATCGGAAAGAACGATGACAAGAATACACACACTGAGACACCAAGAGCAAAGGCAAGATCTTTCCAGTTAACAGCAGTGGAAGCAAAAACAGAGCCCGATGTGGTCTCAGTTATATTTGCCATAAATTCAATTCCTGCACATGTGTTATTTGATACGGGTGCGAATAAATCCTTTGTTTCACATGGATTTATTCGACATCCTTCTTTTGTACTAACAAAATTGCCTATGCCATTAGAAGTAGAAATAGGTGATAACAAAAGTTTCCTTGTGTGTGATGTATGTCGAGATTGTAAGATAAGCATTGACGATGAAGAATATTCAATAGACTTGATTCCTATGTCGATGGGAGAATTCCAAGTAGTAGTCGGGATGGATTGGTTATCCCGACACCATGCGAAAGTCGTATGTTTCCGCAAGGAGATAAAACTAACATCTCCAAGTGGAAAATCTGTTACCATATACGGCGAAAAGGGGGGTAATCCCGTTATGTGCTCAATACTAAAAGCTCACAAACTTATGAGGCGCGGATGTAAAGCATTCATGATATACGCAAACGAACCTGATAAAGAGACGCTGAAGATTGAAGACGTACCAGTGGTACGTGAATACGCTGATGTATTTCCGGAAGATTTACCAGGAATACCGCCAGAACGGGAGGTAGAGTTCGGAATTGAATTGATTCCGGGAGCGAAACCTGTGGCCAAGGCGCCGTATCAGCTCGCGCCATCAGAATTGCAAGAGTTGATGTCCCAAATCCAAGATTTGATTGATAAGGGATTTATTCGGCCAAGTGTGTCTCCATGGGGCGCACCAGTATTATTTGTGAAAAAGAAGGATGGGAGGATGCGTATGTGCATTGATTACCGGGAATTGAACAAACTCACGGTGAAGAATCGATACCCACTCCCAAGAATCGATGATTTATTTGATCAATTGCAAGGCGCAAGTTGGTTCTCCAAGATCGACCTTAGATTGGGATACCATCAGTTGAAAGTCAAGGAGGAAGATATACCGAAGACGGCTTTCCACACACGGTATGGACATTACGAGTTCCTTGTGATGTCCTTCGGGTTAACTAATGCACCCGCGGCTTTCATGGACCTCATGAACCGGGTCTGTAAGCCTATGCTAGATAAGTCGGTAATAGTGTTCATTGATGACATCTTGATATATTTGAAGAATGAAGCGGAACACACAAATCATTTGCGTGAAGCATTAGAGACGCTCAGAAAAGAGAAATTGTACGCAAAGTTCTCGAAATGTGCTTTCTAGTTGCGAGAAGTACAATTTCTCAGGCACATCATTAGTGCAAACGGGGTGTTAGTAGAACCGTCAAAGATAGAAGCTGTGGCGAGATGGGATCCACCGAAGAATCCTTCGGAGATCAGAAGCTTTTTGGGGCTTGCGGGTTATTATCGAAGATTCATACAGGATTTCTCCAAAATTGCTATGCCATTAACCAAATTAACCCGTAAGGACGAAAAGTTTATCTGGGGTTTTGATCAAGAAAGGGCGTTCCAAACGCTTAAGGAAAAACTGACCCATGCACTGGTATTGTCATTACCGGATGGAACAGACGACATGGTAGTTTACTCAGATGCATCACATTCGGGGCTTGGCTGCGTTTTGATGCAACGAGGCAAGGTTATAGCCTATGCCTCGAGGCAGCTAAAGACTCATGAGAAGAGATATCCTACCCATGACCTCAAGTTGGCGGCGGTGGTGTTCGCCTTGAAAATATGGAGGCATTATTTGTATGGGGTGAAATGCACTATCTTTACCGACCATAAAAGCTTGAAGTATTTCTTCGATCAGAAGGAATTAAATATGAGGCAAAGGCGGTGGTTAGAAACCGTCAAAGAATTTGATTGTGAAATACATTACCACCCTGGGAAGGCTAATGTAGTGGCAGACGCGTTGAGCCGAAAGACATATTATATGCCTATTCGAGTACGATCGATGCAACTAATTGTGACATCGGGTTTGCTTGAGCAAATCCAGAAAGCTCAAATTGAAGCAATAAAGGAAGAAAATGTGAAAAGGGAAAGAATAGTTGGGCAGTTAAAAGATCTGGCGGATGATAACCAAGGATTGAAAACTCGATTTGGGAGAATTTGGGTTCCAAACTCATGTGGGGCCAAGGCACTTCTTCTTGACGAGGCCCATAAATCTTGTTATTCGATACATCCGGGGGCGACCAAGATGTATAACGATTTAAAACAAAATTATTGGTGGCCCGGAATGAAAAGAGACATCGTGAAATATGTGGAGAAGTCTTTGACCTGCTTGCAAGTCAAAGCGGAGCACCAAAAGCCATATGGTAAGTTGCAACCATTGGACATCCCAGTTTGGAAATGGGAACAAATCACCATGGATTTGTTGACCAAATTACCCAAAACCAACCGTGGGTTTGATGCTATATGGGTAGTCGTGGATAGATTAACGAAAAGTGCTCACTTCATTCCGATTCGTGAGACTTATACATCCGAGAAGATGTCGGAGGTGTACACCAATGAAATCATAGCACGTCATGGGGTACCGATATCCATTGTGTCAGACAGAGATACTCGGTTCACTTCGAATTTTTTGGCGTGACTTCCAAGAACAAATGGGGACTAAACTGTTCATTAGCACCACTTACCATCCACAAACAGATAGGCAGAGTGAAAGAACAATACAAATGTTGGAGGATATGCTGCGGGCTTGCATTATCGACTTCGGGGGTAGTTGGGATGTCTATTTACCCTTGGTCGAATTTTTCATATAACAATAGCTATCACGCGAGCATTAAAATGGCCCCGTATTAGATGTTATATGGTTGAAAGTGTCGAATCCCGGTATGTTGGGGAGAGGTGGGTCCACGAGGACTAGCACCTACTGATATAATCCGAACTACGAATGAGAAGATCGACATGGTCCGAACTCACCTAAAAGCGGCTCAGGATCGACAAAATTCGTACGCGGATAAAAGAAAGAGGGCGATTGAATTTCAAGTGGGCGATAAGGTAATGTTGAAAGTATCGCCGTGGAAAGGAATAATACGGTTCTGAAAAAGAGGGAAGTTGAGCCCAGGATTTATTGGGCCATTCAGAATCACCGAACGGGTTGGTAAAGTAGCATACCGTCTCGAACTACCAGAGGAGTTGAGTGGGATTCATAGCACATTCCACGTGTCACATCTCCGAAAATGTTTAGCAGATGAAACCGCTCGTATCCACTACGATGACATCGAGGTGGATAACAGCCTCAACTATGCAGTAAAGCCAATTGCAATTTTAGATCGTAGAGAGAAGTGTTTGAGGAACAAAGTAATTAACCAAGTGAAGGTTAGATGGGAACACAGAAAGGGTGCGGATACCACCTGGGAATCCGAAGAAGAAATCCAGCGGCTCTACCCTATATTATTTGGTACGTAATACGGTTTCGGGGACGAAACCCTTTTTAAGGGGGGTGGACTTGTAACACCCCGGAAATATAAAACTTTTTATTAGGATTATAAATTTTTAAATAAGCAAGAATTAATTAACTAGGAAATTATAACCTAGTTAACAACAAGTCTAGAAATAACTTGAAATAAGGTTAGAATAACCAAAACTAAATGTTAAACAAAAGTGGAGGGGCCAATGTTGTTAAATTTGAAACTATTATTATTAGTTTTAATTAAAAACAAAACCAAACACCTCAATTGAGATGTTTGGTCGATCCAGAACAGGAGAGGGCGACACCCTCACTCCCAAAACCCTAACTTCTATTAAACTATCAAATTGAAGGCCAAAATCAAGTTGGAATCGAAATCTAAACATAATCGTGATCACCTCGTCAAGGGGATCATAAGGTATGTTGAATTAGGTCATTTTTATTCAACCCAAATTCATGCATGTGATTGAAATCGAGTATTGAGCTTAATTATGTGTTGTAAACATGAAATTGGAAGTGATATAAGGTTTAGAGACAAAACCCTAGATGATTTCTTGTTAAATTCTTGCATGATAATTGTAAGGATCAAAATCACCATAGTGGGTGACTAATATGTTAGTAGCACTTGATAAACACTAGGATTAAAACTCTTGTTCTAGTGTAAACTGAAATTATGAAGTAATCTCTAAATTGTTGATGTTAAAAAAAATATGTATATAGTCTAATTGAAGTTAATTGGGGTGATAAACTCAAGTCATGAACTTGGTTTAAATCATGTAGAAATCTGACCCGTTAGGTGTTTGATAAAACATCTAAATGAGGGTTAAAGTGTTAAAAGTTGGGTAAAACGCAGATTTGAATATGTTAAGAAATAATGCGTTAAAGCTTATGAAAGAGTTCTAATCTTGTTATAAATTGAACTCTTTGGGCAAGGAATCCGGAATGTCATGTGGACACCCCGGAGGAGATACACGCGGAAAAGGTGTGCTTTGAAGGTACGTGACTTTAGCCTCGTTAAATTACGCATATATGTTTGAGCTTAGTGTATAGATAGAATCGTAGTGTAAAGGATGCGTTGACGTGTTCTAAAGTGGCGTAGTTCACTCGATCATCAAACGGGTCAAAATAAAGACTTGGGATTGGGTTTGGCTTGTTAATAAAGTGATGGTTTTCACTAGAAAGTCAAACTGGTTAAATAGATGTCATAAAAGAAATCATGACATAGCAATATGATGGTTTCGTAAGTTGTTAAGTGTTGGATTGCACTACGCTTATGGATCTAGCTATGATATTTTAAGTCGTGAATCCAGGATATTGGATCAAATAAATGAAGGCATGTTGCAAAGGCCGTTTAAAACGAAATGTTGAATTCCGAGGAAACGAGCTTTTAGTTCCAAGGAAACATAAAGCCATGAATAGCGCAAACACACCAAGATGTACAAGCTCGGGAACTTGGGTACTGGCATCTAAAAGGTTTTAGAATAAGAAATCGGAATTATACACCTATAGTTAGAATGGGTCGAATAAATGATAATATAGTAATTTTTAGCCGTATGATCAGTGAGTCAAATGTTGGCATGATAGTCGAAATGAACATGTACGTAATGAATTTACAGACATACAGGAAAGAAATAGCCTAAAACGGCATGCGAATTAGGGTGATATCCACAAAATAGTTAAATGGCAAAGTTACAGAGTCCACCGTAAATTACGGTCTCCACCGTAATTTACGGTGGAAAACAAAAGTCTTACGGTGAATCTCTACTGATTTACGGTAGACCAAGACCATTCAGTGTCTACCGTAATTTACGGTAGATACCGTAAATTACGGTAGAGCCCAGGAAACTTAGTATTTTATTTACTTTTCGATGTCGGAATTCGTTTATATGTACTATATTAATGTCAAAACTAATGTTTTTAGTGGTTTTGACCCTAGGTATGGATGGGGTCCTTCCGGATGATGATCAAGTACGTTGTCAAGAACCGAACACGCATTTTGAAGCTTCCGCACCAGACTTAACCTTGTCTAGACTTTAGTCATGTTGTAAATGGTTTGTTATCCGTGTTTTGAATCCTTTAAACTAGTTGATTAGTTGACTAGCAAGGGTTAACTTAAAACTTGTTATGTACTATCTTGGTTTTGTTTTGGGTACTATCACAAATATGTATGGTCTTTAAACACGAAAAGTTTTTTTGTAAACTCTGATTAGTATGAAGTTCATATAATTATTCATTAAATTTCGTCCAGTATTAAGGGTGTTACATCGTGTTCCTTTTTACTCTTGGAATAGATCAAAACATCGTCAATAAAGACTATGACGTATTTATCTAGATATGATTTACAAACTCGGTTCATGAGGTCCATAAATATCGCGGGTGCGTTGGTTAACCCAAAGGGCATAACCAGGATTTCATAGTGACCGTACCGAGTTCGAAAGGCTGTTTTTGGGATATCTTCCTCTTGAACTTTCACTTGATGATAACCGGATCTAAGATCGATTTTGGAAAAGTAACAGGCTCCTTGCAACTGATCAAATAAATCATCGATTCGCAGAAGAGGATATCGATTCTATATGGTAACCTTGTTCAGCTCCCGGTAGTCAATACACATCCGAAAGCTTCCATCATTTTTCTTCACAAATAACACTGGTGCTCCCCAAGGTGAATAACTGGGATGGATAAAACCTCGGTCTAGCAGTTCTTGTAACTGAGATGATAGTTCTTGCATCTCTGAAGGTGCTAAACGGTAAGGTGCTTTTGCAATTGGAGCTACTCCCGGTATTAAATCGATACGTAACTCGACTTGCCGATTGGGTGGTAATCCGGGCAATTCATCGGATAACACGTCTGGGTAATCACACACTATTGGGATATCCTTAATACATTGTTCTTCTGGTTCAGTCGTCATTACACTTGCTAAGAACACATCACATCCTTGACGTATACATTTCAACACTTTAAGGTGGGATATAAGGAATAGGTGGTGTTTGTTTTATGCTAGAAGTACTTCAGAAACTCTTATGTCTGGGCCGCGCAGACCACGCGCAGACATAAGGGTCTGCAGCTTGTATGTTTTTTAGAAGAGGTTAGGTCTTCAAACCTCTTCCCCACCTCTGCGTCCTGCAGACTTGGCCTGAGGTCTTCAAACCTCTTCTCAAGAGGTATCTCCTTCTCAAAACACATCTCCTACCAGCCACACCTGAACCTCCTCCCCCACCACCTTCACCTCCGGTGCCATCACCTCCCCCACCACCTTCCCCTCCGGCTCCACCACCTCCCCCACCGGCTCCTCCTCCTCGTCGACATACACCTCAGCCGCACCCCCTCCTGCTCGATCTCTAATCTCAGCCGCACCCAACCCTAATCGGTAGCTCCACCTCTGAAATCATAACCACAACCACCGCCGTCATCATCTGTTATCATCGTCATCGGTCATCATCATCCTCGTACTCTCGCTCTCTGGATCTCTCTCTCTCTCTGGATCTCTCTCCTCCCTCTCTCTCTCTCTCTCTCTCTCTCTTCAGAAACCCCCAAATCGAAATTAGGGTTTCGGTTGGGTGGTGGCTGAAGTGGTGGTGGTTGGTTATGGTGGTGGAGGTGGACGGTGGTTGTGGTGGTAGAGGGAGGGAGTGATAGATTAGACAAGTTGTGTGTGTAAAGTGTATGTCTGTGTGTGTTGAAGATCTTTTGTATAAAAAAAAACAAACCCCCTTCTCCTTGCAGACTGCAGACATTTGGTCCACCTCTTCTCCTGCAGATGCCTGCAGATGTGGTCCGCAGACTGCAGACCTTTTCTCGCAGAAAAAACAAACAGCACCTTAATATGGTACCAGACTTCTCTCCCTGTACCATAATAACTTCATCATTAGGAAAAAGGGATCCTAACAATCTTTTGCTCACATATAATCTCCACCTTGTACTTGGATAACCAGTCCATTCCCACTACTATATCGAAACTTCCGAGCTCTATCGGTAGTAGGTCAATAAGGAATTGGTGGTCGTTAAGAATTAAAGGACAATCACGAATGATTTGGTGACTAGTTATAGGTTTACCGTTAGCAAGTTCTATGGAATAGGGACTTGTTAATTCAATAGCCGACATATTTAATAGGGGTAAGAAATTAATGAAAACGTAGCTCCTATCTGCGCCCGTATCAAACAATACTGAAGCATACTGATCGGAAATGAGAAAGGTACATGTCACCAAATTCGGATCTTGGCGTGCATCACCTAATCCGATAACAAAAACGCGCCCTCGGGCTTGGTTTGAAGTAAAAGCTTTTCCCTGGTTCATTTTTCCCGTCTGACCTTGGTTGAGCTTAGGATAATTTATTTTAAAGTGTTCCGTACTACCACAATCGAAAGAAGTACGGGGGTAGGTCAACTGCGGTTTCTGGGGTTGTTGTAATTGTTTTTGTTGAGTTGGTTGAGATCTTGGCGGTTGAAAACGGGTGGGTTGGTAAGAACGAGTTGAGGTATCAGTAAAGGCTCTACAACTTCTTGCGTAATGCCCCGTCTTCTGACATTTATTACAGACCATGGTTCGGCATTCACCCGAATGGTGAAATCCATATTTCTTGCATTTTGGTAACGTCCCTTTATAATTATCTGCTCTTGCATCTTTAGTAGTCATGCCATAGCTTTGACTAATGGCTCTCCCCCCTCTACGGTATGGCTGCCCCAGCTCGACTACTTTCCGGGGCCTCTCGCTTATTTCCTGCCGGCTCTCTCGGCATTGTCAAAATCTTGCGTCTAACCATGTCGTACGTAACCGTGCCTGACTTAGCTACCACTCCGTGCATGGTCAGGTACTCCACCGAATTATTGATACTCCTTACTTCCGGGGCCAGTCCCCAGATATACCTCTTGAACCTCTTGGACTCCGGTCGAACCAAATCTGGCAAGATGCGTGCCAGTTCATTGAAGCGATTTGTGTAACCTGCATGATCCGCACCTTGCATCTGCAGGTTCCAAAACTCATGCTCGAGTTTTTGAATTTCGTGGATTGGGCAGAACCTTTCTCTCATTAGTATCTTAAGATCATCCCAAGTCATAGCATTAATCGCATCCTGCTCGCGAGATTGCACAATAGCATTCCACCAGTTCAAAGCGTGGTCTGCAAAAGTGCAAGTTGTATACTTTACTGCACAGTTACTCAGACAATTACTTATGTTAAGTACCGATTCCGACTTCTCGATCCATTTCACAAACCCGTTCGGTCCTTCAGTTCCATTAAACTCCATTGGTTTGCACTCCATAAAGTGTTTATACGTGCAAATTGGCCTAACATTGTTTTGATTATTGTTCTGAGCTCCCGGCACTGGTTGCGGGTTCGCATTGATGCCGGCGTTAACTTGCGCTACGATAGTGGGGATAACGGCTTGAAGTTGTTGTGCTATCAGTTGGGCAATTTCTGCCTCTGTCATTTGAGGTACACGTTTTGGGGCCATTCTATTATAAACAATAGATATGTATGTATTAATGTGACATAGTTAATCATCACTTATCACATTTTCGGTTACCACATACCACACAATTCCATTACACATCACATAATTTCATCACACCCATAGATTCACGACACATATAGTCAAAAGCATCGTCATGTATATATATAATATCATCGTCATACAATCGTCAAAATTTGTACATAGACTTAACCCAAAAGGGTCAGTGCTTAAATGTGCGGTCAAAACTGGTCACTAAAGTGACATACATGCATCATACCACACGACACACACTACGAGAGTCGAAAATACTACGGCTACATCCCTACCTCGACATAGGCATAGGCCAGTGCTGGGTAGGATGTACAAAAGGTACATCATCTCTATCTATACTAGAAAGAAAACCATACTAGGAACGCCACATCCACCACGTCAACCCTGCAAAACCTGCTACCAAACCTACAATAGCGCCAGTACATCCATACACTAAAGCTCGAAAATGATTCTGCTAATGATGGACGTATCCCATACCCTGCTGCAAGACGGTCAAGTAATCTCCCATAGACCTCCGATGCTGCTCGTCCTCATCGCGTGCCATCCTCAATAACGAAATCTGCTCAAACAGGAACCCCATCAGACTGCTCTTAGTGATGGGAGCATGCACCTCCTGAGGAGGAACTGCTATGCCCCAAATAGGTGGGGAAGGCTCCCTGAATGGCTTGGAAGGGCCACCATGCTCATAAGTGTGGAAAGGGGAAGGGTCCTCCCTAGGTGGGGTAAGAAAACGAGCAGTAAAGTGCTGTTGGGTCCCTATGGGTGTGGGTATCAAGCGAACAGGGGAAATAGGTGGGGTAAAAACAGGCACAGGGACAGGTACCCTCCGACGAGCCATCTGTCGGAGGCGGACAAGGGGTACCTACTGAGAACTAGGTGAGGAGGGGGTGTAAGTACTAGGAGTGGAAGGGGTATAAGGGTCAGGGGGAGTCTCGGGTGTAGGTAACCTAGGGGCTACCGGCTCCCACTCCCAATGCCCTGTGGCGGGAGTAGGGCTCCTAGGAATAGGTCCTACTGGGATAACGACATCCGGGGTACGACTATGCTCCGAGGAGCTAGTCAGGTGGTGAGGTGGGGAACGGTAGGCGCTCGAGGCCTCCCCCACGCGCCTAGTAGGGGGTCTAGGGGGATAACCAGCACAATAGTACCCAGACTCATCTAGCGAGTAGCCTGGGGACAACAGAGGCATCTGTGGATCCTCCTCCGGATCGGTCTCCATATGAGAAGTCGTCTGGCGACTCGAATGACTCGACATAGTACCTGTAAAGGAAAACAACATCTACCACCCCTTCTATCGACTGACATAACCAAAAATAAACAATCCACAGAGGTACACATAAGCACGTATTGCACACAGCCTTGATTTTTAATTTTAAAAACTTTTCCACAACTGTTAAGTTAGCGTTTACATTCCCGTTCTCTCCGCTCTCTCTCTCTCTCTCTCTCTCTCTCTGTGACGTTTCCGGAATGCCCAAGTACCAGCAGATAAATCATTGTGTTCCGGACCACAATAATTTAATTTCCTAACAAGGCCATCCCGGTACTAGCCACGCCACTCGGTCTTTAGAGGTTCTCAAGGTGAGGAATTAACTCAGGATTATAGTCTAGGTTCCTTAGGGATACCTACGTCGCTATAACCGATGGCTCTGATACTATCTTCTGTCACACCCTGACTCGCAGCGGAAGACAATCGCGTGGTGTGGCAGACACATGGTACTCCTCAAAATTTAAAAACATTACATTACATAAAACAGGAGCATCGGTTACAACGTCTTCGAACTATCACATTACAAACCATATATTAAAAGCGGTACTACAAGCCATTATAGCTTTTATTATGCTACGTCCGCCTACTAGATCCTTCCATACGCACATGTTCACTCCTGTTTCGTTTTACCTGAAATGCATGTTAGTTTTTAAAAAGGTCAGCTAAACGATGCCGGTGAGTTCCACTGGTTTGGTTATTTCGTTTCGAAATGTATCAACATGTTTAATTGCACATATCACGGTTCATAGATGGAATTACACGAGTGTCACAAGTGAAACCTAGACTGTTTTAATCGTACTGTGTCACACAGACACTTAATCGCACCACTTACATCACATGTAGTTTAATGCCCTCGGGTAGTTATGTCTAACAACATAACCTAGTTAGGACGCGTGCAGTTGCCTAGCTGCCGGCCACACCTGTCCGGCAGGCAACTGGGTTTGTCAGACCAATAGTTCTATCCACTGCCCACGGCTTACGTTAATCACTTGTATCGGGGCTAATATCGTGTGTTAGATAATTCACGTCATAGCAAGTTGGTGTAATTAACGCAGTTTGTAACATGCAAATCACCCCAGAAAACAGTAAAACAGATTAAAAGTGGGGGAAGGGAACTCACAGTGCAAATAGTAGTCTCGGCTAAAGAGTGTTTAATCAACGAAATCAGCTTTAATAGCACACATGCAAGTAAGGACTCAAATAAGTATCTAAGTCGGTAATGGTTATAACTTGGATTTGGTCAGGATTTTCCACCCCGGATTGAGTCTATAGGACACGGGTATGGTGATGGAGGTCAGGGTAGTATTAGTTTTCAGTTTGTCTTCCGGGCACCGGTTCGCGTGCCAGTCAATGTCAGTAGTTTAACGTGTTCGGATAATGGTACGGGAATACCAATAGTGCCAACACGTTGTTATTTAAGAATTATTAACTTCTCATTAAGGGAGTTTGGGGAGTCTAGGTTGCCCAATTTTGAGTTTCTGTTTCCACCGTCGAGGATTTTCCCGAACTGGTATTGGACACACCCCAAGTGTCCACTCCGCCCTGGAATCTCCCAGAATATTCCCCGTGTTCCAATTATAGTATTTCTCGGGTTGGGTCAGTTCCCAGTTCCTGCAGGTTCGTTACACGGTAAACTGCCGAAATTGATTTAAAATAAGCCATTTGAATCCCAAAAATTCCCATTTTATCTATAATTTGAATAAAATTCTAAAATTTCTTGAAAAAGTTTTAGATTTTTATGATTTCGTTTCGGTGTGTTTCCCTCTACCGAATATTCGTAAAAACGCGGATTTTTAACCCAAATCAAAACTCAACCAATTGACTCCGAATTTTCCCAGAACATTCCACATATGTTTCTTAGTGTCTGCGTAAAATTTGGTGATTTATTGAATCCGTTTGTTATTTTTTCCAGAATTCTTTTTGTAAAACGGTCAAAAATTCACCAAAACTTGTAAAAAATTCCAAAAATTCTAAAATTTTACATGGGCCTTCCTGACACTACCCTTCCTCTCAAAACCAAATTTCAGCCCAATCCAAGTATCACAGACCAAGTTATAGCCAAAACAAAATTCTACCTATCTTAGATTCGGTTTTCGGATGTTATACCTAGCGCAAGCTTCGATTCCAAGCGTTCCTTGTGAGTCCAGAAGTATGTGTGGGCTATATTCAGTACCTACACATCCAGTACAATCCAAATATGCTAGAACTTAGATCAATCAAGCTTTATTTCATTGTTTTTCGGTTAATCGACTAGTTAAGCAATTTCTATTGAATAGGTGTTGATTAGGGTATCAAAACCAAAAGATTTATAACCATGGCTTCCATATAACACCAGGGTATTCATATGGTGTTCATATTCTGCCCCTAAACTTGTTTAAAACTCCAAAATTCATCGATTAAAATTGGTTTTCATGACCTAAATCAAGTTTAATCAAGAAACCATGTTTAAAACCTTATGGATTTGAGTTAATACCTTTGATTTGTTGAAGTTTCTTGTGAATTCAGCTGGTTGTTCTTGAGAGAAACCAGATTTTGGAAAGGATTTTGTGTTAAAATGAAATTAAAAAAATTGATTTTTTTGATTAAATAATGGGGGGTGGGGGCGGTTTGGGTGTGGATCCCCCAAGGGACACCTCGTGCTTTGTTTTGAGCACTTAAAGATGATGTTTATCTTCCATTTAGCGTTTAGGTTCATTTTCGGGTCCCGCGCGCGTTCTCGATTTGCGTGACGGACGCCGTTTCGCGCGTACTTAGTGTCAAAAGACTCAGTTTTAAAAATCATGCATAACCGTCTTGAAATCCGAACCCAGTACATTTTAATCGTAAAAGACTCGTCTTAGGGTGGTTTAAGTGTTTTTAAGCTTGATTGATCGTTCCTTGCAGGTTTGATTGCCTTATGTTATGCCTGAAACGAAGGTGTTTCCCTAACCAGGAAGCTGCTTCGTTTTGCGTGCCCAATCTCTGATTGGCTTCAAACCTTATGTCACAGTCTAAGGCACAAAACTTAGTTGTTCCTGGAACTCGAAATCTTAAATGATGCTACCGATAACCTAATAATCAATGTCAAAGGTTTAAAGCACTATTAAACGGAACACTCCCGTTTAACACGTGTTTCAAGGCTAAGGACACCAACTTCACACTGTTGGCCCTTATTAGTGTCATGTCAGACATAACGTGTTCTCGGATTCCTCCGAGACATAAAAGATATCATTTAATCAAGCATATAAGTCACACATGTTTTTAGGGTTTTCGCGCAATTAAAGGCTTAAGTGTGCTTTACAGTTTTGGACCGCTTAGTGTCTACCTGGTTTCGTCATGGGTGTCACATTAGTTTTCCATAAGTTCAAACACTATAATTCTATTCGGTGTAACCTCGGGCGCGTGGGCATTTCCGGCAGTACAGACTGCTTCGGCTGTTGTACCCTGAGAGACAGATGCGTCGTCTTTAGTAGAGACGCGGAATCTGTTTTAAGGGAAGCGTGTTGAACACGTGCCTCATGCATAATCGTCAACATTTGTTTGTTCTTTTTGTAGGAAATTATTGTACAAGAATACGTGGTTCAAGACCTCGTTGAAGCCTACACAACGGACTGAAAACACAACGAACCATACAAGTAGACGCGGCGAAAGATCAATTTGAAGACTTTATCTTTTGAAGATATTGGTTTGAATCGATTGTTTTATTAAATATGTTGTAGTTCATATTTATTTTCGTTTGAATTTGTACACGGTTCATGTACTACAATTTTCCAAATGTTTAAAGAGAGTATCTTTATTTTTTATTAGTTTTATTAATAAAATTATGACCCATTTCCTACAAACTTAAAACAGATTTCGTGAGATTGTTGGTACAATCTTAAAAACCTTATTTATAAGGATTTTGGGTTCTAAGAAAGGATTTAGAGTAGAATAAAAAAAATATTTTTAGAGGTTATAATCTTATAAATATTTTTTTTGGGAAATATGTATGTAGTAGAACTTGTTGTTTTTGGATTTTTGAGATTGAGATACAATCTTAAATCCTATACCGTGGCACAAAACGAATAGTTTTGGTTCCAACATTTGGTTTTGAAACGATTTTGGGAATCGTTAATTTTTCTTACTTTTGTGTTAGATCGGGTTTATTAGTGTAAACCATACTTTTTTTGTAAACATTAAATTCTCTAACATGTGTGTTAGACCGAAATTATTGGTGTAAACCATACGTTTTTTGTAAACGTTAAATTCTCTTAAGTAGAGTTTTTTATGTCTTTAAATAAGAGTTTTATGTTACTTGATTAGAGTTTTATGTCTCTAATTAAGTCTCTATTTAAAGTAGACTTTTCATCCACCCATGGATTGATATGAACAAATAAGTCTTATAATGATTTTTGTAATCATTTGTCTTCTAACATGTGTGTTAGAAACGTTCATGAAAAGCGTTAGTTTGGAAGCAATTTTTTAATTGTTTAGTTTCTAACGTGTGTATTAGGAATGACTTATTTGTTTGAACCATATATGTGTTTTAGCAAGTCGAATTAACATTTTGTGGAAATGTTAATATTTCTAACGTGCGCGTTAGAATTTCTTTCATTTTAACATGATTGTTAAAAATGCTTAAAATACAAACTTTGAAATGTTTTATGTAAACATTTTATATAAGCAATTTGTTGTAGCATTGTTTTTAATGTTTTGTATGATTTAGAAATAAAATGTCATACATTGAAGTTGATGTTTGATTGGCTTCAAGGAATTAAATCACCATAAAGTGATGGGGTGATATTTATATGAATTTAATGAAATTAAAATCATTTACTAGACTCTTCATATGGAAGATAAACTCTTAAGGAGAGTTTCATGTCAATTTATTAGTTTTTATTAGAATTTATGTATCTAACAAAATCTTTAATTAAGTGAGACTTATCTCCACCCCATGTCTCTTGTATTAAAAGTAGGCTACGTGCCTAACTTGATAAGATTGAAAAAAAAATACAAGAGTAAGAATATAAGAATTAAGTCACCAAAAAGTGATGGTGTAGTTGTATGTGATTTTATCATCAACTTTAATTTGTGATTGGTTATGTTTTTTATATATATAAATTGACTTAAATTTTCTAATACGTGTGTTAGGAAATGTGTATCACGAATACGAGGCTAGAGATTGTTCATAATGAACATAAATATTTTATGTAAACATTTAATTGCCTCTTTGTGCATTTAAAATGATGAGAAATGGTTTATTTTATAAGCTATATCTTTGGAAAACGTTTTATGTAAACGTTCGATTCTATAATGTGCTTGTTATAATTTTTTTTTTCTAACATGTGTGTTAGAAAATGTTTAGTACATGTGTAGTAAGACTAACAATATAAAACCATTTGATATTTTGGGTTTGATCTATGTTTTCATAACCCTAATTGATATTATTAATATTGTATATTGCAAAACTAGAAACTGTTTTGAATTAATTTTTAAAACAAAGTTTTGCATAACATTGATAATTAAAATGGTTCGCTACTCTTGCTAGAAGTAGCATATGGTGAACAAAGTAACAGTCTGGTGGATGTTATTTGGTGAAAAACAACTTGGTGTTGTTGTGAAAAATTTTAATTGTTCAAGTTTACTACTTAAATGTAGTATTTGTAACAACTTGGTGTTGTTTTGAGCATAATTGTCCAAGTTTAAAGTTTCAAGATGAAATGGGGAACTTGTACTAACAAGTGCATGGAGTCTTATTAAGCGAGTACATCAAGACATGCCATGGGACGATATTGTTGAGAAGATTTCGGTTAGATTATAAAGTGTTGAAGATAAAAGCACTTTGCTATTTGATGTCTACATATTGTCTATGCTTCCGTTTAAATTTCAAAATTGATTGGCACTTATGATTTAGTTTCCAATGTATTTTATTGTTTTGTGTTCAATATCTTCGGATAACACATGCAATTTTTTTTACAAAGAAATAAATCACTAATGGTTGTGACGTATAAATTATTTTTGTGGAAAATTAATATAACGTCGGTTATACATTGTTTAAAAGAATATGGTTTTAAACGGATAATACATGAAAATACTTGGACATAAACGACTTGAGAGTTGTTACATTGACTAAAAATCAAAGACGAAACATCAAATGTATAACCACTTCATGAGTGAGTAATGAAAGAACGTAATGAGTGTATTGAGATGAAATACACTAACGACATTCATGTCGACATATTTCATTATAAGTCATTGGAAAATCCACAAGTGTGAATTCTAACATACGAAAGTAAAAGTACTATATGTTATTGTATACCTTTAATAAATCTTGCGAGATTGATAAGTAGTTACGTCTACCACTTGATTATTGTTAGATCTATATGGAGATTTTACCTTCATTTCAGAGAGCACCCTAAATATACATATCTCCTAATGAATAACAATAGATGTGTGCAAATCACTTATGGCAAAATTTGAATGCCATGTTGTTGAGTGTCGATCTAGTTGACTCTATCTCACACATAATAGCGATTGTAGACGAGAAACATTCATCTTGTTGGTGATGAATGTGTTCACCAAGTGCTTGGATTAAGACTTATGTTTAAGTACTTATGAGTCAATGGTAGATTGTTGGAGATCAAAGGTAAACAAGTTATGTTCCTTAAATGAATGATGAAATTTAGCTATCTGTTATATACAATAATTTGTGAGACCTTCCTAAATATTGATGTTTTAGGATTATGAATAAGTCTCATTATTTTGTCTTAACAAAGGATGAATGTTGCAAAGTGATATTATGATATCCTTTGGGTTGTGAAGAATCAGAATGATGCATCTTCTGTTTACATGCTAAAGTATTGTAGTCTAAAGCATGCTAGACTAGTGCTTGGTTAATTATGGGTCTTGACGAAGACTAATTAACTCTAAACATTCAAATATGTATGAACACAAAAAGAATTTGTGTATGGACAAAGTTGAGGGAGAATTTTCATTCGTTATAAGGAAAAGACATGTAACTTTTGAAGAGTTTGTTCGAAAAGCTAATGAGGAGAACTCATTGTCTAGGCTTATTCTAGGTGTTAAATTAGAATTATTCTAAGTTGGTGACAAACTTATGACAATGGCATGTGTTGCTTTGGTTAGCTTGAAAGCTTATGTAAGCTAATGCAACATGAGTTGAATTCACTGATACAATGAGGTTGATCTTGTTCAATCATATGTGTATAAATGTCTCCATAAGTGAAGTTACGAAAATGTTGATGAAATGGCAAGAAATTGTGGGAGGATCCATTTAGAAACAACCCTATAAGGGTTTGTAGAAACGGTTTTCATTACCCCATCTGGATGATATCCTATAACACTTAAATGTGGGAGTGTCTTGCATTTGTATCATAAAAGTTTGGCAATAAGGATTTTGTAATCAAATCTAACATTGCAAACAGACGACTATGTGGAGGACACAAAGGTCGTAGTGCATAATGGAGATGTGTTTGCCTTAAATGATAAGCGTATCTTACAAAGACATATATTATAACCAGATTCAGATGGCCACTGAGGTTATAGTCTTAGAAGTTGACAATAGGCAAAATTAACATACGAGTTAAGAACACATCATGACAACTGATCTCAAATATGCAAAGTTATTTGTTAATGTTATAGATCCAACAACCTGAGGGTTTATTAGAGATCAAGTTTTGGAATGAGACTGAAGCCCATGGAAAAAGGGTATGTGAAGGACACCTAACTTAGTTGACTGGAGATCCAAGATCTAAGTTCAATAGGACAACTAACTTATATGCCTAAAGGTGGTCACTGTGGGGGCATAAATGATATCCATAAGCTAGTATATATGGTTATACATAACCCCAAAGTATAAAAGGGTGTTTAAATACGTCCTAGTCTATTCCTATGATATTCAGTTACAAAGAGTGAGGCTAAGCATAATATGTGGTAGTGATTTGGATAAATCACGATAACCACAATGCTTTTAATGATATAAGGAAAATCACCTAAGTTAGAGAGAAGTGGGGTCGCTTCGAATGGAATTGAGGACACAATTCCTAGAGCTCTCGCAGAACCAGGAAAGTGTTCCACGACCATTATTGGACATGACTATGAGGAGATGACCCGGCTAAGGAGAGTCTTGTGTGAAGTGTATTATTGTCTACACAAACGGCAGACGAGTTCAAAGACATCGAGATCTACTCAGAGCTAGTGGGCTAAGCGAATTTCATGAGCGAATGTTCAAAGGGTAATACATACCAATCGTATCCAAAACTCAACTGTCAAGGTTACATTGGAAATTTTAAATGTTTTGAACAATCTCCATTCATGTGGGGGATTGTTGGGAAAATTAGTGAATGGATATTTAGTTAATTTATAATTGAGTGAAATTATAATTACTAATTAAACTCTATATGTGAAACTCTGGAGTAGAGTTTTATGTTACTTGATTAGCTTTTATTAGAGTTTTATGTCTCTAATAAAATCACTAATTAAGTGAAACTTTTATTAGAGTTTTATATCTCTAATAAAATCACCAATTAAGAGAAACTCTTGACTACCCACAACTCTTGTAAAAAAATGGTAGGCTATGTGACTCATTGGAATGATGTGAAAACTACAAGAGAAAGATAATATGTATGAAGCATTCTTGGAGAAGTGGTGAAGACTTGAACATCCATATGTTGGGAATTTTAGAAAGATGAGTTTTCTCTATTCGATTCCATCACCTTCGTATCATTAGTTTTCCACAAGTTCAAACACTATAATTCTATTCGGTGTAACCTCGGGCGCGTGGCCATTTCCGGCAGTACAGACTGCTTCGGCTGTTGTACCCTGGGAGACAGAAATGTTGTCTTTAGTAGATGCGTGAAATCTGTTTTAATCGTCAACATTTGTTTGTTATTTTTGAAGGAAATTATTGTACAAGAAGACGTGGTTCAAGACCTCGTTTAAACCTACATAACGGACTGAAAACACAACGAATCATACAAGTAGATGCGGTTAAAGATCAAGTTGAAGACTTTATCTTTTGAAGATATTGGTTTGAATCGATTGTTTTATTAAATATGTTGTAGTTCATATTTATTTTCGTTTGAATTTGTATACGGTTCATGTACTATAATTTCTTAAATGTTTAAAGAGAGTATCTTTTTTTCTTGTTAGTTTTATTAATAAAATTGTAACCCATTTCCTATAGATGACACGCAACGAAATCCTCATATACATGTGGAATATATACTCTAAGTATAGCATCAACATTAAAAAACAATCGAAATATGATTCACATAAAAAAATTATATTGTTCGTTTAAATAACAAAAAGAAAAGAAAAACATCAATATTTCCAATGATTCACACGACTAAACCGCTAGATCGCAACCTGCATGGTGGCCTTAAAACCAACATGTGAGCGCACGTACATATGCAAATAATTTATATGTTGTACTATACATTTAAAGGAAGAAAATATTACATTTATTACGTGTACACTATATATCTAAATAAAAATATATTATATTATAAGGTGATATATTTTATGAGTACATATAGAAGGATAGTTGTGTTTCGACATGGTGACGAGTTTAAAATCAACATGTATATAACTATGATATAGAAAGAAAGGCTAGAAGAACATAGCAAATAAAAAAACCTAATGATCATGGTCCCTTAAAAGTTATTTAATATAGGTTTCATTATTATTATCAATGACATGATCAAGAATGGCCTAGTGTAATATAAATAAACATGGTTGGAAACGATAAACAAATTTCTGGATTATCTCCTCCTCACGTATTTTGGAAAAATTTCATATATCCCTTTTAAACATGTAAAATTAAATATTTATGCAAAAAACAAGTTTTCAAATTTTAACCTTGTAAAATTAAATATTGATGCAAAAGACAAGTTTTCAATGCATAATAATATGCTTCTAAGGTAACTTAAAGAATACGTAATTTACAAATATATGAAATTACCCTTTTATATATTACACAAGAATTTTATTATATATTTAAGTTACCAATCAATTTAAGTTTATTAACTAACTAGGTTAATGCCCGTGTAATACGCGGACTTCAACCAAAACCATATTATTTACTTTGAAATGAAATATTATCACCCGGGAACTTCTCGGGTAGAAAGTTTCCGGGTAGGAGAAATTTAAGATCGTTTAAAAACAAATAAATCGGAAGAAACAAACAACAAATCTTCAAATTTCAGTAAAAATTTACTCATAGACTACGTTGGTTTTTTTCTTTGTAATATTTCCATATTTATCTAGTATAAGTAACTTGACACCAGCTCTGCTTTTTACTCTTGACAATACGACATATAGTTGACGATGTAAGATTGCAACTGTATTAATGGCATCAAGAAATAAAATGTCTTTTAACTTCACTTTCATTGCTTCTTATAACAAACTTGATCCTAGTTGCTAATCTGTATGCAATGTTTTATATAATTTTTGATTTTTTTTTCACATATCAATGGGTTATACAAATCATCATATGTGATATGTGATCTGGTACATGTTTAGCAAGATTCATATATTTTAATAATGATAAGCATGCAGGAAGTTTCAAAATAATATATTAACTTGAGTAGAGATTAAAAAAATAACTCGCCAGGTGAGCCAAGGAATTAAGATTTTCAGTGCAACTCTTCAGCACCAAAAAATATGGATAATGCAATGAAAAACACTAATAATATTATAAAAATATTCACTATAAATAAAACGATAAAGCTATTCAGCTATCATATAAGTTTTATAAATGGCAACATGCTATTGCGCCTTGTGTAAGAAAAGAGACATGCTCTTGCGCCTTGCATCTCGGCTCGAGACCCTATCGCCTTAGTGCGCCCGACACCTTTTAAGTCTAAGCTCCATGCTAATAATCTTTGTTATCTGTTAGTGACCAGCTCAACCATATAGTTTATCATGGTTAGAGACACATGAGTGACCCTATCGCCTTAGTGCGACTCACTTTAGCATATAAATGAAACAGAAAAGCACAATGGATGCAATAACATGTAAAAACAGACATCTATAATCAAATAGAAAATAGAAATATTAAGATTTTTTTACCAGGGCTTTAGAAATGATGAAATTGTTTTGGAGTTTCAATGCAGTAAGCACAAGTACGCATCAAGGCTCCAACTTTTACGTATTGTTTCCACGTATGGCTAAACTTGAAAACCCCTGCACAGGCTCCCATCTAGACATATTTGCCTATAGAAGTTAATAACATGTAGAAATGTTAATACAAATATACCTAAAGGGTAAAATGATTATAAGCATACCATAGCTTCTTCATCACCCTTTGAATTAAACACAAATTTGTAATCCTTGTGTTTTCCACCGAGATATGCCGGTTTGTTTAAGATAGAAAAAAATGAACCTGGTATATAACCTTAGTCTTATGATATATAATATTGGTCATCATCTTGATGAGTTTACCCCCAAAAAAACCACTGATGACCCAATCACATTAACAATCATGTTGTAAAGTAAAAATGATGGAAGACGGACATGGCACCTCTTTGATTGAGCTGGTCTTTTTTCTTCAAAAAAAAGTTGAAAATCATAAAAAAAATCAACAGTATATACATAGCATTAATGTCACAAAATTAAACAATAAACAATTTGGTTTAACAACCTTAACTGTATTCATCACTAACTCGATATGCAAATACAATGTCGTTAACTCATCTAACACAACAATGACATATGCGTTCATAAGTTCCAGCACCTGCTCATCAATACGTTTCTCAAATCCTTGAACCACACAACCTGCATAATATCGAATCACACACCCTTCCTAAAACATGATCAAGAGACATAGAACAGGTACCTGAGATGTTCTCGAATTGTGTCGCGAAACTACGTTCCAAAACAATGGATGTTGTCGTTCGTTTCTTCATATGTTTTGGCAGCCTTAGCGACACTTACCATTGGTGTTTAACGCCATTTTGAGCACTGAATAACATCTTAAACAGCTGCAACGAATCGCCACTCGCTGCTGATTGTACCACGCAATTTGGTCTCTAAATCGTGCCCGAAATGATATGTATCTTAGTTCTATCACTTATATAGCAAGAAATCCAATCGGAACCCTTGATCACTAAATCTTTAGTTCTATACAAATCACCACGCTTCATGGCCCCTTTGAGAAATGTGTCATGTATACCATAAAGGTTCGTAAATATGTGGTATGTGGTCTTCATCTTTCAAACCACCAAACTGAGTTTTCTTTAAGAGGGGGAAGTGGTGGAGGTTGTGTAGTATTAGCCTCAACACAGCAGCCCATTGTAGGGAAAATAATCCTCTTCATGAGTACATAACACAAAGTAGCAGGGTAAAGTTAATGAATTAGGTTAAGGGTGCATTCGGTGAAACATATTATGATATCACTTCACAAAAAAAGAAACGATTTAATATTATATTGCAACCATGAATTGAGGGGGTATTATAGATTTACATATTAATGCACCAACTTTCCTTTTATAGATAAATAACCAACAATACATATAGAATGATACGGATGATTCATATAATAATCTAAACCTTTTATGATGTTACAATAATCGAACCCCCATTCTTAAACTGACTCTAACACCCAAAAAGTTTCATACCTTTTAGACATTGGTGAGGACCATCATTCTTGAATGGTATCTCGTTCACAAGATTCTTCCACCCATCTACAAAACAATAAAGTCATGAAGATAGCGATTAACGAATTGTGGATCCAACAACCTAAAATAAACCAATGCAAAAAACATAAAGATACACCGTCAATATTAATGTATATAAGAAGAATGCATACAAATAATAAATATTTGAGATGTTGGACCATTTATACTCATACATATATATAATCTCCAAAATCCTTTGTTAATGTACAAAAATAGATGCATGAAAGTTAAGTTTAATGCCCAGCCTGTGGTTGTTTTTGACTCTTCATAGTTTCTTTGATCATGCTTGAAAGAAAACTAATAAGATGTATGAATTGAATTTTCTTATAATTCGTGAACTACGAAGAAAAGATGTAAAAGTAATAAACCTTCATTTTCTGAATCATGTTTTCCACTTGAATCTCTTCATCTTCTCTGGTAATCTGCTCGTTGACATTCACATAGGGTAAAACTTTTTACATCTTAGATAAAAACAAAAGAAGCAAAAACAAATAGTTAGTTATCACTTCAGATGTTAAAAAGGAACAATTAAACACTATTAAGGTTTCAAAACAAAACTTACATTGGAAAAATCGGAATCTTCATCATTGTGATTGTGCTTGCATGCTTGAACATCAGAAGGTAACGATCTTTTTATATGTACCGTCCATATTAATGTATATAAGAAGAATGCATACAAAAAATAAATATTTGAGATGTTGGTCTACTATATAAGATTGTTCTAGAGAATACATGATTTGGTAGAATAGAGGATCAGGGTAGTCAAATAGATGAAACGGAATAGTGGTAAGACACCATGTGTCTTTCTCAACCGGATTAAAAATCATGCATTCTGCTAGATGCATACCAGTGTTTTTGACCAACTTTTGCCAACCAGAACTAAATGAGTATTGCATCTATAATATTTTTAATGTTTCCCTTTCATGACATATTGTCCTTCCATTTTATAACAACTATACGACTTCATCTTTAAAAAAAATCAACAAAATGTACCAGCAAGGCCTACATAGAGGACAAACATGTATCACCCTATTATAATAAGCACTAATTTTTTGCCACTTGTTTATAAAATTATAATAACACTAAGTTGAATAACAAAAAATGCAAAGATTTGGGTATTAAGATGAGTACCATGTATGTTGAAGATGATTTTATCAAGATCTTATAACACCTGTGAGACATGTTCATGTAACTGAGCTGAATAAACTATATGAAAGAAAAAAATGTCTGACCTTTCTAAATTACCAATTAACTACAAATTATTTTAAAAAAACTTCATCAAATGATGATTTGAAGAACGAAGTGGGGTCTATGTTGTGCAAACAACAAACCAATGTTCTTCTTCTTTAATTGATCCCCAAGGCCAATGCATTGCCTCCTAAACCCTGAACCAAAACACAAGAATCTACCATTCATATTTCATAGTTTCATACACCGATTACTAATATATATTGATTACTAATATACATTAAGATTTCACAAACTATGATCATGATAAAAACTTTCAAAAAGAATAATCTTTTACCAAACCAGTCCATTCTTGCTATACATCATAACTCATAACCGAATCTCACCAACCATCACGGTAACCTACAATCAACCAGAAAAAACACAACCATAATTCCCAACTCCACATACCCTAAGTGTAATTAACCAACCGTAACTAATTATAACACTAAAACAATGGAAAAATAAAACAATGGGTAAAGGTAATCTTACTCCTCTGATTACAGAACAAAGCGATTGAATATTCGAAAATTAGGGTTCTAACAGATTTACATACCTGATTAAATAACTGTTAAAATCGATTAATGGTAGCGTTTGAATATTGGATAGATTGGCTTGGATTGAACGACAGATTGATGCGATTGAAGTTAGGGTTGTGAGGGGTTGAGTTTGAACGACAATTAGGGTTATGGGATATCAAAACCGTGTTATAACATTCACAATTGAAACCTTCAATGGAGTTCATCGCCGTGTTTGTCACAGAGAGAGAGAAAGAGAGCAAATAATTAGGGTTAGAAGAGGAACGATGAATGATGACAGAATGAGAGAGAGAGAGAGAGTATATGAATCTTACAAAAGAAGCCAAATCAACTGAGCCCTTAGAGCTATGCCATGTGTTTGATGATGTGTCTGCTAATGTGGCTTAACCAAGAGGTGACATGTGTCCCCCAATGGTTTTGTTTATTATATATATATATAGATTAAACCATTTTGGTCGTCGAGTTCTTTACAAAAGCTATAAAGTTCTCAATAGAACTAGTTTAATACCCGTCCGGTGGACGGGTTACGCTAACAACGTAACAAACAAAGATAATGTATATTGATGGTGTTTCGGTTTGCTTCTCATTTTCTTCTTTTCCATCTCCCATTTGAAAAAGTTACAACCATCTAACTTTTCCTTTTCTTCTTTTCAAACCACTAAAACTCATTCTCAAAACACATTATTCAAACACTACAAAAATGAGCTATTAACTTTTAAGAAGTCAAAAACTTATATGTAAACCTTTTTTTTTTGTCGGAGATAGAACATTTAATTAGTCAACCCATTATAATAATCTGGTCAAAATTGCCAGCTCTACTTTTTTACCCGTCTGTTGTCGGTGTATTTCAATGTAACCCAATATAAATGATCAAACATTTAAACAACTTAACATAATATAACACACGTAGAAGTCATTAAGTTTACAAAGCCAAAAACAAAAACAAATCAGGAAGAAGCAAACGTATTTAGTAATTCCAGAAAATATTTTATCTATAAAAAACCATGCAAATCCCAACTTAACTCAACCTAACCCAACCCAACTGACACAAAACTAAGCATGCTCTGTTTCAAAGATGAATTCGCATAATGCGAGTTAATAAACTATTGTATCTGATTAAGAACACACTACAATCAAAGGCCTAAAGCAACATTACCAACAGTTACTTCACACATGATGCGCACCAATAAATAGTTTCAGCAAAGTTTGAAGACTTGCTCACTTCCATGACAGCTTATATTGGGAACATGCTTGAGTAATTGGAGCTTTAAGATTTATTGCATCCCATAACTTTACGACACTGCAAGAAAGTACACATTTCAATGATTAAAAAAGGCCAACTATACAACTGGTTGTAAAAAACATGCAAATGGATTGCAGTAGCCTCTATACCTATCTGACTATCTACAACACTAACAATAGCAATGGAAACCTCATCTTTTATATAGAGAACTGACGTAATACTCATGGAAGCAACCTAGAACATTTAAACATTTAAATAACAATTCTAGTAAATTGCAGTGATAACCACGCACATCTTATAACACCGTCCAATATTCTACTCAGATAGTATACCTGCTTACAATACAAATGAAAAGAATATTATGGTTCATGTCATAAGAAAACAATCAGGCACACAATCTCGGTTAGTCATCCTGCTGACCTGTCGAGCATCTGGATTCTCGTCATTGCAGGCTTCAAGAAAAAAAAGGAAGAAATGTAAAATAATACTTTAAATCAGCTTCACAACACTGCTCTGTCATATCATTAAAGATGCAAATACCAATCCTACTTTCTTCAGTTGTTTTGTCCTTGGCCTAAAATCAAGTAAAACAAACAAATCTTGAGCAGAGGAGTAACCAAGTTTAGCAAATAAAGAAGGTTTTTTTTTTAATATACACCCTTTAAAAGTTTAAATCTTCATTTATACCCCTCCAAATTTCATAACATCATATTCACCTTTTAAATATATTGAAAGTTCTCACATTTACCAGTTTCATAATAGATGAAAAAAAAATCCAATTAGGTACAAGAGTTTACTTGAGTGAGTTAATGAGTAAAAAAGCAACGTAACTACTATGAAGGTAAAAATGAGAGTTTTGGTGTTTCCAAAGAGAAAATATGATATTATGATATTTGGAAGGGTAACATGGATTTCTAGAACTTTAGAATGAGTATATGAAACTTTCCTTTAAAAAAAAGGCTTTAATGAAACTGGTAACTAATACAAGTACTTATCGACATAGACATCAAATATGATGACATCTCATCAAAGAAAGGCAAGAAGGAGACTCTAAATGTTTTTATCAATTAGGAATGGCAAACATATCCAAGCCTGACAGTCATACCAGAAACCCGAAGCATTTGGGACGGGTAAACTCGATACCCGACCGGTTTTGGGTATTGGCTATACGCGCTTCTACTCCTGTAAATGTACTCTGCTAGCCTTGCTTATCATCTAGAAGTTTCTTCAACTTTTGTAACGACCTTTGCAACATCGGGTTCGTTGAAAGATTTATAAATTGCTGAAAAACATTACCAATAGTTACATGAACAATATAAGGGCACCCAAATATCACATCAGTCGGTTATAATAGAAATTTATATTGTATTTCTCAAATTCATCCAATAGATCAAATGTTTTTTTACAATCATACCTTAGAAAATATGATGATACCTTGAAACAACTACTGAAAGATTCATTGCATTCTGTATGTACCCAACGATTACAACTATCATAGTATATCTAAACAAATGAAGATGACAGAATAGCAAACATCAGGTTCCAGGTTCCACTTGTTCATCAAATACGAAGTTATGAAAGAATGTCAGCAACAACTTACCTTCTTACAATTAAAATATTCATGAGTAAATTAGAAAGTAATTTTACCTGAATCCCTGAACCAAACTTTTCTGTCAATTCAGGAGGAATCTGCAAAAAAAAAAAAAGAAGTCAAATGATACAAAGGATTTGGTCAAATTGGTTAATGCATGTTTATAAATCGACGAAAAAAACTTTTGATTCAATGCATGTCAAAACATACCTGAAGAGAGGCCAACACCAAAGTGAAGAGGGAGGATCAGATTATATATGTTGAAGACGAAAATTGAACAGGTGAAGACGAAGAAAAAGAAACGAATTCTTTTAGAATTAGGATCGCCTTCTCCCCCATGTATCTTTTATGCAACGATTCAACTTAATCAAGTGCAAAAGGCCCAAAATTTCAGTCAATTAGGGCTCTGCCTCTTCATAGCTTTAGTAAGACATCAAAACTTAGGTTTCAAGTACTTCGATCTACGATTTTTCTTTGCTGGAGTTAAAATAACCTTCAATCAATGATCACGTATCGATTCACCAATTGCAAAGAAATAAATAAAGGATTCTGTATCTATCAAGCAATTATAAGACCTCAAAAGAGTATGATTAGGTAATGAAACGAAGGATAAATCGGTTACCTGGTTCTCTGCTGTCAAAGCAATGGTAATGAGAATCAACTAAGGCAAACTTGTCACACAAATGTATGGATTGTTGAGAGTGAAATTTTAAATCAGACCAATTTGTTTGTGTTAGGGCTTGGGTTCTAGTACTTTCTAGATAAAGGATGGTGAAATCATAGAACCACCGTTCCATAAGAAGATAGTCGGACGAACTCTGAGAGCATGATTTGATTTGAAAGAAAGAGCCGAAAAATTGGAAAAGCCGATAAAACAAAAACCTTTAGTTTCTAAACCCAGATTTGTAGGAATCTGCAGAGTGAAGAACATGGACAACGAACTGATGGGAGGTTACCAGAAAGAAACAAAACTGAATTTGTGGAGAACATGGGTAGAAAAAAGTGGAAGTAACTCCTAGCCTAAGTAACTGCTGAAAACCGCTAACATAGCGGTTAAAATTGAGAGTTTAAATGGTCATGATTTCATCTCAACATGATCCGACGGTGGGGATGAATTTGGAAGGTGGTTAGACTTAATGGGTTCCATATATATATATATATAATTATCAACCCCTCTTTCTTCTTTCTGTGCGTCTATGTGCGTGTTTGTAACAACCACACACATTAAAAATCATTTTTGACAATAAATGGACAGTTCTTAGACCATGTGTAATGGTTAATGCCTCATATGGGGCATTTTTTGCCACATCAATATCATAATGCCCCTTAAAAAATTGTGTAATGGTTTATGCTCTTTAATGCCCTCATTCCATTATTAGTTTCCAATTTTGTTTTCCTCATTGGGCTTTATACTAGAAATGCCCCTTCATCTTCATGCCCCTATAAAGCCCAAGGGGGTGGTATTGGGGGCATTATCAAGCCAATTCACGCCCTTATAATGCCCATTACTTGTGGTCTTAAACGATACAATCCGTTTTCATATGCATATTTATATTCATTCAACTAGTTCAACCATCTTCTTTAATAGTTGACTGAATCACATTAATATCCTACCAACGGATATGATTGAAAATGGTCATTTTAATTACAACGAATATAGCCAATGAGTTAGTGGTGAAGTGGTTGGTGAAAAACTTGTTGTTCTTGTGACCCAGATTTGACTCTCACTCTCCCCGTTATTTTCCGCGGCATCCAAGTGAAGGGCGAATACGGGTGGCGGCGGTTCGTCTTGAATGGGAGGCGATGTTTTACAGATTATTCCACTATCGTGCCTTCGGGCGGGTGGAGGTCGGGTTTCCACGCATCTAGGAGAGGCAAGAGGCTAGCGACGGTCAAGAAGTCGACTTTAGACACAACGCTCGTTGTCACGGTGGTTGACACTTGACATGTCTTTACTTGCGGTTAAAAAAAACTACAACGAATATAAGTACACATAAATAGAAATATGTAGACATGTGTTACATATCTAACCTATAACCTTAAGAATTTTGTTCTTGAATTGCAACTAAAAATATATTAATTTTCCCTTGAGTTAATTACATAGTTAGTCCCTATAGTTTGCACAAACTAACATACTTAGATACTAATAGTTTAAAATCACATTTTAGGGTATTAACTTTTCATTTTGTAACATTTGTAGGTATTAACGTTAATTGTTTGTTAAACTATTAGTACCTAAGTATGTTATTTTGTACAAACCACATGGACTAACTATGTTAATACCCTAGAATTAAAAACCTTCAAACGTTACAAAATGAAAAGTTAATACCCTAGAAGGTGATTTTAAACTATTACTACCTAAGTATGTTATTTTGTGCAAACCCCAAGGACTAACTATGTAATTAACTCTTTTCCCTTTCTAAACTCGAAAGACAAGTTTATTAGCCTGTTTAAACGGAAATATAACACTTTTCACCGTACTTTATAACCGGTTATTATATGACAGAATAAATTGATTAAAAATTAAAGGGTTCAACAAGGTAGACTCGGGCATTTTATTTTAGAATGCTCCAAATTTAACAATGATATTATATATAGAATAAGGATACGTTAGTAACCACACTTTATTGCGAGAACCACGAGAACTAATTTGAACACAATAAAAAATACCTAAAAAATATAAAAAACACACAATTTTTATATATACATATTTTTAAAAATTCGCTATATTTCGTCCCTAAAAAATTTCGAGTAACAATTATTGATGCACATGTGCATATGTATCATTTATTTGACAAATTCCGTAATATATTACCAATATTGGACAATTTCACTTTCATTTACACTAACATCCGTAATATAATATTTTTTTACATTATCAATGTTAGAAATACACATGTACATGTATATGTATGAACATGACATAACGTGATTTTGGTACACAACTTTGAAGACACTTTCCTTTTCATCTACCATACCATCCATAATACACTACCATTATCTCCTACTATCCATAATACACCACCATTACCAATATGTATAATATTTTCACTTTATGCACATGTATATCAACACCCTTCATACCATACCAAACAACATATTACATAATAAAGTGACAAATATAACAAAACCATCAACCACTAGATATAATTAGGGGTGTTCATGAGCCGATCCGATCAGAGTGAAGGTCTGCTCGTGCTCGGATTGAATTGCAATCGATCTGATCCGATTAGATCGAACTTGCAAAATCGAGCATAAAAGTGTTGCTCGTGCTCGGATTGAATTTTGAATCGAGCGGATCGTTTTCGCTCGGTTTTATAAGAAGACATTCTACAAAAAAAACAACATTCTTAAATTTTTATCACCAATTTAGAGTATACTGTACAAAAACTGTAAAAAAACCATCTTTTAACTAAAGTTATCAAAATAACAGCCTTAATTAAAACATGTATAACCTTTGTAGAATGTACACATATGACTTCGGGTTCCATTAAACGATTTAACTGTATGTATGTCCACCCGGAGGATCGAGTTAAACCTCTATTCCCTGTTTTCCGACGAACCCGAGAGTGCGGAATCCTAACGGGTAAGTTAAACCAAGTTCGAACACGTAAACGACAAACACGAGACTCAACGGTTAACACACAATGTATTAATACTTGAAAAGGTTACAATACAATGTTTACAAATACACTCTGTAAACTCTCTCTAGTTCTCTCGTGTCTCACTGTGTTCTCTCTAAAATCTATTCAGACATCTGTACTTGTTTCTGTCTAAAGACTGCCTTATATATGTTGAGAGATGACGAACCTTCTGCTGCAGATGAAGGTTAGTGATGAACCTTGGATGTGATGAAGTCTTCAACCTTCGTCACATGTATATCTTCGACGAACCTTGGACCTTCGCCATCTAGGTCTTCGTCGCATGTGAAGCTTCGCCAAACAGTTACATTTAAATGATAGCATGACATGTTTGACTGAGTATGAATTCACGTGGACTCATGTGCATTCATTTGATAATTCATTCACATGACATCATCATGGTGATGTCATGGTGATGTGTCATCGGGAATGTTCGCGGCTCTTCGTGCTTCGCGTGTCGAACTCTGGGGCGCACGACGGAGGAATGTCGTGACGTCGGTCTTGAGCTGAACCTAACCGAGTCAAACCGAAACGAGTCGAACCAAACCAAGTCGCGTCCACATAAAGTGTACCAACAAACTCCCCCTTGGACGCTACTCGTGAGGTACGTCATCCCGTGATGGTTCATTCATTCTTGTCGTAGGATCTTCAAAGTCTTCACGTGTCGCAAGTAGAAATTGTTCAACAAACTCCACTTTTTGATTTAGGAAGTGCATTACAAACTATCCCTTAAGACAAACTCCCCCTTGAGTTATGCTCATGAAGTTTTGATTTTCAGCACTTTAGATCCTTGTGGTATTGATTGATTGGTCAGATCGGAAACATCAATCTAACTCAAGAAGATTATCAGCAGATCGATAAAGAAGAGATGGATATGATGGACATTAAATGGGCTTTCGCCAGTGCTGTAAGGACTTCATGGAACAGACTGGTCGAACCAGCTTGGAAAGCAAGAAAGATACCAAGTATGGGTTCGACAAGCAGTCTATTAAGTGCTTTAACTGTGGCGAACGGGGTCACTTCAAGAGGGAATGCACAAAGCCAGCACAACATGGGAACCAAAACCCTTTCAGAGGTCAAGGCAACCAACAGAATCAAAATCAAACCAGGAATGACGATCGCACCTTGGTACCTGTAAACAATCAAGCAGGACCATCAAACAATCAAGCTCTTGTCATGCAAGTGGATGAGGGTTGCGACTGGTCAATGCAATTAGGCATTGGTGATCAGGGTGGATTAGCTTGTTTTGCTGAAGTGGTGAAGGATCTGAAACACACCAGTGGTGGAGAATCTTCCGCCAGTGGTGGTGAATCTTCTGAAGATGAAGACAGTTCTGGTTATAGTAGAAGCTCAGATGAAGAATCCTCAACTTCGGGCGATGATCATTTGGATGAAACGTTAAGTGTGTCAGTCAACACAGATGTTGATGAATTATTGGGAGAAGTTGCAGCAAGGAATGACAGAAGATCAATTCTGGTGGATAAAGCTTCTTATTCTTCTTCTTCTTCTTCTATTCATTCAACCTTTATGGCTAATGTCGGCAGTTCATCAAGTCAGGTATATGTCGAAAAACCAACTTCTGATAAATGTGTTAGTTTAGGTGATAAATTGTCGGACTTGCAAGGCAAATATGATGATTTGCAAAGCAAGTATGAAGTGACATATATCCACAATCAAAAGTTGATAGTGGATCTTTCGAAATGCAAAGAGGCTAACATGTTTTATGAAAACCATGAAAAGGAGTTCAAAACGGTGGTTGCAAATTTAAGAAAAGATAAAACCGAGCTGATAAAAATGGTTTCAAGAAAACAAACTGACATAAACTGTTATATCAATCGTCTGGAAATCATGCAAAATGAGTTAGCCTGTG
Organism: Helianthus tuberosus; assembly: GCA_030545235.1. Lineage (NCBI taxonomy): Eukaryota > Viridiplantae > Streptophyta > Magnoliopsida > Asterales > Asteraceae > Helianthus > Helianthus tuberosus. The sequence goes on from CM060378.1 coordinate 113,296,599, forward strand.
TTAAGTGTGAAAGTGAGGCGATCCGGCTTAAGCTAGACAGTTATTCAAACTCTAGGTATGTGCTGGATCACATCATTGACATACAAAAAGAGAAAAAGGATGTCACGTGCATTGGATACAATAAATGTCCACCACCTGTTAGACAAAATTATGATGCAATGCCTGATGAGGAAACTATAACTTATTATGAGGAATCTGTTCCTTTAGACATTGGGGAATTTGCAACCGGACTTGGATACAAAAATGAAGTATCATCAGATTCAGATGTTTCAACAGTTACAAGTTTGTTAACTACTGAACCAAATCAGGATCCTCCAGTCATTGTTGAGGATACTGATTCTTCAGAAATGAATCCGATGATACTGACTCAGCACAGTCTGATACGGTAATCAAAGAAGAGGGCATACCACTCGAGAATCATATTCTATGTGATCCTCCCGCAAAACCTGCTAAGATTGTTCTGGTCGAGTCCACACCTGCAAAAGAGTTAGAGAGTGTGAATTTGATGTACACTCTTATTGGTGACGATAAAATCTATTCTGACAAAGATTTTTCCATTAAGAATGTAAATCAATCTTTAATCAGTAATGTTTTTGAAGATTCGACAAGTAGGTTTTTGGGAAAGTCGGGTTCACACGTTGTGGTAACACAGTATCCTCCGATCCCAAAGGCCGAAGTTTGAAAACAATTTGGCAATCAGAAATTACCAACAGTGAAAAAGCAGCAAAATCATACCAAACCAAAAGGTAAATCAACGACTCAAGGTCGAAAGGAACCGAACCAAAAGAAGAACAAGACCAAGTACCTCGGGATCACAAGGTCGAAAGGAAATGAACCAAACAGTTCAAAACCAAGTACCTCGGGATCACAAAGTTCATCACAAGGTTGAACGAAGATCATGTTTTGAGTGTGGTGAAATTGGACATATCATTCGAAATTGTCCATATCTTCATAAACTAAAAGCCAAAGTTGATGATCCCCGTGACCAAAATGACCGAAAGCGATCTGTTTCATCAAAACCAGATCCCCGTCTTGTAAAAGAAAGGGAAAAGAAACAGAAACGCCAACAGGTCAAGAAAATTGAAAAAGTAATCAAAACCGATGTGGTTGAAAAACAATCTGTTTCTGTCAAACCAGAAATGTCACACCCCCAAAATCAACCATGCGGAGTACCACCGCTTGGAGGCGTGACGTGACCAGGACCGAGCCACCAATCATATTGAACAACGTAATTAAGTAAATAAGACCAACCACAATACGATTGGTGACCAAAGCCAGTTAACCATGTTTAGTTTAAACAGCGGAAGCATAATAGTAAATCCAAAAGCATAAGTCCATAGTTTATAAGTTAAAGTTCAAAACGCAAGTTTAATAAGTTCATAAGGATTTAAATAGTAAGCACGGAACATAACAGTCCGTACACCACAACGACTCCTTCCTCGTGCAAGCTCCAAGTGTTTAGCGACCTGTAAGGCATGTAACAACGAGTCAACAACAAAGTTGAGTGGTTCACGTTTGGTTGTTTAGTTTTAAGTTGTTTCTGAAAAACGTGGTTTGACTTTCGTTGGCTAAATTGCCGTGGGGGTTACCCCGTAGTTGAAAGTATGTTTAACCAGTTCCTTTTTCATTACCCAAACCCTAACAATAATCAGTGGGGGCTTTCCCCGTGTGAACTACTAGACGGTATGATATCGACTACTACGAACAATAGTTGTGCCCTACATCAGTGTCTATCATCACTGACAGTTTGCCATAGTCCATTAGTACACGCCCATCCAAACGGCACGGTGTGAGGTTTGTTAAACCTAATAGCGCTATTAACTAATGACCCGCTCGCCATTGGCCTCGACGATTAAGTCGATATGAAGAGGGACTTATTGATAGAGTTTTGTCTAGCTAGTTTTAAGGTTGTTGTCCTGCACCAGGAGGACGAACGTACGTATTCTGCACCAGGAGAATTCGTAGGATTAATAATGGCATCCTATTTATGTAGGATGGTCGTACATATCTTCCCAAAGAGATACGTAGATTTAGTTTTAAATTCTTTAACCCATTCCCAAACCACCGGGAATCCCATGCCTTGTAGAAAGTGTGAACTCACCTCGGTTTGCTCGGTTAGATTTCTCAAATATAGCTAACAGTCACGGTCGGTCAATCACACCCTAATATGATTACCAGTTAGTCATTTAGTGATTTTCAAATATCGCACAAAGTTCCTACACGTATCTATCACATAACATGAATCACTTTAACGGTTTATGTCCATCTAAGTTCCCCATCCATTCCCCACTCATAATCAAACATACGATAATGCACATAACACATATAACATGTTAGATCATTCACAGATAGCGTACTCGACATTTAGACACGCAAATTACAGCTTATGTCATTTCAGCATAAATATTCAAAACCGGGCTGTTTTCGGATATTTTAATAAAATAGTTAACTTATTCCAAAAATTCCCAAATTTTTACAGAACGTCTTAAACGTTCCAAATTTTATTGTGTAAAAATATCGGGGTCTAGTTTATTACTAATATTTTATAAAAATTTATTTTGCGGACTGAACTCAGATTTACCTTTTTCTGACCACAGTCCACGGAACAATTTATTAAAAATTCATCGTAAGTCCGATTTACAAAATTCCAGTGGGGTAATTACAAATACATTGGTGGTCATCTACAGTACAAGTTTCATGATCTAACTCTACACAGAACTCAACTTATGATAGAAAACAAAACGCATATTTTCAGCAGAAAAATGCAGCTCTAGCTGCTGTTACAAAATGACACTTTAAAAATAGTAAACGAAGTCCAAAAATTATGATTCGGGTCCCATTAGAACCGTATTTCATAATACATGACCCTAGACTTCAGATAATACATTTTTCATTAAGTTATGGTCCTTTACAGCCAACCGAAGTTGGCTGTAAAAATCAAACAGCTTTCTGTTTCAGTTTTTAACTCTCTAATTTGCGTTCGATTAATTCCGTTAACAAGTTTATTGATCACAACAACATCAAACATCGATACTAACCAGTAAAACATCAAATAATCAACCAAGAATCATAACAAAACAAGATCCAAGAGTTTCACACTAACATTTGCTCATTAACCACCATGTTCATCATTTTTAGTAGACTTTAAACTTTGATCTTATATGTTCATGACTTTTATCCGACAAATCTCTTATTAACCACTTTAGACATGATCAAGAAGGTGTTTAGAAGCACTTACAACTAGCACAAGGCTAGGGAAGAAACTAGACGAAAAATGGGTGGTTAATAGCGTTGTGGTGGGGTCCTTGGCAATCCGTAAGCACCGAGCCTCCTTATACGAACTCTAGCACCTTGTATGTTGTGTGTTTTAGCAAGAACCAACTTGGAAGTGGGTGTATGGTGGGTGATGTGTGGCTGCCGAGAACAAGGAAGAAGGAAGAGGGAGGAGAGCTTGTGTTGTTGGTGTGTTGGTGAAATAAAATGGTTAAAGTGGTGGAGGGTGTCCCATATGAGATACTAAACATATAAGATACTAAACATCATCAAATAAAATAATCTAAAGTGGTGGAGGGTGTCCCATATGAGGGGACCGATCGGTTAGAGGGGGGGGGGGTCATATGGTTAAATTTCAACTAACTAGTTAGGTGATAGTTAGTTTGGTTAGAGATTAAAATAGGGTATTAGTGTGTTATGTAATATAACGGGTGTTAGGGTATTCGGGGACCCTAATTGGCTCAGAAAAGTATCAACAATGTTATTGGCAATATTTTTTTATGTTCCGGGTAAAGTCCGATTCTTCGGTTTGATACTGTTCCGTTAAAGTGCTTAATTAATCCGTGAAATGTCTTTTATGCATATTTTTGTAACACTTTTAGTTTCTAATACTTAGGAAATTATAACGGACTATTTAGTTACCTTTCTGTACACTATTAGTATATTAACAAGTACTTGTAAGTATAACACAGTAAGTCAAAGAGCAGTTAAATGATTCAGCACAGTCATCAAGCACTTTATTTATCATTAATAAATTGTACGAAATATATGGAATTTTGAGGGTTGTCACAAGAAAATTCAAGAACTTCAAACAATGATGAAGTTAAATTTTTAAAGAATAAAGCTGGTAAAACAAAACAGTCTTGGAAACCTAAAACGGTTAATGATTCAGGGGGAACATCACAATTTCCAAACCATCGAGAAATTGAAATTACTTTTGTCGATAAAAGAAGAAGACCTAAGACCACAAAGGCTTGGGTCCCCATCTCCAACTTATCATGTGACTTCATGTGCAAGGTGTTCCAGCAGGAACTTTCAGCAGTCATTGGATTGTTGATAGTGGGGCATCCAGGCACATGACAGGCGACATGAAGCTTCTCTACGACGTCAAATCTATTAGAGGAGGTTATGTTGCTTTTGCTGGAGATAAGGGCGGATATATTACTGGTGAAGGAATGGTATCCAATGGGGTTGTAAGCTTTGATAAGATCAGCTTTGTGCAACAACTTGATCACAATCTTCTCAGTGTTTCACAAATTTGTGATAAGCAGTTTTCAGTACACTTTGATGCTAATGGATGTTATGTGCTGAAACCCGGTTTAAAGATTCCTAAAGAATGGATTCTCTTATCTGCTCCAAGGATCAATGATTTGTATGTCCTTGATATGAGCCAAGCTATTACAACGTCTGCACAAGCAACTTGTTTCGTTTCCAAAGCCACAGAAAAAAGACTCATTCTCTTGGCACAGACGGATGGGTCACATTCACTTACGCAAAATGAATCATTTGGTGTCGAATGAATTCGTGAATGGTGTTCCCCTCAAAAACTTTCACCTACAAGACGTCTGTGTTTCGTGCCAGAAAGGAAAACAAACGAAGAAGCGACACCCGACTATGAAAATCAACACGGTGGCTGTTCCACTTAAACGTTTGCACATGGATTTGTTTGGTCCTGTTAAGCATAAAAGCATTCGGAATGATCAATATTGCCTCGTGATAACTGATGATTATTCAAGATTTTCTTGGGTTGCGTTTATGGCACACAAGAATGAAACTTTCGGTATTATAAAAAATTTGATCATTCAGATTGAAAATTTGTATACTTTGAAGGTTAAACGGATTCGAAGCGACTATGGAACAAAATTTAAAAATCAAGCCATGGAGGAGTTCTGTAGATCAAAAGGTATTCTTCCCGAATTTAGTGCGGCTTACACTCCTCAACAGAACGGCGTCGCTGAACGTAAAAACTGTACATTGATCGAAACTTCTAGGACGATGTTGGTAGAGTCACAATTGCCGATTCCCTTTTGGACTGAAGCTGTGTCCTCTGCTTGTTATACATTGAACCGAGTCCTTACAGTCAAAAGGCACAACAAGACCTGCTTCGAGCTTCTTCACAAACGGAAACCAGACTTGTCATATCTTGAACCGTTTGGGGCTCCTTGCACAATGATCGATCCTAATGGAAAGTTTGGGGCAAAAGCTATTGAAGGTTACTTTCTTGGTTATGCCACCCCGAACTTAAGAGTCTGGAATCTAGAGACTAAACGGGTCGAGGAATGGTCTGAAGTCAGAGTACAACGACACACATTGCAAGTCAAATGTCCAGGTCAACCATGGATGTTTGAGTACGATGACTTTTTCAATTCGATCAATATTCAAGAAGTCAAAGAAAGTGTTGCGGCAAGGATGTTTTTCGAGAGTGACAATGCAACAGATTCACTGTTGGTTCGTCCAATTATTGTTAACAATCAAGAACCAACTTCAGTGAAAAATAATGCTCTCGACAATGAGGATTTTCATGATGCTACCGAACTGAACGAATCTTCAGAGGATGATGAATTTCTCGATGCAGACCAAGAAGCTGTTCATGGTACTTCAGAGGCTACACCTCCAGTGGACGCCCCTAAAACAGCTGAAGCTGCTGGATCATCCTCTTCACCAGTTCCGGGTATTGAATTGGTTGTTGATCTCAATCTCAACAATCTAGGTACGAACATTCCAGTTTCGGAAAATCCAGAAACAAGAATTCACAATACCCATCCTCAACAAAACATCATCGGAAATGTACAAAGTGGAGTTCAAATGAGAAACATGTTGCGAAACGACAACAATGCAGGCTTGTATGCGGCGATTCGAGAATCGGGTCAACAAAATGATTGCTCCTTCGCGTGTTATGTATCACAAGAAGAACCAAAATCTATTAAAGAAGCATTGAAAGATAATTCTTGGGTTGAAGCCATGCAGGAAGAACTGCAGCAATTCAAGAAGCTAGGTGTCTGGAAACTCGTTGATAAACCTGAAGATTACAAGAAGATTGGTACCCGTTGGGTTTATAAGTGCAAAAAGGATGACCGTGGAGTAGTTATCCGAAACAAAGCGAGATTAGTCAATCAAGGTTTTCGTCAGATTGAAGAGATCGACTACAACGAAGTTTATGCATCAGTTGCACGTCTTGAAGTAATTCGAATTTTTCTAGCCTATGCTTCCTACAAAGGATTCAAGGTTTACCAAATGGACGTGAAAAGTGCATTCTTACATGGTGTGGTTGAAGAAGATGTGTACGTCGAACAACCTCCAGGTTTTGAAGATCCTATTCATCCCGATCGGGTTTGGTTGTTCAACAAAGCTCTCTATGGTCTACATCAAGCACCACGAGCTTGGTATGCAACCTCATCAAATTATCTGCTGAAGAATGGATTTCGCAGAGGTCTTATCGATTGTACTCTTTTCATCAAAGAACAGGATGGAGATCTTCTACTGGTACAGGTATACGTAGATGATATTATATTTGGTTCTACTAACGATGTTTTGTGTAGGAATTTCGAGTGTGTTATGGAGGAGAAATTTGAAATGAGAGCTATGGGGGAAATGACTTTCTTTTTGGGCTTACAAGTGCAACAAACGAAGTCTGGGATATTCATCCATCATACTAAGTATGTCAATGACATCCTTAACTGATTTCAGATGTCTGACGCAACGCCCATTGGTACCCCACTGCAGCAAAATCATGGAATTCATCCAGACTTGATGGGTGAAGTTGTTAGCTCCTCATACTACCGCGCAATGATCGGATCTCTTATGTACCTGACAGCATCAAGACCAGACTGTTGGTACACTTTATGTGGATGCGACTCGACTCGGTTCGATTCGGTTCGGGTCGACTCGGTTAGGTCCGGCTCAAGCCTAAAGACACGACATTCCTCCGTCGTGCGCCCCAGAGTTCGACACACTAAGCACGGAGCGTCGGGAACCAAGACAAGGTGACACATCACCATGGCATCATCTCTGTGATGTCATGATGATGTCATTGTGTTGATATTACAAATTCAAATGACTGAAACAAAGTCTGGGCCGTAACATCATATTTGGGCCGAAAAGCTTATGTTGGACTTTGACTTTGTCTTGGGCTTCAACTTAAACGACGAAACAAGTTTTAGAGTTAATATGTATGTCGACGAAACAGAATGTGTTTCGTCGACTTTAGTGTTTCGTCGTGGCCTTTGTGTGTTTCGTCAGTCTGTGTCTGTGTCTAGTATAAATACCCCTCACAGTTTCTGTGTGAAACAGATGAGAAAATACCCTTAAAGAAACTCTGTCAAAACTGTGTTTGTATCAGTTTGTTCTTAGTTCTCATCCCGTTTAATCAATGGAGTGTGTTTCATTGGTTAATCTGTGTTCTTTACTATCTGTGTTTGGTTTGCACCGTCACGGGGATTCCGCACCCGTTACCGTGTTTGTGATAAACAAGGATAGGTTTTCGTTATCGATCCACCGGAAAAACGGGACCTACAATTTGTATCAGAGCTTTGGCTCATATCCTTGTTTAAAACCAAACATATTTGGGTTTTTATGAAGTTTGAAACTAATTGTTTATGATTTTCTGAAAAAGTGTTCTTGAAAAGGTTATATATTTTCTGGAAAAAGTCACTAAAATCAGTGTTTATATTGTTGTTTTGCTAAAATTTTGTTCAAAAACCTTGTTTGTTTGAGTGTTTACATATTAGCATTTGGTTTTTGTTGAAAGTTTTAAGCAAATTCGTGTTTCGGAAAATTGTTCGGTGACCGGAATCATCATAATCTTTGCCGGAAAACTCATATATTCATCAGATCTTCAACTTGTTCATATTGTTTTTGAATATTTGGCTTTGTTAAATTATTATTAAAGTGATTGTGGTTTGAATTTCGTGGACATAAAAATGATGTTGTTTACTTGAATATTGTGATCAACAGTATTTTGGTTTGAATATTGTGTCAACTTTGTCAGATTGGATAAAGCAACTTTGAAAATATCTCACCACTCAACTCCAGATCTTATCCATCCAATCTGTTTCGTCAATTACAAATTACAAGTTCTGTTTTGTCATTATAAATTGGGCTTAAGATCCACTAAACTGAATTGGGCTTCAAGTTGATTTGGGCTTCAAAACCAACAAGGCTTCAACTTGTTTCGTCGTTTAATTCAAATGAACAAACAGTTTTCGTCATATATCACAAGTGCTTTTGTTTCATCGGATATATAATATACATATCAGTCAACGAGTGGTCACCAGTCAAACATTACGGCTCCATTATTTAAATCACACAAACAACAAACAAGTGTTTCGTCGATCAACATATCATTCACTTTCGTCGTTATCATTCATCCAGTTTCGTCGAGATACTTGTCATTTTTTTTACAGAGGACTTGTAAAGGTGGTTTAACTGTCTGTTTTCAAGTGTGTGATCAGGAACTTTATTCAATACATCAATTATGAGTTATACTGAAATATACATGCCTGGTTTTCCACAATCAGCTCCACCTCCGGTTTTCGATCCAACTGCCTATTTTTCTAAACCTCAACTTGCCACACCTCAACCCCAATTTGATATAAATACCTATCTTCCGAAACCTCAAGTTGCACCACCCCAACCCCAATTTGATCCAACTGCCTATTTTTCTAAACCTCAAGTTGCCACACCTCAACCCCAATTTGATCCAACTGCCTATTTTTTCTAAACCACCTCAAGCCCAACCTCAAAAAGGTAACCAAAATCCTTTCGAAAATCAAACAAATACATCCACGGCCAACTCAAATCAAACTGATGAAAGGTGTGACTGGTCTGTACAATGTGGAGGTGGAGATCAAGGAGGAACTGTGTTTTATGCTGAAATTGTCAAGAATATCAATGATGGTAAATCTTCAGGAAATGATAACAGTTCAAGATATAGTGGCAGTACTGATGAAGATGGCTCAGGTGTGAGTAATTACAGTTCAGAATCAGACGTGAAGGAGGGAATAGATTCTGAAGCTGATAGTTTGTCGAATGATGCTAAGGAGAAATCTGACTTGATCAAGAAAGCTACTGCTTCAAAAGAAATGGAGAAGATTTTCACTGAAGATGGATCTTTCTCTTCTCAGACTGCCTTTATGGCTAATGTCACAGCTTCTACAAGTTAGGTAAAATCTGAAACTCCTAGCATATGTAGTGGTTGTGCAAAAATGAAGCATGAATGTGTTGATCTAAAACTTGAATCTGAAAAGATTCACAGTTACAATCAGAGTTTGGTTATTGAACTGTCAAAGTGAAAAGAGGCAAACATGGCCTTAGCTCGCAATGAAAAGGAGTTTAAAACAGTTATTGAAACCCAAAAGAAAAGTGTTTCCGAATTAACAAAAACTGTTTTCAACAAACAAATTGGTATTAATAACTACATTAATATCATTGAGGAAACCAAGAAAGAGCTAGCCGTGGCCAAGTGTGAATATGAAGCGATCAAGCTCAAATTGGAGAGTTATTCTAACTCCCGATATGTGCTCGATCACATCATTGACGTTCAGAAACTAAAGGGAAACATTAAAGGCGTTGGTTATAGGAAGTGTCCACCCCCTTTGAGACACGACTATACCAAGTCGCCAAATGAAGAGGATATGCCTCGGTATGAACCCAGTGTGCCTCTTAATTATGAGGAAGTTACTACTGGCCTAGGGTTCAAACCGGACAATTCATCGGAGGGCTCCTCTGATAACAAAGAAAAGTCATCATGTGCCTCAAATCAAAATATATCCAACCATTGAGGACTATGATTCTTCAGATGATGAATCAGATGTGAATGACCAGGATGAATCACTTGATGAGACGAAAGGAGTAGAAATTCCAATTGAGAATCATATTCTTTGTGATCCTCCTACTCCTGCCGTGCAACCTGTTGCCAAGCAAGTGATAGATCCTGTCAAGGATGTCAAAGATGACAATGAATGTGTGCCTGCTGTTAAGAGCAATAACTTGTTGTATACTTTAGTCGGTGATAGTAAAATTTATTCAGACAAAGATTTTCCAATCAAAAACGTCAATCAATATTTGATTGACAAAGTGTTTGAAGATACTACAAACCAGTTTTTGGGAAAGACAATTCCAGGAGTCATTGTAACTCAATGTGACCCAATTCCAAAAGCTGAAATCAGAAAACAATTTGGAAAACAGAAATCACCGAAAAAGCAACAACCAATTGCTTTTAAGGGTAAACAACAACAACGAGCTCAAAAGCCTAAGGTTACACAACCAAAGGCTGAAACAAAAGGAGCTCGTTTCAAGAAGAAAAACAATGATGTTAAATTTGTAGCATCCAAAGGTACTGACAAGGTGGATACTTTTGAAAATAAATCAAACACCGATTTTGTTCAAAAAGTCAGAATTTTAAAGCGTAATGCTCAAAACAATTACACCCAACACACAAACGGGTGTGATGAAGGAACAAGTACCTTTGGGTCTACAGGTTTAACACATGAAAGTCGAACTGGTTCTCCTAAGTTTGTTGAAAGGAGAACTTGTTTCAAATGTGGGAAGTTTGGGCACATCATTAAAGACTGCACAAACTCGCCCAAACCAAATTTTGTTGAAAGAGCCCCCTCTGAACAAGGTCACTCACAACGTCGTCCTGTTTCTCCAAAACATGATAAACGCACTGTTAAAGAACAGGCAACGAAACAACGACGTAAAAATGTGAAGGAGATTGAAAAGGCGTTAAAACCGGAGGTTGTCCAAACAAAGTCTGTTAAGTTAGAAATTAAAAATGAAAAACAAAAACAAAAACAGATTTGGAAACCAAAATCGGTAACTGTTTCAGGGGAAGCTCAATCCATTCCGAATCATCAGGAAATCGAAGTCACAATCCTCGATGATGAAGGACGACCCAAGTCTGTTAAGGCTTGGGTCCCCCTCTCCAACTAATCTCTAAGTGAGTGTGTAGGATGTTCAAGGAGGAACTATCGATAGTCATAGGATTATTGATAGTGGAATGTTCATGCACAAGATCGGCGACAAAGAAATTGTTGCCTTTGATGGAGAGAAGAAAAAGAAAAGATGACAGAATTGTCTGTCGAAAGAGATTGAAAGCTTCGACAAATTGAAAATCATTCCAAAGTTTGATTGTTCAAGGCTTTGATCGGGTCCCCAGGATAGATTCAATTAAAATGTACGCACCTGCAGCACGTCTGAAGTTCAAATTCAACTAGATGAATGTGCAGTGTAGATTTCTTCGTGGTGTGATTGAAGAAAATGTGTTTGTTAAACAAACCAACCTAGGTGTGCGGATGCCTTGGCGTGGATTGAACAACCGCACACTACTTCTGAAAGAGAAAGACAAAGACCTTCGCTGGTGTAATGTGGAAGACCAGCCGGAACTAGAGGTTTCTGATCTTGTTGCTGTGAAGAGATTTCTCAGTAGCTGCAAAATCGACCTTGAAATCCACACCGGGTGGATATCCAGTTTGGGAGAGCGCTCAGATTCCTTGCAATGCACGAAGCAGTTGCAGGATACGGTTTTAAATTTCTAATCTCTCCTATACTTGTCGATATTTAAACTGCTTTATAAATTGTTATCCTCTCGTAGCACTCTTTGGCCTGACACGTTGAACTCAAATATCACCTCACACGTGATTGTTTCACTATGAAACTCATCAATGTTGTCATGGTCCGCACCGCTTACCGACGTGCCAACTGATTTTTCCAAAATTCGATAAATCATTTCTGATTAAAATTAATTTTGGTAAACGGCATTAAGGTAAAACCATGAGTTTAACCAGCATCGGGAAATCCTTTTTGTAAATACCTTTGTGTTTTTATAATTTATCATAGTTTGTTGATTTTAGGGGGAGTAAATCCAAATTTGAAAATTCAAAAACATCGAAAAATTTCAAAAGCGCAAAAACATTGGAAAAACAAAAATGAGTTTCCTGGCGAGAAAAGGAGAATATGATAGTACATCAGTGGTCTGTCTAAACCTCTTTAAACTGAAATGCAAAATGAAAATATGTTAAGCAGCTCTATATAAGATGTATCGGTAGGTTCACAATCAGATTAAAGTGTCCAGGGTGATACAAACCTTAATCAACTGAAGACCAGGTGGGAACCATTCATTGGCATATGGTCTTGGTACCAAAATTTCATTTGAGAGATTGCCGAGGTTCTGAGATATTCGGTCTTTATGCTGCTTAGCATCTGGGTATCATGGTTGTATCAAACCGTAAAAATAACTATAGGTCCCCTATTCGTATGGATCTTTCACAGAATTGTCAATCCAATCAAGAGTGCGGAATCCTCTTGATCAGAATAAGCAGAAAACGTGTAGGAAACAGAAACAGCAAATCACTTTCAAACTGGGTTTCTATTGATTATCAATCACTCAAGAATTACAATCAATCTAAACCCTAACCAACCCTAATTTCGTCCAAGACAAGTCTCTCACGAAATTGCTCTCTCACAAACTGTTTTGGCTGATTAGCTGATTACCCTAAACCCTAAAGCCTAACCTTGTTTATATAACACAAGGTTACTACTTGGGCCAAGGTTAAACATCATGGACTGCGAATTGGACAGGCCCAATTCGCCCCACACACCCAATTCGTTGGGTTTAGTTAGCCCAAACATTACAACTAACTATTACAAAGCTAAACCCGCTAACTGTTTATCGTTTATCTAATTACAAGATATCCAAAGACCAAATCTAAGCTGTTGTCACAAACATGCACCAACAAACTCCCCCTTGACAATAGCTTCATAAAATAACTTTGTCTTCAGTCTTCTTGCAATCTTCATGTAGTCTTGCACTGTCTTTGGTCTTTGGATAGCTTCAGCTTCAATAGCTCTGTCTGCAACAGACTCCCCCTAAGCTGATGCATCCAATCACCAAATCTTCAAAACTTTAGCGTTTGAGTAAACTCCAGTTTAGCATATGTATAGCAATCTTCAAACTCTTCACTTTGTCTGCAATATAGAAAGGAGGTTCTACCATGCATCCAATCAAACTCTCATCTTCACAGCAACTCAGCAACACAACAACTTCTCAGCAACACATCAACTTCTCAGCAACACACTGCTTCAATCTGTTTACTATAACACAAACATCTCGAGAAACCATAAGAATTTTTCAACATAAGTTAAACAAATTATTATTTTCCAAGAGATTTGTTAAACTGTATAACAGATTAAGCATCTTCAATTTCATCACCAACACGCAAACCTTTTTAATCACACACTCTATAACCCGCATGATTTAAAATTTTGAACTCACTTTCCAACACTGTCTCCCCCTATCAGTAACAATTCCTCCAAGAATAACAGTTTTCCGTACGTTAAGAATTTTAAACAGAAAAATACACTATTTTTGGATTTTTATATTTTCTGAAAGCAAGTAAATAACAAAAACAATAAACACTCTATTTTTGTGAGAATCACTGTTAAGAAGATCATATCAGCACAATCAAACTGTTTTCACACTATTAGATAATTCTTTATTTAATTTTTCGTGAAGAGCAGTCCAAGAAGATTACCAGTATGTTTGTCCACTAAAACAAAATGCATGAACATTTCAAGTACCATTACCGTATGATACGTTAATGTAATTTTATTACTGATATACTAGTGTGTCCCACTTCAGGATATACCCATGCGATCAAGGTATGCACAAAGATTCATCGTAGTAGGTGAGTATACTGATGTCATCCTTTAAGATATCCTGACAGTGTCTAGGTCTGCATATAATCTGTTTTATCATGTTTTAATTGCTTAAAAATGAACACCCAAATAAATACTAATCAAATCCTGGAAATATAAACAACACACTCTATCATGCAAGTATCTTCCCTACCACATATTTCACAAGTCCAATCCAGATTTCTGAAATCTTAACTGGGAATAGGTTGAGAAGAGAACAGAATAGATCTTTAGGAGAGATGGTATAATATACAGATCAAATGAGTTTTTCTCAATTTGATATAGGTTTCTTGGGTTTCATTTGGGCACTAGAGGGCCTCTTTCGGGTGTATTAGATCTATAGCGCGACAACGTACAGCTAGGTCAGCATGTATCTGGATGCAGCAGAAGCTGTCGTTGCCTAGCACCTCCAGGTCAGCATATATCTGGATGCAGCAGAGGAGGTACACGACTTTTTTCAGAGAAGATTTCAGAATCAGATCAAAATTGTGTGTATCGGGACAACATACAGACATTTAAATAGAAATGAGCTAATTCCAAGTGACTTTCTTTCCTGGGGTCATGTGCAATTCTAGTTCTGAACAGACTGACAGTCAAGATATCCCCAGATGAAATAACAGTATAAAGACCCAAAACTTCAGATTTTTGGCAATCTATCAACGCAAGATTTAAGGTCATTAAACCATACAACACTGATGTGTTCCCCACTCATACTCAGTGCATTTAAGTTTATATCACATTGGTAAGTTGATTATTTCATGCTTTTTGCCTACTGGTGCATCATATAATGAAGCTGCTATCACACTTAAGCATGTTAATTTCAGTTTCAGTGTGACAGTCTAACTTGCTGATGTACTATCATTTCTCCTTTTTCACACAGTGATAACTCATTTTGTATTTTGTATTTTTTTATATTTTTGATTTTTCAATTTTTCAATTTTTTTTTATTTTTGATTTTTAAGAAAAACAGTAAACTATTTACAAAAAAAAATTCTTATGAAAAACCAGTTATTCAGGATTCCTCATCCCGTTGAGTTCGACTAAATGTTCAAAGCGAGCCCTGTCAAAAGCTTTAGTATAAAGATCTGCCAGGTTATCTAGTGTGTCTACTCAGCACTTTGAACTTCAATTTAAAACAATCAATATATATATATCAACAATCTCACATCCCCCTTCATATGCCTAGAGCAGCCATTATCAACATAAGTTGATAGTCCTCCTTAGCAGCTCCTGCACACACCAACTAAGAAATTAGTTAGATTGGGGAACCCAAGCCTTAATGGTCTTGGGTCGACCAAATTCACCAACTATTTGGACATCCAACCAATATCCATTACTCCTAACTGGAGTCTTGGTTCTCAAACCTGTTGATGGAATTTGATTTTGATTTCCATAAGGTCTCTGGTCCTGAGGGTTCCTATATACATTTGGACTATATGACCTTTGAAAATTTTGATTCTGATATCTCGAATTTTGATTCCAAGAAGCTTGATTGTTATAATTTCTAAAGCCATTGTTATAAAAATTTCGACAACCATTATTTTGGTATCGATTTTGATATTGACCTTGACTTCTGAAATTATTTGAATTTCCATTAAAATTGTTCACTTTTGGTGAACTGCTTCTAGGTCTCTCATATCTGCCTGGTGGAGATCTAGGCTGAAATCTTTGTTGATTTCTTTGAAAACGTGGAACTTGTGGAGTTCCTTTTACAGCCTTATCTACACCAACAGCAACACCTACTGGTTGCTTAGGAGCAGATGTCTTTGGAGAATTTGATCCTTTCTCCTCACTATCACCTATCTTCTCAGGTAATTTCCCTCTCTGTTTTTCACTAAGTTGTGCTTCACTCTTTTTGTTAGGACAGCAGCTAGCTACATGTCCCTTGATGTGACATTTGAAGCACGATATCCTTTTCAAGGACTTCTTAGCTGGAGTCTCTGAGGTAGATCCCTTATCAGATGGTGATGATCCCTTAGATGAACCTTGTTTAGTTTGCTTGATTTCAGATTTTTCTATGCTCTTATTTTTTGCAAACTCTACATTCGATTCATTTTCAATAACAGCAGTTTCGTTTTTCATATCACTACCTTGAACAAAAGTAATCTTTTTAACAAAAGCTTGATTTTTATTCTTAGGCGGTGAATTTTTCCTTTTCAAATCCTCACTCTCCGATCCATCACCTTGACTTGATGTGGATCCGAAACTACTAGGTGTAGATGCCATAAAGTCTGCTAGCTCATTTTCACTAGGCAGGAATGAATAGTCATGACTAAGAGGAGGTGGAACTTCATTAAAGCCCTGGAAGCCCACACTGGTCTTGTCATTACTCTTCTTTAACCCACCCATCATGTGTTTCATTACAAAAGACGAATCTCTGAATTGACTCAATTTCTTTTCAAGTTCAACAATTTTGAGTTGTGCATCTGACAACTCTTTGCATTTTTCAGAAATCTCTTTTGTTTTCTCAGCCATCATGTCATGAGCTAAGTCTATGACTTGAAGTTTTTCATTTAGTTTGCAAGTTAAAGCTTCAATTTCAGCTTCACAACCTTTTATTTTCTTCAAGTATGACGATTCATTTCTTTTAACAAAAAAGTTTGCTTCTTTTATGTTAGACATCTCACTTACCAGACTTTGGTTTTGTGTTGTTAACCTGGCAACCTCACCCTGTAGTTCACGACATCTCAAACATACTGAATTAGATTGTACCTCTTTCTCATGAACTTCTGAGATTTCATCAGCAACAACCTGTTCAGCTTCACTCTCTTTCTCTGCTTCATCATTCTCCACTTGTGCTTCATCATTCTTCACTTCAGATTCAGCATCACTAACAGTAGTTTCAGCCTCATCAACTGGCACTATCTCTGCCATGAATGCCTGAGTGGCACTATCATTTCCCTGATATCGCTTTTGTAATGCATCCCACATATGCTTTGAATTAGTGTACTTTGTGAAGGTATGCTTGATGCTATCAGGTAAAGACATCTTTATCGCAGTCAAAGCTTTCTTCTCAGCTTCAATCACCTGTCTCTCAGATTCATCCATCTTGTCATAAGACAGCACTAAAACCCTTCCTCCAATACTACGCGTAGGAGCAACATAGCCATCTATCATACAGTACCACATTCTGGTATCTTCACTCTTCACAAATGCCTCAAACTCCTCTTTCCATTCAGCATATTCTTTGACATTTTTCAGCTTTGGCCAATGTTTAACACTCTCACTAACCTTGTCCATTCTGACCATCTTTAAACACGTCTTTATCGTAACCGTACTGATAAAACCGTACACAATTTCTCCGAAAACAGTGGTTACCAAATTACACCTTTAGAATCGTCTCGAAAAGACAAATCCGATGATATATAATGTCGAAAACCGAATTCGGGAATTTCTAAATGCAAGGAATCTAACAGTGCAGACGGTTCTGTCAAACGAGCTACGGATCAATTTCTAAATGCAAAACACTGAAATTTTATCGACGCTTGCCAATTAAGATTCCACCCTGTTAAATTCGCTGGTTTTTAAATTTGCTGATAACTTCGCTGGTCAATCAGATAATTTCGCTGGGTCTCAGTTAATTTCGCTGCTAAGTCAGTTAATTTTGCTGGTTACTTAATTGTCCAAATTCGCTGATCTGTTACTTGTTCAATTTCGCTGGTCAAAGTTCGCTGGTAATTTCGCGATTACGACAACTGGTAAAGTCGCCGAAAACCGTAATAATTTCGCTGTGGAAAATTATACGATTACCAAAGAAGCCTTTGGATTTAACTTCGCCAATAACTATGCTGCTCAGTTAATTTCGCAGATCAGTCAAGTTCGCCAGATCAGACAAGTTCGCAGATCAAACAACTTTGCAGATCAGACAATTTCGCCAACCAGAATTAAGGAAATTCAATCTTTTTCCAAACTTCTGAGATTTTCAAGATTCTGTCAACACTTTCCTGCAGAATCGAAACACCAAAAATATCAGTAATTTCGAAAATCAGTAAGAAACAGAACGAAGAACTTGAAGAACACGATGAACAATCTTCGAATCTTCAAGCGTTTTCAGCCAAAATCCTTCAAAACAATCAACCAAAAACTTTCCTGGAAACCCTAAAACCTGCAAAACAGCACTCAAACAAACCAGAAGATCAAAACAGCCAACAAATTCGAAAAATTATATCAAAAATTTCGAAAATTTCAAAACCCTAATTTTTCAGGTTTTCAAAATTTCGAAAATTTCTTCCTGTTCATGCAGCCAACAACCCTGAACCGAGCTTTCAAGAGCCTAATGCTCTGATACCAATTGTAGGTCCCCTATTCGTATGGATCTTTCACAGAATTGTCAATCCAATCAAGAGTGCGGAATCCTCTTGATCAGAATAAGCAGAAAACGTGTAGGAAACAGAAACAGCAAATCACTTTCAAACTGGGTTTCTATTGATTATCAATCACTCAAGAATTACAATCAATCTAAACCCTAACCAACCCTAATTTCGTCCAAGACAAGTCTCTCACGAAATTGCTCTCTCACAAACTATTTTGGCTGATTAGCTGATTACCCTAAACCCTAAAGCCTAACCTTGTTTATATAACACAAGGTTACTACTTGGGCCAAGGTTAAACATCATGGACTGCGAATTGGACAGGCCCAATTCGCCCCACATACCCAATTCGTTGGGTTTAGTTAGCCCAAACATTACAACTAACTATTACAAAGCTAAACCCGCTAACTGTTTATCGTTTATCTAATTACAAGATATCCAAAGACCAAATCTA
This sequence comes from Helianthus tuberosus, assembly GCA_030545235.1. Taxonomy (NCBI): domain Eukaryota; kingdom Viridiplantae; phylum Streptophyta; class Magnoliopsida; order Asterales; family Asteraceae; genus Helianthus; species Helianthus tuberosus. Next base: position 113,315,331 of record CM060378.1, read on the forward strand.
AGCTGTTGTCACAAACATGCACCAACAATAACGGAGACGAAGTCTAGATCTTCCATGATACTATACATACGTGTACATATTGCATACGACCTCAATAAGTGATCAACAATCACATGCCCAAACAAAATAAGTGATTATATATCACAGATTCTTTCCGGGAGTCAAGTTCGTCTCTCTGCTATACGAAAGTACTGACCTGTTCACGGACTTGCTCCTGTGCCCTCATGCATATGAAAATCAAGTTCCTCATCAATAAGTGATTCTATCACATAGGGCTTGTTTTCAATCAAAATAAGTGAGTTTCTCACATGTTTTATACGGTCAAACAAATGATAAACGGTATACTCACCGGTAAGATGAACTCTCGTACATACCTTGATATGGGAATGTGTTGTGTGTGGATGAACACCGGTCGATAAGTATAAATCATACCTTAACGTATCCCCTCGCCATGATTACATCTGATAAGTTGAGCTTATGTGGACAACAATACCGATAATTGTTATAGGATCCTTATCTAAATGTTATGTAACACCTGTGCCTCCACGGCCATCAAACAAATACCGAACCAATGAAATATTATATTTCATACTTGGGAATTGTAAAAATATGTGTATCATTTTGCACATATCAATTCTTGTTCGATTTCAAACTCTAAATCGCTTTCTGGAAGGTTATACGCGCACTAATGCATAAATATAACCAGTTTAATGCAACAAACAATCCGGAATAGTGAAATAGGTTTAACATACCTTAAATAACCTATACATAACTTAGATATAAGTTTTGGAAGGTTTGGTGTGGTGAAATCAAAGTTAAATCGCTTACAGGGACTAAAGTTGACAAACTGCGAAAGTATGCCAATTTGAACTGTAACAGACCTTCCGGAACATGACCATAAGTTAAACATACCATAAATGTCCTTTACAAAGCTTAGAAATAGGTTTTGAGGGGTTCGGTGTGCTAAAATAAACTTTTGTGTCATTCAGGGACTAAAAGTGTCAAAAAGTGCACAAGTTTGCATTTTCGCGCATAACTTACGTTCTGAATACATCTGGACATCCAAAAATTTATGGAATCATGACTATATTTTATTTTAGTGTTCGCCTTAAGAAAAATCCATTCGTTTCGTCATTTGGATCGTTTTTCGCGCTTATGCGCATTCCGTCGTAATTAAGCGAACATCGCGTTCGTACGGCCAAACGAACCAACCTCCGGCATATTTTTTAGTATGTTTTGAGTTCCCTATACTTTAACTTCATTTTAGAACCTTGAAATGAGGTTAACGGGGTTCAAACGCATCGAAAATCGCTTAAAAGGGCTGCAGGGACTAAACCTGTCACTTTTGAAACAATTCTGAATCAGATAGGCACTAGCGTAGCGCGAGCCCTAAGGCTCTACCCGTAGCGCTACGCGACTGCATGATCTGACCAGATTCATTGTTTTTGTTGCAAGTTGCAACTGGTTGATTCGTGTCCACACATTTCCTATCGTCTAGTCAGCGGATAAGAACAACTTTCTGGACACTGTTTTGGGGTGAAACACATGTGCCTACTTGTTACTTTCATGCTTTCCTGTTTTCACATCATATACCGACTATGTTTGTTAGTACATTATAGTACATAATTTCATTACTTTTCTGCTATGTATGTTGACTGATAACATGCTAAGCACATTGATTTACATGACTTTTCTGCTATGTATGTTGACTGATAACATGCTTAGTACATTGTTTTACATGACTTTTCTACTTTGTATGATGACTTTGCATACTTAGTACATTGTTTTATACTGCATCTCTGTTGCGTATGTTCCAGTAACATATGGACACATGGTTTTATAGCTCTACCCTGTATGTTTACTCTAGCATACTAGGTACATTATCTTCATAAAACATGCTTACATTTTGGTATGACATTTGGTTTGTTTAAACTATACTATACATTCATTAACACCGATCATGCCGCTCGGTAGTAGGTAGTGGTACCATAGGACTTGACAAATCCCGTTCCGGACATCCCAGGGAAAGGGGATGAAAGGAATGACCGAATCCGAATACATATTCTCTTGATAACTCACTTTTACATAGTTATCCGTCTGTCTCAAGGCTTGGATGTATGAATTTTCACAATACCGCATAAATGTTCATATTCAGTATAGCATGCATATATCTTACAAAACATAACTTTGATTTAAACCAAGTTTTACTTCAATACTTTGTTTTGTACATTTTTACTTATGGTTTAAGTAGTCTAAATTTTACTTACCATACATATCACTTTGGTTATACATTACTTGACTACTCTTGGACTATAGACATTTGACATGGATACTTGACATAGACATTTGACATGGATATTTGACATAGACATTTTGACATGATTTACATCTTGACATGAACATTTTACATTGTTTGGTTTGGTTTGATTAAGTGATTAAGTAGCGATGCGTGTGTAATATGATACAAGCATGGTGGATACGCCGCTGGTACTTCCTATATATAAGTGTTTGTATGGTATTACATATCGTAGTGTTATTTGAATCATTTCAGTTTGAGACATAGAACATTTCATACAAATAACATACTTTTCACAAGACATTGATTTATAAACAACTTATCTTATACAAATCCATTTTACTATGGTTATTCATTTAACCATACATTATTCACTTATTTATACATATCATCTGAACTCATTGTTTTTCAAATGATTTACAAAACAAAGCAAATTACAAGGTTCATGACTAAACATTTTCTCAAACATAAGTCATGAATCTTATTTTCACAAAACCTATGTATCTCACAGGCATTTTTATGCTGACGTACCTATTTTCACATGTGTTTTTCAGGAACTGTTGCATAAGATGGTCAAGATACACATAGACAGACTTGGGCTTTAGTGACAATAAAAGATGCAAGACTAGTTAATTAAGTTGTATTTCTTTGTTTGTTAAGACATTGTAACACTTTTAATCAATAAAACGGAACTTCAATTTCCATGGATTTGAAACATTAATTCTGTTACAACACTCCCCGATGTTTCCGCCACGTTTTGTATGTTCCACGTGGTCGGGGTGTGACAGAAAAGATGGTATCAGAGCCAATGGTTATAGGGAATTAGGTTATTAGTAATTAGTAATGCTTTGACCTAGTCTATAACCTTCTTAGGACCCTAACGCGAGTTTACTTGCGTTTAGTCATAAAACAATACTGTCGCCTATCCTTAGGCGACAACCGCAACAAGAACATGAATTTCAAAACCGCTTTGAAAACTAATCATCTGTTCTAGGATGATTGATTACTAGGTTTTGAACCCTCTATTGTAAGGTTTTGAACTCTCTGTTATATGGTTTTGAACCCCTTTGAGTTTTCAAAATCTCGTCAAGGTTTTGGGTTTTAAATAATGTGAACACGTGCAAACTGGAAGGGTGAATGCCTGTATTCTGGGTTTTCTGTCTAGGCAAGCACTTCGTATACATCTCATCAGACGCGAGACTAGTTGTGCTTACCTGGGAATTCTTGGAATGAGTGTTCACTTATAGGCGAGCATGTCTTCGCGATACATTATTTTTGACCTATTTACTTTGATTTGTCACCATCTCATTTGTTTGCCTTAGGTAACAAACAAATGACCACTATCCTTGCTTTCATCAGATTTGTTCATCTCATTCTTTTCGTCTAATTCTCTCACTCGTTTCCTTTCATGTTTCCTCTTTTAGAATGCCTCCTCGACGCGAGAACCAGATAGAGACTGCCGAACTGGCAGAAATTATTGCGCAGCAGATGGCTGCCCAATTTCCAAATCTCTTTGCTCAATGGCAACAAGCCAACAACAACAACAATGCCCTATGCAAATACAAGGACTTTAATCAGGCTAAACCACTCAAGTTTAGTGGCTCTGAGGGAGCAACTGGGCTTCTTCAGTGGTTCGAGAGCATTGAGAATACTTTCCGCCACGTTCAGTGTCCGAATAATCGCAAGGTCGAGTTTTCTTCAAGTGTGTTCCAGAAGAGGGCTCTCACATGGTGGAACGGGGTTATGAGGGACCGAGGTGCAGAAATTGCCCTTGCGCAAACCTGGGCTGAACTTAGGGCTCTTATGATGAGGGAATTCTGTCCTCGTCATGAGCAGCGAGCTTTGGAGAAGGAATTTGATGAGTTGAAGCAAGATAGTGGTGAGCACAGGGCGTATACTGATAGGTTTGAGGAGTTGAGTCTGCTTTGCCCGACAATGGTTACCCCACTTGACATAGCTATCGAAAGGTACATCGACGGCCTACCTGATTCGGTACAAGACATCCTTACTGGTAGTAACCCTGCCACACTCCGTCAAGCGATCGAGTTATCAGCGACATTGACTGAGTCGCAGATTAGGAAGAATAGGTTACACAGGAAGGGTGACAAGGGCGAGAAACAGTCGTCTGACAAGGAGGATAGCAAGAAAGGTCAAAACAAGAATGCAAAGGATTCTAGTTCATCCAAGAGGGCAAGGAAGCGTAAGGTTTCCCAAAACAATGCCATTACTGCACAGGCCCAAGCTGCACCAAATCAGCCTGCGCAACCACTAGCCAAGAAGCCTTATTTTGGCAATGCACCTTTGTGCAATAGGTGTAACGGCCATCATCAACCACACCTCCAGTGTCGTCAGTGCACCAACTGCGGAAGATCCGGTCATCTTGCTAACACCTGTCGCATCCCTGCTAATCCGAATCACCCAGTTCAGAACTCGGCTCAACAAGTTGCTCAGCCTCTTGCTCAGCAACAGGGTCAAGCCGCACGACCACACTACCCACCTGGTGCCTGTTACAATTGTGGGGATCTGACCCACTACAGAAACCGATGCCCAAAGCTTGCTAATGTAAATTCGACCCACGGATGAGCATTCAGCTGAACAGAAGATGTTGCTGTCTTATGCTTTTGTTCTTTTGTTTCCTTGTAACGTGAAACAATCTGTTTTGTTTATAAATAAATCGTTGTTCACAAATGCTGATATACAAGTATCGTTACATGTGTGTATGATTTTCCTATGATACCTACATCAAGGAACTATGTTCCTTACAAACTACTCTTGTGATTCTCTCTTTCAAATGATTGCTCATGATTCCCTCAAAAATTTTAAGTACTCGTTTCATTCTAAGAAACAAAGTACAAAGAATAAAGTGACATTATGAGTGATCATGCTTCTGCACATCTGTGCTTTTGAATCCTTGGTTAGATAACTAAGGATATTTTCAAATCTCATACTCATTACGTTTTGATTTTTTCAACATACACAGTACCAGTATTTCAAAACAATCTTCATGATCTCAAAACATTTCATATAGTTTGAAAACAATTTTTCTAGATGCATTGTCTATGTTATTTCAAAAACATTGGCCATGTTATCAAAACCAACCTTTCTAATTTCAAAATATTTCATATAGTCTGAAGACAATATTAACACAATACATTTTCTTATCAAGTGCATGATTTCGAAAAGCATCATTCATGTCTTTCAAAAACCTTATACATAATTTCAAAATTCATCTCGCATGATTTTTAAAACATTTTTGTAAATATATCTATCTAATACACCTACTTTATGATTTCAAAAGTATTATATATAAGGTTTCAAAAACGTCAAACACATTTTTCTTAAAAGAACCCCATGCATAGTTTTCAAAAATATTTTTCCATATACATTGACTTAACCTTCAAAATTCTGCTTCATATGTCGCCTTGACATATCTAGCATCTCAATTTCATAAGCATTTTTTTACTTCATGTTTTGACATAAGCACGTCCAGTGCAAGGTATCAAAACATCTTCAACTTCTAAAATCCATAAGGGATCTTTTTATCTCCACAATTAGACCCTTGTGGATAATCATCATTCAAATCAGAGTCCTTAATTGGATTCCTTATGTACCTAAATTCGAACATTTCGGTTCCTAATAATCGAAATCGAATTTTCTTTTTGAATCTTTCTATCTTTATAGTTGGATTCTTGATAACGTTTAAAGAACCAAATGAAATCCACGGAATGGATTTCTAGTGTGCTTTAAATGCATGTACGCAATTAACAAGACAAGTTAACAAACAATTTTGTGGTTATGTGATTATGTGTTTACATATTTGGTGTTTTCATTAATGCATTTTATGTTTTTGGTATACTCTGGGTATTCATTATCCAAATCCTCGTAGAATCTTTCATATCTTGATATGAGGGATTCGTAGTAGGATATTCAAAAAGGTACTACCTTAAATCCTGAATGGGCTTCTATGTAATAGTTAAGACCCTTGGATTATATAGTACCACTCCATGATTCATAAGGGACCCTTTAGTGGTCTAGTCAAAAAGATTGATTCACAATTTGGTTAAAGAATGACATCTAGTGATGTAACTGAACAGACTCCTTGATAGTCTATTTAAATCATTTATTGATTTAGTCTAAAGGACTCTATGGCAGTCTAGTTACACTCATCACAGGATTATTCATTTGGTTTTACACTACACATTATAAAATAGACTGTGCGGACTGTACAAGGAACTACGTAATTATGGATGCCTACATAATTATGGAATTCAATGCACAGAAACCCAGTAAGATTTATTATGTGTAAGAACCGATAGCGACAACAATAACAAAATGATAACGATGTAATGGAGGTACGGTGGACGCACCAATGACGCTTCATATACTTGTATATAAGTGTCCCTCTTACATTGCAAACATAATGTTATTAAGGTTACTAGAAGTTCAAGAACCCTAACCAATGTTGTTTGATCTTTTCAACTTCATGTTTTAAACTCTCACAAGTTTCCTCTAAATAAATTTCGGGACGAAATTTCCTAAAGTAGGGGAGACTGTAACACCTGTGCCTCCACGGCCATCAAACAAATACCGAACCAATGAAATATTATATTTCATACTTGGGAATTGTAAAAATATGTGTATCATTTTGCACATATCAATTCTTGTTCGATTTCAAACTCTAAATCGCTTTCTGGAAGGTTATACGCGCACTAATGCATAAATATAACCAGTTTAATGCAACAAACAATCCGGAATAGTAAAATAGGTTTAACATACATTAAATAACCTATACATAACTTAGATATAAGTTTTGGAAGGTTTGGTGTGGTGAAATCAAAGTTAAATCGCTTACAGGGACTAAAGTTGACAAACTGCGAAAGTATGCCAATTTGAACTGTAACAGACCTTCCGGAACATGACCATAAGTTAAACATACCATAAATGTCCTTTACAAAGCTTAGAAATAGGTTTTGAGGGGTTCGGTGTGCTAAAATAAACTTTTGTGTCATTCAGGGACTAAAAGTGTCAAAAAGTGCACAAGTTTGCATTTTCGCGCATAACTTACGTTCTGAATACATCTGGACATCCAAAAATTTATGGAAGCATGACTATATTTTATTTTAGTGTTCGCCTTAAGAAAAATCCATTCGTTTCGTCATTTGGATCGTTTTTCGCGCTTATGCGCATTCCGTCGTAATTAAGCGAACATCGCGTTCGTACGGCCAAACGAACCAACCTCCGGCATATTTTTGAGTATGTTTTGAGTTCCCTATACTTTAACTTCATTTTAGAACCTTGAAATGAGGTTAACGGGGTTCAAACGCATCGAAAATCGCTTAAAAGGGCTGCAGGGACTAAACCTGTCACTTTTGAAACAATTCTGAATCAGATAGGCACTAGCGTAGCGCGAGCCCTAAGGCTCTACCCGTAGCGCTACGCGACTGCATGATCTGACCAGATTCATTGTTTTTGTTGCAAGTTGCAACTGGTTGATTCGTGTCCACACATTTCCTATCGTCTAGTCAGCGGATAAGAAAAACTTTCTGGACACCACAACTTTACGACAAGTGTACGGTTCCGATTAAGGCACGTTATTCAAGAAACGATCTTAACGGTTACCCAAAATCTATAAATACCCATCCACCCTCAACCCCAAAAACCCACAAATCTGATTAAGAAAGCTCTAAGTTGGAACCTTCGTTTCATACCTGAGCTATTTTGATCTGGGTTAGCATTCGGGGACCCTTCGTAAGTATTCTTTCGTTCTTTTCCTTATTTTTACTGCTTTTCGAGTCAGAAAGTCAAACTTTGTTTGACTTTCAGCATTGACCAGTAATGGTCAATGCGAAGTTCGTTTGAACTTCGCAACGTGATTGTAATCACGATGGTCATAGTCCCTTGGGACTATGCCTACTGATTACCACGTTGTCTAGGGTCGTAGGGTAAGCGATCTAATAAATCGCTTATACCTCGAACCCGACCCAGTTTGGTCGATCATTAGGATCCGACCAAATACATTAGGTGACCATAGTAGGTAGGGAATAACCTTCCGAGGTTATACCCTATGGTCACATCGTTTAAGTAGTTGTATGATAGGTAGTTTATATGCCTTAGGTAAATTACCAGAATACCCTTTTCATGTATAATTGGTAATTAAGCATATGTAACCTAAACCTTTGTCACATAACTGATTATGTAATATGTTTAGGCATATAACACTTGTCATAGGGCTAGTTAGGCGGTCCGAACGCGTTTCACGCGAACGACGCGTTAAAGTAGCATAAGCTACCTAAACGGGTCGTAATGGGTCGTAAACAATTATGTTAGGTTTCATTTAGTATGTAGGCTTTGTTAAACCATATCACACGAGTCTCCACACTCGTTTGGTTTACAAACCCTAATGCTACCCAGTCTTCCGATTTAGGTCCGGTTATTTAACATAGTTACCTATATTAGGAGCCGTTTGATTCCGAGATCTCTAGCACTGCTTGGTGGTTATCTTTAGGCAACTGAGCAATCTCAAGTGAGTACATAGACCCCTCTTTTACTGTTTTCCAAACTGTTTTGGGGTGAAACACATGTGCCTACTTGTTACTTTCATGCTTTCCTGTTTTCACATCATATACCGACTATGTTTGTTAGTACATTATAGTACATAATTTCATTACTTTTCTGCTATGTATGTTGACTGATAACATGCTAAGCACATTGATTTACATGACTTTTCTGCTATGTATGTTGACTGATAACATGCTTAGTACATTGTTTTACATGACTTTTCTACTTTGTATGATGACTTTGCATACTTAGTACATTGTTTTATACTGCATCTCTGTTGCGTATGTTCCAGTAACATATGGACACATGGTTTTATAGCTCTACCCTGTATGTTTACTCTAGCATACTAGGTACATTATCTTCATAAAACATGCTTACATTTTGGTATGACATTTGGTTTGTTTAAACTATACTATACATTCATTAACACCGATCATGCCGCTCGGTAGTAGGTAGTGGTACCATAGGACTTGACAAATCCCGTTCCGGACATCCCAGGGAAAGGGGATGAAAGGAATGACCGAATCCGAATACATATTCTCTTGATAACTCACTTTTACATAGTTATCCGTCTGTCTCAAGGCTTGGATGTATGAATTTTCACAATACCGCATAAATGTTCATATTCAGTATAGCATGCATATATCTTACAAAACATAACTTTGGTTTAAACCAAGTTTTACTTCAATACTTTGTTTTGTACATTTTTACTTATGGTTTAAGTAGTCTAAATTTTACTTACCATACATATCACTTTGGTTATACATTACTTGACTACTCTTGGACTATAGACATTTGACATGGATACTTGACATAGACATTTGACATGGATATTTGACATAGACATTTTGACATGATTTACATCTTGACATGAACATTTTACATTGTTTGGTTTGGTTTGATTAAGTGATTAAGTAGCGATGCGTGTGTAATATGATACAAGCATGGTGGATACGCCGCTGGTACTTCCTATATATAAGTGTTTGTATGGTATTACATATCGTAGTGTTATTTGAATCATTTCAGTTTGAGACATAGAACATTTCATACAAATAACATACTTTTCACAAGACATTGATTTATAAACAACTTATCTTATACAAATCCATTTTACTATGGTTATTCATTTAACCATACATTATTCACTTATTTATACATATCATCTGAACTCATTGTTTTTCAAATGATTTACAAAACAAAGCAAATTACAAGGTTCATGACTAAACATTTTCTCAAACATAAGTCATGAATCTTATTTTCACAAAACCTATGTATCTCACAGGCATTTTTATGCTGACGTACCTATTTTCACATGTGTTTTTCAGGAACTGTTGCATAAGATGGTCAAGATACACATAGACAGACTTGGGCTTTAGTGACAATAAAAGATGCAAGACTAGTTAATTAAGTTGTATTTCTTTGTTTGTTAAGACATTGTAACACTTTTAATCAATAAAACGGAACTTCAATTTCCATGGATTTGAAACATTAATTCTGTTACAACACTCCCCGATGTTTCCGCCACGTTTTGTATGTTCCACGTGGTCGGGGTGTGACATGTTAACTAATTGAACAAAAAGAATGTTTTGACGTGACTGTACACTGATATGATTCTCTTGCCCTCGAAACTCGCAAAAAGAATGTCTGTAAATATTTGTTTACTGCTTTCGTTTCTGCATCTTGTATATATTTATTTATTGCTTTCCGTCTTTACATTTGAAAAATGAAAAATTCCAAAAAGATTTTAGGTGTGTTTTAATATAAACTTTATAAAATCCAAAAAGTTTTTGCTTCTAGTTTATTTTTGATTGACTGATGTTGGAACTCGAGTCTATCCTACCCAAAATCCTGATCGTAAGCCGGAAAACAATTGCACCTTCATAAACTTTCGAAGTTAACAAGTTTTGAAAGTTAAAAGATTAAAATTGATAATTTTTAAACTTTCAAACTTTTGTCGGTCGGTGTTTGATTGAGATTTGATCTCATATGTGTCATTTGTTTAATTTGTCAAAATTCCAAACGGTTGTTCTCATTACGTGTTTAGCTTTCTTGTATGTGCAGATGCGTCATCAGAATCAGCTAAAGGCGAAGAGAACGTGTCAGATGACAAGCCGTAAAGTGAAGACACGACATTGATGCAATCAGAAGATCAAGATGATCGGATTGCAGTTGATCACTCATCAACACCACAAGGATCTGAAGAATTGACAAATCAAAAGCTTCACGAGCATGACTCAATGGAAAGTTTATTTTAAGGGGGAGTTTGTTAACACACTACCTGAATGAAAAAGGGAGTTTGTTGATACACTTTCTACTTACGAAGCGTGACGACTTTGAAGATCCTCCGACACAAAAGACACGGAAGATGAACCTCATGAGTAGCGTCCAAGGGGGAGTTTGTTGGTACACATTATGTGGACGTGACTCGACTCGGTTCGATTCGGTTCGGTTTGGGTCGACTCGGTTAGGTTCGGTTCAAATGACTGAAACAAAGTCTGTGCCGTAACATCATATTTGGGCCGAAAAGCTTATGTTGGACTTTGACTTTGTGTTGGTCTTGGGCTTCAACTTAAACGACGAAACAAGTTTTAGAGTTAATATGTATGTCGACGAAACAGAATGTGTTTCGTTGACTTTAGTGTTTCGTCGTGGCCTTTATGCGTTTCGTCAGTCTGTGTCTAGTATAAATACCCCTCACAGTTTCTGTGTGAAACAGATGAGAAAATACCCTTAAAGAAACTCTGTCAAAACTGTGTTTGTATCAGTTTGTTCTTGGTTCTCATCCCATTTAATCAATAGAGTGTGTTTCATTGGTTAATATGTGTTCTTTACTATCTGTGTTTGGTTTGCACCGTCACGGGGATTCCGCACCCGTTACCGTGTTTGTGATAAACAAGGATAGATTTTCGTTATCGATCCACCGGAAAAACGGGACCTACACAGACATAATGTATCCAACGTGCCTGCTTGCCAGATATCAAGTGAACCCGAAGGCCTCACATCTTGCAGCTGTAAAAAGGATTTTTCGTTATTTGAAGGGTTGCCCTAACACCGGTCTATGGTACCCTAAGGATGATAACTTTGATTTAGTCGCTTTTAGTGATTCTGATTTTGGCGGATGTAAAATCGACGGCAAATCCACAACGGCTGGATGTCAGTTTTTAGGAAATCGCCTCGTAACATGGCAGTGCAAGAAGCAGACTTGTGTCGCTACATCAACTTGTGAAGCTGAATACATTGCTGCCTCAAGTTGTTGCTCCCAAGTCCTGTGGATACAACAGCAAATGCGTGATTATGGTTTTGAATTCCTAACTACTCCTATTTTAGTCGATAATTCTGCTGCCTTATCTATCACTAGAAATCTTGTGCAGCATTCAACGGCCAAAGACATCGAAATTAAGAATCACTTCATACGTGAATACTTTGATAAAAGGATTATTGATGTTGTTAAAGTCCACACCGATGACCAACATGCCGACCTTTTTACCAAAGCATTTGATAAATCAAGATTTGACCTTTTATTATTGGTAAAGGACATTAAGGTCAAGCAAGAGTTAAACCGACATCGGAAAATTGTTTTTGTAAATATCTATGTGTTTTTAATTTATCATAGTTTTTACATTTTAGGGGGAGTAAATCCAAATTTGAAAAATTCAAAAACATCGAAAACTTTCAAAAACACAAAAACAATAAAAAAAACAAAAATGAGTTTCCTGGAGAGCAAAAGAGAAAATGATAGTACATCAGTGGTCTGTCTAAACCTCTTTAAACTGAAATGCAAAATGAAAAATGTTAAGCAGCTCTATATAAGATGTATCGGTAGGCTCACAATCATTTTAAAGTGTGCAGGGTGATATAAACCTAAATCGACTGAAGATTGTGTGGGAACCGCTCATTGGCATATGGTCTTAGTACCGAAATTTCGTTTGAGAGATTGCCGAGGTTCTGAGATATGTGGTCTTTATGCTGTTTATCATCTGGGTATCATGGTTGTTTCTTTTACGGAAATATAACGGAGACGAAGTCTAGATCTTCCATGATACTATACATACGTGTACATACTGCATACGACCTCAATAAGTGATAACAATCACATGTCCAAACAAAATAATTGATAATATATCACATTTATCCGGGAGTCAAGTTCGTCTCTTTGCTGTACGTTTGTACTGACCTGTTCACGGACTTGCTCCTGTGCCCTCATGCATCTGAAAATCAAGTTTCTCATCAATAAGTGATTCTATCACATAGGGCTTGTTTTCAATCAAAATAAGTGAGTTTCTCACATTTTCATATACGGCAAAACAAATGATAAATGGTATACTCACCAGTAAGATGAACCGTCGTGCATACCTTGATACGGGAATGTGTCGTGTGTGGATGAACACCGGTCGGTAAGTATAAATTATACACTAATCGTATCCCTTCGCCATGATTACATCTGATAAGTTGAGCTTATGTGGATAACAATACCGATAATTGTTATAGGATGCTTATCTAAATGTTAACTAATTGAACAACAAGAGCGTTTTGGCGTGACCGTACACTGATATGATTCTTTTACCCTCGAAACTCGCAAAAAGAATGTCTGTAAATATTTATTTATTGCTTTCAGTTTCTGCATCTTTGTATATATTTATTTACTGCTTTCTGTCTTTACATTTCACATATTCAAAAATTCCCAAAAAGATTTTAGGTGTATTTTAATATAAACTTTATAAAAGCCAAAAATTTTTTTTTTTTTAATTTCTTTTGATTACCCGATGTTGGAACTCGAGTCTTCGTTGCCTGAAATCTGATCGAAACCAAAACGACTGAATCTTCATAAACGGTCAGAATTTGCAAGTTTTGAAAGTTAAAAACTGAAATTGATAAAATTGTTAAACTTTTAAACAAATTGTCGGACGGTAGTTGAACATGGTCACATGTGTGTCGTTTGTTTATGTTAACTATATTCCAAGCGGTTGTTCTCATTATGCGTTTAGATTTCTTGCATGTGCAGATGCTAAAGGAGAAGAGAACATGTTCGATGACAAGCTTCGGAATGAAGACACGACATGGAGGCACTCAAAAGATAAAGATGATCGAGCTACCGTTGATCTATCATCAACACCACAAGGATCTAAGTGCTGAAAATCAAAAGATTCACGAGCATAACTCATCGGGGAGTTTGTCTTAAGGGAGAGTTTGTTAATGCACTTCCTAAATGAAAGGGGGAGTTTGTTGATACACTTTTTACTTACGACACGTGAAAACTTTGAAGATCCTCCGACATGGAAGACATGGAAGATGAACCTTACGAGTAGCGTCCAAGGGGGAGTTTATTGGTATACTTTATGTGGACGCGACTCGGTTTGGTTCGACTCGTTTCGGTTCGACTCGGTTAGGTTCGGCTCAAGCCCGATGTCACGACATTCCTCCGTCGTGCGCCCCAGAGTTCGACACGCGAAGCACGAAGCGCCGCGAACTATTTCCCGCTGACACATCACCATGACATCATCATGATGTCTTGTGAAGACTTTTTCATGAGACATATAAACGTGAATTCATGAAATGAAGTTGTTCTCTGTTTGTTGTATATGACGAAGAATAGAACCAGACTTGCATGTGACGAACTCTCAAGGTTCGTCCAGATTGTTGCTGTCGAAGTCTTATGGCGACGAACTCTCAAGGTTTGTCCAGATTGTTGAATGTTCGTCAGGACTTTCTGATGGTTCGTCGCCCAGGTGTAAAGTTCGTCAACTTGTTCTATTATATAAACAACAAACAGAGAACAACTTCATTTCATGAATTCACGTTTATATGTATCATGAAAAAGTCTTCACATGACATCATCATGACGTCATCATGATGTCATGGTGATGTGTCGGCGGGAAATGGTTCGCGACGCTTCGTGCTTCGCGTGTCGAACTCTGGGGCGCACGACGGAGGAATGTCGTGACATCGGGCTTGAGCCGAACCTAACCTAACCTAACCGAGTCGAACCGAAACGAGTCGAACCAAACCGAGTCGCGTCCACATAAAGTGTACCAACACTGTACACAACTGTATAACCTTACACAGGTTATCAAAACACAAAATCGACCCATATAATTTTAATTTCCTTCAAGATTATTCAAAATCATATACTAGATTGGAAAGTATGTGAAGCAAAACTCTTTATTCCAAAACATAAATTCGATCCATATAAGAAAACTGACCTTTACTTGAAGATTCAAATTGGGGATGAAGATGTAGGGGACTCGCTGGAGGTAGGACAGTCGCTGGAGCTAGGGTAATGTCTGCAACTGAGCGTGACTGCGTGAGTGTGTGCAACTGAGCATCTGAGCGTGAGTGTGTGGTTGCGTTGTGTGCGGCTTGGAACAATGGGGAAGGGGAATTAGGAATTAGATTTAGGGTAAGGAATGGGCTAAGTATGAATGGGATAAGTATTTTTATGGGCTAATTAAGTATGATTGGGCGTTGTATTTTTATGGGCTACTTATATTAATTAAATATATATATTAATTATTTAATAAAAATAAATTGAGCGAAACCGAGCGATCGACGAACGACCGGACCTTTGCTCATGCTTGGCTCGTTTTCAAATCGAACCGAGCCGAGTGGCTCATTTACAAACTGAGCGTGAATCGAACGAACATTTTTCGGGAATTTTTCTAGCAATCCTCGATCGTCGAGCAGTTTGGACAGCTCTAGATATAACTAACAAAAAACATGTTATGAGCCTACTTCATCATTCAAAATCACAAGTTTTTTGTATTAAAACACGTTATATTATGTTCATACATATAGATGCATATGTACATTTTTAATATTGCTAATATAAAAAGTAGTGTATTAAAGATGATAATGTAAATGAAATTCTAGTTGTATAATGCTGGTAATGTATCACGGAATTTGTTAAAGAAATAGTACATATGCACATGTGCATCCATAATTGTTGCATTTTATTATTAACACTATATATTTCACTATAAAAATCCGAAGAAGATTAAGTGTTTAGCTTTTATTTAAAATAATCATAATCAACAACTACCACATGACTAAACCTAACCTAACCATGAACCCTGCATTACTAGTCGTTGAACCCACCAAGCCAGCGATGGGAGCCATTTTGAGATCACATGTGGCATCCATCCACCCGACATCTTCATGGTTTCAGGGTCTCTTCTTAACACGACCATTCATCCTTAACTTTATAGAAATCTCATCTTACTTGATTAACTAATTACTTACCTACCAGGAAACACGATGCGTGCTTATTTCAAACATGATTCTCTTCTAATTAATTCATTGAAATCTCGATCTTCTTAATTAGTTAATTTAAAAAGAACTTGTTCATTTAAGTTCAATTAATTTAAAAAGAACTTGACAATTCTAATACGATTAATATCTCAATTTTAGTTAATTACCTTGAGCTATTTTTATCAAAATCCTTTTGCTTTGTTAACAAGCTTTCTCTCCTTTTCTTTTATCACATAATAATTTAACTTTGACAATTTTGAAGTTGAAATATTTGAAAATATAATACATATATTATATATTTAAGATGTCTTTTAATTTCATGACTAAGACCTGTTATTTTTTAAGAAATTAAATCCACGCAAATTATTTTAAAGAATAACTAAAGATTTAAATTTTAAATGGATTGAAAACAAGGTGAATTATGCCGTGCCTAACTTAGAAACACATGAACATGGTTACCATTTTGATGTCACAACACAATTATTGTCGTGAGAATCAATCTTCATATTCCGTAAAGAAAAAACTGTGACATCTTTTGTTTATATTTTTTTAGTAAGGGTAATAACACTCTCAATCAAGAAAAATGATACTTTTTCCATTAATCAATTTGATAGGAAATTAAAGTAGAAAGGGAAGTTCTTTTATAGGTAAATTCCTTTGCTTTTAATGAATGAAATATATCGACACATATAACGTATATGTTTGGTTATTATAGGTTCTCCAAATTGTGGGTTTGAAACACATATTTGTAATTCCTCTCAGTACTCGTTGATGTTTTAAAATTCAAGAACTAGGATGGATATACTCTTGATTTTATACATGAGAACTGAGAAGGTGTATGTATTACTCTATATGACTGTTCAAAGAAATATGTATTGAATTTGAAGAACATATATACATGCATATATTATATTTGAAAGATCATTAAAATAACTAATATGTTATTTTCTAATTATTTTATGTATATAGAAAATACAATAGTTTTAATTATTCCCTTTTAGGGTTTTGATGGGGAAGTAGGCCATGGACACCCATGTGAGTCCATGTGCAGTGTCTTTCTCTAAGTGCCCCCACCCTTTCATTTATTTATTATAAATAAACAATACTTAAATTTCAACTTCATTCTCATTCTTCAACACTTTGTTTGATCCCTAAAAATTGATCTCTCTGAAACTGCAAACATACCAGAGCTCCCAGGTATCTTCATTCATATTAAACTTAAAGAAAGGTAATCATTGGTCTATTGTTTAACGTTTCCAAATGTTCATATGTTATAAATACTACATGAGTTTAATATTTGTCTTTAAGCGTATCCATAGTTGTGATATTCATCTTATCTTTTCATCTTTACGTTTAAATAGAACTGTGTACGTTTTCGGGAGAAGAAGTTGTTAAATATGAATTTGGAAAACATTGCGTTTAATTATTTTTTAAGCCAAAGATATTCTTAGATAGACGTGCTAAACTAGCATACTGGATGAAGAGTATAATTTCGTTATTGTATCTTATATATTTCATTGCACAAAACCTGATAGGCTTCGAATTTGGTATCTTATTAGATTTACATGATTTGGTGTTCTTGATATCTAATTTGCTGATCTTTTGATGACAAACTTTCAAGTTTTGGGATGGTTTTGTTTATTGTTTTTCCTATAAGTCTCCTACTCAAACTGAAATTTGATTAAACTGGTTTTGTTTGTTGTTATGTTCATAATGATATAAGTGTTGTAATTTTTAGGTTAAAAATGCACACTTCAAGCATGCTAAAGGAAGAATTTCTTAATAAATGGATAAAGGGTCTCCAAATATGTTGTTCTTCAAAGAGTAAAATGGATTTCTTGGAGAGAAAGAAGAAAATAAAGCTATCTGCGGACATTGCCATGGCTTCTGCTAAAAAGACAGCAACTTCATGGAGCAATGCACTAATATCCGAGGCTAAGAAAAACAAGCAAGACACCATTCTTGTGAGCCAATTATTAGGGTCCGAATCGCCGTTGAAGCTACAAAAGAGTACAAATAGGATTATCAGTATCCATAAAAGAGTTCAATGCAAGAATATCTTGAAAAGGAGTTGCTTCAATGCTGGTAAAAGGATGATGAAGAAGAAGAAGAAGAACCTGGGCATTTCTCGATCGAATTTCGCAACTACTATCGCAAAAAGATTGGTGAAGAAGAGGACTAAAGTACTTAAAAGACTTGTACCTGGTGGAGAATCCATGGATGAAGTCTCCCTGATCAAAGAAGCAATGGACTACATTCTTTCTCTTAAAGTACAAGTTGATGTGATGAGGAGTGTTGTTACTGCAGCTGAGGTTTTGAGTAACGATAAATTGCTGAAATTGGTAGAATAAAGAAAATATATATAGAACTTGAAAAAATCCATGTACAGGTAATGCAGCTAGAACCTCTAGTGTATATCTTTCTGTCCTTTTAACTTTATTCTATATTGTAATAATTTGCCCCAGCTAGTCCATCTTTTACAAGTAAAACATGATTCATATGAATCAAGCTAGCTTATGAATCCGCTTCAAGTATAGCCTATGGATGCAAATGGGCCGAGATGGTATCGAGCTCCATATGACCGCCTTAGGCTAAGGGTGAACTCGTTTTAATATCATGCAAGATCGAGGTCCACTTGAGGGAGTTTTTTAGCTCGATTCAAAGGCTTGAAAGTCGTAACATATTCATTATAAATTATACCAAAATACTCAATTCAATTTGAGCTCGAATAAGTTGATTGCAGCTGGTTAATTTTTAATTCTCTTGTGTTGTTCTTACATATATATAGTAATATCGGATTTAAAAGTTTGATGAAAATTATCTTCGAGTATTTAGACCTTCTCCAATATAAGGCCCATGAGTTAGTACTCGTTTGATCTGTAGGAGAGAGATTGTTGCCATGAAGGAGAGAAGGAAAGAGAAAAGTCCACAGAAGGTAGGGTCTTGTGAGTAGGGATGAAAGAGGGAGAGAGGAGAGAGGGCATCCCGCCAGTAGAGATCAAGAAGAGAGATGACGGGCAGCCAATGTGGAGCAAGGTAGCTAGCCCACCCATGAAGAGAGTTTGTTAGACAATCTCCAATGCTAAATGTGTCCTTAGACACCTTAACTATCACTTCATCTGTCACATAATATCCTTTCAAATTCTTAAAAACCTCAATTTTTCTCAAACATTACAAATATCCATATCACTTTTCTATTACACATACTATTTAAATAAAACTTTTTTTTTTACTTTCGGCTCACCTCATCGCATGAACCGATGCAAACGCATGCCCTTGTGCAAGAGCATCTCGCCTAAGGGCATGTTAGGACATATGAACTCTAATGGTAAGTATAACGAGATATGGTCAAATCACACATCCTCACAATGAGGAGGGAATGTAATATATACTGAATAAATACAAAGATCACTCCTTTAATTAAGGAGATGATTAAAATAAAAGATTTTACAATAAATACAATATAAATATGAATACTCCTCTAATACCCATTCAATCGAGACGGTGGTGGTCCAAGACAGAGCATGGTACGAAAGGTTTCGAACGGAACGTGCGGAAAACTTTTTGTGAAGATATCCGCCACCTGAAGATTGGTAGGAACAAACTTTGTGAGGAGTTTTCCTGAATTAACAAGTTCCCTGATAAAATGATAATCCAAATCAATGTGTTTGGCATGCTTATGAGAAACAGGATTTTGAGTCATGAATAAAGCACTCTTGCTGTCACAAAGGAGTGTAGGCCGGTCTGGTGGTAACGCATTGTTAGGAAACTTTATTGTATTTGTTGTTGAAAATAGTTTAAGTTACTTAGAAATAATTCCGTCAACGCGAACCGACCGATGAACCATCCCAGAAGCACTAAATATGAAGACCGAGAAAGAAAAAAATCAAGTTTCAAATTCTTTGATTAAATTTCACGACAAAATTACAAGACTTCAAAATGTTAGCAGGACATTATGAAGTTTACAAGATGGAAAGTCAGATAATTATGTGTGTCTTGTATAGTAATATTTTCAAATAGAGTCTTTCATGTGAGTTTACCCCTTGTTTAGCCTAGGGGGTGACATTCAAGATGCGAGTTTATTCTCGGATGGACCCATTCTTATTTGTTTGATTCCGGCAAACAAACATTAATTATTATGTTCATAGAACGATACATTTATTTTATAAAAGGTAGTCATTGAAGAAATCCCACTCTCACTATCTCTATTTTTATTCTTTGAATATTTATATACTTCACAAACACCCGTCTCTACGATCGAAGAAAGTTACATCATTCGAACAGGGTCGCAAAAAGGAACCAACAGGCATGCAATTCTTGCAAAAGATGAGTGACCCAAACAATTTCTGCAACGGTGTTTGCCATAGCTCGATATTCGGATTCTCAACTTGAACGTGAAACAGTCGGTTGCTTCTTCGCACTCCAAGATATAAGATTTCCATAAAGGAAAATGAAATATCCATATGTAGACCGACGTGTATCTAGACACCGAGCCCAATCCGCATCAGAGTAACCTACAATAGAGTTTTTATTAGGCTGGTCATATGTAATACCAAACGAGATAGTGCCTTTAACATATCGAAGAATTCTCTTAACGGCTTGAAAGTGATCGTCAGTTGGAGCATGAAGAAACTGAGAGACCTGATTTATAACAAAAGATAAGTATGGGCTAGTGATGGTCAAGTACTGAGTGCTCCAACCAAGGAAGAGTAACGAGTAGGATCCGAATAAGGTGTCCCATCGGCAGTAAATGAATGATGAGGAGCTAGCGGTGTGGACGCCGGTTTAGCAACATACAATTCGGCCTTGGTAAGAATATATTTTGCATATTTAGACTGCGTAAGAAAAAGGCCTGTTTCAGTATAAGCAACTTCAAGACCCAAAAATAATTTAAGTCACCCAGATCCTTGATGGGAAATTCATCATTGAGACAATCGACAAAGGTAACAATTGCAGATTCATTATTCCCTGTAAGGATAAGATCATCAACATATACCAGCAAATACATAACTGAAGAGTCACATTTGAAAACAATTAAGGACATATCAGCACGACTGCACGTAAACCCATAAGAGATAAGAAAGCTACTCAGACGTTAAAACCAGGCACGTGGTGCCTGTTTTAGTCCATAGAGGGCCTTGGATAATTTGCAGACATGATTAGGAAACTGTGAATCAACAAACCCTGGAGGTTGTTCCATGAATACCGTCTCCGTTAGATTGCCTTTTAATAAGGCCTTTTTGACGTCTAGTTGATGCAATCTCTAGTTGTTTAAAACCGCAAGAGATAAAACAACGCGAACAGTGGTAGCCTTAACAACTGGGATGAAAGTATGTGAAAAATCAAGACCCAGAATTTGAGTGTAACCTTGAGCCACCAACCACGCTTTATAACACCAATATTGCCATCAGAATGATATTTAATACGATATACCCATTTTGAGGCAACAACATTAGACGAACATGGGAGCGGAACTAACGTCCATGTCTGGTTATGGCGAAGAGCATCTAGTTCTTTATGCATGGGAGCCATCCATTCTTGATCCTTAGCTGCCGTTTTGAATCCTCGAGGCTCAGTCATCGACACCAAGGCAACTTGAAGAGCACGGGTAGTGAGAGATGCAAAGTTGGTTTGGTGTTTTGGTTTAAATATACCTGCTTTAGGCCTTGTGGTCATGTGATGCACAGATGTTGACGGTGGAATATGAGAGGAAATGGTAGTTGAATTAATAATGTTAGAAGGGTGTTGTTGAGACGTTTGGGAAAAAGAGTGGGACTCAACATTAGAGGTTGGTGAAGTTGGAATAGAATTGGGCTGAGGCAGGTTATTGGGCTTGGTTGGGATTGGGTTCGTGGGTGGTGAGTGTGGGATGGTATTGGGCTTAGGCGAGGTATTGGGCTCAGGCTTGTTATCGGGCTCATAAATTGGGACATTTGGGGCAGCAGTGGGCCCGAGTATGTGGGCCTGGGGAGTGAGATTGGTTGGATAACAAAGATTGCAACGGTGTGGGCTAGTCATAAATTTTGGCCCAGTTTTGTGAGGAGGTTGAACAGTAGCCACTTTGGGTACCAAGAAACGGAAAAATCGTTTCATTAAAGCGTGCATGGCAAGTGAAAAAAATCTGTGAAGTAATAGGATCAAGACATCGATACCCTTTGTGTTGTGAACTATATCCAAGAAAACACACACGAAATACTTCGTGCATCAAGCTTGTGTTTGGAGTAGTCTCGTAAATAGGGAAATACTTGGCAGCCATATGTGCGAAAATTCCCATACTGAGGCTCTTGATGAAAAAGCAGTTCAAAGGGAGACTTATTGTTTAAAACTGGAGTTGCTAAAAGGTTAATTATAAAGGTAGCTGAAGTAAACGCATCCACCCAATAATGTGCCGGCACATGCGCATTAAATAACATTGCTAGGCCGGTTTCAACAATATGCCTATGTTTGCGTTCCGCCCGACCGTTTTGTTGCGGAGTATGCGGACATGAGAAACGATGAAAAGTGCATTATCTTCAAAGATTTTTCGAACAGTATGATTCACAAATTCCGTGTCGCCATCACTTTGATAAACTTTTATCTTTCGTGAACATTGTGTTTGAACAAGATTAATAAATACAGGCAGCACCGAATAAAAACCTGTTTTAGTTTTAAGTGGGTAAATCCACGTGAACCTGGAATAATTGTCAATAAAGCTAAAGCGCCCGACTAAAATAACTAAAAACGTCATCTTATACAATACAATAAATATGATAAATAACATCGGCGTAATTGATAACATCATTCTCCATTTTGACCCAACAATATTTCCCTGAGAATGATGCTATCAATTCTTCAAATGATCTTCAAAAATAAACCCGACGTCATCTTCGACTCTTCACAAATCGGCTAAATACCCAAAATCTGCATTGTCGTTTTCCCTCGCAAATGTAGACCCTTCTATATCTTGTCAATCAAAGCTCCTTATCTTACTTTGAAGATACAATTGTAATAGGCATATGATAGGATTCGAACTTCAATGATAAACATTAAATAATTTGTTTCATTGTGAGAATCTTCAATTCTATCAGATTGCATTTAGCTCCCGATCTAGCACTAAAGTTGCCAAATAACATAAATATCGACGGCCCGAAAATATATCATAAAGTTACCAGCCCAACAACAATGTATAATAAAACCCGGCCAAAACTGATCAACACTCTATGCCCACTAATACACTTTTAAAATCTGGCCCATAAAAATAATCTTGTACTCCCGGCCCAAAATCCATAAAGTCGCCAAATATATTTTTCATGTAATGCAAACAATGAGGCCCAATGTCTGATCCTTGAGCTCATAACATATAACCCAATCTAGATTGCCAAACCCAAAAACAAAACCATGCTCTTCAAAACAAATTTTGCGATGGCCCAAGAAAACCAAAGCAAGAGAACTCCATAATTTGTTTCTCTAGTGGACCCCAAAATCATACCAATCACCATTAAATTATTAAACCATGTGGCCCAAAAATAACGGTAAAGTTGTTGATGTCATTTGTTCTAATAATACCCCAAGCCAATATTTAAAACCAAAACTCACTTCATGCATACCTGATTGTGCAAAATTATGTAGCAGTGGGCTCCATAAAAAAATAAGAATCCGAACTTCAAAGATTGTTGTATTTGGTGAAAAAATAATTAAATCCAATAATCCCCTACCTGGAACTTGTGAATTGGGTGAATGTCGTCACTTCACCATGTGCATGGTCTAGAAACTAATGGCTCACTAATCACGGCCCAATCAAGTTCACAATTAGCAAACCCAAGCCTCCAACAATATTTTCGGCCGACACAACCTTGTACAGCCGCCACACAATATTCCTGCTACGTCACCCTTACGTCAACAACACTAAAACCCATATTCTCCATCTTTTCCGATGTCAAATTCACCGGCGAGACACCCATCCCACCAAATAACCTTCATACCCTCCTTCCTCTCCATTGTTCACTTCAAACCCGCCGTTATCCATCAAGCCGGAACTCTTCATTGTTCATCTTCTCAACCATCTCCGGTAATCTCTTCGCCGTCGCCGACCACCGATGAGGCTTCACTGTTATCTTCATGCTACGCCACCCAAAACTACCATACTATCTTCACACAAGCAACCAGAATGGCAACTATAATAATGTTGATAGAATTGGACCTTCGAACCACCCTTAACTAGAAAACAACCAACGGCGTTGAACACCATGAATAAGCAAATACACTAAATCGCATCTTCATTTTCTGCGTTCTTAATTCTTTCTTCGTTTCTCTCTCTAAACTTTGAAGAACAAAATACGCTGCATTGAATACTGTTGGAAATCTAGAACAGAATTCGAAGAACATTAGGATCATATGATATGCAGAGATCGAAGAAGGAACCGTTTATTGAATAAAGAAATAATATACAACCAAAAGTGCAGAATCTGATTACATATATGTGTATATATAGTCTTAAACTTAACCGCCGGGACTACCGTTTGTCATGGCAGTTATATCATTCGGTTGACCCATAATTCGACCCATAATAATTACTTAATACATAATAGAATTATAAAAGTATAGTTTATAATTCCAACACCCTCCCTTAAACTAGACTTTTATGTAACTAGTTTAGGATTCAGTTGAAGCCTTCATTCTTTTGTTTCTTCCCGATCCATAGGTTGAGATTGTTGTAAACTGGTGCCGAATCCGGTCCCGATAACGTTGCTTGTGGCAAATTACATTGTGGCCGAATTATATTATCATTTGTAACTGGATTTCTGAACGTAAACCCCTTCACACCATGCAGATTTTCACTCCTCTTCCTCTTGTTTGCTGCAGCCAAACATTCAGCCTCATCGATCATCTTGTTCTTATTATTCCTGTCTCTTCTTCTCCTATCGTTACCATCTTCATCGTCATTTCTGTTCCGTTCCGCTGTCAACAGATCTGTCCTTCTTCATCATCCGCACGTGTTGCGAATTTCATACTTGGAATTTCATCTTTTCCCCGTATGGTACTCTTGAATGATACCCCGTCTGCGTGAATACTACGGCCCATACCATAGCCGTCTTCAACTCTTTCCCTTTCCGATCTTCGTCTTTCATTTACTTCATCGGAACAACGTTTGCATGACATCGTTTCCCGCTTCATTCTTGCAAACATTCGTGATCGCGGAGTCGTGCTATCGGGATTGGATTCTTATCCGTCTTCATATCCCCTGTTTTCCTTCTTCATCCGGATGTGCCCGGAATCTCATAATATTGATCGATCTTTATCGATTTCCCATCATCGCTCCTGTCTCTTTGTTGTTTCGTTCGTATTATCTCCATTCATATATGAGAGTATAAACTCGGTGTCATATATGAATCAAATTAATCCCGTTTCGTAATTCTGGGTCGTAATTCTGCGATGATTTCCTCTGTTTCATTCTTATTTTTTTTCGACACTAATTCTGGTCCGCTTTCACAAATTCTTAATTATTTTCTGATAGATTGACTTTTGGTTGATCGTTTGATCTAAATTCCCTGCATATCTGATTTCTTTACCATACGAGTGATCAATAAAAACTGATTTTATTACCGTGTTTTCCTATCTCTTCCTTCGATCTCTTTGAATCTGATTCGTCCCCTGTTTCTTGAACATGTATCTTCTCTACTTCTTCTTCTTAAGAAAGAGATCTTTTATGTTAATCGACTTCCTGCATATGTCGCTCTTCTTTAAATCTGATTCGTCCCGTGTAACAGACAAACCACAACCGTATCCTTGACTGTTCTTGATATTCCGGTTTGCGCAGCGTTTCGAAATCCCTAGGATCGTTTTCTGATGCTCTGATACCACTATGTTGGAAATCTAGAACAGAATTCGAAGAACATTAGGATCATATGATATGCAGAGATCGAAGGAAGGAACCGTTTATTGAATAAAGAAATAATATACAACCAAAAGTGCAAAATCTGATTACATATATGTGTATATATAGTCTTAAACTTAACCGCCGGGACTACCGTTTGTCATGGCAGTTATATCATTCGGTTGACCCATAATTCGACCCATAATAATTACTTAATACATAATACATAATAGAATTATAAAAGTATAGTTTATAATTCCAACAAATACAACACCAATAAAGTTGTTGGATTCAATAAAGTCGCTAGAACCAAAACAGCTACGAACAAATACGGTGTATTTTTTTAGCACTTCATTTTTACTGCCAAAACAAGTTTATCCAAGAATTCAAACCAATAAACATGTGGTAGATCTGGAACATCATCAAACACATAGATCTATGCTAGTTTTACGTCTCCGGCGGTTTTCTTGTGAAGATCCGACCAAACCGAAACTGAAACGAGCCACCGTGGCTCTGATACCAAATGATAGTCCCAAAACGATCCGATTTCAATCTCGGTTTGGTAAATAATAGTGAGACGGGTGATTCGAGCCAAGCACAAACAAAAATGAACAAGAAAGATGGAAACTTTAAGGATTTGAACATAGATGATTTCACTGAATGTGATAAACAAATACAAAAGATAATCATCCACCCCGGGTGAGCTCCCCCAGGGTGGTGGCTCACAAATGCACACCCTCCAAGTGAGGTGTAGTAATCTATATATAGCCCCTTGAGCCTTGTCATCCAAGCAAGTCGCCTCTTGTTTGGAGAACCTACTAAACTCGCTAAAGCGCCCGACTAAAATAACTAAAAACGTTATCCTATACAATACAATAAATATGATAAATAACGTCGGCGTAATTGATAACATCATTCTCCATTTTGACCCAACACTCCATCAATTAGGAATCTGATGTTGTCATTAAGCACATTCCTTAAATTGTAGTCATTTTATAAGTGTTTATTTTTTGGTGTCTAATCCGCATATATATCACCATTTCTCTTGATTTTCTTGACTGTTTATCTCTTAAATGTCAACATATACACAAGTGTGATTTAGTTTATGAAGATTTTTCAATGCCGAGAACCTCGATCAGAGAGTAAAAAAGTGTCACACCCCCAAAATCCACAAGCAGAGTATTAACGTGAAGCGTGCGACTGACCAGGATTATACCACCAATCATACCGAACATTAAGTAAGGTAAAGTAAAATCAACGCAAACAAAATGTTTAGTGTTCACAAAACCAAAGTCCAAAACCAAATTTAAGAGTTAGCGGAAGCTTAAAGTCTAAAACCCATTAATAGTTTTAAAGCATAAAGTTTAATGTTAGGAATCCAACAGTTGATTCCTATAGCCACAACGCCCACTCCTCGTGCAAGCTCCATCGGTGTACCTAACGACCTACAAAGCATGCAGTAGCGTGTCAAAAAAAAGTTAGCGAGTTCACAGTTGGTTGTTCGTTTTATTGTGGTCCCAAAAACCATAAGTTGTTAAGTTTCTTGTTCTTTATAAAAACATGCCATGGGGAGCTATCCCATTGTTTTAAACCACTAGACCCGTTACCGTACCAACTACTGACTGTAGTTATGTTTAGTGCCCTGTGTCAATGTCTATCATCATTGACTAAGTGCCCAAGTACATTAGTCCACGCCCGTCCTCTGCGGCACGGTGTGAGGCTTGTCAAACCTAATAGCGTTATTTAACTAATAACCCGTTCGCCATTGGCCCGACGATTAAGTCGATAAAAAATGGAGGACTTAAGATAGAGTTGTTGTCTAGTAAGTCTAAGACATGTATTATAATGGTTGTCACCCTCACCAAGGAGGGTGGAGGTACGTATTCTACCCAAGGAATGCGCAGGTTGTATCCCACCTAAGGGGGATAGGTGTTGTTTAACCCATTCCCAAACCACCTGGAATCCCATGCTTTGATGAAAAGTGTGAACACACCTTTGATTGCTCGATAGGTCTCTTAAAATGGTTAGGAGTCAAGGTAGGTCAATCACGTCCTATTACAATTACTATTTTGTTTATTAATGCGTTCTAGTAAGGCACAAAGCTCCTACACGTATCTAACACGTACCATGCACTCGCTTTTAACAACTTACGTACACACACATATTTCAAATATAATTATTCGTGATCAAGCACACAATACTTCACATAACACTTTCGTTGACCTCAAACAAGTTGGATCATTATCAGATAGCATAAATGACATTTAGATACGCAAATAACTACTTATAACGTTTCAGCTCGTTCGTCCAGAACTGGGTTGTTTACGGGTATTTTTATAAAATAGTTATCTTATTCCAAAAATTCTAAATAATTTACAGAACATTCTAAGTGGTCCTCGTCACCTTGTGTACAAATCTCGGGACCTAATTCCTTACCTATTATTTAATAAAAATCATTTACTGGGCTGCAGTCAGATTCGTCACTTTCTGACTACAATCCACGGAACAATTTATTTAAAAATCATTGTCTATCCAAATGGCGAAATTCCAGTGGAAGATTTACGACAACATCTACGCCCAGCTACTGTACGAAAATCATAGCCTAACTCAATCCAGAATATAAGTTATAACGAAAAGCGTAACACGTATTTTCTGCAGAAAAATGCAACTTTTGCTGTTGTGTAAAACGACTCGTCAAAAATAGCAAACAACCTCAGAAAAATGTGATTCCAGCTCCATTCGAAGCATTTTTCGAAAACGTATTATTTATACTTCAGAAAATCATTTTTTCGATCTATAACGATCCATTTACAGCCAACTGAAGTTGGCTGTTTTCACTAAACAGCAATCTGTTTTTCACTTAAACGAAACCAAAACGCATTTAAATGATCACGACCCTTCCTAATAAGAACTAACAGCAGCTCAACCCATCAATTATCACCTAACCACACCAAGAATCACACAACCCTAGCTATAAAACATCATGATTTTTTGCAAAAACGCAGCCTATGCTCGTATATATTTGCATATCTTCAATCATTCAAACAATAACATAACCATGCGAAAACTAATCATAAATCAGTAACCGATTACCATAGATGACTCAAGAACGTAGCCATGAATACACAAACATCACGAATCCATAAACTAATGAGTGTACTAACTTTGGAGCCGGGAAGAGAGGACTAGCGAGGAAGAGAGATGCGAACAAGAGTTGATTTGCGAACAGGGGGGGCTGCTTGTGTTTGTTGCTGTCGCACACCTCAGAGAATGATTCAGGGTTTTGTGTTTCTTATCACATGCACCCCCATACATACGTAAGTTTTTATAAAATGCAAAGGGGGTGGGCGACTTGGGCTGGTTGGGCCGCAAGGAACAAGGGGGTGGTAGGTTGGGGTTGTGTCGCAAAAGTGGGAGGGGATGGCAGGTTGGGTTTGTTTGCTCTAGGGCCGAAGGGGTTGGTTCGGTTTGTGTTTCTTATAAGTTTCGCAAAAACAACATATTACCAAGGTTTCGGTTTCCACGTAATTCACATTACACATTAACAAGCACACAACCGTTCAAATATAATCAAACACCATATTCAAATCATATCTCATACATGAAATTACAAAGTACGCGAAACGTAACAGGGATTTATACGAGTTGTCACATCATCCCCTAGTTGAAAGAAATTTCGTCCCGAAATTTAGCACGAAGTCACTGAGGAAGCTAGTTGTGTCGTGCCTTTTCCTGGTGTATCACATCATCCCCCCGTTGGTTTGGAATTTCGTCCCCAAATTCTGAAGAAGCTTCAGTACTGGACTCACCTTTCTTAAACAACTGGGGATACTTGCTTTTAATCTGGTCCTTTCGTTCCCAAGTGAACTCTGGGCCACGACGGGAGTTCCAACGAACTAGAACAATAGGTATCTTGGTTCGTTTAAGAGTCTTGATTTCCCGATCCATAATTTCCACCGGTTCCTCGACGAAGCGCAACTGGTCGTCGATAGTGAGTTCCTTAAAAGGAACAATGAGGGTCTCATCTGTTAAACGCTTCTTTAGATTCGACACGTGAAAGACGTTGTGAACACCACTGAGTTCTTCGGGTAAATTTAGTCTGTAAGCCAGCTTGCCGATTTTCTCAGTGATTTCGAAAGGTCCGACAAATCACGGATTAAGTTTGCCCCGTTTGCCAAAGCAAACCACACCTTTCCATGGTGAGACTTTAAGTAGCACCCGATCCCCAACCTAGAACTCGAGAGGTTTCCTACGCTTATCAGCGTAGCTTTTCTAATGGTCACGAGCTGCCGCCATTCTTTGCCTGAGTTGGGCAATCTTTTCCGTTGTGTCGATAACAAGTTCTGGGCCAGTGATTTGGCTATCGCCAACTTCTGCCTAGCATAGGGATGATCGGCATTTCCGCCCGTACAAAGCCTCGAACGGAGCAGCCTTGATGCTGGTGTGGTAACTATTGTTGCATGAAAACTCCACGAAAGGCAGATGTCTTTCCCAGCCGTTACCAAAGTAGATAACACATGTTCGAAGCATGTCTTCTAGAGTCTAGATGGTGCGTTCAGTCTGCCAATCCCTCTGATGTTGTTAAGTTGTGCTCATGTCTAGACGTGAGCCAAAGGATTTGTGCATCACCTACCACAAATCAGATGCAAAGCGCGGGTCACGTTCGGAAATGATAGAGGTTGGCACTTTGTGCCTAGCGACTACTTCCCTCAAATAGATGTCTGCGAGTGTAGAAAACTTGTCAGTTTCCTTGATTGCCAGAAAGTGTGCAGACTTGGTTAGTCGATTGTCACACCCCGATTTCCACGTGTCACCGGTGGGCCCAGTGGGGGAGTATCGTGACGTGGTTGGCAACATAATAGTCAAACAACACAATAATTAATATGGACAGCGGAAGCAAATTTAAAAGATATAATACAACCGAATTTAAAATTGTAATATCAAATGTCACAATATTCGGAAGTTTATCCACAGATGGATCGAAAATAAAATAGAATTAATAGTTCAACAGCCTTCAGGCATCTTAAGCTTGCGAGACTTCTATTGATGCTAAGGAGAAATCCCAGCCAATTACGCTTAGTACCTGCATTTAATCTTTTTGGGAAAATACGTCTGTTTACACTGGTAAATACAATCAACTGACTCATTTTGGAAAATGATTGAAAATTTATTTGGATGCACGTGGCATAAACATTTTTATTTATCTTGGGAGAATTATTTAATATTATAATCTTGTGAACGAATTACATGTTCCTTGTGCGTTCAGTAGCCCGGATCTTGTCCGGGTTAAAGATCAATAGACACACCACAATATTCTTTTATGCACTGATGGGTGTACGCCTACACCCCGCGCTTAAGTCGTGGCCATTTCGTAAAATGATGCCAAGGATATCCGGGACATGGTCATTAACCCCCCAAAGGCTTTAAGTAACAAGACTGTTTAAACGAGCCGATCAAATTATTCAATTAACCACCCAACGATGGAAGATTTGATGCCCGATCAAGCGGTATGCTATATACCGTAACCCAAGCCCGTATAGGGAAAATAAGTTAAAAGTATTTACCTGAGCAATGTATAAATCACAATAAGCAATTTGCAAGTAGCTTTTACTGGTTCTCCTAATCTAGAACGAAGGTTTATAATAACCTATTAGAATCCTAACGAGTCTATAGTTAAGCTTAAGCTTAGACCGGTTAGTTTCAAAGATACGGTTCGTACGCACGATTAAGCGAAGACCGGATAGAATATGATTTAGACCCGACAAGTTCAGAGACTTGTTTAATATGGGTCCTTCATGCACATTCTGGATTTTGAGATAAAACCGATAAGGATTGACCCGTTTCGGCTAATTTATGTAAACTTGTTACATAAACCGAATCGAACGCGTAAGAAGCGTCACGGGTAGTAATGAGAGCCATTTACAGGTTTCTAAGTTAATATGCTCCAAATATGTTGTGACATGAGTAAGGTGTCTTTTGATTATGCCCAAAACGAATTTAAACACAAACTATGCCCCGTAGGGGTAGTTTGGTCATTTTAAAGGTTGTAAAAGAGTTTAAATGTTAACCTGAGTTACAGGACTGATGTAATCAGCAAATATACTCAATTTTTCTTACTGTTAAAATGTTATAATTTACCTCAAATATCAGTAGGTATCACCCTTAGTATGTTTAAAATAGTTCTAGTACATACTAGGCGTTAAAAACGCTTAATTAGGCGATTAGAAGCCGTTTCCGGGTTCTATATAGAAATCTTATATTTTTAATATTCCAGGAGGTTTAAAATAATTTATTTATCATTTAAGATCAGTAGCAAAAGGTTTGGAGTCGTTTAGATATGTAAAACTCATTTTATGGCCCGTAAGGGCAAAACCGACAATTACCGGATTAAGCCTATGACTATGAGTTATGCTGAGCCTAAAATTAATTAAAAATCTTCAAAAATCCCACAATAATGTATTACATCAGTGGGTATTAAGTTTGATATCAAAAAGTAGGCTTAACTAGGCTATACGCTAATTACGTCATTTAGTTAACATAAAGCTTTCATTTTGCGCTAATGAGCATAACTCTCAATCTACACCTCAAACTGATGTCAAACTTTTCATACAAGTTTATATATCAGTAATTAAAGTTTCTACTCTTTTACATTTCCAAAAGTCACGTTTTAAGGTAATAAGGGCATAATGGTCAACATATGAGCAATTAACGGAATCATGCGAATTAATTGGTTAACTAACGAACCATGGTGTATAATCACAGAGGGTTATACTAGCATGTTACCTGGTCCAAATTAAGCTCTAAGGCATTTCTAAATCATGCCTAAACGGGTCAGAACTGAAAGTCAAAGTATAAGTCAAACTATGCGACTTTCGGTTCCGAACCGGGTCTAAACAGGAAATTGTCGGGTTGAACATGTTTAGACATGTTCTTACACTAATTACCAAGTTATATTAATGATCAAACAGGTGGTATATGTTCTACATTGCTAATTATGCATAAATTGAAATTTAAGTATCCTGTTGACTTTTTCTTAGCAAGTTTGACCCGACTTTTGACCTGGTTAGAGTGGTAATCAGGAGGAACCCTTTTAAGGGTTTATTACCCACATAATTACCAACATATCACTACTTTTGATTCGACAAATTACTGGACCAATAGTGATTAATCTTAAAGTCAACCGTTAATTATGACGGTTTGACTTTTAAGCTATAACTAAGCTAAAACTTAATTTAGAAAGGATTAGCAAACTTACCAAGGTCCTATGCACAAAATGTGATCACTTGAGAGAAGGCTTGAGCTCCAGAAGTGATCAGGAATGTAAATGGAAGGTGTGAGGGACTTGTTGCAACAAGGTGGCCTTTTATAGTGAATTAAACACCACAAATTGTTGACAACTCAAGCTACAACTGACCATAAATTATCAACACATGTCCCTAGTGTTCTAGGAGTCACTTAGGGGGCGCCCATGAAGTGATACCATTGATTAAAGCCGGTTTTGGCGAGAAAATAGGCTGATGTCTATTGTTTCTGATACTGGGCGTCGGACGCGGCCCTCATAAGAGTTAACAACCCTTTACGCTGGCCGTATGGGCCTTGTAATCAGAATTCTTCATTTTCTAGTTTTTACAACTTGTCCCTTGGCTTCACGAAAGGTCAACTAAGCTTAATACTTGCAATTTGATCCCTTATTATTTACCCACAAGGGCTTTAGGACTTATACCCACTTTTCCAAGTCCCTGGACACTTCCGGTTAACCCGAAAAGTCCTAACTTTCAATGTTAACGCTTTAACCCCTCACACACGAATTTGATCATAACTTTCTCATACGATAAGGAAACTTTATGAAATTTATTTCGCGCATTCTAGTGAGCATAATTATCAGTTACAAAGCTTCGGGTTTGTCAAAAGGTCACTCAGAGGTATAACTTAAACATGTTGACACATTTAACCCCTGTAGTTTGTAATCTCTCACTTTTAGCTTCGCATGATCCATGATTTATTCGTTTGATGCTATAAACATCATGTAGGGTTATTGTACAATATTTTTATTCACCGTTGACATTTAGAATCCGTATATTCACATACTTTCAATGACTGTCAACTTTAGTCCTTCTATAACATTCTTTCACACGTTCAAACATATGACACGTGTCTACACATTATAGGACGTGAATTTTTGAGGTGTTACATCCTCACCCCCTTAAAATAAATCTCGACCCGAGATTTACTGAAATAAATAAGGGTACTTTTCCTTCATCGTGGATTCAACTTCCTACGTGTATTCGGGACCTCTACGGGCATCCCATTTGACCTTTACAATATGTACATGCTTCCTTCGAAGCTTCTTAACCTGTCGATCTTCAATAGACAATGGTTTTTCCACAAATTTTAAGCTCTCATCTATATGCACATCTGCATGGGGTATAACCAGTGATTCATCAGCGAAGCACTTCTTCATATTGCAGATGTGGAACACATTGTGAATTCCACTGAGCTCTTCTGGTAAGTTTAACTTATAGGCAACTGACCCGACACGTTCGATAACCTCGAAAGGTCCTATGTATCTCGGGCTTAGCTTGCCTTTCTTACTAAATCGCATCACCCCCTTCCAGGGTGACACTTTAAGTAACACTTTGTCACCTACTTCGAAGTGAAAAGCTTTACGCTTTGGATCTGCGTAACTCTTCTGCCTATCCCGGGCAGCTTTGAGACGGTCACGAATCTGGACAATCTTGTCCGTTTTTTCGAACACTATCTCTGGTCCTGATAATTGGACGTCTCCAACTTCCGCCCAACAAACTGGCGTTCTACACTTTCTACCGTATAATGCCTCAAAAGGCGCAGCCTTTATGCTGGTGTGGTAGCTATTGTTGTAGGAGAATTCAATTAGTGGTAGGTGCTTATCCCAACTACCACCCAAATCGATCACAAATGCACGTAGCCTGTCTTCCAACGTTTGAATACTACGCTCACTCTAACCGTCTGTCTGAGGATGGTAAGCTGTACTGAAATTCAAACGCGTGCCCAAAGATTGTTGGAAACTCTTCCAAAAATGTGACGTGTATCTAGTATCTCTGTCAGAGAGAATAGACACAGGTATGCCATGTAAGGCTACAATCTTATCCACGTATAACTGGGCTAACATGTTAGAGCTATAAGTCTCCTTGATGGTAAGAGATGTGTTGACTTAGTCAGTCTATCAACTATCACCCATATTGTATCATTGCCTTTCCTGGTCTTAGGTAACTTGGAGATAAAATCCATAGTTACCATTTCCCACTTCCACGTAGGAAGTTCAGGCTGTTGTAGCAAACCTGACGGCTTTTGATGCTCGGCTTTGACTTGCGTACATGTCAAGCATTTAGCTACATAGGTGTCTACAGACTTTTTCAAGCCTATCCATCAATAATTTGCCCTTAGATCCCGGTACATCTTATCAGCTCCAGGATAAACGGAGTATTTGGAACTATGGGCTTCCTGGAGGATGACATCTCGAAGTCCTCCATAAATTGGAACCCATATTCGTCCATTTAATCTTAGAATTCCGTCCTTGCTAAGAGTTAACTGCTCCTCAGTTACCCCTAGCTTTTCATTAGGATAGTTAGCTTCCAACACAGCTTCCTTTTGTGCAGCTAACAACCTTTCAGTCAAACTGTTCTTTATCTCCATGCGCTTAGCATTGATTCGGATGGGTTTCACCCTCTCCTTTCGACTCAAGGCATCGGCGACTACATTCGCCTTGCCGGGATGGTATCTGATTTCACAATCATAATCATTTAAAGTTTCCATCCAACGGCGTTGCCTCATGTTTAATTCCTTCTGATTAAACAGATGTTGAAGGCTCTTGTGATCAGAATAGATCACACACTTGATCCCATATAGATAATGCCTCCACAGTTTTAGTGCGAATACAACGGCACCCAACTCCAAGTCGTGGGCGGTGTAATTCTTTTCATGCACCTTTAACTGTCTTGAAGCATAGGCAATAACCTTGCCTTTCTGCATAAGCACACACCCCATGCCAGTGTGCGATGCATCGCAGTAAACCACGAACTCTTCTATTCCATCTGGAAATGTCAGAACTGGGGCGTTGCTCAACTTTTGCTTCAGAATATCAAAGGACTCTTTCTGCTTAGGGCCCCAAATGAACTTTACTTTCTTCTTAGTCAAGGAAGTTAAGGGTGCAGCAATCCTTGAAAAGTTTTCAATGAAACGCCTGTAATATCCTGCCAATCCCAGGAAGCTACGAATCTCTGTAGGCGTCTTTGGTTCTTGCCAGTTCATAACTGCTTAAACCTTAGCGGGATCCACCTGGATACCACGCTCACTGACCACATGTCCAAGAAATTGGACTTCTCGTAGCCAAAATTCACACTTAGAGAATTTGGCATAGAGCTTCTCCTGATGTAGAAGTTTGAGAATACATCGAAGGTGTTTCCCATGGTCAGCTTGATTCTTAGAATAAATGAGAATGTCGTCGATGAAAATGATGACGAATTTATCTAAGTACGGCTTGCAAACGTGATTCATGAGATCCATGAACGCGGCCGGTGCATTACTGAGCCCAAAAGGCATCACTAGGAACTCGTAATGACCATAACGAGTCCTAAATGATGTTTTGTGCACGTCTTCATCTCTAACCTTCAGTTGATGGTAGCCTGACCTTATGTCAATCTTCGAGAAATAACTTGCCCCTTGCAATTGATCGAACAAATCGTCGATTCTGGGCAGAGGATACCTATTCTTGATCGTGACCTTATTAAGTTCAAGATAATCGATGCACAGATGCATCGATCCATCCTTCTTCTTCACAAATAGGACTGGCGCTCCCCATGGAGACGAACTAGGTTTAATGAAACCTTTAGCTAGCAGTTCGTCCAGTTGTGTCCTCAATTCCTTCATTTCTGTGGGCGCCAACCTATAAGGTGCTCTAGCAACCGGTGCTGCTCCGGGGATGATATCAACCCTGAATTCCACTTTCCTATCTGGTGGCAAACCAGGTAGTTCTTCCGGAAAAACTTCTGGGTATTCAGAAATGACAGGGATGTCTTCTATCTTTGGTTTAGGCTCATCAATAATCACCTGTGCCATGTAGATGACACAACCCTTCTTTAAACACTTGGAAGCCTTGAGCATAGTCACTTGCTCAGGCAATCCATACTGGGTATCTCCCCGAATGGTAAGTGATTCACCAGACGGAGTCTTTATCACCACTTGCTTTCTGTTGCAGACAATTTGGGCCTGGTTATGAGATAACCAGTCCATGCCCAAGACTATGTCAAAACCGGCTAATTTAAATGGAAGTAGAGACATAGGAAAAGAATGGTTCTTAATGGATATAACACATCCATCTAACACAGTTGAGACGGTTTCTAGGGTGCCATCCGCTAACTCCACCTCATAATTCACATTTAAGGTTTTGACAGGTAATTTCAGCAATTTGCAAAATTTATGATCTACAAACGACTTATCAGCGCCTGAATCAAATAGTACTCTTGCATAGACATCATTTACAAGGAAAGTACCTGTAATAACGTTGTCGTCTAGAATCGCTTCCTTTGCGTCCATTCTGAAGACTCTAGCATTAGTCTTCTTGGCCTCTTCAGGCTTCTTGGTGTACTTAGGGCAGTTGGTTTTAATGTGCCCCTTTTCATTGCAACGGTAGCACGTTGCGTCTTTCATCTTCTTGCAATCCAAGGTTTTGTGATCCGTGGAGTTGCATATTCCACATGCAAAGGTTTTTGACTAAGTCTGCGAGTTTGACTCGAATCTGCACTTTCCATAGTGCTGTTTCTTGCAAAATTTGCATTTGGGCTTCTCACCAGAATGATGCCCGTCTTTCCTTGACTCCGATCCTTTCTTGTTGTCACCGTTCCCACGGTGTTTCTTATTCGATCTCTATGAACCATCATCTTCATGTTTTCTTTTCTCAGCCTCCTTATTCCTCAGCGATCTTTGCCTGACCGCATCCAAAGTGAGGGACAAGGATATGTCAGCTACTGATCTAAAAGTAGCTGGCCGAGAAGCCTTCACGCTTGCCTTGATTTCCGGGGATAAACCACCGATAAAACGAGCTATACATTTTGGTTCCGGGGTCACCAGATAAGGAACCAACCGGGACATTGTGTTGAAGCTCGTTAGGTAAGCTTGACAGTCAAGGTTTATCATCACCAATGATAGAAAATCAGACTCTATCTTCTCCACCTCATGCTGAGGGCAGTAATTTTCCTTGATGAGGGCAACAAATTGATCCCACGACATGTTGTACAATGGGATTTTCCCGGTGGCTTGAATCAGTGATCTCCACCATGCTAAAGCTTCACCCTTGAAAGACTGCGACACAAACTTGACTATATCCCTCTCAGCGCATCCGCTGATATCCACAACTGTGTCCATCTCGTCCAGCCACGTCATACAGTCGATGGCTCCTTTCTCCCCAGTAAAATCCCGGGGTTTGCATGAAACAAAATATTTATATGAGCAACCCTTGTCACGGGGTCCTTGGTTTAGTATAACCTGCTGAGATGGAGCACTGTGGTGGTTCGAGGAGTGCCGATCATCATCTTTCTTCGGTTCGTCCTTCTTGGATGGTGGCTTTGAAGGCTGTATAGATAGGGTCCTACTACGAGTCCCACTATACTCTTCGTACTGCCTTTCCAAGGACAATAGTTTATTTGGGAGTTTATTATGGAATTGCCCCTTAGGGAATTTCATTAACCATGGTAAACAGAGACCATATTTGGTTAATTTATTAATCATTTTTATTTAGGATTTCTATCATAATTTATCCTAATTATAAAACAATAATAGTTTTATTTGTGGCACAAAAGGCCTAGTCACATGGACATTTTATTTTATAAGCTGTGATTTCAGAGAATCAAAACATGAAGGTATATTGGCACAATAGGCCTAGTCACAAGGACATTTATAAATTATAAGCTATGATTTCAGAGAATCAAAGTATGAAGGTTTGAACCTAGTTCATTACCTTTATCTGACAGGGAGTCATCGCTACCACTGTCTTTTGGCTCATATGGAAATGAGCAGTGCCCGTAGGCACCATATTACCACGCATGGTAAAAATATGATCATCTTAAATGATGATTTAAACCCATGATTCAGAGATCATTAAGTTGGGTTAGGAATCTTTAAAAAGATCCTTATATAATAAAGACGTGTGTGATTTTTAAATGAATCACGTCTGCCAGGAGTGTTAACATGTTCTCAGATGTTAACTGGGATTTGAATCTTTTAAATAGGTCTTACCATCATGGCCGGGTCTTATACTGACACGCAGGCTAGGTTTCACTCTTAAGATTCTTATTCAATATTCAAATAGGCAGATTTATTATCAAAAAGGAATGATTTTGATTTATTTATTTCATATATACTTTATTTATGCACGTAATGGCAAACATGAAATTTATAAACTTACATTCCTTTAATTATCAAAATATTACATATCGCCCTAAACGGGACTTTTCAACAAACAACTTACCCACGCAGGGGTTTAAACAAGTACTTACCCACGCAGGGGCTTAATAACACAAATACCCATGCAGGGGCTTGATAACATACATACCCACGTAGGGGTTTACAGAAAGATAGACTCACGCAGGGGTCAAACAAACATGCATACCCTCGCATGGGTTTATACAGCAAGACTGGCCCACGCAGGGGCTCAACAACAAATGGTAGGATTCAGTGGTCCTTCTTGTTCTTCCCTTTAATTAGGCTCGTTAATCCTTGGAAGAAAGTTTGTCGCTCCCTTCGTTCCCTGTGAAACTCTCGCTCTACATGGTCCAACCTTTGCAGAATTTCTTCACGCTCTGGTGGGGAGAACCTTGGTGGTTGCGATTGTTGCCTGATAATAGGTCTTGGAGATATTTGGTACCCATGTGTTGGGTACCCTACTCCCCATGGATCTCCATAGGGTCCTTGGGTGTTGTAATTCGCCGCTACCATGTAGGGGTCGGCCTCTGCGTAACCATAATTGTGGTGAGTCGGCAGTTCAAACGGGTTATACGCCATGGAACCCGTGTATGCTGGAATTGGGTTATCAAAACCCATCGGCGGTGGCGGTGGTACAGCTGGGTTAGAAGGTCCACCCATTTGTGGGTCCTCCTGATTTGGCGGATAGTGGCTGCCACTGGATTGACGAGGAGAGCTGAAATGAAAGTCTCCTGCTCGCGCAGACATACGCGCTCCAGATCTCCTACGCCTTGGCGGTTGTGGAGGTGCCGGTTGAACTGGTGGCGGT
This sequence comes from Helianthus tuberosus, assembly GCA_030545235.1. Taxonomy (NCBI): domain Eukaryota; kingdom Viridiplantae; phylum Streptophyta; class Magnoliopsida; order Asterales; family Asteraceae; genus Helianthus; species Helianthus tuberosus. The sequence continues at coordinate 113,355,546 of CM060378.1, forward strand.
GGAGGTGGTGGCGTGACTGCCACAAATCTTGTATCCACAGAGGGATCCTGTTGCTGCTGTTGCTGCTGCTGAGGCGGTGAATGGCGAGGAGGTGTATAGTACCATTCGTGCCTGGTAAACATAGCTTGAAAGCTATCTGGACCAACATAGGGTGATCCATGGAAAGAAGATCCGTCAGAGATCTCTATCTGGTGGTTTGGTGTACCACTGGCAGGTTCGACGGGGTCCGTATCCTCGTCCATATCATCCGCGTGATCTCCCGAGAAATGATCCTCCGGCCCCAATGGGTTAAAACCCACTGGTTCTGCTATGTAGTTTGCCGGGTTAAACCGGCCCCTAAAAACTGGTGTAGGGTCACCAAAAGAATTATGCGATAAAGATCGCTGCAACGGTATGTATGAAGGTTGCGGGTTGTTGGGCTCGTACTCCGGCTGTGGCCCATAAGGGTTATGGACAGGAGGTGTTGAACTGTGTGAGACCGACCGTCTAGCCGGTTCAAAGAGGTTCCTCCGGTTTTGCCCGGGATCGTCGCTCTCAGTGGTGGAAGGAGCTCGCACATTCGATGGTCCTGCCTCGTTGTCATTGGAGGCGGTGATTGGCCCCTTTCCGCGTCCTCTTCTCCTGAAGAATCTTGGTAGCATTTTTCTTAATCCTGTCAATACAATATGAGATAACGACAAAGATATATATAAATTAAAGGACAAAACAAAAACCAAACAAGGTAGAATTTGTCCTATGTTATTTGTCTAGACTCGAAAGTTTAGATATGTGCAATTGTGTAACTGAGATTAAACACAAAAGGCTAGTGTTTAATTCACTTAGTGTTGGCTCTGATACCAACCTGTCACACCCCGATTTCCACGTGTCACCGGTGGGCCCGATGGGGGAGTATCGTGACGTGGTTGGCAACATAATAGTCAAACAACACAATAATTAATATGCACAGCGGAAGCAAATTTAAAAGATATAATACAACCGAATTTAATATTGTAATATCAAATGTCACAATATTTGGAAGTTTATCCACAGATGGATCAAAAACAAAATAGAATTAATAGTTCAACAGACTTCAGGCATCTTAAGCTTACGAGACTTCTATTGATGCTAAGGAGAAATCCCAGCCAATTACGCTTAGTACCTGCATATAATCTTTTTGGGAAAATACGTCAGTTTACACTGGTAAATACAATCAACTGACTCATTTTGGAAAATGATTGAAAATTTATTTGGATGCACGTGGCATAAACATTTTTATTTAACTTGGGAGAATTATTTAATATCATAATCTTGTGAACGAATTACATGTTCCTTGTGCGTTCAGAAGCCCGGATCTTGTCCAAGTTAAAGATCAATAGACACACCACAATATTCTTTTGTGCACTGACGGGTGTACGCCTACACCCCGCGCTTAAGTCGTGGCCATTTCGTAAAATGATGCCAAGGATATCCGGGACATGGCCATTAACCCCCCAAAGGCTTTAAGTAACAAGACTGTTTAAACGAGCTGATCAAATTATTCAATTAACCACCCAACGATGGAAGATTTGATGCCCGATCAAGCGGTATGCTATATACCGTAACCCAAGCCCGTATAGGGAAAATAAGTTAAAAGTATTTACCTGAGCAATGTATAAATCACAATTAGCAAATTGCAAGTAGCTTTTACTGGTTCTCCTAATCTGGAACGAAGGTTTATAATAACCTATTAGAATCCTAACGGGTCTTTAGTTAAGCTTAAGCTTAGACCTATTAGTTTCAAAGATACGGTTCGTACGCACGATTAAGCGAAGACCGGATAGAATGTGATTTAGACCTGACAAGTTCAGAGACTTGTTTAATATGGGTCCTTCATGCACATTCTGGATTTTGAGATAAAACCGATAAGGTTTGACACGTTTCGGCTAATTTATGTAAACTTGTTACATAAACCGAACCGAACGCGTAAGAAGCGTAACGGGTAGTAATGAGAGCCATTTACAGGTTTCCTAAGTTAATATACTCCAAATATGTTGTGACATCAGTAAGGTGTCTTTTATTATGCCCGAAACGAATTTAAACACAAACTATGCCCCGTAGGGGTAGTTTGGTCATTTTAAAGGTTGTAAAAGAGTTTAAATGTAAACCTGAGTTACAGGCCTGATGTAATAATCAAATATACTCAATTTTCTAAGTTATATCAGTATGTTAAAGTATATGTGTGAAATTTATCAATTTTAACCAAACTATACCCCGTAGGGGTATTTTGGTAATTTCACATAAGCCGAAAAGCTCAAAACTGAAGTCTGAGTTTAACAACTTTTTCTTACTGTTAAAATGTTATAATTTACCTCAAATATCAGTAGGTATCACCCTTAGTATGTTTAACATAGTTCTAGTACATACTAGGCGCTAAAAACGCTTAATTAGGCGATTAGAAGCCGTTTCCGGGTTCTATATAGAAATCTGATATTTTTATTATTCCATGAGGTTTAAAATAATTTATTTATCATTTACGATCAGTAGCAAAAGGTTTGGAGTCGTTTAGATATGTAAAACTCATTTTATGGCCCGTAAGGGCAAAACCGACAATTACCGGATTAAGCCTACGACTATGAGTTATGCTCAGCCTAAAATTAATTAAAAACCTTCAAAAATACCACAATAATGTATTACATCAGTGGGTATTAAGTTTGATATCAAAAAGTAGGCTTAACTAGGCTATACGCTAATTACGCCATTTAGTTAACATAAAGCTTTCATTTTGCGTTAATGAGCATAACTCTCAATCTACACCTCAAACTGATGTCAAACTTTGCGTACAAGTTTATATATCAGTAATTAAAGTTTCTACTCTTTTACATTTCCAAAAAATCACGTTTTAAGGTAATAAGGGCATAATGGTCAACATATGAGCAATTAACGGAATCATGCGAATTAATTGGTTAACTAACGAACCATGGTGTATAATCACAGAGGGTTATACTAGCATGTTACCTGGTCCAAATTAAGCTCTAAGGAATTTCTAAATCATGCCTAAACGGGTCAGAACTGAAAGTCAAAGTATAAGTCAAACTATGCGACTTTCGGTTCCGAACCGGGTCTAAACAGGAAATTGTCGGGTTGAACATGTTTAGACATGTTCTTACACTAATTACCAAGTTATATTAATGATCAAACAAGTTGTATATGTTCTACATTGCTAATTATGCATTAATTGAAATTTAAGTATCCTGTTGACTTTTTCTTAGCACGTTTGACCCGACTTTTGACCTGGTTAGAGTGGTAATCAGGGGGAACCCTTTTAAGGGTTTATTGCCCACATAATTACCAACATATCACTACTTTTGATTCGACAAATTACTGGACCAATAGTGACTAATCTTAAAGTCAACCGTTAAATACGACGGTTTGACTTTTAAGCTATAACTAAGCTAAAACTTAATTTAGAAAGGATTAGCAAACTTACCAAGGTCCTATGCACGAAATGTGATCACTTGAGAGAAGGCTTGAGCTCCAGAAGTGATCAGGAATGCAAATGGAAGGTGTGAGGGACTTGTTGCAACAAGGTGGCCTTTTCTAGTGAATTAAACACCACAAATTGTTGACAACTCAAGCTACAACTGACCATAAATTATCAACACATGTCCCTAGTGTTCTAGGAGTCACTTAGGGGGCGCCCATGAAGTGATACCATTGATTAAAGTCGGTTTTGGCGAGAAAATAGGTTGTTGTCTATTGTTTCTGATACTGGGCGTCGGACGCGGCCCTCATAAGAGTTAACAACCCTTTACGCGGGCCGTATGGGCCTTGTAATCATAATTCTTCATTTTCTAGTTTTTACAACTTGTCCCTTGGCTTCACGAAAGGTTAACTAAGCTTAATACTTGCAATTTGACCCCTTATTATTTACCCACAAGGGCTTTAGGACTTATACCCACTTTGCCAAGTCCCTGGACACTTCCGGTTAACCCGAAAAGTCCTAACTTTCAATGTTAACGCTTTAACCCCTCGCACACGAATTTGATCATAACTTTCTCATACGATAACGAAACTTTATGAAATTTATATCGCGCATTCTAGTGAGCATAATTATCAGTTACAAAGCTTCGGGATTGTCAAAAGGTCACTCAGAGGTATAACTTAAACATTTTGACACATTTAACCCATGTAGTTTGTAATCTCTCACTTTTAGCTTCGCATGTTCCATGATTTATTCGTTTGATTCTATAAACATCATGTAGGGTTATTGTACAATATTTTTATTCACTGTTGACATTTAGAATCCGTATATTTACATACTTTCAATGACTGTCAACTTTAGTCCTTCTATAACATTCTTTCACACGTTCAAACATATGACACGTGTCTACACATTATAGGACGTGAATTTTCGAGGTGTTACATCGATCCATGATCACCCAAATGGTGTCGGTTTCCTTGCTGAGATCTAGGTAAGCCGGTGACGAAATCCATGGAAATTTGCTCCCATTTCCATGTTGGGATCTCTGGTTGTTGGAGTAGTCCTGATGGCCTCTGATATTCAACCTTAACCCTAGCATAGGTCAAGCATTTACTAACATAGGTCGCTATGTTAGCTTTCATGTGGGGCCATCAGTACAAAGTTTTGAGGTCCTGGTACATCTTGTCAGAACCAGGATGCACCGAGTAACGAGACTTGTATGCTTCGTCCATCACAAGCTCTCGTAGGTTTCCATAGGATGGAACCCCAGATCCATTAAATAGTAAGTGCCGTCATCCTAGCGTTCGAGTTTCTTTTCCATGCCCCGCAGGGACTCAGCTTTGAGGTTCTCTTCCTTCAATGCTTCAACCTGAGCATCAAGGATTTGTGTTGGAAGACTAGAGTGGATAGTAAGCTGCAACGCACGTACACGCATGGGTTTGGTTTCCTTACGAGTGAGGGCATCAGCCACAACACTGGCCTTGTCTGGATGATAGTTGATTGCACACTCGTGGTCGTTTAGGAGTTAGACCCATCGATGCTGTCGCATGTTCAACTCCTTCTGATCGAAGATGTGCTAGAGACTTTTATGATCAGCGTAAATGGTACACTTGGTACCGTACAAGTAATGTCTCCATATCTTGAATGCAAACACTACCACTCCCAACTCTAAATCGTGGGTAGTGTAGTTCTTTTCGTGAACCTTGAGTTGGCGTGATGCGTAAGCAATAACTTTCTCACGTTGCATTAACACACAACCAGGTCCTTGGATTGACACGTCACAATAAACAACAAAGTCTTCTGTGCCTTCAGGTAACGAAAGAATGGGTGCGCTACAAAGTTTTACCTTTAAATGTTGAAACGCGGATTCCTGAGCATCTTTTGAGTTAGAGCTGTGAGGGTTTTTTTGGAGCTTGTGAAATCGTTGATACTTGCACTGGATTACTTTTGTTATAGTTTATGGCTTATTTGAAGTCTAGGACTAGTTTTATAATTATATGAAAGTAGCAAATCTGACCTAGTGTAGTTATGATGCCAGCATAATTATAATTATGCTGGCAAGTCAGATTCTATATAAACCCTTGTATTGTTGCCCTAGCCAAGCTTTTGGCCACATTTGATGAATATTATTGTTGTTTACATTTTGATCTCTATTCATTGTGCTTAATCTGATCTCCAGGTGCTTTATTGTTCATTTCATAGTTTGGATTCAATACAACACTTGTTGTATTCATCATACCACTAGCTTCATCTTCACTCTATGATTCTTCTTAACTTTTTCATGGTGCAAACACCTAATCAATAGGTGTTTTGGACTAAAACAATCAACCACTGTGATCCGGTTTGATATTGGGATCTACAATTTGGTATCAGAGCCTTAGTGCTCTTGGTTGTTGTGTTTTTGTTAAAGATTTTTCAAAGTTTTGAAGGTTTTTCAAAAGTTTCAAGTTTTTCAAATTTTTGGACTTAAAATGGATTGATTTGGTGTGTTTAATCAATAGGTTGTTGTTAATCAGTGATTAGGGAGTCATTTTGGACATTTTGATGCAAAGAAACATGGTTTTTGAGTCGTTTTTTGGTGATTAGAGGGTTTTAGTTCATGTTAAACCTTCTGGTCAGCGTAGATAATCTTGAAGATAGCGAATTTATTTTGAATATAGCGAAATTAAGTTGAATATCGCATAATTAACAATTTCATCGATTAAAACACGAGCTAGCGAAATAGTGTCAGTGGCCCTGTAGCGAATTTATCGAAGGCGACTTCGAGAACAGTGATAAAGAACCACAGCGTTTTTATCACGGTGTCCGGCGAAATTAGCCAAACGAACGTGTTTGTTTATTGTCACAGCGGAATTAGCCTTCTTCGCTAGTGTAGGACTTCTCCTCGTTCCGGCGAAGATATTTGATCAGCGAAGATTGTCGGTGAATTTGTCTCGGTCCACAAGTTTTAGTCATCTTTATGGCGAATTTAGCTACATCACCGGCGAAATTGTTCAACATTAGTCAGTCAGTGAAATTAGCTTCTGATCAGCTTTCTTAAGTCTAAAACCAGTCAAAATGTCATTGAATCAACTAAGTCCAATTGCTCAAGCTGAACTTGAGACCGAAACCACCACAAGACCACCAAAGTTGAAAGGTGCAGAAGATTTCAGTACTTGGAAGACTCGTATCCAATCGTTCTTCGAATACACTGACTACAATCTGTGGCTCTCTGTCACCACTGGACCCCACATTCCAACGGTGGTTCGAAGAGATATGATAGTCGCTAACAATGACTCCACAACCTTCACTGATAAAGACAAGGCCCTAATCCAACGCGACCGTCGCGCACATGCTGCATTAACCATGGCTTTGCCAACTAATGACTGCAATATGTTTGAAGAATACAGAACTGCTAATGCACTCTGGTTGGCTTTGATCGAGTATTACGAGGGAAACGAAGAGCTAATTGAAAGCAAAAGAGACATGGTGCAGAAGCAATATGACATGTTTTATGGAGTTCGTGGAGAAAGCCTTTCCAATCATATCAGTCGCTTTCTGAGCATGATGACCAAAATGAAGACGGCAAGAAATCCTGTCACTAACCGTGCTGCCATAAAGAAGCTGTTGGACTCGCTCCCAAAGGAATGGAGCTTGCAATGCATGATGATCAAGAAGGATTTCCTCAACAACCCAAATCCTGTCACTCTGTCCGATTTAATCAACACTTTAAAGGCTTTTGAAATGGATGTCAACAAATGGGAAATGAATACGGCTGGTTACTCACCAAAGTCCGCTCAGACTTCTGTTGGACTGAAGAATGTGGCATTTCTTGCTTCAGGAGGCATCAGTCAATAGGCCTCCGACAAGATCCACTTTAACACTTCCGCAAGCGCATCAAAGGCTCCACAATCTAGTGAAAGGACTGACGTGGTTGGGGATACTCAAGCTTTGAAAGTGTCGACTGAAAACGTGGCACTATTAAACATGTTTCTGAGTAGCTATGAAACTTTAATGTCAGGAGAGCTTAAGAAAGAGATGTTCACTGCTGAAGACATGTATCAGGTTGATCCAGAAGACATGTATCAGGTTGATCCAGACGACATGGAAGAGATGGATTTGAAATGGCAGATGGCTATGATCACTCTAAGGTTGAAGAAGTTTCAGGACAAGACTGGGAAGCGTTTAGGTCTTGGAAAAGCTGGTTTTGACAAATCCAAGCTGAGATTTTACAACTGCAAGAATCTGGGTCACTTCAAGTGAGACTGTCCTTTGTTGAAGGAGGGAAACACTGAAGCCACTACTGCTGTAAAACAAATCGCTATTGAAGAAAACAAAAACAATGCTGCTCCTAACACACCGAAAGCTCTGGTAGTTGAAGATTATGATTGGGGTGAAGAAATTGCTGAAGCCAAGGAACAAGTCAACAAAGCCCTCATGGCAAAGATCTCAAGCAGGTCATCATCAAAACAGGTCGAGAAACAGGCTGCTGGAATCCCTAAAGGAGATAATGTTGCTGACAAGGGTCTGAAAAGCATTCTCACCTCCTCTGAGCCTGAAAAAGACAAGAATCCTAAAGAAAATCTGAGAAGCCCAAAGAGCAGGTTTCGAAAGAGTCATCTGATGTGAAAAAAGAAAAGGCAAAAGCCTCTGCTACAGCTATGAAAACCGAATCATCAAAGGAAAAGGCTGAAAAGGACTTGGTAAATAGCATACCACACGATTTTGAAGCAAAGTTATGCACACAGGCATGCGTAGACGTCGTGGCACGCTATAAGTTCCTTAATCTTGAATTTATGAGGGAAAAAGACAAAGCTTTAAAATTTAATAAAGAACTTAAACAAAATGAGGCCACATATCAGAGAAAGTTGAATTCAACTTTAGCTTAAATGCAAACTTTAAAAGAATTTATCTTTAGAAAAGATTTTATCATCAATTATTTAATAGAAATACTGGAAAAATCTTTGAATGAAAATAATAAATTGCAAATTATAATAGACAAATGGAATGTCAGTCAAAAGGCCTTTACTGACATCAAGAATTTCCAAGGACCTACGCATATAAAAGATGGGATCGAGTATAAGGACAGGACAGGAAAGGAAATGAAAGAAAGATTTTCTTTCCACCACATAGCAAAAATTATGTGCCTATGTCGACTTCTCATCCCGACAACGATCTGATTGATGAAATGTCCACTATCGATCAAAACAATTCTTTTACAAATAAAACCACCGCTAATGTTGTTGAAAGTAATGCAGATTCATTTGTGTGTAAAGATGTGTGCGATGAGGACGGAGACTGCGGCGGTTCAAAAATAGGAATAGGTTATTCAGGTGACAGTTATTCGACTGTTAACTGGTTCGCCTGGAACTGTGATAAGCAAAACAATATTCGAGATGAATGTAACAATGGCCATGTGCCTAAATTTAACCTTTTGGATGACTGTAAGGGCCATGTGCCTACATTTAAGACTCGTGATCGTGAACATACTGTGTTTGAATCTCATGATTTAATTTTTGCATTTTGTGATGTTAAAAATGTGTGTGAATCTCCCATATTTGTGCCAAAATTGAAAAAGAATAGTTTTGGAAAATTCCTCACCGAGGAAATTCCGGAATTTATTCCATCTCGAACAGGTATGACAGATTTAGAAAAGGAAGTCACTGAAGATAGCAGCAAAGAAGACTCAAGCTTTTCTGCCACAGAAAAGGAAGAAAATACTTCAAAGTCTGATAATGATCAAGAATCAGAAAATTCAAATGAAGATCCAACAACAGAAGAGCAAAGCTCCAAAGATATTTCAAGTTCTGATGAAGATCAAGAATCAGAAAATTCAAATGAAGATCAAGCAACAGAAGATCAAAGCTCCGAAGATTCAAGTGACGAGGCAATTGAAGATCAGAATTCAGAAAATTCAAGTGAATATCAAACATCAAAAAGTTCATCAGACTCCGAAAATGACGAAGACTGCTCAGAAGATGAGAGCCGAGTTGACAAGAAAATGAAGAAAGCCAAGAGCTCAAGATACACCACCTCAAAAGAATCTTCAAACAGCTCAAGACACTCATCACATACATCATCTTCTAACACCAAACGACCCAGACGCAAACGATGTTTTCGATGTGGTCATTTAGGACATACAACGAAACATTGTAAAAACAAGAATTTTTCTAAACCAGAATACAATTTCGTTAAAAATTTCACAGAACAGCTTGACTATCTTAAGAAATCTGTAAAAAATCTGGTTAATTCAACAGCCTATTTTTGGAAACAAAAAAAGGATGTTGTGGGACAAAACCATGATAGATCTAAGGTGAAGAAAATCCGGGTTCCCAAATCAAACTAATCTGTGTATATATTTGTATTTCAGAATAAACTCCAGAAATGGCTATAGATGCTCATGGAATATATCTGGCACGCCGACAGCGGATGTTCAAGGCATACGACAGGCTTAAAGGAACTTCTAAAGAATTTTCATTTTATTGATGGTGATTTCGTGTCATTCGCTGGAGACGAGAAGGGAGGAAAAATCGTTGGAGTAGGAGACGTTGTGTCTGAAGCACTTACATTAGAAAATGTCAACTATGTTCCAGAATTGTGCTACAATCTTATGAGTGTATCACAAGTCCGTGATAAAGGAATATCGGTGCTTTTCAATGACATGGAATGTTTGTTTCTCAAGCCTAAATATGTCGTTCCCGCAGAAATGATCATGCTCACAGCTCCACGACAGAACAACACATATGTGCTCAACATGAAAAATGCCAAGACAAATGATAACTGACGTGTTTAATCTCAAAGGCTTCAGAATCGGAGTCACTGCTTTGGCACAGGCGATTGGGGCATGTGAATTTCAAAAATATGAACAAACCCTCTAAGCTAAACTTAGTAAGAGGTCTTCCGATAAAAGAATTTCCATTCTCTGAAAAATGTATAGCATGCGCCCAAGGAAAGCAATACAAGAAATCACACAAGCCCAAAGCAGTGAATACAATTACTGCGCCTCTTCAATTGATGCATATGGATCTTTTTGGTCCAATAAGTGTTAAGAGTCTTGCTAAAAGTTCTTACCGTTTGGTGATTACATATGACTTCTCTTGTTTCTCATGGGTTTATTTTCTTGAAGCCAAAAGTGAGATGGCTGATATCCTTAAGTCATTCATACCCTTGATTGAAAACGTGACAAGATTGAAAGTGAAGTCGATCAGGAGTGATAATGGTTCCGAATTCAAGAATCAAACCTTGATATCTTTCTGTGCAGAAAAAGGAATTCATCTTCAATACAGTGCGGCTAGAACTCCTCAACAAAATGGAGTCGTAGAACGAAAGAACAGAACCTTGATCGAAGCTGCGAGAACTATGCTGGTGGATTCAAAGCTTCCAATCATCTTCTGGGTGGAAGCGGTAAATATAGTATGCTATGTTCTGAACAGAGTTCTCATTGTAAAATCTCACAGAAAATGCATATGAACTTCTCTTCAAGAGGAAGCCTCTCATTGATTTCTTTAGATCGTTCAGATGTTCATGCACTCTTCTGAATACTCAAGAAAATCTTATCAAATTCGAAGCAGTGGGTGATATATGCTACTTCATGGGATATTCATCAACACAGAAAGCCTACAGAGTCTACAACAAACGGAAAAAGATGGTGATTGAATCTTATTATCATCGACTTCCAAGAAGGAAACTACACTAACACTGGAAGTACTCCCGATTGGTTTTACGATGTGGGTGTGATCTTTAACACCTTTGAAATTCCAGAAGATATTCCTGAAGCCGAACCTGCAGAAGCTGCTCCAGTTGAACCTCTGTTTGATTCTTCAGATATTGGTTCAACTCCTTTCACTACCCGTTTTTCTCCATTCTCAGCCGATCCACTTCTCTCCGTGGATGAAGCAAATGGTGATACTTCGCCTGAGAACACCCCTCAAAACGGTGCTTCTTCTTCACAGGTGAATGTGGATAAACCGACACAGGAAGATGATCCTCCAGTGATCTATGTTGACGAGCATTTCACAAATCTTCCTCAGCAAATTGAAACCTAGAAAAATGCAGGATATATGATCCTCCAGTGATCTAGGTACAGTTGAAGAAGGAGTGCGTACTCGTGGTCAATCATCTAACATCAACTAAGGGCTCTATGCCGCTTTTCTCTCACAGTCTGTACCTCAAGATATTGAAGAAGCTATTCAAGACTCCAGTTGGGTACAAGCGATGCAGGAAGAACTATCTCAATTTCGCAAACTCAAAGTTTGTGAGCTGGTTGATTTACCCAATGGAAAGTTTCCGATTGGTACAAAATGGGTATTTCGTAACAAGATGGATGATCGGGGAGTAGTAATAAAAAACAAGGCTAGATTGGTGGTACAAGGTTTTCGTCAGGAGGAGGGAAATGATTATGAGGAAGTGTTTGCTCCAGTTGCAAGATTGGAGGCAATAAGAATATTCTTAGCGTACGCATCGTACAAGAACTTCATAGTTTTCCAGATGGACATGAAAAGCACTTTTAGTATGGCAAGGTCAAGGAAGAAGTCTACGTCTGTCAACCTCTGGGCTTTGAAGATCGTCACTTCCCAGGACACTACTACAAACTGGACGAAGCTCTGTATGGCTTTCACCAAGCTCCGCGTGCGTGGTACGAGACTTTGTCAACTTATCTTTTGGAATGCGGGTACACCGGAGGAAAAATCGACATGACTCTCTTCACCAAAAGAATCGAAGTAGACGTAATGCTGGTTCAGATTTATGTGGACGATATCATATTCGGGTCAACAAATGAGGAGCTATGTAAAGAATTCGAGACCGTTATGAAGGAAAAATTCGAAATGAGCATGATGGGAGAACTCACGTTCTTCTTGGGGTTAGAAGTGAAGCAAAAGGAGGACGGCATTCTTATTCACCAGGCTAAGTACATTCGAGATATTCTCGCAAAGTACAACATGAACGACTGCAAAGTTGCAAGCACCTCGTTCGCCTCACAGACCGAGCTTACTTTAGATCCTCAAGGAAAACCAATGAACAAGTCCTTTTACCGCTCCATGATCGGCTCTCTGATGTACTTAACTGCAAGCAGTCCAGATATTATGTGGGCCGTCTGTCTCTGCGCTCGTTTTCAGACAAATCCCAAAGAATCACATGAAATCGCTGTGAAGCACATACTCCGCTATCTTAAAGGAACTCCAAAACTAGGTCTTTGGTATCCTAAAGATAGTAATTTTGATCTTATTGCTTACTCTGACAGTGATCATGCAGGTTGTAAAGTCGATCGTAGGTCTGTATCAGGAGGATGTCAATTCTTGGGAAATCGTCTGATCTCTTGGCAAATCAAGAAGCAGACAACTGTGTCCACCTCCACTACTCAAGCTGAGTACACTGCGGCCTACAGTTGTTGTTCACAAGTTATCTGGATACAAAATCAGTTGTTGGATCATGGAATCAACTTCATCAAGACTCCTATATTCATCGACAATGAGGCTTGTCTGGGAATTGTGAAGAATCCCATCCACCACTCAAGAACAAAGCATATCGAGATTCGTATTCACGCAATTCGAGATGCATACGAAAAAGGATACATTCAAGTGGTGCCAGTGGATACAACACAGCAACGGGCCGACATATTCACAAAAGCCTTTGATAAAACCCGATTCAACCAGCTGGTAACCTGGTTGGAAATGGTTAATTTCCTTGAGAGAAAATAAACCCATGTTGTCCAAAATCATTTGTATATACTCTATCTTCTGTCAATATTAAAAAAACGTTTGTTAAAAGTAAAACAACTATCGTAAAACGTTGCCCACCAAAAAGATTTTCTGAACGTTAAAATTTCATTTTCGGCCAATGGACTTTCGAAAATAAAGATTTTAGGGGGGATATTCCAGAAAATCAAAATCGGATGCTTGTGTCTGACTCCTGTTAGAAGATATGATAGAAAATTGCTAACACTTTGTCATTTCTTGAAAAACAGAAAACAAAAGGATTCGAGGTACCAAGCATTGACGTGTCGGTAGATTCAGCAATACCAATGAGTAAACTGCTATTAGGTGGCAAAACATAACCTCTACACAAGGATTCTGGCTTTGCTCAGGCATTACGCATCATTGTGGGTAACACATTGCGGCATATGGCTTAATGGTCTTGAATCTTGCGTTGACAGATTGTCAAAGTCCGTGATTCCGGGTCTTTATATTGGTTTTTCATTCGGGGATATCATAGTTGTTCTTCTGCTGCATCCAGATACATGCTAACCTAGATGCTATGATATATTTTCAAGAAAAGAGCCAAAACGGCCAAAACCCTAAATTGAAGAAGCTTTCATAGAAAGACATTCAAATGCGCAAAAATGCACAAATCGTACCAAATCTGGTATCTGTCTCCACCCTCGGTAGTTTCTGGGATCTCTGCTGTACGAAAGTACTGACCTGATCACCAACTCTATCGTTGAAAAGCAAAACGAATGAATCCAATATGCTCACCTGTTATGAGGAACCTTTGTGCATACCTTGATCGCGGGGGTATGTCCTGATGTGGGACTAACGGGCGTAATGATTCTATTTTCAATAGCTTGTGTGGGGGCCATAGAAGTCTTGTCAATATTACCAAAAACATGATACACGCGCTCACCGAAGGCATGTTGAAAGAAGGATGCATGGATTTAAGCGGACAAACATACCGGCAGTTTTTCTTGTGCCTTGATTCGCTAATAATAATAAATAAGGATTTGACAAGTGTTGGCAATGTGATCTTCTGCAGGTAATTCGACAAGCGTCAAAAGAAACGAGAAAATCAGCAAAAATGGAACCTCCCAGATTTGAATAATGAAGTTCGGAGTCAAAATTGCCCAAATTTCATCTAGTTTGTGAATATTGTCTAACTTTTATTATTTTAATCTAAATTGGGCATGTTTTTCGAGAAAGTTTGAAATTCACGAGCGTATTTAAACTTGATTTTGGAAATAGGTTGTGAACCTCATTTGGCGGCGAAATTAAGATTCCAGCGAAATTATTATTTTCGCTGGTTATCCTAAACAGTCTATAAAACCCTTATAACCGACCATTTTTCAAAAATTTTTAAAAATACCTTCTTTGTCTCTCTCTCTAATCTTCGGTTAGCATCACAAGCTTCATTCCATTCTCTCATTATCTGTTCAAGATCTTTAGGTAATCGATCAGTTAATCGTCGCTTTCAACATCTGTATGTTTAATGTTTTATGTCTATGATCTTTCATATAAGTTTCTTTAGATCTCTTAAATGTTGGTAAATGTCACCATTTGAATTTCAGTGAATCAAAGGACTTTAGAAAGTTTGAAATAGGATATGACCGGATTTCCGAAGGTGTTGTGAACGGATTTGTACTTATTTCAATCATGGATTATCACTTATGTTTGTCATTATTTTCAGTTAAGGTTTTACAAAGGGTTTATCAAGAAAGTTATGAGGCCAACGAAATTATGATGAACATAGCGATGAATGTGGCGAAGTTAGAACGAATCAAGAAATCTCAAAAGTCTTGAACGCGAGTTCGAGCAACGTTTATTTCGCCGGTAAGACGGCTTAGACGAAGGTCTTCGCTGATCAACTTGTTACGTGACCAAATTCTATCTTCGCCGAAGATCATCAGCGAATTTAATCTGTACCAAATCTTCATTGCCGGCGAAATCGTCTTTGATCCATTATTGTTGCCGGTGAAATTGTCCAGTCTTCATTTAAGTCAATAGCGAAGATAACTTACTGTTTCATCAAGGAATTTGTCAATTTTTTTCCTTAATCTCTTATATATTTGTAAATATATTTTCCAAACTCATTTTTCTTGTATAGTATGTAAATATTCTTTTTAATCAAAATATCATACTTTTCTTTTAAAACTTTATTATATACATTTTAAAAAACTTGTGAATATTATATCTTTCGTAACGTTGACACCTCCCACACGTTTATCAAAATTCTAACTTGGCTCGTTTGTTGTGTCGGAAGCAAGATGGTGAAAAACATCTAGTGGGATAAGACTCTGAAGCATAATCAGCCAATCAAACTCGAACCAGCACCAAAGGATTTTGAAGACGTGGCTAGATGGATAAGATCAAGCTAGATAGGCTACGCAGTTCAGACGGAAGTCCCTATTTATCGTATTCACATTCTAGAGTTCTGGCAAACCGCAAAACCCGAAACTATTAACAAAGTCATAGGGATCACTGCAACATTGCGCAATAAACAAATAATCGTCACTGAAGAAAGAATACGCAAAGTTTGGAAGCTGAGAGATAAGGCAAAGGATCCGATCAGCTTAAACAAGGATGACATTCTGGATGGCTTTCGTGGAATCGGATACGTAGGAGATTTCCATCAGAAGAAAGAGATCAAAAGGAACGGCCTTACGAGGGATTGGAGGTTTATTGTACATGTAATTGCTATGAGTATGACTCTTCGTAAAGGTGGCTATGACGTCCTAAATCTGGAATGGTCAGGAGCAATGTTGAACTTGTATTTAAACCGAAAGTTCAACTTCTCAGGGCTAATCTTCAACTACATGATCGAGAATACAAGAGGAAATACATGGGCAATGTATCCCAGGTTCATACAGATGTTAATCAATGATCAATATTCCAAACTGCCGCATCATGGAGGTCTCTACACTTTCCATGTTCCCACTGTTCGACAGTTTATAGAAATCAAAACAAACGAGTGGGTGATGTTGCACGACTGGATGTATACTGCAGAAAGACTTCCATTGGTTAAAGCTGCGTATCAAAAGTATAGAGAAGGACTCAAAGCTAAACAACAAAGAAATGTGCAAGCAGAGGAAGAAGTTGAAGAGGAAGAAGAAGAAGAATAATTAAAGAGGAAGAGAAAAGGAAAGCAAGTTGCCGATGAAGAACCTCCAAAGAAATCATCAAACAACCCCGAAAGACTTATGGGGGCCAGCTTTAGGGCTGTAGATTCTGAAGAACATCGCCGGCATATTCAAGGCATGCGTGCAATTCATGAAATGGAAGAGAAACAAAAGAGAGAAAAGAAGCTTGCCAGACCTCAAATGACAGAATCAGCCCCCGTAATTGTAACGGACGAAGTAGAAAGTTTAGAACACTTTGTCGATACTTTGCTAATCGATTCCGAAGAACCTTCAACAATCATATCACCACCACCTAAGAAAAAGAACACAGATGAAGGATCCTCGAAGCACCCTCAAGTGAAACCTACAAGAATTTCAAAACCACCTGTCCCACCACAAGGAATCCGACCGTTTCAAGAATTATATGATAAGCTCGTCAAAGATATTGGTGCTAGTTGTCACACCCCGACCACGTAGAACATACAAAACGTGGCGGAAACATCGGGGAGTGTTGTAACAGAATTAATTGTTTCAAATCCATGGCAATTGAAGTTTCGTTTTATTGATTAAAAGTGTTACAATGTCTTGACAAACAAGGAAATACAACATAATTAAATAGTCTTGCATCTTTTATTGTCACTAAAGCCCAAGTCTACCTATGTGTATCTTGATCATCTTATGCAACAGCTCCTGAAAAACACATGTGAAAATAGGTACGTCAGCATAAAAATGCCTGTGAGATACATAGGTTTTGTGAAAATAGGTTTCATGACTTATGTTTGAGAAAATGTTTAATCATCAACCTTGTAATTTGCTTTGTTTTGTAAATCATTTGAAAAATGATAAGATCAGATGATATGTATAAATAAGAGAATAATGTGTGGTTTAAATGAATAACCATGTAAAATGAGTTTGTATAAGATAAGTTGTTTGTAAAACAATGTCTTGTGAAAAGTATGCTATTTGTTATAAAATGTTATATGTCTCAAATTGAAATGATTCAAATAACGCTACGATATGTAATACCATACAAACACTTATATATAGGAAGTACCAGCGTCGTTCGCGTGAAACGCGTTCAGACCGTCTAACTAGTCCTATGACAAGTGTTATATGCCTAAACATGTTACATAATCAGTTATGTGACAAAAGTTTAGGTTACATATGCTTAATTACCAATTATACATGAAAAGGGTATTCTGGTAATTTACCTAAGGCATATAAACTACCTATCATACAACTACTCAAACGATGTGACCATAGGGTATAACCTCGGAAGGTTATTCCCTACCTACTATGGTCACCTAATGTGTTTGGTCGGATCCTAATGATCGACCAAATGGGTCGGGTTCGAGGTATAAGCGATTTATTAGATCGCTTACCCTACGACCCTAGACAACGTGGTAATTAGTAGGCATAGTCCCAAAGGACTATAACCAACGTGATTACACTCACGTTGCGAAGTTCAAACGAACTTCGCATTGACCATTACTGGTCAACGCTGAAAGTCAAATAAAGTTTGACTTTTTGACTCGAAAAGCAATAAAATAAGGAAAAGAACGAAAGAATACTTACGGAGGGTTCCCGAATGCTAACCTCGATTCAAAAATCTCAGGTATGAAACAATAGTTTCAACTTAGAGTTTCTCAAATCAAAGTTCTAGTGGTTTTTGAAGTTGTGGGGTGGGGTATTTATAGTATTCGGTCCACCGTTAAGATCGTTTCATGGAAAACGTGCCATGATCCAACCCGTACACTTGTCGGAAACTCATGGTAGCTAAAAATGGTTCTTATCCGCTGACTAGACATGTGAGAATGTGTGGTGGAGGATTAATCAGCTGAAATCTGATGTTTAAAACATTGAATCTGGTCAGATCATGCACTCGCGTAGCGCGACGGGTAGGCCCTTAGGGCTCGCGCTACGCTACTGCCTCCCAGTTCCAGAATTGTTTTAAAAGTGACAGGTTTAGTCCCTGCAGCCCGTTTAAGCGATTTTCGATGCGTTTGAACCCCGTTAACCTCATTTCAAGGCTCTAAAATGAAGTTAAAGTATAGGGAACTCAAAACATGCTCAAAAATATCTCCGATGTCGGTTCGTTTGGCCGTACGATCGCGATGTTCGCTTAATTACGACGGAATGCGTATAAGCGCGAAAAACGATCCAAATGACGCGACGAATGGATTTTTCTTATGGCGAACACTAAAATATAATATAGTCATGCTTACATAAATTTTTGGATGTCCGGATGTATTCAGAACGTAAGTTATGTGCGAAAATGCAAACTTGTGCACTTTTTGACACTTTTAGTCCCTGAATGACCCAAAAGTTTATTTTAGCACACCGAACCCCTCAAAGCCTATTTCTAAGCTATGTAAAGGATATTTAAGGTGTGTTTAACTTATGGTCATGTTCCGGAATGTTCGTTACAGTTCAAATTGGCATACTTTCGTAGTTTGTCAATTTTAGACCCTGTAAGCGAATTAACTTGTTTTTGCCATACCAAAGCCTTCAAAACTTATTTCTAAGTGATGTAAAGGTTATTTAAGGTATGTTAAGTATATGTCACTATTCCGGAGTGTTTGTTGCATTAAACTGGTTATATTTACGCATTAGTGCGCGTATAACCTTCCAGAAAGCGATATAGAGTTTGAAATTGAACAAGAATTGATATGTGTAAACGATACACATATTTTTACAAATCCCAAGTATGAAATACAATATTTCATTTGTTTGGCATTTGTTTGATGGTTGAAGTGACACAGGTGTCACAGTCTCCCCTACTTTAGGAAATTTCGCCCCGAAATTAATTCGTAGGAGTCTATTTGTGACTTTGTATCAGATAACCACCAGAGATATGTAAGGCATAATCCTGTCATTTCCTTAACGAAAAATCTTCAGAAATGAAAATGAACAAACGGAGTCATTTTCCTCAACGAGTATTCTTCAGAAACGGAAATGAAGGAAAAATCAAACGGGGATTCATTTCCTTAACGGAGAATCTTCAGAAACGAAAATGATCAAACGGAGTCATTTTCGACGGGTGCTTCCTTAGAAATGGAAATGAAAATGAATAGACAAACGGATATTCATTTCCTTGACGGACAAATCTTCAGAAACGAAAATGAACAAACGGAGTCATTTTTAATGGGTGCTTCATCAGAAATGGAAATGAAAATGAATAGACAAACGGATATTCATTTCCTTGACGGACAAATCTTCAGAAACGAAAATGAACAAACGGAGTCATTTTCAACGGTTGCTTCCTTAGAAATGGAAAAGAAAATGAATAGACAAACGGATATTCATTTCCTTGACGGACAAATCTTCAGAAACGAAAATGAACAAACGGAGTCATTTTCAACGGTTGCTTCCTCAGAAATGGAAATGAAAATGAATAGACAAACGGATATTCATTTCCTTGACGGACAAATCTTCAGAAACGAAAATGAACAAACGGAGTCATTTTCAACGGTTGCTTCCTCAGAAATGGAAATGAAAATGAATAGACAAACGGATATTCATTTCCTTGACGGACAAATCTTCAGAAACGAAAATGAACAAACGGAGTCATTTTCAACGGTTGCTTCCTCAGAAATGGAAATGAAAACGAATAGACAAACGGATATTCATTTCCTTGACGGACAAATCTTCAGAAACGAAAATGAACAAACGGAGTCATTTTCAACGGTTGCTTCCTCAGAAATGGAAATGAATAGAGTTAACTCCTAGGCACACGACAAAACTTGTTGTGGTTTCTGTGCACTAAATTCCATAATTATGTATGCATCCATAATGACGTAATTTCTTGCACAGTCCGCACAGTTTGTCTTGTAATGTTCACATAATCACAAAGTTGTTTAACTTGGTTATA
This sequence comes from Helianthus tuberosus, assembly GCA_030545235.1. NCBI lineage: Eukaryota > Viridiplantae > Streptophyta > Magnoliopsida > Asterales > Asteraceae > Helianthus > Helianthus tuberosus. The sequence goes on from CM060378.1 coordinate 113,375,661, forward strand.
AATTTGTTATAAATTTGTTATTGATTGAGAACAGATATGGAAACCAGTCAATGGACTTCAATGTCCTCTGGGATTTATCTGAAAAGATATGAAAATCTCCCAAAATTCGATTTTGTTTTTAAAAGAAACGTAATAGTCGAATTAAGGAACACAACAATGTTAGGATTTACGGAAATACCCATAGGTACCCTATTAAGGATTTACAGTGGTACTTTGGGTATTCGTCCAGTGTTGTAATTTGCGCCTTGTACTTCGCTTCCTTAGAATAAACGGGTACTTAGGAATTTCGTGGAAAACACAAGAGATCATACAATGGAAGAAATTTGGGGGTTGTCTGTTCTTCAAGGAATGCGGTTCCTTGATTGTCGGTATTGTAGGGGATATGTTGTTTATACATACAATCACATAAATACATTGCAATGTATATAAAAGATTTATTTATAAACAATGATAACAACTGTTTCATGGATCGTGACAACAAAAGAAAATAATACATAAGACGTGATTATTTCTAAACGCTGTTGTCTTCTGGTTGGTCATATGCTCATCCCTACACTGGATTTGCATTAGCAAGCCTTGGGCAATTCCTACGAAAATGGCCCATCTCGCCACAGTTGTAGCAAGATCCCGGTGGAAAACGAGCTTGAGCAGGATTGTTTCCAGCTTGATTTGGTGCAGCTATGGTTGGGCAAACCCTAACTGTATGTCCAATAAGTCCGCATACTTGGCATGTGCGGCACTTCACACCAGCATGATGATGTAGGTCACATTGGTTGCACAAGGGTGCAGTTCCATTGTAGGGTTTCCTGGCAGGGGGTTGAGCTGGTTGGTTGGGGACGGCTTGATCATTGCGAGCTACCATGGCGAAGTTCTGAGAAGCCTTTCGCTTCTTTGACTTCTTAGGGGATCCAGTCTGTTCATCCATGATCTTTGATTCCTCGATTGGTTTCGATTCTTCGACCGGCTTCTTGTCACCTTTTCGGAAAAGTTTACCTTTCCTGATCTTTGATTCAGTCAAGGTTGCAGATAGCTCAATGGCCTGTCTAACTGTAGTAGGGTTGCTACCAGTCAAAATGTCTTGTATTGAATTAGGGAGGCCATCAATGTACTTTTCGATTGCCTTATCCAAAGGCGTGACCATATTTGGGCATAACAGACTTAACTCTTCATAACGGTCCGTGTAGGCTCGATGCTCACCGCTGTCTTGCTCAAGATTGTCGAATTCCCTTTCCAAGGCCCTGATCTCGTGACGAGGACAGAATTCCTTCATCATGAGAGCCCTGAGTTCAGCCCATGTCTGTGCTAGAGCAACTTCTGCACCACGATCTCTCATCACCCCGTTCCACCACGTAAGGGCCCTCTTCTGGAACACACTCGAAGCAAACTCGACCTTGCGATTGTCAAGACACTGCACGTGGTGGAAAGTATTCTCAATGCTCTCGAACCATTGAAGAAGCCCAGTCGCTCCCTCAGAACCACTAAACTTGAGTGGTTTCGCCGAGTTAAAACTCTTGAAATTGCATGGACCATTGTTGTTGTTGTTGGCTTGATTCCATTGAGCAAAGAGGTTTGGGAATTGAGCAGCCATTTGCTGTGCAATAATTTCTGCCAGTTCGGCAGTCGCTATCTGGTTCTCGCGTCGAGGAGGCATTCTAAAAGAGGAAACATGAAAGGAAACGAGTGAGAGTATTAGACGAAAAGAATGAGATGAAACAAATCTGATGATAGCAAGGATAGTGGTCATTTGTTTGTTACTACAAAGCAACAAACGACCCTGGTGAAAAGTAAATAGGTCAAAAATAATGTATCGCGAAGACATGCTCGCCTATAAGTGAACACTCATCCCAAGAATTCCCAGGTAAGCACAACTGGTCTCGCGTCTGATGAGATGTATACGAAGTGCTTGCCTAGACAGAAAACCCAGAATACAGGCATTCACCCTTCCAGTTTGCACATGTTCACATTATTTAAAACCCAAAACCTTGACGAGATTTTGAAAACTCAAAGGGGTTCAAAACCATATAACAGAGGGTTCAAAACCTTGTAATCAATCATCCTAGAATAGATGATTAGTTTTCAAAGCGGTTTTGAAATTTATGTTCTTGTTGTGGTAGTCGCCTAAGGATAGGTGACGGTATTGTTTTATGACTAAACGCAAGTAAACTCGCGTTAGGGTCCTGAGAAAGTTATAGACTAGGTCAAAGCATTACTAATAACCTAATTCCCTATAACCATTAGCTCTGATACCATCTTTTCTGTCACACCCCGACCACGTAGAACATACAAAACGTGGCGGAAACATCGGGGAGTGTTGTAACAGAATTAATTGTTTCAAATCCATGGCAATTGAAGTTTCGTTTTATTGATTAAAAGTGTTACAATGTCTTGACAAACAAGGAAATACAACATAATTAACTAGTCTTGCATCTTTTATTGTCACTAAAGCCCAAGTCTACCTATGTGTATCTTGATCATCTTATGCAACAGCTCCTGAAAAACACATGTGAAAATAGGTACGTCAGCATAAAAATGCCTGTGAGATACATAGGTTTTGTGAAAATAGGTTTCATGACTTATGTTTGAGAAAATGTTTAATCATGAACCTTGTAATTTGCTTTGTTTTGTAAATCATTTGAAAAATGATAAGATCAGATGATATGTATAAATAAGAGAATAATGTATGGTTTAAATGAATAACCATGTAAAATGAGTTTGTATAAGATAAGTTGTTTGTAAAACAATGTCTTGTGAAAAGTATGTTATTTGTTATAAAATGTTATATGTCTCAAATTGAAATGGTTCAAATAACGCTACGATATGTAATACCATACAAACACTTATATATAGGAAGTACCAGCGGCGTATCCACCATGCTTGTATCATATTACACACGCATCGTTACTTAAATCACTTGCTCAAATCAAACCATCAAGATGAAATGTTTAACAATTGTAGAAATGTTTATGTATGATCAAATACGGTTCACACGGTTCATAGATACAAACGGTTCACAGATACAAACGGTTCACAGATACAAACGGTTCACAGATACAAACGGTTCACATAGTCAAATTGTTACGACGGTTCACATAGTCAAAAGGTTACAACGGTTCAAAATGTAGTATAATGTGTTCACATGCTGGATGAGCATATGCAACAAAAATGCAATGTAAAACGATGTACTAAGTAATGCACACAATGGGCACACCTAGCATAAAATGTAATGAAATCATGTACTATAATGTACTAACGAACATAGCAGGTATATGATGTGAAAACGGGAAAGCATGAAAGTAATAAGTAGGCACAGGTGTTTCACCCCAAAACAGTTTGGAAAACAGTAAAAGATGGGTCTATGTACTCACTTGAGATTGCTTAGCAGTCCTTGAGTAACAACCAAACAATGCTAGAGATCACGGATATCAAACGGCACCTAATATAGGTAACTATGTTAATAAACCGGACCTAAATCGGAAGATCTGATAGAATGAGGATTCGTAAACCAAACGAGTATAGAGACTCGTGTCATATGGTTTAACAAAGCCTACATACTAAATGAAACCTTAATCTAAGTGCTTTCGACCCATTACGACCCGTTTAGGTAGCTTATGCTACTTTAACGCGTCGTTCGCGTGAAACGCGTTCAGACCGTCTAACTAGTCCTATGACAAGTGTTATATGCCTAAACATGTTACATAATCAGTTATGTGACAAAAGTTTAGGTTACATATGCTTAATTACTAATTATACATGAAAAGGGTATTCTGGTAATTTACCTAAGGCATATAAACTACCTATCATACAACTACTCAAACGATGTGACCATAGGGTATAACCTCGGAAGGTTATTCCCTACCTACTATGGTCACCTAATGTGTTTGGTCGGATCCTAATGATCGACCAAATGGGTCGGGTTCGAGGTATAAGCGATTTATTAGATCGCTTACCCTACGACCCTAGACAACGTGGTAATCAGTAGGCATAGTCCCAAAGGACTATAACCAACGTGATTACACTCACGTTGCGAAGTTCAAACGAACTTCGCATTGACCATTACTGGTCAACGCTGAAAGTCAAATAAAGTTTGACTTTCTGACTCGAAAAGCAATAAAATAAGGAAAAGAACGAAAGAATACTTACGAAGGGTCCCCGAATGCTAACCTCGATTCAAAAATCTCAGGTATGAAACAATAGTTTCAACTTAGAGTTTCTCAAATCAAAGTTCTAGTGGTTTTTGAAGTTGTGGGGTGGGGTATTTATAGTATTCGGTCCACCGTTAAGATCGTTTCATGGAAAACGTGCCATGATCCAACCCGTACACTTGTCGGAAACTCATGGTAGCTAAAAATGGTTCTTATCCGCTGACTAGACATGTGAGAATGTGTGGTGGAGGATTAATCAGCTGAAATTTGATGTTTAAAACATTGAATCTGGTCAGATCATGCACTCGCGTAGCGCGACGGGTAGGCCCTTAGGGCTCGCGCTACGCTACTGCCTCCCAGTTCCAGAATTGTTTTAAAAGTGACAGGTTTAGTCCCTGCAGCCCGTTTAAGCGATTTTCGATGCGTTTGAACCCCGTTAACCTCATTTCAAGGCTCTAAAATGAAGTTAAAGTATAGGGAACTCAAAACATGCTCAAAAATATCTCCGATGTCGGTTCGTTTGGCCGTACGATCGCGATGTTCGCTTAATTACGACGGAATGCGTATAAGCGCGAAAAACGATCCAAATGACGCGACGAATGGATTTTTCTTATGGAGAACACTAAAATATAATATAGTCATGCTTACATAAATTTTTGGATGTCCGGATGTATTCAGAACGTAAGTTATGCGCGAAAATGCAAACTTGTGCACTTTTTGACACTTTTAGTCCCTGAATGACCCAAAAGTTTATTTTAGCACACCGAACCCCTCAAAGCCTATTTCTAAGCTATGTAAAGGATATTTAAGGTGTTTTTAACTTATGGTCATGTTCCGGAATGTTCGTTACAGTTCAAATTGGCATACTTTCGCAGTTTGTCAATTTTAGACCCTGTAAGCGAATTAACTTGTTTTTGCCATACCAAAGCCTTCAAAACTTATTTCTAAGTTATGTAAAGGTTATTTAAGGTATGTTAAGTATATGTCACTATTCTGGAGTGTTTGTTGCATTAAACTGGTTATATTTACGCATTAGTGCGCGTATAACCTTCCAGAAAGCGATATAGAGTTTGAAATTGAACAAGAATTGATATGTGTAAACGATACACATATTTTTACAAATCCAAAGTATGAAATACAATATTTCATTTGTTTGGCATTTGTTTGATGGTTGAAGTGACACAGGTGTCACACTAGTGCTGCCAAAGAAATATGTATTCTCAAAAACCAAGTGAATGATACAAACATTTTGAGAGAAAAGCTAAAGGATCAATGGAAGAAAAATAAAGAAATGAATGCTTATGTTGCTAAGCAATCAAAGTTCATAAGATTCCAACAACATGGAATTGAAAAGTTGTACAGAATGATGACGAAAATCTGTGCCAAAATTGAGATAGAGCCTATGTTCTCCTTTGCAGAGATCTTCGACTTTGAGAAGTTTATGGAAGAAGAAACAGACAGAAAAGCCAAAGAAGCTGAAGCAAAGAAAAGGCGTCTTGAATCCACAGAAAGAGTCACTGAAGGTGACGATAGTGACGAAGAAGAAGTAGACAGAGATGAGATGCCTTCAAGGTTTATTGAATGGGGGTTAGAAGAGGAAGATACGTATGAACAAGAGGATGGAGAGACATTCACTCCGGAACACCCTGAATGGTTCAAAAGGAGAGAGAAAAACTTCCTGACTTTTATCAAGTATTCATTGTTGAAAAGACAGAGGTTACTGATAAAATCATTAGTTGGATGTACAACAATCTGAGAGGAATGTTTGTGGTTAAACGTAGAGGTGGTGTGATTAAGTACTTCAAGACAAGGTATGATCTGTTTTCTCTTTCAAGGTGGGATGTGCGAGAACTTGACCGACTGGACATGTTAAATCCAGATAGCAGCAGTCTTACAGCTGACTTTGAATGTATTATTGCGAAAGAATGCAACAGAGGCTTCATAAATTTCATGCCACAGCGTCAGCGAAGAAGAGTCTAAAAAACAACAAAAGATCCCATCACTGGCAAAGGAAAAGTGACGTGGGTTATCAACCCTGCAAAAGTTGTCAGTAGAATCAAGCTCCCTGCAGAAGTCCCGGTCTGTCTGAACAACTTCAAGAAGTGGTTATATGACAGTCATACAGGTGAAGCGGTGATCCAATCAAATGAAAATGAAGATATTAAAATATTGGATTCAATGGATGTCTTCATGTTCGGACTTTCTAATTTAACGGTGCTGAATGCTAATCGAATCAATGTTGGAGCTGGAAATGCCAATTTAGAAGAGGCAATGTTGTTTCAGAGGGCAGTTGAAAGAGCCTGGAAGAGAAAACGTGAGATGCTTGACATTATTGACAGAATCAAAAGGAAGAAGGATGAAGATGCAAAGAAGAAGGAGGAAAGAAAGAAGAAAAAGAATGAGAAAAAGAAAGAAAATACTCCTTCGAAAACAAAAGAATCTACGTCAACTACTCAAGCAACATCACAACCTCCGGCCTCATCCATATATGAGGCCATTATGGAGGATCCACCATCAACCAGTGAAGCTGTTTTAAGTCAAGAAACTCCTGCAACACCGACTAAAGTTCAGGCACCACCACAAGCAACAGGTATTGCAGAAATCCCTCCAGAGCCAGAAAAGGAAGCTGCAGACAATCTAGAAGCAACTACTAAAGAATGAAAAACAAGTATGCAACGATCTTGGGGATATTGTTAGAGCTTGTGAGATCGTTGATACTTGCACTGGATTAGTTTTGTTATAGTTTGTGGCTTATTTGAAGTCTAGGGACTGGTTTTGTAATTATATGAAAGTAGCAAATCTGACCTAGTGTAGTTAAGATGCCACCATAATTATAATTATGCTGGTAAGTCAGATTCTATATAAACCCTTGTATTGTTGCCCTAGCCAAGCTTTTGGCCACGTTTGATGAATATTAGTGTTGTTTACATTTTGATCTCTATTCATTGTGCTTAATTAGATCTCCAGGTGTTTTATTGTTCATTTCAATGTTTGGATTCAATACAACACTTGTTGTATTCATCATACCACTAGCTTCATCTTCACTCTATGATTCTTCTTAACTTTTTCATTGTGCAAACACCTAATTAATAGGTGTTTTGGACTAAAACAATCAACCATTGTGATCCAGTATGATATTGGGATCTACAGGTTTGTGCATGCGATCAAGAAAAGCGGGCTTCATGATGTCAAAAGTCGCACGTTGGAAACTTAACATAAGGTTGTTTGTGTTGTAGGGGCTCCAGGGTAAGGTGTAGGTATCGTTCGGATTCCTACTAGTTCTTGGAGTAGTTTTGGGTGTCGTCGAAGAAATCAAGTGACATGTCCGTCAAGGTAGGCTAAATTCAAATGTTATGACTAGGGATCTATATCGGTCGTATCGGGTTCCAGGGACAGTGCTTGTGATATCATCTTGTCGATGATATTTATGGCCCAATGCTCCTCGGGTAACGTTCATAGTGAGTAACTCGTCCAAGCGAAAGTTCGCTAAGAATTTCGTTAGGATCATAGGATTTGAGAAGTACATCATGAATGGATGTGGAAACATGCAAAAGGGTAGTCGCAATCGATGCGTAAGCGTTTAAGAATCCGTAGAAGGGGTTTACCTGATGTCGAGGGTATAGCTGGTTGTACGCAAGTTGTATAAGGTTAAAATAAAGAACGCCATTTGTCCAATAGAGATGTCATGTGGATATATCAATCATAACAAGAATTTACCATAGATGAATGGCAGTTGTATGAGTTTGTTGTTTTACGGTTCACTGAAACTTCCGTCAAAGTTGTTGGGCTCGCCCACATGCGAAGGAGGAATAATTCACCTTGATCCATGAACTTCGATGTAAGGACCTGCAAAAATGTCCCACAACACTCCGTAAGTATAAACCTAGACCCCTAAATCCCAAATCCTTGTGAAAAATCAAGAAAATCTGAATTTAATGATCTGTCGCGGGCCGCGTAAGACTTGAGGAAAGCTTACGCGGGGCGCGACAGTTAGACGAAGCTCCGGATAAGCTTTAGGCCACGTGTCAGACACGTGGAAAACCTACACCGTGACACGGCAGCCCTAGCCGTAGCTAGGGTGGCCCTCGCGGGCCGCGTAGGTGTTCCTTCGAGTTTACACGGGTCGCGTAAAAATCAAATTTCAGCTATATAACGAGCATTGCATGGCCTTTCATCTGTGCTCGTAAAACTTCTTCAAAAATGAAACATTCTACTCAATTTCATAGATTTAAGTATGGAAACGCTGCTCGATTACAGGGTAATAACTCGATCACTGCTACGATACAATGTCCGATCGATTGAATCCGATCTGATGGATGTTTAAGTGCTGCCCGAATCTGGGCTATAATTTGTCATTCGTCGTGAGGGTTTTGATTTTGTGAGCTTATCATAAATGTTGTATTAAGTTACTAACCTAGTTTCGTGTGCATTGTTATTTAACTATGTTACGAGGCTAAATCAGTAGGCAAAACTCTATCCAGTTAAACTTGCAGTGTGAGTCCATTCTCTTTTCTCACCGTTTGTGAGTCATTCTCTTTTTACCAAATTGTTTCCAAAACCCTAATTATTTTCAAAGTTATAATTACAGGGAATAAGTCTTTGTAGTCTTCAATTATAGCCAGTATGTGGGGTTTTGTATACATTACTTGATAATCGTCACCATTGGACAACGAGTTAGCCAATGGGTGATATGACCATAGTCACAGAACGGGTTGAGTGACAAATACCGTTGGGTAGTTGGTTGACATAAACATTGTAATCACCCTTAATACTGTAATTTATAACAATGTGTCATTTTGTGCAAATTGGATGACTCACCAGTATTTACCCGCTGATAAAAATTTTTTTATGTTTCAGGTGATTTATTGTGAACCAGGAAAAGTGTCGCGTAGCACTACCAGCTTGAAGGAAGTGGCTCAATAAATAAATAAACATGTTTTTGTAAACAGGGAATTTCCACGTGAAATTCCTTTATTGTAAATTATGGGGTTTGTCCAAAAACGTGAAATAAAATAATCGGGTATTTTCAGTTTAAATGATCCTGTTTAAATTTCCGCTGCCTAATTAACACCAATACCACGGGTTTCTGTCTCGCTGCCTCTGAACCAGGTAAATCCGGGTCGGGGGTCTTGATAGAAAAAGGTGGTATCAGAGCCAATGATTTAAGCCAATTAAGTATTTAGAAATACTTAATTTTCTATTTTTCCATTCTGTGATTATGTGAGCATTTAAATTAATAAATAAAATTTTGACTTAAATTTGTGTGTGTTTCTTCTTGTGTGCTAACAGCATGAATGAACTATCGAAGGCACTCCAAAACTTTACAATCCATACCACTGATATGGATATAACAGGAATCCAATCCGGCTATCAAGCAGATACTGAGGAGCCACTGGTATTCCAGGCCCAGCCCAAGAAGAAACCCAAGCCTAAAAAGAGAAGAAGAATCTTGGACTGGAAACGTAGACGGAGGAAGAAGCCAGCAGCCCAAAAGGTGAAAAAGACAGAGGATCCAAAAGACAAGGGAAAGGGTAAGGAAGTTGGAGAAGGTTCCGAGCAAGCCCAGGAAATGCCACCATGGGAGGAGCTTGATCGAAAACTTGCAAAATGTGACCTCATCGGACCTGCCGATGAAAACCTTTTCAATTTCCCAGCCCAATCTGAACTTCCAATTAATTTGGAACCAGCTATTCCGGACCCTATTGTCAATTCCCAACCTTTTTCAGGGCAGTTGGAAGAGTGGTGGACGAGGTCACACCCCGACCACGTAGAACATACGAAACGTGGCGGAAACATCGGGGAGTGTTGTAACAGAATTAATTGTGTCAAATCCATGGCAATTGAAGTTTCGTTTTATTGATTATAAGTGTTACAATGTCTAATCAAACAAGGAAGAATAACATAATTAACTAGTCTTGCATCTTTTATTGTCACTAAAGCCCAAGTCTGCCTATATGTATCTTGATCATCTTATGCAACAGCTCCTGAAAAACACATGTGAAAATAGGTACGTCAGCATAAAAATGCCTGTGAGATACATAGGTTTTGTGAAAATAGGCTTCATGACTTATGTTTGAGAAAATGTTTAGTCATGAACCTTGTATTTACTTTGCTTTGTAAATCATTTGAAAAACAATGAGTTCAGATGATATGTATAAATAAGTAAATAATGTATGGTTAAATAAATAACCATGTATGATGAGTTTGTATAAGATAAGTTGTTTGTGAAACAATGTCTTGTGAAAAGTATGTTATTTGTATAAAATGTTATATGTATCAAACTGAAATGATTCAATTAACGCTACAATATGTAATACCATACAAACACTTATATATAGGAAGTACCAGCGGCGTATCCACCATGCTTGTATCATATTACACACGCATCGTTACTTAATCACTTAATCAAACCAAACCAACCAATGTAAGAAGTCTATGTTTAAATCAATTGTCAAATGTATTGGGTAATATGTCAAAGTGTTCATGTCAAGATGTAAATCATATCAAAATGTCTATGTCAAATATCCATGTCAAATGTCTATGTCAGAATGTCATGTATGGCAAGTGAAATGTCTCAACTAAACCATATGCACAAAAACAAAGTATTGAAGTAAAACTTGGTTTAAATCAAAGTTATGTTTTGTGGGAAATGCATGATCAAATGTCAATCATGTTAAAATGTCTATGCCGAAATGTCTATGTCAAATACGGTTCACACGGTTCACAGATACAAACGGTTCACAGATATCAACGGATCACAGTCAAATGATTACAACGGTTCAATATGTAGTATAATGTGTTCATATGCTGGATAAGCATATGCAACAGAAAAGCAATGTAAAACAATGTACTAAGTACGCACACAATGGGCATACATAGCATAAAATGTAATGTAAAACAATGTACTAAGTACGCACACAATGGGCATACATAGCATGAAATGTAATGTAAAACAATGTACTAAGTACGCACACAATGGGCATACATAGCATGAAATGTAATGTAGAACGATGTACTAAGTACGCACACAATGGGCATACATAGCATAAATGTAATGAAATCATGTACTATAATGTACTAATGAACATAGCAAGTATATGATGTCAAGACAGGAAAGCATGAAAGTAACAAGTAGGCACATGTGTTCCACCCCAAAACAGTTTGGAAAACAGTAAAAGAGGGGTCTATGTACTCACCTGGGATTGCTCAGTAGTTCTGGAGTGACAACTAAACAATGCTAGAGATCGCGGATATCAAACGACACCTAGTATAGGTAGCTACATTAATAAACCGGACCTAAATCGGAGGATCGGGTAGCATTAGGGTTTGTAAACCAAACGAGTGTAGAGACTCGTGTCTTTTGGTTTAACAAAGCCTACATACTAAATGAAACTTAACCTAAGTGTCTACGACCCATTACGACCCGTTTCGGTAGCTTATGCTACTTTAACGCGTCGTTCGCGTGAAACGCGTTCGGACCGCCTAACTAGCCCTATGACAAGTGTTATATGCCTAAACATATTACATAATCAGTTATGTGACAAAGGTTTAGGTTACATATGCTTAATTACCAATTATACATGAAAAGGGTATTCTGGTAATTTACCTAAGGCATATAAACTACCTATCATACAACTACTTAAACGATGTGACCATAGGGTATAACCTCGGAAGGTTATTCCCTACCTACTATGGTCACCTAATGTATTTGGTCGGATCCTAATGATCGACCAAACTGGGTCGGGTTCGAGGTATAAGCGATTTATCAGATCGCTTACCCTACGACCCTAGACAACGTGGTAATCAGTAGGCTTAGTCCCAAGGGACTATAACCAACGTGATTACACTCACGTTGCGAAGTTCAAACGAACTTCGCATTGACCATTACCGGTCAATGCTGAAAGTCAAACAAAGTTTGACTTTCTGACTCGAAAAGCAGTAAAAATAAGGAAAAGAACGAAAGAATACTTACGAAGGGTCCCCGAATGCTAACCCAGATCAAAATAGCTCAGGTATGAAACGAAGGTTCCAACTTAGAGCCCAATGATCAGATTTGTGGGTTTTTAAGCCAAAGGGGGGTGGGTATTTATAGGAAAAGTAGAGCCGCTAGGATCGTTTCTTGAATATCGTGCCACGATCCGAGCCGTACACTTGTCACAAAGGTTATGGAGCCACATATGCTCCTTATCTTAGTGATTAAGCAAGTTGCAAACATGTGGTTGTGGATTAATTGGTTGCAACTTGCATTTAAAACACTGAATCTGGTCCAGATGGGGGCTCGCGTGACGCTAAGGCCCGTCGCGTCACGCTAGGCCCCTGTTTTGGCAGATTTTGCAGAAATGGTCCCTGCACCTTGTTTAAGCGATTTTCGATGCGTTTGAACCCCGTTAACCTCATTTCAAGGCTCTAAAATGAAGTTAAAGTATAGGGAACTCAAAATATGCTCAAAAATATCTAGGATGATGGTTCGTTTGGTCGTACGAACGCGATGTTCGCTTAATTACGACGGAATGCGCATAAGCGCGAAAAACGATCCAAATGACGCGACGAATGGATTTTTCTTATGGCGAACACTAAAATATAATGTAGTCATGCCTACATAAATTTTTGGATGTCCGGATGTATTCAGAACGTAAGTTATGCGTAAAAATGCAAACTTGTGCACTTTTTGACGCTTTTAGTCCCTGAATGACACAAAAGTTTATTTTAGCATACCGAACACCTCAAAGCCTATTTCTAAGCTATGTAAAGGATATTTATGGTATGTTTAACTTATGGTCATGTTCCGGAATGTCTGTTACAGTTCAAATTGGCATACTTTCGCAGTTTGTCAACTTTAGTCCCTGTAAACGAATTAACTTTGATTTCACCACACCAAACCTTCCAAAACTTATATCTAAGTTATGTATAGGTTATTTAAGGTATGTTAAGCCTATTTCACTATTCCGGAGTGTTTGTTGCATTAAACTGGTTATATTTACGCATTAGTGCGCGTATAACCTTCCAGAAAGCGATATAGTGATTGAAATCGAACAAGAATTGATATGTGTAAACGATACACATATTTTTACAAATTCCAAGTATGAAATACAATATTTCACTGGTTGGGCATTTGTTTGATGGTTGAAATGACACAGGTGTTACAGTCTCCCCTACTTTAGGAAATTTCGTCCCGAAATTAATTCGTAGGAGTCTGTCTATGACTTTGTTTCAAATAGTCATCAAAGATATGTAGCATAATCTGATTATTTTCCTCAACGGATATTTTTCAGAAGCGAAAATGAATGGATGATTCATTCTTTCTCAACGGATTCTTTGTCAGAAATGGGAATGAAGGAATAATCCACGGATATTCATTTCTCTCAACGGAAATTCTTCAGAACGAAAATGAACAAACGGGGTCATTTTCCTCAACGGTTTGTTCTTCAGAATTTGAAATGAAAGAAAAATCAACGGATATTCATCTCCTCAACGGATAAATCTTCAGAAACGAAAATGAACTAACGGAGTCATTTTCAAAGGTTATTTCCTCAGAGTTGGAAATGAAGAATTACACAACGGATATTCATTTCCTCAACGGATAAATCTTCAGAAACGAAAATGAACTAACGGAGTCATTTTCAACGGTTGCTTCCTCAGAGTTGGAAATGAAGGATTACACAACGGATATTCATTTCCTCAACGGATAAATCTTCAGAAACGAAAATGAACAAACGGGGTCATTTTCCTCAACGGTTATTTCCTCAGAGTTGGAAATGAAGAATTACACAACGGATATTCATTTCCTCAACGGATAAATCTTCAGAAACGAAAATGAACTAACGGAGTCATTTTCAACGGTTGCTTCCTCAGAGTTGGAAATGAAGGATTACACAACGGATATTCATTTCCTCAACGGATATTCTTTAGAACGAAAATGAATGGATAATTCATTTTCCTCAACGGTTATTCTTCAGAATGGAAATGAAAAGATAAATAACGGATATTCATTTCCTCAACGGATATTCTTCAGAAGTGAAAAATGAATAGCTAGTTCATTTTTCCTCAACGGATGCTTCATCAGAATTGGAAATGAATAGGGTTAACTCTTGATACATGATAGATCTTGCTGTGATTTCTGTGCACTAAATTCCATAATTATGTATGCATCCATAATTACGTAATTCCTTGCACAGTCCGCACAGTTTGTTTTGGAATGTTGTGGGGAAAGATATCAAACCTGAGATGAGAGTGACTAGACTACCATAGGGTCATTTTAATTAGATCAACAGAGGATCTTCTTAATTAGGCCACTAAGGAGTCCTTTCAGCTATATCATCACATGATATCTCTAATCAGATTTTTGGATCAATCTGTTTAACTAGACCACTAAAGGGTCTAATTATGAAGTAGTACATTATAATCCAAGGGACTTTAACTACAACGTAGAAGTCCATTAAGGATTTAAGTAGTACCTTTGGGTATCCTACTATGAATCTCTTGCACAAAGATATGTAAGATTTTACGAGGATTTGAATAACATAAATTGGATCGCATGACACATAAAGGATAACACATAAGCACATAACCACATAATTGTTATTTTCTTGTTATTGATTGCTATTAACTTGGCGCCTCGTACATCGTTTCTCTTGGAAGAAACGGGTACTTAGGATTTTCGTGGAAACGCAAGAGATTATACAAGGGAAGAAATTTGGAAGTAGTCTGTTCTTCAAGGAATGCGGTTCCTTGATTGTCGGTATTGTAGGGGATATGTTTATACATGCAACCACATAAACATATTGAAATGTAAATGAAAGATTTATTTATAAACAACAATAACAACAACTGTTTCATAGATTGTGATAAAAGAAAATAATACACAAGGCTCGATTATTTTCTAAACAGCGTTATCTTCTGTCGGTCAGATACTCATCCCTGCGCTGGATTTGCATCAGCAAGTCTTGGGCAATTTCTACTAAAATGGCCCATCTCGCCACAGTTGTAGCAAGATCCCAGTGGGAAACGAGCTTGAGCAGGATTGTTGTTAATCTGATTTGGTGCTGCTGCTGTTGGGCAAACCCTCGCTGTATGACCTATAAGTCCGCAAACTTGGCATGTGCGGCACTTCACCCCAGCATGATGGTGTAGGCCACATTGGTTGCACAAGGGTGCAGTTCCGTTGTAGGGTTTCCTGGCAGGGGGTTGAGCTGGTTGGTTGGGGACGGCTTGATCATTGTGAGTAACCATGGCAAAGTTCTGAGAAGCCTTTCGCTTCTTTGACCTCTTAGGGGATTCAGTATGTTCATCCATGGTCTTTGATTCCTCGATTGGGTTTGATTCTTCGACCGGTTTCTTGTCACCTTTTCGGAAAAGTTTACCTTTCCTGATCTTTGATTCAGTCAAGGTTGCAGATAGCTCAATGGCCTGCCTAACTGTAGTAGGGTTGCTACCAGTCACGATGTCTTGTATTGAGTCAGGGAGGCCATCAATGTACTTTTCGATTGCCTTATCCAAAGGTGTGACCATGTTTGGGTATAACAGACTTAACTCCTCGTAACGGTCCGTGTAGGCTCGATGCTCACCGCTGTCTTGCTTAAGATCATCAAATTCCCTTTCCAAAGCCCTGATCTCGTGACGAGGACAAAACTCCTTCATCATGAGAGCCCTGAGTTCAGCCCATGTCTGTGCTAGAGCAACTTCTGCACCACGATCTCTCATCACCCCGTTCCACCACGTAAGGGCCCTCTTCTGGAACACACTCGAAGAGAACTCGACCTTGCGATTGTCAGGACACTGCACGTGGCGGAAAGTATTCTCAATGCTCTCGAACCATTGAAGAAGCCCAGTCGCTCCCTCAGAACCACTAAACTTGAGTGGTTTCGCCGAGTTAAAACTCTTGAAATTGCATGGACCATTGTTGTTGTTGTTGGCTTGATTCCATAGAGCAAAGAGGTTTGGGAATTGAGCAGCCATTTGCTGTGCAATGATTTCTGCCAATTCGGCAGTCGCTATCTGGCTTTCGCGTCGAGGAGGCATTCTAAAAGAGGAAACATGAAAGGAAACGAGTGAGAGTATTAGACGAAAAGAATGAGATGAAACAAATCTGATGAAAGCAAGGATAGTGGTCATTTGTTTGTTACTACAAAGAAACAAACGACCCTGGTGAAAAGTAAATAGGTCAAAAATAATGTATCGCGAAGACATGCTCGCCTATAAGTGAACACTCATCCCAAGAATTCCCAGGTAAGCACAACTGGTCTCGCGTCTGATGAGATGTATACGAAGTGCTTGCCTAGACAGAAAACCCAGAATACAGGCATTCACCCTTCCAGTTTGCACGTGTTCACATTATTTAAAACCCAAAAACCTTGACGAGATTTTGAAAATTCAAAGGGGTTCAAAATCATATAACAGAGGGTTCAAAACCTTGTAATAAATCATCCTAGAACAGATGATTAGTTTTTCAAAGCGGTTTTGAGATTTATGTTCTTGTTGTGGTCGTCGCCTAAGGATAGGTGACAGTATTGTTTTATGACTAAACGCAAGTAAACTCGCGTTAGGGTCCTAAGAAGGTTATAGACTAGGTCAAAGCATTACTAATTACTAATAACCTAATTCCCTATAACCATTGGCTCTGATACCATCTTTTCTGTCACACCCCGACCACGTAGAACATACGAAACGTGGCGGAAACATCGGGGAGTGTTGTAACAGAATTAATTGTGTCAAATCCATGGCAATTGAAGTTTCGTTTTATTGATTATAAGTGTTACAATGTCTAATCAAACAAGGAAGAATAACATAATTAACTAGTCTTGCATCTTTTATTGTCACTAAAGCCCAAGTCTGCCTATATGTATCTTGATCATCTTATGCAACAGCTCCTGAAAAACACATGTGAAAATAGGTACGTCAGCATAAAAATGCCTGTGAGATACATAGGTTTTGTGAAAATAGGCTTCATGACTTATGTTTGAGAAAATGTTTAGTCATGAACCTTGTATTTACTTTGCTTTGTAAATCATTTGAAAAACAATGAGTTCAGATGATATGTATAAATAAGTAAATAATGTATGGTTAAATAAATAACCATGTATGATGAGTTTGTATAAGATAAGTTGTTTGTGAAACAATGTCTTGTGAAAAGTATGTTATTTGTATAAAATGTTATATGTATCAAACTGAAATGATTCAAATAACGCTACAATATGTAATACCATACAAACACTTATATATAGGAAGTACCAGCGGCGTATCCACCATGCTTGTATCATATTACACACGCATCGTTACTTAATCACTTAATCAAACCAAACCAACCAATGTAAGAAGTCTATGTTTAAATCAATTGTCTAATGTATTGGGTAATATGTCAAAGTGTTCATGTCAAGATGTAAATCATATCAAAATGTCTATGTCAAATATCCATGTCAAATGTCTATGTCAGAATGTCATGTGTGGCAAGTGAAATGTCTCAACTAAACCATATGCACAAAAACAAAGTATTGAAGTAAAACTTGGTTTAAATCAAAGTTATGTTTTGTGGGAAATGCATGATCAAATGTCAATCATGTTAAAATGTCTATGCCGAAATGTCTATGTCAAATACGGTTCACACGGTTCACAGATACAAACGGTTCACAGATATCAACGGATCACAGTCAAATGATTACAACGGTTCAATATGTAGTATAATGTGTTCATATGCTGGATAAGCATATGCAACAGAAAAGCAATGTAAAACAATGTACTAAGTACGCACACAATGGGCATACATAGCATAAAATGTAATGTAAAACAATGTACTAAGTACGCACACAATGGGCATACATAGCATGAAATGTAATGTAAAACAATGTACTAAGTACGCACACAATGGGCATACATAGCATGAAATGTAATGTAGAACGATGTACTAAGTACGCACACAATGGGCATACATAGCATAAATGTAATGAAATCATGTACTATAATGTACTAATGAACATAGCAAGTATATGATGTCAAGACAGGAAAGCATGAAAGTAACAAGTAGGCACATGTGTTCCACCCCAAAACAGTTTGGAAAACAGTAAAAGAGGGGTCTATGTACTCACCTGGGATTGCTCAGTAGTTCTGGAGTGACAACTAAACAATGCTAGAGATCGCGGATATCAAACGGCACCTAGTATAGGTAGCTACATTAATAAACCGGACCTAAATCGGAGGATCGGGTAGCATTAGGGTTTGTAAACCAAACGAGTGTAGAGACTCGTGTCTTTTGGTTTAACAAAGCCTACATACTAAATGAAACTTAACCTAAGTGTCTACGACCCATTACGACCCGTTTAGGTAGCTTATGCTACTTTAACGCGTCGTTCGCGTGAAACGCGTTCGGACCGCCTAACTAGCCCTATGACAAGTGTTATATGCCTAAACATATTACATAATCAGTTATGTGACAAAGGTTTAGGTTACATATGCTTAATTACCAATTATACATGAAAAGGGTATTCTGGTAATTTACCTAAGGCATATAAACTACCTATCATACAACTACTTAAACGATGTGACCATAGGGTATAACCTCGGAAGGTTATTCCCTACCTACTATGGTCACCTAATGTATTTGGTCGGATCCTAATGATCGACCAAACTGGGTCGGGTTCGAGGTATAAGCGATTTATCAGATCGCTTACCCTACGACCCTAGACAACGTGGTAATCAGTAGGCTTAGTCCCAAGGGACTATAACCAACGTGATTACACTCACGTTGCGAAGTTCAAACGAACTTCGCATTGACCATTACCGGTCAATGCTGAAAGTCAAACAAAGTTTGACTTTCTGACTCGAAAAGCAGTAAAAATAAGGAAAAGAACGAAAGAATACTTACGAAGGGTCCCCGAATGCTAACCCAGATCAAAATAGCTCAGGTATGAAACGAAGGTTCCAACTTAGAGCCCAATGATCAGATTTGTGGGTTTTTAAGCCAAAGGGGGGTGGGTATTTATAGGAAAAGTAGAGCCGCTAGGATCGTTTCTTGAATATCGTGCCACGATCCGAGCCGTACACTTGTCACAAAGGTTATGGAGCCACATATGCTCCTTATCTTAGTGATTAAGCAAGTTGCAAACATGTGGTTGTGGATTAATTGGTTGCAACTTGCATTTAAAACACTGAATCTGGTCCAGATGGGGGCTCGCGTGACGCTAAGGCCCGTCGCGTCACGCTAGGCCCCTGTTTTGGCAGATTTTGCAGAAATGGTCCCTGCACCTTGTTTAAGCGATTTTCGATGCGTTTGAACCCCGTTAACCTCATTTCAAGGCTCTAAAATGAAGTTAAAGTATAGGGAACTCAAAATATGCTCAAAAATATCTAGGATGATGGTTCGTTTGGTCGTACGAACGCGATGTTTGCTTAATTACGACGGAATGCGCAAAAGCGCGAAAAACGATCCAAATGACGCGACGAATGGATTTTTCTTATGGAGAACACTAAAATATAATGTAGTCATGCCTACATAAATTTTTGGATGTCCGGATGTATTCAGAACGTAAGTTATGCGTAAAAATGCAAACTTGTGCACTTTTTGACGCTTTTAGTCCCTGAATGACACAAAAGTTTATTTTAGCATACCGAACACCTCAAAGCCTATTTCTAAGCTATGTAAAGGATATTTATGGTATGTTTAACTTATGGTCATGTTCCGGAATGTCTGTTACAGTTCAAATTGGCATACTTTCGCAGTTTGTCAACTTTAGTCCCTGTAAACGAATTAACTTTGATTTCACCACACCAAACCTTCCAAAACTTATATCTAAGTTATGTATAGGTTATTTAAGGTATGTTAAGCCTATTTCACTATTCCGGAGTGTTTGTTGCATTAAACTGGTTATATTTACGCATTAGTGCGCGTATAACCTTCCAGAAAGCGATATAGTGATTGAAATCGAACAAGAATTGATATGTGTAAACGATACACATATTTTTACAAATTCCAAGTATGAAATACAATATTTCACTGGTTGGGCATTTGTTTGATGGTTGAAATGACACAGGTGTTACAGACGAGCGACTGGCATTTTCAGAATTTCATGAATAACCCCAATGTTTATTTTCCCTAGTTTGATCCAGAACCTGCACCATTTCCACCTATGAGCGCAGAGAACGTTGCCGAGTTACGCTGCTATGGCGAGGAATTGGTGGATGCAGGCAACCGGATTCGGGAAGTGGGGGAAAACATCACGTGGAAATACGACGAGAGGGGGCGTCGTTTCTGAGAAGCCAGTGGATTGTGATTGAGAAGTTTTTGTATAATAATAATAATAAATATAATAATATAAATAATAGTAATAATAATATATTAAAATATGTATAATAATAATAGTATAATAACTAAAATAAAACTTTTGTAAAATAGACAGTTTGTATTGATGCATAATATTATATAAATATAAATGTCGCAAGGTCGACGATTTTGGCTATATTTGTGTTGACTTGATTATGTGATGATTGCCTTATCGTGTTTAGTTGCTATCCAATGTGTTACAATGATATATATATATATATATATATCTTGTTAATTATTCAGATGGAAAACGCAATAAACCAACCCGCAACTGAAGTTAACCAATTAGAACAACACAACGAAGATCATTTTCTTAAGAGGCAAGATATAGAAAATATCGTTGCTCAGGGAACAGCCAACGCTATGCCTGCCATCGTCGTTACTGTTAAGAATCCTGCTGAACCTTCCCAAGCCAACAAAAGCAAACGTACTCGCGACGATAATTTCAGTAACAGTGTAAATGGAAGCGACAATAATGACAATAATGTGGTTCAAGCCCCAATACTCAAGAAAATGAAAGTTGCAACACCTGGTTGCACTTATAAAGAATTTCTCACCTGTAAGCCAGTCGAATTTGCAGGCAATGAAGGGGCGACTGCTGCACTACGTTGGTTAGAAAAGACCGAAGCGGTAATTAAAATCAGTAAGTGCGCAGAGGAAGACAAGGTTATGTATGCATACCACCTTTTCAAAGAAGAAGCGTTAGAATGGTGGAATACAGTGCTGTAGGCAAAAGGAAGTGACATGGCTTATACCATGAGTTGGGAAGAATTTAAGAGATTGGTGGAAAGAAAATTTTGTCCCGACTATGAAAAGGAACAAATGACGAATAAGTTCCTGAACTGTGACACCTGTGCTTGTAATCATTGTAAACAGTTCAGTTATCAATAAAACAATGTTATTTGATCCCAATGTTTGTTTGTTTATGTTTGACATTTTTCACGTTTTGATTTTCGTTCAATTTCAAACTCTATATCGTTTTCAGGAGAGTTATACGCAAGCTGGTGCGTAAACGTAATCAGTTTAACGCGACAAACACTCTGGAACATCAATTTATGCTTAACATACCTTAAATAACCTTTACATAGCTTAGAAATAAGTTTTTAAGGCTTTGGTATGGCAAAATCAAGTTTATTCGCTTACAGGAACTAAATTCGACAAACTGCGAAAGTATGGCGATTCGTACTGTAACGGACATTCCAGAATGTGATCATAAGTTAAACATACCATAAATATCCTTTAAATAACTTAGAAATAGGCTTTGAGGGGTTCGGTATGTTAAAATAAACTTTTTGGTCATTCAGGGACTAAAAGGGTAAAAAATTGCACAAGTTTGCATTTTCGCGCATAACTTACGTTCTGAATACATCCGGACATCCAAAAATTTATGTAATCATTAAAATATTTTATTTTAGTGGTTGGCATAATAAAATTCCATTCGTCGTGTAATTTGGATCGTTTTTCGCGTTCGTTCGTGTTTCGTCGTAATTAACCGAATAACGTGACCGTACGGCCAAACAAACCGACATCCGACATATTTTTGAGCATGTTTCATGTTCCCTATGTTTAGGCATCATTGTAGAGCCTTGAAATTGGCTTAATGGGCCTTAAATGAGTCAAAATGGGGCTTAAACACTTGCAGGAACCAAAACTGCAAATATTGAAACTTGTTGTTGAACTGTGCATCTCAGGCCGGCCGCGTAAGCCCCCTTTGGATTCTACGCAGGGCGCGAGAGCTGCCTAGATGTGCAGAGACTTGATAACAACTTGATCCAGCTGTTTCCAACACTTGCAAACGGTTTTTGGACATCCTAGGGGATCTTTTGGGCCACCCATGGTATTCTAAAACCATTGGCACACATGTTAGGTCCAGATCGAAGCTCGGTTTTCGATGAACGATCCTAATGGTTACCCGAAATCTATATAAACCCCCATCCATTTCACTTGCAACTCATACTTGATCTGATTCATTCTCTAAGTTGGAGTGTTTGTACTTCATACCTGAGAATAATTAGATCAAACCTCCATTTCTTGGACCCGTTGTAAGTATTCTTTCGTTCTTTTACGCATTTTAAGCATGAAAGTCAAACAGTGTTTGACTTTCAGCTTTGACCAGTTTATGGTCAACACGAATTTCGTTTGAACTTCGCAACGTGAGCGTAATCACGATGGTCATAGTCCTTTGTGACTATACCTACTTATTACCACGTTATTTAGGCATAGTGACGAGTTATAGTTTCGGTTAAAATACCCATTTATGCGTGTTTTGCAACCAAACTATTCTTGCATATCAAAACCCTTTGTTTTTATATCAAACCTGCTTTCTAACTTTGTTAAACATGTCTTAACATGTTTAACTCGTCACTTTAGGTTTAGTGCTTATATAGGGTCGTAAGATAAGCGGTCTAAACAACCGCTTAGACTTTCGAACCTGTGACACCCCAAGAAAACCAGTAATCTTCGCAAACCTGCTCGGGGAGCCGCGATACAATACAGGTAAACAATGTTACACTACTAGCTTCCTCAGTAACTGCATGCTAAATTTCGGGACGAAATTTCTTTCAAGTTGGGGATAATGTGACAACTCGAATTTCCGACATCCTTTATTCGCATTTAATGCGCGTTGATTTTGACTTTATGGTTGTGTTATGATAAAACCTAGTGTGTTTGCATGGTTATGTGTGATTGTATAACATGTGTACTGTTGTAAAACTTAAACTGTTTAGAACCCGACGAAACACAAGGCTGTTTCGTCATAACCCATTTCGACGAAACAGGCTGTTTCGCCATGAACACTCCGACGAAACAGAAGTCTGTTTCGCCGGCCCAGTAGCCCAGTTAGGCCCAGATCGTATTTTGAATATTTTACGTAAAAACAACATCACTTTGCATTTTCTATCAACACAACCGAAACCCTAGAGCTCTCTCACTGTGACGGCGAACTAGAACCCACCGGAAACCCTTGTGCGATCAAACCATCATCTCGGTTAGTAGATTTATGTGTCTTGATTGATTGTCCATCTGTGAATGTGTTTCTGTGCCATGTGATTCTGATATGTTGATGTATAATTGTAACTAATGTATGTTAAATACTAGGGTTCTTGTTATGATAATGATGATATGGATATCAATATGAATATTGTAGTCGGATATGAACGGTTTTATGCGAAACTTAATATGATTGAATACTCGGTTCTGGATGTTGTTATTTGATCTGATTCTGGCTGCAAGTTAGCATCTTGATAGGGTTTGATGATGTGATGTTGTAGGTTGTTATGTAAAAACGCATAAGCTAGGGTTCATGCTAGACGTTAAAGTGGTCCGATGATTATGCTATGATGATGTTACAATGATTCTGTGAATGAATGTTCCTGCATGATTGCTGATGTTGTTGACGGCTGTTAGCATGATTAGGGTTTTCATACGTGACTGATTATGCGACGTAACAGACTGCTGGACGAAACAGGTCTCTTGACGAAACAGAAGTGTTTCACCAAGAGTCATTGACGAATCAGAATCCTGTTTCGCCAAACAAGGTTCCGACGAAACTGAATGTGTTTCGTCAATATGGTGTTTCGTCGACTAGTGTGTTTCGTCAACTATTGTGTTTCGCCATTAAGTGTGTTTCGCCGAACAGTTAATCTGTACAGTAACCTGAGTTAATTGTTCACTGGAATATTTAACTGCTGTTAAATGATAAACATGACTTGTATGATTTTGACTACGTGTTACACGCTTATATGTGAATGACTTGAACACAAACTGACTACGTATACATGCATACATTAGGACGTGATTGATTTTTACTTTGAGCACATACTTAGCATACCGAGCAAACCAAGGTGAGTTCACACTCTTACCAAGGCATGGGATTCCCCAGGTGGGTTGGGAATGGGATTGATTGATTGCTTGTACACATTACTACTAGACTACTCACCACGGTCCTCGGATTGGGAAGGATGCCTGTGCCAAAAATCTATGTACTATCCTCGGATGGGAAGGATACTAGTGTTAACACATACAAAAATCCTAGGTACCAAATGTTCTCGGATGGGAAGAACACCAGCGCTAAACCTACGTACTCGATACGTACTATCCTCGGTTGGGCAGGATACTTATTACTATCCTCGGATTGGGAAGGATACTTATGAATACAACTAGTCTAGTAAATATACATTATGGGAAGCCCCCACCATTAGAACGTAATAACGGCCCAGTAGAGCCACACGTTACATACGAACTTACTATTACGCATTTACTCTCTGTGAACTCGCTCAACTAGTTGTTGATCCTCTGTTACATGCCTTGCAGGACCTTAGGTACTTATGGAGCTTGCACGGGAGGCGTAGTCGTTGTGGGCATGGATTTTGGATATTTGTTTAGACTTTATGACATTTCATATTTTATTATGATGGGTTTAATCATACGCTTCCGCTATACTGTAATAACATACTTATGTTTTGGAACACCTTTCATATGGATTGTTGGAAATAAATTGCAATTACTTTTACTTTATACATTGTTCTATATGATTGGTGGCTTGATCCTGGTCAGTCACGCTCCCAAGCGGTGATACTCCGCAGGTGGATTTTGGGGGTGTGACAGAACCCGACCCGTTTGGTCGATTATTAGGATCCGACCAAACACATTAGATGACCATAGTTGTATAGGGAATAACCTTCCGAGGTTATACCTTATGGTCACTACGTTTAGTTAGTTGTATGATAGGTAGCTTATATGCCTTAGGTAAATGACTAAAATGCCCTTTTTGTGCATATGTAACCTAAATTTTGACATCTAAACTGATTTGGAAACATTATTAGACATGTTAAGGCATATATTACTTGTCATAGGACTAGTTAGGCGGTCTGAACGCGTTTTACGCGAACGACGCCTTAAAGTAGCATAAGCTACCTAAACGGGTCGTGATGGGTCGTAAGCACTTAGGATAGGTTCCATTTTAGAATGTAGGTTTTGTTATACCATATTACATGAGTTCTTATACTCATTTGGTTTACGAAACCACATTTTACCCGTTCCTCCGATTTAGGTCCGTTTATTAACGTAGTTACCTATATTAGGTGCCGTTTGATTCCGTGATCTTTCTAGCATTGCTTGGTGGTTATCCAAAGACTATTGAGCAATCTCAAGTGAGTACATAGTCCCCTCTTTTACTATTTTCAAACATTTTGGGGTGAAACCCATGTGCCTACTTGTTACTTTCGTGCTTTCCATGTTTTCATATCATAAGCTTGTTATGTTCATTAGTACACTTATAGTACATGATTTCATTTTGTTTTTGCTATGTATGTCCATTTAGTGCATACTTAGTGCATTGTTTTACATTACATTTCATGCTATGTATATTCATTTAGTGCATACCTAGTGCATTGTTTTACATTACATTTTATGCTATGTATGTTCATTGTTGCATACTTAGTACTTTGTTTTACATCACATGCTATGTATGTCCATTTGTTGCATACTTAGTACATTTGTTTTACATCACATGCTTACATTTTGGTATGACATTTGGTTTGTTTAAATGGGCCAAAAATACGTTCATTAACATTGGCCATGCCGTTCGTTAGTAGGTAGTGGTACCATAGGAATTGACAACTCCCGTTCCTGAAATCCTAGGTTTGTTTGGATGGATGGAATGACCGAATTCGATACACATAATTCAGATAAACCATTAATTTGTTTAAGGGTTTATCGCCACAGTCTCAAGGCTTGAATGTATGTATTTTCACAATAACACATAGATGTTTGTTTCAGTATAGCATGCAGTTATTTTACAAAACATAACTTTGATTCACTTCAATACCTTGTTTTGTGCATTTTACCTGTGGTTTAGTTGATATATTTCACTTGCCATACATGACATTTGGTTACACATTACATGATTTACATTTGACAATAGACATTGTTCACACATGAACATTTTTTTGACATTAGTTTACACATTACATTATTTACATTTGACAATAGACATTGTTTACACAATAACATTTGACAATTGGTTTATACATGACAATTTTGGTGGTTTGTTTGGGTAAATGATTTAAGTAACGAGGCATGTGTAATATGACAAAAGCATGGTGGATACACCGCTGGTACTTCCTATATATAAGTGCTTTTGTGATATTACATATCGTAGCGTTATTTAAACCATTTCAATTTAGACATATTACAATTTACATAAATAACATATTTTCACAACACATTGTTTTACAAACAATTTATTTTATATAACTCATTTTAATTGGTTATTTAATTAACCATACACCTTTCTTTTATGTAATCTGATTTCTTATCAAGTTTTCGTATGATTTATAAAAGAAAACACTTAACAAGATTCATGACAAATTTTTATTAAACATTTCTTTAAACTTAAGTCGTGAATCCTAATTTAACAAAACCTATGTATCTCACAAGCATTTTTATGCTGACGTACCTGTTTTCACATGTGTTTCAGGAGCTGTTGCATAGGTCTGATTCAGGATACACTAGGGTTGACTCGGGCCTTAGTGACATAAAAGAAGCAAGATTAGTTTAAATAATATTATGTACTCTTGTTTATTTCCTTTAAATACATTGTAATCCTTTAGTGAATAAATAAAACATAACTTTAATTACCACGGTTGTGAAACAATAATTCTGTTGCTACACTCCCCGACGTTTCCTCCGCGGTTTGTTGTTTTACGCGGTCTGGGTGTGACAGAAGAGTTGGTATCAAAGCTAATAGTTATAGGGAATTAGGTTATTAGTAATGCTTTGACCTAGACTATAATCTTTCTAGTACCCTAACACGAGTTATCTTGTGTTTAGATCTTAAAACATGCACTTCACCTATCCTTAGGTGATTACCAAAACAAGAACTCAATGTTTTCGAAATGATTTTTGAAAATCAATCATCTATTTTTAAATGATTTATTATAAGGTTCTGAACCCTCCAATTTTTCAAGATGATTTTGAAAATTTAATCATCCGCTTTTGAATGATTCTTTTGGCCTTGTGCCTTCTAAGTTTTCAAAATCTCGTCAAAGTTTTGGGTCTAAATAGTGTGAACACGTGCAAACTGGAAGGGTGAATGCCTGTACCTCGAATTTTCTGTCTAAGGCTAGAGTGTTCGTACAAATCCACATAATCGGACCAGTCACTCTTACCTGGGAACTCTTGGGGTGAGTGTTCACTTATAGGCGAGCATGTCTTCGTGATACATTATTTTGACCCATTTACTTTGATTAGTCACTGTGTGTCGTTTGTTTTCATTGTGATACGAACGAATAACCACCATCTTTGCTTTTGTTGATTTCTGTATCATCTCATTCATTTCATCTTATCATCTCACTCGTTTTCTCTCATGTTTCCTCTTCTAGAATGCCTCCTCGACGCCAAACTCCGCTACCTAATGCCGAAATGGCAGCTATCATGGCACAGCATATGCCTGCTGTACTCCCAGACATTATTGCTCAAGTTAACCAAGCCAACAATAACCAAAATGATCCATGCAACTTCAAGAGTTTCAATTCGGCTAAACCACTCAAGTTTAGTGGTTCTGAAGGAACAACTGGGCTCCTACAGTGGTTCGAGAGCATCGAGAGTACGTTTCGTCATGTTCAATGTCCCGATAATCGCAAAGTCGAGTTTGCTTCCAGTGTGTTTCAGAAGAGGGCTCTTACATGGTGGAACGGAGTTATGAGAGACCGTGGTGCTGAGGTTGCGTTAGCACAGACCTGGGCAGAGCTTGGGGCTCTCATGATGAGGGAAGTCTGTCCGCGTCATGAACTGAGGGCTTTAGAAAGGGAGTTTGATGATTTGAAGCAGGATAGTGGTGAGCACCGGGCTTACACTGATAGGTATCAAGAGTTGAGCTTACTTTGCCCTACAATGGTTACCCCACTCGACAAAGCTATCGAGAGGAATATTGATGGCTTACCTGACTCCGTACAAGACATTGTCACTGGTAGTAATCCTACCACAGTTCGGCAGGCAATCGAGTTGGCTGCGACATTGACTGAGTCGCAGGTCCGAATGGGTAAGCTACACAGGAAGGGTGACAAGGGTAAGAAATAGTCGTCTGATAAGGGTGAAAGAAAGAAGGGTAAGAGCAAGAAGGGAAAGGAAACTGGTTCATCAAAAGGTTCAAGGAAGCGCAAGGCTTCCCAGAATTTCGCTGTCACTACCCAAGCCAATCAGGCAGCTCCCAATCAGCCTGCACAACCACCAGCAAAGAAACGGTATGCGGGGAATGCACCGTTGTGCAACAGATGCAATAGTCACCATCAACCGCAAGTTCAATGTCGTTTCTATACTAACTGTGGAAAGTCGGGTCATCTTTCTGATGTTTGTCGCTTTGCTCCCAATCAAGCAGCTCGTAACCCAGCTCAGCAGGTTGCTCCACCACCTGCTCAACAACAGGCTCAGGCTGCATGACCTCACTTTCCTCCGGTTCATGCTACAATTGTGGGGACCTAACTCATTATCGAAACCAGTGTCCAAGGTTGGTCAATGCAAATCCGAATCAGGCTCAGGCTCGAGGTCGAGTCTTCAACATGAATGCTAATGAGGCGCGAGCAGACAACGAGGTGGTGAACGGTACGTTCTTTGTTAACAATCAGTATGCATCTGTTCTTTTTGATTCAGGTGCCGATAAGAGCTGTGTGTCTTTGTCTTTTGAGCCATTGCTTCGCATGTCTAGAACGAAACTAGGAAAGCCTTTGATAGTAGAAGTTGCTAGTGGTGAACCCGATGTTCTCGATTCTGTTCTTCGCAATTGTCAGTTGAACCTTAACAACCATCTTTTTCCTATCGACCTCACACCAATGCAACTTGGAAGCTTCGAAATTATAGTGGTCATGGATTGGTTAGCCAAGCATCACGCAGAGGTAGTTTGTTTCGAGAAGATTGTTCGTGTTCCGCTCTCGACAGGTGAGATCCTACAAGTTCGTGGTGAGAAACCTGCTAGTAGTCTCAGGCTCATGTCTTGTACTCAGGCTCGAAAGTATCTGCAAAAGAACTATGTGGCCTTCTTCGCACTTGTTGTAGCAGATAAAGGCAAAGGTAAGTCTATTCAAGATATCCCTGTTGTTCGGGATTATCCTGAGTTGTTTCCTGAAGAGTTACCAGGTTTACCCCCAGTACGCCAAGTCGAGTTCCGTATTGATCTTGTACCTGGTGCAAATCCTATTGCCAGATCTCCATATCGTCTTGCACCGTCTGAGATGCAAGAGTTGTCTAAACAGCTTCAAGAGCTTTCTAAAAAAGGTGTTATTCGTCCTAGTTTTCACCTTGGGGTGCTCCCGTTCTTTTTGTCAAGAAGAAGGATGGATATTTCAGGATGTGTATTGATTATCGTGAGCTTAATAAGCTTACCATCAAGAATCGATATCCCCTACCTCGCATAGATGATCTCTTTGATCAGTTACAGGGTGCTTCTTATTTTTCAAAGTTTGATCTGCATTCTGGGTATCATCAACTTCGTGTGCATGAAGAAGATATTCCCAAGACTCCATTCCGCACTCGTTATGGGCATTATAAGTTCACAGTTATGCCATTCGGGTTGACTAATGCTCCTGCTATTTTCATGGACTTGATGAATAGGGTTTGTAAGCCTTATTTAAATAAGTTCATCCTCGTTTTCATTGATGACATTTTGATATACTCTAAGACGCAAGCTAATCACGAGCAACATCTTCGTCTTACTCTGGAACTCCTAAAGAAAGAACAACTTTTTGCCAAGTTCTCCAAGTGTGAATTTTGGCTTAAGGAAGTTCAATTTTTAGGACATATTGTCAACGAACAAGGTATTCACGTAGATCCCTCCAAGATCAGTGCGATTAAGGATTGGGATACGCCTACTACTCCTACTGAGGTTCGTTCTTTTCTTGGTCACGCGGGTTATTACCGCCACTTTATCGAGAACTTCTCAAAGATTGCAGTTACCCTAACTACTCTAACTCAGAAGAACAAACCCTTTGAATGGGGAACCAAACAAGAAGAAGCGTTTCAGACCTTGAAGCAGAAGCTTTGTGATGCGCCTATTCTATCTTTGCCTGAGGGCAATGATGATTTTTTCGTATATTGTGATGCATCAAACTTGGTTCTTGGCTATGTTCTCATGCAAAAGAACAAAGTCATAGCATATGCATCAAGGCAGTTGAAGATACATGAGAAGAACTACACCACTCATGATCTTGAGTTAGGTGCAGTTGTATTCGCTCTCAAAATCTGGAGACATTATTTGTATGGTACAAAATGCGTGGTTTTCACTGACCACAAGAGTCTTCATCACATCTTCAACCAAAAAGAACTCAACATGAGGCAACGACGTTGGGTTGAACTTCTAAACGACTATGACTGCGAAATTCGCTACCATCCTGGTAAGGCAAATGTCGTGGCTGACGCATTGAGTCGTAAGGAACGTGTCAAGCTTCACTGTGTCAAAGTTCGATCTGATATTCAAACTCGAATTTCTCAGGCTCAACATACTTGTGTTTCACAAGGTTTGATTGGTAAGGAATTACCCTATCACATTAAGCCTGATCTTGAACTGAAGGACAATGGATCATATTATTTCATGGACCGTTTGTGGGTCCCAAGTCAAGACAATCTTCGCACCTTGCTTATGGATGAAGCTCATAAGTCTGGTTATTCTATTCATCCTGGTACTGACAAAATGTATAAGGATCTTCGTACTCAGTATTGGTTGCTTGGTATGAAGAAAGACATTGCCTTGTACGTATCAAAATGCCTTACTTGTCTTACGGTTAAGGCTGAACATCAACATCCTTCTGGTTTATTGGAGCAACCAGAGATTCCAGTTTGGAAATGGGAAAACATTGCTATGGATCTTATTACCAAACTTCCGCGCACTAAGAGAGGTCATGATGCCATCTGGGTAGTTGTTGATCGTCTTACAAAATCAGCACATTTCCTGCCGATCCGTGAGGATCTATCTGCTGGAAAGCTTGCTAGAATCTATGTGGATGAAATTGTATCTAGACATGGTGTTCCTTTGAACATTATTTCAGACAGAGATACTCGTTTCTCATCTCGTTTTTGGAGGACCATGCAATCTGCTATGGGAACCCAACTTAATTTGAGCACAGCTAATCATCCGCAATCAGATGGTCAATCTGAAAGAACAATCCAGACTTTGGAGGATATGCTTAGAGCTTGTGTGATCGATTTTGGTGGTAGTTGGGATTCGTATCTTCCGTTGATTGAATTCTCCTATAAAAACAGTTATCACTCCAGCATCAACATGGCTCCTTTCGAGGCTCTCTATGGTCGAAAATGTCGTTCACCAGTCTGCTGGAATGAGATCGGTGAGGCTCAGCTTACTGGACCTGACCTCATTCTAGAGACAACAGATAAGGTTAAAAAGTTCGCAATAACCTACAGACAGCTCGAAGCCATCAAAAGAGTTACGCGGAACGACGACGCAAGCCCTTGGAATTTCAGGTCGGTGATCATGTATTACTTAAGGTCTCACCTTGGAAAGGTGTGATCAGATTTGGAAAGACAGGACAACTTGCACCTAGATATGTTGGACCATTCAAGATCGTCGAAAGAATCGGTAAGGTGGCCTACAGACTTGATTTACCTCCTGAACTTGGAAATGTTCATCCAACTTTTCACATGTCCAATCTCAAGAAGTATTTAGCTGATGAGAACCTCCACATACCACTTGACGAAACTCGTGTTGATAACACAATGCATTTTGTTGAGAAACTCGTGAAGTCAAGTGGCTTAAATGCAAGCGCATTCCATTGGTCAAAGTACGTTGGGAATCTAAACATGGACCAGAATTTACTTGGGAACGTGAAGATCAAATGAAGGCGAAATATCCACATCTTTTCTCACAAGTTTCCTCTAAATAAATTTCGGGACGAAATTTCCATGTGGTAGGGGAGACTGTGACACATGTGCTTGTAATCATCGTAAATAGTTCAGTTATCAATAAAACAATGTTATTTGATACCAATGTTTATTTGTTTATGTTTGACATTTTTCACGTTTTGATTTTCGTTCAATTTCAAACTCTATATCGTTTTCTAGAGAGTTATACGCAAGTTGGTGCGTAAACATAATCAGTTTAATGCGAAAAACACTCCGGAACATCAATTTATGCTTAACATACCTTAAATAACCTTTACATAACTTAGAAATAAGTTTTGAAGGCTTTGGTATGGCAAAATCAAGTTTATTCACTTACAGGGACTAAATTCGACAAACTGCGAAAGTATGCCGATTCGTACTGTAACGGACATTTTGGAACATGATCATAAGTTAAACATACCATAAATATCCTTTATATAGCTTAGAAATAGGCTTTGAGGGGTTCGGTATGCTAAAATAAACTTTTTGGTCATTCAGGGACTAAAAGCGTCAAAAATTGCATAAGTTTGCATTTTCGCGCATAACTTACGTTCTGAATACATCCGGACATCCAAAAATTTATGTAATCATTAAAATATTTTAGTTTAGTGGTTGGCATGATAAAATTCCATTCGTCGCGTAATTTGGATCGTTTTTCGCGTTCGTTCGTGTTTCGTCATAATTAACCGAATAACGTGATCGTACGGCTAAACGAACCGACATCTGACATATTTTTGAGTATGTTTCATGTTCCCTATGTTTAGACATCATTATAGAGCCTTGAAATTGGCTTAACGGGCCTTAAATGAGTCAAAATGGGGCTTAAACACTTACAGGGACCAAAACTGCAAATATTGAAATTGTTGTTGAACTGTGCATCTCAGGCTGGCCGCATAAGCCCCCTTGGGATTCTACGCGAGGCACGAGAGCTGCCCAGATGTGCAGAAACTTGATAACAGCTTGATCCAGCTGTTTCCAACAATTGCAAACGGTTTTTGGACATCCTAGGGGCTATTTTGGGGCACCCATGGTATTTTAAAACCATGGGCACACATGTAAGGTCCAGATCGTAGCTCGGTTTTCGATGAACGATCCTAACGGTTACCCAAAATCTATATAAACCCCCATCCATTTCACTTGCAACTCACACTTGATATGATTCATTCTCTAAGTTGGAGTGTTTGCACTTCATGCCTGAGAATAATTAGATCAAACCTCCATTTCTTGGACCCGTTGTAAGTATTCTTTCGTTCTTTTATAAATTTTAAGCATGAAAGTCAAACAGTGTTTGACTTTCAGCTTTGACCAGTTTCTGGTCAACACGAAGTTCGTTTGAACTTCGCAACGTGAGCGTAATCACGATGGTCATAGTCCTTTGTGACTATACCTACTAATTACCACGTTATTTAGGCATAGTGACGAGTTATAGTTTCGGTCAAAATACGCGTTTATGCGTATTTTGCAACCAAACTATTCTTGGATATTAAAACCCTTTGTTTTTATATCAAACCTGCTTTTTAACTTCGTTAAACATGTTTTAACATGTTTAACTCGTCACTTTAGGTTTAGTGCTTATATAGGGCCGTAAGATAAGCGGTCTAAACAACCGCTTAGACTTTCGAACCTGACCCGTTTGGTCGATCATTAGGATCCGACCAAACACATTAGATGACCATAGTTGTATAGGGAATAACCTTCCGAGGTTATACCTTATGGTCCCTACGTTTAGTTAGTTGTATGATAGGTAGTTTATATGCCATAGGTAAATGACCAAAATGCCCTTTCTGCGCATATGTAACTTAAATTTTGACATCTAAACTGATTAGGCAACATTATTAGACATGTTAAGGCATATATTACTTGTCATAGGACTAGTTGTATGATAGGTAGTTTATATGCCATAGGTAGTTTTACGCGAAGGACGCGTTAAAGTAGCATAAGCTACCTAAACGGGTCGTGATGGTGTTGGTGCACTTGTGTCTGTACTTTGTCTGTATTTTGTCTGTATTTTGTCATGATACAAAACGATGTCTTGTGTTAGTCTGAGTTACGTCTTAGGTTTGTTATTATGTGTGTTCGATGTAAGTTTGACCAAGTCAACCATCCTCCTGGTTTGACTTGGCCAAACAATTAGCACATTGGTTGTAAGATGCTTGGGTCGAAGGATGAGTCATCGAAGGATTGTTTATATCCTTCGATGAGCTCGAAGGATAAACCTTCGATGGATATAGATGGACCTCGAAGGATATCATCCTTCGAGGTATATGTGGATCCTTCGATAGGCTTCTGATCGATAGATGATCCTTCGATCAGTCTATCTGATCCTTCGACCAGACGTGCTGGTTTGGGTTTATATACCCATGTAATGTGTTCACTTCAGAATGTAGAGACAGAAGTGTGTGTGTGAGATAGGAGTGAACTCAGTCTGTTAGAGAGCATTTTCAGTTTGGTCAAGGGTTGTAACCGTGTCCACTATAATACAAGAGAAAACCTTGATATCTCGTGTGTCTACCTTTCTCTTTGTTGTTTGTTCTCTCATATAAACTACCGGTTTGCATTCTAGCTTGGATTCCGCACTTGCTAGTGTGTTAAACATAACAAGGATAAGGTTTAACCTCAACCTCCGAGGGACCTACAAGTGGTATCAGAGCCGTGGCTCTTTTCCTTGTTAAAAACCGAGTTTATACAAGACTTTGGAGTGTTTGGACAAAAACCCACATGGTTTAGCACCCGTTTTTAGTGTTTTTCTCGCATTTCTTGACGTAAAAACGTGTTCTTAACTAACCGGGTGTGTTAAAGGACGGTTTGGGTAACTTAAAAACTTGTTTTTAAGAAGTTTGGTAATTTCCGGCCAAACTCCGGCTTACTCCGGTGACCGGTTTTCTGGATAAGGTCTGTCCTTTTTGGGTAATATTTTATTGTTCAAATCTTGTTTTTGGTAAAAGTATGGTCTGACCATACCTTTCTGCCGAAAGATTTCTACCAACCAATCACCTTTTCACCAACCTGTCACTTTTGTCAACTGTGTCAGTTCAGATCGAAGGATATCCTTCGAAGTCGAAAGATCATCTTTCGATCAAAGGAGGTTCGATAGATAGTCATCCTTCGAACATCCTTCGAAGTCTGTGACTTATCCTTCGATCCAAGGAATCTTTTCGAAGGATATATCTTTCGATCTACAGCTCTTATTCGAAAGATAAGGATCCTACGATTGGAGAGTCTTTCGAAATCATTGTTCGAAACTCAACAGTGATCTTTCGAACACTGTTGATCCTTCGAACAAGTTCTGTTCCTTCGATTCTAGTCTGTTTAAGTTTAACAAGTTTGTGTTTTTCAGGTCTTTTGATCAAGGATCCTTCGGCTGGTTGTTATCATTCGAGATATTAACATAGTTTGTGAAAATTAAATTTTTCACTTAATATATTAATTTTTATAAAATGGGAACAAACGGTCAGTGGGATCCAACCGCGTGGACTCAAACAACTTTGACTCCAAAATCATCAGCTACGCAATCATCAGCTACGCAATCTGCGTCAGATTTCAACAAAACTGCATGGATGCAGGCTATTGCCCCACCTCAAGCTGCAATGATAACTGCAAATCAATGGGCATTGGTCACAAATCAAAGCAGCAGCATTCAAGCTATGATGCAAAACGACAGTGAAACTGGTACAAGCACAGAACCGCCAAAGCTAAATCACATCAATGATTGGGGATGGTGGAAAGAAAGGCTGAGAACTTATGTTCAGGGGCAAGGTCAAGATCTATGGATGTGCTTCTTCACCGCATTTGACAATGATTTGGAAGTTGCAGGATCTAATCCAGAAACTTACAGCACTATGTCTGATGATGATAAGAAGAAATTTGAGTTAGAAAAGAAAGCATTCATGATTCTCACACAAGCTCTTCACAGAGACATTTACCACCAGTTTGTTTACTGCACGACTACTAAAAGCTTGTGGGATATGCTCACGTTACGATGTGAAGGAAATGCTCAATCTAGAAAGATCAAGCAAGAATTACTGAAGAAAGAGTTTGAAGGATTCACGTGTATGGAGAATGAGACTTTGGCAGAGTTATCTACAAGGTTCCATCACTTGTTGAGCGAGATGTTTGCTTTTAGAGTCACTGCCACTCCACAAGAAATGGTGAAGAGATTCGCTGATAGCTTACCAGCAAAGTGGAGCAGTTATCTTGAAATTCTCAAAGAAAATGGTGTTCTAGACACAATCACTGTTTATGAGTTAATTCAAAAATTGGAGAACAAGGATGTAGAAGAAAAACTTAAGGCAAAAAGAACACTAACTCCTCAAAATCCAGAGATGTACTATGGGATTACAGGAGGTATCAGTGGAGAAAAACCAGCTTCTCAACATGCGAAGCTTCAAACAGCCTTCATCTCAAACACCGGACCTTCCACAACAGATCAGTTTGATCCTTCAGCATACACGATGTATTCAAGACCAGTTTCTTCTTCTCTACAACAGGATGTGCAACCGACAGCTCAGCAGCAACAACCGCAACAGCAAGGGTTTTATGGAAGCTCTTCAAACTTTCAAGCCACTTCCAATCCGAACACAGTCAGATTAGACACTTCCAACTTTTCCAAAGTCAGTGTCGAAATAGCTAAGGAGCATATGGAGATGTTGAACACCTTGGTTAGTGCTTATTGTGGATTGGTCGCAGGTCAGATTGGGAATATCAATCTAACCAATGAAGATTATCAGCAAGTGGATAGAGAAGAGTTTGAAATGATGGATATCAAATGGGCTCTTGCTAGTGCAATTCGAAGAGCAAAGGAGTTTATGGAAAGGACGGGGAGAACCAACTTGAATAGCAACAACAACACCAAGTATGGTTTTGATAAGAATGCTGTCACTTGCTTCAATTGTGGTGAAAAGGGTCACTTCAAGCGGGAGTGTCAGAAGCCACCTAAGCAAGGAAATCAGAATCCCTTCAGAAACAATTCTGACAGATCAATAGTTCCCGTTGGAGGAAATGCATACCATAAACACTAATCCACACAGAGGATTGGTTGTTCAAGCTGACGAAATCTGCAATTGGAACCTTCAGCTTGGAGAAGGAGGAAATGGTGGAACAGCATGTTATGCTAAAGTGATTAAGAAGGTAGTAGAACCCGGGTCTGCTGGTGAATCTTCAGAAGATGAAGATAGTTCGGGTTATAGTGGGAGCATGGATGGGGAATCACTTGATGCTGGTGATTTATCAAGTGATGCTTTAGATTTGGAAGTTGATGAGATTTTGGCTGAAGCTGAAGCATTATGCAAGAGGAGATCTATTCTTTGCCAGAAATCTGCTGGAACTTCCGAGAAGCTTTCTCAGTTCTTCTCTGAAGATGGATTTTTTTCTTTTCATACAGCCTTTATGGCTCACGTAGAAGGTCAGACTTCTTAGGCATGTGATACTAATTCTGACTCTATTTCTGTTCCTATTGAATGTGCAAAGTGTTTAAAATATGCTGAAAAGGAAAGTCAGTTTGAAATCACATACAAACACAATCAAGAATTGATTGTAGATCTTTCTAAAGCAACTGAAGCTAACTTGTTTTTAACCAGAAATGAAAAGGAATTTAAAGCAACAATTGCGTCATTAAGACATGATGTTTCAGAATTACAAAAGGTTGTTTTGCGAAAACAACATGCTAACAATAATCTTATTGACACAATTGAAAAGCAAATGGTAGAATTGGCAACAGCTCGATGTGAATGTGAGACAATTAAGCAGAAACTGGAAAGCTATTCCAATTCCCGCTATGTATTGGATCACATCATTGACGTTCAAAAGAAAAAGAAAAAGGGGGATACAAAATGTATTGGATTCAAATCATGTCCTCCCCCAATGAATCACAATTACTCCAAATTGCCTGATGACGAGGATATGCCCCGTTTTGAACCTACTGTGCCACTCGGTCTAGATGACTTTGCAGCAGGCCTCGGGTTCACAACTGGTGCATCATCCTCGGGTCAATCAGAATCTGAGAATGTGACAGATTCATCGTGTGTTAAGGAACAGAGTCCTCCCATTGTTGAGGATGCTGATTCTTCGGATGATGAATCTGAAGAAATTGTGAAACAACAGTCTAACTCGGTTACAACAGATATTCCAATTGAGAATCACATCCTGTGTGATCCACCAGTGAAACCGAGTAAGACTGAAATGTCAAAAGCAATGGAGTCCCTTGTATCTAGCCGTGAAGAGAATAACTTGTTGTACACGCTCAAAGGAGATAGCAAAATCTACTCTAACAAAGATTTTCCAATTAAAAATGTAAATCAAGATTTAATTGAGCAAATTTTTGAAGGATGCACTGATAAGTTTTTGGGGAACAAAAGTGGCAAAGTTACCGTCACTCAATGTGATCCAATTCCGTGTGAACAAATTAGAAAATAATACGGAAACCAAAAACAACAAGTCAACTCCGGAAAGGGTAAGGTACAGGGAAAGAAGGCTCAGAACAAGAATGTTCAAGCACCTAAAGTTGAACAGTCTAAGGCTACTCAACCTAAGGCTGCACAACCTAAAATTCAACAATTAAAGGTTGAGCAACCTAAGGTTCAACAACAAAAGGTGCAAAACAAAAGAGCTCCTGTTAAGAAACGAGAACTGAAAATGAACTTTGTTGGATCCACGGGTTCAGACAAACTTGAAACATTTCAGGATAAATCTAACATTGAGTTTATAAAACAAGTTAGAATTTTAAAACAAAATGATCAGAATAATTACACCCAACACACCAACGGATGTGATTTAGGTCCAAGCACGTCTAGATCACAGAGTTCATTGTCTGGTTCTCCGTCTGGTCATCAACATGTTTCTCCGAAGTTTGTAGAGCGGAGAACATGTTTTGAATGTGGGACAATTGGGCATATTGTAAGATATTGCCCACACGTGCAAAAGCTGAAGTCAAAAACGAGTGCTCCCCAAGAAATCGATTACCGAAAACGATCAGTTTCCCCGAAACAAGACCCACGTGTCTTGAAAGAAAGGGAAAAGAAGTTAAAGCAAAAGAATCAAAAGGTAATTGAAAAGGCCTTAAAATCAGAGGTCAAAGAAGAAAAACCTGTACAAGCAAAATCCGAAACTGTAAAACCAGTAAATTCTAAAACAATAAATTCAAATACTGGTAAAGGACAAACAGCTTGGAAGCAAAAGCAGGTAATTCAATCAGGGGGAGCACCACAGGTTCTTTTTCCTAATCATCAAGTGATTGAAATCACTTTCCTTGATGATCAAGGACGACCCAAGTCCACAAAGGCTTGGGTCCCCCTCTCCAACTAATCTCTGAGTGAGTGTGTAGGATATTCCAGGAGGAACTTTCGATAGTCGTAAGATTGTTGATAGTGGAGCGTCCATGCACAAGAACGGCGACATAAGGCTTCGAAACATTGTTGTAACCAAGGAGAAATTGTTGCCTTTGATGGAGAGAAATGAGAAAAGAAAAGGAGAAAAGAAGACAAAAATGTCTGAAGAAAGAATGTGGTTGAATGAAGTTGAAAAATTCGACAAGATGAAGATCATTCCAAAATTTGGTTGTTATGGTTTTTGATCGGGTCCTCAGGAAATATTCCAATGAAAAGTACACGCCTGTAGCACGTTTGAAGCGTTTCGAAGATTCATGGATTTTTCTTCCACAAGAAGTTCAAAGTCCACAAGATGAACGTGTAGGATACTTTTCTCTACGGTGTGATTGAAGAAAATGTGTTTGTTGAACAAACCAACCGGGTGTGCGGATGCCTTGGCGTGGATTGAACAACCGCACACTACTTCTCAAAGGAAAGCAGAAAGACAAAGACCTTCGCTGGTACAATGTGAAAGACCAGCCGGACCCAGAGGATTTTGATCTTGTTGCTGTGAAGGGATTTCAGTAGCTACAAAAATCGACTTTGAAGTCCACACCGGGTGGATATCCAGTTTGGGAGAACACACAAAATCCTTGCAATGCACGAAGCAGTTGCAGGATACGGTTTTGAATTTCTAATCTCTCCTATACTTGTCGATATTTAAGTTGCTTTATGAATTATTATCATCTCGTACAGCACTCTTTGACCTGACACATTGATCTCGAATATCACCTCACACGTGATTGTTTCACTATGAAACTCATCAATGTTGTCATGGTCCACACCGATGACCAACGTGCCGACCTTTTTACCAAAGCATTTGACAAATCAAGATTTGACTTTTTATTATTGGTAAATGGCATTAAGGTCAAGCAAGAGTAAAACCAACATCGGAAAATCATTTTTGTAAATACCTTTGTGTTTTAAATTTAGCTTAGTTTGTTGATTTTAGGGGGAGTAAATCCAAATTTGAAAATCCAAAAACATCGAAAAATTTCAAAAACACAAAAACAATAGAAAAACAAAAATGAGTTTCCTGGCGAGCAAAAGAGAAAATGATAGTACATCAGTGGTCTGTCCAAACCTCTTTAAACCTAAAATGAAAAACGATAAGCAGCTCTATATAA
This sequence comes from Helianthus tuberosus, assembly GCA_030545235.1. Taxonomy (NCBI): domain Eukaryota; kingdom Viridiplantae; phylum Streptophyta; class Magnoliopsida; order Asterales; family Asteraceae; genus Helianthus; species Helianthus tuberosus. The sequence goes on from CM060378.1 coordinate 113,416,486, forward strand.
GATGTATCGGTAGGCTCACAATCATTTTAAAGTGTGCAGGGTGATATAAACTTAAATCGACTGAAGACCAGGTGGGAACCATTCATTGGCATATGGTCTTAGTACCGAAATTTCGTTTGAGAGATTGCCGAGGTTCTGAGATATTCGGTCTTTATGCTGCTTATCATCTGGGTATCATGGTTGTATCTTTTACCGAAAAATAACGGGGACGCAAGTCTAGATCTTCCATGATACTATACATACGTGTACATACTGCATACGACCTCAATAAGTGATCAACAATCACATGTCCAAACAAATAAGTGATAAAATATCACATTTATCCGGGAGTCAAGTTCGTCTCTCTGCTGTACGGAAGTACTGACCTGTTCACGGACTTGCTCCTATGCCCTCATGCATATGAAAATCAAGTTCCTCATCAATAAGTGATTTCATCACATAGGGCTTGGTTTTCAAACTCAAATAAGTGACTTGTTCACATTTTATATACGGTCAAACAGATGATAATCGGTATACTCACCGGTAAGATGAACCCTCGTGCATACCTTGATACGGGAATGTGTCGTGATGTGGATGAACACCGGTCGGTAAGTATAAATCATACCTTAACGTATCCCCTAAACATGATTACATCTGATTAGTTGAGCTTAAGTGGACAACAATACCGATAATCGTTATAGGATGCTTATCTCAATGTTAACTAAAAGAACAACAAGAGCGTTTTGGTATGACCGTACACTGATATGATTCTCTTACCCTCGAAACTCGCAAAAAGAATGTCTGTAAATATTTATTTAATGCTTTCAGTTTCTGCATCTTTGTATATATTTATTTACTGCTTTCAGTCTTTACATTTGAGATATTCAAAAATACCAAAAAGATTTTAGGTGTGTTTTAATATAAAATTTCTAAAAGCCAAAAAGATTTTATTTCTATTTTATTTTCGATCGTACGATGTTGGAGCTCGAGTCTTCGTTACCTGAAACCTGATTGAAAACCAAAATCGACTAAATCTTCATAAATGGTCAGAATTTGCAAGTTTTGAAAGTTAAAAACTAAAATTGATAAATTTGTTAAACTTTCAAACTGTCGGACGGTAGTTGATTGAGCAATGGTTACATGTGTGTCGTTTATTTATGATATTCCAAGCAGTTGTTCTCATTACGCGTTTAGATTTCTTGCATGTGCAGATTCTATAGGCAAGGAGAACATGGTCGATGACAAGCTTCGGAATGAAGACACGACGTGAAAGGCACTCAAAAGACAAAGATGATCGAGTTGCCGCTGACCATCATCAACACCACAAGGATCTCAAGTTGTAAAGATCAAGACTTTTGTGACAACCTGGGTCACTGTGACCATCAAACAAATACCGAGCCAATGAAATATTGTATTTCATACTTGGGATCTGTATAAATATGTGCATCATTTGCACATATCAATTCTTGTTCGATTTCAAGCTCTAAATCGCTTTCTAGAAGGTTATACGCGTACCGATGCGTAAATATAACCAGTTTAATGCAACAAACACTCTGGAATAGTGACATAGTCTTAACATACCATAAATAACCTTTACATAACTTAGAGATAAGTTTTGAAGGCTTTGGTATGGCTAAAACAAGTTAATTCGCTTACAGGGACTAAACTTGACAAACTGCGAAAGTATGCCAATTTGAACTGTAACAGACATTCCGGAACATGACCATAAGTTAAACATACCATATATATCCTTTACATAGCTTAGAAATAGGCTTTGAGGGGTTCGGTGTGCTAAAATAAACTTTTGGGTCATTCAGGGACTAAAAGTGTCAAAAAGTGCACAAGTTTGTATTTTCGCGCATAACTTACGTTCTGAATACATCCGGACATCCAAAAATTTATGTAATCATGACTATATTATATTTTAGTGTTCGCCATAAGAAAAATCCATTTGTCGCGTCATTTGGATCGTTTTTCGCGCTTATGCGCATTCCGTCGTAATTAAGCGAACAGCGCGTTCGTACGGCCAAACGAACCAACCTCCGGCATATTTTTGAGCATTTTTTGAGTTCCCTATACTTTAACTTCATTTTAGAGCCTTAAAATGAGGTTAACGGGGTTCAAACGCATCGAAAAAGGCCTTAAACACGTGCAGGGACCATTTCTGCCAATTCTGAAACTTTTCTGATTCAGGGGGGTGCTAGCGTAGCGCGAGCCCTATAGGCTTACCAGTCGCGCTACGCGACTGCCTAACCAGACCAGATTAAGTGTATTTAACATCAGATTGCAGCTGTTTAATCCTCAACCACACATTCTAAATTGCTTAGTCAGATGATAAGGATGGAATTTAGGCACCATAACTTTGCAACACATGTACGGATGGGATTAAGGCACGTTTTCCATGAAACGATCCTAACGGTTACCCGAAAACTATAAATACCCCATCACCCCAATGCAAAACTTACAAGAACTTTGATTTGAGAAACTCTAAGTTGAAACTATTGTTTCATACCTGAGATTTTTGAATCGAGGTTAGCATTCGGGGACCCTTCGTAAGTATTCTTTCGTTCTTTTCCTTATTTTATTTGCTTTTCGAGTCAGAAAGTCAAACTTTGTTTGACTTTCAGCGTTGACCAGTAATGGTCAATGCGAAGTTCGTTTGAACTTCGCAACGTGAGTGTAATCACGTTGGTTATAGTCCCTTGGGACTATGCCTACTAATTACCACGTTGTCTAGGGTCGTAGGGTAAGCGATCTAATAAATCGCTTATACCTCGAACCCGACCCATTTGGTCGATCATTAGGATCCGACCAAACACATTAGGTGACCATAATAGGTAGGGACTAACCTTCCGAGGTTATACCCTATGGTCACATCGTTTGAGTAGTTGTATGATAGGTAGTTTATATGCCTTAGGTAAATTACCAGAATACCCTTTTCATGTATAATTGGTAATTAAGTATATGTAGCCTAAACTTTTGTCACATAACTGATTATGTAACATGTTTAGGCATATAACACTTGTCATAGGACTAGTTAGGCGGTCCGAACGCGTTTCACGCGAACGACGCGTTAAAGTAGCATAAGCTACCTAAACGGGTCGTAATGGGTCGTAAACAATTATGTTAGGTTTCATTTAGTATGTGGGCTTTGTTAAACCAAATGACACGAGTCTCTATACTCGTTTGGTTTACAAACCCTAATGCTACCCAATCTTCCGATCTAGGTCCGGTTAATTAACATGGTTACCTATATTAGGTGCCGTTTGATATCCGCGATCTCTAGCATTGTTTGGTTGTTACTCAAGGACTACTGAGCAATCTCAAGTGAGTACATAGACCCCTCTTTTACTGTTTTCCAAACTGTTTTGGGGTGAAACACATGTGCCTACTTGTTACATTCATGCTTTCCCGTTTTCACATCATATACCTGCTATGTTCATTAGTACATTATAGTACATGATTTCATTACATTTTATGCTATGTATGTCCATTGTGTGCATACTTAGTACATTGTTTTACATTACATTTTGTTGCATATGCTCATCCAGTATATGAACACATTATATTACATTTTGAACCGTTTATAACTATTTGACTATGTGAACCGTTTGTATCTGTGAACCGTTTGTATCTGTGAACCGTTTGTATCTGTGAACCGTTTGTATCTGTGAACTGTTTGTATCTGTGAACCGTTTGTATCTATGAACTGTGTGAACCGTATTTGATCATACATAAACATTTCTACAATTGTTAAACATTTCATCTTGATGGTTTGATTTGAGCAAGTGATTTAAGTAACGATGCGTGTGTAATATGATACAAGCATGGTGGATACGTCGCTGGTACTTCCTATATATAAGTGTTTGTATGGTATTACATATCGTAGCGTTATTTGAACCATTTCAATTTGAGACATATAACATTTTATAACAAATAGCATACTTTTCACAAGACATTGTTTTACAAACAACTTATCTTATACAAACTCTTTTTACAATGGTTATTCATTTAACCATACATTATTCTCTTATTTATACATATCATCTGATCTTATCGTTTTTCAAATGATTTACAAAACAAAGCAAATTACAAGGTTCATGACTAAACATTTTCTCAAACATAAGTCATGAAACCTATTTTCACAAAACCTATGTATCTCACAGGCATTTTTATGCTGACGTACCTATTTTCACATGTGTTTTTCAGGAGCTGTTGCATAAGATGATCAAGATACACATAGGCAGACTTGGGCTTTAGTGACAATAAAAGATGCAAGACTAGTTAATTATGTTGTATTTCTTTGTTTGTTAAGACATTGTAACACTTTTAATCAATAAAACGAAACTTCAACTGCCATGGATTTGAAACAATTAATTCTGTTACAACACTCCCCGACATTTCCGCCACGTTTTGTATGTTCTACGTGGTCGGGGTGTGACAGAAAAGATGGTATCAGAGCCAATGGTTATAGGGAATTAGGTTATTAGTAATGCTTTGACCTAGTCTATAACCTTCTTAGGACCCTAACGCGAGTTTACTTGCGTTTAGTCATAAAACAATACCGTCACCTATCCTTAGGCGACTACCACAACAAGAACAAAAATTTCAAAACCGCTTTGAAAACTAATCATCTGTTCTAGGATGATTGATTACAAGGTTTTGAACCCTCTGTTATATGGTTTTGAACCCCTTTGAATTTTCAAAATCTCGTCAAGGTTTTTGGGTTTTAAATAATGTGAACACGTGCAAACTGGAAGGGTGAATGCCTGTATTCTGGGTTTTCTGTCTAGGCAAGCACTTCGTATACATCTCATCAGACGCGAGACCAGTTGTGCTTACCTGGAAATTCTTGGGATGAGTGTTCACTTATAGGCGAGCATGTCTTCGCGATACATTATTTTTGACCCATTTACTTTGATTAATCACCGAGGTCGTTTGTTGCTTTGTAGTAACAAACAAATGACCACTATCCTTGCTTTCATCAGATTTGTTTCATCTCATTCTCTTTGTCTAAATATCTCACTCGTTTCTTTTCATGTTTCCTCTTTTAGAATGCCTCCTCGACGCGAGAACCAGATAGCGACTGCCGAACTGGCAGAAATTATTGCACAGCAAATGGCTGCTCAATTCCCAAACCTCTTTGCTCAATGGAATCAAGCCAACAACAACAACAATGGTCCATGCAATTTCAAGAGTTTTAACTCGGCGAAACCACTCAAGATTAGTGGTTCTGAGGGAGCGACTGGGCTTCTTCAATGGTTCGAGAGCATTGAGAATACTTTCCGCCACGTGCAGTGTCCTGACAATCGCAAGGTCGAGTTTGCTTCGAGTGTGTTCCAGAAGAGAGCCCTTACATGGTGGAACGGGATTATGAGAGATCGTGGTGCAGAAGTTGCTCTAGCACAGACATGGGCTGAACTTAGGGCCCTTATGATGAAGGAATTCTGTCCTCGTCATGAGATCAGGGCTTTGGAAAGGGAATTCGACAATCTTGAGCAAGACAGCGGTGAGCATCGAGCCTACACGGACCGTTATGAAGAGTTAAGTCTGTTATGCCCAAATATGGTCACGCCTTTGGATAAGGCAATCGAAAAGTACATTGATGGCCTCCCTGATTCAATACAAGACATTTTGACTGGTAGCAACCCTACTACAGTTAGACAGGCCATTGAGCTATCTGCAACCTTGACTGAATCAAAGATCAGGAAAGGTAAACTTTTCCGAAAAGGTGACAAGAAGCCGGTCGAAGAATCGAAACCAATCGAGGAATCAAAGATCATGGATGAACAGACTGGATCCCCTAAGAGGTCAAAGAAGCGAAAGGCTTCTCAGAACTTTGCCATGGTTACTCACAATGATCAAGCCGTCCTCAACCAACCAGCTCAACCTCCTGCCAGGAAACCCTACAACGGAACTGCACCCTTGTGCAACCAATGTGGCCTACATCATCATGCTGCTGTGAAGTGCCGCAAATGCCAAACTTGTGGGCTTATAGGCCATACGGCAAGAGTCTGCCCAGCTGCAGCTGCACAAAACCAAGCTGGCAACAATCCCGCTCAAGGTCGTTTTCTATCAGGTTCTTGCTTCAACTGTGGCGAGATGGGTCATTTCCGAAGAAATTGCCCAAAGCTTGCTAATGCAAATCCAGCACAGGGATGAGCATCTGACCGAATGGAAGACAACGCTGTTTAGAAATAATCAATCCTTATGTATTATTTTCTTTAGTTGTCAAGGTCCAAGAAACAGTTGTTATCGTTGTTTATAAATAAATCTTTTATATACATTACAATGTATTTATGTGGTTGCGTGTATAAACAACATATCTCTTACAATACCGACATTCAAGGAACCGTATTCCTCGAAGAACAAACTACTCCCAAAATTTTTCCCATTCTATGATCTCTTGCGTTTCCACGAAATTCCTAAGTACCAGTTTATTCTAAGGAAACGAAGTACAAGGCGCAAGTTACAACACTGGACGAATACCCAAAGTACCACTATAAATCCTTAATAGGGTACCTAAGGGTATTTCCGTGAATCCTAAAATTGTTGTGTTCCTTAAATTCGACTATTACGTTTCTTTGGAAACAAAATCGAATTTTTGGGAGATCTTCCTATCTCTTCAGATAGATCCCAAAGGACATTGAAGTTCATCGACTGGTTTCCATATCCGTTCTCAATCGATAACAAATTAATAACAAATTAATAACCAGGTTAAACAACTATGTGATTATGTGCTTATGAACATTACAAGACAAACTGTGCGGACTGTACAAGGAATTACGTAATTATGGATGCATACATAATTATGGAATTTAGTGCACAGAAACCACAGCGAGCTTTGTCATGTGCTTAGAAGTTAACTCCATTCATTTCCGTTTCTGAGGAAACACCCGTAGAAAATGACTCCGTTTGTTCATTTTCGTTTCTGAAGATTTTTCGTTAAGGAAATGAATATCCGTTTGTCTATCCTTTTCATTTCCGTTTCTGAGGAAGCAACCGTAGAAAATGACTCCGTTTGTTCATTTTCGTTTATGAAGATTTCCCGTTAAGGAAATGAACATCCGTTTGTCCATCCTTTTCATTTCCGTTTTTGAGGAAGCAACCGTAGAAAATGACTCCGTTTGTTCATTTTCGTTTCTGAAGATTTTCCGTTAAGGAAATGAATATCCGCTATCTATCCTTTTCATTTTCCATTCCTGAGGAAGCAACCGTAGAAAATGACTCCGTCTGTTCATTTTCGTTCTGAAGAATGTCCGTTAAGGAAATGACAGGATTATGCCTTACATATCTCTGGTGATTGTTTTGACACAAAGTCACAAATGGACTCCTATGAATAAATTTCGGGACGAAATTTCCTAAAGTAGGGGAGACTGTGACAACCTGGGTCACTGTGACCATCAAAAAAATACCGAGCCAATGAAATATTGTATTTCATACTTGGGATCTGTATAAATATGTGCATCATTTGCACATATCAATTCTTGTTCGATTTCAAGCTCTAAATCGCTTTCTGGAAGGTTATACGCGTACCGATGCGTAAATATAACCAGTTTAATGCAACAAACACTCCGGAATAGTGAGATAGGCTTAACATACCTTAAATAACCTTTACATAACTTAGAGATAAGTTTTGAAGGCTTTGGTATGGCGAAAACAAGTTAATTCGCTTACAGGGACTAAACTTGACAAACTGCGAAAGTATGCCAATTTGAACTGTAACAGACATTCTGGAACATGACCATAAGTTAAACATACCATATATATCCTTTACATAGCTTAGAAATAGGCTTTGAGGGGTTCGGTGTGCTAAAATAAACTTTTGGGTCATTCAGGGACTAAAAGTGTCAAAAAGTGCACAAGTTTGCATTTTCGCGCATAACTTACGTTCTGAATACATCCGGACATCCAAAAATTTATGTAAGCATGACTATATTATATTTTAGTGTTCGCCATAATAAAAATCCATTCGTCGCGTCATTTGGATCGTTTTTCGCGCTTATGCGCATTCCGTCGTAATTAAGCGAACATCGCGTTCGTACGGCCAAACGAACCAACCTCCGGCATATTTTTGAGCATGTTTTGAGTTCCCTATACTTTAACTTCATTTTAGAGCCTTAAAATGAGGTTAACGGGGTTCAAACGCATCGAAAAAGGCCTTAAACACGTGCAGGGACCATTTCTGCCAATTCTGAAACTTTTCTGATTCAGGGGGGTGCTAGCGTAGCGCGAGCCCTATAGGCTTACCAGTCGCGCTACGCGACTGCCTAACCAGACCAGATTAAGTGTATTTAACATCAGATTGCAGCTGTTTAATCCTCAACCACACATTCTAAATTGCTTAGTCAGATGATAAGGATGGAATTTAGGCACCATAACTTTGCAACACATGTACGGATGGGATTAAGGCACGTTTTCCATGAAACGATCCTAACGGTTACCCGAAAACTATAAATACCCCATCACCCCAATGCAAAACTTACAAGAAATTTGATTTGAGAAACTCTAAGTTGAAACTATTGTTTCATAACTGAGATTTTTGAATCGAGGTTAGCATTCGGGGACCCTTCGTAAGTATTCTTTCGTTCTTTTCCTTATTTTATTTGCTTTTCGAGTCAGAAAGTCAAACTTTGTTTGACTTTCAGCGTTGACCAGTAATGGTCAATGCGAAGTTCGTTTGAACTTCGCAACGTGAGTGTAATCACGTTGGTTATAGTCCCTTGGGACTATGCCTACTGATTACCACGTTGTCTAGGGTCGTAGGGTAAGCGATCTAATAAATCGCTTATACCTCGAACCCGACCCATTTGGTCGATCATTAGGATCCAACCAAACACATTAGGTGACCATAATAGGTAGGGACTAACCTTCCGAGGTTATACCCTATGGTCACATCGTTTGAGTAGTTGTATGATAGGTAGTTTATATGCCTTAGGTAAATTACCAGAATACCCTTTTCATGTATTATTGGTAATTAAGCATATGTAGCCTAAACTTTTGTCACATAACTGATTATGTAACATGTTTAGGCATATAACACTTGTCATAGGACTAGTTAGGCGGTCTGAACGCGTTTCACGCGAACGACGCGTTAAAGTAGCATAAGCTACCTAAACGGGTCGTAATGGGTCGTAAACAATTATGTTAGGTTTCATTTAGTATGTGGGCTTTGTTAAACCAAATGACACGAGTCTCTATACTCGTTTGGTTTACAAACCCTAATGCTACCCAATCTTCCGATCTAGGTCCGGTTAATTAACATAGTTACCTATATTAGGTGCCGTTTGATATCCGCGATCTCTAGCATTGTTTGGTTGTTACTCAAGGACTACGGAGCAATCTCAAGTGAGTACATAGACCCCTCTTTTACTGTTTTCCAAACTGTTTTGGGGTGAAACACATGTGCCTACTTGTTACATTCATGCTTTCCCGTTTTCACATCATATACCTGCTATGTTCGTTAGTACATTATAGTACATGATTTCATTACATTTTATGCTATGTATGTCCATTGTGTGCATACTTAGTACATTGTTTTACATTACATTTTGTTGCATATGCTCATCCAGTATATGAACACATTATATTACATTTTGAACCGTTTATAACTATTTGACTATGTGAACAGTTTATATCTGTGAACCGTTTGTATCTGTGAATCGTTTGTATCTGTGAACCGTTTGTATCTATGAACCGTGTGAACCGTATTTGATCATACATAAACATTTCTACAATTGTTAAACATTTCATCTTGATGGTTTGATTTGAGCAAGTGATTTAAGTAACGATGCGTGTGTAATATGATACAAGCATGGTGGATACGCCGCTGGTACTTCCTATATATAAGTGTTTGTATGGTATTACATATCCTAGCGTTATTTGAACCATTTCAATTTGAGACATATAACATTTTATAACAAATAACATACTTTTCACAAGACATTGTTTTACAAACAACTTATCTTATACAAACTCATTTTACAATGGTTATTCATTTAACCATACATTATTCTCTTATTTATACATATCATCTGATCTTATCGTTTTTCAAATGATTTACAAAACAAAACAAAGCAAATTACAAGGTTCATGACTAAACATTTTCTCAAACATAAGTCATGAAACCTATTTTCACAAAACCTATGTATCTCACAGGCATTTTTATGCTGACGTACCTATTTTCACATGTGTTTTTCAGGAGCTGTTGCATAAGATGATCAAGATACACATAGGCAGACTTGGGCTTTAGTGACAATAAAAGATGCAAGACTAGTTAATTATGTTGTATTTCTTTGTTTGTTAAGACATTGTAACACTTTTAATCAATAAAACGAAACTTCAATTGCCATGGATTTGAAACAATTAATTCTGTTACAACACTCCCCGACATTTCCGCCACGTTTTGTATGTTCTACGTGGTCGGGGTGTGACAACTTTCACGAGCATAACTCAAGGGGGAGCTTATGTTAAGGGGGAGTTTGTCAACACACTTCCTACATGAAACGGGGAGTTTGTTAGTACACTTTCTGCTTTCGACGCGTGAAGACTTTAAAGATCCTCCGACATTGAAGACTTGAAAGGACGTCAAAGACTCGAAGACACGAAGATCGAGACAAAGCTACAGCCAAGGGGGAGTTTGTTGGTGCACTTGTGTCTGTACTTTATCTGTATTTTGTCATGATACAAAACGATGTCTTGTGTTAGTCTGAGTTACGTCTTAGGTTTGTTATTATGTGTGTTCGATGTAAGTTTGACCAAGTCAACCATCCTCCTGGTTTGACTTGGCCAAACAGTTAGCACATTGGTTGTAAGATGCTTGGGTCGAAGGATGAGTCATCGAAGGATTGTTTATATCCTTCGATGAGCTCGAAGGATAAACCTTCGATGGATATAGATGGACCTCGAAGGATATCATCCTTCGAGGTATATGTGGATCCTTCGATAGGCTTCTGATCGATAGATGATCCTTCGATCAGTCTATCTGATCCTTCGACCAGACGTGCTGGTTTGGGTATATATACCCATGTAATGTGTTCACTTCAGAATGTAGAGACAGAAGTGTGTGTGTGTGAGATAGGAGTGAACTCAGTTTTATAGAGAGCATTTTCAGTTTGGTCAAGGGCTGTAACCGTGTCCACTGAAATACAAGAGAAAACCTTGATATCTCGTGTGTCTACCTTTCTCTTTGTTGTTTGTTCTCTCATATAAACTACCGGTTTGCATTCTAGCTTGGATTCCGCACTTGCTAGTGTGTTAAACATAACAAGGATAAGGTTTAACCTCAACCTCCGAGGGACCTACAGATGGGTCGTAAGCACTTAGGATAGGTTCCGTTTTAGAATGTAGGCTTTGTTAAACCATATTACATGAGTTCTTATACTCATTTGGTTTACGAAACCACATTTTACCCGATCCTCCGATTTAGGTCCGTTTATTAACGTAGTTACCTATATTAGGTGCCGTTTGATTCCGTGATCTTTCTAGCATTGTTTGGTGGTTATCCAAAGACTATTAAGCAATCTCAAGTGAGTACTTAGTCCCCTCTTTTACTATTTTCAAACATTTTGGGGTGAAACACATGTGCCTACTTGTTACTTTCGTGCTTTCTATGTTTTCATATCATATGCTTGTTATGTTCATTAGTACACTTATAGTACATGATTTCATTATGTTTTCGCTATGTATGTCCATTTAGTGCATACTTAGTGAATTGTTTTACATTACATTTCACGCTATGTATGTTCATTTAGTGCATACCTAGTGCATTGTTTTACATTACATTTTATGCTATGTATGTTCATTGTTGCATACTTAGTACATTTGTTTTACATCACATGCTTACATTTTGGTATGACATTTGGTTTGTTTAAATGGGACAAAAATACGTTCATTAACATTGGCCATGTCATTTGTTAGTAGGTAGTGGTACCATAGGAATTAACAACTCCCGTTCCTGAAATCCTAGGTTTGTTTGGATGGAAGGAATGACCGAATTCGATACACATAATTCAGATAAACCTTTAATTTGTTTAAGGGTTTGTCGCCACAGTCTCAAGGCTTGAATGTATGCATTTTCACAATACCGCATAGATGTTTGTATCAGTATAGCATGCAATTATTTTATAAAACATAACTTTGATTCACTTCAATACCGTGTTTTGTGCATTTTACCTATGGTTTAGTTGATATATTTCACTTGCCATACATGACATTTGGTTACACATTACATGATTTACATTTGAAAATAGACATTGTTTACACATGAACATTTTTTGACATTTGTTTACACATTACATGATTTACATTTGACAATAGACATGGTTTACACAATAACATTTGATAATTGGTTTATACAAGGCAATTTTGGTGGTTTGTTTGGGTAAATTATTTAAGTAACGAGGCATGTGTAATATGACAAAAGCATGGTGGATACGCTGCTGGTACTTCCTATATATAAGTGTTTTTGTGATATTACATATCGTAGCATTATTTAAACCATTTCAATTTAGACATATTACAATTTACATAAATAACATATTTTCACAACACATTGTTTTACAAACAGTTTGTTTTATATAACTCATTTTACTTGGTTATTTAATTAACCATACACCTTTCTTTTATGTAGTCTGATTTCTTATCAAGTTTTTGTATGATTTATAAAAGAAAACACTTAACAAGATTCATGACAAATTTTTATTCAACATTTCTTTAAACTTAAGTCGTGAATCCTAATTTAACAAAACCTATGTATCTCACAGGCATTTTTATGCTGTCATACCTATTTTCACATGTGTTTCAGGAGCTGTTGCATAGGTCTGATTCAGGATACACTAGGGTGGACTCGGGCCTTAGTGACATAAAAGAAGCAAGATTAGTTTAAATAATATTATGTACTCTTGTTTCTTTCGTTTAAAGACAATGTAATCCTTTTGTTAATAAATAAAACATAACTTTAATTACCATGGTTGTGAAACAATAATTCTGTTACAACACTCCCCGACGTTTCCGTCGCGGTTTGTTGTTTTACGCGGTCGGGGTGTGACATGAACCACCGAATGGTGGATGTTGATTGTCGAGGGTATACTTTGAAATTCTTCGACTATGCCAGAATTGTGCCAACTCTGGCTTCACTAGAACCGGTACTTATTTCTCGCTATATTTGGGGTTTAATTAGCGAGATTCGTGATATTGTCAAAGCTGCGAGGCCTCGCACAATTGACGAAGCTGTTGAACTGGCCAATACCTTGACAGACGGACTGGTGCGCACGAGAGAAGAAAATGAGAAAAAGGAATTAGCTTCCGTGGGGGTAATAGTGGTCATAATTTCAAGAAAAAGGGAACTGGGCAATCTTCCACACCTCCCTTCTGCAAAACTCTCGAAAGAAACATTTTGGTAAATGTCATGAGAAGTGTAATTTCTGCAAGGCACAAGGCCACCGAGAGGAGGAATGCAGGAAGAAATCAACGATCTGCTTCAATTGCGGAGAAGCAGGGCATTTTAGACCAGAATGTCCAAAATTGGTCAAGCCAGCTGATAACAAGGCCAAACCTGCTGAAGGAACGAATAAGAAGAACGCAAGATCCTTCTAGCTGACTACCCAGGACGCAGATCTGATTCCAGATGTGATAGCTGGTACATTTCTTGTACTTGACGTTTACGCGAAAGTATTATTTGACTCTGGTGCAAACCAAACTTTTATCAATACCTCATTCTGCCAAGCTCTTAAGCGACCTTTAACCAAACTCAGGTAGATTTATACAGTAGAAACGGCATATGGAAATTCTGTTAGAATAGATAAGGTTTTGCAAGAAGGAAAGATAGAACTCTCAAGCCATAAATTTTCTGCAAACCTGTTACCTATGGATTTAGCTGGATTCTATGTTGTATTAGGAATGGATTGGTTAGTAGCCAACCATGCTCGAATCCTTTGTGATACAAATTCTATAGAAATTCATACACCCGCAGGAGAAGTAATTGTGATTACGGGAAATAAGCCACGTAAACCAATGAAGTTCATTTCAGTAATGAAAGTTGCTAGTTGTGAACGAAAGCAAGGAATAGTGTATATGATTTCGGTAATCATTAACACTAAAGGTAAGAAACTGGAGGAAATTTCAGTAGTGTTAGAATACCCAGACGTATTCCCAGAAGAACTACCTGGATTACCACCTGATAGAGAGGTAGAATTTAGAATTCATCTAATTCCTGGAACTACACCAATAGCTAAGGCACCCTATCGGTTAGCACCCACAGAAATGTTAGAACTGAAAAAGCAGTTAGATGAATTGCTAGGCAAAGGATTCATACAACCTAGTTCATCCCCATGGGGAGCGCCTGTACTATTTGTAAAGAAGAAGGATGGTTCAATGCGAATGTGTATCGATTATAGGGAGTTGAATAAGGTTACAATTAAGAATCGATACCCATTACCTAGGATTGATGATCTTTTTTATCAACTTCAGGGAGCTAGATATTTTTCTAAGATAGATTTGCACTCCGGATACCATCAGTTGAAGGTACAGGAAGAAGACATACCTAAAACTGCTTTCAGGACTAGGTATGGACACTACGAGTTTACAGTCATGCCATTTGGACTAACAAATGCTCCTGCAGCATTTATGGACATGATGAATAGAATTTGTAAACCGTATTTGGATAAATTCGTGATTGTCTTCATCGACGATATACATATTTATTCCAAAAGCCAAGACGAGCATTGTGAGCACCTGCATGCACTTTTAACTTTATTAAGGAAGGAAAAGCTTTACGCCAAATTCTCAAAGTGTGAATTTTGGCTACAAGAGGTGCAATTTTTAGAACACATGGTGAATCACCAAGGCCTTCACGTGGATCCCTCCAAGATAGAGGCGATCACAAATTGGAAGGTCCCACAATCAGCAACTGAAGTTAGAAGTTTTCTGGGATTAGCTGGAAGCTGTTCCATTAAGTAAGCTAACCTGTAAAACTGTTAAGTTTGAATGGGGACCCAAGCAAGAAGAAGCCTTTAGGATCTTGAAGCAAAGATTAACAAATGCCCCAATACTTGCCTTACCAGACGGAACGAAAGATTTTGAAGTCTTCTGCGATGCTTCTAAGCTAGGGTTAGGATGTGTGCTAATGCAACGCAAAAAGGTAATTACGTATGCATCAAGGCTGTTGAAGAAGCACGAGGAAAATTATACGACCCATGACTTAGAATTAGGAGCAATAATTTTCGCCCTTAAAATTTAGAGACATTATTTGTACGGAAGTAAGTTTACTGTCTATACAGATCATAAGAGTTTAAGATATATATTTGGGCAAAAAGAATTAAACATGAGGCAAAGAAGATGGATGGAGATTCTAGGTGACTACGACTGTGATATTCAATATCACGAAGGGAAGGCGAATGTAGTAGTAGATGCCTTAAGTTGTAAGTACCATGAAAAACAAAGACGAGTTCGTGCTGTTAGGTTAAATCTCCAATTAGATTTGATGGAGCAACTGAAGAACGTTCAGGAAACAGCAATCCAGGATGATGTTGAAGCAATGAAAGGAAGAATAAAGTAATTAGAGCAAGGGACTGAAGGAATTTGGAGATTCCAAAAGAAAAGGATTTGGGTACCTAAGCAAGGAAATTTAAGATATAAGATTCTAGAGGAAGCCCATAAGTCTAGATATACGATGCACCCTGGTAATAACAAGATGTACCAAGATTTAAGAAACAACTTCTGGTGGATAGGAAAGAAAAAGGACATAGCTAGATATGTATCTAACTGTCTAACTTGTTCGCGAGTTAAGGTAGAACACCAGAAACCCTCAGGTTTACTTCAACAGTTAGAAATGCCGGTATGGAAATGAGAACTAATAACAATGGACTTTGTTACTAAGTCGCCCAAAACCAGGAAAGGTAACGATGCGATCTGGGTAATTGTGGATCGATTAACCAAGTCAGCTCATTTTCTACCAATGACGGAAACCTTTAGCATGGAGAGATTGGCTAAGTTATACGTAGACAAGGTAGTATCCTTACATGGAGTTCCACTCTCCATTATGTCAGATAGAGATAGTCGTTTCACTTCACACTTCTGGGCAAGTTACCAAGAAGCTATGGGGACACGATTAAACTTAAGTACTAAAGGACGATTCAAACCCTAGAAGACATGCTCAGGGCATGTGTAATCGACTTCGGTGGAAACTGAGACGATCACCTACCATTAATAGAATTCTCCTATAACAATAGTTACCACACCATTATAAATGCTGCCCCGTTCGAAGCACTGTATGGACGAAAGTGTCGAACTCCAGTATGGTGGGCAGAAATAGGAGAAAGTCAATTATCAGGTCCCGAGATTGTGCAGGAAACCACCGACAAGATAACTCAAATCAAGGAAAGACTGAAAACGGCTCGAGATCGCTAGAAGAGTTATGCATACAATCGATGCAAGCCGTTGGAATTTCAAGTTGGAGACAAGGTACTCTTGAAAGTTTCTCCTTGGAAAGGGGTAGTTCGATTCGGTAAGAAAGGAAAGTTAAGTCCAAGGTACATAGGACCATTCGCCGTTACCCAACGGATAGGACCAGTTGCCTATCGCTTGCAACTACCAGAAGAACTAGTCGGGGTACATGATGTGTTTCATGTATCCAATCTTAAGAAATATTTATCTAACGAATCCCTGGTAGTACCTCTTCAAGATATAGAGGTAAATGAAAAGTTAAAATTTGTTGAGAAACCACTCCAAATAGAAGACAGAAAGATTAAATTCCTCAAGCACAAAAGATTGGTGCTGGTCAAAGTAAATGTCACACCCCGACCACGTATAACATACAAAATGTGGCGGAAAACGTCGGGGAGTGTTGTAACAGAAATAATTGTTTCATAACCATGGCATACAGAGTTGTATTTTATTTATCAACATATGAGTTTCATTGTTTTAAACAGGAATCAAAGAGTTTATAACATAATTAAACTAAGTCTATCTTCATTTTATGTCTCTAAGGCACAGGTCCGCCCTAGTGTCACGATCATCGTCCTACGCAAAAGCTCTGGAAAACACATGTGAAAATAGGTACGTCAGCATAAAAATGCCTGTGAGATACATAGGTTTTGTGAAAATACGATTCATGACTTAAGTTTAAGAAAAAGTTGTTTATCAAAAGTCAGTCATGAACTTAGTAAATTGTTTTGTTTTGTAAATCGTTTAAAAAGCGATAAGATCAAATGATATGTATAAATAAAAGAATAATGTGTTGTTAAATGTATAACCAAGTAAAATGAGTTGTATAAAATAAGTTGTTTGTAAAGCAATGTCTTGTGAAAGATACGTTATTTATATAAAATGTTATATGTCTCAAATTGAAATGATTCAAATAACGCTACGATATGTAATACCATACAAACACTTATATATAGGAAGTACTAGCGGCGTATCCACCATGCTTGTATCATATTACACACGCCTCGTTACTTAAATCACTTAAACAAACCACCAATGTATAAAGTCCATGTTTAAACCAATTGTCAAAAGTCCTTGAATAAGCCATGTCAAATGTTTATAAGTCCAAAAGTAGTCAAGTAATGTGTATCAAATGTTATGTATTGTAAGTAAAGTATTGTCACATAATCCAAATGTAGACATGTACAAAACAAAGTATTTTGAATATATCAAAAAGTTATGTTTTGCAAAGTAAGGCATGTTACATTGATACAAACATTTATGTGGTAAGTTAACGCATACATTCAAGCCTTGAGACAGTCGGATAACCCTTTCAGTCAAGGTTATCAAAAGTAATGTTTTTGGATTCAGTCATTCCTTACATCCAAACAAACCCGGGATGTCAGGAATGGGATTTGTCAAGTCCTATGGTACCAGTACTTACTACCGAGCGGCGTAGCTAATGTTAATGAACGTATAATAGTCTCGTTTGTGCAAACCAAATGTCATAGCATAAGTGACATGTTATATGAAAACAATGTACTAAGTATGCTAAGTTAACATACATAGCAGAAATGTAATGTAGAACAATGTACTAAGTATGCACACAATGGACATACATAGCATAAAATGTAATGAAATCATGTACTATAAGGTACTAATGAACATAACAAGCATATGATATGAAAGCATGAAAAGCACGAAAGTAACAAGTAGGCACATGTGTTTCACCCCAAAACAGTTTGGAAAAACAGTAAAAGAGGGGTCTATGTACTCACTTGAGATTGCTCAGAAGTCCTAAGATAACCACCAAGCAATGCTAGAGATAACGGAATCAAACGACAACTAATATAGGTAACTATGTTAATAAACCGGACCTAAATCGGAAGATTTAGATAGAATGAGGGTTCGTAAACCAAACGAGTATGGAGACTCGTGTCATATGGTTTAACAAAGCCTAAATACTAAATGAAACCTAGCCTAAGTGCTTACGACCCATTACGACCCGTTTAGGAAGCTTATGCTACTTTAACGCGTCGTTCGCGTAAAACGCGTTTGGACCGCCTAACTAGTCCTATGACAAGTAACATATGCCTTAACATGTCTAATATTGTTGTCAAATCTTTTTAGATGTCAAAAGTTATGTTACATATGTTTAAAATGAATTTTGGCATCAAAGGGGTATTTTGGTAATTTACCAAAGGCATATAAACTACCTATCATACAACTACTTAAACGAAGCGACCATAAGGTATAACCTCGGAAGGTTATTCCCTATATACTATGGTCACCTAATGTGTTTGGTCGGATCTTAATGATCGACCAAATGGGTCGGGTTCGAAGGTATAAGCGATTTATTAGATCGCTTACCCTTACGACCCTAGACAACGTGGTAATCAGTAGGCATAGTCACAAGGGACTATAACCATCGTGATTACAATCACGTTGCGAAGTTCAAACGAACTTCGCATTGACCATAAACTGGTCAATGCAGAAAGTCAAACAAAGTTTGACTTTCGGACTCGAAAGCAATAAAAGTACGAAGGAACACTTACAAAGGGTCCCCGAATGCTAATCTAGATCAAAATAGCTCAGGTATGAAACAAAGGTTTCAACTTAGAGCTCATTAGATCAGATTCTTATGAGAAATGAGTGAACATAAGGTGGGTATTTATAGTTTTCGGTTCACCGTTAGGATCGTTTCTTGGAGAAGAGGGAATGATCTAGCCCGTACACTTGTCGGAATGTTGTGGTAACTGATTTTGGCCACCACAAGAGATTAACATGTGGCACTTGGCCTTTGGAGAGTGTTAAGGGCTGTTAACAGCTGAGAAAAAACATTTTGCTGCATCTAAACCCTGCTTACAGACCTCAACATTATCAGTGTTGAGGTCCGTAAGGACCTAGTTTGGCAGATTTACAGTTTCAGTCCCTGCAGCCTCAAAACTTGGTTTTCGATGCGTTTTTGACACGTTTAAGCCCCGTTAACCCCATTTCAAAGCTCTAAACTGAAGTTAAAGTATAGGGAACTTAAAATGTGCTAAAAATATCTCGGATGTCGGTTCGTTCGGCCGTACGGTTGCGATGTTTGGTTAATTACGACGGAATGCGCATAAGTGCGAAAAATGATCCAAATGGCGTGACGAATGGATTTCTCTTATGCCAAACACTAAAATAAAATATTTTAGTGCTTACATAAATTTTTGGATGTCCAGATGTATTCAGAACGTGAGTTATGCGCGAAAATGCAAACTTGTACATTTTTTGACGCTTTTAGTCCCTGAATGACCCAAAAGTTTATTTTAGCACACCGAACCCCTCAGAACCTATTTCTAAGCTATGTAAAGGATATTTATGGTATTTTTAACTTATGGTCATGTTCCGGAATGTTCGTTACTGTTCAAATTGGCATACTTCCGCAGATTGTCAAGTTTAGTCCCTGTGGACGAATTAACTTGTTTTTGCCATACCAAAGCCTTCAAAACTTATTTCTAAGTTATGTAAAGGTTATTTAAGGTATGTTAAGTATATGTTTATGTTCCAGAGTATTTTTCGCATTAAACTGATTATGTTTACGCATCAGTTTGCGTATAACTCTCCAGAAAGCGATGTAGAGTTTGAAATTAAACAAAAGTCAAAACATGGAAAATGTAAAACACAACCAAAAAAAAATTGGGATCAAATAACATTGTTTTATTGATAATTGAACTGTTCATAATGATTAAAAGCACAGATGTTACAGTCTCCCCTACTTGTGGAAATTTCGTCCCGAAATTTATTTAGAGGAAACTCGTGGAAAAAGATGCGGATATTTCGCCTTCATTTGATCTTCGCGTTCCCAAGTAAAATCGGGTCCGCGTTTAGTTTCCCAGCGAACCTTGACCAAAGGAATGCGCTTGCGTTTAAGCAACTTGACTTCACGTTCCATGATTTCCACTGGCTTCTCAACAAATTTCAGTGTTTTGTCAACACGAATTTCGTCAAGTGGTATGTGGAGGTTCTCATTCGCTAAACACCTCTTGAGATTGGACACGTGAAAAGTTGGATGAACATTTCCAAGTTCAGGAGGTAACTCAAGTCTGTAGGCTACCTTACCGATTCTTTCGACGATCTTGAATGGTCCAACGTATCTAGGTGCAAGTTTTCCTTTCTTTCCAAATATGATCACACCTTTCCAAGGTGAGACCTTAAGTAATACTCGATCACCGACTTGAAATTCCAAGGGCTTGCGTTTTGGGTCCGCGTAACTCTTTTGACGACTTCTAGCTATCTGAAGGTTATCACGAACTTTCTTTATCTTGTCAGTTGTCTCTAAAATGAGGGCAGGTCCAGTAAGTTGAGCCTCGCCAATCTCATTCCAGCAGACTGGTGAACGACATTTTCGACCATAGAGAGCCTCGAAAGGAGCCATTTTGATGCTGGTGTGATAACTGTTGTTGTAGGAGAATTCAATTAACGGAAGATGTGAATCCCAACTACCACCAAAGTTGATCACACAAGCTCTAAGCATATCCTCTAGATTCTGGATTGTTCTCTCAGATTGACCATCCATTTGCGGATGATAAGCTGTGCTCAGATTAAGTTGGGTCCCCATAGCAGATTGCATGGTTCTCCAAAAATGAGAAGTGAAACGAGCATCTCTGTCAGAAATGATGTTCAAAGGAACACCATGTCGAGCGACAATTTCATCCACATAGATTTTAGCAAGTTTGTCAGCAGGAAAATCCTCACGGATTGGCAAGAAATGCGCTGACTTTGTAAGATGATCAACAACTACCCAGATGGCATCATGACCTTTCTTTGTGCGTGGAAGTTTGGTAACAAGATCCATAGTAATGTTTTCCCATTTCCAAACTGGGATCTCTGGTTGCACCAATAAACTCGAAGGTCGTTGATGTTCAGCCTTAACCTTAAGACAAGTAAGGCATTTTGATACGTATAAGGCAATGTCTTTCTTCATACCAGGCCACCAATAGTGAATACGAAGATCCTTATACATCTTATCCGAGCTAGGATGAACAGAATAACGAGACTTATGTGCTTCATCCATAAGCAAGGTGCGAAGGTTATCTTGGCTTGGGACCCACAAACGGTCCATGAAGTAATATGATCCATTGTCCTTCAGTTCCAGATCAGGTGTTATGTGATAGGGAAATTCCTTATCCATTAAACCTTGTGAAACACATGATTGTTGAGCCTGAGAAATGCAAACTTGGATATCGGATCGAGCTTGAATAACAGATTGAACACGAACACAATGAAGCTTAGTACGTTCCTTACGACTCAATGCATCAACTACGACATTCGCCTTACCAGGATGGTAGCGAATTTCGCAGTCATAGTCGTTTAGAAGCTCGACCCAACGTCGTTGTCTCATGTTGAGTTCTTTCTGATTGAAGATATGTTGAAGACTTTTGTGGTCCGTGAAAACCACACATTTTGTACCGTACAAATAGTGTCTCCAGATCTTAAGAGCGAAGACAACTGCACCCAACTCAAGATCATGAGTGGTGTAGTTCTTCTCATGTATCTTCAACTGCCTCGATGCATATGCTATGACTTTGTTCCTTTGCATCAGGACACAACCAAGACCCAATTTAGATGCATCACAATAAACGACGAAATCATCATTGCCCTCAGGCAAAGTCAGAACAGGCGCGTCGCAAAGCCTCTGCTTCAAGTTTTGAAAAGCTTCCTCTTGTTTGAATCCCCACTCAAAGGGTTTGTTCTTCTGAGTTGGAGCAGTTAGAGGAACTGCAATCTTTGAGAAGTTCTCAATGAAGCGGCGATAATAACCCGCTAGACCAAGAAAAGAACGAACCTCAGTAGGAGTAGTAGGCGTATCCCAGTTCTTAATCGCACTGATCTTGGAGGGATCTACATGAATACCTTGTTCGTTGACAATATGCCCCAAAAATTGGACTTCTTTAAGCCAAAATTCGCACTTGGAGAATTTGGCTAAAAGTTGCTCTTTCTTTAGGAGTTCCAAAGTAAGACGAAGATGTTGCTCGTGATCTGCTCGCGTCTTAGAGTAAATCAAGATGTCGTCAATAAAAACAATGACGAACTGATCCAAATAAGGTTTGCAGACCCTATTCATTTAGTCCATGAAAACAGCAAGAGCATTAGTCAAACCGAATGGCATGACTGTGAACTCATAGTGCCCATAACGAGTGCGGAAAGCTATCTTAGGAATATCTTCTTCATGCACCCAAAGTTGATGATATCCAGAACGTAGATCAATCTTCGAAAAATAAGAAGCGCCCTGTAACTGATCAAGGAGATCATCGATGCGAGGTAGGGGATATCGATTCTTGATGGTAAGCTTGTTAAGCTCATGATAATCGATACACATCCTAAAGGATCCATCCTTCTTCTTGACAAAAAGAACGGGAGCACCCCAAGGTGAAAAGCTAGGACGGATAAAACCTTTGTCAGAGAGCTCCTGCAGCTGCTTAGACAACTCTTGCATCTCAGACGGTGCAAGACGATATGGAGCTCTGGAAATAGGATTTGCACCAGGTACGAGATCAATACGGAACTCGACTTGGCGTGCTGGGGGTAGACCAGGTAAATCTTCAGGGAATACTTCAGAATAATCCCGAACAATAGGAATATCTTGAATAGACTTACCCTTGCCTTTATCTGCTGTAACATGTGCTAAGAAGGCCACATAGTTCTTTCGCAGATACTTCCGAGCTTTAAAACAAGACTTGAGTTTGAGACCACCGGCAAGTTTCTCACCATGCACCTGTAGGATCTTTCCTGTTGAAAGTGGCACATGAACAATCTTCTCAAAACAAACTACCTCTGCGCGATGCTTGGATAACCAATCCATACCCACAATAACGTCGAAGCTTCCAAGTTGCATAGGCGTGAGGTCAATAGGGAAAAGATGGTCGTTAAGGTTCAACTGGCAGTTGCGAACAACAGAATCAAGAACAATGGGTTCACCACTAGCAACTTCTACTGTCAAAGGTTTACCTAGTTTCGTTCTAGACACTCGAAGCAATGGCTCAAAAGATAAAGACACAAAACTCTTATCGGCACCCGAATCAAAGAGAACAGATGCAGGCTGATTATTAATAAAGAACGTATCGTTCACCACTTCATTGTCTGCTTGTGCCTCTTGAGCATTCATGTTGAAGACTCGACCTCGAGCCGGTGCCTGATTCTGATTCTGATTATGGTTGGCTAGTCTTGGGCACCGGTTCCTGTAGTGGGTCAGATCCCCACAATTGTAGCACGAACTAGGAGGAAAATGAGGTCGTGCAGCTTGACCTTGTTGCTGAGCAACTTGTTGGGCTTGGTTCTGAACTGCCTGGTTCTGGTTAACAGGAATGCGGCACGTAGCGGTAAGGTGACCAATTCTCCCACAGTTAGGGCAATGACGACATTGGAGATGTGGTAGGTGATGGCCGTTACACCTGTTGCACAAAGGCGCAGTGCCAAGATATGGCTTCTTGGCTAGTGGTTGCGCAGGCTGATTTGGTGCAGCTTGGGCCTATGCAGTAACGGCATAGTTTTGGGAAGCCTTCCGCTTCCTAGACCCTCCAGAATTCTTTCCCTTCTTGTTTTGACCTTTCTTGCTATCTTCCTTGTCAGATGCCTGCTTCTTACCCTTGTCACCCTTTTTATGCAATTTTCCCTTTCGAACCTGCGACTCAGTCAATGTCGCTGCTAACTCGATCGCGTGGCGGAGTGTGGCAGGGTTACTACCAGTAATGATGTCTTGCACTGAGTCAGGTAGGCCGTCGATGTATCTTTCGATAGCCTTGTCGAGTGGGGTAACCATTGTTGGGCAAAGCAGACTCAACTCCTCAAATCTATCAGTATATGCCCTGTGCTCGCCACTGTCTTGTTTCAAGTTATCAAACTCTTTCTCCAACGCTCGCTGTTCATGACGAGGACAGCACTCCCTCATCATAAGGGCCCTAAGTTCAGCCCAAGTTTGTGGTAGAGCAAATTTTGCACCACGGTCTCTCATAACCCCATTCCACCATGTGAGAGCCTCTTCTGAAACACACTCGAAGAAAACTCGACCTTGCGATTGTCAGGACACTGCATGTGGTGAAAAGTATTCTCAATGCTCTCGAACCATTGAAGAAGCCCAGTCGCTACTTCAGAACCACTAAACTTGAGTGGTTTAGCCGAGTTAAAATCCTTGTATTTGCATGGAGCATTGTTGTTGTTGTTGGCTTGGTTCCATTGAGCAAAGAGGTTTGGGAATTGAGCAGCCATCTGCTGCGCAATAATTTCTGCCAGTTCGGCAGTCGCTATCTGGTTTTCGCGTCGAGGAGGCATTCTAAAAGAGGAAAACATGAAAGGAAACGAGTGAGATGATTGGATGAAAAGAATGAGACGAAACAAAAATTGACAACAGCAAAGATGGTGGTCATTTGTTCGCATCACAAAGCAAACAAACGACACACAGTGACTAATCAAAGTAAATGGGTCAAAAATAATGTATCGCGAAGACATGCTCGCCTATAAGTGAACACTCACCCCAAGAGTTCCCAGGTAAGAGTGACTGGTCCGATTATGTGGATTTGTACGAACACTCTAGCCTTAAACAGAAAACCCAGGGTACAGGCATTCACTCTTCCAGTTTGCACGTGTTCACACTATTTAAAACCCAAAACTTTGACGAGATTTTGAAAACTTGGGAGGCACAAGGCCAAAAACCAAACTGGAAGGGTTCAAAACCATATAACAGAGGGTTCAAAACCATACAATAGAGGGTTCAAAACCTTGTAATAAATCATTCAAAAACAGAAGATTGTTTTTCAAAAATCATTTCGGAAAATTTGGTTTTTGTTTTGATAATCACCTAAGGATAGGTGATGTACATGTTTTAAGATCTAAACACAAGATAACTTGTGTTAGGGTCCTAGAAAGGTTATAGTCTAGGTCAAAGCATTACTAATAACCTAATTCCCTATAACCATTGGCTCTGATACCAACTCTTCTGTCACACCCCGACCACGTATAACATACAAAACGTGGCGGAAAATGTCGGGGAGTGTTGTAACAGAATTAATTGTTTCATAACCATGGCATACAAAGTTGTATTTTATTTATCAACATAAGAGTTTCATTGTTTTAAACAGGAATCAAAGAGTTTATAACATAATTAAACTAAGTCTATCTTCGTTTTATATCTCTAAGGCACAGGTCCGCCCTAGTGTCAAGATCATCGTCCTACGCAAAAGCTCCTGAAAACACATGTGAAAATAGGTACGTCAGCATAAAAATGCCTGTGAGATACATAAGTTTTGTGAAAATAGGATTCATTACTTAAGTTTAAGAAAAAGTTGTTTATCAAAAGTCAGTCATGAACTTCGTAAATTGTTTTGTTTTGTAAATCGTTTAAAAAGCGATAAGATCGAATGATATGTATAAATAAAAGAATAATGTGTGGTTAAATGTATAACCAAGTAAAATGAGTTGTATAAAATAAGTTGTTTGTAAAGCAATGTCTTGTGAAAGATACGTTATTTATATAAAATGTTATATGTCTCAAATTGAAATGATTCAAATAACGCTACGATATGTAATACCATACAAACACTTATATATAGGAAGTACTAGCGGCGTATCCACCATGCTTGTATCATATTACACACGCCTCGTTACTTAAATCACTTAAACAAACCACCAATGTATAAAGTCCATGTTTAAACCAATTGTCAAAAGTCCTTCAATAAGCCATGTCAAATGTTTTTAAGTCCAAAAGTAGTCAAGTAATGTGTATCAAATGTTATGTATTGTAAGTAAAGTATTGTCACATAATCCAAATGTAGAAATGTACAAAACAAAGTATTTTGAATATATCAAAAAGTTATGTTTTGCAAAGTAAGGCATGTTACATTGATACAAACATTTTTGTGGTAAGTTAACGCATACATTCAAGCCTTGAGACAGTCGGATAACCCTTTCAGTCAAGGTTATCAAAAGTAATGTTTTCGGATTCAGTCATTCCTTACATCCAAACAAACCCGGGATGTCAGGAATGGGATTTGTCAAGTCCTATGGTACCAGTACTTACTACCGAGCGGCGTAGCTAATGTTAATGAACGTATAATAGTCTCGTTTGTGCAAACCAAATGTCATAGCAAAAGTGAACATGTTATATGAAAACAATGTACTAAGTATGCTAAGTTAACATACATAGCAGAAATGTAATGTAGAACAATGTACTAAGTATGCACACAATGGACATACATAGCATAAATGTAATGAAATCATGCACTATAATGTACAAATGAACATAACAAGCATATGATATGAAAGCATGAAAAGCACGAAAGTAACAAGTAGGCACATGTGTTTCACCCCAAAACAGTTTGGAAAAACAGTAAAAGAAGGGTCTATGTACTCACTTGAGATTGCTCAGAAGTCCTAAGATAACCACCAAGCAATGCTAGAGATCACGGAATAAACGGCACCTAATATAGGTAACTATGTTAACAAACCGGACCTAAATCGGAAGATTTAGATAGAATGAGGGTTCGTAAACCAAACGAGTATGGAGACTCGTGTCATATGGTTTAACAAAGCCTACATACTAAATGAAACCTAGCCTAAGTGCTTACGACCCATTACGACCCGTTTAGGAAGCTTATGCTACTTTAACGCGCCGTTCGCGTAAAACGCGTTTGGACCGCCTAACTAGTCCTATGACAAGTAACATATCCCTTAACATGTCTAATATTGTTGTCAAATTAGTTTAGATGTCAAAAGTTATGTTACATATGTTTAAAATGAATTTTGGCATCAAAGGGGTATTTTGGTAATTTACCTAAGGCATATAAACTACCTATCATACAACTACTTAAACGAAGCGACCATAAGGTATAACCTCGGAAGGTTATTCCCTATATACTATGGTCACCTAATGTGTTTGGTCGGATCTTAATGATCGACCAAATGGGTCGGGTTCGAAGGTATAAGCGATTTATTAGATCGCTTACCCTTACGACCCTAGACAACGTGGTAATCAGGAGGCATAGCCACAAGGGACTATAACCATCGTGATTACAATCATGTTGCGAAGTTCAAATGAACTTCGCATTGACCATAAACTGGTCAATGCAGAAAGTCAAACAAAGTTTGACTTTCGGACTCGAAAGCAATAAAAGAACAAAGGAACACTTACAAAGGGTCCTCGGATGCTAATCTAGATCAAAATAGCTCAGGTATGAAACAAAGGTTTCAACTTAGAACACATTAGATCAGATTCTTGTGAGGAATGAGTGAACATAAGGTGGGTATTTATAGGTTTCGGTTCACCGTTAGGATCGTTTCTTGGAGAAGAGGGAATGATCTAGCCCGTAAACTTGTCGGAATGTTGTGGTAACTGATTTTGGCCACCACAAGAGATTAACATGTGGCACTTGGCCTTTGGAGAGTGTTAAGGGTTGTTAATAGCTGAGAAAAAACATTTTGCTGCATCTGACCCCTGCTTACGGACCTCAACTTTATCAGTGTTGAGGTCCGTAAGGACAAAGTTTGGCAGATTTACAGTTTCAGTCCCTGCAGCCTCAAAACTTGGTTTTCGATGCGTTTTTGACACGTTTAAGCCCCGTTAACCCCATTTCAAAGCTCTAAAATGAAGTTAAAGTATAGGGAACTTAAAATCTGCTGAAAATATCTCGGATGTTGGTTCGTTCGGCCGTACGGTTGTGATGTTCGGTTAATTACGACGGAATGCGCATAAGCGCGAAAACGATCCAAATGGCGTGACGAATGGATTTCTCTTATGCCAAACACTAAAATAAAATATTTTAGTGCTTACATAAATTTTTGGATGTCCAGATGTATTCAGAACGTGAGTTATGCGCGAAAATGCAAACTTGTGCATTTTTTGACGCTTTTAGTCCCTGAATGACCCAAAAGTTTATTTTAGCACACCGAACCCCTCAAAGCCTATTTCTAAGATATGTAAAGTATATTTATTGTGTGTTTAAATTATGTTCATGTTCCGGAATGCTCCTTACTGTTCAAATTGGCATACTTTCGCAGTTTGTCAAGTTTAGTCCCTGTGGACGAATTAACTTGTTTTTGCCATACCAAAGCCTTCAAAACTTATTTATAAGTTATGTAAAGGTTATTTAAGGTATGTTAAGTATATGTTTATGTTCCAGAGTATTTTTCGCATTAAACTGATTACGTTTGAAATTAAACAAAAGTCAAAACATGAAAAATGTAAAACACAACCAAACAAACATTGGGATCAAATAACATTGTTTTATTGATAATTGAACTGTTCATAATGATTACAAGCACAGATGTTACAGTAAAGTGGGATACAAAAAGAGAACCTAAGTACACGTGGGAACTAAATTCGGAAATGAAGCGCAAATATCCTTACCTGTTTCAGTAAATCTCAAGGACGAGATTTTAAATAAGGTGGGGAGGATGTAAGGACCTATAAAAATGTCCCACCACATCCGTAAGTATAAACCCGGACCCCTAAAACCCTAATCCTCATGAAAAATCAAGAAAATCTGAATTTAATGATCTGTCACGGGCCGCGTAAGACTTAAGGAAAGCTTACGCGGGGCGCGACAGCCAGTCGAAGCTCTTGATAAGCTTTAGGCCACGTGTCAGACACGTGCCAAACCTACACCGTGACACGGCAGCCCTAGCTTTTGCTAGGGTGGCCCTCGCGGGCCGCGTAGGTGTTCCTTCGAGTTTACACGGGCCGCGTAAAACTCAAATTTCAGCTATATAACGAGCATTGCATGGCCTTTCATCTGTGCTCGTAAAACTTCTTCAAAAATGAAACATTCTCCTCAATTTCGTAGATTTAAGTAGGGAAACACTACTACGATTACAGGGTAATAACTCGATCACTGCTACGATACAATGTCCGATCGTTTGAAACCGATCCGATGGATGTTTAAGTGATGCCCGAATCCGGGCTATACTTTGTCATTTGTCGTGAGGGTTTTGATTTCGTGAGCTTATCATAAATGTTGTATTAAGTTACTAACCTAGTTTTGTGTGCATTTTTATTTAACTAGGTTACGAGGCTAAATCAGTAGGCAAAACTCTATCCCGTTAAACTTGCAATTTGAGTCCATTCTATTTTCTCACCGTTTGTGAGTCATTCTCTTTTTACCAAATTGTTTCCAAAACCCTATTTATTTTCAAAGTTATAATTACAGGAATTAAGTCTTTGCAATCTTCAATTACAGCCGGTATGTGGGGTTTTGTATACATTACTTGATAATCGTCACCCTTGGACAACGAGTTAGCCAATGGTTGATATGACCATAGTCACAGAACGGGTTGAGTGACAAATACCGTTGGGTAGTTGGTTGACATAAACATTGTAATCGCCCTTAAAACTGTAATTTATAACAATGTGTCATTTTGTGCAAATTGGATGACTCGCCAGTATTTACCCGCTGATAAAAAAAATTTAACATGTTTCAGGTGATTTATTGTGAACCAGGAAAAGTGCCGCGTAGCACTACCAGCTGAAGGAAATGGCTCAATAAATAAAGAAACATGTTTTTGTAAATAGGGAATTTCCAAGTGAAATTCCTTTATTGTAAATTATGGGGTTTGTCCCAAAACGTGAAATAAAATAATCGGGCATTTTCAGTTTAAATGATCCTGTTTAAATTTCCGCTGCCTAATTAACACCAATACCACGGGTTTCTGTCTCGCGGCCTCTGAACCGGGTAAACCCAGGTCGGGGGTTGTGACATTAGATGAGTTTGCGATTTATCGAGTCGGGAAGCAACCAAATTTGGAGGAGTTTCCTTAGGCCGTGTGAATGAATCTGAAATATGCATGTGTAATCAGTAGGAAAAACATTGTTCAAGAGGGTATGATCGTATCAACAACACATCACTATCCTCAGGGTTTCAAGAAGTGATCACCAATGATCGAAAGTCGACCCTTCCAAATTCTCTAAACTAGAGTGAGTTCGAGTTAGTGTCTCTGCATGGAGAAGCGAGGACGTAGTGTCACTATGGTAAAGGAATGACGGTTTTGTCTAAGTCAATAGTGAAAATTAGGCATTGCATTAATCATGAAGCGTAGGTCGGTACAAAAGCTAGTGAAAATATTTCATACAATTTAGATAAACTATCGTAGGATTAAAATGCGACTCTTGTAGTGTAAGGGGGAGAGGGGTGAGGTAAATGTGTAGTTCATCGTGTCCGTCTATAGGTTGAGTAATCCGTATCTCCGTCCTCGAATGTCCCGAAGACTATCCCATCGTTAGGAGGCATCCATTTGCTAAATTAGGTATACGAAGGTGTAAATCAAGTTAGAATAAGAATTAACCACCCAACAGGGTAATGGGGGGTAATCTTGTGTTCGGTGGAAATCGTGGTATGGTTATTAGAGTTTCATTATATCGGTTGCGGATCGAAGAAACAGGAGGTTGGTGATGTTCATACGAAGAATTAAGCGAAAACAAAATCCAACAAATAACCGAAGAATTCCGTAAACTATTCTGTTCTCCAGAGGCAGTTCCAATAATGGTGGGAGGTGGCAACAGCACGATAAGAAAGTTCGTTGCATCCTGGTCACATGAGTACATCATTTGTCAAAAACAAGGTTTGGATGACAGGGTTTCGAGTTGCATAATGACAACGCGTGTAACTGTGACCGCTTCGTTTCTGGTGACGACGACTGGTGGAGATGATAAGGATTGTCAACATGGACGCAAGGAAAAGGGGGTGGTGGGTTGGGCTTGGGTCGCAAAAGAGGGAGGGGATGGTGGGTTGGGTTTGTTTGCTCTTGGGCCAAAGGGGTGGGTTCGGTTTGGGTTTTTTATAAGTTTCGCAAAAAAAAAACATATTACCAAGGTTTCGGTTTCCACGTATTTCACATTACACATTAACAAGCACACAACCATTCAAATATATTCAAACACCATATTCAAATCATATCTCGTACAAGAAATTACAAAGTACCCTAAACGTAACAGAGATTTATACGAGTTGTCACAAAAAGGCGTAAGGTTCACAATGGTGTAAAACTAAAATGGAATATACCGGGCTAGGATTCGAGTTACAGGAACAAGGGCCAAACCAACCACCCATGAATGGAATCATCGAGCTAAAACACTTGACAACCTCCTGGAAGCAGCTTTTGTTGCCATCAGACCTTTTTTCATCAATTAGGAATCTGATGCCGTCACTAAACACATTCCTTAAATTGTAGCCATTTTTTGAGTGTTTATTTTTTGTGTCTAATCCGCATATATATCACCATTAATCTTAATTTTCTTGACTGTATATCTCTTAAATGTCAACATATACACGTGTGATTTAGTTTACGAAGATTTTTCAATGCCGAAAACCTCCATCAGAGAGTAAAAAAGGAGTAAAGTTCACAATAGTGTAAAACTAAAACGGGATATACTTGGCTAGGATTCGAGTTACAGGAACAAGGGCCAAACCAACCACCCAAGAATGGAATCGTCGAGCAAAAACACTTGACAACCTCCTGGAAGCAGCTTTTTTTGCCACCAGACCATTCTCCATTAGTTAGGAATCTGATGCCGTCACTAAACACATTCCTTAAATTGTAGCCATTTTTCTGAGTGTTTATTTTTTGGTGGCTAATCCGCATATATATCACCATTGCCCTTGATTTTCTTGACTTTATATCTCTTAAATGTCAACATATACAATTGTGATTTAGTTTACGAAGATTTTTCAATGCCGAGAACCACGATCAGAGAGTAAAAAAGGCGTAAGTTCACAATGGTGTAAAACTAAAACGCGATATACCGGGCTGGATTCGAGTTATAGGAACAAGGGCCAAACCAACCACCCAAGAATGGAATCGTCGAGCGAAAACACTTGACAACCTCCTGGAAGCAGCTTTTGTTGCCACCAGACCTTTCTCCATCAATTAGGAATCTAATGTCGTCAATAAGCACATTCCTTAAATTGTAGCCATTTTATGTGTGTTTATTTTTAGCTGTCTAATTCGCAAATATATCACCATTGCTCTTGATTTTCATGACTGTATATCTCTTAAATGTCAAGATATACACGTGTGATTTAGTTTATGAAGATGTTTTAATGCCGAGAACCTCGATCAGAGTGTAAAAAAGGTGTAAAGTTCACAATGGTGTAAAACTAAAATGGGATATACCGGGATAGAATTCGAGTTATAGGAACAAGGGCCAAACCAAGCACCCCAAGAATGGAATCATCGAGCGAAAACACTTGACAACCTCCTGGAAGCAGCTTTTCTTGCCACCAGATGTTTCTCCATCAATTATGAATCTGATGCCGTCATTAAACACATTCCTTAAATCGTAGCAATCTTTTTAGTGTTTATTTTTTTGTGTCTAATCCGCATATATATCACCATTGCTCTTGATTTTCTTGATAGTATATCTCTTAAATGTAAACATATACACGTGTGATTTAGTTTATGAAGATGTTTTAATGCCGAGAACCTCGATCAGAGAGTAAAAAAGGCGTAAGTTTCACAATGGTGTAAAACTAAAATGGGATATACCAGGCTAGGATTCGAGTTACATGAACAATGGCCAAACCAACCACCCAAGAATGGAATCGTCGAGTGAAAACACTTGACAACCTCTTTGAAGCAGTTTTTCTTGCCACCATACCTTTCTCCATCAATTTGGAATCTGATGCCGTCACTAAACACATTCCTTAAATTGTAGCCATTTGTTGAGTGTTTATTTTTTGGTGTCTAATCCGCATATATATCACCATTGCTATTGATTTTCTTGACTGTATATCTCTTAAATGTTAACATATACACGTGTGATTTAGTTTACGAAGATTTTTCAATGCCGAGAACCTCGATTAGAGAGTAAAAAAGGCGTAAGGTTCACAATGGTGTAAAACTAAAACAGGATATACCGGCCTCAGATTCGAGTTACAGGAACAAGGGCCAAACCAACCACCCAAGAATGGACTCGCCAAGCGAAAACACTTGACAACCTCCTGGAAGCAGCTTTTCTTGCCACCAGACCTTTCTCCATCTATTAGGAATCTGATGCCGTCACTAAACACATTTCTTAAATTGTAGCCATTTTTGAGTGTTTATTTTGGGTGTCTTATCCGCATATATATCACCATTGCTCTTGGTTTTCTTGATTGTATACCTCTTAAATGTCAACATATACACGTGTGATTTAGTTTACAAAGATTTTTCAATGCCGAGAACCTCGATCAGAGAGTAAAAATGGTGTAAGCTTCACAATGGTGTAAAACTAAAATGGGATATACCGGGCTAGGATTCGAGTTACAAGAACAAGGGCCAAACCAACCACCCAAGAATGGAATCGTCGAGCGAAAACACTTGACAACCTCCTAGAAACAGCTTTTCTTACCACCAGACCTTTCTCCGTCAATTAGGAATCTGATGCCGTCACTAAGCACATTCCTTAATTGTAGCCACTTTATGAGTGTTTATTTTTTGGTGTCTAATCCGCATATATATCACTGTTATGGGTCATTTTCTAAGCATATATATCCTGACTAATATTCTGCTTTTGATTCTTTACTTGTGATCAGGATACCGGATCAGGATATTGGTAACATCCCGGTGCGATATCCTAGTATTAACTAAATTAACCACGTGCAGGTTAGAAGCTGTGGGTCACTAACGGTCAAGTGGACCTCTTCTCCTTAAGACTCGGGAAAACCAGTTATATGAGAGACGTTAAACCCGAAAGACCAGATCTACAACGTTCGTATGGGGAATATCCGCCGAATCCCGGTTTAATAGGGTAGTTTGTTAAATTTCTTTTACTATAAATAGTATGATCGGATAAAGTTAAGGCACTCACTTTTCATTCGCACAATTTACTCTCTAGTTACTAGCAATCACTACACACCAACACTTGTACTCAAATTACATTGTAACACCTAGACGATCCGCATCATATCCTGCATTGTATCCTGATATTTGAAGCAATAGAAGAACAAGGCAACTGCGATTGTCAGCTCCTGAGGTTTTGTGCCGGCGATCAAGATTGATCAAGGGCTTTCCACGTATATCCGGTGTCACCCTTTACCTTTTTTGCTCATTGTTTGATCATAAATACATCTCTGTATCCTGAACCGTATCCTCAAACTGTTTTTACAAAGAACTTAATAAAAATATTTTCAACACATATTTCTAGCACACTACCTCACTTAACTAATTTGATCACTTCATTGCTTCGGTAATTTTTGACCAAAACAATTTGGCGCCCACCGTGGGGCAAGTGGTGCTATTTTTACTAAAAAATTTAGTAAAATCATTACTCGGTTTTCTATTGTCAAAACTTTTTGCTACATTGTTTTCAATGGCCTCGAGATCAAACATGAGCTCTTCCACCATGTCTGCTACAACCTCTGCAACAATTGGTTCGGTGCTTCCACCACCTCCTCCGAGATCTCAAACTTCTTCCCAAGGGACTGAAATTCATGTGGCTCGCAATGTTATCCCCGTTCGTAACACCCAAGGATTTGGTCCTGTTCTAGCTTCTAATGAAGAAATTCAAAATTTGTTTGGTAGTGTACAGGAACAGATGAAAACAGCAGGAAACCAATCAAATGCTGATGAGAGAGATACAGCTCTTGAAATCCGGCCCAAGTAGGCCTGCTAAAGAAACTGTCACTCCTTTGCAACCCAGGGCTTTGAACTTCAGTTCTGCAATTTACACTGAGGATAACCGGGGGAATATCCTGCCAAGCCATTCCCAGAATCATACTCCTGAGATACCCTCTTCAATAAGAGTATCAACTGTGAGAAGCTCAGGATATGCTTCAGGATATGGCCAGAATCCTCAGACTGGTAACCTGTCAAATAATAATATTCTTGCTACTAACAATAGTGGATCTTTGCAGGATGCAGGTATGACGTCAACGTTTACTAGGGAGCTTCAAAAGCTGAAAGACATGATATTCAGTGTGCCTGGAGTGGTCCAGCCGATTCCAGAAGTATCCCAAGACAGCCACAGGATATCCCGGTTTGGGCATCCTATCTGTGATGCTGAAATCCCGAAAAGATTTCAAACCCCCAACATGAAACTCTATGACGGAACCACGGATCCTGAAGAGCATATCGCCCAGTATTGGGAAAGGATGGAGATCAACCCTATCCTTCCAGATCTCAAGGAAGCATGCCTCTGCAAGGGTTTTGGTTCTACCTTGAAAGGATCAGCCTTGAAATGGCTGTTAAATGTTCCTCCTCACTCAATTACTTCGTTTGCTCATTTGGTTAATTTATTTAATAGTCAGTTTTCTTGCAGCCGGAGTTTTGAGAAACTAACCAGTGATCTTTACAGGATAACTCAAGGGCCTCAGGAATCCTTGAGGGATTATGTGAACAAGTTTAGTCGGGAATCCTTGGATATCCCACATCTTGATATTCAAACAGCTGTGCGAGCTTTTAAGATGGGATTACAAAAGGATTCTCAGTTTTATCAGGATCTTGTAATGAATCCCTGCAGGAATCTCGACGAAGCTCGTAACAGGGCCTTGAGAAATATTCGCTTGGAGGATGACAAAAAGATGCAAGAGAGGATGAATTTCACCTCAACCTATGAATCAACCAATAGGAAATCAGAATCCTCGTATAAACCATATCGCTCTAAGCCGTATGGCAGAATTGACAACAAGAAAGTGAATGCTGTTGAAGACGAGGATCCTGAAGAATATCCTGAATTATCTGAATATTGTTTTTCTGTTAACACACCTGAGTTAATGTATGCTATGCAGGGTTTAGGAGACAAAGCTAGGTGGCCTCGAAAGAATCAACAAAAAGCTGATTGGAAGGATAAATCCAAACGGTGTGCCTTCCATGAAGATTTCGGACATGTAACTGAGGATTGCATTGCTCTAAGAAAGGAAATAAGTTATCTTCTAAGCATGGGATATCTGAAGGATCTCCTAGGAAGAAAGAAGAATAAGGCTCAGGATACTGAGAAGGATCCTGAACGAGCAGCATCACCTCGTGCGGATGCCAAGATAATCAACTTTATTTCAGGAGGATCCGACATGTGTGGGACTTCGTATTTTACGGCCAAGAGACATGCAACGGAAGCTAAGGCCGAGAGGGGAGATAAACCAGCCAGGATGACTACCCTCACAACTGATAAAGTGATCACTTTCGACAGTGATGACAGGGATACTATCCAGGATCCTCACCATGATGCTCTCGTAATAACATTATATGTGGCTAACCATTTTGTACACAGGATATTGGTGGATAATGGCAGCTCCGTCAACATAATCCAACTAGAAATTTTGAAAAGAATGAATGTATCTCCAATGGATATTACTTCAAAATCCACCATGCTTGTTGGGTTCAGTGGAGAGGCCAGGAACATAGTGGGAGAGATAAAGTTACCAGTATATGTTGAAGGGGTCAACTCAATACAACGTTTATGTGTGATGGACTCCCTATCCAGCTATAACATCATACTAGGCAGGCCATGGATCCATGATATGAACGTTGTGCCATCGACTTATCATCAGTGCATCAAGATCCCTACCCCTTGGGGGGTTGTCAAGGTTGATAGTGATCAGCAGGAGGCGAAGGAATGTTACTCATCCTCAATGAAATCCTCAACCAAGCCTAATGCAACATAGCAATTAAAGATGCTGGCCCAGGCTATCGTGGAGGCTTCGGAGCAGGATGTAAAGAAAATTATCCTGGATCAGGATAATCCGGATATCTCGGTGCTCGTAGGAACCAATATCCCTCAGGATATTGAAAATCAAATAACTAATTTTTTGAAATGCAGGATGTCCACATTTGCGTGGAAGCACGAGGATATGACAGGTATTTCCAAGGATATTATAACACATAAGCTTGGTATTGACATGTCATTCAAGCCTGTCCAACAAAAGAGAAGGAAATTTGCTCCGGGATGAAATATGATCATCCAAGAGGAAGTTGAAAGGCTACTAAAGAGCAAGATGATTAGGGAAGTGAAGTTTCCCAAATGGCTGGCTAATGTGGTTGTGGTG
This sequence comes from Helianthus tuberosus, assembly GCA_030545235.1. Taxonomy (NCBI): domain Eukaryota; kingdom Viridiplantae; phylum Streptophyta; class Magnoliopsida; order Asterales; family Asteraceae; genus Helianthus; species Helianthus tuberosus. Next base: position 113,453,865 of record CM060378.1, read on the forward strand.
CAAAAGAAAAACGGGAAATGGAGAGTATGTGTGGATTACACCGACTTGAATAAAGCTTGTCCCAAAGACCCGTTTCCTCTACCTAATATTGATTCAATGGTGGATGCTACCGCTGGCCACGAGATGTTAACCTTCATGGATGCCTCTTCAGGATTTCAGCAAATCCAAATGGAACCCTCTGATCAGGAGGATACTGCTTTCATGACACCCACAGGTGTTTATTGTTATACTGTTATGCCCTTTGGTTTGAAAAATACAGGTGCAACATATCAGAGATTGGTGAACATGATGTTTAAAGACAAGCTGGGGGACACTATGGAGGTATACATCGACGACATGGTAGTAAAGTCTAAAAAGGCTGAGGATCACCTCCAGGATATCAAGGGAGCATTTGATATCCTGGATCAGTATAACATGAAGCTAAATCCTGCTAAGTGCCATTTCGGAGTGGGGGCAGGAAAGTTTCTAGGATATATGGTGACTAAAAGTGGGATAGAGGCAAGCCCGGAGTAGATTAAAGCTATCTTGGATATTAATTCACCTTCAAATATGAAGGATGTTCAGCGGTTAACAGGCCGAGTAGCAGCATTGAACAGATTTATTTCAAGATCCTTAGAAAAGTGCAAGGAATTTTATGATATCCTCAAGAAGAATAAGAAGTTCGAATGGGGAGCAAAGCATGAAGCAGCCTTGCAGGATTTGAAGCAGTATCTTTCAACTGCACTCTTATTGATGAAGCCTGAGGATGGCGAACCATTATCCTTGTATCTTGCAGTATCAGGAAATGCAGTAAGTGTTGTCCTTGTAAAGGATCATGAAGGTCAGCAGTATCCTGTTTATTATGTTAGTAAAAGTTTATTAGATGCTGAAACTAGGTATTATCACTTAGAGAAACTGATATTAGCCCTAGTTATGGCATCAACAAAACTTAGACATTATTTTGAGACACATAGGATTCATGTTAAAACTAATTATCCTGTTAAAAATGTGCTTAGGAAACCCAGAATGTCAGGTAGGATGGCTAAGTGGTCAGTAAAATTAGGTGCCTTTGATCTAGTATATGAACCTAGAAATGCTATAAAGTCTCAGGCTCTAGCAGACTTTGTGGCTGATTTCAGTAGTGATATTCAAAATGAAGTAGACCTAGAAGTACAACAGCTAGGAGAAAACTTAGAATCCTGGACTTTATATACTGATGGTGCATCTAATGTAAGAGGTGTAGGTTTAGGTATACTACTAAAATCGCCATAGGGGGACATATTTCCCAGGCTATTAGGTGTGCATTTACTGCTACTAATAATGAAGCAGAATATGAGGCTTTAATTGCAGGATTAGAGTTGGCTTAAAATATGAGTATCAAGAATTTGCAAGTATATGTTGACTCCTTGTTAATCACAAATCATTTTAATGGATCCTATGGAGTTAAAGGTGAGAAGTTAATCGAGTATCTCGAAATTCTCAAAAAAGTAGCAGGATATTTCGATATTTTCACACTTGAACAGGTACCAAGAGAGGATAATGCTGAAGCTGATGCCTTGGTGAATCTAGGATCATCAGTCAGGATACCGGAAGGAACCCGAATACCAATGTTACATATCTTATATGCTGCGACGAACCCTCAGGATAAGGAAGTACTAAGTATTCAGGATCCTGATGGGTATCCTGAGAAGGATCCCAAGTCCTGGATGGTTCCAATTATAAGATATCTCAAGGAAGGACACATCCCAAAGGATGAGAATCCTAAGGCCTTTAGAATGAAGGTATCACGATTCACTATTATAAATAATGTCTTGTATAAGAAATCCTTTGCAGGACCATATCTGAGGTACTTAGAGGATCCCGAAACTAAGGAAGTGCTTCAGGACATACACGAAGGGAATTGCGGTAACCATACTGGGGGCAGGTCATTGTTCTCAAAGGTGTTAAGAACAAGATATTATTGGCCGACGATGAGAAAAAGATTGTGCAGAATATGCTCGAAGATGTGATACAGTAACATGTTACATCAGCCAGCCGAACCACTTTATCCAATAGCTTCCCCTTGGCCATTCATGAAATGGGGAATGGACATAGTAGGAAAATTGCCAGAGGCTCCAGGAGGAAAGGTCTCCATGTTGGCAATGACCGATTATTTCTCTAAGTGGGTCGAAGCTGAAGCATTCGGTCATGTTAGAGATCAAGAAGTGGTATCCTTCATAAAAAGGAATATCCTGACTAGGTTTGGAGTACCAGTTGAGATAATTTGTGACAATGGATCTCAATTTATAAGTAAAAGGACTACTGACTTTTGCAAGAGTTGGGAAATCAAAATGATTACATCCACACCGGTACATCCTCAAGCAAATGGGCAGGCAGAATCCTCAAACAAGATAATTGTCAACAACTTGAAAACGAGACTAGGGGCTAAGAAAGGAAGATGGGCAGAAGAATTACCCTTTGTTTTGTGGGCTAATAGGACGACAGTGAAAAGTGCAACTGGCCAAACCCCGTTTTCCTTGGTGTTTGGAGCAGAAGCGGTGATCCCGACAGAAATGGTGATACCTACAGTGAGATCCAACCTCCGGGATCCTGAACAGAATCCTGAAGTCCTATGCCAGGAACTGGATACTATTGATGAGACAAGAGACGCAACAAGGTTAAGGATGGCAGCATATCAACAGAGGATATCTAAAGCATATAACAAGAATATAAGGACTAGAAGATTTCAAGTTGGAGATTGGGTATTGAGAAAGGCTTTTCAGAATACTACTAATCCTGCTGATGGAAAGTTGGCTCCAAAATGGGAAGGACCCTATGAGGTTGAATCAGAATCAGGAAAAGGAGCATACCGACTCAAGAATATGGAGGGGGATATGTTACCGAGATCCTTGAATGCTATACATCTAAAACTCTATTTCAAGTGAGTATGGAATTTAAATTCTATCTCAAGATGGTATAGATTCTATCTCTTTTATTAAATTTTGATATTATTTATTGTTTTGAACCTATTACTAACTTAAGCATCGGAGGGGTGTTAGCCTGGCTAACACCCACCTTAGCTTACTGTTGTTTTGCAGTATATGCTTCAGGATATAACTCCGGGATATACATTCAGGATACTTCGAAATATTAGAGGATTAGCCCCCTCTCTCACGTTTAAGGGATCCTGATCCCTTCACAGGTTTAAAGGTATTCACCTTTCTTCCGAATTGGGTTTAAACACCCCGCCTGGAGCGCAAGTTATTCGGGAATCGTTCAAGGTGGCGGGACCAGTTCATGTAAAAGTGGCTGACAATTTCGTTACTATTGGCTATATCCTGAATCCTGAAGGTATATGAGGATTGATCACCCTCTCTCACGAAAGGGTATTTTCATGCTCTCTAAGGTTTAAAGGTTTTCACCTTTCTAAGTCTTGGTGTTTATACACTCCCGCCTGTAGCGCATGAAAATTTGGGATTTTCCCCAGGGTACTAAGGATTTATCTCCAGTATATTTTTGGGTTTTACCCCTGTAACACAAGAATTGTCTAAACAGTTGGAACTGATATTCAAAAATTTTCTAAGTGTTTATAGACTTCATGCACAGGGGACATTCCTTCTAAGGCAATTGTGTGAAGCTCAAAAGATCAAAAATTAGGCTAAGTGTCTCGAACTGGGGACATCTTTGTGGCAAAAGTTGCAACATGAGTAAAGTCCAATATCAGGGTTGTACTATGTTCGTGGTATGATCTTTCCTTTGTGAACCTTACATGAATTGTTTAACTCTGTTTAAGGCTCAAAATATCCTGATAAGGATATATCTTTAGGATATGTCTTTAAAATGTGTTTTTGGGATACGTTTCGGGATATTTGATTGGAATATTTGGGAGATGATACTTGGATTGAAAATTAATACTCTGATCAAACAAGTGTTATTAAAACAGGTTTTGGAAAATAGACTATCTTTTATTCTTTAGAAATTTTGTTTAAAAATGTTTGGATTTTGAGAAATTCTATTTGATAAAAGTCTTCATAAGATATCACTGAGTATATTGATCAGGATATTTTCAAAAGATAGTTGCACAAATTTTGCAAAGCTAAAATCTAAACTAAGAAATGCATGACAGAAATTAGAAGGCAACAACAAATAAGTCAGAAGGTGGCATTATTTAAAAATAAATGATGCCAGCCGATAACCAAAGGCTTCGTCCTAAAACCTAGGACCCATCCACCCTTGGTTATCAAATTGTTTTAATACAGGAAATAAAATGGTTCAACGGAAAAAGAAAATAAAATTGTTCAAATAAGCATAACTCTCACATTTAAGGGAAATAAGTTTTAGGAGGCAGCGCCTTCTTCGTTCGTGGCATTTTCAACAGCATCTGTCTCGGGATCAACCTGAGCATCCCTCTTAGCATCAGTTGGTTTTTTGACTCCCTTTGAAGATCCTTCAGCTGCAGGTTTAGCAGAAGTAAAGCCGAGACTCCTTAGCTTTGTTTCCCAGGCATTGATGTCCCAAGAAGGGCATTCGAAGCCCAGTGCTTTGGCTTCGTGGGCCATCTTTAGCCTGGCCTGGAGAAGGGAGGTGATGACGGAACTTTAAGGCTTTCCCAGTAGATGATCATATCTTGTTCGTGTTGAGCATGGGCAGCATCAAGATCGGCTTGGGCCTGGGGAGCAGCTTTGTTGAGGGAAGCCTGGTGTTCTTGGGTCATGGCCTTGAACTTGTCCTCGTAATGCCGAGATTTGGCGGCTGCAATCATACCCTGATCGGAGATGGTAACCTTGGCTTGCTTCAACTTGGATTCAAGCGTCTTGTTGAGCCCACAGGATTCTTGATATAAATGAACCAGACGTTCGAGACCCTATAAAGTAAGAGGACATGTATTAGTTTTAATAAATACTTATAAGTGGTATAAGGTGCAGGATATGGCTCAAGGATATTAACCTGGTTGAGAAAAGAAGTCATGAATCCGCTTGCCTCAATGAACCCGTGATTCTCATAGGGGAATGTATCAGAGATAACAGGAGAATCAGGCTCTTTCCTTTTACGAGAACTTGAACTCCGGGGCTTAGTAGCTGGCGAAGATTTAGGAATGATGATGGCCTTGGAGCTGCTGGGCTTGGATGAGGCCGTGGCCTTGGGACTAGGTTTCTTCTTGATCTGGACCTGATCAAAATAACTGTCCAGCTCATCAAGGTCGAAAACCTCAGGGATCTTGGCTGGTGCGCATGAAGGGAAAAGTCCTACATCCTTATTACTCTTCATTATATTATATTACATTAATTAGTCATTTCAAAAGTAACTCTTACCAGACATTTCGGATGATGAATATTGGCTGGAACTCGGGATATGTGTGGTAAAACTCTTGTCACTTGCAGGCAATTGGTAAACTGCTTCGATTCTTTTTTCTGATTCCGCAGTAGGGGGAGCTACTTCCTTAAAATTCAATGCGAAAAGATCAAATAAGAAGATATTAGCACAAGATAGAAGTCTAGAAGTACATGGGGACATTCATGATCCTACGGGTGGTTAACCACTCCACCGGAAGACTAGCACCCTCATGAATGGAGTCTCGTTTGACGAAGAAGAACTTGCATTGCCATCCATCTTCGTTTTTGGTGGCTTTAAGAATAAGCGGTTTGCTGGAAGATGAAAAGAGCAGGAACCGACTGGAACCGTGGGATCGGAGGCGGTAAGCGATTGGCATATCTTCGGTGCAGAGGTCGGGATAGTGAAGGTTTTTAATTTGGTTGAGCACGATTAATACTCTCCAGACCATGGGCATGGTTTGAGCAAAGGAAATACCGGTAGTCCGGAAGAATTGCATCACGAATTCGGGAAATGGATACCGAAGACCTAGCGAGAAAGGGTATGCCGGAAAACAGACCCAATCAGTAGAAGAAACATCTGATCGAATTGTTCGATCAAATGGTCTAAAAATGGTGCCATCGGGGAAAGCGCCAGAGGCTCTCAATGCCGCAATGTCTGCGTTATCAAAAGCACAGACCTCCTTCTCGGGATTTTTTAGAAGGTTTTGCTGAATGAAGGATTCCGATGATTCACCGGTCTGAGAATGGGCTACAGTAGCCATCGGAGGAAGAATAAAGTTAACAGAAAACGTGGAAGGGATAAGTGATTACCTGGAGATTCTGTTGATGATATCTGCTTCTCAAACAAAAAGAGAGAAGATATAGGAGCGTTGTAGATGTCCATCGAGTGAAAAGCGCGTTGGAAGTTGTATAGTGCAATCTTGACCGTCATTTCGATTTAATTTCCTCGATTCGCGAGACGGGGTTTTTGAAATACATCCGTTGGATTGGTTTACCAACAGATATATTTGGGGACAATTGTTATGGGTCATTTTCTGAGCATAGATATCCTGACTAATATTCTGCTTTTGATTGTTTACTTGTGATCAGGATACCGGATCAGGATATTGGTAACATCCGGATGCGATATCCTAGTATTAACTAAATTAACCACGTGCAGGTTAGAAGTTGTGGGTCACTAACGGTCAAGTGGACCTCTTCTACTTAAGACTCGGGCAAACCAGTTATATGAGAGACGTTGAACCCGAAAGACCAGGTCTACAACGTTCGTATCGGGAATATCTGCCGAATCTCGGTTTAATAGGGTAGTTTGTTAAATTTCTTTTACTATAAATAGTATGATTGGATAAAGTTAAGGCACTCACTTTTCATTCGCACAATTTACTCTCTAGTTACTCAAATTACATTGTCACACCTAGACGATCTGCATCATATCCTGCATTGTATCCTGATATTTGAAGCAATAGAAGAACAAGGCAGCTGTGATTGTCAGCTCCCGAGGTTTTTTGCCGGAGATCAAGATTGATCAAGGGCTTTCCTCGTATATCCAGTGTCACCCTTTACCTTTTTTGCTCATTGTTTGATCATAAATACAGCTCTGTATCCTGAGCCGTATCCTCAAACTGTTTTTACAAACAACTTAATAAAAATATTTTCAAAACATATTTCTAGCACACTACCTCACTTAACTAATTAGATCAATTAATTGCTTCGGTAATTTTTTACCAAAACAATCACCATTGCTCTTAATTTTCTTGACTGTATATCTCTTAAATGTCAAAATATACACATGTGTTTTAGCTTACGGAGATTTTTCAATGCCGAGAACCTCGACCAGAGAGTAAAAAATGTGTTAGGTAGACAATAGTGTAAAACTAAAATGGGATATACCGGGCTAGGATTCGAGTTACAGGAACAAGGGCAAAACCAACAACCCAAGAATGGAATCGTCGAGCGAAAACACTTGACAACCTCCTGGAAGCAGCTTTTCTTGCCACCAGACCTTTTTCCATCAATTAGGAATCTGATGCCGTCATAAAGCACATTCCTTAAATTGTAACCATTTTATGAGTGTTTATTTTTTGATGTCTAATCCGCATATATATCACCATTGCTCTTGATTTTCTTGAGTGTATATCTCTTATATGTCAACATGTACAAGTGTAATTTAGTTTACGAAAAATTTTCAATGGCGAGAACCTCGATCAGAGAGTAAAAAAGGTGTAAGGTTGACAATGGTGTAAAACTAAAATGGGGTATATCGGGCTAGGATTCGAGTTACAGGAACAAGGGCCAAAGCAACAACCAAAGAATGGAATTGTCGAGCGAAAACACTTGACAACCTCCTGGAAGCAGCTTTTCTTGCCACCAGACCTTTCTCAATCAATTAGGAATCTGATGTCGTCACTAAGCACATTACTTAAATTGTAGCCATTTTATGAGTGTTTGTTTTTTGGTGTATAATCCGCATATATATCACCATTGCTCTTCATTTTCATGACTGTATATCTCTTAGGTATCAACATATACACGTGTGCTTTAGTTTACGAAGATTTTTCAATGTCGAAAACCTCGATCAGAGAGTAAAAAAGGCGTAAGGTTCACAATGGTGTAAAACTAAAATAGGATATACCGGGCTACGATTCGAGTTATAGGAACAAGGGCCAAACCAGCCACCCAAGAATGAAATCGTCGAGCGAAAACACTTGACAACCTCCTGTAAGCAGCTTTTCTTGCCACCAGACCTTTCTCCATCAATTAGGAATCTGATGCCGTCACTAAGCACATTCCTTAAATTGTAGCCATTTTGTGAGTGTTTATTTTTTGGTGTCTATTCCGCATATATATCACAATTGCTCTTGATTTTCTTGACAGTATATCTCTTAAATGTCAACATATACACGTGTGATTTAGTTTACGAAGATTTTTCAATGCCGAGAACCTCGATCAGAGAGTAAAAAAGGCGTAAGGTTCACAATGCTGTAAAACTAAAATAGGATATATCGGGCTTGGATTCGAGTTATAGGAACAAGGGCCAAACCAACCACCCAAGAATGGAATCATCGAGCGAAAACACTTGGCAACCTCCTGGAAGCAGCTTTTCTTGCTACCAGACCTTTCTCCATCAATTAGGAATCTGATGCCATCACTAAACACATTCCTTAAATTAGAGCCATTTTATGAGTGTTTATTTTTTGGTGTCTAATCCGCATATATATCACCATTGCTCTTTATTTTCATGACTGTATATCTCTTAAATGTCAACATATAAACGTGTGATTTAGTTGACGAAGATGTTTCAATGCCGAGAACCTCGATCAGAGAGTAAAAAAGGCGTCAGGTTCATAATGGTGTAAAACTAAAATGGGATATATCGGGCTAGTATTCGAGTTACAGGAACAATGGCTAAACTAACAACCCAAGAATAGAATCGTCGAGCGAAAACACTTGACAACCTCTTAAAAGCAGCTTTTCTTGCCACCAGACCTTTCTACATCAATTAGGAATCTGATGCCGTCACTAAGCACATTCCTTAAATTGTAGCCATTTTATGAGTGTTTATTTTTTGGTGTCTAATCCGCATATATATCACCATTGCTCTTGATTTTCTTGATTGTATATCTCTTAAATGTCAACATATACACGTGTGATTTAGTTTACGGAGATTTTTCAATGTCGAGAACCTCGATTAGAGAGTAAAAAAGGCGTAATGTTCACAATGGTGTAAAACTAAAATAGGATATACCGGGCTAGGATTCGAGTTACAGGAACAAGGGCCAAACCAACCACCCAAGAATGGAATCGTCAAGCGAAAACACTTGACAACCTGCTGGAAGTAGCTTTTCTTGCCACCAGACCTTTCTCCATAAATTAGGAATCTGAAGCCGTCAATAAACACATTCCTTAAATTGTAGCCATTTTATGAGTGTTTATTTTTTGGTGTCTAATCCGCATATATATCACCATTGCTCTTGATTTTCTTGACTGTATATCTCTTAAGTGTCAACATATACACGTGTGATTTAGTTTACGAAGATTTTTCAATGCTAAGAACCTCGATCAGAGAGTAAAAACGGCGTAATGTTCATAATGGTGTAAAACTAAATTGGGATATACCGGGCTAGAATTCGAGTTACAGTAACAAGTGCCAAACCAACAACCCAAGAATGGAATCGTCGAGTGAAAACACTTGACAACCTCTTGGAATCAGCTTTTCTTGCCACCAGACCTTTCTCCATCAATTATGAATCTGATGCCGTCACTAAGCACATTCCTTAAATTGTAGCCATTTTATGAGTGTTTATTTTTTGGTGTCTAATCCGCATATATATCACCATTGCTCTTGATTTTTTTGATTGTATATCTCTTAAATGTCAACATATACACGTGTGATTTAGTTTACGGAGATTTTTCAATGCCGAGAACCTCGATCAGAGAGTAAAAAAGACGTAAGGTTTACAATGGTGTAAAACTAAAATGGGATATATCGGGCTAGGATTCGAGTTATAGGAACAAGTTTCAAACCAACCAACCAAGAATAGAATCGTCGAGCGAAAGTTTCAATCCATTTGTAATGGATTGTATTTCACCCTCGCGATAAGAACTATATGGGTGTAGATTTCCCAGCAGCTCCAATAAGAAATAAAATAAAAATAAGAGTCATGGCATTCAATCTCATATTGCGAGAAATCCAAGAATTTCTAGGGACACTAGTACAAGCAAAAATGGTGGAAAAGTCCGAATTAAAAAAAAATTCTTTTGGAACTTTTAGTTCTCGTTGTTTATCTCTCAAAGTTCTATCTTTAGAATCTGCAAAATCAAACTTAATATTGCCACCAGACCTTTTTCCATCAATTAGGAATCTGATGTCGTAACTAAACACATTTCTTAAATTGTAGCCATTTTTGAGTGTTTATTTTTTGGTGTCTAATCCGCATATATATCACCATTGCTCTTGATTTTCTTGACTGTATATCTCTTAAATGTCTACATATACACGTGTGATTTAGTTTATGAAGATTTTTCAATGTCGAGAACCTCGATCAGAGAGTAAAAAAGGCGTAAGGTTCACAATAGTGTAAAACTAAAATGGGATATACCGAGCTAGGATTCGAGTTACAGGAACAAGGGCCAAATCAACCACCCACGAATGGAATCGTCGAGCGAAAACACTTGACAACCACTAGGGAGCAGCTTTTCTTGCCACCGGACTTTATGTGACAACTGTGTTCTGTAAGCATCGTATAATGTAAAACAATGTTGATTATCAATAAAACAATGTGCTTCGGTGTTATTATATGTGTTATTGTGTTTGATGACTTTACAATTTGATTCGATTCCGATTTCAAGCTTTAAATCACTTTCTAGAAGGTTATACGCAAACTGGTGCATAAACGCAATCACTTTAACGCGACGTACACTCTGGAACTGTGACGTAAGCCAAACATACCCTAAATATCCTTTACATAACTTAGAAATAAGTTTCGAATGATTCGGTATGGCAAAGACACGTTTATTGGAACTAAATGAACTAATTACGACAAAACTGCGTAACGAACGTTGGTGACCGCCCAGATAATATTTAAATCCCAAAAATATTTTGTTATGATTAAAATTTTATTTTAATCAGGTTCGTATTGAAAAATAAATTAAAACGGTTAAAAACGTTATTTTTCAAGTTTAAGCGCGTACCGCGTGTTACAGCGCAACACAATGCTTATACTGCGAAACGCAGACAACGCAGCCAGTCTTGGCAACTGAAATTTATTTCAGTAATATTTTGGCGAGTTTATTTTTATAGAATAATAAAAATAATTTAGAACGCCTTAAACCGGGGTTTAAACGCTAGATAAATACCCGGTATCCAGTTAAACACCTACTTTTACCTAATATACCATCAAAACTTACACTTTACCCCCCCCCCCCCCCTTCTCAATTCACGGTCACATGGGGTGCCCCCCATCAAAATACATACTAAATCTTGCAAAAATCTCACATAATCCATCCATATCCTTCTTGGATTTCTTTTGATTTCTTTGGATTTTATTTAGATTTTGCTTAGATATTATGGGATTTCTTTTCTCTATAAGTACACCACCATTCCATCACTCCATCTTCACCTCTCTCTCACCCCTCCAAACCATCCCCTCCCTCTCTCTCTCTATCTTCATCTCCTTCAAACTCTATTCTTCGTATTCAAGTCCCATTTCTAGCAACTTTCAAGTTAGTATGAAGATCTAAAGGTGTTTCCAAGGTGCATTCAAGTGATTTCAAGCTTCCTATCATCAAAATCTCATCCCACAACCTACTTGAATCTTGAAGGTATAACCCTTATGTTTAAATCATACTTTGATTCTTGGTTGTTCTTGATGATTTGAAGTTTCTCTTGAATCTTGGAATTTTCACTAAACTTGAAATCTAAAATGAAATGGGTCATGATTCAAATAAAAAAAATGGTGGTGATATATATGTATGTATAACCGTACATATATATATATATATATATATATATATATGGGAATGCTAAAATGAGAACCACCTCGAGTTGTAAGAACCGTGAGAACTACACCGAAGGGGGCGCGGTGGACCAAATTTTTTTTTTCATAAACGTAGATGCATGTATAAAAACTACATTTGTAAAAAAAATTCAAAAAAAATGTCGTGTGTGTAGTTTTGAGCGCCACAAGTTTGTGTTTACGGGACCCGTAAATCTGGCCGGAAAATTTACGGGTCCTGTAAACACAAACTTGTGATGAAGTTGATGTTAAAGAAAAGCAAGATGATGCTGATCAAAAGCAAACTGAGGCAACTGCATCAAACACCGAAGTGCCAATCACTGAGGTACATTCTGATTCTGAAACCTTAAAACCGATTGATCAGTGCAAGAAATGCATGGAACCGTGCAGAGCTTGTATTGAAAAAGAAGAGCAATTCAGAACAAGAGATCTTGAGTTCACAAAAATTGAAAACATTTTCAAAGAAAAATGTAAAGAAATGCTAGAAAAAGAAAAAGTTTTAAAAGAAAATGATGAAAAACTTTCAGAAAAGTGTAAAAAATTAGAAATAGAAAATGAAATTTTGAAAGAAAATATTTCTAAAATGACAGAAAATGTTCTGAAAAAGAAATTGCTTATCAAGAAATGAAGAAAGAATATGACTCAATGAAATTAGCATATCATATTACGAAAGAGTCATACGAAAAAGTAAAAGATGAAATGAAATATGCTCAATCAAGAATGAATTATCTTTCTGAAACAACTAAAGAACTTAAATGAATGTATTCAATAAAACAAGATGTTGTTAATTCCTATATTGAAGATGTTGCTAAGCTCAAGAGACAGATTGCTGATTTAGAACATGATAACAACAAGTTGAAAAGTTATCATGTGTCGTCATATGTGCTTGAACGTATTTTCAATATAAAACCAGGAGATGGTGAGTCTGAGCAAAACAAGAAAGGCATTGGCTCAGAGTTTCATCAAGTTCCACCACCGGGAAAATTTGCATTTTATGATGAGGAAAAGGTCGAAAAAGCTTTCAACATGGTAGACCAATTGCCAGACAACATTGACATAACCTATTCCAAATCTGATGATTCTCATGATTCAGAGGTGGTAGGTAAAATTGTTGAAAGTGTGTTGAAAGAAGAGTCGGTTGATACAGGTAAATCTGAATCACAGGATGAAGATGAAGGAAATCTTCATGATAGTTATCTGAAAAACACAAAATCCGAGAAAAGTTTGAATGATGATTCAAAAGGATTGGTTTATACCATGATTGGATCGGTCAAATTGTTCTTAGATGTTGTATTCCCGATTCAGAATGTGATTTCAGAAAAGGTTGATAAAGTGTTCAAAATGGTTGAGATTGAAAAGTCTGAGATTTCAAAGTTTGCTGGTAAGAGTCATAGAGGTTCGTATAACAAACCTAGTTTCAAGAAGAAAAACATGAAGGCTGGTTTGGGTTATAAGAAGAAACAGAATTGGAAGAAAAATGAAGTGCTAACTTATCAAGCAAATATGACTTTTGTTCAAGGAGACAGTTTAGCAGAAGAAAAAGAACTCAAATTGAAACAGTCTAATGATGAGTTCTTTGCTAAAAAGAAAAAGCAACAACCACAGGTCAAAGATGTGTCCATGAGAACATGTTTCAAATGTGATCAAAAAGGACATCTTGCACGCAAGTGTCCTAATCTAAAACCTGTGGATGTTGACATAAAGAAGATTGATGCTGAGAAACAAAAATCTGAGAATGTGAAATACAGGTCGACCAGATTTGATTCAAAACAAACTTGGAGGTATAACACAAACAAGTTTGCTTCGAATCAAAATTGGAAATCAGACTTGAATAAGTTTGATTCAAGACACACCTGGAATTCTCACAGACCCAGATTTAGAACAACTCAAAGTTGGAAAAAGTCAGTTGATATGACAAAACCAAATGAGTTTTGGAAACCAAAAGTTGTTCAAAGTCAAAATGTTCAAAAAGATTCACATTTTTACAAAAGAGGTACTCCAAAAGGACAAACATGGAGTATTAAGAAACAAGTGACTTCGGTAAAAGATGAGAAAGTTGAAGTCAAAGTTGATAAGGTCTTTGTGAAAGATGACAAAGAGTTTCCATTATTGAATGAAAATTATTGTGTTGAAATGCCTAAGGTTCAACAGACCTGGGCTAAATTGTTCAAGTAATTGAGTAGTTTGTTTGTGCAGGTGCTCATGGAATTTAAAGATTGTGAGTTTGGAATTCAGAGCAGCCTGGCACAACAAGAGGATGAGGCTGCTGAATCCTGTGTTGGTTGAAACATGGAGTTTATGTGTTTTTCTGTACATAAATAAACAATATTTTCAAAATCCTAAAAATTTTAAAAAAAAATAAAAAACCAAAAATATGTTTTAGTTTGTTTAAAAAACCTGAAAAACCAAAAATATGTTTGTTTTTAATTTTTGTCAAAAATAGAAAATTACAAAAATATGTGTTGATTGAATATGCCGAAACCCTCACGGCGGAACAAACATGATTACTTTCACAAGATTGAAAAACGGTTTTCAAACTGTCGAAAATCAATGGGTTGTAAATCATGGGGGTACTTTACATTATTTTCTGCAAATCAGTACACTTGAAGCAGAAAATGGATGGCGAGACAAAGCTATCAGTATTGGTTGTCAAATTTTCTTTTAAATGATTTTGCATTTTAGGGGGAGAAAAATTGCCAGAAAATACAAAAACATTTGAAAATTTGAAAAAGCCAAAAACATAATAAAATTCAAAAATTGAGTTTTTGCGTAAAAAGAGGAAATGATAGTACATCAGTAGACAGTTACAGTATGCTAAAGAAATGTAATGATTACATAGTGTTAAAAAGTCTCACTGATGATATGCCGATAGGTTTTTATACATTTAGTAAACTTTTTCGGGATATAAACCTAAATTCAAACTTACTTATTTCGTGGGGAACACAACTTGGATATATAGGTAACCCCTGAAATCTCGTTTGAAAGGTCCATCTTTCTGAGATACTAGGTCTTTATACTTAGTGATATCTGGGGTATTATCTCCGGACTTCTGATTTTGCGGAAGCAATGGCCTAGTCCTCGGAGAACACTTTCTGCATTGCTTGAAACATAGCACAGCCCTCAGCAAATTGATGAAACAATAAAATTGATAGTCATTGCTGTTGTAATACAAAAGATCCTCTAAAGGGGACACACCAAAAGTCGAGCCTTCATCTCTCTGCTGAACGGAAGTTCTGGCCTGAGCTCACACGGTTTGGTACTATAATTTATTCCCCTTACAGATATCATCTAGGTATACTCACCTGTAAGACTGAATATTGGGATCTGGATACGGGAGTATATTCAAGAGGTGGGACACATGAATGAGTTTAAGTTCTTAAAACACCTAATTCGTATCCTGAATCAGTTGAACTTTGTGTGAAATTTAAAGTGGATCAGTATATCGACAATCTAAGTGAATTGTTTAATTCTTAATGTGTAACTAAGCTCAATGGTACTTGTGACTTGTCGAAAACTGATATGATCCTCTAATGCATACTCAAACAAAAATATTGTCTGTAAATATGTTTGTACATATTTCTTTATTGCTTTATATTTTCAGAAAATACAAAAAGATTTTTGATTCTGCTTTATTTTCGACAACTGATGTCTGAGATGCTGAGTTTTAAAATCTAAGCAAGCTGATTGTGTTTCTAAAAATAAAACAAGTTCATTAATTTGAAACTTGAATTAAAAATTAAAAAAAAAATCAAAAACAGTTTGTGATATCTCCAAGGTCATTAGTTTGGACTTGGATGATTAACTGTGAGGGAGTTGGATTCTTAAACTTTGCCATATCAATTAAGTTTGTTGATAGGGGGAGTAGTTAAAAAGTTTAAAGAGTCAGTTTACAATTTCTGGGTAATTGAATTTGAAAGCATTGCATTTATAGATGTTTGAGTGTTTGTAGAGAGTCCAGATTACGATCCCGAGAGCAGAGTCTAAGGGGGAGTCTGAAGGCAAGCTTGAAGTAAGAGGGAGATTGTAGATGGAAAGCTACGTGTCGATCCCAAAGAACGAAAGCTTAACGAAAGGGGGAGCCTGAAGCTGATAGGAGAGAAAGATTGATGGATGCTTATAATGTTACAACTTGAATGAGAAGGCAGAATGATCAAGACTGAAGATGTGTCATACTGAAGACTAGACACTGAAGACTTCGTCAATATCCGAGGGGGAGTCTGTTAGTGCACTACGTCTATTGACTTCATCTTGTATCATATAAAAGGATATGATAGGATTTCCAGTGCACGAGATTCGAGAATCGAAGGATAGCATTTAAGATGCTGATTCCGCCCGAAAGTGTAAAGGGTCATTTCGAGCGAAATCAGAAACTTCTGATTCCGCCCGAAAGTACTCCTTGTCATTTGGAGCGGAATTAACACTCCTATATATAGGGCACTTGTTAGTTCATTTGGTACGACTTCAGAATTTGTAACGAAGTGCTGCCAAAATCTGTTCAGGTTGTAATTAATGTTAAAATCAATATAAGTAACAGATTAAAGAGTATAAAGCTGTTTTCAAGTCCAGTTCACTGATTCCGCCTTTGAACCGGATATAAAACTCTTCTGAACGACTCAGTCGGGTCCTACAACGATCCTACAAGTGGTATCAGAGCTAGTTGGAGGAGTTTTGCAGTTTACAGCTGATTTTCATTGAAATTTCTCGTTTCTACACCTTCTTTCTTCAATTGAACAAGATTTCACGGTTTACATCATGGCTGAAGAATTCTATAACACATTTTTCAATGCATTCACATCCGAATCGTCCGAAATTGCAAATGTTACACCAAAAAACCATCACAAAAGCTATCAATGAGAATATCAAGCATGATAACTTCTATGGAACACACTCAAAGCCACCAACTCTGGAGAGCATTGAAGATTATACATGGTGGAAAGAAATTTTTCTCAATTGGGCGAAAGCGTATGCTTATGAAAGCTGGTTTTGCTTAGAGTTTGGATATGAAAGGCCAAAAGATGATAAAGGAGAAGAACTTTCATTCAAGAAGTTATCAAGAGAAGATAAATCTGAGTTTGCTGCCGAACAAAGAATGATTGCTTTGATCCAGTCTGCAATCAGAAATGATATTTTTGCGTTGCTGAATCATGATCGGTCATCTAAATCAGTTTGGGAAGCTTTACGTGTTAAAGCTGAGGGGGGTAAACAGATAAAAAAGAACAAAATTGCTTTACTTAAAAAAGAATTTGATTTGTTTGATAGTTTAAAAGGAGAGACAGTGAGACAAATGATTGAGAGATTTTGTCATCTTAAAATTGAACTTGAGAGATTTGAGATAGTCGAGCGAAAACACTTGAAAACCTCTTGGAAGCAGCTTTTCTTGCCACCAGACCTTTCTTCATCAATTATGAATCTGATGTCGTCACTAAACACATTCCTTCGCGGCCCGCGAGCACGTTACGTGAATCAGATCTGCAGTTAAAACCCCCAAATTGACCATTTTGTCCTACCTTTCTTCGTTCCTTCTCATCGGCGACACACACCATTCCCATAAGACTACCACCGACTGCCACCATACACCTCCTATAACTTTCGATTACCCCCATAAATCACCACACATCAGTTTCAATCATCATCTACCATTATTTAATCAACAATCGACCTCCAAGTTTCCATTTTTAACAAACTTTTAGTGGGGTTTCAAGTGAAAAATTATTACTTTCATAGTTCTTCCTGAATAGCTCGAAAACAAGGTATGTCTCCTGCAAATTTCACTTACATTTTAGTCTAGTATTTCAGTCAGTGGTAAAGTTATCTTTTTAGTGTCGGGTCAGGTCTGTTTTAGGCTAGGTTAGGTCACTTTTAGGATAATTCTTGGTTGCGGAAGGCTCAGGTTGGTCTATATTTGCTGATTATATTTTGCGTACAGTTGGGTTGGCATTCAACGTTCATGTTTTGTGGATTGGAGTGATTCGGTGGGTTGACTGATTAAGCCTGACTGAGGTTTAGTGTGGGGATCGGGTGGTTAATGCTTACAAAAATGAATTTTTGAAACTGACTTGAGTTTAAGTTGCAACAATATGATTAAAGAAACAAACTTTTTGAGCCGAATCATACTTTTGACACCTAAGTTTTTATATTATGAGCTCGTACACAATACATGGGTTGTTAGGCTGGTTAATAGTCATACACGGGCTGTTTGGGGTACATTGCTCGTATGTTGTGGCTGTTTAGGTTCAGGTATAGTTCAAGGTTAAGTGTGGGGATATGGGTTTCTAATTTTTGCTAAATTTTCGTTGCTTCCATAGTTAAGTTTTGAACCAATTTGTTACCCATTTTCGTTGCTTCCATAGTTAAGTTTTGAACTTTAGTTTATCTCTGCACTTGGGTTTAATTGAGGGAAATTAAAGTGCTGGGAGGAGGTAGGATTCCTAAGTCGTGTATATTGAGTCTAGTTCGTGTCTAGTTTTGTGTCCTTTGTGTGTTTGAGTCATTATCGAGTCTTATTTGTCACATCTGAGCAAAATCCGCAACAATTTTGATTTATCACTTCACTTCTTTGAGCCTACTTGCCAAATTTCGGGACGAAATTTCTTTCAAGTTGGGGATGATGTGACAACCCGAATTTTCAAGGTTAGTAACGTTTAAATCTTGTGATCTCAACTCCGTTGAACCTAAACGTTTGATAACCCGGTTAGACAACCTATTGGAATTTGTTGGGTCGTGTATAATTTGGGCTCATAATTATATCTTACTAGTACTCACCATATCGGCCCAAATAGAGCTCCTGATCCCAACTAGTCCTTAGAATACTTTGATTGTAATCTTGTGTGTGTGTTATTGAACTTGGGCCATAGTGAGTAGCCGAAGTAATATGGTGATCGGCCCACTTGATCTAAGTTGTTATCATGATATAGGCTTTGGTAGCACTTGTACGTAAGTCCCTTATTTATCTCTAAATCATAACAACAACCCTACTTCCCTCAAGATTACGAACGATAACAGGAGTCCCATTCGAAGTCCCTTCTCCTTTGGGAACCTATCTTTTGTGCTTAGATTGTACATCATCGAGTAGGTATGTTCCTAGTAATTTCGTTTCCGATTGATCGTGATTGATTGCATGAGATGTGTTATTTGTGTAAATATAAATAATTGCAACGTTTGAATGTATAATAATGTTTGGAATATTGCATGCATATATGATAGGGAATTATGGGCACGATGTACAACATAAACTGATTTGTTATAATATGCTAGGGTTGTATTAATTGATGATTTGAGTGTTCGATATTGATGAATAGGTGTTAGGGTATTGTTGCAAGTTGATTTCAAGGTTATGATGATAGCCGATTTTTATAATAACCTGTTGGTATACATGAGGGTGAATAATTGATTAGTGGATCATATTATAATAACCTGTTTGTATGGTGCTATTGTTTTTCGAAATTGTTAAAAGAATTCAGGGTCCTCGCACACTTTAATTAATATGATGATTGTGGAAAACAAATTGGGGTATGTAAAATAATTGTTTGTGTGTTGAGATTGGGCCGAGGGAATAACATAGGGCCATAAGTCCAGCCGGTTACATTATTTATATAGGGCTGAACACTTTATTAAACATTAAGACTTTACTTGGGGCTGTGTCCTAGTGTTGGGCCGTAGACAACTTAAGTATATCGCACACTTTTATGATTCGAAATTATGAAACGTTGTCATACAAACAAACTAATATTGGAGAATGCAAACGCCAACTGTGTAATGCTAGGATGTATGTTATTAATTGGATTTCGTGATTTAACTGCTACAATTCATATGAAGATACGTGTATATTACTTTTGTCATGTGTGGTACAACTTGCTTAAAGTGATTAAGAAACTGATTATCTTTGGTAACCCCGATAGGGCTTGGTTGACCACTTTTGTTAACGGGTAATTAATTCTACCGAGCACTCTAAGGTGAGTTCACTGCACTTTTCTAAGCATGCGTCCCGGTGGTTTGGGACATCTGGTAAACGTTTCTAAAGGGAATACTGGGTAAACTGTTTATTTGGGATGTTGGTTATTGAACACAGTATAAATCATGTAAGACCCCATACATCTACCGTGTTGCTGAAGAAGCAACGAGGTATTTAGTTGATAGCGCTATTAGGTTTGGCACCCTCACACCGGGCCGAAAGGACGGGCGTGAACTAATTACCTGGACTTCATGACCAATGCCTAATTAGAGGCATTGGGGTTGGGCATTCACATCGTGTACATATAAGACCCCTTACATCTATTCAAGGTTGTTTGATACCTTGACATCATGACCAATGCCTAAATGGAGGCATTGGGGTTGGGCATTCACATCTAGTAGCCACATACGGTAATCGAGTAATAACAACATCAAAACATCAAACGTCATAACAACAAACAACATATCGTCTTGTAAAATATTTTACTCACATGATTGGTAACACAACTTGGTAAACAAACACAAACCTTGAACTCACCAGCGTAGTCTGACACACTTGTTTACATGCTTGTAGGTAATCATTGAAGGAACTTGGGAACTTGCCGTCTGATGCTGCTGGAGTGGTTGTGGTCATGATAAACAATTACATTGATTTGGTTTTGATACATTTACACACTTATACATTTATGCTTCCGCTCAATACTTTGGTTTTGGTTTAAAACGATGCATTTCTTTCAATTGAGTATTTCAATACATTATTACTTGTGTTTGATATGATTGGTGGCTCTTTGTTGGATCGTTGCACCTCCATTAGGGACATGCCCTAGGTGGTAATTTGGGGGTGTGACAGTTTGGTATCAGAGCCACTGGTTATAGAGAACTTGGTTTTAAAACGTTTTCATAAAACCAGACTATAACCGAATTGATCCAAACGATGACCATGACACTCAGCTTCAGATTGCAAGGTTCGTTCCTCGTTATAGTATACATCACATGTTTAGTAGACATATCTATATACATAGCATGCACGATACAACAAGATAGATATCATGACACATCGATAGCATAACACAACACTTGCATCTTGTAAATCCTAGTCTTGCTGTTAGTACATACATGTGTTGATTGGAGTGGGAGAAACTTCGAACATAAGTTAAGAAGCGTCGAGAGGAGCATGCAAACCGCCTTATTATCATGGGTGCACACATAATAATAATGTGTGGTGCATGCAATTCCCAATGAGGCTTAACGAGTGCAAGAGGGAATCTCCCCTACTGTATGTGAACTTGAAAGTTGTAGACTTTAAGGTGATACTTGATTCTATCTCATTCTGAACTATCATTTGATCGATGCGAAACCTGATAACCTATAGGAGAAATAGTAGAGATTGTCTCCTACACGAATGTGATCTTTCCATTTTTTTCCTTTGAAACCTTTCGAATTCCGATGCTATCGAGTATTACCTGAACACCCAACTGAATGCCTAGTGGACTGTGTAGAGTGCTAGGTGCTTATACGAACATCCCCGAGTGGGGTGATGCACAACGATGAACGATCTATATCTTTCCCATTTTTTTTCTTCGTTTGTTGGAACTTGACATATTGACGTCTCGAATCTCGAATCACGACCATTTCTGTAACGCCCTCGCAACAGACTGTGTAATACATAGACAACTTGCAACATCGTTGGATGAGAGGGTAAATGTAGTACTTCACCAACCTCAAACATTGGACGACTCTGATGACCGGCAGCGAACACCAACGAATAGAATAAAATCGACTCTTTAACCTCTGCCAGTGACTCATGGGAGTCAGCTTTTACGAATCATTCGGAACGTAAGTAATGACAATCGAATACAGTGTGGAATGCACCGCTGTCAGCACAATGAGTAGCATCTTAGAACGGGGCACAGAACAGTAGAAGATGGATCCTGTCAGTGGAGGATCATAGGACTCCGCTTCATGAAACAATAAGCAGAAGTAACAGTTACGACAACATCAGGGTACTCGTAATAGTAGCCCTCACTATGGGAGTGAAAAATGTTTACCACATGGATTGGCCGTTGGTCAATCAAGGCAGCAACAACCAAGGGAACGACGGCAGTACTGGAAATTCTCGTGACGAAAACAACACTGGAAATGAAGCTCATGGAAGGACACTTGGTATTGGCATAGACTATACCAGGCGTAATAGCAACACGATAGCTTGGATGGGTAGCTGTTCGCTTCGTCTCCGATCTGTTTACCCTGATGTTTCTTGAAACCTCATATGTCCGCTGCGATGTAAACTCGACCATGTGGGACAATTGTTCGACGTCAACCTTCCTTCTACTACCCTTGATGGTTGCAATACAGTAGTTAGTGTGGATTGGTTATCCAGAGATCGCGCAGATACACCAGTGAGGACAAAATTTTGTGTGGAAAATCGTTATTTGTTCTAAAGCGTCAGAGTGGTACAAAGGATAGCGCCATTTCAGCTATGAAGGCCAGAAGTGTCTACGGAGGGATTACCCCGCTATACTAGCAACCGTTATTGATGTTAGGGCTAAGGGAACAGAGGATCGATGATCCACCAATCATTCGTGATTCCTTTCGGTGTGCTACCCAAGGAACTTTCGGGTTTACTTCAACGACTGTAAGGCGAAATCTCAGCCTGATCTCACGCCAGGGGTAGCCCTGACTACACGCACTCTTACCATCTTGCACCAGGAGGGTTGCAAGAATTGTCTAATCAACTACAGAAACAGTTGGGGAGGAGTTTGTAGGACCTAGTTTTCACTTTGGGGAGCCACAGTTATATTTGTGAAGATACGCCTTTTCGTATGTGTACTGATTATCGAAAACTCATCAAGGTGGCGGTCAAGAACCGTTGGCCTCGATCATGTATTAACAACATGTCAACCAGCTGCGAGGGTCAAGCCCCATTCGAGGATTGACTAACGAGTGAGCTATCACCAGATGGAAGTTCGAGGGGAGAATGTTCCTACAACAACATATTAAACGCAATGCGGCCAGTGCGACTTGGTATTTCATGACCGTTGGGTTAATCAACACACCAGCAGCTTAATGGATCACATGAATCGACCGTGTTTTGATGAAGTTTTAAATCGCTTCCAGGAGGAAGGAACAACATGGGTGGCATATGTATCTCGTTTTAGAGCTCCTGAGGGAGGAGCCACTCCGCGCGAAGTCTTGCTAAATGTAACATCTAGATTCGAGAAATGCATTTGATCATGTAACCAACGAAGTGGGAATACGCGTGGAATGTGCTAGGACCCATTTTATTAGAAACTGATTGACACCAAAGATTCCTTCGGGGGTACAACAATTTCCTGGTTTCGGTGGATGCTATTGTAGATTCATCACAGGGTTTTCGAAGATCGCGCATCTTGACTCCCTTGAGCACAGCAGGGTGCTGTGTTCGTGGGAGACAAAACAGGAGAACGCCTTTTCAGCTTTTGAAACTCAACTCTACAATGCACTGGGTATTGTCTTTACCCGAGGGTCATGTGATCTGGTGGTATACTATGATGATTCGAATCAGATTCTCAGTTACACGCCGATACAACATGAGAAAGTGATGGCTGACGTAGTGGAATTACAAGAAGAGTTGCACGAATCACAACCTACGATGGAAACCATGGTCTTTGGATTTAAGTTGGAGGCATTACCTGTACGGTACCAAGTGTACCATCTATACCGATCACAGGAGTCTTCAACATATCTTCGACCAGAAGGAATTGAATATGCGGCAATGTCGTTGGGTCGAGCTTTTTAATGATTATGAGTGTGCTATCAAGTATCATCCGGGTAAAGCTAATGTTGTAGCTGATGCTCTTAGTCGCAAGGAACCGAAACAGAAGCGTGTTCGTGCCCTACAGCTTACTATTCACTCTGATTTGCCTGCTCGGATTCGTTCAGCCCAGATTAAAGCATTAAAGGAAGAAAATATCGAAGTTGAAGGATTACGAGGTCTACACAAGAAGAAGTTCGAGCAACGGTCTGACGATATCTACTACTTCATGGAACGGATATGGGTTCCTTCATTTGGTAATCTTCGAGAGCTGGTGATGGACGAAGCACACAAGTCACAATATTCTATTCATCCAGAGTCCGATAAGATGTACCAGGACCTCAAGGTTTTGTATTGGTGGCCGAACATGAAAGCTATTATTGCCACCTACGTGAGTAAGTGTTTGACCTGTGCTAGGGTCTGTCACACCCCCAAAATCCACATGCGGAGTACCACCGCTTGGAGGCGTGACCGACCAGGATCTTAGCCACTAATTATTTTGAACGGATTAGTTATTGTTATGAACATTAGCATAATTAGTGACCTAATTTAAATTTTTCAAAACATAGTTTAAGTTCACAGCGGAAGGGAAAAGAATACATATCATAATTTAAACCCGCAAGTTGTTCATACGAAACTTACGAACCACGCACTCCATCCGATTGCAACGTCCGTCCAGAGCTGTATCGAGCAACCTGCAAAGCATGCAGTAGAGTGTCAACATAACGTTGGCGAGTTCACGTGTTTGTAGTTTTCCAGTTTTTAATTCCAAAAACTTGTTTTAACCAGTTAATTTATCCGTTTATACATGCGATGGGGAGCTACCCCATAAGTAAGCGACTAAACTGTTTTTACAATACCGAATACTATTCATCCGTACGTTTCCGTAGAGTGCCCCGTTTGTCAATGTTCTATCATCATTGACGGTTGCCAGAGTACATTAGTTCACGACCGATCCCATACCTTGGCACGGTGTGAGGTTGGTGAGACCTAAATAGCGCTATCAACTAATAACCCGTTCGCCTGGCCCCGGCGACTAATCGGTATTAAGAAGTGAGGACTTGAGTGATAGAGTTTTGTTTAGTGTTGCTTGTTGCATCCAGTATAAACAGTAATTAACTAAAAGTTCCCAGTAACAAGGGAAGTAAGTAAGTTTGTTCCCAGTAACAAGGGAAGAAAAGTAAGTTTGTATCCCTCATAAGGGGATAGCGTTGTTACCCGTATCCCACACAAGGAGATAGAAATACCGTATCCCGCACAAGGAGATAGTAAGCAATCCCAAACCAGGAAAAGTGTTTTGTTCCGTTTCCCAATCCACCGGGAACGCATGCTTTAAGTAAAAAGTAGTGAACTCACCTTTGCTTTGCTCGGTAATTAATTTACTCGTGTTACGTTGGTCAACCATACCCTATTATGGTTATTAAATATTTATTAGGTTCGTATGCAAGTAATGTCACGTATAACTACACGTATCTAACACATAGCACGTAAGTCATACTAGCATATACGTTATTGGGCCTATCCTAGCATGCAAACAGCTAAACAGTAACAGTTAAACATTAATAGTAACACGTAGTTCAAAACATCAGTTTGTGCGGCCCAATAACTAAGCAGAGTAGTCCAGTCGAAACCGGGTGGTCTCGAATCGAGAACAAGAGGTCTCGAGTCGCAACCATGAAGTTCCGAGTCGCAACCAGACGGTCTCGAGTTGTCATGTTTTGGTTGCGAGTCGCAACCGGGCGGTCTCGAGTTATCATGTTTTGGTTGCGAGTCGCAACCGGGGGTTTCGAGTCGCAACCGGAGGTTTCGGCTTGTCATGTTTTGGTCTCGAGTCGCAACCTTACGGTCCCGACTCGCAACCACCACCGAAGCTTCTAGACCCCTTATCAGATTGGACGAACCAATCACAATTCCTTAACATGTTTCATTATACCGTACAACTGTCAAATCGGATCAAAACACAGCAAATTTCAAATATTCATAACATCTTTAACAGTCTATCATTTAGGGTTTTCACAATTTCAAACATACAAGTCATGTCATACAAGTCACAGTTTTTGTTTATCATGAACACTCTCATAAAGTTTACACTAACCGTTATTATTATAATTCATGTATCAACAACCAATTACCTATAAGCATTAACCTGTTTCAATTTGGCTTGTGCACTAAAGTTCCAAATCAAACTTCTATTAAAGCCCCAAATCTAATTAATTAATCCTCATGTGTTCGGATTTTAAATAAACAGTTTATCCTTGGGATTTTACTAGAAACCTTGTCATCCATTCTAAGCATCGAGCATGTAATAGAAAACTCATACTGTACAACAAACCTTTTTACCATCTTTTCAAATCCTTGTCCAACACAACTCATACTCAATTATAACACATGCTTTTGCATCAGACAACAAATAGGAACCAAGATAAGAACCACCAAATGCAACATTCTCTGTTTAAATCATATATACAAAATCCTCAACAAACCAACAATTCAACAATGTATGCGTAGATCTAAACTATCAGTTTATCATTAACCTTTATATGTTTCAACAGCAACCATTACATCCTCTAGTGGTATATATATATACATATAGTCCAGCTTCATAACAACCACAGATATACAAACATCACATGTACTGACCGAGATATGGGGTGGCGAAGGGAATATACGGCTGCCACTGCTACTGGTCTGAGCCGGAGCTCCACCCGTAACACGCCGAACCCGAACATTTGACCCGAATCTCGAACCGAGAGCCACCGTCACTGTTGTCGACGAGCCCTGCCTTGCCTTGCCGGAGAGCCGCTGGTCACCACCATAACCATCATCATTTCCGCCGCTGTCGGAGAAGGGGAGGTCGCCGAAGATGGCCAAATCCCCATCATCACTGTCGTCTCCTTCCCTTTTTCTAATCTCCATCTCGTTCCACCTGCTCCCACTCTCTCTCACTCTGTGTTGCCGTTGTGCGCCGCCACCTGAATAGTGGTGGCCGGTCGTTCGTGTTGACTGAGGAAGAGAAGAGACAAGTGATAAAGGATCAGATGAGGGTGCAGGGTGCCATATGGAGGAAGGAGTTAAATGTGCGGGTGAGTCTTGCCGGAGAAACGGCCAGAGCAGACGGAATTGTTGCTGGATTTCCGGTCAATCGAATGGGAGGTAAAGAGAGGGGTAAGTGTGCGGCTACTGTGTAGGAATTAGGGTTTGATAAAAAAAAATAATGGATGAGGGGATATAAGGTGTTTATATATATGGTAGGGTGTGTGTAGGTGAGTTGGGTTGGGCTTGGACCATGGGCACCAGCCCGTTAAGTGTTCGTGTGTCTTGTTTATAACATTTGGTTCGTTTTACGTGAATAAATACGCTATTTAATTTATGTGCGTTAATAGTTAAACGTCGTGTTTCTCTGGTCGTGGGTGATTAATTAATAATAATAAGAATAATGATGATAATAGTAGTAATAACAATAAAATGCTCGTCTCTCGACGATCAGGGTCAAGGGCTCGGGTTGTCACATTCTCCTCATGTTACAGGAATTTCGTCCTCGAAATTAAAGCAAAAGTCATACGATCCCCTCTAATTATAGACTCGCTGATAACCTAATGTCATACGTACATACACGCAGTTTACAAAAGTTCGTAAAATAAATATGTAAGCCATATAGCACATAAAATCACATAGCACGAAAATCACGTAGCACACGATCCACAGAACGAACGTGCAAGCCATGTAGCAAATACAGTCATGTAGCACGTAAATTCACACAGCATTAGGTTCACAAAGTCATACGTATCTCACACAGTACGAATTTCCACAAACTTAGCTATAACATCCCAGAAACGTACAGGGAAACCCGAAGTGTCACATTATCCCCAAGTTCAAGAAATTTCGTCCCGAAATTTAGCGTGCAGCCACTGACAAGCTAGTGTTAAAATGTTTGCGTGGGGCGTTACATCATCTCCTTGTTGGTTTGAAATTTCTTCCCGAAATTCAGTTGTAGCCTCAGTGCTGGAAGTAACGTTTGTAAACAACTGGGGATACATGTGCATCATCTGGTTTTCCTGTTCCCAGGAAAGCTCTGGGCCACAGCGCGAGATCCAACGAACTCAGTCTGTTAGTATACTATACCACGCTTGAGGGTTTTGATTTCTTGATCCTTGTTCTCAACTGGTTCCCCAACGAAGCGTTGTTTGTTGCTGATTACAAGTTCCTAAAAAGGAACAACGAATGTTTCATCTGACTGATACTTCTTCGGATTAGGCACGTGAAAGAGGTGGTGCATAGCACTCGGCCCTTCAGGCAGATTTAATATGTAAGCAGCCTTACCGATCCTTTCGGAAATTTCGTACGGTTCAACATCTCGCGGATTAAGCTTACCACACCCTTCCAGGGTGAAACTTTAAGTAGGACCCAGTCTCCGACTTGGAGTTCTAGAGGTTTCCTACGCTTATCTGCGTAGTCTTTCTGACGGTCTAGAACTGCCGCCATACGTTGTCAGTTTTGGGCAATCCTACCCGTTGCGTCAAGTTCAAGTTCTGGGTTGGCAATTTGGCTTCCGCCCATCGTAGAGGTGACTGGCATTTGCGTTGGCATAATGCCTCAAATGGTGCTGCCTGAATGCAAGTGCGGTAGTAGTTGCCGGAAGAGAATACTACAAAAAGGAAGTGTCACTCGTATCCACGGTCGATAACACGTGTTCTTAGCATGCCTTTGAGTGTTTGTATGGTGCGTTTGGCCCAGTCATCAGCTTGCGGGCAATAAGCGGTGCTCATGCCTAACAGTGAGCCCAAAAGTCTTTCATGCACAGCCTTGCGAAGAATCGGATGCAAAACGTGGGTTACGATCAGGTAAAAGAAAAGTTGGCATCTCGTGCCTAGTATCTACTTCTATCAAGTAGATGGTTGCAAGTTCGGAAACTTGTCGGTTTCTTTGGTCGCGTAAAGTCACCGGCAAATATTTCATCGATGCCCTGGGGTAGGAGAGGATAGGAGCACCTCATGGCTTATCTTTCAACTATTGGAACGGCAAATTACTGACATTTCTCTATGGTTAGGTGGTGCTCCTTCAAGTTCATACCATGAGGGGTTGCGTGTACAGTCGAGAAATGCGGGCTTTGGCGTAACGCGGTTTGCGCCGTAGGAGTACCAGGATAGAGCGTAGGAGTCGTCCTGAATCCCACTGGTTTTCAGAACAGGTTCGGACGTCGTCGAAAGAAACAAGTGTCGAACTTTGACAGGATGGAATAAGCTCGAGAGTTTTGGCTAGGTGTTGATCGTATCGAGTTCGAATAACAGTTCTTGCAATACCTTTTTCCTTCGGGGTATACTTGGCTCGTTGCTCCAACGAGTGACGTTCGTAGGAAGTAATTCGTCCAAACATAGAATTGTGCAGAATAGAGTAGGGTAAGAATCACGGGATTCGTGAAACACAATGCAAGTAGCGAGAATTTGTAAGAAGGATAGTCGCAATCGATGCGTTTAAACTTGAGGCAAAACATGAGGGATTTGGGATCGGAAAAATAAGGATTCATCTGATGTCGATGAGGTAGCTGGTCGTACACAAGTTGTATGCAGTCAGAATTAAAGAACGTCATTTGCCGACAAGAGGTGTTACGTCAGTATGAATGGCACGACAAGAACTAATGATAGAGAAGGACGGTCGTCGTATGGGTCGGGGGGGGGGGGGGTTAGGTTCACTAAAACTTCTAACAAGATGTTCTGAGCTGAGCCGCATGTGAAAAACGAGTTTGTGATCTCCCAAACCGGTAAGTAACCAAATTTGAATAGACTACCGAAGTCGTGAGGACGAGTCCGAAGTAGTGCTTGTGTCGTCGAAAGGCTTCCATGTAAGGTAATAAAATCAAGTCTGAAAGGATACGTTCGGATCACACGTCACGATTTTTGAGATTCAAGAAGTTTATTGACTAGCAGTCGAGCTCGCTGAATTTCCCCAAACTAGAGGGAAATCTGATCAAGGTCTCAGTATGAGGGGGGGGTCGACGTGAAACTGAGAAAACAGGCTTTCAGGAAAGTACGATTGAAGTAACACATTGTTGAATTTTAAAGGATAAAAAGTTTGCTGACTAAAGGTCGAGTTTGTTGAATTCACCAAACTGAAGAGAGATCTGGTCAAAGTTTCTATACGAAGAAACGTGGATGTCGTGATAAGGAAACGATAGGAGCGGGGATACTATCTGGGCAGTAAACGCGGATTCGTACGAAAGCTGGCGAAAGGATTCACAGAATCAGGAAAGTCGTCAGACAATAACAGTTCTGACAAATGGAGGATAGGGTAAGCGTCAAGGTCGCCGTACTCGTCGGTGGGTTGACTGGCTCGTGTCTTCGTCTAGCCACGCTTCCAAATACGCCGGTTTGTAAGAAAATTATCAATTCTTTGGGTTTTGGGGCGTGCTAAGGCATAAGGTTGTACTTGAATAGGGGTTAACCATGTAACGAGGGATTAGGGAGAAATAACTATGTGGTCAATGGAAAGGTGAGACGATTGCTGGCACTACAATAAGAAGCATACACCACGCATGCTTTTCGTGTTCGAGACGTGCAAACGGAAACCCAAAAGGTGTAGACTTACTAGAATGCTTCAAGAATCTAGGTGATCAGTCGTATGAGGGAACAAGTCTCACTACTTAAGTCGAGAAAAGAAATACGCAAGTAAAAAGGATGCGAATGACGTCGTCGTTCTTTCTAATATTTCACGATATAGGGTTGGCTTCCCTTCGTCGGTTCGTTCTCGTAACTTCTCTGTGTGCTTCGTAGCAGGCCTTCCCTGGGCAGGCCTATCGAGTGAACGTCCCACGCGTCGAGTGGCAGTCCAGGGATGATATCAGGAAATACGTGGACGAGTGCTTGGAATAAATGGGTTCCCTGCCCATAGTGTATTGTGGTTTCGAACCAGGTTTAGGAGGACTCGCTCCTGTTTAACACGTAACACGCTAGCCTGGCCTTCGTATGATCCACTGTGTTAAATACTAAATATACGCACATATATGCTAATTATATACATACACACATGCGTATTCACACACATAAGTTATGCACAAGTAAATGTTCGTTAGTCTACCATTACCAGGTGAGCATCTGAAGTTGACGAACCTTGCAATCCGGAGTGTGGTGTCGTTGTGGTTCACACTAAAGAACGGTTATAGTCTGGTTTCCATATAAAAATATTTTTATTTCCCAAGCCAAAAATATTTTATATTTAAAACCTAGTTCGCTATAACCAATGGCTCTGATACCAATCTGTCACACCCCCAAAATCCACATGCGGAGTACCACCGCTTGGAGGCGTGACCGACCAGGATCTTAGCCACTAATTATTTTGAACGGATTAGTTATTGTTATGAACATTAGCATAATTAGTGACCTAATTTAAATTTTTCAAAACATAGTTTAAGTTCACAGCGGAAGGGAAAAGAATACATATCATAATTTAAACCCGCAAGTTGTTCATACGAAACTTACGAACCACGCACTCCATCCGATTGCAACGTCCGTCCAGAGCTGTATCGAGCAACCTGCAAAGCATGCAGTAGAGTGTCAACATAACGTTGGCGAGTTCACGTGTTTGTAGTTTTCCAGTTTTTAATTCCAAAAACTTGTTTTAACCAGTTAATTTATCCGTTTATACATGCGATGGGGAGCTACCCCATAAGTAAGCGACTAAACTGTTTTTACAATACCGAATACTATTCATCCGTACGTTTCCGTAGAGTGCCCCGTTTTTCAATGTTCTATCATCATTGACGGTTGCCAGAGTACATTAGTTCACGACCGATCCCATACCTTGGCACGGTGTGAGGTTGGTGAGACCTAAATAGCGCTATCAACTAATAACCCGTTCGCCTGGCCCCGGCGACTAATCGGTATTAAGAAGTGAGGACTTGAGTGATAGAGTTTTGTTTAGTGTTGCTTGTTGCATCCAGTATAAACAGTAATTAACTAAAAGTTCCCAGTAACAAGGGAAGTAAGTAAGTTTGTTCCCAGTAACAAGGGAAGAAAAGTAAGTTTGTATCCCTCATAAGGGGATAGCGTTGTTACCCGTATCCCACACAAGGAGATAGAAATACCGTATCCCGCACAAGGAGATAGTAAGCAATCCCAAACCAGGAAAAGTGTTTTGTTCCGTTTCCCAATCCACCGGGAACGCATGCTTTAAGTAAAAAGTAGTGAACTCACCTTTGCTTTGCTCGGTAATTAATTTACTCGTGTTACGTTGGTCAACCATACCCTATTATGGTTATTAAATATTTATTAGGTTCGTATGCAAGTAATGTCACGTATAACTACACGTATCTAACACATAGCACGTAAGTCATACTAGCATATACGTTATTGGGCCTATCCTAGCATGCAAACAGCTAAACAGTAACAGTTAAACATTAATAGTAACACGTAGTTCAAAACATCAGTTTGTGCGGCCCAATAACTAAGCAGAGTAGTCCAGTCGAAACCGGGTGGTCTCGAATCGAGAACAAGAGGTCTCGAGTCGCAACCATGAAGTTCCGAGTCGCAACCAGACGGTCTCGAGTTGTCATGTTTTGGTTGCGAGTCGCAACCGGGCGGTCTCGAGTTATCATGTTTTGGTTGCGAGTCGCAACCGGGGGTTTCGAGTCGCAACCGGAGGTTTCGGCTTGTCATGTTTTGGTCTCGAGTCGCAACCTTACGGTCCCGACTCGCAACCACCACCGAAGCTTCTAGACCCCTTATCAGATTGTACGAACCAATCACAATTCCTTAACATGTTTCATTATACCGTACAACTGTCAAATCGGATCAAAACACAGCAAATTTCAAATATTCATAACATCTTTAACAGTCTATCATTTAGGGTTTTCACAGTTTCAAACATACAAGTCATGTCATACAAGTCACAGTTTTTGTTTATCATGAACACTCTCATAAAGTTTACACTAACCGTTATTATTATAATTCATGTATCAACAACCAATTACCTATAAGCATTAACCTGTTTCAATTTGGCTTGTGCACTAAAGTTCCAAATCAAACTTCTATTAAAGCCCCAAATCTAATTAATTAATCCTCATGTGTTCGGATTTTAAATAAACAGTTTATCCTTGGGATTTTACTAGAAACCTTGTCATCCATTCTAAGCATCGAGCATGTAATAGAAAACTCATACTGTACAACAAACCTTTTTACCATCTTTTCAAATCCTTGTCCAACACAACTCATACTCAATTATAACACATGCTTTTGCATCAGACAACAAATAGGAACCAAGATAAGAACCACCAAATGCAACATTCTCTGTTTAAATCATATATACAAAATCCTCAACAAACCAACAATTCAACAATGTATGCGTAGATCTAAACTATCAGTTTATCATTAACCTTTATATGTTTCAACAGCAACCATTACATCCTCTAGTGGTATATATATATACATATAGTCCAGCTTCATAACAACCACAGATATACAAACATCACATGTACTGACCGAGATATGGGGTGGCGAAGGGAATATACGGCTGCCACTGCTACTGGTCTGAGCCGGAGCTCCACCCGTAACACGCCGAACCCGAACATTTGACCCGAATCTCGAACCGAGAGCCACCGTCACTGTTGTCGACGAGCCCTGCCTTGCCTTGCCGGAGAGCCGCTGGTCACCACCATAACCATCATCATTTCCGCCGCTGTCGGAGAAGGGGAGGTCGCCGAAGATGGCCAAATCCCCATCATCACTGTCGTCTCCTTCCCTTTTTCTAATCTCCATCTCGTTCCACCTGCTCCCACTCTCTCTCACTCTGTGTTTCCGTTGTGCGCCGCCACCTGAATAGTGGTGGCCGGTCGTTCGTGTTGACTGAGGAAGAGAAGAGACAAGTGATAAAGGATCAGATGAGGGTGCAGGGTGCCATATGGAGGAAGGAGTTAAATGTGCGGGTGAGTCTTGCCGGAGAAACGGCCAGAGCCGACGGAATTGTTGCTGGATTTCCGGTCAATCGAATGGGAGGTAAAGAGAGGGGTAAGTGTGCGGCTACTGTGTAGGAATTAGGGTTTGATAAAAAAAATAATGGATGAGGGGATATAAGGTGTTTATATATATGGTAGGGTGTGTGTAGGTGAGTTGGGTTGGGCTTGGACCATGGGCACCAGCCCGTTAAGTGTTCGTGTGTCTTGTTTATAACATTTGGTTCGTTTTACGTGAATAAATACGCTATTTAATTTATGTGCGTTAATAGTTAAACGTCGTGTTTCTCTGGTCGTGGGTGATTAATTAATAATAATAAGAATAATGATGATAATAGTAGTAATAACAATAAAATGCTCGTCTCTCGACGATCAGGGTCAAGGGCTCGGGTTGTCACAGGGTCAAGGCAGAGTACCAGAAGCCTTCGGGTCTACTTCAGCAGCTAGAGATACCCATGTGGAAATGGGAACAGATAGCTATGGATTTTGTTACAGGGTTACCTAGAACACAGGCTGGGAACGATACTATATGGGTGATTGTCGACCGTCTCACCAAGTCAGCACATTTCCTAGCAATCAAGGAGACAGATAAGTATTCGCAGCTCGCAGCAGTGTATCTTAAAGAGGTGGTTTCTAGGCACGGGGTGCCGACTTCTATTATTTCTGATCGAGATCCTCGTTTTACTTCGGAGTTATGGCAGGCTATGCATAAGTCGTTCGGCTCACGTCTCGATATGAGCACGGCTTATCATCCACAAACGGATGGTCAGAGTGAGCGCACTATTCAGACACTAGAGGATATGCTGCGGGCATGTGTTTTTGATTTTGGGAAAGGATGGGAGAAGCACTTGCCGTTGGTAGAGTTTTCCTACAATAACAGCTACCACACCAGTATCAAAGCGGCACCATTTGAGGCACTGTACGGGAGGAAGTGCCGTTCACCTCTCTACTGGGCTGAGGTGGGTGATAGTCAGATCACAGGTCCTGAGATGGTACTCGAAACTTCAGATATGATTGTGAAAATCAGGGAACGTATGGCAGCTGCTCGTGACCGCCAGAAAGCCTATGCTGACGAGCGTGCCAAAGAAGTAGTGTTTGAAGTGAATGACCGTGTTATGTTGAAAGTTTCACCGTGGAAGGGCGTTGTACGTTTTGGAAAGCGTGGCAAGCTTAATCCACGCTACGTTGGGCCGTTTAGAGTTCTTGAGCGCATCGGTACAGTGGCTTACAAGCTAGAATTACCTGCTGAGCTGGGTAATGTTCACGATGTTTTCCACGTTTCACAGCTGAAGAAGTGTTTTGCAGACGACCCGCTAGTGGTACCATATCAAGAGTTGAAGATCGACGACAAGTTGCATTTTGTCGAAGAACCTATTGAGATCATGGATAGGGAGGTCAAAGTACGCAAGCATAGTCGTATTCCGATTGTTCGAGTTCGTTGGAACTCGCGGCGTGGATCGGAGTTCACATGGGAGCGAGAAGATCAAATGAAGCTCAAGTATCCACACCTTTTTCCTAAAGACAAGCCGGAATCTAGTAAAGCTGGTGAATCTCGGGACGAGATTCCTCTTCAAGTTGGGGATGATGTCACATCTGAGCAAAATCCGCAACAATTTTGATTTATCACTTCACTTCTTTGAGCCTACTTGCCAAATTTCGGGACGAAATTTCTTTCAAGTTGGGGATGATGTGACAACCCGAATTTTCAAGGTTAGTAACGTTTAAATCTTGTGATCTCAACTCCGTTGAACCTAAACGTTTGATAACCCGGTTAGACAACCTATTGGAATTTGTTGGGTCGTGTATAATTTGGGCTCATAATTATATCTTACTAGTACTCACCATATCGGCCCAAATAGAGCTCCTGAGCCCAACTAGTCCTTAGAATACTTTGATTGTAATCTTGTGTGTGTGTTATTGAACTTGGGCCATAGTGAGTAGCCGAAGTAATATGGTGATCGGCCCACTTGATCTAAGTTGTTATCATGATATAGGCTTTGGTAGCACTTGTACGTAAGTCCCTTATTTATCTCTAAATCATAACAACAACCCTACTTCCCTCAAGATTACGAACGACAACAGGAGTCCCATTCGAAGTCCCTTCTCCTTTGGGAACCTATCTTTTGTGCTTAGATTGTACATCATCGAGTAGGTATGTTCCTAGTAATTTCGTTTCCGATTGATCGTGATTGATTGCATGAGATGTGTTATTTGTGTAAATATAAATAATTGCAACGTTTGAATGTATAATAATGTTTGGAATATTGCATGCATATATGATAGGGAATTATGGGCACGATGTACAACATAAACTGATTTGTTATAATATGCTAGGGTTGTATTAATTGATGATTTGAGTGTTCGATATTGATGAATAGGTGTTAGGGTATTGTTGCAAGTTGATTTCAAGGTTATGATGATAGCCGATTTTTATAATAACCTGTTGGTATACATGAGGGTGAATAATTGATTAGTGGATCATATTATAATAACCTGTTTGTATGGTGCTATTGTTTTTCGAAATTGTTAAAAGAATTCAGGGTCCTCGCACACTTTAATTAATATGATGATTGTGGAAAACAAATTGGGGTATGTAAAATAATTGTTTGTGTGTTGAGATTGGACCGAGGGAATAACATAGGGCCATAAGTCCAGCCGGTTACATTATTTATATAGGGCTGCACACTTTATTAAACATTAAGACTTTACTTGGGGCTGTGTCCTAGTGTTGGGCCGTAGACAACTTAAGTATATCGCACACTTTTATGATTCGAAATTATGAAACGTTGTCATACAAACAAACTAATATTGGAGAATGCAAACGCCAACTGTGTAATGCTAGGATGTATGTTATTAATTGGATTTCGTGATTTAACTGCTACAATTCATATGAAGATACGTGTATATTACTTTTGTCATGTGTGGTACAACTTGCTTAAAGTGATTAAGAAACTGATTATCTTTGGTAACCCCGATAGGGCTTGGTTGACCACTTTTGTTAACGGGTAATTAATTCTACCGAGCACTCTAAGGTGAGTTCACTGCACTTTTCTAAGCATGCGTCCCGGTGGTTTGGGACATCTGGTAAACGTTTCTAAAGGGAATACTGGGTAAACTGTTTATTTGGGATGTTGGTTATTGAACACAGTATAAATCATGTAAGACCCCATACATCTACCGTGTTGCTGAAGAAGCAACGAGGTATTTAGTTGATAGCGCTATTAGGTTTGGCACCCTCACACCGGGCCGAAAGGACGGGCGTGAACTAATTACCTGGACTTCATGACCAATGCCTAATTAGAGGCATTGGGGTTGGGCATTCACATCGTGTACATATAAGACCCCTTACATCTATTCAAGGTTGTTTGATACCTTGACATCATGACCAATGCCTAAATGGAGGCATTGGGGTTGGGCATTCACATCTAGTAGCCACATACAGTAATCGAGTAATAACAACATCAAAACATCAAACGTCATAACAACAAACAACATATCGTCTTGTAAACTATTTTACTCACATGATTGGTAACACAACTTGGTAAACAAACACAAACCTTGAACTCACCAGCGTAGTCTGACACACTTGTTTACATGCTTGTAGGTAATCATTGAAGGAACTTGGGAACTTGCCGTCTGATGCTGCTGGAGTGGTTGTGGTCATGATAAACAATTACATTGATTTGGTTTTGATACATTTACACACTTATACATTTATGCTTCCGCTCAATACTTTGGTTTTGGTTTAAAACGATGCATTTCTTTCAATTGAGTATTTCAATACATTATTACTTGTGTTTGACATGATTGGTGGCTCTTTGTTGGATCGTTGCACCTCCATTAGGGACATGCCCTAGGTGGTAATTTGGGGGTGTGACATTATTAGTGTCATTGTGCTTCGTTTTGCTTATTTAAAATCAATAACCACTCGTCCGTTCTCAATCTCCATTTGGGCGAGGTTCGGTTCGCACTACACAATGTTTTGCAAACGATCGCTCAAAGTCACATTGTTTATGAATTTCGGTCGCGAATGAAATGCTATACGGTCGTTTTTCCGTATATATTTTATATTTAATATATATATATATATAAGGGAATTTAGATTTCTTAAAAACACAAAACACAAAACAGAAAAAAGTTTATAGAAAATGAGTCATTAAAACTTTTAATAGATTTTTTGTGTCATAAAATAGAGAAAGGGCAAGAAATTACAAAAAGTGTTAATCATCCTATGATATTACATTTGGAAAAAATAGGATATATTGGAGAAGATATAACAAAATCAAATGTAAGTTATATTTGTAAATTTAAATTAAAAAATACTGATATAATAATCAGAACAACTAATATAGAATATAGCCCATTAGATAAAGAAGAGTTTAAAAAACAAATCCCTGAAATGGTAAATCAAGGATTAATTAGAAATTCATAAAGTCCTCATAGATCTACAGTTTTTTTAGTAAGAAATCACAGTGAGATAAAAAGAGGAAAAGCTAGGATAGTTTATAATTATAAAAGATTAAATAATAATACAATAGATGATGGGTATAATATTCCTAATAAAGATAGTTTGCTAAATCTTATACAAAACAAAAAAGTATTTTCAAAATTTGATTTAAAATCAGGATATAACCAGTTAAAATTAGAAGAAAGCTTTAAACCATGGACAACTTTTACATGCTCTGAAGGGCAATATGAATGGAATGTCCTTAGTTTTGGACTAAAAAATGCACCTAAAATTTTTTAAAGATTTATGGACAGTATATTTTTAAAATTTGATTTTTGCTTAGTATACATTGATGACATTTTAGTTGCAAGTAATACAGTGCAGGAACATGAGAAACACTTACAATAGGTCTTTGGAGAAATAAAGAAAAATGGTATAGTAGTTTTAAAAAGAAAAATGGAACTTTTTAAAAGAAAATTTTATTTTTTAGGATTAGAAATTGGAAATGGAAAAATAGAATTGCAATCACATATTTCTACCAAAATCTTAAGTTTTCCAGAAAAAAAATTGAAAATTTGAAACAGATACAAGCCTTCTTGGGTCTAGTAAACTATGCTAGAAAATTCATTCCAAACTTGTCAAAACTGGTTGGACCTTTATATGGTAAAACCACTAAAAACGGTCAAAGGTATTTTAATCAGGGAGATATTAAACTAGTTAAAGAAATCAAAAAAGCAGTCAAAATCATTAAACCATTAGAGTTACCATTAGTTACAGATTATATAATTATTGAAACAGATGGATGCAAAGAAGGATGGGGAGCAGTTCTTCTATGTAAACCAAACAAATACAGTCTCAATGAAGAAGAGAAAATTTGCGCTTATGCAAGTGGTAATTTTCAAAACAAAACAAACTGGACTACAATTGATTTTGAAATACAGGCATTAATTTATGCATTAGAAAAATTTAAAATTTTTCTAAATAAAGAATTTACAGTAAGAACTGACTGTGAAGCAATAGTTAAATTCGTGAAAAATGACCAAAGTAAAAAAAGTAAATAGAACCAGATGGGTTAATTTACAAAACATTATACAAGGAAATGGGTATTTTATAAACTTTGAACACATTAAAGGAAAAAATAATGGGATAGTTGATATGTTATCTCGAAATATAAACAAATGGTTTGTTTTAGATGGACAGGAAAAACGATAAGGAGAAATTAAAGCTTATACATCCAAAGCAGGGGAATTCTTCCTCGGATGAAGAAAAAAATCAACAGTCATATCTACATTCAACAGAAAGAAAATTATGTTTTTGTCATTGGTTTTTGTCATTGCTTGTATTTTTATGTTTATTATGTTCAATGAAAATTCTCTTTCTAGCTGGTCTGTATTTGTATGAATCTGTGTAGGGAAATGAGGAAAATATTTTGCAACCAATAGTCGAGGTTATTGACCTTGTTCCAATATTTCCTGCTACTAGAATGATTTT
Source organism: Helianthus tuberosus (assembly GCA_030545235.1). Lineage (NCBI taxonomy): Eukaryota > Viridiplantae > Streptophyta > Magnoliopsida > Asterales > Asteraceae > Helianthus > Helianthus tuberosus. The sequence continues at coordinate 113,493,292 of CM060378.1, forward strand.
TTCTCCAAGCTGGTTGAGGAGATCTTCTGTTTAACTTGATTTCCAAATGAACAATCATACCATGATGATAGAATTGAATTATTTGTTCATCTGTCAATTTTGTAGGATGGTATACTTGAAGCAACAGAAGACCAATTCCATCTCCTGCTTCATTTGTTCTTTCCACCACTGTGAATCCTTGTTGTTCACTGTCAAATCTGAATGCCATGTCTACCAGCTGTTGTTGCAAATTGTACAGAATTAGAGGAAATTCTGCACATACTTTTTGTGAAACAAGATTCTCGAATTCTGGGAACCTTCCTGAAACTGGTTTTAAACAATGCCACCAAGGTGTATCAAGAATCCTTGTCCTGAAACACTCAAAAGTCTTGTATACATCTGTTTTTTCTTTGTTTTCTTTTTTGTCAATCTTTTGTAATAACTGTACATTTTTTTGCTTCGAGCAAACTCATTTTTTGTTTTAACAGGCTATTTTCAATTTTCAATTGTATATTTTGTGCATTTTTTGTTTTTTCCTCGAGTTGTGTTCTTAATGTAGAAATAATTTCTTGTTGAGCTTTTATGTAATGCTCGGGATTTGTTTTGGCCATGTCAGAAAAACTTTTAACCTCTTCAGGTTCTATGTAAAAATTTTGTATGCCAAACCTGTTTCTTGCTGCTTGAAGAGCTTCAGCAAAACTTGTATAACATTTCCAAAATGTTCCTCCTTCACAAGTTATGTGTTGTGTAACTGTTTCCCATTTGTTGAAAATACCAATCTTTGTACCCCTAAATATAACATAATGTGTGTAATTTGGTTTTATTTTAAATTGTCTTTCAGGTGTTTTTGAACTTTGTTCCTGAAAGTAAATGCTTAAAGCATTTAAAACCTATACTTTAAATGTTGAAGCTTGTGGCATGGTCTGAATATGCCATAAGTTATCTAATAAACATTGTTGTTTATCTGTAAGTTTCATTCTCATGATAGGACGAAACTTTTTATCAACTTCATTGCATATCTGTAAGGCATATGTTCCAAATTTAATCACCCGCTTGGGTGAGAAATTTGTGTGCAAGGGTCGTTTGCCAGCTGCCTTGGATTGATGTTGTTTATAAAACTGTCCCATCATTATCTGTGGTAATGAGGTGTGAGGAGAAGTGTATATTCTTTCTGTTGAATGTAGATATGACTGTTGAATTTTTCCTTCATCCGAGGAAGAATTCCCCTGCTTTGGATGTATAAGCTTTAATTTCTCCTTATCTTTTTTCCTGTCCATCTGAAACAAACCATTTGTTTATATTTCGAGATAACATATCAGCTATCCCATTATTTTTTCCTTTAATGTGTTCAAAGTTTATAAAATACCCAATTCCTTGTATAATGTTTTGTAAATTAACCCATCTGGTTCTATTTAGTTTTTTACTTTGGTCATTTTTCACGAATTTAACTATTGCTTCACAGTCAGTTCTTACTGTAAATTATTTATTAAGAAAAAATTTAAATTTTCCAAATGCATAAATTAATGCATGTATTTCAAAATTAATTGTAGTACAGTTTGTTTTGTTTTGAAAATTACCACTTGTATAAGCGCAAATTTTCTCTTCTTCCTTGAGACTGTATTTATTTGGTTTACATAGAAGGACTGCTCCCCATCCTTTTTTGCATCCATCTGTTTCAATAATTATATAATCTGTAACTAATGGTAACCCTAATGGTTTAATGTTTTTGACTGCTTTTTTTATTTCTTCAACTAGTTTAATATCTTCCTGATTAAAATACATTTGACCGTTTTTAGTGGTTTTACCATATAAAGGTCCAACCAGTTTTGACAAGTTTAGAATGAATTTTCTAGCATAGTTTACTAGACCCAAGAAGGCTTGTATCTATTTCAAATTTTCAAATTTTTCTGGGAAACTTAAGCTTTTTGTAGAAATATGTGATTGCAATTCTATTTTTCCATTTCCAATTTCTAATCCTAAAAAGAAAATTTTCTTTTAAAAAGTTCCATTTTTCTTTTTGAAACTACTATACCATTTTTCTTTATTTCTCCAAAGACCTGTTGTAAGTGTTTCTCATGTTCCTGCATTGTATTACTTGCAACTAAAATGTTATCAATGTACACTAAGCAAAAATCGAATTTTAAAAATATACTATCCATAAATCTTTGAAAAATTGAAGTTGCATTTTTTAGTCCAAAACTAAGGACATTCCATTCATATTGCCCTTTAGAGCATGTAAAAGTTGTCCATGGTTTAAAGCTTTCTTCTAATTTTAACTGGTTATATCATGATTTTAAATCAAATTTTGAAAATACTTTTTTGTTTTGTATAAGATTTAGCAAACTATCTTTATTAGGAATATTATACTAATCATCTATTGTATTATCATTTAATCTTTTATAATTATAAACTATCCTAGCTTTCCCTCTTTTAATCTCACTGTGATTTCTTACTAAAAAAGTTGTAGATCTATGAGGACTTTCTGATTTTCTAATTAATCCTTGATTTACCATTTCAGGGATTAGTTTTTTAAACACTTCTTTATCTAATGGGCTATATTATATATTAGTTGTTCTGATTATTATATCAGGATTTTTTAATTTAAATTTACAAATATAACTTACATTTGATTTTGTTATATCTTCTCCAATATATCCTATTTTTTCCAAATGTAATATCATAGGATGATTAACACTTTTTGTAATGTCTTGCCCTTTCTCTATTTCATGACTTAAAAAATCTATTAAAAGTTTTAATGACTCATTTTCTATAAACTTTTTTCTGTTTTGTGTTTTTAAGAAATCTAAATTCCCTTTATCCCCTCTTTTTTGAACAATTTGTGTTGTATTCATATATCAAAGGGTTGGAATTGTATATAATTGTTTACTTAGTCTTATAAAATTTCTTGTAATTGTTACTGCACCATTTAATCCTAATATGAAATTTAATCCTATTACAAAATCTTTGGATTTTATATTTGGTGGATTAATATTTATTTGTGGCATATCATATTTTATACTATAATTATTTGCAAAGTCTAAGAATTGTATTCCTATTGGTTCTAAACAATGTGTAATATGTATTAATCTGTCTTCTACTGTTCTTGTACTTAATTTATATGATAGTTTTTTATGATATTCTATAGGTGCCAAACTATATGAGATTAAGCTTTTTGTAGCTCCTGTATCAACTAATGCTGTTAAATCTAGGTATTTATTATTATCTAACCATAAACGGCATTGTATATTTATCATGTTTGTTGATCCTTGTGTTTATATGTAAGTTTGATCATCTGGTTTTTGTAGAGCCATTTTGCTTATTTCTTCTGTTTTAATTAATCTCTCAAGTTCTTCTACTTTGTTTTCAAAGTTTTTTTTTATTTTTAAACTATGTAATTCTATTGTTAATTCTAATTTATCTATTCTTTCATTTTCATTATTTTTGAAACTTGTTTTAACTTTGGATGTTGTAGCTATATCTTTATCATAAATTTCCTTAAGACACTTAAAACAAATTTCTTTAAAACATTTATTACATTGTGACCTTTTTTCTATACTAGGGTAATATCCACAATTGTAACATCTTATGTGATTATTTCCTTTATTTTGTTTCCAATCATGTTCACAATTTTCTTTTGTATTCATATATGTATATGTTACTTTTGCTGTTGGGTTTTCTTCTTCACTGTAAAAACTATATATTGATTCGTTATCAGATTCATCATCTGTTCCTAGAGCTTCTATTTCATAATCTTGTAATTGCTCTATTAAATTAGTTCTTTCCATATTTTTCTCTTATTTGGACATTTATTAGCTAAGTGTGTTGTTTCTCCACAAGTATAGCATCTACATTTTCGTGTTTGTGGTTTTTTAACATATTTATTTGCATTATAATTTTTTCTATAGTTTCTATTATATGTTGTGCTTTTTCGTATCTTTTTCTTTTTATCATAAACTCCATATGCTTGTGGTGTATAAATTGATGTGTTTACAGAATGCATAAGCATTTCTTTTTAATTGTTCTTGTAATGCTACTTCTTTACATTTTTCTTCTAGTATACCGAATGTATAAGTTATTCTTGGTCCTATTCCTAAATTCTGTTGTGTGCCATAATTGGTTTTCCATGCTTCATGTATAGATTTTCCTAAATCACCTAGTAATTTTATAAAATATTTATCACATAGATTATCATCCATTGCTTTTCCTGTTTGTGATAATAATCTTGTAAAATCTAATGTGAATTCATTTATGTATTTCATATTTGCTATACTTAATTGTTCTAAATTTCTAATAACTGTATCCTGTATTAGAGAATTATTTTTTGCTGGATCAACTCCTAATATGAGTGTTCTAATTTGTGATGTAAAATTATAAGGATTATCTCCTAATGCTTTAAGATTATTTATTTCTTCTGGATTTTGTGTTTTCTTACTTTGTCATATTCCTAATGCTATTGGTCCTAATGTAGTTTCTAAATATGAAAACATATTCATGCTATCTTTTTTATTTGTTTCCCATAATCTTACTACATTTTGTTCCCATGTTAAAACTTCATCTATCCATAACTGGGGTTTTTGTTGTTCTAACAATAACATATTTCCACTGTATATTTGTCATATAGGCAATCTTCTTCCTTTTCCTATAGAATTAGACTCTTGTTGATAATTAATTGTTGGTTGTGTCCATGGTTCTCTGCCATGACTTTCTTGTGTACCACTATATTCTACTCCCTATTCTATTTTTGGTCTTTTTAAGGGATTAAACATTTGTGTATCCATAAAATTTTGTTCTTGTTTATAAAAATCTGATAACATAACTTTTCCGTTCATAATATCTTCTACTAATGGTAAATTATAATGTTCTTGTAGTTTTTTATAACTTTCTTCATAGTCCATCCCTAACTCTGTTATACATTCTATAATCATATCATCTACCACTTGTTGTATATTTATTTCTGTAAATTTTCTATCTATAATTTGTTTTATTGTTTTATTTGTTTCTTCTACTTTGAAACAATCTATTGATTCTTCTTCATAATCTAATAGTGTGTAATCCATTGTTTCTTCTTGCTCAAATTTTAAGAAATTTACATCTATTTCATCTTCCTCATTGTTTGTATTATATATAAAAGGTGTTTATTCTTCTTCTATATTCATAAAATGATATTCTTCATTATCATCTTTCTCTGTTTGTTTTTCTTTAAAATCAGTATACCTTAACTTTTGTTTTCCATCAGTTTCTTCATATATATAACTTTTCTTAGGTATTAAAACTGTATTTTCTTCTTTTTCTTGTAAGACTTCTAAATCCCATTCTAATCCTGTTAACTGTTCTGGATCTATTTTTATTGGTTCTATCATTTGTATAGATTTTGATGCAATTGTTTTTACTATTCCTTCTATGTTTACTTTGTATTTCATTCCGGAGCTATTACTAGCTTTTCCTAGTACTCCTATACTTACTACTAGGTTATTTCCTTCATATTCTTCGTATCCTTTTGTTTGTAGAGCTATTTTAATATTTTGTAAATCTTTAACATCTTTCAAAATATCTGGTGTACAATAAAATATTGCTATGTTTTGACTTAAATCTACCTCCATACCTGAGATTATAGCTTTTTTCATGTCTGATTTCCAACTTATATCGAGTATTAGAGCTAATAGTTTTGTTCCTAATTTTTTTCTTCCTAAAGCTTTAACTCCTATTACTATTAGTCCTGTATGTACAAAATGTTTGTTTTGTTTTTTAATTTTTTCAATAGTTTCCGGTGACAAAAGATCTAGGGTTACTGTATTATCGATTACCCTTAAACTTTCTTCTCTACTACTTCTTATAAGAGTTGTGTTTATGTTTAATCTTCCTGTTTGATATAATATTCTTGGATTTAATATGTCTAATTGATGTTGGTTATATAATTCCAAGTTTCTGTCTAAATCTATTTCTTTTTCTAATTGTATTATTTGTCTATTACTATTGGATCCTGATCCTCTTCTAATTATTCTATTTAAAAAACTGTCTGATGTTATACTATCATTTATATTACTTGTAGAATTTCTAGCTTCCTGTATAGTTCTACTCCTTCCTAAAAAATTATTGTTATTGTTCATTTTCTTGGCTGCCAGTGTGTATATGGAGTAGGTTTTTTCTCTGTTTTTAGTTTTTGTAAAGCTTCTGTGATTTTTTTTCAACTTCTAGAGGTATATTATTTTCAATACTATTTTTATTTTTTCCTATTAATATATTAGACTGATTTTTTATATAATCTAGGTTTTGTGATAATTTTTTAATTTCTGCTGTTAAGTTTTCTATTGTTTCTTTATTATTTATAGCTTCTTGTTGTATACTAATGCTCAGATTTATAAATAAATCTACTAAAGTGTTTAATTGTGAGTTATTTGTATGTAAAGTATGTTCAAAAAGGTCTTTAATATTACAAACTACAGTAAAATTATCTGTTATAAAATGTTTTCGGTGAGCTTTTTCAGAAAATTCTAAATTTAAAAATTCTAAACGCTTGATTGTTTGAGAAGTACCAATGATTAATAAATTCCAACTCTCTTTAGCTTTTATCCCTTATTCCAAATTTCTTTTAAATATTTTCTTATATTCCAACTATTTAAGAACAATAATAATATACAAGCTAATCTATTAAACTATTTTGTCTATATATTCTTTCTTTTAAATTAGCTCGTTGGTATATATAATACCTTAAATGATATTCATCTATATAATCTAACCAATCTGCTGATTCTAAAGAAAGAATAAGTCTATCATATCTTTGTAATCTATTTAAAAGTTGTCTAATATAAAAACTAGTCATAATATTTAACCCTTTCGTTTATGATGTTATCAAAGCAACTATCTTTCCCACAATCTTCACCTAAGAGAGTTTTCTAAAAATACTGGCTTAACACACCATAAAAGGAGCTTGTCTTAGTCTGTTAGATTTTAAGAAAGCCTTTGCTCTGATACCAATATATCAAAGAGGGTGGTGATAGTGACGATGAAAATGAAAATAAAATTAAAACTTACTTTGATTGAGATATGCACAGCGGATGATGCGGATGATGATGGATGAGAGTATGCACAGCGGAGTAGAAGGTTGCAGGTAAAGGTTTTTTTTTATGTGTGTGTTGGAATATAATATGAAGAACTGGAGAAAATTTGGGATGGTAAGGGAATGGAGCTAAAGAGATATGGAGAGAGTTTTAGTGTGCCATTGAAGTAGTAATCTTATTACTTGTAATGGTTTTCCGTGTCTTACAACGATTTACAATGCCTCTATATATAAGAAAAAATAAAGCACTAAAGTCATATTCCTAGTCTAATCAAAGAAAATAAACAATTTACAAAAATTTACAAAATTCAAAAGCCTAGTCTAGAAAGTAAACTAGACGATTGCTTATAAAGTTAGATTCCAAAGTTATGTTTGAAATTATTGTCCTCTGTCGTCCGCTTTATAAAACGTCATTGCTTTCGTCATGTGTTTTGTCTTGTGTCTTCTGTCGTCATTTCTTGCGTCATCTTCTAGAAGTCTCTGTGTGTGCTGTCTATTGACTGTGGACTTGAACAGTCTTCGTGTTCACAATCTTCGTCTTCTAGGTTTATGATATGTTGTAGCTGTAAAGTGTCTCCTTCCCCTGCAAAGGGTAGAAGCATTCTCCAATTTGTTTTTTGTATAGACTTGTATGTAGTGTCCTTTGCCTATTAGTTGAAAGTTTCTCCATGGAAAATAGTCAGGAATTTCTGGAGTTTCCTGATGTTTTTTAATAAACTGTGTAAAGCTGTCTGGGATTTTTCAGTTGTTTGATCTATATGACTCAACCAAGGTAAAGTTGTGAACTCTATGTTGGTTTTTGTCATTGCTGTTTGAAGGTAATTGCTTGTATTTTTATGTTTATTATGTTCAATGAAAATTCTCTTTCTAGCTGGTCTGTATGTGTATGAATCTATGTAGGGAAATGAGGAAAGTATTTTGCAACCAATAGTCGAGGTTATTGACCTTGTTGCAATATTTTCTGCTACTAGAATGATTTTTTCTCCAAGCTGGTTGAGGAGATCTTCTGTTCTTCTGTTTAACTTGATTTCCAAAAAAAAATCAATCATACCATGATGATAGAATTGAATTATTTTTTCATCTGTCAATTTTGTAGGATGGTATACTTGAAGCAACAGAAGACCAATTCCATCTCCTTCTTCATTTGTTCTTTCCACCCCTGTGAATCCTTGTTGTTCACTGTCAAATCTGAATGCCATGTCTACCAGTTGTTGTTGCAAATTGTACAGAATTAGAGGAAATTCTGCACATACATTTTGTGAAACAAGATTTTCGAATTCTGGGAGCCTTTTTGTAACTGGTTTTAAACAATGCCACCAAGGTATATCAAGAATCCTTGTCCTGAAACACTCAAAAGTCCTGTATACATCTGTTTTTTCTTTGTTTTCTTTTTTCTCAATCTTCTGTAATAACTGTACATTTTTTTGCTTCGCGCAAACTCATTTTTTGTTTTAACATGCTATTTTCAATTTTCAATTGTATATCTTGTGCATTTTTTTTGTTTTTTTTCCTCGAGCTGTGTTCTTAATGTAGAAATAATTTCTTGTTGAGCTTTTATGTAATGCTCGGGATTTGTTTTGGCCATGTCAGAAAAACTTTTAACCTCTTCAAGTTCTATGTAAAAATTTTGTATGCCAAAGCTGTTTCTTACTGCTTGAAGAGCTTCAGCAAAACTTGTATAACCTTTCCAAAATGATCCTCCTGCACAAGCGGATGATGCGGATGATGATGGATGAGAGTATGCACAGCGGAGTAGAAGGTTGCAGGTAAAGGGGTTTTTTTTATGTGTGTGTGTTGGAATATAATATGAAGAACTGGAGAAAATTTGGGATGGTAAGGGAATGGAGCTAAAAAGATATGGAGAGAGTTTTAGTGTGCCATTGAAGTAGTAATCTTATTACTTGTAATGGTTTTCCGTGTCTTACAAAGATTTACAATGCCTCTATATATAGGCAAAAATAAAGCACTAAAGTCATATTCCTAGTCTAATCAAAGAAAATAAACAATTTACAAAAATTTACAAAATTCAAAAGCCTAGTCTAGAAAGTAAACTAGACGATTGCTTATAAAATTAGATTCCAAAGTTATGTTTGAAATTATTGTCCTCTGTCGTCCGCTTTTTAAAACGTTATTGCTTTCGTCATGTGTTTTGTCTTGTGTCTTCTGTCGTCATTTCTTGCGTCATCTTCTAATAGTCTCTGTGTGTGCTGTCTATTGACTTTGGACTTGAACAGTCTTCGTGTTCACAATCTTCATCTTCTAGGTTTATAATATGTTGTAGCTGCAAAGTGTCTCCTTCCCCTGCAAAGGGTAGAAGGATTCTCCAATTTGTTTTTGTATAGACTTGTATGTAGTGTCCTTCGCCTGTTAGTTGATAGTTTCTCCATGGAAAATAGTCAGGAATTTCTGGAGTTTCCTGATGTTTTTTAATAAACTGTGTAAAGTTGTCTGGGATCTTTTCAGTTGTTTGATCTATATGACTCAACCATGGTAAAGTTGTGAACTCTATGTTGGTTTTTGTCATTGCTGTTTGTAGGTAATTGCTTGTATTTTTATGTTTATTATGTTCAATGAAAATTCTCTTTCTAGCTGGTCTGTATGTGTATGAATCTATGTAGGGAAATGAGGAAAGTATTTTGCAACCAATAGTCGAGGTTATTGACCTTGTTGCAATATTTCCTGCTACTAGAATGATTTTTTCTCCAAGCTGGTTGAGGAGATCTTCTGTTCTTCTGTTTAACTTGATTTCCAAATAATCAATCATACCATGATGATAGAATTGAATTATTTGTTCATCTGTCAATTTTATAGGATGGTATACTTGAAGCAACAGAAGACCAATTCCATCTCCTGCTTCATTTGTTCTTTCCACAACTGTGAATTGACGGGTGGTCCGTAGGACAACCCTTAAGTGGTTTAAAAAGATTAAAATTCCATGCTTTACTTGGTTATTTGCTTGAACTTAGTAACTACGAGTGTTCGTGTGTTTTGCAGGTAAATCGTTGAATTCGGTGCATCTAGAACGCTCAGTCATGAAACAAGCAAGGAGGATAATTATTTCTATTAATAAATATCTCATCATTGGACGGTTTTGGACATCTTTGGGGGCGATTTTTGGCTGCTTGCTTGTTTGGTGAACAATTCTTATCATTCGGTTTGTATTTTTGATTCGTATGAACAATAGATTGATGTTGATGATGATTCACCGAGCCATGTCCGGCTAAACTCTTCGGTGATCATCCTAGGTGAATGTTTCTGAAACTTTTGTGTGTTTAATTTCTGCATTTCTAGAATGATATCTTGCGTTGCTTGAATGTCATGGTGTATGTTTGATTGTTTGTAGTGTGTTAATCAATATTGCAATTTCTAGTCTTAATCGTACGTTCTTGGTGCCGTTGGCAACCGAGATATCACGGGAAGGGTTAGGGTTGGTTATTGGTTAATAGGTCATCGGGAAACAACCTCGCGTTATCTAATCCGAGTACTTTGTTCCCTTTTATCACTTCAATCACATATACACGAGTTATGTCTATATAACTCTTTCTAGTGAAATTGCACACAATTGTTTAAAGAAACTGAAACCTAGGGTGATCATTGTTCTCTCCTAATTGTTTACAACCAACTTTGATTTGAATTAGTTCTTAATTTAGTTTTCTAAAACAACAATCCACAATCTTGAATTTTAATTTTCTGCAATTTAGTTTAATATTAGTTTAAATACAAAGCTATACAATCGACACATTTTCCACAAACTCCCTGTGTTCGATACCCACTTGCCACTATCTATATAGTTGTGTTATTGGGATTAAATTTGCGTGACCCACGACAATCACGTCAAATTTTGGCGCCGTTGCCGGGGAGTAGTGCGCAACGTGTGTCAGTTTGTTAGTTTTGCTTTGTTATTTTCGGGTTTACGCTGGGTGTGTTAGTGTGCAGGTATTGACAGGTGCATGCGTACTAGGAGCTCTCACAAGCTCTCACCATTAGCATTTGATTCGGAAATCGATCGAACTTTGCGAGCAAACAGAATTTTGTTAAGGGAAAACACAATTAGCGGTTCACCAACAACACCAACTACACCAATCACACCAATTCGATACATGGATCCACCACAACAACCACCCACTACGGGTGAACTCATACCACCATTTATACCATCATCTACTCAACCTTCACCAAATACCACCATGCCTAGTTCTACTATTGAATTTACTTCACCATTTGATATCCCACCACCCAATACTACATTACCTACCACTACTCAAACTGAACCTACCATTACCTTTAGCCCTGCTTCTACAATTCCACCACTTACCCATTTCTTTCCAGCTTCAAGTCAATCATCATCCACCTATACATTACCACAAGGCTCAACTGTTGTTCATGCTACTTCATCATTTGGAGTACCAAACCAGTCCGGTTTTCAATACTCATCTATTCCATTTGGGCCATCATCGGGGGGTATAGAAGGAGATGGATATGAAGAAGGATATGAAGATTTCGAGGGTTATGAGGAAGAGGGTTATGCTTATGTGGGTAGTGGAGATCAAGGGGAGTTGACTTATGTACCTGGTCAAACGCAAAGAATGTCAAGTGTTGGTGGGATTCCACAACAACAACTCATACCACAACACATTAGACCAAGGTCACAAGGGCCACCAATGCAACGCCCTATACCATTGCAGCAAGTTCGGCCACAAAATATTCAACCACAATTTCTAAGGCCAATTCAACACCCACCGATGCCGCAACAACAATTTCAACAACCCTTGGCACCACAAGGGCCTATGCAAAGGCCAATGGGTCATATTCGTCCAAGGGGTCGATTGGGTGTTCCAAGAAGGCATCTTAGGGAACAAGCAAGGGGAATAGAGGCACATTTCAGGCCAATCATTACTCAAAACCCTTCACCGGTGGTTATCCCTCACAACAACCAAGGGAGAACTTTTGAAGTAAGAACAAATTCGTTGCAAAGTTTACCGAAGTACAAAGGGCTAGCAACAGAGGAGCCGTATTTCCATTTAGAGGCCTATGACTCAATTTGCAACACTTTTGGGAGTCAAGGTTTTTCGGCCGATGAAGTCAAGTTGGTCTTATTTCAGTTTTCTTTGGAGGATAAGGCAAAGAAGTGGTTCTACACTTTGCCTTCGGCATCTATTTACACTTGGGGGGAAATGCAACAAACTTTCTTAGACGAATTCTATACCGCCCAAAAGACCAATGATGCTAGAAAGGGGTTGAGGAGCTTCCAACAACAACATGGTGAGATGTTCCATGAAGCGTTTGAACGATTCAATATGATGATAAAGAATTGCCCTCACCATGGGATTGAGCTTTGGGAGTTGATGAATGCATTCCACGAGGGGTTGAGTGCCGAGGATGCTAGAGATTTAATGTCCATTACCGGTGGGACTTTTGGCACGAACTATGAAAATGATGATTGGGAGTTTTTAGAGAACATGGCGATTACCTCGAAAAGAAAGGCTCAAGCATCGAGGAGAGCCCGACCGGCCATTGCCCGACCTCAAGTGCACGCCATAGATGACGGTAATGTTCAAACTACTAACCAAATTTATGATGTTTGTGCTTTGTGTAATGAAATAGGTCATGCGGCTGAAAATTGCCAAGGAGGTGATGGGCAATATGAAGAGGTGCATGCGGTTCAAGGTCAAGGAGGGGGTGGTAGAAATTACAACAACATGAACTCTAATACTTACCACCCCGGGTTGAGGAATCACCCAAATTTTCGCTATGGGAACTTTTCTAATCAAGCTAACCCGAATTTCCAAGGAAACCAAGGATTTCAAAGGCAATATCAAACGGGTCAAAGCTCTTCGGGTGGAAATGAGATGATGGAGATGTTGAAGGCGATGCAAAGTGAAATGCAACGAATGAACCAACGTGATGAGGTTCGGATGCAAAAGGACGAGGTTCGTGACAAAAGCATCCTATCGTTGACCACTCAAATGGGTCAACTTGCAAGTGACGTGGCGATGTTAAAGAAAGCAAAAGGCCAGCTACCGAGTGATACGGTGCCAAATCCCAAGAACATAAAAAGCATTAACATCAATGTGGTAAGCACCGTTCCAAATAACGAATTTAATGAAAAATTGCTAACTTCTTCGTGTCAAGTGAATGCAGGTTTGGAAAAAGATGCCGAAGTCGAGAATGATAAAGAGTGTGAAGCGCCAATCGTGCCTATCCGTGTGGGAAAATTAAAAATCCCTCACGCATTGTTGGACTATGGGGCAAGCATGAGTGTGCTACCAAGCGATCTATACGATATGTACGACTTTGGTCCACTTGAAGGTATAGACACCATGGTGAGCTTGGCGGATGGAAGTTGGAGGCGTCCACGGGGAATGGTTAGGAATGTTAAGATTCAGTTGGGAGAATTTGAATACCCGGTGGATTTTCTAGTTTTGGACTATGCTTCTACCAACATGGCATCACAACAAAGGGTAATTTTAGGTCGACCGTTTCTATACACGGCAAATGCTCAAATTAATTGTAGAGACGAGATTATTACCATGACCGAAAAGAACCGTAAGTTGTCTTTTGATGTTCAAACTAGAGTGATTAGTTATGAGTCCATTGAGGCGAAGGATAGCGGGTTTAGTGAAAAGGTGTTACCACGAATGAGAAAAAAGCACCCACCGGACCGTGAAGAAACACATATGGGTTCAAGCAGGAACGTATTTGATTACCCACCGAGTCAAAATGAGACGGATGCATTTTGCCCAAAGACAAGCTACAGTGGGGGAGGTGATAGGAACCGATTCTTTGAGCCACCATAAATGGGGGTGGCACGGTCTGGCTGAAGACGCGAAACTTAGCGCTGCTCGGGAGGCAACCCGAGGTTTTTCACTGATCTTGTTATTTCTTTAGTTTTCTTTGTTTCAGGGCCATGGTAACACTCAAGTGTGGGGAAGATGTGCGGATATTTGTGTGAAGGTGGTGATAGGAAATCGGATTATCTACAACATCTGTTGTGGCAAACTTCACCAGGTCAATGTACTTTTTCCTTAGACTTGTCATGTTCTTTAGCTTTGAAATATTGTTAGTTTATTAGTTTGCTTTTGTTTATTAAAAAAAAAATAAAAAAAAAAATAATACCAAAAAGAAATTTGGGGTTTGAGAGTATAAGCAATTGTTGATGTTCTTGGTTAAAGCGATCCTTCCCTCAAAGCCATACATTGGGACAATGTATCCCAAGTGTGGGGATGGGGGAAATTTTTGGGAGTTTTAAAAATTTTGTAATTCCGAGCGAAAATTGTTAAAATTTGAAAGCTTGATATTGTTCCATTTGACACACCGACACCCATTCCTAGTCTTTTCTTGGTGAGGATTTGGGCCACACATGATTGTTATTGATATTTCTTTGTTTTGAGTGGCGGTGTGTTTATTGTGTTAATAGAACTTGTGTACGAATTCTTGTTAAATCCTAGAATTAGCATGCTTTTGAAAATGATAGGGGGACTTTTAGGTAGCCTCGTCTAGATGTGTGAGAGTGTGGGAATTGGGGGTTGGACCTCATACGTTACATATATGAGCTTGGTATTGTGAGGGGTGGGGGTTTGGTCCTTAGAAAGCCATGTTGAGCCTTAAACCATTCGATTGTGACCCGAGCCTACTTCCTACAAAATTTTACCTATTGAGATGACCCGGTTTAGGAGATTTAGTTTGTAGTAGTGATGTTCTTGTATATATTGTTGAGTTTGAGGTGTTATAAAAAAAAAAATATATGAAATGAAAAAAAAAAAAAAAAAAAAAAGAGAGAAAGAGAAAAATACAAAAAGAAGTATTTAGTTGCAATAGAGTTGAGAATGTCAAGAAGCTTTGTATATATTTTTGGTGTTTGCTTCGTAGTAGTAGACATAGAAAAAACCGGGTCAAATCAATTAGCTCTTTCATATGTATTCCACCATTTTCCTACCTTTACACCTAGCCCCGTTGCAACCCGCAAGTCCCTTTGATTCTAAAGCATGTTAGATATTTGTTAGGAGGAAACTTGATTTGTATACAAGCTTATTGTCGCACACACACACACGCATTGAGTGGTTTAGCATTATGTGCTAATATTTTTTGTCACCGAGAGTTTTGTGAGGGGTGTGTCTCGTGGTATGATTGAAGGTTAGTAAAATGATGACATTTTAGCTTGGTGTGCATGTTTGATCGTTGTGGTTTTGAAATAGTTTTTGAATCGGTTGCTTGGGACAAGCAACGGGTAAGTGTGGGGATGTGACGGGTGGTCCGTAGGACAACCCTTAAGTGGTTTAAAAAGATTAAAATTCCATGCTTTACTTGGTTATTTGCTTGAACTTAGTAACTACGAGTGTTCGTGTGTTTTGCAGGTAAATCGTTGAATTCGGTGCATCTAGAACGCTCAGTCATGAAACAAGCAAGGAGGATAATTATTTCTATTAATAAATATCTCATCATTGGACGGTTTTGGACATCTTTGGGGGCGATTTTTGGCTGCTTGCTTGTTTGGTGAACAATTCTTATCATTCGGTTTGTATTTTTGATTCGTATGAACAATAGATTGATGTTGATGATGATTCACCGAGCCATGTCCGGCTAAACTCTTCGGTGATCATCCTAGGTGAATGTTTCTGAAACTTTTGTGTGTTTAATTTCTGCATTTCTAGAATGATATCTTGCGTTGCTTGAATGTCATGGTGTATGTTTGATTGTTTGTAGTGTGTTAATCAATATTGCAATTTCTAGTCTTAATCGTACGTTCTTGGTGCCGTTGGCAACCGAGATATCACGGGAAGGGTTAGGGTTGGTTATTGGTTAATAGGTCATCGGGAAACAACCTCGCGTTATCTAATCCGAGTACTTTGTTCCCTTTTATCACTTCAATCACATATACACGAGTTATGTCTATATAACTCTTTCTAGTGAAATTGCACACAATTGTTTAAAGAAACTGAAACCTAGGGTGATCATTGTTCTCTCCTAATTGTTTACAACCAACTTTGATTTGAATTAGTTCTTAATTTAGTTTTCTAAAACAACAATCCACAATCTTGAATTTTAATTTTCTGCAATTTAGTTTAATATTAGTTTAAATACAAAGCTATACAATCGACACATTTTCCACAAACTCCCTGTGTTCGATACCCACTTGCCACTATCTATATAGTTGTGTTATTGGGATTAAATTTGCGTGACCCACGACAATCACGTCATGAATCCTTGTTGTTCACTGTCAAATCTGAATGCCATGTCTACCAGCTGTTGTTGCAAATTGTATAGAATTAGAGGAAATTCTGCACATACTTTTTGTGAAACAAGATTCTCGAATTCTGGGAACCTTTCTGTAACTGGTTTTAAACAATGCCACCAAGGTGTATAGAGAATCCTTGTCCTGAAACACTCAAAAGTCCTGTATACATCTGTTTTTTCTTTGTTTTCTTTTTTCTCAATCTTTTGTAATAACTGTCCATTTTTTGCTTCGTGCAAACTCATATTTTATTTTAACAGACTATTTTCAATTTTCAATTGTATATCTTGTGCATTTTTTGTTTTTTCCTCGAGCTGAGTTCTTAATGTAGAAATAATTTCTTATTAAGCTTTTATGTAATGCTCGGGATTTGTTTTGGCCATGTCAGAAAAACTTTTAACCTCTTCAGGTTCTATGTAAAAATTTGGTATGCCAAAGCTGTTTCTTGCTGCCTGAAGAGCTTCAGCAAAACTTGTATAACCTTTCCAAAATGATCCTCATGCGCAAGTTATGTGTTGTGTAACTGTTTCCCATTTGTTGAAAATACCAATCTTTGTATCCCTAAATATAAAATAATGTGTGTAATTTGGTTTTATTTTAAACTGTCTTTCAGGTGTTTTTGAACTTTGTTCCTGAAAGTAAATGCTTAAAGGATTTAAAACCTGTACTTTTAATGTTAAAGGTTGTGGCATGGTATGAATATGCCATAAGTTATCTAATAAACATTGCTGTTTATCTGTAAGTTTCATTCCCATGATAGGACGAAACTTTTTATCAACTTCATTGCATATCTGTAAGGCATATGTTCCAAATTCAATCACCGGCTTGGGTGAGAAATTAGTGTGCATGGGTCGTTTTCCAGCTGCCTTTGATTGCTGTTGTTTATAAAATTGTCCCATCATTATCAGTGGTAATGAGGTGTGAGGAGAACTGTATATTCTTTCTGTTGAATGCAGATATGACTGTTGAATTTTTTCTTCATCCGAGGAAGAATTCCCCTGCTTTGGATGTATCAGCTTTAATTTCTCCTTATCTTTTTTCCTGTCCTTCTGAAACAAACCATTTGTTTATATTTCGAGATAACATATCAGCTATCCCATTATTTTTTTCCTTTAATGTGTTCAAAGTTTATAAAATACCCATTTCCTTGTATAATGTTTTGTAAATTAACCCATCTGGTTCTATTTACTTTTTTACTTTGGTCATTTTTCATGAATTTAACTATTGATTCACAGTCACTTCTTACTGTAAATTCTTTATTTAGAAAAATTTTAAAATTTTCTAATGCATGTATTTCAAGATCAATTGTAGTCCAGTTTGTTTTGTTTTGAAAAATACCACTTGCATAGGCGCAAATTTTCTCTTCTTCCTTGAGACTGTATTTGTTTGGTTTTCATAGAAGGACTGCTCCCCACCCTTCTTTGCATCCATCTGTTTCAATAATTATATAATCTGTAACTAATGGTAACTCTAATGGTTTAATGTTTTTCACTTCTTTTTTGATTTCTTCAACTAGTTTAATATCTTCCTGATTAAAATACATTTGACCGTTTTTAGTGGTTTTACCATATAAAGGTCCAACCAGTTTTGACAAGTTTGGAATGAATTTTCTAGCATAGTTTACTAGACCCAAGAAGGCTTGTATTTGTTTCAAATTTTCAAGTTTTTCTGGAAAACTTAAGATTTTTATAGAAATATGTGATTGCAATTCTATTTTTCCATTTCCAATTTCAAATCCTAAAAAAGAAAATTTTCTTTTAAAAAGTTCCATTTTTCTTTTTGAAACTACTATACCATTTTTCTTTATTTCTCCAAAGACCTGTTGTAAGTGTTTCTCATGTTCCTGCACTGTATTACTTGCAACTAAAATGTTATCAATGTATACTAAGCGAAAATCAAATTTTAAAAATATACTGTCCATAAATCTTTGAAAAATTGAACGTGCATTTTTTAGTCCAAAACTAAGGACATTCCATTCATATTGCCCTTTAGAGCATGTAAAAGTTGTCCATGGTTTAAAGCTTTCTTCTAATTTTAACTGGTTATATCCTGATTTCAAATCAAATTTTGAAAATACTTTTTTGTTTTGTATAAGATTTAGCAAACTATCTTTATTAGGAATATTATACTCTTCATCTATTGTATTATCATTTAATCTTTTATAATTATAAACTATCCTAGCTTTCCCTCTTTTTATCTCACTGTGATTTCTTACTAAAAAGTTGTAGATCTATAAGGACTTTCTGATTTTCTAATTAATCCTTGATTTACCATTTCAGAGATTTGTTTTTTAAACTCTTCTTTATCTAATGGGCTATATTCTATATTAGCTGTTCTGATTATTATATCAGGATTTTTTAATTTAAATTTACAAATATAACTTACATTTGATTTTGTTATATCTTCTCCAATATATCATATTTTTTCCAAATGTAATATCATAGGATGATTAACACTTTTTGTAATGTCTTGCCCTTTCTCTATTTCATGACTTTAAAAATCTATTAAAAGTTTTAATGACTCATTTTCTATAAACTTTTTTCTGTTTTGTGTTTTTAAGAAATCTAAATTCCCTTTATCCCCTCTTTTTTGAACAATTTGTGTTGTATTCATATATCGAAGGGTTGGTATTGTATATAATTGTTTACTTAGTGTTATAAAATTTCTTGTAATTGTTACTGCACCATTTAATCCTAATATGAAATTTAATCCTATTACAAAATCTTTGGATTTTATATTTGGTGGATTAATATTTATTTGTGGCATATCATATTTTATACTGTAATTATTTGCAAAGTCTAAGAATTGTATTCCTATTGGTTCTAAACAATGTGTAATATGTATTAATCTGTCTTCTACTGTTCTTGTACTTAATTCATATGATAGTGTTTTTATGATATTCTATAGGTGCCAAACTATATGAGATTAAGCTTTTTGTAGCTCCTGTATCAACTAATGCTGTTAAATCTAGGTATTTATTATTATCTAACCATAAACGGCATTGTATATTTATCATGTTTGTTGATCCTTGTGTTTGTATGTAAGTTTGATCATCTGGTTTTTGTAGAGCCATTTTGCTTATTTCTTCTGTTTTAATTAATGTCTCAAGTTCTTCTACTTTGTTTTCTAAGTTTTTTTATTTTTAAACTATGTAATTCTATTGTTAATTCTAATTTATCTATTCTTTCATTTTCATTATTTTTGAAACTTGTTTTAACTTTGGATGTTGTAGTTATATCTTTATCATAAATTTCCTTAAGACACTTAAAACAAATTTCTTTAAAACATTTATCACATTGTGACCTTTTTTCTATACTTGGGTAATATCCACAATTGTAACATCTTATGTGATTATTTCCTTTATTTTGATTCCAATCATGTTCACAATTTTCTTCTGTATTCATATATGTATATGTTACTTTTGCTGTTGGATTTTCTTCTTCGCTGTAAATACTATATATTGATTCGTTCTCAGATTCATCATCTGTTCCTTGAGCTTCTATTTCATAATCTTGTAATTGCTCTATTAAATTAGCTCTTTCCATATTTTTTCTCTTATTTGGATATTTATTAGCTTAGTGTGTTGTTTCTCCACAAGTATAACATCTACATTTTCGTGTTTGTGGTTTTTAACATATTTATTTGTATTATAATTTTTTCTATAATTTCGATTATATGTTGTGATTTTTCGTATCTTTTTCTTTTTATCATAAACTTCATATGCTTGTGGTGTATAAATTGATGTTTTACAGAATGCATAAGCATTTCTTTTTAATTGTTCTTGTAATGCTACTTCTTTACATTTTTGTTCTAGTATACCGAATGTATAAGTTCTAACAATAACATATTTCCACTGTATATTTGTCATATAGGCAATCTTCTTCCTTTTCCTATAGAATTAGACTCTTGTTGATAATTAATTTTTGGTTGTGTCCATGGTTCTCTACCATGACTTTCGTGTGTACCACTATATTCTCCTCCCCATTATATTTTTGGTCTTTTTAAGGGATTAAACATTTGTGTATCCATAAAATTTTGTTCTTGTTTATAAAAATCTGATAACATAACTTTTCCGTTCATAATATCTTCTACTAATGGTAAATTATAATGTTCTTGTAGTTTTTTATAACTTTCTTCATAGTCCATCCCTAACTCTGTTATACATTCTATAATCATATCATCTACCTCTTGTTGTATATTTATTTCTGTAAAATTTTCTATCTATAATTTGTTCTATTGTTTTATTTGTTTCTTCTACTTTGAAACAATCTATTGATTCTTCTTCATAATCTAATAGTGTGTAATCCATTGTTTCTTCTTGCTCAAATTTTAAGAAATTTACATCTATTTCATCTTCCTCATTGTCTGTATTATATATAAAAGGTGTTTCTTCTTCTTCTATATTCATAAAATGATATTCTTCATTCCTCATCTTTCTCTGTTTGTTTTTCTTTAAAATCAGTATACCTTAACTTTTGTTTTCCATCAGTTTCTTCATATATATAACTTTTCTTAGGTATTAAAACTGTATTTTCTTCTTTTTCTTGTAAATCTTCTAAATCCCATTCTAATCCTGTTAAGTGTTCTGGATCTATTTTTATTGGTTCTATCATTTGTATAGATTTTGATGCAATTGTTTTTACTATTCCTTCTATGTTTACTTTGTATTTCATTCCTGAGCTATTACTAGCTTTTCCTAGTACTCCAATACTTACTACTAGGTTATTTCCTTCATATTCTTCGTATCCTTTTGTTTGTAGAGCTATTTTAATATTTTGTAAATCTTTAACATCTTTCAAAATATCTGTTGTACAATAAAATATTGCTATGTTTTGACTTAAATCTACCTTCATACCTGAGATTATAGCTTTTTTCATGTCTGATTTCCAACTTTTATCGAGTATTAGAAAGGTTATAGTCTAGGTGATGTACATGTTTTAAGATCTAAACACAAGATAACTTGTGTTAGGGTCCTAGAAAGGTTATAGTCTAGGTCAAAGCATTACTAATAACCTAATTCCCTATAACCATCGGCTCTGATACCAACTCTTCTGTCACACCCCGACCACGTATAACATACAAAACGTGGCGGAAAATGTCGGGGAGTGTTGTAAGAGAATTAATTGTTTCATAACCATGGCATACAAAGTTGTATTTTATTTATCAACATAAGAGTTTCATTGTTTTAAACAGGAATCAAAGAGTTTATAACATAATTAAACTAAGTCTATCTTCGTTTTATATCTCTAAGGCACAGGTCCGCCCTAGTGTCAAGATCATCGTCCTACGCAAAAGCTCCTGAAAACACATGTGAAAATAGGTACGTCAGCATAAAAATGCCTGTGAGATACATAAGTTTTGTGAAAATAGGATTCATTACTTAAGTTTAAGAAAAAGTTGTTTATCAAAAGTCAGTCATGAACTTCGTAAATTGTTTTGTTTTGTAAATCGTTTAAAAAGCGATAAGATCGAATGATATGTATAAATAAAAGAATAATGTGTGGTTAAATGTATAACCAAGTAAAATGAGTTGTATAAAATAAGTTGTTTGTAAAGCAATGTCTTGTGAAAGATACGTTATTTATATAAAATGTTATATGTCTCAAATTGAAATGATTCAAATAACGCTACGATATGTAATACCATACAAACACTTATATATAGGAAGTACTAGCGGCGTATCCACCATGCTTGTATCATATTACACACGCCTCGTTACTTAAATCACTTAAACAAACCACCAATGTATAAAGTCCATGTTTAAACCAATTGTCAAAAGTCCTTCAATAAGCCATGTCAAATGTTTATAAGTCCAAAAGTAGTCAAGTAATGTGTATCAAATGTTATGTATTGTAAGTAAAGTATTGTCACATAATCCAAATGTAGAAATGTACAAAACAAAGTATTTTGAATATATCAAAAAGTTATGTTTTGCAAAGTAAGGCATGTTACATTGATACAAACATTTTTGTGGTAAGTTAACGCATACATTCAAGCCTTGAGACAGTCGGATAACCCTTTCAGTCAAGGTTATCAAAAGTAATGTTTTTGGATTCAGTCATTCCTTACATCCAAACAAACCCGGGATGTCAGGAATGGGATTTGTCAAGTCCTATGGTACCAGTACTTACTACCGAGCGGCGTAGCTAATGTTAATGAACGTATAATAGTCTCGTTTGTGCAAACCAAATGTCATAGCAAAAGTGAACATGTTATATGAAAACAATGTACTAAGTATGCTAAGTTAACATACATAGCAGAAATGTAATGTAGAACAATGTACTAAGTATGCACACAATGGACATACATAGCATAAATGTAATGAAATCATGCACTATAATGTACAAATGAACATAACAAGCATATGATATGAAAGCATGAAAAGCACGAAAGTAACAAGTAGGCACATGTGTTTCACCCCAAAACAGTTTGGAAAAACAGTAAAAGAAGGGTCTATGTACTCACTTGAGATTGCTCAGAAGTCCTAAGATAACCACCAAGCAATGCTAGAGATCACGGAATCAAACGGCACCTAATATAGGTAACTATGTTAACAAACCGGACCTAAATCGGAAGATTTAGATAGAATGAGGGTTCGTAAACCAAACGAGTATGGAGACTCGTGTCACATGGTTTAACAAAGCCTACATACTAAATGAAACCTAGCCTAAGTGCTTACGACCCATTACGACCCGTTTAGGAAGCTTATGCTACTTTAACGCGTCGTTCGCGTAAAACGCGTTTGGACCGCCTAACTAGTCCTATGACAAGTAACATATCCCTTAACATGTCTAATATTGTTGTCAAATTAGTTTAGATGTCAAAAGTTATGTTACATATGTTTAAAATGAATTTTGGCATCAAAGGGGTATTTTGGTAATTTACCTAAGGCATATAAACTACCTATCATACAACTACTTAAACGAAGCGACCATAAGGTATAACCTCGGAAGGTTATTCCCTATATACTATGGTCACCTAATGTGTTTGGTCGGATCTTAATGATCGACCAAATGGGTCGGGTTCGAAGGTATAAGCGATTTATTAGATCGCTTACCCTTACGACCCTAGACAACGTGGTAATCAGGAGGCATAGCCACAAGGGACTATAACCATCGTGATTACAATCATGTTGCGAAGTTCAAATGAACTTCGCATTGACCATAAACTGGTCAATGCAGAAAGTCAAACAAAGTTTGACTTTCGGACTCGAAAGCAATAAAAGAACGAAGGAACACTTACAAAGGGTCCTCGGATGCTAATCTAGATCAAAATAGCTCAGGTATGAAACAAAGGTTTCAACTTAGAACACATTAGATCAGATTCTTGTGAGGAATGAGTGAACATAAGGTGGGTATTTATAGGTTTCGGTTCACCGTTAGGATCGTTTCTTGGAGAAGAGGGAATGATCTAGCCCGTAAACTTGTCGGAATGTTGTGGTAACTGATTTTGGCCACCACAAGAGATTAACATGTGACACTTGGCCTTTGGAGAGTGTTAAGGGTTGTTAATAGCTGAGAAAAAACATTTTGCTGCATCTGACCCCTGCTTACGGACCTCAACTTTATCAGTGTTGAGGTCCGTAAGGACAAAGTTTGGCAGATTTACAGTTTCAGTCCCTACAGCCTCAAAACTTGGTTTTCGATGCGTTTTTGACACGTTTAAGCCCCGTTAACCCCATTTCAAAGCTCTAAAATGAAGTTAAAGTATAGGGAACTTAAAATGTGCTGAAAATATCTCGGATGTTGGTTCGTTCGGCCGTACGGTTGTGATGTTCGGTTAATTACGACGGAATGCGCATAAGCGCGAAAACGATCCAAATGGCGTGACGAATGGATTTCTCTTATGCCAAACACTAAAATAAAATATTTTAGTGCTTACATAAATTTTTGGATGTCCAGATGTATTCAGAACGTGAGTTATGCGCGAAAATGCAAACTTGTGCATTTTTTGACGCTTTTAGTCCCTGAATGACCCAAAAGTTTATTTTAGCACACCGAACCCCTCAAAGCCTATTTCTAAGATATGTAAAGGATATTTATTGTATGTTTAAATTATGTTCATGTTCCGGAATGCTCCTTACTGTTCAAATTGGCATACTTTCGCAGTTTGTCAAGTTTAGTCCCTGTGGACGAATTAACTTGTTTTTGCCATACCAAAGCCTTCAAAACTTATTTATAAGTTATGTAAAGGTTATTTAAGGTATGTTAAGTATATGTTTATGTTCCAGAGTATTTTTCGCATTAAACTGATTACGTTTGAAATTAAACAAAAGTCAAAACATGAAAAATGTAAAACACAACCAAACAAACATTGGGATCAAATAACATTGTTTTATTGATAATTGAACTGTTCATAATGATTACAAGCACAGATGTTACAGTAAAGTGGGATACAAAAAGAGAACCTAAGTACACGTGGGAACTAAATTCGGAAATGAAGCGCAAATATCCTTACCTGTTTCAGTAAATCTCAAGGACAAGATTTTAAATAAGGTGGGGAGGATGTAAGGACCTATAAAAATGTCCCACCACATCCGTAAGTATAAACCCGGACCCCTAAAACCCTAATCCTCATGAAAAATCAAGAAAATCTGAATTTAATGATCTGTCACGGGCCGCGTAAGACTTAAGGAAAGCTTACGCGGGGCGCGACAGCCAGTCGAAGCTCTTGATAAGCTTTAGGCCACGTGTCAGACACGTGCCAAACCTACACCGTGACACGGCAGCCCTAGCTGTAGCTAGGGTGGCCCTCGCGGGCCGCGTAGGTGTTCCTTCGAGTTTACACGGGCCGCGTAAAACTCAAATTTCAGCTATATAACGAGCATTGCATGGCCTTTCATCTGTGCTCGTAAAACTTCTTCAAAAATGAAACATTCTCCTCAATTTCGTAGATTTAAGTAGGGAAACGCTACTACGATTACAGGGTAATAACTCGATCACTGCTACGATACAATGTCCGATCGTTTGAAACCGATCCGATGGATGTTTAAGTGATGCCCGAATCCGGGCTATACTTTGTCATTTGTCGTGAGGGTTTTGATTTCGTGAGCTTATCATAAATGTTGTATTAAGTTACTAACCTAGTTTTGTGTGCATTTTTATTTAACTAGGTTACGAGGCTAAATCAGTAGGCAAAACTCTATCCCGTTAAACTTGCAATTTGAGTCCATTCTATTTTCTCACCGTTTGTGAGTCATTCTCTTTTTACCAAATTGTTTCCAAAACCCTATTTATTTTCAAAGTTATAATTACAGGAATTAAGTCTTTGCAATCTTCAATTACAGCCGGTATGTGGGGTTTTGTATACATTACTTGATAATCGTCACCCTTGGACAACGAGTTAGCCAATGGTTGATATGACCATAGTCACAGAACGGGTTGAGTGACAAATACCGTTGGGTAGTTGGTTGACATAAACATTGTAATCGCCCTTAAAACTGTAATTTATAACAATGTGTCATTTTGTGCAAATTGGATGACTCGCCAGTATTTACCCGCTGATAAAAAAATTTTAACATGTTTCAGGTGATTTATTGTGAACCAGGAAAAGTGCCGCGTAGCACTACCAGCTGAAGGAAATGGCTCAATAAATAAAGAAACATGTTTTTGTAAATAGGGAATTTCCAAGTGAAATTCCTTTATTGTAAATTATGGGGTTTGTCCCAAAACGTGAAATAAAATAATCGGGCATTTTCAGTTTAAATGATCCTGTTTAAATTTCCGCTGCCTAATTAACACCAATACCACGGGTTTCTGTCTCGCGGCCTCTGAACCGGGTAAACCCAGGTCGGGGGTCGTGACATTAGATGAGTTTGCGATTTATCGAGTCGGGAAGCAACCAAATTTGGAGGAGTTTCCTTAGGCCGTGTGAATGAATCTGAAATATGCATGTGTAATCAGTAGGCAAAACATTGTTCAAGAGGGTATGATCGTATCAACAACACATCACTATCCTCAGGGTTTCAAGAAGTGATCACCAATGATCGAAAGTCGACCCTTCCAAATTCTCTAAACTAGAGTGAGTTCGAGTTAGTGTCTCTGCATGGAGAAGCGAGGACGTAGTGTCACTATGGTAAAGGAATGACGGTTTTGTCTAAGTCAATAGTGAAAATTAGGCATTGCATTAATCATGAAGCGTAGGTCGGTACAAAAGCTAGTGAAAATATTTCATACAATTTAGATAAACTATCGTAGGATTAAAATGCGACTCTTGTAGTGTAAGGGGGAGAGGGGTGAGGTAAATGTGTAGTTCATCGTGTCCGTCTATAGGTTGAGTAATCCGTATCTCCGTCCTCGAATGTCCCGAAGACTATCCCATCGTTAGGAGGCATCCATTTGCTAAATTGGGTATACGAAGGTGTAAATCAAGTTAGAATAAGAATTAACCACCCAACAGGGTAATGGGGGGTAATCTTGTGTTCGGTGGAAATCGTGGTATGGTTATTAGAGTTTCATTATATCGGTTGCGGATCGAAGAAACAGGAGGTTGGTGATGTTCATACGAAGAATTAAGCGAAAACAAAATCCAACAAATAACCGAAGAATTCCGTAAACTATTCTGTTCTCCAGAGGCAGTTCCAATAATGGTGGGATGTGGCAACAGCACGATAAGAAAGTTCGTTGCATCCTGGTCACATGAGTACATCATTTGTCAAAAACAAGGTTTGGATGACAGGGTTTCGAGTTGCATAATGACAACGCGTGTAACTGTGACCGCTTCGTTTCTGGTGACGACGACTGGTGGAGATGATAAGGATTGTCAACATGGACACAAGGAAAAGGGGGTGGTGGGTTGGGCTTGGGTCGCAAAAGAGGGAGGGGATGGTGGGTTGGGTTTGTTTGCTCTTGGGCCAAAGGGGTGGGTTCGGTTTGGGTTTTTTATAAGTTTCGCAAAAAAAAAACATATTACCAAGGTTTCGGTTTCCACGTATTTCACATTACACATTAACAAGCACACAACCATTCAAATATATTCACACACCATATTCAAATCATATCTCGTACAAGAAATTACAAAGTACCCTAAACGTAACAGAGATTTATACGAGTTGTCACAAAAAGGCATAAGGTTCACAATGGTGTAAAACTAAAATGGAATATACCGGGCTAGGATTCGAGTTACAGGAACAAGGGCCAAACCAACCACCCATGAATGGAATCATCGAGCTAAAACACTTGACAACCTCCTGGAAGCAGCTTTTGTTGCCATCAGACCTTTTTTCATCAATTAGGAATCTGATGCCGTCACTAAACACATTCCTTAAATTGTAGCCATTTTTTGAGTGTTTCTTTTTTGTGTCTAATCCGCATATATATCACCATTAATCTTAATTTTCTTGACTGTATATCTCTTAAATGTCAACATATACACGTGTGATTTAGTTTACGAAGATTTTTCAATGCCGAAAACCTCCATCAGAGAGTAAAAAAGGAGTAAAGTTCACAATAGTGTAAAACTAAAACGGGATATACTTGGCTAGGATTCGAGTTACAGGAACATGGGCCAAACCAACCACCCAAGAATGGAATCGTCGAGCAAAAACACTTGACAACCTCCTGGAAGCAGCTTTTTTTGCCACCAGACCATTCTCCATTAGTTAGGAATCTGATGTCGTCACTAAACACATTCCTTAAATTGTAGCCATTTTTCTGAGTGTTTATTTTTTGGTGGCTAATCCGCATATATATCACCATTGCCCTTGATTTTCTTGACTTTATATCTCTTAAATGTCAACATATACAATTGTGATTTAGTTTACGAAGATTTTTCAATGCCGAGAACCACGATCAGAGAGTAAAAAAGGCGTAAGTTCACAATGGTGTAAAACTAAAACGCGATATACCGGGATGGATTCGAGTTATAGGAACAAGGGCCAAACCAACCACCCAAGAATGGAATCGTCGAGCGAAAACACTTGACAACCTCCTGGAAGCAGCTTTTGTTGCCACCAGACCTTTCTCCATCAATTAGGAATCTAATGTCGTCAATAAGCACATTCCTTAAATTGTAGCCATTTTATGTGTGTTTATTTTTAGCTGTCTAATTCGCAAATATATCACCATTGCTCTTGATTTTCATGACTGTATATCTCTTAAATGTCAAGATATACACGTGTGATTTAGTTTATGAAGATGTTTTAATGCCGAGAACCTCGATCAGAGTGTAAAAAAGGTGTAAAGTTCACAATGGTGTAAAACTAAAATGGGATATACCGGGATAGAATTCGAGTTACAGGAACAAGGGCCAAACCAAGCACCCAAGAATGGAATCATCGAGCGAAAACACTTGACAACCTCCTGGAAGCAGCTTTTCTTGCCACCAGATGTTTCTCCATCAATTATGAATCTGATGCCGTCATTAAACACATTCCTTAAATCGTAGCAATTTTTTTAGTGTTTATTTTTTTGTGTCTAATCCGCATATATATCACCATTGCTCTTGATTTTCTTGACAGTATATCTCTTAAATGTAAACATATACACGTGTGATTTAGTTTATGAAGATGTTTTAATGCCGAGAACCTCGATCAGAGAGTAAAAAAGGCGTAAGTTTCACAATGGTGTAAAACTAAAATGGGATATACCAGGCTAGGATTCGAGTTACATGAACAATGGCCAAACCAACCACCCAAGAATGGAATCGTCGAGTGAAAACACTTGACAACCTCTTTGAAGCAGTTTTTCTTGCCACCATACCTTTCTCCATCAATTTGGAATCTGATGCCGTCACTAAACACATTCCTTAAATTGTAGCCATTTGTTGAGTGTTTATTTTTTGGTGTCTAATCCGCATATATATCACCATTGCTATTGATTTTCTTGACTGTATATCTCTTAAATGTTAACATATACACGTGTGATTTAGTTTACGAAGATTTTTCAATGCCGAGAACCTCGATTAGAGAGTAAAAAAGGCGTAAGGTTCACAATGGTGTAAAACTAAAACAGGATATACCGGCCTCAGATTCGAGTTACAGGAACAAGGGCCAAACCAACCACCCAAGAATGGACTCGTCAAGCAAAAACACTTGACAACCTCCTGGAAGCAGCTTTTCTTGCCACCAGACCTTTCTCCATCTATTAGGAATCTGATGCCGTCACTAAACACATTTCTTAAATTGTAGCCATTTTTGAGTGTTTATTTTGGGTGTCTTATCCGCATATATATCACCATTGCTCTTGGTTTTCTTGATTGTATACCTCTTAAATGTCAACATATACACGTGTGATTTAGTTTACAAAGATTTTTCAATGCCGAGAACCTCGATCAGAGAGTAAAAATGGTGTAAGCTTCACAATGGTGTAAAACTAAAATGGGATATACCGGGCTAGGATTCGAGTTACAAGAACAAGGGCCAAACCAACCACCCAAGAATGGAATCGTCGAGCGAAAACACTTGACAACCTCCTAGAAACAGCTTTTCTTACCACCAGACCTTTCTCCGTCAATTAGGAATCTGATGCCGTCACTAAGCACATTCCTTAATTGTAGCCACTTTATGAGTGTTTATTTTTTGGTGTCTAATCCGCATATATATCACTGTTATGGGTCATTTTCTAAGCATATATATCCTGACTAATATTCTGCTTTTGATTCTTTACTTGTGATCAGGATACCGGATCAGGATATTGGTAACATCCCGGTGCGATATCCTAGTATTAACTAAATTAACCACGTGCAGGTTAGAAGCTGTGGGTCACTAACGGTCAAGTGGACCTCTTCTCCTTAAGACTCGGGAAAACCAGTTATATGAGAGACGTTAAACCCGAAAGACCTGATCTACAACGTTCGTATGGGGAATATCCGCCGAATCCCGGTTTAATAGGGTAGTTTGTTAAATTTCTTTTACTATAAATAGTATGATCGGATAAAGTTAAGGCACTCACTTTTCATTCGCACAATTTACTCTCTAGTTACTAGCAATCACTACACACCAACACTTGTACTCAAATTACATTGTAACACCTAGACGATCCGCATCATATCCTGCATTGTATCCTGATATTTGAAGCAATAGAAGAACAAGGCAACTGCGATTGTCAGCTCCTGAGGTTTTGTGCCGGCGATCAAGATTGATCAAGGGCTTTCCACGTATATCCGGTGTCACCCTTTACCTTTTTTGCTCATTGTTTGATCATAAATACATCTCTGTATCCTCAAACTGTTTTTACAAAGAACTTAATAAAAATATTTTCAACACATATTTCTAGCACACTACCTCACTTAACTAATTTGATCACTTCATTGCTTCGGTAATTTTTGACCAAAACAATTTGGCGCCCACCGTGGGGCAAGTGGTGCTATTTTTACTAAAAACTTTAGTAAAATCATTACTCGGTTTTCTATTGTCAAAACTTTTTGCTACATTGTTTTCAATGGCCTCGAGATCAAACATGAGCTCTTCCACCATGTCCGCTACAACCTCTGCAACAATTGGTTCGGTGCTTCCACCACCTCCTCCGAGATCTCAAACTTCTTCCCAAGGGACTGAAATTCATGTGGCTCGCAATGTTATCCCCGTTCGTAACACCCAAGGATTTGGTCCTGTTCTAGCTTCTAATGAAGAAATTCAAAATTTGTTTGGTAGTGTACAGGAACAGATGAGGCAGCAGCAGGAAACCAATCAAATGCTGATGAGAGAGATACAGCTCTTGAAATCCGGCCCAAGTAGGCCTGCTAAAGAAACTGTCACTCCTTTGCAACCCAGGGCTTTGAACTTTAGTTCTGCAATTTACACTGAGGATAACCGGGGGAATATCCTGCCAAGCCATTCCCAGAATCATACTCCTGAGATACCCTCTTCAATAAGAGTATCAACTGTGAGAAGCTCAGGATATGCTTCAGGATATGGCCAGAATCCTCAGACTGGTAACCTGTCAAATAATAATATTCTTGCTACTAACAATAGTGGATCTTTGCAGGATGCAGGTATGACGTCAACGTTTACTAGGGAGCTTCAAAAGCTGAAAGACATGATATTCAGTGTGCCTGGAGTGGTCCAGCCGATTCCAGAAGTATCCCAAGACAGCCACAGGATATCCCGGTTTGGGCATCCTATCTGTGATGCTGAAATCCCGAAAAGATTTCAAACCCCCAACATGAAACTCTATGACGGAACCACGGATCCTGAAGAGCATATCGCCCTGTATTGGGAAAGGATGGAGATCAACCCTATCCTTCCAGATCTCAAGGAAGCATGCCTCTGCAAGGGTTTTGGTTCTACCTTGAAAGGATCAGCCTTGAAATGGCTGTTAAATGTTCCTCCTCACTCAATTACTTCGTTTGCTCATTTGGTTAATTTATTTAATAGTCAGTTTTCTTGCAGCCGGAGTTTTGAGAAACTAACCAGTGATCTTTACAGGATAACTCAAGGGCCTCAGGAATCCTTGAGGGATTATGTGAACAAGTTTAGTCGGGAATCCTTGGATATCCCACATCTTGATATTCAAACAGCTGTGCGGGCTTTTAAGATGGGATTACAAAAGGATTCTCAGTTTTATCAGGATCTTGTAATGAATCCCTGCAGGAATCTCGACGAAGCTCGTAACAGGGCCTTGAGAAATATTCGCTTGGAGGATGACAAAAAGATGCAAGAGAGGATGAATTTCACCTCAACCTATGAATCAACCAATAGGAAATCAGAATCCTCGTATAAACCATATCGCTCTAAGCCGTATGGCAGAATTGACAACAAGAAAGTGAATGCTGTTGAAGACGAGGATCCTGAAGAATATCCTGAATTATCTGAATATTGTTTTTCTGTTAACACACCTGAGTTAATGTATGCTATGCAGGGTTTAGGAGACAAAGCTAGGTGGCCTCGAAAGAATCAACAAAAAGCTGATTGGAAGGATAAATCCAAACGGTGTGCCTTCCATGAAGATTTCGGACATGTAACTGAGGATTGCATTGCTCTAAGAAAGGAAATAAGTTATCTTCTAAGCAAGGGATATCTGAAGGATCTCCTAGGAAGAAAGAAGAATAAGGCTCAGGATACTGAGAAGGATCCTGAACGAGCAGCATCACCTCGTGCGGATGCCAAGATAATCAACTTTATTTCAGGAGGATCCGACATTTGTGGGACTTCGTATTTTACGGCCAAGAGACATGCAACGGAAGCTAAGGCCGAGAGGGGAGATAAACCAGCCAGGATGACTACCCTCACAACTGATAAAGTGATCACTTTCGACAGTGATGACAGGGATACTATCCAGGATCCTCACCATGATGCTCTCGTAATAACATTATATGTGGCTAACCATTTTGTACACAGGATATTGGTGGATAATGGCAGCTCCGTCAACATAATCCAACTAGAAATTTTGAAAAGAATGAATGTATCTCCAATGGATATTACTTCAAAATCCACCATGCTTGTTGGGTTCAGTGGAGAGGCCAGGAACATAGTGGGAGAGATAAAGTTACCAGTATATGTTGAAGGGGTCAACTCAATACAACGTTTATGTGTGATGGACTCCCTATCCAGCTATAACATCATACTAGGCAGGCCATGGATCCATGATATGAACGTTGTGCCATCGACTTATCATCAGTGCATCAAGATCCCTACCCCTTGGGGGGTTGTCAAGGTTGATAGTGATCAGCAGGAGGCGAAGGAATGTTACTCATCCTCAATGAAATCCTCAACCAAGCCTAATGCAGCATAGCAATTAAAGATGCTGGCCCAGGCTATCGTGGAGGCTTCGGAGCAGGATGTAAAGAAAATTATCCTGGATCAGGATAATCCGGATATCTCGGTGCTCGTAGGAACCAATATCCCTCAGGATATTGAAAATCAAATAACTAATTTTTTGAAATTCAGGATGTCCACATTTGCGTGGAAGCACGAGGATATGACAGGTATTTCCAAGGATATTATAACACATAAGCTTGGTATTGACATGTCATTCAAGCCTGTCCAACAAAAGAGAAGGAAATTTGCTCCGGGATGAAATATGATCATCCAAGAGGAAGTTGAAAGGCTACTAAAGAGCAAGATGATTAGGGAAGTGAAGTTTCCCAAATGGCTGGCTAATGTGGTTGTGGTGCAAAAGAAAAACGGGAAATGGAGAGTATGTGTGGATTACACCGACTTGAATAAAGCTTGTCCCAAAGACCCGTTTCCTCTACCTAATATTGATTCAATGGTGGATGCTACCGCTGGCCACGAGATGTTAACCTTCATGGATGCCTCTTCAGGATTTCAGCAAATCCAAATGGAACCCTCTGATCAGGAGGATACTGCTTTCATGACACCCACAGGTGTTTATTGTTATACTGTTATGCCCTTTGGTTTGAAAAATGCAGGTGCAACATATCAGAGATTGGTGAACATGATGTTTAAAGACAAGCTGGGGGACACTATGGAGGTATACATCGACGACATGGTAGTAAAGTCTAAAAAGGCTGAGGATCACCTCCAGGATATCAAGGGAGCATTTGATATCCTGGATCAGTATAACATGAAGCTAAATCCTGCTAAGTGCCATTTCGGAGTGGGGGCAGGAAAGTTTCTAGGATATATGGTGACTAAAAGTGGGATAGAGGCAAGCCCGGAGTAGATTAAAGCTATCTTGGATATTAATTCACCTTCAAATATGAAGGATGTTCAGCGGTTAACAGGCCGAGTAGCAGCATTGAACAGATTTATTTCAAGATCCTTAGAAAAGTGCAAGGAATTTTATGATATCCTCAAGAAGAATAAGAAGTTCGAATGGGGAGCAAAGCATGAAGCAGCCTTGCAGGATTTGAAGCAGTATCTTTCAACTGCACTCTTATTGATGAAGCCTGAGGATGGCGAACCATTATCCTTGTATCTTGCAGTATCAGGAAATGCAGTAAGTGTTGTCCTTGTAAAGGATCATGAAGGTCAGCAGTATCCTGTTTATTATGTTAGTAAAAGTTTATTAGATGCTGAAACTAGGTATTATCACTTAGAGAAACTGATATTAGCCCTAGTTATGGCATCAACAAAACTTAGACATTATTTTGAGACACATAGGATTCATGTTAAAACTAATTATCCTGTTAAAAATGTGCTTAGGAAACCCAGAATGTCAGGTAGGATGGCTAAGTGGTCAGTAAAATTAGGTGCCTTTGATCTAGTATATGAACCTAGAAATGCTATAAAGTCTCAGGCTCTAGCAGACTTTGTGGCTGATTTCAGTAGTGATATTCAAAATGAAGTAGACCTAGAAGTACAACAGCTAGGAGAAAACTTAGAATCCTGGACTTTATATACTGATGGTGCATCTAATGTAAGAGGTGTAGGTTTAGGTATACTACTAAAATCGCCACAGGGGGACATATTTCCCAGGCTATTAGGTGTGCATTTACTGCTACTAATAATGAAGCAGAATATGAGGCTTTAATTGCAGGATTAGAGTTGGCTTAAAATATGAGTATCAAGAATTTGCAAGTATATGTTGACTCCTTGTTAATCACAAATCATTTTAATGGATCCTATGGAGTTAAAGGTGAGAAGTTAATCGAGTATCTCGAAATTCTCAAAAAAGTAGCAGGATATTTCGATATTTTCACACTTGAACAGGTACCAAGAGAGGATAATGCTGAAGCTGATGCCTTGGTGAATCTAGGATCATCAGTCAGGATACCGGAAGGAACCCGAATACCAATGTTACATATCTTATATGCTGCGACGAACCCTCAGGATAAGGAAGTACTAAGTATTCAGGATCCTGATGGGTATCCTGAGAAGGATCCCAAGTCCTGGATGGTTCCAATTATAAGATATCTCAAGGAAGGACACATCCCAAAGGATGAGAATCCTAAGGCCTTTAGAATGAAGGTATCACGATTCACTATTATAAATAATGTCTTGTATAAGAAATCCTTTGCAGGACCATATCTGAGGTACTTAGAGGATCCCGAAACTAAGGAAGTGCTTCAGGACATACACGAAGGGAATTGCGGTAACCATACTGGGGGCAGGTCATTGTTCTCAAAGGTGTTAAGAACAAGATATTATTGGCCGACGATGAGAAAAAGATTGTGCAGAATATGCTCGAAGATGTGATACAGTAACATGTTACATCAGCCAGCCGAACCACTTTATCCAATAGCTTCCCCTTGGCCATTCATGAAATGGGGAATGGACATAGTAGGAAAATTGCCAGAGGCTCCAGGAGGAAAGGTCTCCATGTTGGCAATGACCGATTATTTCTCTAAGTGGGTCGAAGCTGAAGCATTCGGTCATGTTAGAGATCAAGAAGTGGTATCCTTCATAAAAAGGAATATCCTGACTAGGTTTGGAGTACCAGTTGAGATAATTTGTGACAATGGATCTCAATTTATAAGTAAAAGGACTACTGACTTTTGCAAGAGTTGGGAAATCAAAATGATTACATCCACACCGGTACATCCTCAAGCAAATGGGCAGGCAGAATCCTCAATCAAGATAATTGTCAACAACTTGAAAACGAGACTAGGGGCTAAGAAAGGAAGATGGGCAGAAGAATTACCCTTTGTTTTGTGGGCTGATAGGACGACAGTGAAAAGTGCAACTGGCCAAACCCCGTTTTCCTTGGTGTTTGGAGCAGAAGCGGTGATCCCGACAGAAATGGTGATACCTACAGTGAGATCCAACCTCCGGGATCCTGAACAGAATCCTGAAGTCCTATGCCAGGAACTGGATACTATTGATGAGACAAGAGACGCAACAAGGTTAAGGATGGCAGCATATCAACAGAGGATATCTAAAGCATATAACAAGAATATAAGGACTAGAAGATTTCAAGTTGGAGATTGGGTATTGAGAAAGGCTTTTCAGAATACTACTAATCCTGCTGATGGAAAGTTGGCTCCAAAATGGGAAGGACCCTATGAGGTTGAATCAGAATCAGGAAAAGGAGCATACCGACTCAAGAATATGGAGGGGGATATGTTACCGAGATCCTTGAATGCTATACATCTAAAACTCTATTTCAAGTGAGTATGGAATTTAAATTCTATCTCAAGATGGTATAGATTCTATCTCTTTTATTAAATTTTGATATTATTTATTGTTTTGAACCTATTACTAACTTAAGCATCGGAGGGGTGTTAGCCTGGCTAACACCCACCTTAGCTTACTGTTGTTTTGCAGTATATGCTTCAGGATATAACTCCGGGATATACATTCAGGATACTTCGAAATATTAGAGGATTATCCCCCTCTCTCACGTTTAAGGGATCCTGATCCCTTCACAGGTTTAAAGGTATTCACCTTTCTTCCGAATTGGGTTTAAACACCCCGCCTGGAGCGCAAGTTATTCGGGAATCGTTCAAGGTGGCGGGACCAGTTCATGTAAAAGTGGCTGACAATTTCGTTACTATTGGCTATATCCTGAATCCTGAAGGTATATGAGGATTGATCACCCTCTCTCACGAAAGGGTATTTTCATGCTCTCTAAGGTTTAAAGGTTTTCACCTTTCTAAGTCTTGGTGTTTATACACTCCCGCCTGTAGCGCATGAAAATTTGGGATTTTCCCCAGGGTACTAAGGATTTATCTCCAGTATATTTTTGGGTTTTACCCCTGTAACACAAGAATTGTCTAAACAGTTGGAACTGATATTCAAAAATTTTCTAAGTGTTTATAGACTTCATGCACAGGGGACATTCCTTCTAAGGAAATTGTGTGAAGCTCAAAAGATCAAAAATTAGGCTAAGTGTCTCGAACTGGGGACATCTTTGTGGCAAAAGTTGCAACATGAGTAAAGTCCAACATCAGGGTTGTACTCTGTTCGTGGTATGATCTTTCCTTTGTGAACCTTACATGAATTGTTTAACTCTGTTTAAGGCTCAAAATATCCTGATAAGGATATATCTTTAGGATATGTCTTTAAAATGTGTTTTTGGGATACGTTTCGGGATATTTGATTGGAATATTTGGGAGATGATACTTGGATTGAAAATTAATACTCTGATCAAACAAGTGTTATTAAAACAGGTTTTGGAAAATAGACTATCTTTTATTCTTTAGAAATTTTGTTTAAAAATGTTTGGATTTTGAGAAATTCTATTTGATAAAAGTCTTCATAAGATATCACTGAGTATATTGATCAGGATATTTTCAAAAGATAGTTGCACAAATTTTGCAAAGCTAAAATCTAAACTAAGAAATGCATGACAGAAATTAGAAGGCAACAACAAATAAGTCAGAAGGTGGCATTATTTAAAAATAAATGATGCCAGCCGATAACCAAAGGCTTCGTCCTAAAACCTAGGACCCATCCACCCTTGGTTATCAATTTGTTTTAATACAGGAAATAAAATGGTTCAACGGAAAAAGAAAATAAAATTGTTCAAATAAGCATAACTCTCACATTTAAGGGAAATAAGTTTTAGGAGGCAGCGCCTTCTTCGTTCGTGGCATTTTCAACAGCATCTGTCTCGGGATCAACCTGAGCATCCCTCTTAGCATCAGTTGGTTTTTTGACTCCCTTTGAAGATCCTTCAGCTGCAGGTTTAGCAGAAGTAAAGCCGAGACTCCTTAGCTTTGTTTCCCAGGCATTGATGTCCCAAGAAGGGCATTCGAAGCCCAGTGCTTTGGCTTCGTGGGCCATCTTTAGCCTGGCCTGGAGAAGGGAGGTGATGACGGAACTTTAAGGCTTTCCCAGTAGATGATCATATCTTGTTCGTGTTGAGCATGGGCAGCATCAAGATCGGCTTGGGCCTGGGGAGCAGCTTTGTTGAGGGAAGCCTGGTGTTCTTGGGTCATGGCCTTGAACTT
Organism: Helianthus tuberosus; assembly: GCA_030545235.1. NCBI lineage: Eukaryota > Viridiplantae > Streptophyta > Magnoliopsida > Asterales > Asteraceae > Helianthus > Helianthus tuberosus. The sequence goes on from CM060378.1 coordinate 113,531,295, forward strand.
GTCCTCGTAATGCCGAGATTTGGCGGCTGCAATCATACCCTGATCGGAGATGGTAACCTTGGCTTGCTTCAACTTGGATTCAAGCGTCTTGTTGAGCCCACAGGATTCTTGATATAAATGAACCAGACGTTCGAGACCCTATAAAGTAAGAGGACATGTATTAGTTTTAATAAATACTTATAAGTGGTATAAGGTGCAGGATATGGCTCAAGGATATTAACCTGGTTGAGAAAAGAAGTCATGAATCCGCTTGCCTCAATGAACCCGTGATTCTCATAGGGGAATGTATCAGAGATAACAGGAGAATCAGGCTCTTTCCTTTTACGAGAACTTGAACTCCGGGGCTTAGTAGCTGGCGAAGATTTAGGAATGATGATGGCCTTGGAGCTGCTGGGCTTGGATGAGGCCGTGGCCTTGGGACTAGGTTTCTTCTTGATCTGGACCTGATCAAAATAACTGTCTAGCTCATCAAGGTCGAAAACCTCAGGGATCTTGGCTGGTGCGCATGAAGGGAAAAGTCCTACATCCTTATTACTCTTCATTATATTATATTACATTAATTAGTCATTTCAAAAGTAACTCTTACCAGACATTTCGGATGATGAATATTGGCTGGAACTCGGGATATGTGTGGTAAAACTCTTGTCACTTGCAGGCAATTGGTAAACTGCTTCGATTCTTTTTTCTGATTCCGCAGTAGGGGGAGCTACTTCCTTAAAATTCAATGCGAAAAGATCAAATAAGAAGATATTAGCACAAGATAGAAGTCTAGAAGTACATGGGGACATTCATGATCCTACGGGTGGTTAACCACTCCACCGGAAGACTAGCACCCTCATGAATGGAGTCTCGTTTGACGAAGAAGAACTTGCATTGCCATCCATCTTCGTTTTTGGTGGCTTTAAGAATAAGCGGTTTGCTGGAAGATGAAAAGAGCAGGAACCGACTGGAACCGTGGGATCGGAGGCGGTAAGCGATTGGCATATCTTCGGTGCAGAGGTCGGGATAGTGAAGGTTTTTAATTTGGTTGAGCACGATTAATACTCTCCAGACCATGGGCATGGTTTGAGCAAAGGAAATACCGGTAGTCCGGAAGAATTGCATCACGAATTCGGGAAATGGATACCGAAGACCTAGCGAGAAAGGGTATGCCGGAAAACAGACCCAATCAGTAGAAGAAACATCTGATCGAATTGTTCGATCAAATGGTCTAAAAATGGTGCCATCGGGGAAAGCGCCAGAGGCTCTCAATGCCGCAATGTCTGCGTTATCAAAAGCACAGACCTCCTTCTCGGGATTTTTTAGAAGGTTTTGCTGAATGAAGGATTCCGATGATTCACCGGTCTGAGAATGGGCTACAGTAGCCATCGGAGGAAGAATAAAGTTAACAGAAAACGTGGAAGGGATAAGTGATTACCTGGAGATTCTGTTGATGATATCTGCTTCTCAAACAAAAAGAGAGAAGATATAGGAGCGTTGTAGATGTCCATCGAGTGAAAAGCGCGTTGGAAGTTGTATAGTGCAATCTTGACCGTCATTTCGATTTAATTTCCTCGATTCGCGAGACGGGGTTTTTGAAATACATCCGTTGGATTGGTTTACCAACAGATATATTTGGGGACAATTGTTATGGGTCATTTTCTGAGCATAGATATCCTGACTAATATTCTGCTTTTGATTGTTTACTTGTGATCAGGATACCGGATCAGGATATTGGTAACATCCTGGTGCGATATCCTAGTATTAACTAAATTAACCACGTGCAGGTTAGAAGTTGTGGGTCACTAACGGTCAAGTGGACCTCTTCTCCTTAAGACTCGGGCAAACCAGTTATATGAGAGACGTTGAACCTGAAAGACCAGGTCTACAACGTTCGTATCGGGAATATCCGCCGAATCTCGGTTTAATAGGGTAGTTTGTTAAATTTCTTTTATTATAAATAGTATGATTGGATAAAGTTAAGGCACTCACTTTTCATTCGCACAATTTACTCTCTAGTTACTCAAATTACATTGTCACACCTAGACGATCTGCATCATATCCTGCATTGTATCCTGATATTTGAAGCAATAGAAGAACAAGGCAGCTGTGATTGTCAGCTCCCGAGGTTTTTTGCCGGAGATCAAGATTGATCAAGGGCTTTCCTCGTATATCCAGTGTCACCCTTTACCTTTTTTGCTCATTGTTTGATCATAAATACAGCTCTGTATCCTGAGCCGTATCCTCAAACTGTTTTTACAAACAACTTAATAAAAATATTTTCAAAACATAATTCTAGCACACTACCTCACTTAACTAATTAGATCAATTAATTGCTTCGGTAATTTTTTACCAAAACAATCACCATTGCTCTTAATTTTCTTGACTGTATATCTCTTAAATGTCAAAATATACACATGTGTTTTAGCTTACGGAGATTTTTCAATGCCGAGAACCTCGACCAGAGAGTAAAAAATGTGTTAGGTAGACAATAGTGTAAAACTAAAATGGGATATACCGGGCTAGGATTCGAGTTACAGGAACAAGGGCAAAACCAACAACCCAAGAATGGAATCGTCGAGCGAAAACACTTGACAACCTCCTGGAAGCAGCTTTTCTTGCCACCAGACCTTTTTCCATCAATTAGGAATCTGATGCCGTCATAAAGCACATTCCTTAAATTGTAACCATTTTATGAGTGTTTATTTTTTGATGTCTAATCCGCATATATATCACCATTGCTCTTGATTTTCTTGAGTGTATATCTCTTATATGTCAACATGTACAAGTGTAATTTAGTTTACGAAAAATTTTCAATGGCGAGAACCTCGATCAGAGAGTAAAAAAGGTGTAAGGTTGACAATGGTGTAAAACTAAAATGGGGTATATCGGGCTAGGATTCGAGTTACAGGAACAAGGGCCAAAGCAACAACCAAAGAATGGAATTGTCGAGCGAAAACACTTGACAACCTCCTGGAAGCAGCTTTTCTTGCCACCAGACCTTTCTCAATCAATTAGGAATCTGATGTCGTCACTAAGCACATTACTTAAATTGTAGCCATTTTATGAGTGTTTATTTTTTGGTGTATAATCCGCATATATATCACCATTGCTCTTCATTTTCATGACTGTATATCTCTTAGGTGTCAACATATACACGTGTGCTTTAGTTTACGAAGATTTTTCAATGTCGAAAACCTCGATCAGAGAGTAAAAAAGGCGTAAGGTTCACAATGGTGTAAAACTAAAATAGGATATACCGGGCTAGGATTCGAGTTACAGGAACAAGGGCCAAACTAGCCACCCAAGAATGGAATCGTCGAGCGAAAACACTTGACAACCTCCTAGAAGCAGCTTTTCTTGCCACCAGACCTTTCTCCATCAATCAGGAATCTGATGCCGTCACTAAGCACATTCCTTAAATTGTTGCCCTTTTATGAGTGTTTATTTTTTGGTGTCTAATCCGTATATATATCACCATTGCTCTTGATTTTCTTGACTGTATATCTCTTAAATGTCAACATATACACGTATGATTTAGTTTACGAAGATTTTTTAATGCTCAGAACCTCGATCAGAGAGTAAAAAAGGCGTATGGTTCACAATGGTGTAAAACTAAAATAGTGTAAAACTAAAATAGGATATACCGGGCTACGATTCGAGTTATAGGAACAAGGGCCAAACCAGCCACCCAAGAATGAAATCGTCGAGCGAAAACACTTGACAACCTCCTGTAAGCAGCTTTTCTTTCCACCAGACCTTTCTCCATCAATTAGGAATCTGATGCCGTCACTAAGCACATTCCTTAAATTGTAGCCATTTTGTGAGTGTTTATTTTTTAGTGTCTATTCCGCATATATATCACAATTGCTCTTGATTTTCTTGACAGTATATCTCTTAAATGTCAACATATACACGTGTGATTTAGTTTACGAAGATTTTTCAATGCCGAGAACCTCGATCAGAGAGTAAAAAAGGCGTAAGGTTCACAATGCTGTAAAACTAAAATAGGATATACCGGGCTTGGATTCGAGTTATAGGAACAAGGGCCAAACCAACCACCCAAGAATGGAATCATCGAGCGAAAACACTTGGCAACCTCCTGGAAGCAGCTTTTCTTGCTACCAGACCTTTCTCCATCAATTAGGAATCTGATGCCATCACTAAACACATTCCTAAAATTAGAGCCATTTTATGAGTGTTTATTTTTTGGTGTCTAATCTGCATATATATCACCATTGCTCTTTATTTTCATGACTGTATATCTCTTAAATGTCAACATATAAACGTGTGATTTAGTTGACGAAGATGTTTCAATGCCGAGAACCTCGATCAGAGAGTAAAAAAGGCGTCAGGTTCATAATGGTGTAAAACTAAAATGGGATATATCGGGCTAGTATTCGAGTTACAGGAACAATGGCTAAACTAACAACCCAAGAATAGAATCGTCGAGCGAAAACACTTGACAACCTCTTAAAAGCAGCTTTTCTTGCCACCAGACCTTTCTACATCAATTAGGAATCTGATGCCGTCACTAAGCACATTCCTTAAATTGTAGCCATTTTATGAGTGTTTATTTTTTGGTGTCTAATCCGCATATATATCACCATTGCTCTTGATTTTCTTGATTGTATATCTCTTAAATGTCAACATATACACGTGTGATTTAGTTTACGGAGATTTTTCAATGTCGAGAACCTCGATTAGAGAGTAAAAAAGGCGTAATGTTCACAATGGTGTAAAACTAAAATAGGATATACCGGGCTAGGATTCGAGTTACAGGAACAAGGGCCAAACCAACCACCCAAGAATGGAATCGTCAAGCGAAAACACTTGACAACCTGCTGGAAGTAGCTTTTCTTGCCACCAGACCTTTCTCCATAAATTAGGAATCTGAAGCCGTCAATAAACACATTCCTTAAATTGTAGCCATTTTATGAGTGTTTATTTTTTGGTGTCTAATCCGCATATATATCACCATTGCTCTTGATTTTCTTGACTGTATATCTCTTAAGTGTCAACATATACACGTGTGATTTAGTTTACGAAGATTTTTCAATGCTAAGAACCTCGATCAGAGAGTAAAAAAGGCGTAATGTTCATAATGGTGTAAAACTAAATTGGGATATACCGGGCTAGAATTCGAGTTACAGTAACAAGTGCCAAACCAACAACCCAAGAATGGAATCGTCGAGTGAAAACACTTGACAACCTCTTGGAATCAGCTTTTCTTGCCACCAGACCTTTCTCCATCAATTATGAATCTGATGCCGTCACTAAGCACATTCCTTAAATTGTAGCCATTTTATGAGTGTTTATTTTTTGGTGTCTAATCCGCATATATATCACCATTGCTCTTGATTTTTTTGATTGTATATCTCTTAAATGTCAACATATACACGTGTGATTTAGTTTACGGAGATTTTTCAATGCCGAGAACCTCGATCAGAGAGTAAAAAAGACGTAAGGTTTACAATGGTGTAAAACTAAAATGGGATATATCGGGCTAGGATTCGAGTTATAGGAACAAGTTTCAAACCAACCAACCAAGAATAGAATCGTCGAGCGAAAGTTTCAATCCATTTGTAATGGATTGTATTTCACCCTCGCGATAAGAACTATATGGGTGTAGATTTCCCAGCAGCACCAATAAGAAATAAAATACAAATAAGAGTCATGGCATTCAATCTCATATTGCGAGAAATCCAAGAATTTCTAGGGACACTAGTACAAGCAAAAATGGTGGAAAAGTCCGAATTAAAAAAAATTCTTTTGGAACTTTTAGTTCTCGTTGTTTATCTCTCAAAGTTCTATCTTTAGAATCTGCAAAATCAAACTTAATATTGCCACCAGACCTTTTTCCATCAATTAGGAATCTGATGTCGTAACTAAACACATTTCTTAAATTGTAGCCATTTTTTGAGTGTTTATTTTTTGGTGTCTAATCCGCATATATATCACCATTGCTCTTGATTTTCTTGACTGTATATCTCTTAAATGTCTACATATACACGTGTGATTTAGTTTATGAAGATTTTTCAATGTCGAGAACCTCGATCAGAGAGTAAAAAAGGCGTAAGGTTCACAATAGTGTAAAACTAAAATGGGATATACCGAGCTAGGATTCGAGTTACAGGAACAAGGGCCAAATCAACCACCCACGAATGGAATCGTCGAGCGAAAACACTTGACAACCACTAGGGAGCAGCTTTTTTGCCACCGGACTTTATGTGACAACTGTGTTCTGTAAGCATCGTATAATGTAAAACAATGTTGATTATCAATAAAACAATGTGCTTCGGTGTTATTATATGTGTTATTGTGTTTGATGACTTTACAATTTGATTCGATTCCGATTTCAAGCTTTAAATCACTTTCTAGAAGGTTATACGCAAACTGGTGCATAAACGCAATCACTTTAACGCGACGTACACTCTGGAACTGTGACGTAAGCCAAACATACCCTAAATATCCTTTACATAACTTAGAAATAAGTTTCGAATGATTCGGTATGGCAAAGACACGTTTATTGGAACTAAATGAACTAATTACGACAAAACTGCGTAACGAACGTTGGTGACCGCCCGGATAATATTTAAATCCCAAAAATATTTTGTTATGATTAAAATTTTATTTTAATCAGGTTCGTATTGAAAAATAAATTAAAACGGTTAAAAACGTTATTTTTCAAGTTTAAGCGCGTACCGCGTGTTACAGCGCAACACAATGCTTATACTGCGAAACGCAGACAACGCAGCCAGTCTTGGCAACTGAAATTTATTTCAGTAATATTTTGGCGAGTTTATTTTTATAGAATAATAAAAATAATTTAGAACGCCTTAAACCGGGGTTTAAACGCTAGATAAATACCCGGTATCCAGTTAAACACCTACTTTTACCTAATATACCATCAAAACTTACACTTTACCCCCCCCCCCCTTCTCAATTCACGGTCACATGGGGTGCCCCCCATCAAAATACATACTAAATCTTGCAAAAATCTCACATAATCCATCCATATCCTTCTTGGATTTCTTTTGATTTCTTTGGATTTTATTTAGATTTTGCTTAGATATTATGGGATTTCTTTTCTCTATAAGTACACCACCATTCCATCACTCCATCTTCACCTCTCTCTCACCCCTCCAAACCATCCCCTCCCTCTCTCTCTATCTTCATCTCCTTCAAACTCTATTCTTCGTATTCAAGTCCCATTTCTAGCAACTTTCAAGTTAGTATGAAGATCTAAAGGTGTTTCCAAGGTGCATTCAAGTGATTTCAAGCTTCCTATCATCAAAATCTCATCCCACAACCTACTTGAATCTTGAAGGTATAACCCTTATGTTTAAATCATACTTTGATTCTTGGTTGTTCTTGATGATTTGAAGTTTCTCTTGAATCTTGGAATTTTCACTAAACTTGAAATCTAAAATGAAATGGGTCATGATTCAAATAAAAAAAATGGTGGTGATATATATGTATGTATAACCGTACATATATATATATATATATATATATATATATATATGGGAATGCTAAAATGAGAACCACCTCGAGTTGTAAGAACCGTGAGAACTACACCGAAGGGGGCGCGGTGGACCAAATTTTTTTTTTCATAAACGTAGATGCATGTATAAAAACAACATTTGTAAAAAAAATTCAAAAAAAATGTCGTGTGTGTAGTTTTGAGCGCCACAAGTTTGTGTTTACGGGACCCGTAAATCTGGCCGGAAAATTTACGGGTCCTGTAAACACAAACTTGTGATGAAGTTGATGTTAAAGAAAAGCAAGATGATGCTGATCAAAAGCAAACTGAGGCAACTGCATCAAACACCGAAGTGCCAATCACTGAGGTACATTCTGATTCTGAAACCTTAAAACCGATTGATCAGTGCAAGAAATGCATGGAACCGTGCAGAGCTTGTATTGAAAAAGAAGAGCAATTCAGAACAAGAGATCTTGAGTTCACAAAAATTGAAAACATTTTCAAAGAAAAATGTAAAGAAATGCTAGAAAAAGAAAAAGTTTTAAAAGAAAATGATGAAAAACTTTCAGAAAAGTGTAAAAAATTAGAAATAGAAAATGAAATTTTGAAAGAAAATATTTCTAAAATGACAGAAAATGTTCTGAAAAAGAAATTGCTTATCAAGAAATGAAGAAAGAATATGACTCAATGAAATTAGCATATCATATTACGAAAGAGTCATACGAAAAAGTAAAAGATGAAATGAAATATGCTCAATCAAGAATGAATTATCTTTCTGAAACAACTAAAGAACTTAAATGAATGTATTCAATAAAACAAGATGTTGTTAATTCCTATATTGAAGATGTTGCTAAGCTCAAGAGACAGATTGCTGATTTAGAACATGATAACAACAAGTTGAAAAGTTATCATGTGTCGTCATATGTGCTTGAACGTATTTTCAATATAAAACCAGGAGATGGTGAGTCTGAGCAAAACAAGAAAGGCATTGGCTCAGAGTTTCATCAAGTTCCACCACCGGGAAAATTTGCATTTTATGATGAGGAAAAGGTCGAAAAAGCTTTCAACATGGTAGACCAATTGCCAGACAACATTGACATAACCTATTCCAAATCTGATGATTCTCATGATTCAGAGGTGGTAGGTAAAATTGTTGAAAGTGTGTTGAAAGAAGAGTCGGTTGATACAGGTAAATCTGAATCACAGGATGAAGATGAAGGAAATCTTCATGATAGTTATCTGAAAAACACAAAATCCGAGAAAAGTTTGAATGATGATTCAAAAGGATTGGTTTATACCATGATTGGATCGGTCAAATTGTTCTTAGATGTTGTATTCCCGATTCAGAATGTGATTTCAGAAAAGGTTGATAAAGTGTTCAAAATGGTTGAGATTGAAAAGTCTGAGATTTCAAAGTTTGCTGGTAAGAGTCATAGAGGTTCGTATAACAAACCTAGTTTCAAGAAGAAAAACATGAAGGCTGGTTTGGGTTATAAGAAGAAACAGAATTGGAAGAAAAATGAAGTGCTAACTTATCAAGCAAATATGACTTTTGTTCAAGGAGACAGTTTAGCAGAAGAAAAAGAACTCAAATTGAAACAGTCTAATGATGAGTTCTTTGCTAAAAAGAAAAAGCAACAACCACAGGTCAAAGATGTGTCCATGAGAACATGTTTCAAATGTGATCAAAAAGGACATCTTGCACGCAAGTGTCCTAATCTAAAACCTGTGGATATTGACATAAAGAAGATTGATGCTGAGAAACAAAAATCTGAGAATGTGAAATACAGGTCGACCAGATTTGATTCAAAACAAACTTGGAGGTATAACACAAACAAGTTTGCTTCGAATCAAAATTGGAAATCAGACTTGAATAAGTTTGATTCAAGACACACCTGGAATTCTCACAGACCCAGATTTAGAACAACTCAAAGTTGGAAAAAGTCAGTTGATATGACAAAACCAAATGAGTTTTGGAAACCAAAAGTTGTTCAAAGTCAAAATGTTCAAAAAGATTCACATTTTTACAAAAGAGGTACTCCAAAAGGACAAACATGGAGTATTAAGAAACAAGTGACTTCGGTAAAAGATGAGAAAGTTGAAGTCAAAGTTGATAAGGTCTTTGTGAAAGATGACAAAGAGTTTCCATTATTGAATGAAAATTATTGTGTTGAAATGCCTAAGGTTCAACAGACCTGGGCTAAATTGTTCAAGTAATTGAGTAGTTTGTTTGTGCAGGTGCTCATGGAATTTAAAGATTGTGAGTTTGGAATTCAGAGCAGCCTGGCACAACAAGAGGATGAGGCTGCTGAATCCTGTGTTGGTTGAAACATGGAGTTTATGTGTTTTTCTGTACATAAATAAACAATATTTTCAAAATCCTAAAAATTTTAAAAAAAAATAAAAAACCAAAAATATGTTTTAGTTTGTTTAAAAAACCTGAAAAACCAAAAATATGTTTGTTTTTAATTTTTGTCAAAAATAGAAAATTACAAAAATATGTGTTGATTGAATATGCCGAAACCCTCACGGCGGAACAAACATGATTACTTTCACAAGATTGAAAAACGGTTTTCAAACTGTCGAAAATCAATGGGTTGTAAATCATGGGGGTACTTTACATTATTTTCTGCAAATCAGTACACTTGAAGCAGAAAATGGATGGCGAGACAAAGCTATCAGTATTGGTTGTCAAATTTTCTTTTAAATGATTTTGCATTTTAGGGGGAGAAAAATTGCCAGAAAATACAAAAACATTTGAAAATTTGAAAAAGCCAAAAACATAATAAAATTCAAAAATTGAGTTTTTGCGTAAAAAGAGGAAATGATAGTACATCAGTAGACAGTTACAGTATGCTAAAGAAATGTAATGATTACATAGCGTTAAAAAGTCTCACTGATGATATGCCGATAGGTTTTTATACATTTAGTAAACTTTTTCGGGATATAAACCTAAATTCAAACTTACTTATTTCGTGGGGAACACAACTTGGATATATAGGTAACCCCTGAAATCTCGTTTGAAAGGTCCATCTTTCTGAGATACTAGGTCTTTATACTTAGTGATATCTGGGGTATTATCTCCGGACTTCTGATTTTGCGGAAGCAATGGCCTAGTCCTCGGAGAATACTTTCTGCATTGCTTGAAACATAGCACAGCCCTCAGCAAATTGATGAAACAATAAAATTGATAGTCATTGCTGTTGTAATACAAAAGATCCTCTAAAGGGGACACACCAAAAGTCGAGCCTTCATCTCTCTGCTGAACGGAAGTTCTGGCCTGAGCTCACACGGTTTGGTACTATAATTTATTCCCCTTACAGATATCATCTAGGTATACTCACCTGTAAGACTGAATATTGGGATCTGGATACGGGAGTATATTCAAGAGGTGGGACACATGAATGAGTTTAAGTTCTTAAAACACCTAATTCGTATCCTGAATCAGTTGAACTTTGTGTGAAAATTTAAAGTGGATCAGTATATCGACAATCTAAGTGAATTGTTTAATTCTTAATGTGTAACTAAGCTCAACGGTACTTGTGACTTGTCAAAAACTGATATGATCCTCTGATGCATACTCAAACAAAAATATTGTCTGTAAATATGTTTGTACATATTTCTTTATTGCTTTATATTTTCAGAAAATACAAAAAGATTTTTGATTCTGCTTTATTTTCGACAACTGATGTCTGAGATGCTGAGTTTTAAAATCTAAGCAAGCTGATTGTGTTTCTAAAAATAAAACAAGTTCATTAATTTGAAACTTGAATTAAAAATTAAAAAAAAAATCAAAAACAGTTTGTGATATCTCCAAGGTCATTAGTTTGGACTTGGATGATTAACTGTGAGGGAGTTGGATTCTTAAACTTTGCCATATCAATTAAGTTTGTTGATAGGGGGAGTAGTTAAAAAGTTTAAAGAGTCAGTTTACAATTTCTGGGTAATTGAATTTGAAAGCATTGCATTTATAGATGTTTGAGTGTTTGTAGAGAGTCCAGATTACGATCCCGAGAGCAGAGTCTAAGGGGGAGTCTGAAGGCAAGCTTGAAGTAAGAGGGAGATTGTAGATGGAAAGCTACGTGTCGATCCCAAAGAACGAAAGCTTAACGAAAGGGGGAGCCTGAAGCTGATAGGAGAGAAAGATTGATGGATGCTTATAATGTTACAACTTGAATGAGAAGGCAGAATGATCAAGACTGAAGATGTGTCATACTGAAGACTAGACACTGAAGACTTCGTCAATATCCGAGGGGGAGTCTGTTAGTGCACTACGTCTATTGACTTCATCTTGTATCATATAAAAGGATATGATAGGATTTCCAGTGCACGAGATTCGAGAATCGAAGGATAGCATTTAAGATGCTGATTCCGCCCGAAAGTGTAAAGGGTCATTTCGAGCGAAATCAGAAACTTCTGATTCCGCCCGAAAGTACTCCTTGTCATTTGGAGCGGAATTAACACTCCTATATATAGGGCACTTGTTAGTTCATTTGGTACGACTTCAGAATTTGTAACGAAGTGCTGCCAAAATCTGTTCAGGTTGTAATTAATGTTAAAATCAATATAAGTAACAGATTAAAGAGTATAAAGCTGTTTTCAAGTCCAGTTCACTGATTCCGCCTTTGAACCGGATATAAAACTCTTCTGAACGACTCAGTCGGGTCCTACAACGATCCTACAAGTGGTATCAGAGCTAGTTGGAGGAGTTTTGCAGTTTACAGCTGATTTTCATTGAAATTTCTCGTTTCTACACCTTCTTTCTTCAATTGAACAAGATTTCACGGTTTACATCATGGCTGAAGAATTCTATAACACATTTTTCAATGCATTCACATCCGAATCGTCCGAAATTGCAAATGTTACACCAAAAAACCATCACAAAAGCTATCAATGAGAATATCAAGCATGATAACTTCTATGGAACACACTCAAAGCCACCAACTCTGGAGAGCATTGAAGATTATACATGGTGGAAAGAAATTTTTCTCAATTGGGCGAAAGCGTATGCTCATGAAAGCTGGTTTTGCTTAGAGTTTGGATACGAAAGGCCAAAAGATGATAAAGGAGAAGAACTTTCATTCAAGAAGTTATCAAGAGAAGATAAATCTGAGTTTGCTGCCGAACAAAGAATGATTGCTTTGATCCAGTCTGCAATCAGAAATGATATTTTTGCGTTGCTGAATCATGATGGGTCATCTAAATCAGTTTGGGAAGCTTTACGTGTTAAAGCTGAGGGGGGTAAACAGATAAAAAAGAACAAAATTTCTTTACTTAAAAAAGAATTTGATTTGTTTGATAGTTTAAAAGGAGAGACAGTGAGACAAATGATTGAGAGATTTTGTCATCTTAAAATTGAACTTGAGAGATTTGAGATAGTCGAGCGAAAACACTTGAAAACCTCTTGGAAGCAGCTTTTCTTGCCACCAGACCTTTCTTCATCAATTATGAATCTGATGTCGTCACTAAACACATTCCTTCGCGGCCCGCGAGCACGTTACGTGAATCAGATCTGCAGTTAAAACCCCCAAATTGACCATTTTGTCCTACCTTTCTTCGTTCCTTCTCATCGGCGACACACACCATTCCCATAAGACTACCACCGACTGCCACCATACACCTCCTATAACTTTCGATTACCCCCATAAATCACCACACATCAGTTTCAATCATCATCTACCATTATTTAATCAACAATCGACCTCCAAGTTTCCATTTTTAACAAACTTTTAGTGGGGTTTCAAGTGAAAAATTATTACTTTCATAGTTCTTCCTGAATAGCTCGAAAACAAGGTATGTCTCCTGCAAATTTCACTTACATTTTAGTCTAGTATTTCAGTCAGTGGTAAAGTTATCTTTTTAGTGTCGGGTCAGGTCTGTTTTAGGCTAGGTTAGGTCACTTTTAGGATAATTCTTGGTTGCGGAAGGCTCAGGTTGGTCTATATTTGCTGATTATATTTTGCGTACAGTTGGGTTGGCATTCAACGTTCATGTTTTGTGGATTGGAGTGATTCGGTGGGTTGACTGATTAAGCCTGACTGAGGTTTAGTGTGGGGATCGGGTGGTTAATGCTTACAAAAATGAATTTTTGAAACTGACTTGAGTTTAAGTTGCAACAATATGATTAAAGAAACAAACTTTTTGAGCCGAATCATACTTTTGACACCTAAGTTTTTATATTATGAGCTCGTACACAATACATGGGTTGTTAGGCTGGTTAATAGTCATACACGGGCTGTTTGGGGTACATTGCTCGTATGTTGTGGCTGTTTAGGTTCAGGTATAGTTCAAGGTTAAGTGTGGGGATACTGGTTTCTAATTTTTGCTAAATTTTCGTTGCTTCCATAGTTAAGTTTTGAACCAATTTGTTACCCATTTTCGTTGCTTCCATAGTTAAGTTTTGAACTTTAGTTTATCTCTGCACTTGGTTTTAATTGAGGGAAATTAAAGTGCTGGGAGGAGGTAGGATTCCTAAGTCGTGTATATTGAGTCTAGTTCGTGTCTACTTTTGTGTCCTTTGTGTGTTTGAGTCATTATCGAGTCTTATTTGTCACATCTGAGCAAAATCCGCAACAATTTTGATTTATCACTTCACTTCTTTGAGCCTACTTGCCAAATTTCGGGACGAAATTTCTTTCAAGTTGGGGATGATGTGACAACCCGAATTTTCAAGGTTAGTAACGTTTAAATCTTGTGATCTCAACTCCGTTGAACCTAAACGTTTGATAACCCGGTTAGACAACCTATTGGAATTTGTTGGGTCGTGTATAATTTGGGCTCATAATTATATCTTACTAGTACTCACCATATCGGCCCAAATAGAGCTCCTGAGCCCAACTAGTCCTTAGAATACTTTGATTGTAATCTTGTGTGTGTGTTATTGAACTTGGGCCATAGTGAGTAGCCGAAGTAATATGGTGATCGGCCCACTTGATCTAAGTTGTTATCATGATATAGGCTTTGGTAGCACTTGTACGTAAGTCCCTTATTTATCTCTAAATCATAACAACAACCCTACTTCCCTCAAGATTACGAACGACAACAGGAGTCCCATTCGAAGTCCCTTCTCCTTTGGGAACCTATCTTTTGTGCTTAGATTATACATCATCGAGTAGGTATGTTCCTAGTAATTTCGTTTCCGATTGATCGTGATTGATTGCATGAGATGTGTTATTTGTGTAAATATAAATAATTGCAACGTTTGAATGTATAATAATGTTTGGAATATTGCATGCATATATGATAGGGAATTATGGGCACGATGTACAACATAAACTGATTTGTTATAATATGCTAGGGTTGTATTAATTGATGATTTGAGTGTTCGATATTGATGAATAGGTGTTAGGGTATTGTTGCAAGTTGATTTCAAGGTTATGATGATAGCCGATTTTTATAATAACCTGTTGGTATACATGAGGGTGAATAATTGATTAGTGGATCATATTATAATAACCTGTTTGTATGGTGCTATTGTTTTTCGAAATTGTTAAAAGAATTCAGGGTCCTCGCACACTTTAATTAATATGATGATTGTGGAAAACAAATTGGGGTATGTAAAATAATTGTTTGTGTGTTGAGATTGGGCCGAGGGAATAACATAGGGCCATAAGTCCAGCCGGTTACATTATTTATATAGGGCTGCACACTTTATTAAACATTAAGACTTTACTTGGGGCTGTGTCCTAGTGTTGGGCCGTAGACAACTTAAGTATATCGCACACTTTTATGATTCGAAATTATGAAACGTTGTCATACAAACAAACTAATATTGGAGAATGCAAACGCCAACTGTGTAATGCTAGGATGTATGTTATTAATTGGATTTTGTGATTTAACTGCTACAATTCATATGAAGATACGTGTATATTACTTTTGTCATGTGTGGTACAACTTGCTTAAAGTGATTAAGAAACTGATTATCTTTGGTAACCCCGATAGGGCTTGGTTGACCACTTTTGTTAACGGGTAATTAATTCTACCGAGCACTCTAAGGTGAGTTCACTGCACTTTTCTAAGCATGCGTCCCGGTGGTTTGGGTCATCTGGTAAACGTTTCTAAAGGGAATACTGGGTAAACTGTTTATTTGGGATGTTGGTTATTGAACACAGTATAAATCATGTAAGACCCCATACATCTACCGTGTTGCTGAAGAAGCAACGAGGTATTTAGTTGATAGCGCTATTAGGTTTGGCACCCTCACACCGGGCCGAAAGGACGGGCGTGAACTAATTACCTGGACTTCATGACCAATGCCTAATTAGAGGCATTGGGGTTGGGCATTCACATCGTGTACATATAAGACCCCTTACATCTATTCAAGGTTGTTTGATACCTTGACATCATGACCAATGCCTAAATGGAGGCATTGGGGTTGGGCATTCACATCTA
Organism: Helianthus tuberosus; assembly: GCA_030545235.1. Lineage (NCBI taxonomy): Eukaryota > Viridiplantae > Streptophyta > Magnoliopsida > Asterales > Asteraceae > Helianthus > Helianthus tuberosus. The sequence continues at coordinate 113,547,151 of CM060378.1, forward strand.
GTAGCCACATACGGTAATCGAGTAATAACAACATCAAAACATCAAACGTCATAACAACAAACAACATATCGTCTTGTAAACTATTTTACTCACATGATTGGTAACACAACTTGGTAAACAAACACAAACCTTGAACTCACCAGCGTAGTCTGACACACTTGTTTACATGCTTGTAGGTAATCATTGAAGGAACTTGGGAACTTGCCGTCTGATGCTGCTGGAGTGGTTGTGGTCATGATAAACAATTACATTGATTTGGTTTTGATACATTTACACACTTATACATTTATGCTTCCGCTCAATACTTTGGTTTTGGTTTAAAACGATGCATTTCTTTCAATTGAGTATTTCAATACATTATTACTTGTGTTTGATATGATTGGTGGCTCTTTGTTGGATCGTTGCACCTCCATTAGGGACATGCCCTAGGTGGTAATTTGGGGGTGTGACAGTTTGGTATCAGAGCCACTGGTTATAGAGAACTTGGTTTTAAAACGTTTTCATAAAACCAGACTATAACCGAATTGATCCAAACGATGACCATGACACTCAGCTTCAGATTGCAAGGTTCGTTCCTCGTTATAGTATACATCACATGTTTAGTAGACATATCTATATACATAGCATGCACGATACAACAAGATAGATATCATGACACATCGATAGCATAACACAACACTTGCATCTTGTAAATCCTAGTCTTGCTGTTAGTACATACATGTGTTGATTGGAGTGGGAGAAACTTCGAACATAAGTTAAGAAGCGTCGAGAGGAGCATGCAAACCGCCTTATTATCATGGGTGCACATATAATAATAATGTGTGGTGCATGCAATTCCCAATGAGGCTTAACGAGTGCAAGAGGGAATCTCCCCTACTGTATGTGAACTTGAAAGTTGTAGACTTTAAGGTGATACTTGATTCTATCTCATTCTGAACTATCATTTGATCGATGCGAAACCTGATAACCTATAGGAGAAATAGTAGAGATTGTCTCCTACACGAATGTGATCTTTCCATTTTTTTCCTTTGAAACCTTTCGAATTCCGATGCTATCGAGTATTACCTGAACACCCAACTGAATGCCTAGTGGACTGTGTAGAGTGCTAGGTGCTTATACGAACATCCCCGAGTGGGGTGATGCACAACGATGAACGATCTATATCTTTCCCATTTTTTTTCTTCGTTTGTTGGAACTTGACATATTGACGTCTCGAATCTCGAATCACGACCATTTCTGTAACGCCCTCGCAACAGACTGTGTAATACATAGACAACTTGCAACATCGTTGGATGAGAGGGTAAATGTAGTACTTCACCAACCTTAAACATTGGACGACTCTGATGACCGGCAGCGAACACCAACGAATAGAATAAAATCGACTCTTTAACCTCTGCTAGTGACTCATGGGAGTCAGCTTTTACGAATCATTCGGAACGTAAGTAATGACAATCGAATACAGTGTGGAATGCACCGCTGTCAGCACAATGAGTAGCATCTTAGAACGGGGCACAGAACAGTAGAAGATGGATCCTGTCAGTGGAGGATCATAGGACTCCGCTTCATGAAACAATAAGCAGAAGTAACAGTTACGACAACATCAGGGTACTCGTAATAGTAGCCCTCACTATGGGAGTGAAAAACGTTTACCACATGGATTGGCCGTTGGTCAATCAAGGCAGCAACAACCAAGGGAACGACGGCAGTACTGGAAATTCTCGTGACGAAAACAACACTGGAAATGAAGCTCATGGAAGGACACTTGGTATTGGCATAGACTATACCAGGCGTAATAGCAACACGATAGCTTGGATGGGTAGCTGTTCGCTTCGTCTCCGATCTGTTTACCCTGATGTTTCTTGAAACCTCATATGTCCGCTGCGATGTAAACTCGACCATGTGGGACAAGTGTTCAACGTCAACCTTCCTTCTACTACCCTTGATGGTTGCAATACAGTAGTTAGTGTGGATTGGTTATCCAGAGATCGCGCAGATACACCAGTGAGGACAAAATTTTGTGTGGAAAATCGTTATTTGTTCTAAAGCGTCAGAGTGGTACAAAGGATAGCGCCATTTCAGCTATGAAGGCCAGAAGTGTCTACGGAGGGATTACGCCGCTATACTAGCAACCGTTACTGATGTTAGGGCTAAGGGAACAGAGGATCGATGATCCACCAATCATTCGTGATTCCTTTCGGTGTGCTACCCAAGGAACTTTCGGGTTTACTTCAACGACTGCTAGGCGAAATCTCAGCCTGATCTCACGCCAGGGGTAGCCCTGACTACACGCACTCTTACCATCTTGCACCAGGAGGGTTGCAAGAATTGTCTAATCAACTACAGAAACAGTTGGGGAGGAGTTTGTAGGACCTAGTTTTCACTTTGGGGAGCCACAGTTATATTTGTGAAGATACGCCTTTTCGTATGTGTACTGATTATCGAAAACTCATCAAGGTGGCGGTCAAGAACCGTTGGCCTCGATCATGTATTAACAACATGTCAACCAGCTGCGAGGGTCAAGCCCCATTCGAGGATTGACTAACGAGTGAGCTATCACCAGATGGAAGTTCGAGGGGAGAATGTTCCTACAACAACATATTAAACGCAATGCGGCCAGTGCGACTTGGTATTTCATGACCGTTGGGTTAATCAACACACCAGCAGCTTAATGGATCACATGAATCGACCGTGTTTTGATGAAGTTTTAAATCGCTTCCAGGAGGAAGGAACAACATGGGTGGCATATGTATCTCGTTTTAGAGCACCTGAGGGAGGAGCCACTCCGCGCGAAGTCTTGCTAAATGTAACATCTAGATTCGAGAAATGCATTTGATCATGTAACCAACGAAGTGGGAATACGCGTGGAATGTGCTAGGACCCATTTTATTAGAAACTGATTGACACCAAAGATTCCTTCGGGGGTACAACAATTTCCTGGTTTCGGTGGATGCTATTGTAGATTCATCACAGGGTTTTCGAAGATCGCGCATCTTGACTCCCTTGAGCACAGCAGGGTGCTGTGTTCGTGGGAGACAAAACAGGAGAACGCCTTTTCAGCTTTTGAAACTCAACTCTACAATGCACTGGGTATTGTCTTTACCCGAGGGTACATGTGATCTGGTGGTATACTATGATGATTCGAATCAGATTCTCAGTTACACGCCGATACAACATGAGAAAGTGATGGCTGACGTAGTGGAATTACAAGAAGAGTTGCACGAATCACAACCTACGATGGAAACCATGGTCTTTGGATTTAAGTTGGAGGCATTACCTGTACGGTACCAAGTGTACCATCTATACCGATCACAGGAGTCTTCAACATATCTTCGACCAGAAGGAATTGAATATGTGGCAATGTCGTTGGGTCGAGCTTTTTAATGATTATGAGTGTGCTATCAAGTATCATCCGGGTAAAGCTAATGTTGTAGCTGATGCTCTTAGTCGCAAGGAACTGAAACAGAAGCGTGTTCGTGCCCTACAGCTTACTATTCACTCTGATTTGCCTGCTCGGATTCGTTCAGCCCAGATTGAAGCATTAAAGGAAGAAAATATCGAAGTTGAAGGATTACGAGGTCTACACAAGAAGAAGTTCGAGCAACGGTCTGACGATATCTACTACTTCATGGAACGGATATGGGTTCCTTCATTTGGTAATCTTCGAGAGCTGGTGATGGACGAAGCACACAAGTCACAATATTCTATTCATCCAGGGTCCGATAAGATGTACCAGGACCTCAAGGTTTTGTATTGGTGGCCGAACATGAAAGCTATTATTGCCACCTACGTGAGTAAGTGTTTGACCTGTGCTAGGGTCAAGGCAGAGTACCAGAAGCCTTCGGGTCTACTTCAGCAGCCAGAGATACCCATGTGGAAATGGGAACAGATAGCTATGGATTTTGTTACGGGGTTACCTAGAACACAGGCTGGGAACGATACTATATGGGTGATTGTCGACCGTCTCACCAAGTCAGCACATTTCCTAGCAATCAAGGAGACAGATAAGTATTCGCAGCTCGCAGCAGTGTATCTTAAAGAGGTGGTTTCTAGGCACGGGGTGCCGACTTCTATTATTTCTGATCGAGATCCTCGTTTTACTTCGGAGTTATGGCAGGCTATGCATAAGTCATTCGGCTCACGTCTCGATATGAGCACGGCTTATCATCCACAAACGGATGGTCAGAGTGAGCGCACTATTCAGACACTAGAGGATATGCTGCGGGCATGTGTTTTTGATTTTGGGAAAGGATGGGAGAAGCACTTGCCGTTGGTAGAGTTTTCCTACAATAACAGCTACCACACCAGTATCAAAGCGGCACCATTTGAGGCACTGTACGGGAGGAAGTGCCGTTCACCTCTCTACTGGGCTGAGGTGGGTGATAGTCAGATCACAGGTCCTGAGATGGTACTCGAAACTTCAGATATGATTGTGAAAATCAGGGAACGTATGGCAGCTGCTCGTGACCGCCAGAAAGCCTATGCTGACGAGCGTGCCAAAGAAGTAGTGTTTGAAGTGAATGACCGTGTTATGTTGAAAGTTTCACCGTGGAAGGGCGTTGTACGTTTTGGAAAGCGTGGCAAGCTTAATCCACGCTACGTTGGGCCGTTTAGAGTTCTTGAGCGCATCGGTACAGTGGCTTACAAGCTAGAATTACCTGCTGAGCTGGGTAATGTTCACGATGTTTTCCACGTTTCACAGCTGAAGAAGTGTTTTGCAGACGACCCGCTAGTGGTACCATATCAAGAGTTGAAGATCGACGACAAGTTGCATTTTGTCGAAGAACCTATTGAGATCATGGATAGGGAGGTCAAAGTACGCAAGCATAGTCGTATTCCGATTGTTCGAGTTCGTTGGAACTCGCGGCGTGGATCGGAGTTCACATGGGAGCGAGAAGATCAAATGAAGCTCAAGTATCCACACCTTTTTCCTAAAGACAAGCCGGAATCTAGTAAAGCTGGTGAATCTCGGGACGAGATTCCTCTTCAAGTTGGGGATGATGTCACATCTGAGCAAAATCCGCAACAATTTTGATTTATCACTTCACTTCTTTGAGCCTACTTGCCAAATTTCGGGACGAAATTTCTTTCAAGTTGGGGATGATGTGACAACCCGAATTTTCAAGGTTAGTAACGTTTAAATCTTGTGATCTCAACTCCGTTGAACCTAAACGTTTGATAACCCGGTTAGACAACCTATTGGAATTTGTTGGGTCGTGTATAATTTGGGCTCATAATTATATCTTACTAGTACTCACCATATCGGCCCAAATAGAGCTCCTGAGCCCAACTAGTCCTTAGAATACTTTGATTGTAATCTTGTGTGTGTGTTATTGAACTTGGGCCATAGTGAGTAGCCGAAGTAATATGGTGATCGGCCCACTTGATCTAAGTTGTTATCATGATATAGGCTTTGGTAGCACTTGTACGTAAGTCCCTTATTTATCTCTAAATCATAACAACAACCCTACTTCCCTCAAGATTACGAACGACAACAGGAGTCCCATTCGAAGTCCCTTCTCCTTTGGGAACCTATCTTTTGTGCTTAGATTGTACATCATCGAGTAGGTATGTTCCTAGTAATTTCGTTTCCGATTGATCGTGATTGATTGCATGAGATGTGTTATTTGTGTAAATATAAATAATTGCAACGTTTGAATGTATAATAATGTTTGGAATATTGCATGCATATATGATAGGGAATTATGGGCACGATGTACAACATAAACTGATTTGTTATAATATGCTAGGGTTGTATTAATTGATGATTTGAGTGTTCGATATTGATGAATAGGTGTTAGGGTATTGTTGCAAGTTGATTTCAAGGTTATGATGATAGCCGATTTTTATAATAACCTGTTGGTATACATGAGGGTGAATAATTGATTAGTGGATCATATTATAATAACCTGTTTGTATGGTGCTATTGTTTTTCGAAATTGTTAAAAGAATTCAGGGTCCTCGCACACTTTAATTAATATGATGATTGTGGAAAACAAATTGGGGTATGTAAAATAATTGTTTGTGTGTTGAGATTGGGCCGAGGGAATAACATAGGGCCATAAGTCCAGCCGGTTACATTATTTATATAGGGCTGCACACTTTATTAAACATTAAGACTTTACTTGGGGTTGTGTCCTAGTGTTGGGCCGTAGACAACTTAAGTATATCGCACACTTTTATGATTCGAAATTATGAAACGTTGTCATACAAACAAACTAATATTGGAGAATGCAAACGCCAACTGTGTAATGCTAGGATGTATGTTATTAATTGGATTTCGTGATTTAACTGCTACAATTCATATGAAGATACGTGTATATTACTTTTGTCATGTGTGGTACAACTTGCTTAAAGTGATTAAGAAACTGATTATCTTTGGTAACCCCGATAGGGCTTGGTTGACCACTTTTGTTAATGGGTAATTAATTCTACCGAGCACTCTAAGGTGAGTTCACTGCACTTTTCTAAGCATGCGTCCCGGTGGTTTGGGACATCTGGTAAACGTTTCTAAAGGGAATACTGGGTAAACTGTTTATTTGGGATGTTGGTTATTGAACACAGTATAAATCATGTAAGACCCCATACATCTACCGTGTTGCTGAAGAAGCAACGAGGTATTTAGTTGATAGCGCTATTAGGTTTGGCACCCTCACACCGGGCCGAAAGGACGGGCGTGAACTAATTACCTGGACTTCATGACCAATGCCTAATTAGAGGCATTGGGGTTGGGCATTCACATCGTGTACATATAAGACCCCTTACATCTATTCAAGGTTGTTTGATACCTTGACATCATGACCAATGCCTAAATGGAGGCATTGGGGTTGGGCATTCACATCTAGTAGCCACATACGGTAATCGAGTAATAACAACATCAAAACATCAAACGTCATAACAACAAACAACATATCGTCTTGTAAACTATTTTACTCACATGATTGGTAACACAACTTGGTAAACAAACACAAACCTTGAACTCACCAGCGTAGTCTGACACACTTGTTTACATGCTTGTAGGTAATCATTGAAGGAACTTGGGAACTTGTCGTCTGATGTTGCTGGAGTGGTTGTGGTCATGATAAACAATTACATTGATTTGGTTTTGATACATTTACACACTTATACATTTATGCTTCCGCTCAATACTTTGGTTTTGGTTTAAAACGATGCATTTCTTTCAATTGAGTATTTCAATACATTATTACTTGTGTTTGATATGATTGGTGGCTCTTTGTTGGATCGTTGCACCTCCATTAGGGACATGCCCTAGGTGGTAATTTGGGGGTGTGACATTATTAGTGTCATTGTGCTTCGTTTTGCTTATTTAAAATCAATAACCACTCGTCCGTTCTCAATCTCCATTTGGGCGAGGTTCGGTTCGCACTACACAATGTTTTGCAAACGATCGCTCAAAGTCACATTGTTTATGAATTTCGGTCGCGAATGAAATGCTATACGGTCGTTTTTCCGTATATATTTTATATTTAATATATATATATATAAGGGAATTTAGATTTCTTAAAAACACAAAACAGAAAAAAGTTTATAGAAAATGAGTCATTAAAACTTTTAATAGATTTTTTGTGTCATAAAATAGAGAAAGGGCAAGAAATTACAAAAAGTGTTAATCATCCTATGATATTACATTTGGAAAAAATAGGATATATTGGAGAAGATATAACAAAATCAAATGTAAGTTATATTTGTAAATTTAAATTAAAAAATACTGATATAATAATCAGAACAACTAATATAGAATATAGCCCATTAGATAAAGAAGAGTTTAAAAAACAAATCCCTGAAATGGTAAATCAAGGATTAATTAGAAATTCATAAAGTCCTCATAGATCTACAGCTTTTTTAGTAAGAAATCACAGTGAGATAAAAAGAGGAAAAGCTAGGATAGTTTATAATTATAAAAGATTAAATAATAATACAATAGATGATGGGTATAATATTCCTAATAAAGATAGTTTGCTAAACCTTATACAAAACAAAAAAGTATTTTCAAAATTTGATTTAAAATCAGGATATAACCAGTTAAAATTAGAAGAAAGCTTTAAACCATGGACAACTTTTACATGCTCTGAAGGGCAATATGAATGGAATGTCCTTAGTTTTGGACTAAAAAATGCACCTTCAATTTTTTAAAGATTTATGGACAGTATATTTTTAAAATTTGATTTTTGCTTAGTATACATTGATGACATTTTAGTTGCAAGTAATACAGTGCAGGAACATGAGAAACACTTACAATAGGTCTTTCGAGAAATAAAGAAAAATGGTATAGTAGTTTTAAAAAGAAAAATGGAACTTTTTAAAAGAAAATTTTCTTTTTTAGGATTAGAAATTGGAAATGGAAAAATAGAATTGCAATCACATATTTCTACCAAAATCTTAAGTTTTCCAGAAAAAAAATTGAAAATTTGAAACAGATACAAGCCTTCTTGGGTCTAGTAAACTATGCTAGAAAATTCATTCCAAACTTGTCAAAACTGGTTGGACCTTTATATGGTAAAACCACTAAAAACGGTCAAAGGTATTTTAATCAGGGAGATATTAAACTAGTTAAAGAAATCAAAAAAGCAGTCAAAATCATTAAACCATTAGAGTTACCATTAGTTACAGATTATATAATTATTGAAACAGATGGATGCAAAGAAGGATGGGGAGCAGTTCTTCTATGTAAACCAAACAAATACAGTCTCAATGAAGAAGAGAAAATTTGCGCTTATGCAAGTGGTAATTTTCAAAACAAAACAAACTGGACTACAATTGATTTTGAAATACAGGCATTAATTTATGCATTAGAAAAATTTAAAATTTTTCTAAATAAAGAATTTACAGTAAGAACTGACTGTGAAGCAATAGTTAAATTCGTGAAAAATGACCAAAGTAAAAAAAGTAAATAGAACCAGATGGGTTAATTTACAAAACATTATACAAGGAAATGGGTATTTTATAAACTTTGAACACATTAAAGGAAAAAATAATGGGATAGTTGATATGTTATCTCGAAATATAAACAAATGGTTTGTTTTAGATGGACAGGAAAAACGATAAGGAGAAATTAAAGCTTATACATCCAAAGCAGGGGAATTCTTCCTCGGATGAAGAAAAAAATCAACAGTCATATCTACATTCAACAGAAAGAAAATTATGTTTTTGTCATTGGTTTTTGTCATTGCTTGTATTTTTATGTTTATTATGTTCAATGAAAATTCTCTTTCTAGCTGGTCTGTATTTGTATGAATCTGTGTAGGGAAATGAGGAAAATATTTTGCAACCAATAGTCGAGGTTATTGACCTTGTTCCAATATTTCCTGCTACTAGAATGATTTTTTCTCCAAGCTGGTTGAGGAGATCTTCTGTTTAACTTGATTTCCAAATGAACAATCATACCATGATGATAGAATTGAATTATTTGTTCATCTGTCAATTTTGTAGGATGGTATACTTGAAGCAACAGAAGACCAATTCCATCTCCTGCTTCATTTGTTCTTTCCACCACTGTGAATCCTTGTTGTTCACTGTCAAATCTGAATGCCATGTCTACCAGCTGTTGTTGCAAATTGTACAGAATTAGAGGAAAGTCTGCACATACTTTTTGTGAAACAAGATTCTCGAATTCTGGGAACCTTCCTGAAACTGGTTTTAAACAATGCCACCAAGGTGTATCAAGAATCCTTGTCCTGAAACACTCAAAAGTCTTGTATACATCTGTTTTTTCTTTGTTTTCTTTTTTGTCAATCTTTTGTAATAACTGTACATTTTTTGCTTCGAGCAAACTCATTTTTTGTTTTAACAGGCTATTTTCAATTTTCAATTGTATATTTTGTGCATTTTTTGTTTTTTCCTCGAGTTGTGTTCTTAATGTAGAAATAATTTCTTGTTGAGCTTTTATGTAATGCTCGGGATTTGTTTTGGCCATGTCAGAAAAACTTTTAACCTCTTCAGGTTCTATGTAAAAATTTTGTATGCCAAACCTGTTTCTTGCTGCTTGAAGAGCTTCAGCAAAACTTGTATAACATTTCCAAAATGTTCCTCCTTCACAAGTTATGTGTTGTGTAACTGTTTCCCATTTGTTGAAAATACCAATCTTTGTACCCCTAAATATAACATAATGTGTGTAATTTGGTTTTATTTTAAATTGTCTTTCAGGTGTTTTTGAACTTTGTTCCTGAAAGTAAATGCTTAAAGCATTTAAAACCTATACTTTAAATGTTGAAGCTTGTGGCATGGTCTGAATATGCCATAAGTTATCTAATAAACATTGTTGTTTATCTGTAAGTTTCATTCTCATGATAGGACGAAACTTTTTATCAACTTCATTGCATATCTGTAAGGCATATGTTCCAAATTTAATCACCCGCTTGGGTGAGAAATTTGTGTGCAAGGGTCGTTTGCCAGCTGCCTTGGATTGATGTTGTTTATAAAACTGTCCCATCATTATCTGTGGTAATGAGGTGTGAGGAGAAGTGTATATTCTTTCTGTTGAATGCAGATATGACTGTTGAATTTTTCCTTCATCCGAGGAAGAATTCCCCTGCTTTGGATGTATAAGCTTTAATTTCTCCTTATTTTTTTTCCTGTCCATCTGAAACAAACCATTTGTTTATATTTCGAGATAACATATCAGCTATCCCATTATTTTTTCCTTTAATGTGTTCAAAGTTTATAAAATACCCAATTCCTTGTATAATGTTTTGTAAATTAACCCATCTGGTTCTATTTACTTTTTTACTTTGGTCATTTTTCATGAATTTAACTATTGATTCACAGTCAGTTCTTACTGTAAATTATTTATTAAGAAAAAATTTAAATTTTCCAAATGCATAAATTAATGCATGTATTTCAAAATTAATTGTAGTCCAGTTTGTTTTGTTTTGAAAATTACCACTTGTATAAGCGCAAATTTTCTCTTCTTCCTTGAGACTGTATTTATTTGGTTTACATAGAAGGACTGCTCCCCATCCTTTTTTGCATCCATCTGTTTCAATAATTATATAATCTGTAACTAATGGTAACCCTAATGGTTTAATGTTTTTGACTGCTTTTTTTATTTCTTCAACTAGTTTAATATCTTCCTGATTAAAATACATTTGACCGTTTTTAGTGGTTTTACCATATAAAGGTCCAACCAGTTTTGACAAGTTTAGAATGAATTTTCTAGCATAGTTTACTAGACCCAAGAAGGCTTGTATCTATTTCAAATTTTCAAATTTTTCTGGGAAACTTAAGCTTTTTGTAGAAATATGTGATTGCAATTCTATTTTTCCATTTCCAATTTCTAATCCTAAAAAGAAATTTTCTTTTAAAAAGTTCCATTTTTCTTTTTGAAACTACTATACCATTTTTCTTTATTTCTCCAAAGACCTGTTGTAAGTGTTTCTCATGTTCCTGCATTGTATTACTTGCAACTAAAATGTTATCAATGTACACTAAGCAAAAATCGAATTTTAAAAATATACTATCCATAAATCTTTGAAAATTTGAAGTTGCATTTTTTAGTCCAAAACTAAGGACATTCCATTCATATTGCCCTTTAGAGCATGTAAAAGTTGTCCATGGTTTAAAGCTTTCTTCTAATTTTAACTGGTTATATCATGATTTTAAATCAAATTTTGAAAATACTTTTTTGTTTTGTATAAGATTTAGCAAACTATCTTTATTAGGAATATTATACTAATCATCTATTGTATTATCATTTAATCTTTTATAATTATAAACTATCCTAGCTTTCCCTCTTTTAATCTCACTGTGATTTCTTACTAAAAAAGTTGTAGATCTATGAGGACTTTCTGATTTTCTAATTAATCCTTGATTTACCATTTCAGGGATTAGTTTTTTAAACACTTCTTTATCAAATGGGCTATATTATATATTAGTTGTTCTGATTATTATATCAGGATTTTTTAATTTAAATTTACAAATATAACTTACATTTGATTTTGTTATATCTTCTCCAATATATCCTATTTTTTCCAAATGTAATATCATAGGATGATTAACACTTTTTGTAATGTCTTGCCCTTTCTCTATTTCATGACTTAAAAAATCTATTAAAAGTTTTAATGACTCATTTTCTATAAACTTTTTTCTGTTTTGTGTTTTTAAGAAATCTAAATTCCCTTTATCCCCTCTTTTTTGAACAATTTGTGTTGTATTCATATATCAAAGGGTTGGAATTGTATATAATTGTTTACTTAGTCTTATAAAATTTCTTGTAATTGTTACTGCACCATTTAATCCTAATATGAAATTTAATCCTATTACAAAATCTTTGGATTTTATATTTGGTGGATTAATATTTATTTGTGGCATATCATATTTTATACTATAATTATTTGCAAAGTCTAAGAATTGTATTCCTATTGGTTCTAAACAATGTGTAATATGTATTAATCTGTCTTCTACTGTTCTTGTACTTAATTTATATGATAGTTTTTTATGATATTCTATAGGTGCCAAACTATATGAGATTAAGCTTTTTGTAGCTCCTGTATCAACTAATGCTGTTAAATCTAGGTATTTATTATTATCTAACCATAAACGGCATTGTATATTTATCATGTTTGTTGATCCTTGTGTTTATATGTAAGTTTGATCATCTGGTTTTTGTAGAGCCATTTTGCTTATTTCTTCTGTTTTAATTAATCTCTCAAGTTCTTCTACTTTGTTTTCAAAGTTTTTTTTATTTTTAAACTATGTAATTCTATTGTTAATTCTAATTTATCTATTCTTTCATTTTCATTATTTTTGAAACTTGTTTTAACTTTGGATGTTGTAGCTATATCTTTATCATAAATTTCCTTAAGACACTTAAAACAAATTTCTTTAAAACATTTATTACATTGTGACCTTTTTTCTATACTAGGGTAATATCCACAATTGTAACATCTTATGTGATTATTTCCTTTATTTTGTTTCCAATCATGTTCACAATTTTCTTTTGTATTCATATATGTATATGTTACTTTTGCTGTTGGGTTTTCTTCTTCACTGTAAAAACTATATATTGATTCGTTATCAGATTCATCATCTGTTCCTAGAGCTTCTATTTCATAATCTTGTAATTGCTCTATTAAATTAGTTCTTTCCATATTTTTCTCTTATTTGGACATTTATTAGCTAAGTGTGTTGTTTCTCCACAAGTATAGCATCTACATTTTCGTGTTTGTAGTTTTTTAACATATTTATTTGCATTATAATTTTTTCTATAGTTTCTATTATATGTTGTGCTTTTTCGTATCTTTTTCTTTTTATCATAAACTCCATATGCTTGTGGTGTATAAATTGATGTGTTTACAGAATGCATAAGCATTTCTTTTTAATTGTTCTTGTAATGCTACTTCTTTACATTTTTCTTCTAGTATACCGAATGTATAAGTTATTCTTGGTCCTATTCCTAAATTCTGTTGTGTGCCATAATTGGTTTTCCATGCTTCATGTATAGATTTTCCTAAATCACCTAGTAATTTTATAAAATATTTATCACATAGATTATCATCCATTGCTTTTCCTGTTTGTGATAATAATCTTGTAAAATCTAATGTGAATTCATTTATGTATTTCATATTTGCTATACTTAATTGTTCTAAATTTCTAATAACTGTATCCTGTATTAGAGAATTATTTTTTGCTGGATCAACTCCTAATATGAGTGTTCTAATTTGTGATGTAAAATTATAAGGATTATCTCCTAATGCTTTAAGATTATTTATTTCTTCTGGATTTTGTGTTTTCTTACTTTGTCATATTCCTAATGCTATTGGTCCTAATGTAGTTTCTAAATATGAAAACATATTCATGCTATCTTTTTTATTTGTTTCCCATAATCTTACTACATTTTGTTCCCATGTTAAAACTTCATCTATCCATAACTGGGGTTTTTGTTGTTCTCACAATAACATATTTCCACTGTATATTTGTCATATAGGCAATCTTCTTCCTTTTCCTATAGAATTAGACTCTTGTTGATAATTAATTGTTGGTTGTGTCCATGGTTCTCTGCCATGACTTTCTTGTGTACCACTATATTCTACTCCCTATTCTATTTTTGGTCTTTTTAAGGGATTAAACATTTGTGTATCCATAAAATTTTGTTCTTGTTTATAAAAATCTGATAACATAACTTTTCCGTTCATAATATCTTCTACTAATGGTAAATTATAATGTTCTTGTAGTTTTTTATAACTTTCTTCATAGTCCATCCCTAACTCTGTTATACATTCTATAATCATATCATCTACCACTTGTTGTATATTTATTTCTGTAAATTTTCTATCTATAATTTGTTCTATTGTTTTATTTGTTTCTTCTACTTTGAAACAATCTATTGATTCTTCTTCATAATCTAATAGTGTGTAATCCATTGTTTCTTCTTGCTCAAATTTTAAGAAATTTACATCTATTTCATCTTCCTCATTGTTTGTATTATATATAAAAGGTGTTTATTCTTCTTCTATATTCATAAAATGATATTCTTCATTATCATCTTTCTCTGTTTGTTTTTCTTTAAAATCAGTATACCTTAACTTTTGTTTTCCATCAGTTTCTTCATATATATAACTTTTCTTAGGTATTAAAACTGTATTTTCTTCTTTTTCTTGTAAGACTTCTAAATCCCATTCTAATCCTGTTAACTGTTCTGGATCTATTTTTATTGGTTCTATCATTTGTATAGATTTTGATGCAATTGTTTTTACTATTCCTTCTATGTTTACTTTGTATTTCATTCCTGAGCTATTACTAGCTTTTCCTAGTACTCCTATACTTACTACTAGGTTATTTCCTTCATATTCTTCGTATCCTTTTGTTTGTAGAGCTATTTTAATATTTTGTAAATCTTTAACATCTTTCAAAATATCTGGTGTACAATAAAATATTGCTATGTTTTGACTTAAATCTACCTCCATACCTGAGATTATAGCTTTTTTCATGTCTGATTTCTAACTTATATCGAGTATTAGAGCTAATAGTTTTGTTCCTAATTTTTTTCTTCCTAAAGCTTTAACTCCTATTACTATTAGTCCTGTATGTACAAAATGTTTGTTTTGTTTTTTAATTTTTTCAATAGTTTCCGGTGACAAAAGATCTAGGGTTACTGTATTATCGATTACCCTTAAACTTTCTTCTCTACTACTTCTTATAAGAGTTGTGTTTATGTTTAATCTTCCTGTTTGATATAATATTCTTGGATTTAATATGTCTAATTGATGTTGGTTATATAATTCCAAGTTTCTGTCTAAATCTATTTCTTTTTCTAATTGTATTATTTGTCTATTACTATTGGATCCTGATCCTCTTCTAATTATTCTATTTAAAAAACTGTCTGATGTTATACTATCATTTATATTACTTGTAGAATTTCTAGCTTCCTGTATAGTTCTACTCCTTCCTAAAAAATTATTATTATTGTTCATTTTCTTGGCTGCCAGTGTGTATATGGAGTAGGTTTTTTCTCTGTTTTTAGTTTTTGTAAAGCTTCTGTGATTTTTTTTCAACTTCTAGAGGTATATTATTTTCAATACTATTTTTATTTTTTCCTATTAATATATTAGACTGATTTTTTATATAATCTAGGTTTTGTGATAATTTTTTAATTTCTGCTGTTAAGTTTTCTATTGTTTCTTTATTATTTATAGCTTCTTGTTGTATACTAATGCTCAGATTTATAAATAAATCTACTAAAGTGTTTAATTGTGAGTTATTTGTATGTAAAGTATGTTCAAAAAGGTCTTTAATATTACAAACTACAGTAAAATTATCTGTTATAAAATGTTTTCGGTGAGCTTTTTCAGAAAATTCTAAATTTAAAAATTCTAAACGCTTGATTGTTTGAGAAGTACCAATGATTAATAAATTCCAACTCTCTTTAGCTTTTATCCCTTATTCCAAATTTCTTTTAAATATTTTCTTATATTCCAACTATTTAAGAACAATAATAATATACAAGCTAATCTATTAAACTATTTTGTCTATATATTCTTTCTTTTAAATTAGCTCGTTGGTATATATAATACCTTAAATGATATTCATCTATATAATCTAACCAATCTGCTGATTCTAAAGAAAGAATAAGTCTATCATATCTTTGTAATCTATTTAAAAGTTGTCTAATATAAAAACTAGTCATAATATTTAACCCTTTCGTTTATGATGTTATCAAAGCAACTATCTTTCCCACAATCTTCACCTAAGAGAGTTTTCTAAAAATACTGGCTTAACACACCATAAAAGGAGCTTGTCTTAGTCTGTTAGATTTTAAGAAAGCCTTTGCTCTGATACCAATATATCAAAGAGGGTGGTGATAGTGACGATGAAAATGAAAATAAAATTAAAACTTACTTTGATTGAGATATGCACAGCGGATGATGCGGATGATGATGGATGAGAGTATGCACAGCGGAGTAGAAGGTTGCAGGTAAAGGTTTTTTTTTATGTGTGTGTTGGAATATAATATGAAGAACTGGAGAAAATTTGGGATGGTAAGGGAATGGAGCTAAAGAGATATGGAGAGAGTTTTAGTGTGCCATTGAAGTAGTAATCTTATTACTTGTAATGGTTTTCCGTGTCTTACAACGATTTACAATGCCTCTATATATAAGAAAAAATAAAGCACTAAAGTCATATTCCTAGTCTAATCAAAGAAAATAAACAATTTACAAAAATTTACAAAATTCAAAAGCCTAGTCTAGAAAGTAAACTAGACGATTGCTTATAAAGTTAGATTCCAAAGTTATGTTTGAAATTATTGTCCTCTGTCGTCCGATTTATAAAACGTCATTGCTTTCGTCATGTGTTTTGTCCTGTGTCTTCTGTCGTCATTTCTTGCGTCATCTTCTAGAAGTCTCTGTGTGTGCTGTCTATTGACTGTGGACTTGAACAGTCTTCGTGTTCACAATCTTCGTCTTCTAGGTTTATGATATGTTGTAGCTGTAAAGTGTCTCCTTCCCCTGCAAAGGGTAGAAGCATTCTCCAATTTGTTTTTTGTATAGACTTGTATGTAGTGTCCTTTGCCTATTAGTTGAAAGTTTCTCCATGGAAAATAGTCAGGAATTTCTGGAGTTTCCTGATGTTTTTTAATAAACTGTGTAAAGCTGTCTGGGATTTTTCAGTTGTTTGATCTATATGACTCAACCAAGGTAAAGTTGTGAACTCTATGTTGGTTTTTGTCATTGCTGTTTGTAGGTAATTGCTTGTATTTTTATGTTTATTATGTTCAATGAAAATTCTCTTTCTAGCTGGTCTGTATGTGTATGAATCTATGTAGGGAAATGAGGAAAGTATTTTGCAACCAATAGTCGAGGTTATTGACCTTGTTGCAATATTTTCTGCTACTAGAATGATTTTTTCTCCAAGCTGGTTGAGGAGATCTTCTGTTCTTCTGTTTAACTTGATTTCCAAAAAAAATCAATCATACCATGATGATAGAATTGAATTATTTTTTCATCTGTCAATTTTGTAGGATGGTATACTTGAAGCAACAGAAGACCAATTCCATCTCCTTCTTCATTTGTTCTTTCCACCCCTGTGAATCCTTGTTGTTCACTGTCAAATCTGAATGCCATGTCTACCAGTTGTTGTTGCAAATTGTACAGAATTAGAGGAAATTCTGCACATACATTTTGTGAAACAAGATTTTCGAATTCTGGGAACCTTTTTGTAACTGGTTTTAAACAATGCCACCAAGGTATATCAAGAATCCTTGTCCTGAAACACTCAAAAGTCCTGTATACATCTGTTTTTTCTTTGTTTTCTTTTTTCTCAATCTTCTGTAATAACTGTACATTTTTTTGCTTCGCGCAAACTCATTTTTTGTTTTAACATGCTATTTTCAATTTTCAATTGTATATCTTGTGCATTTTTTTTGTTTTTTTTCCTCGAGCTGTGTTCTTAATGTAGAAATAATTTCTTGTTGAGCTTTTATGTAATGCTCGGGATTTGTTTTGGCCATGTCAGAAAAACTTTTAACCTCTTCAAGTTCTATGTAAAAATTTTGTATGCCAAAGCTGTTTCTTACTGCTTGAAGAGCTTCAGCAAAACTTGTATAACCTTTCCAAAATGATCCTCCTGCACAAGCGGATGATGCGGATGATGATGGATGAGAGTATGCACAGCGGAGTAGAAGGTTGCAGGTAAAGGGGTTTTTTTTTATGTGTGTGTGTTGGAATATAATATGAAGAACTGGAGAAAATTTGGGATGGTAAGGGAATGGAGCTAAAAAGATATGGAGAGAGTTTTAGTGTGCCATTGAAGTAGTAATCTTATTACTTGTAATGGTTTTCCGTGTCTTACAAAGATTTACAATGCCTCTATATATAGGCAAAAATAAAGCACTAAAGTCATATTCCTAGTCTAATCAAAGAAAATAAACAATTTACAAAAATTTACAAAATTCAAAAGCCTAGTCTAGAAAGTAAACTAGACGATTGCTTATAAAATTAGATTCCAAAGTTATGTTTGAAATTATTGTCCTCTGTCGTCCGCTTTTTAAAACGTTATTGCTTTCGTCATGTGTTTTGTCTTGTGTCTTCTGTCGTCATTTCTTGCGTCATCTTCTAATAGTCTCTGTGTGTGCTGTCTATTGACTTTGGACTTGAACAGTCTTCGTGTTCACAATCTTCATTTTCTAGGTTTATAATATGTTGTAGCTGCAAAGTGTCTCCTTCCCCTGCAAAGGGTAGAAGGATTCTCCAATTTGTTTTTGTATAGACTTGTATGTAGTGTCCTTCGCCTGTTAGTTGATAGTTTCTCCATGGAAAATAGTCAGGAATTTCTGGAGTTTCCTGATGTTTTTTAATAAACTGTGTAAACTTGTCTGGGATCTTTTCAGTTGTTTGATCTATATGACTCAACCATGGTAAAGTTGTGAACTCTATGTTGGTTTTTGTCATTGCTGTTTGTAGGTAATTGCTTGTATTTTTATGTTTATTATGTTCAATGAAAATTCTCTTTCTAGCTGGTCTGTATGTGTATGAATCTATGTAGGGAAATGAGGAAAGTATTTTGCAACCAATAGTCGAGGTTATTGACCTTGTTGCAATATTTCCTGCTACTAGAATGATTTTTTCTCCAAGCTGGTTGAGGAGATCTTCTGTTCTTCTGTTTAACTTGATTTCCAAATAATCAATCATACCATGATGATAGAATTGAATTATTTGTTCATCTGTCAATTTTATAGGATGGTATACTTGAAGCAACAGAAGACCAATTCCATCTCCTGCTTCATTTGTTCTTTCCACAACTGTGAATCCTTGTTGTTCACTGTCAAATCTGAATGCCATGTCTACCAGCTGTTGTTGCAAATTGTATAGAATTAGAGGAAATTCTGCACATACTTTTTGTGAAACAAGATTCTCGAATTCTGGGAACCTTTCTGTAACTGGTTTTAAACAATGCCACCAAGGTGTATAGAGAATCCTTGTCCTGAAACACTCAAAAGTCCTGTATACATCTGTTTTTTCTTTGTTTTCTTTTTTCTCAATCTTTTGTAATAACTGTCCATTTTTTGCTTCGTGCAAACTCATATTTTATTTTAACAGACTATTTTCAATTTTCAATTGTATATCTTGTGCATTTTTTGTTTTTTCCTCGAGCTGAGTTCTTAATGTAGAAATAATTTCTTATTAAGCTTTTATGTAATGCTCGGGATTTGTTTTGGCCATGTCAGAAAAACTTTTAACCTCTTCAGGTTCTATGTAAAAATTTGGTATGCCAAAGCTGTTTCTTGCTGCCTGAAGAGCTTCAGCAAAACTTGTATAACCTTTCCAAAATGATCCTCATGCGCAAGTTATGTGTTGTGTAACTGTTTCCCATTTGTTGAAAATACCAATCTTTGTATCCCTAAATATAAAATAATGTGTGTAATTTGGTTTTATTTTAAACTGTCTTTCAGGTGTTTTTGAACTTTGTTCCTGAAAGTAAATGCTTAAAGGATTTAAAACCTGTACTTTTAATGTTAAAGGTTGTGGCATGGTATGAATATGCCATAAGTTATCTAATAAACATTGCTGTTTATCTGTAAGTTTCATTCCCATGATAGGACGAAACTTTTTATCAACTTCATTGCATATCTGTAAGGCATATGTTCCAAATTCAATCACCGGCTTGGGTGAGAAATTAGTGTGCATGGGTCGTTTTCCAGCTGCCTTTGATTGCTGTTGTTTATAAAATTGTCCCATCATTATCAGTGGTAATGAGGTGTGAGGAGAACTGTATATTCTTTCTGTTGAATGCAGATATGACTGTTGAATTTTTTCTTCATCCGAGGAAGAATTCCCCTGCTTTGGATGTATAAGCTTTAATTTCTCCTTATCTTTTTTCCTGTCCTTCTGAAACAAACCATTTGTTTATATTTCGAGATAACATATCAGCTATCCCATTATTTTTTCCTTTAATGTGTTCAAAGTTTATAAAATACCCATTTCCTTGTATAATGTTTTGTAAATTAACCCATCTGGTTCTATTTACTTTTTTACTTTGGTCATTTTTCATGAATTTAACTATTGATTCACAGTCACTTCTTACTGTAAATTCTTTATTTAGAAAAATTTTAAAATTTTCTAATGCATGTATTTCAAGATCAATTGTAGTCCAGTTTGTTTTGTTTTGAAAGATACCACTTGCATAGGCGCAAATTTTCTCTTCTTCCTTGAGACTGTATTTGTTTGGTTTTCATAGAAGGACTGCTCCCCACCCTTCTTTGCATCCATCTGTTTCAATAATTATATAATCTGTAACTAATGGTAACTCTAATGGTTTAATGTTTTTCACTTCTTTTTTGATTTCTTCAACTAGTTTAATATCTTCCTGATTAAAATACATTTGACCGTTTTTAGTGGTTTTACCATATAAAGGTCCAACCAGTTTTGACAAGTTTGGAATGAATTTTCTAGCATAGTTTACTAGACCCAAGAAGGCTTGTATTTGTTTCAAATTTTCAAGTTTTTCTGGAAAACTTAAGATTTTTATAGAAATATGTGATTGCAATTCTATTTTTCCATTTCCAATTTCAAATCCTAAAAAAGAAAATTTTCTTTTAAAAAGTTCCATTTTTCTTTTTGAAACTACTATACCATTTTTCTTTATTTCTCCAAAGACCTGTTGTAAGTGTTTCTCATGTTCCTGCACTGTATTACTTGCAACTAAAATGTTATCAATGTATACTAAGCGAAAATCAAATTTTAAAAATATACTGTCCATAAATCTTTGAAAAATTGAACGTGCATTTTTTAGTCCAAAACTAAGGACATTCCATTCATATTGCCCTTTAGAGCATGTAAAAGTTGTCCATGGTTTAAAGCTTTCTTCTAATTTTAACTGGTTATATCCTGATTTCAAATCAAATTTTGAAAATACTTTTTTGTTTTGTATAAGATTTAGCAAACTATCTTTATTAGGAATATTATACTCTTCATCTATTGTTTTATCATTTAATCTTTTATAATTATAAACTATCCTAGCTTTCCCTCTTTTTATCTCACTGTGATTTCTTACTAAAAAGTTGTAGATCTATAAGGACTTTCTGATTTTCTAATTAATCCTTGATTTACCATTTCAGAGATTTGTTTTTTAAACTCTTCTTTATCTAATGGGCTATATTCTATATTAGCTGTTCTGATTATTATATCAGGATTTTTTAATTTAAATTTACAAATATAACTTACATTTGATTTTGTTATATCTTCTCCAATATATCATATTTTTTCCAAATGTAATATCATAGGATGATTAACACTTTTTGTAATGTCTTGCCCTTTCTCTATTTCATGACTTTAAAAATCTATTAAAAGTTTTAATGACTCATTTTCTATAAACTTTTTTCTGTTTTGTGTTTTTAAGAAATCTAAATTCCCTTTATCCCCTCTTTTTTGAACAATTTGTGTTGTATTCATATATCGAAGGGTTGGTATTGTATATAATTGTTTACTTAGTGTTATAAAATTTCTTGTAATTGTTACTGCACCATTTAATCCTAATATGAAATTTAATCCTATTACAAAATCTTTGGATTTTATATTTGGTGGATTAATATTTATTTGTGGCATATCATATTTTATACTGTAATTATTTGCAAAGTCTAAGAATTGTATTCCTATTGGTTCTAAACAATGTGTAATATGTATTAATCTGTCTTCTACTGTTCTTGTACTTAATTCATATGATAGTGTTTTTATGATATTCTATAGGTGCCAAACTATATGAGATTAAGCTTTTTGTAGCTCCTGTATCAACTAATGCTGTTAAATCTAGGTATTTATTATTATATAACCATAAACGGCATTGTATATTTATCATGTTTGTTGATCCTTGTGTTTGTATGTAAGTTTGATCATCTGGTTTTTGTAGAGCCATTTTGCTTATTTCTTCTGTTTTAATTAATGTCTCAAGTTCTTCTACTTTGTTTTCTAAGTTTTTTTATTTTTAAACTATGTAATTCTATTGTTAATTCTAATTTATCTATTCTTTCATTTTCATTATTTTTGAAACTTGTTTTAACTTTGGATGTTGTAGTTATATTTTTATCATAAATTTCCTTAAGACACTTAAAACAAATTTCTTTAAAACATTTATCACATTGTGACCTTTTTTCTATACTTGGGTAATATCCACAATTGTAACATCTTATGTGATTATTTCCTTTATTTTGATTCCAATCATGTTCACAATTTTCTTCTATATTCATATATGTATATGTTACTTTTGCTGTTGGATTTTCTTCTTCGCTGTAAATACTATATATTGATTCGTTCTCAGATTCATCATCTGTTCCTTGAGCTTCTATTTCATAATCTTGTAATTGCTCTATTAAATTAGCTCTTTCCATATTTTTTCTCTTATTTGGATATTTATTAGCTTAGTGTGTTGTTTCTCCACAAGTATAACATCTACATTTTCGTGTTTGTGGTTTTTAACATATTTATTTGTATTATAATTTTTTCTATAATTTCGATTATATGTTGTGATTTTTCGTATCTTTTTCTTTTTATCATAAACTTCATATGCTTGTGGTGTATAAATTGATGTTTTACAGAATGCATAAGCATTTCTTTTTAATTGTTCTTGTAATGCTACTTCTTTACATTTTTGTTCTAGTATACCGAATGTATAAGTTCTAACAATAACATATTTCCACTGTATATTTGTCATATAGGCAATCTTCTTCCTTTTCCTATAGAATTAGACTCTTATTGATAATTAATTTTTGGTTGTGTCCATGGTTCTCTACCATGACTTTCGTGTGTACCACTATATTCTCCTCCCCATTATATTTTTGGTCTTTTTAAGGGATTAAACATTTGTGTATCCATAAAATTTTGTTCTTGTTTATAAAAATCTGATAACATAACTTTTCCGTTCATAATATCTTCTACTAATGGTAAATTATAATGTTCTTGTAGTTTTTTATAACTTTCTTCATAGTCCATCCCTAACTCTGTTATACATTCTATAATCATATCATCTACCTCTTGTTGTATATTTATTTCTGTAAAATTTTCTATCTATAATTTGTTCTATTGTTTTATTTGTTTCTTCTACTTTGAAACAATCTATTGATTCTTCTTCATAATCTAATAGTGTGTAATCCATTGTTTCTTCTTGCTCAAATTTTAAGAAATTTACATCTATTTCATCTTCCTCATTGTCTGTATTATATATAAAAGGTGTTTCTTCTTCTTCTATATTCATAAAATGATATTCTTCATTATCATCTTTCTCTGTTTGTTTTTCTTTAAAATCAGTATACCTTAACTTTTGTTTTCCATCAGTTTCTTCATATATATAACTTTTCTTAGGTATTAAAACTGTATTTTCTTCTTTTTCTTGTAAATCTTCTAAATCCCATTCTAATCCTGTTAAGTGTTCTGGATCTATTTTTATTGGTTCTATCATTTGTATAGATTTTGATGCAATTGTTTTTACTATTCCTTCTATGTTTACTTTGTATTTCATTCCTGAGCTATTACTAGCTTTTCCTAGTACTCCTATACTTACTACTAGGTTATTTCCTTCATATTCTTCGTATCCTTTTGTTTGTAGAGCTATTTTAATATTTTGTAAATCTTTAACATCTTTCAAAATATCTGTTGTACAATAAAATATTGCTATGTTTTGACTTAAATCTACCTTCATACCTGAGATTATAGCTTTTTTCATGTCTGATTTCCAACTTTTATCGAGTATTAGAGCTAATAGTTTTGTTCCTAATTTTTTTCTTCTTAAAGCTTTAACTCCTATTACTATTAGTCCTGTATGTACAAAATGTTTGTTTTGTTTTTTAATTTTTTCAATAGTTTCTGGTGACAAAAGATCTAGGGTTTCTGTATTATCTATTACCCTTAAACTTTCTTCTCTACTACTTCTTATAAGAGTTGTGTTTATGTTTAATCTTCCTGTTTGATATAATATTCTTGGATTTAATATGTCTAATTGATGTTGGTTATATAATTCCAAGTTTCTGTCTAAATCTATTTCTTCTTCTAATTGTATTATTTGTCTATTACTATTGGATTCTGATCCTCTTCTAATTATTCTATTTAAAAAAACTGTCTGATGTTATACTATATATATATATATATAATCATAAAAAAATCTGAAAAATTTTTAAAAATTCAAAGAAATTAAAAAACCCAAAAAAATACAAAAAAATAGTTTGTAACCACTGACGATCTTCCATGTTTTTTACTTTATTAAATTATTTTTACACTATGTCAGGTGAAGCTTCGTCTTCTGGTGTGGGTAGCATGAAAAGAGGCCCGAGTACAAGATCGAGGGGTACTGGTGAGGCACAGCAGCTGCCACCCGATTCCGATATACGTCAGATTCGGTATAGTTCAGCGGGAGTTCTGCACGGGCAGAGCATGCAGATACAGGATAGCCCATTGTTACAATTTGTTGTTGGGTCGAGCGAGTATGCGAGATTACAGGGGGTGATTGTGGTATGTCTGTTACCGTATTGTAGGATCGATTGGGATTTGGTAGGTCGTCTGGGCCAGCAGGAGAGGATTGAGCAGTTGTTGGGACAGAAGTTCAGATTGGTTCTAGACTGTGATGCTCCTCAGTACAAGGAGCTTGTTTTAGAGTTTCATTCGACATTCGAGTACAGACATCAGGGCGGTTTCGAGGAGAAGGATACGGTTTCGTTCTCGCTGGGTGGGAGGGTGTAAAATATGACGATACCCCAATTCGCAGTGGCGACCAGGTTTTATACAGAGGAGGAGGCACAGGCTCCCGGGTTTGTCACTTTGCTGAGGGGTGTGACGAAAAAAAGGCATGATTATTGTGTGATGAAAGAGGATTTAGTGCAGTTTTGGAGCACGATTGCCATGGTTCCGTATTCGAACAACATGGTGGCTTCTGATATTACTGATCCGATTCACCGTTTTATACACAAGATCTTGGCGGGGACACTGGTAGGCAGGCATGATGGGGACAATAAGGTGAATTAGCATAATTTTTTTTTGTCTGATGTGTATGGTAGAGGGGCGACGAGCCAATCTGGCGAGTATATTTGCATGGTCCATGACTAGGCCCTAGAGAGGAGGGCCTAGGCCCGAATGTATTGTGGGCCATATGTTACTTGGTTAGCAGAGAGCCTGGGGGTATTTACTACTTACCCGACAGAGAGGATGAGTGAGGGTCCAGTTCCATGCTTGATGAGTTTGTAGAGTCTTCAGTTTCCAGGTATCGTTACTTATGATGAGCCGCGAGTTTGGTCAGGGATGAGGCAGGGTCCTCAGGTGCAGCCACTGCCACTATGCAGGCTGCGATACCTTCTCGATATCAGGTGCCGCTTACTAGATATGATTTGCCAGGTCGCAAGTATCCGCTTAGGGAGCCTCGCCCCGACCCGTTGACTTTGGAGTCGTTATATAATAGGGTAGAAAATTTACACGGTATGTGGACGAGCAGTTTGGTCACATGAGGCAGGGTCAGAGGAGATTAGAGGATGGCATGCGAGTTATCATGGAGGATCTTCGTTTGTAGGCACCCTCTTCTTGGCAGCCACAACAGCAGGCTGGACCCAGTGCTATGGAGGGGGTTCAGCCTTCTCATGTTGAGCTGGGATCTGATGAGGAGTAGGATGATATAGTAGCAATTCGAGATTGATATCTTTTATCTTCTTTTTATGTTGTTTTCATCTATGTTGGTTCGTATGATATTTTAAATAATTTGTTTGGTGGTTGTTTGAACTGACACTTTATGTTATATATATTATGTTTTGGTATGTTCTGATTGGTTGATAGGTTTGATGTATGATGCCGCTTCCGTTCGCATGTGAGAGATTAGAAAAAGATTGCTGAGCGTGTTCGGAGTGGAGGGCATATGTGGAATGGACTGGCACATTGACAATCTCACATATTTCTGCTAAGTCGTTCCATTTCTATATTTTGTATAGTTTTTATTTTTAGTCGTTATTTCTTTTGTTTTTAGGTAGTTAGAGTCGTGTTTTCATCCTTGCATTAGGGACAATACAAAATTTTAAGTGTGGGGATGGCACACTTGGGTTTTAGTCGGTAGTCTAGTAAGTTCAAGTCATAAAAAGTCGAAAAGTACAAAAAAATTCAAAAATCAAAAAAATTAAAAAAAAACTAGAAAATGTCTTTTGAAATAAGAAGTTTGTAAAAATAAAAAAGAAAAATGATAGAAAAGTCGGGTTTTTATTTGGGTTCAAATAATGAAAATATGAGATAATATAATTGAGCATGTGTCTAGTTTGAGATGTGTGGGTAGGCCTGATTCGGTTCTAGGTTCCTTTGATCTTAATACACCTTAATTGTCGGTCTACTAGTGGGTTCTCATCTAGGGAGAGTGGGGAAATTGAAACCACCAATAATAGTATAAGGGATGCCGTTATAAGCCAAAATTTTTAGATTTTTTTATCAAATAAAAAGAAGAAAAAATAAATAAAAGAGCTAGACTAAAAAAAATGACAAGGCCTATGTAATTTCTCTTGGGGATGGTGACTCTGATTGAGAATGCCTCTAGGATTGTTAAACAAAAATGCAAAAATATTGTAATCTCTCTCAGGGATGGTGACTCTGATTGGGAATTCCTCTGGGATAAGGTATGCATAGTCTAAAAAGCCCAAAAGAAAAAAATGATGAAAAGTTTGCTTTTAAATTCTCTAGATTTTGGTATATGGCGGTTAGGAAATGGGTCGAATGATTCGTTCCTTTTGTCCTATAAGCTTGAGGGGGGATTAGGTGGACCTGCGATTGTTAGCGTGAGGCCTTAGGTAGATTGACGACACTTGAACATAAAATGCATGATAAGGGCTTGAAACCGGGTTTGGATTTAAAGAGGACACAAATACTTGCAATCACGGCTAACACAAGTTTCGATTTTAATAAGTAATTTAGCTTTTGTCCTGAATATTTATCCGTTTATGATTCCGTTTTGCAAAATTCTTTTCCGAGGAAGAAAAAAGAGCAAGTGTGGGGACATTTGATGTATTGCAAAATACATATAATTATCGTGTAGAGTTTGTACAGTTTTCGTTAGTTTTAGTGTCGGTTTTCTGTAGAATGTGCATACTTTGATTATATTCACATTTTGCAGGTCTTGGTTGATAAAGTAGCTGAAAAGTGCGAAAAATGAGCTAAAACATGAAGATACCAAGTACCGGGACGAAGTCGGAAAGTCAATGGTCAAAATGGAGGATAAAAACTGCACTGAAGCCTCTCTGGCGGGTCGCGAATGGATAAGGAGACTCTCTCGCGCCAGGAGAAAGAGATATTAAAGTGTTCCGAAACAACAGCGAGTCGATGGCCGTGACTCGTGAAGCCCATCCTTCTCGCGGGCCGCGAGAACGTAAAAAGTTGCACCGACTTCCGAATTAACAATGTCTAGGTTGTTCATAAACAATATAATCATCTTTATCGAACACAGCCGCATCATTCACGAATTTTGGAGTTCTTTGGCGAATCTCAGAGGTGATTAGCAAGCTTCTGGAGTTCTTGAAGTCTAGGAATCATCCAGTAGGAGTTTAGAGCATCGGAATTGAAGAATTCGGGTTTTATCTTCCTATTCTTTCTCTCGTTTCTTTGTGTTTTTTTTATTCTTGCTTTATGAATTCTGTTTTGAATATGTTTTTCGTGACATTTCGACTAAAAGCCCAAAACTACCTAGGTTTATGAAGAACTTGCG
Organism: Helianthus tuberosus; assembly: GCA_030545235.1. NCBI lineage: Eukaryota > Viridiplantae > Streptophyta > Magnoliopsida > Asterales > Asteraceae > Helianthus > Helianthus tuberosus. The sequence goes on from CM060378.1 coordinate 113,575,306, forward strand.
TTAAAGATTGGATTTTTATTGGTATTAATGTTGATTTGGATTGTTTTAAGAAAGTAAACGACTTTGGTTATTTGATTTGGTGTGTTTGCGTATCTATGCTTGATTCTTGATTGTTTATTCGTTTTACATAAGTTTTGGTGAATGTCTTTCATATAATAAACTTGTGTTGATCATTCGGGTCTTAGCTGGTTTCGGGTAATCTTATGGTGAATTTGCCAATAACTATAAAAACGGTATTCAAGAATTAATTAGGCATATTTATTCTACTAACTTAAAATCTGAGAAGTATTAGGTTATTGATAGATCGAGTTTGGTAAAATTGCTAGGATTAGGTTTTGAGAAAAACCTGTTTTAGTTTCCTTGCCAACACTTGTCTGTTAAACCAAGTTGAACCTAATAGTTGCCTTGGACTTTCCCCCGGGAGGTAGTTAGCCACTTTAGGGCACTTTCCTAGAAGCTGGATAACCGAGAGGGAGTCTAGCAAACCGGTAGTCTTAACAGCCTTATAGAGGTCCATAGGTGCCTTCCTGAGAAGGGTCGGGGGTCCTGTTCGGTTTCACTTAGGGTTTAGTATCTAAAGATCCCGGTTCCAAATCACATTAATTACCTATAGAAATACTTTCACTAACAAGAGGGATTCTAAACCTAGGTAGTCTTCATCACCACTGAGTTAAAACCGTCGTCCAAATTCGCGTCTAGTTAATCTAGTTAATTTAGTTTAATTTTAATTGCAATTTTAGGATTTTTAGTACCCCCCCCCCCCAATCAAATAAACAATTAGTTAAGTTCGTGACAGTCTTAGTCTAGATAGAGTCTTAGTGTAATTTAATCGAGTCTCGTGGGTTCGATATCCGGACTTACTTAACTTTACTAGAATCAATCGGTACACTTGCATGTGAGTAGTTTAGTCGAGTCTTAGAGAGTCTAGAGTATTACTTTGAGTCTAGATTTAGGTTAATTTTAGTTATTGTAATTATACTACTTTTAGCACATCATAGGGTAATAAAAATATTGATATGGATTTTATGGGCTCGGTGGGACAATCGGGAGGGATCACTTGTCTTTGGGACCCTTGTGTCTTTGAAAAGAGTGGCGTGGTGAACAGTAGAAGCTTTATGATCGTTACGGGTATAATTAAAGGCAGTGGTGTGGAGATAAACGTTGCAAACGTTTATGCTCCACAAGGTGTTGTTGCGAAACATAACTTATAGGGAGAGATTTTGAATGAGGTGTCAAGCAGCTAAGGTATGTGGATCATCATGGGAGATTTTAACGTGGTGCGCTTTCCCGAAGAGAGGAAGAACTCCGCATTTAAATCCTCATATGCCCGAAATTTCAATTCTATTATTCATAATTTGGGCTTGTTGGAGTATAACATGACAGGTAGACAGTACACGTGCATTCTGGATAACAGGAGAAAGCTTAGTAAGATTGACAGAATGCTTATTTGCCCTGAATTTTTTAACAGATGTCCGGTAGCTTGTCTTCGGGCCTTACCTAGTCATTTGTCAGATCATTGCCCCCTTCTCTTAACCACTGTCGACTATAATTTTGGCCCTAGACCGTTTAGGGTTTACAACTCTTGGTTAGAGAGGCATGGTTATGAAGAAGTTGTTAAAGAGGTGGTGGAGAAATTCAACGAACCTGGGCCTGCTGATTTAAAACTCACCAGAAAGTTCGCTCATACAAGGAAGTTCTTAAAAAAGTGGAGGGACGAGATGATTTTAAAAGAAGGGGAAATAGAGAATGAGGCTAGAAAAGACATGGAGAAGCTTGAAGAAGAGATGGAGAATTGTGATCTTCTTGAAGAAGAAGAAGAAGAAGAAGAAGAAGAAGAATAGGTTCTCATGGAGTGTAAGAAAACTATTAAAGAAGTTGATCCTAAGAAGAATGTGGATCTCAAACAACAATCTAGAATCAGATGTACCTTGGATGGGGACTAAAACTCTAAGTTTTTTCATAGGGTTGTTAATAGTAGGAGGGCGAGAAACTACATTCCAGGTTTGAGTATAGGGGGTGGGTGACGAAACCGACGCTAAGGAAAAAGGAAATATATGGTTTTTATGGGAAAAGCTTCCACGAGGATCTCCCCACGCGGCCAGAACTAGAATGCTCGAACTTAAAGATTATATCAGAGGAACACAAAGCTCTACTTACGGAAATGTTCTCTAAGAATGAAATAAAAGAGGTGGTTTTCGATTGTGGGCATGATAGGGTTCCGGGTCCTGAGGGTCTAAACATGAAGCTTTAAAGTACTTCTGGCATCTGTTTGAAAATGATTTCTACGACATGTTGGTGAATTTTTATAAAAAAGGGTCCATAAGTTGTGGGAGCTGTTCGTCCTTTATCACCTTAATTCCTAAAACTAAAGATCTGGTTGAGCTTAACAATTATCGCCCAATAAACCTTGTGGGGATCATTAGTAAAGTGAGCTCTAAGATCCTAGCTAGTCGTATTAAGAAGGTTTTAGATGTGGTTATTTCGGAATCTCAATCAGCTTTTCTTAAAGGGAAATTCATTCTGGACGGTCCGCTTGTGGTAAATGAGGTTATCTTGTGGATCAAGAAAACCAAAAAGCAAGCTTTAATCCTCAAGATTGACTTTGAAAACGCTTACGATAATGTGAACTAGAACTTTGTGATTAGCATTATGAGACAAATGGGGTTCCCTACATTGTGGTGCAATTGGATTTTAGGGATCCTTTCCTCGGCTAAATCCTCGGTCCTTGTCAATGGTGCCCCCACATTTGAGTTCCAATACGGTAAAGGTATGAGACAAGGTGATCCTATTTCTCCTTTCCTTTTTCTCATTGTTATGGAGGCTTTGTCGTGTATGTTTGCTAAAGCTTGTGCAGGTGGTACGGTTAGTGGTCTTCAAATGCCTAATGATGGGTCGGCGATTTCGCACCTATTGTATGCGGATGACGCCATCATTCTCGGGGATTGGTCAGAGACTAACATCATTAACGTGGTCAGGATTTTGAGTGTTTTTATATGTGTTCAGGTCTAAAGATAAACTTAGCCAAGTCTAACCAATTCGGTATTGGAGTGAATATAAAGGAGGTTAAAGAATAGGCGAAGGTTGTGGGTTGCAGAGCTGAGAGCCCCCCATTTAAGTATCTTAGGTTAATAGTGGGTGCCAACATGAACCAAATAAATAATTGGAAACCTTGGCTATGTAATGAACCATTAAAGGATATCTATCCTAATATTTTCAAACTTGAGGCTAATACAAAATATAGTGTTGCTAGCAGGTTAACCAATAGGGAAGATGGATCGATTGGGACAAATTGGAATTGGAGGACTGGGCCTGGAAGCTTTCTAGAGATATCGGAATTAAACTGGCTCATGTGAGATTTGGGATCTGTTAAATTGGAAGGTCGGGAAGACAAGTGGAAGTGGATTGGAGCGGGCATGTAAGATTACTCGGTTGGGGCAGTGAGAAGAATTGTTAGTAAAAGTGTGGACAATAGCGGAAATTTTGTGATGAAGTGGTGCAAATGGGTTCCTATGAAATGCAACGTCTTCGCTTGGAGAGCTGAAATGGGGAAAATTTCAACCGGAACGGCGCTCAAAGACAGAAATATCGAGATAGATGATGTTTCCTGTTCTCTTTGTGGGTCGAGAGACGAGTCGAGTAACCATCCCTTCACTTCTTGTTTGATGGCGAGCAGGGTCTGGCATCACATTTCGTGATGGTGTAGAGTGGCGCCTTTTGCGGCTTACACTGTTAGAGAGATGTTAGAGCTTCATTATCATGTCGGGCTAAATGGTGTGGCTAAAGAGCTTTTTCATGGGATTGTCATAATCAGGTGCTGGAGCATTTGGTGTGCTAGGAATGGTTTCAAATTCTCCAATAATCAAGTTCAGGTGGAAGATATTTTTAGTGAAATTAAATTGGTAGGGTTTCTCTGGGCTAGAAGTATATTAAAAGCTTGGTTCGTGTCTTGGACCGAGTGGTGTAACTTTGTATTAATGTAGAGTTCTAGTGTTTGTTGTTTGGCCGCCCCGTTTCATGGGTTGGTGGTTTCTAATGATATTTACTTTTCAAAAAAATAAAAAATAAATACAATGTAACTTAAAAAATACAAACCTAAAAATACTTAAAAGATTAAACTAGAAACTAAATCTTCACTCGTCATCTCCTTCTTGTTCACGATTAAACCATAAGTACTTGGTCAGATTATTTCGAATGTTAAGGTGTGTGTCCTTGTCACGTATCCTCGCTCGGATAACTTCCTTCTGAGGGTAGGTGAGTAGTGGGTTCGCCGGTTGGTTACCTTCATCGTAACTCTCTACACAAAAGGCTCTGCCAAAAAGGGTGATGTGGCGGGGACGGTATACCACAACCCCTGGTCTAGGAACTTTAAAAAGAGACTAACCGTATTGCCAACATCACAATGCCCACGCGTTAAATAATTGAAAACTCTGTTATAACCGAGGATCCAGATATCAAAATGTTGATTTTTTACCTTTCTTGTTAGCAATCACGAACCACAAAATACCTTGGTCCAATTCCACCGTATAAAAAGAGAAAAATGAAGAATTGAAATCGATGATGAATTAAAACCAGCCCCTTCAAAGTCTATTAAGCGATTTTGAGCATCTTTGAAACGATTAACACTGAAGGACTCAAGAGTAAATCACGAAAAAAATTATATGAAAATAGAGAGATTACTAATACATCATCAGTATACTAAAAAGACTTGTAAACCATTGAAAGGATGCGGCGTAGAATGGAGAGAGAATAGAATTGAAAGAGTGAGCGAGATGACGGTGACGTCCATAAGAGTTTCTGAGAGGAGGGGCGTCCTATTGCGGAGTAGGATAACTAAAGGATTCGAACAATACGTAACCGGGTCAATCAACTCATTGAGAGAGTGACACGTGTCCCCTCAATGTTTTGTTATATCAGTATAGACAGAATAGGTAGATGTATATATTTATATTACACGATTGTCATTGTATATATCGACAATTGTTTAGCGATAAGCTATCTATATACTCATATTATACATTTTTACTTTTACGTATGTGGGTATAATGTGAAATATTAAAATCCTATTATACATTTTTATCTTAAAATTTTCCGAGTTTTTAAATAGCACCTTTCTTAAAGCTTTCAACACAAACATCTTTGTTTTGGGCCAAAAAAGATATGATTGGCCCAGTGGCCCTTGTTCCTTTTATTCGATATGACAGGGAAAAAAACAATTTATGCCTTTTTATCCCAACTAGACCGTTGCCAAGGTTGTGCATTACAGCGGCGATGTCTTAATTGTCTATACATGACGTCACGTTATATGCGTTAGAAATATGAAAGAGTGTGTTTCGACGTATCCGATCTAAAGCATTGATTTTGAAATAGATATAAATATAAATCATAAGAAGCTTTAAGTATTTTCTAGACTTTAACAAATTTTTACCAAAAAACGTTTAAAACATGAATATAATGAATGCACTAAGGGTAAAGTTATCCTATAAGATCTCCTAAATCTAAAAAGTATATAAAAACAGAATAAATTGAATATAACACAATGTGGAGAAAAAAAAGATATAACTACGCATATATAAAAAAGACACAATGTTAAATAAAAATACACAATTATATAAACAAAAATTTTAAAATCTAAAGTCTATAAATTTAAAAGTGAAAACCTAAAATCTCATATCATATAGTTTGATAAGATGGTTTCAATAATGCATGAATGAGGGCAATCGGAGTCCATTTAATACTCATCTTACGATTTTTATTTTTAAGAGATTTTGTATTTGATCATAACTGTGCATTTTAAATGCCTTGATTTATTAATTATTATATAACTTCATTTCGATTAAAGAATACATATCCATTTTTGTTTAATATATCTTTTTAACAGTAAATTTTTTCATCACTCTGCTTTTGGTGGGGTCAAACCCTTGATTTTTTTTTAACGGCAACCAACTCTTTATATATAGAGTAAACTGCCATTTTGGTCCCTGTGGTTTGGTCAGTTTTGCCACTTTAGTCCAAATCTCAAACTTATTACATCCAGGGCCCTGTGGTTTGCATTTTGTTGCCATTTTAGTCCAAATCTCAAAATATCTTTTTTTTTACTGTTTTAAGGTCCTTTTTTTGTCCTGTAGTTCAGGGGTAGTTTGGTCATTTTAATTTATTCTTTTAATTAATTAAAACAATATTAATTATAGAAAATCACTCCTTTGACTGTTGGCGGCGAGATATATATACATATACAGTTGTTAATTATCATTCAACGAAAATCACTCCTCAAAATCACTTTTATAATCAACGAAAACCTTCAAATAAATCATTCAACGAAAACCTTCAAAATCATTCAACATCTTCTTAATTATCATTCCCAAATAAATCATTATTATCCCCAAAATTGTAACACCTGTGTCATTTCAACCATCAAACAAATGCCAAACCAATGAAATATTGTATTTCATACTTTGGACTTGTATAAATATGTGTATCTTTTGCACATATCAACTCTTGTTCGATTTCAAACTCTAAATCGCTTTCTGGAAGGTTATACGCGCACTAATGCGTAAATATAACCAGTTTAATCCAACGAACACTCCGGAATAGTGAAATAGGCTTAACATACCTTGAATAACCTTTACATAACTTATATATAAGTTTTGGAAGGTTTGGTGTGGTGAAATCAAGTTTAATCGCTTACAGGGACTAAAGTTGACAAACTGCGAAAGTATGCCAATTTGAACTGTAACAGACATTCCGGAACATGACCATAAGTTAAACACACCATAAATATCCTTTACATAGCTTAGAAATAGGCTTTGAGGGGTTCGGTGTGCTAAAATAAACTTTTGGGTCATTCAGGGACTAAAAGTGTCAAAAAGTGCACAAGTTTGCATTTTCGCGCATAACTTACGTTCTGAATACATCCGGACATCCAAAAATTTATGTAAGCACTAAAATATTTTATTTTAGTATTCGCCATAAGAAAAATCCATTCGTCGCGTCATTTGGTTCGTTTTTCGCATTCGGGACCAGATTCGATGTATTAACCGTTGTTTAATTCACAACCACACATTCTAAACTTGCTTAGTCAGCGGATAAGGATGGAATTTTGGCACCATGACTTTGCAACACATGTATGGATGGAATTTAAACACCTAAACACCATAACTTTGCAACACATGTATGGATGGAATTTAAACACCCAAACACCATAACTTTTCAACACATGTACGGATGGGATTAAGGCACGTTTTCCATGAAACGATCTTAACGGTTCGGGTATTCCTATAAATACCCCATACCCCCCATTGCTAAAATCACTAGAAACTTGATTTGAGAAACTCTAAGTTGAAACATTTGTTTCATACCTGAGATTTTTGAATCGAGTTTAGCATTCGGGGACCCTTCGTAAGTATTCTTTCGTTCTTTTCCTTATTTTACTGCTTTTCGAGTCAGAAAGTCAAACTTTGTTTGACTTTCAGCGTTGACCAGTAATGGTCAATGCGAAGTTCGTTTGAACTTCGCAACGTGAGTGTAATCACGTTGGTCATAGTCCCTTGGGACTATGCCCACTGATTACCACGTTGTCTAGGGTCGTAGGGTAAGCGATCTAATGAATCGCTTATACCTCGAATCCGACCCAGTTTGGTCGATCATTAGGATCCGACCAAACACATTAGGTGACCATAGTAGGTAGGGAATAACCTTCCGAAGTTATACCCTATGGTCACATCGTTTAAGTAGTTGTATGATAGGTAGTTTATATGCCTTAGGTAAATTACCAGAATACCCTTTTCATGTATAATTGGTAATTAAGCATATGTAACCTAAACCTTTGTCACATAACTGATTATGTAATATGTTTAGGCGTATAACACTTGTCATAGGGCTAGTTAGGCGGTCCGAACGCGTTTCACGCGAACGACGCGTTAAAGTAGCATAAGCTACCTAAACGGGTCGTAATGGGTCGTAGACACTTAGGTTAAGTTTCATTTAGTATGTAGGCTTTGTTAAACCAAATGACACGAGTCTCTACACTCGTTTGGTTTACAAACCCTAATGCTACCCAATCTTCCGATTTAGGTCCGGTTTATTAATGTAGTTACCTATATTAGGTGCCGTTTGATATTCCGCGATCTCTAGCATTGCTTGGTGGTTATCCTAGGACTTCTGAGCAATCTCAGGTGAGTACATAGACCCCTCTTTTACTGTTTTCCAAACTGTTTTGGGGTGGAACACATGTGCCTACTTGTTACTTTCATGCTTACCTGTTTTAACATCATATACTGCTATGTTCGTTAGTACATTATAGTACATGATTTTATGACATTTCATGCTAGGTGTGCCCAATTGTGTGCATTACTTAGTACATCGTTTTACATGACATTTTGACATAGACATTCGACATAGACATTTCGGCATAGACATTTTAACATGATTGACATTTGATCATGCATTTCCCACAAAACATAACTTTGATTTAAACCAAGTTTTACTTCAATACTTTGTTTTGTGCATATGGTTTAGTTGAGACATTTCACTTGCCATACATGACATTTTGACATAGACATTTGACATGGATATTTGACATAGACATTTGACATAGACATTTTGATATGATTTACATCTTGACATGAACACTTTGACATATTACCCAATACATTTGACAATTGATTTAAACATAGACTTCTTACATTGGTTAGTTTGGTTTGATTAAGTGATTAAGTAACGATGCGTGTGTAATATGATACAAGCATGGTGGATACGCCGCTGGTACTTCCTATATATAAGTGTTTGTATGGTATTACATATCGTAGCGTTATTTGAATCATTTCAGTTTGAGACATATAACATTTTATACAAATAACATACTTTTCACAAGACATTGTTTTACAAACAACTTATCTTATACAAATCCATTTTACTATGGTTATTCATTTAACCATACATTATTCACTTATTTATACATATCATCTGAACTCATTGTTTTTCAAACGATTTACAAAACAAAGCAAATAAAAAGGTTCATGACTAAACATTTTCTCAAACATAAGTCATGGAACCTATTTTCACAAAACCTATGTATCTCACAGGCATTTTTATGCTGACGTACCTATTTTCACATGTGTTTTTCAGGAACTGTTGCATAAGATGATCAAGATACACATAGGCAAACTTGGGCTTTAGTGACAATAAAAGATGCAAGACTAGTTAATTATGTTGTATTTCTTTGTTTGTTAAGACATTGTAACACCTTTAATCAATAAAACGAAACTTCAATTGCCATGGATTTGAAACAATTAATTCTGTTACAACACTCCCCGATGTTCCCGCCACGTTTTGTATGTTCTACGTGGTCGGGGTGTGACAGAAAAGATAGTATCAGAGCCAATGGTTATAGGGAATTAGGTTATTAGTAATGCTTTGACCTAGTCTATAACTTTCTTAGGACCCTAACGTGAGTTTACTTGCGTTTAGTCATAAAACAATACCGTCACCTATCCTTAGGCGACGACCACAACAAGAACATAAATTTCAAAACCGCTTTGAAAACTAATCATCTGTTCTAGGATGATTGATTACTAGGTTTTGAACCCTTTATTGTAAGGTTTTGAACTCTCTATTATATGGTTTTGAACCCCTTTGAGTTTTCAAAATCTCGTCAAGGTTTTGGGTTTTTAATAATGTGAACACGTGCAAACTGGAAGGGTGAATGCCTGTATTCTGGGTTTTCTGTCTAGGCAAGCGCTTCGTATACATCTCATCAGACGCGAGACCAGTTGTGCTTACCTGGGAATTCTTGGGATGAGCGTTCACTTATAGGCGAGCATGTCTTCGCGATACATTATATTGACCCATTTACTTTGATTAGTCACTGTCTCATTTGTTTGCCTTTGGTAACAAACAAATGGTCACAATCTTCATGCGTTGTCATTTTCTCTCGACTATCTTTCCCTTGTTTCCTCCCATGTCTTCTATTTTCTTCATGGTGCCTCTTCATCGCAACAATAATGTCCGAACCAGGTGCGGCAATTACCCAGCGAATAGGCGTCGTACTCCAGAGGACCGTTGACTTAGCTATCACCATGACTCGCCTCAGGGATGAAGCTGTAAGGGAACTGCTCCTTGGTGCAATCAATGCAACTGTCATCATCCAAACCAAATACCCTGTTTCAAATGTACCCACGGTGGACGATGGAGACATTTGGTTAACATGTGCCGCTTTGCAATCCAGAGCAAAGCTGTTGCAAATCCTGCTGCTGCTCAACCTTCAAACTCTGCTTCATATGTCGCTTGACATATTTGGCGCCTCAACCTCATGAACTTTCTACCTTGTGTATCGAATTAAGCACGCCTAGTGCAAGGTGTCGGAACACCTCTCGTTACACAAATTCCAAAATCCATGTAGGATCTTTCTATCCTCATAATTAGATCCTTGTGGATGGGTATCATTCATCGGAATCCTTAATTGAATTCTTTGTATGATTCAATACGTACATCACAATTCAATAAGGACAAAGCCGAATTCCTTTTAAGATTATCCTATCTTCATAGATAGATTCTTGAAATGATTAAAGTGCCAAATGAAATCCACGAATTGGATTCCTGGTGTACTTTAAGTATCCGCGTCCAAAGATAACAAGTTAATAACCAAGTTAAACAACTATGTGATTATGTGTTTATGTGTTCCCTTTTTATGTTTTTGTGTGATCCAAATTCTTGTCATTCAAATCCTCGTAGAATCTTCCATATCTTTGGGTGCTATATTAAATCCTCAACGGGCTTGTACGTAATAGTAAAGACCCTTGGATTATATTGTACCATTCCATAATTAGATCCTGAGAGGTCTAGGTAAACAGATTGATCCAAAAATCTGGTTAGGAATATCATGTGATGATATAGCTGAAAGGACTCCTTGGTGGCCTAATTTAAAAGGATCCTTTGTTGATCTAATTAAAAGGACCCTATGGTAGTCTAGTCACACTCATCACAGGTTTGATTATCCTCCCCACAAACATTTCAAGACAAGTTGTGCGGACTATGCAAGGAATTGCATAATTATGGATGCATACATAATTATGGAATTCAGTGCACAGAAACCACAACGAATTTTGTCATGTGTCTAGAGTCTATTCCGTTCATTTTTGTTTCTGAAGATGTAAAATGACTATTCCGTTCATTTTTGTTTCTGAAGATGTAAAATGACTATTCCGTTCATTTTTGTTTCTGAAGATGTAAAATGACTATTCCGTTCATTTTTGTTTCTGAAGATGTAAAATGACTATTCCATTCATTTTTGTTTCTAAAGATGTAAAATGACTATTCCGTTCATTTTTGTTTCTGAAGATATAAAATGACTATTCCGTTCATTTTTGTTTCTAAAGATGTAAAATGACTATTCTGTTCATTTTTGTTTCTGAAGATGTAAAATGACTATTCTGTTCATTTTTGTTTCTGAAGATGTAAAATGACTATTCCGTTCATTTTTGTTTCTGAAGATGTAAAATGACTATTCCGTTCATTTTTGTTTCTGAAGATGTAAAATGACTATTCCGTTCATTTTTGTTTCTGAAGATGTAAAATGACTATTCTGTTCATTTTTGTTTCTGAAGATGTAAAATGACTATTCTGTTCATTTTTGTTTCTGAAGATGTAAAATGACTATTCTGTTCATTTTTGTTTCTAAAGAATGCCTGTTGAAAATAACTCGGTTCATTTTTCATTTCTGAAAAATGTTCGTTAAAGAGAAATTACAGGATTACGTCTTGTTCATCTTTGATGGTTATTTAACACAAAGTCACAAATAGACTCCTACGAATTAATTTCGGGACGAAATTTCCTAAAGTAGGGGAGACTGTAACACCTGTGTCATTTCAACCATCAAACAAATGCCAAACCAATGAAATATTGTATTTCATACTTTGGACTTGTATAAATATGTGTATCTTTTGCACATATCAACTCTTGTTCGATTTCAAACTCTAAATCGCTTTCTGGAAGGTTATACGCGCACTAATGCGTAAATATAACCAGTTTAATCCAACGAACACTCCGGAATAGTGAAATAGGCTTAACATACCTTGAATAACCTTTACATAACTTATATATAAGTTTTGGAAGGTTTGGTGTGGTGAAATCAAGTTTAATCGCTTACAGGGACTAAAGTTGACAAACTGCGAAAGTATGCCAATTTGAACTGTAACAGACATTCCGGAACATGACCATAAGTTAAACACACCATAAATATCCTTTACATAGCTTAGAAATAGGCTTTGAGGGGTTCGGTGTGCTAAAATAAACTTTTGGGTCATTCAGGGACTAAAAGTGTCAAAAAGTGCACAAGTTTGCATTTTCGCGCATAACTTACGTTCTGAATACATCCGGACATCCAAAAATTTATGTAAGCACTAAAATATTTTATTTTAGTATTCGCCATAAGAAAAATCCATTCGTCGCGTCATTTGGTTCGTTTTTCGCATTCGGGACCAGATTCGATGTATTAACCGTTGTTTAATTCACAACCACACATTCTAAACTTGCTTAGTCAGCGGATAAGGATGGAATTTTGGCACCATGACTTTGCAACACATGTATTGATGGAATTTAAACACCTAAACACCATAACTTTGCAACACATGTATGGATGGAATTTAAACACCCAAACACCATAACTTTTCAACACATGTACGGATGGGATTAAGGCACGTTTTCCATGAAACGATCTTAACGGTTCGGGTATTCCTATAAATACCCCATACCCCCCATTGCTAAAATCACTAGAAACTTGATTTGAGAAACTCTAAGTTGAAACATTTGTTTCATACCTGAGATTTTTGAATCGAGTTTAGCATTCGGGGACCCTTCGTAAGTATTCTTTCGTTCTTTTCCTTATTTTACTGCTTTTCGAGTCAGAAAGTCAAACTTTGTTTGACTTTCAGCGTTGACCAGTAATGGTCAATGCGAAGTTCGTTTGAACTTCGCAACGTGAGTGTAAGCACGTTGGTCATAGTCCCTTGGGACTATGCCCACTGATTACCACGTTGTCTAGGGTCGTAGGGTAAGCGATCTAATGAATCGCTTATACCTCGAACCCGACCCAGTTTGGTCGATCATTAGGATCCGACCAAACACATTAGGTGACCATAGTAGGTAGGGAATAACCTTCCGAAGTTATACCCTATGGTCACATCGTTTAAGTAGTTGTATGATAGGTAGTTTATATGCCTTAGGTAAATTACCAGAATACCCTTTTCATGTATAATTGGTAATTAAGCATATGTAACCTAAACCTTTGTCACATAACTGATTATGTAATATGTTTAGGCGTATAACACTTGTCATAGGGCTAGTTAGGCGGTCCGAACGCGTTTCACGCGAACGACGCGTTAAAGTAGCATAAGCTACCTAAACGGGTCGTAATGGGTCGTAGACACTTAGGTTAAGTTTCATTTAGTATGTAGGCTTTGTTAAACCAAATGACACGAGTCTCTACACTCGTTTGGTTTACAAACCCTAATGCTACCCAATCTTCCGATTTAGGTCCGGTTTATTAATGTAGTTACCTATATTAGGTGCCGTTTGATATTCCGCGATCTCTAGCATTGCTTGGTGGTTATCCTAGGACTTCTGAGCAATCTCAGGTGAGTACATAGACCCCTCTTTTACTGTTTTCCAAACTGTTTTGGGGTGGAACACATGTGCCTACTTGTTACTTTCATGCTTACCTGTTTTAACATCATATACTGCTATGTTCGTTAGTACATTATAGTACATGATTTTATGACATTTCATGCTAGGTGTGCCCAATTGTGTGCATTACTTAGTACATCGTTTTACATGACATTTTGACATAGACATTCGACATAGACATTTCGGCATAGACATTTTAACATGATTGACATTTGATCATGCATTTCCCACAAAACATAACTTTGATTTAAACCAAGTTTTACTTCAATACTTTGTTTTGTGCATATGGTTTAGTTGAGACATTTCACTTGCCATACATGACATTTTGACATAGACATTTGACATGGATATTTGACATAGACATTTGACATGGATATTTGACATAGACATTTTGATATGATTTACATCTTGACATGAACACTTTGACATATTACCCAATACATTTGACAATTGATTTAAACATAGACTTCTTACATTGGTTAGTTTGGTTTGATTAAGTGATTAAGTAACGATGCGTGTGTAATATGATACAAGCATGGTGGATACGCCGCTGGTACTTCCTATATATAAGTGTTTGTATGGTATTACATATCGTAGCGTTATTTGAATCATTTCAGTTTGAGACATATAACATTTTATACAAATAACATACTTTTCACAAGACATTGTTTTACAAACAACTTATCTTATACAAATCCATTTTACTATGGTTATTCATTTAACCATACATTATTCACTTATTTATACATATCATCTGAACTCATTGTTTTTCAAACGATTTACAAAACAAAGCAAATAACAAGGTTCATGACTAAACATTTTCTCAAACATAAGTCATGGAACCTATTTTCACAAAACCTATGTATCTCACAGGCATTTTTATGCTGACGTACCTATTTTCACATGTGTTTTTCAGGAACTGTTGCATAAGATGATCAAGATACACATAGGCAAACTTGGGCTTTAGTGACAATAAAAGATGCAAGACTAGTTAATTATGTTGTATTTCTTTGTTTGTTAAGACATTGTAACACCTTTAATCAATAAAACGAAACTTCAATTGCCATGGATTTGAAACAATTAATTCTGTTACAACACTCCCCGATGTTTCCGCCACGTTTTGTATGTTCTACGTGGTCGGGGTGTGACAAAAATCATTCAACATCCTCACAGTACCGATCCAGATGAAGATCTCACACCCAGATCCACGGTGGTGGCGATACATTTGTTGAATCTGCTGTATGAATCGATACATTTTAGTTCGTTTTGAGTAAATCTGTGTGTATGAATCGATACATTTGTTGAATCTGCTGTCAAATATTGTTCGATTTTCGTTCTTTTTGAATAAATCTGTGTGTTGAATCGATTTAGTTTGTGTTTTGGTGAATTTGCTGCCAAATTTTGTTCAGTTTTCGATCGTTTTGAGTAAATCTGCGCGTATGAATCGATTTAGTTTAGGTTTTGGTGAATTTACTGTCAGATTCTGCTGTTAATGTTCATATCAAATTTGTTTTCTCTTTATGATCCGTACTCTGTTTTCGTTTGACGATTCTAAATGGTAGTGGCAAAGATGAGGGCATCATCAATTAATTAGGGCTTGAATCAGTAGCAGGTTATGGCTTGAATCAGTAGCAGGTCTCATTCAAATTGGCGAGGTGTTAGGTTAGGGCTTGAATCAGTAGCAGGTCTGATTTCAGGAGGTAGGGTGGGTGTTGATGGTGGCGGTGGTAAGAAGGGGGAGGAGGTGGCGGTGGTGGTGGTGCTTGTGGCGGTGGTGAATTTGGGGAAGGAGATGCCTTTTCTTGAAGATGATGTTCTTGATGATGAAGTTTGATGGTTGTTGTCTGTATTTTGAAGATGATGTTCTTGATTTGTTGTTGAAGATGATGTTCTTGATTTGTTGTTGAAGATGATGTTCTTGATGATGAACTTTGATTTGTTGTTGTCTGTATTTTGAAGATGATGTTCTTGATGATGATGTTCTTAACAGTGTTTGGGATTTATAATCTGGGTTTGAAGATAAAGAGGTGGTGTTTGGGATTTATAATCAGAGTTTAGGGGGTGTTTGGGATTTATAATCAGTTTAGGGGGTGTTTGGATTAATAATCATTTACAATAAAACCAAAATGACAAAAATACCCCTGGAGATAAGGACAAAACAGGGGGGGTTGAAATTGAGAATTTTAGTCAAATTTCACTTTTGGACCAAAATGGCAACAAAATGCAAACCACAGGGCCCTGGATGTAATAAGTTTGAGATTTGGACTAAAGTGGCAAAACTGGCCAAACCACAGGGACCAAAATGGCAGTTTACTCTTATATATATAAAGAATTCAGCAAGAAGCTGGAGAACAGCAGACAAGGAAAAACAAAGCTGAAGCAACAGTTACAACAAACACAAGACATCAAAGCTCAAGCAATTCTCCCAAGTTGGCGCCACTTTTCTAGAACGGTTAGCAACCCAGAGAAAGGAATCTTCTTTGATCAAATCGACGATTTTCCAAACAGAAAATCCAACCCCTTCAAACCCTTGATATTAAGGAGGAAACTTTGCCATTTACACCCAATCTCACCCTAATATTTTTTTTTACTTTTTTAGCTTTCTTCTAATGGAGAAAATCCGGATATTAATGATGACACGACCTTTGTGTTATGGGTCGAGGTCAACTGTAGTGGCAAAGTCAAATGGGGTTCACATGATTGTGGGAGCTGCACTATACATGAAGCCATGATCTCCATGCATGACTTTTGGTAGTCAGTTAGTGGTTTATTTATTTAAGTATTGTAGTATGTATTTTCTATTTTGCATGTGTGAAATAAGGGAGATATTGGAGATGCTCATGATCCCATGTTCGTAGTAGTGTTTGTTTATTTCTGTTATTTGTAACCCTTTATAAGGGGAGTTCATCTTTTGATAATATATCCAGAAAAATTAATCTAAAATCTTATCTTAAATTCTCTCTGGTTTTCTCCCTATTTGCTTTGGCCAATCGATTATCGATTGGAACCACAATACTTTGCCGATCGATGAACATTAATTTTAAGATAGATAGAAATTCCCAGTAGTTCTTTAATGAATAAGATAGAAATTTCCCAGTAGTTGTTTAATGAATAAGAAAATACCTTGCAAATACAGGTAAATCAACCAAATGCTACTACTTTACAATGAGATATTAATGCAACACGTCTTTTTTTTTTTTTTTTTTTTTGTGGCTGTGTTTGTTTAGCTTCAATATTAAACGTTGCAACTGTTTATTAATCGATTCCATATGTACATTATATATAGCTAATAGCTCACACAGATTATTATGATTAGGACAACTTTGATACGCGATGGATATTAAAAAGCTTTTTTTCTTCTTTCACTTCTTTGGGTTCTTCTTTTTGTCAATTTGCAGATCCGTTCGTATCTCCAGAACACATTGAACTACAGATCAACGGGACGCTAAACATTTGCCAAGGTAATCTTCGTTTGGCTCCAAAACTCTCACCATCATGTAATGTACAACATTATTAATTTCCATGTATGACTGCGAAATTTCAAAATATGATATTATGCGAAATATTTTTTAAATGAATTTGTGAGATTAATTTACAACCATAGTAGGGTACAAATTGTAACCAAAACATGGTCCAAGACGTAGAAAAAAGTAAACACATATCAGAAACGTGGAGTGTAGAGAAGCAAACGAAGTGTATAAATTAACTTGTATATCATAAAGGTAAGAATGCTTGTGAATGTGTATTTCTATATGAATTCTAGCTACCAATAAGTTCCATCATACATTTGCATAAAATATGCGCCTGATAATTTCCTTTGCAACATTAGCGATGGAATTTACTTCATCATCATACTCAGTAAATCTCACCAATAGGAAAGGAAAGGTAGAGTCTGAGAAGAGTAAGATGTAGACAGTCTTCCTCTACCCCGTAGGAATAGAGAGGCTGCTTCCAGTGAGACTCTCGGCTCGATAGTAGTTTTGCATCAAGCCTTGGACATAAGGCACATAACACTCAGCAATCAGGACAAAGAACGATTAGTACATGTATCCTTTTGTCTTTCAGCTATCAACGTCACCACATGATGCATGATTAACCGTCCTCAGCTTTTACCGTTATTTTCACGAAATTAGTAAAATAACGTTAAAATTAGTGCACTTTCACTTTTGCCCCCCCCCCCCCCACCCCACTAGCCCACACATATATACATTATATGCGCATACCGCAAGCGGGGCGTACAGCGATGGAATTTACGTGCAATGGTTTATTCCGTCACTAATTAGTCATTATGATTTTCCACAAAAAATTCGCCGCTAGTATTGTGACGGATTTTATTGATCAAAATTTCGTTGGCAGATTTGCAACGGATTATGTATGTTGCGAGACCATCAAATTTAATTAGGGGCAGATTTGATTTCCTTCGTAAATACTCCTTTCTATGATAGTGAAGTCAAACCAAATAGAAGAGATTTCAACCAGCAAAAGTAAAATTTTTAAGTGTGAGAAAAATGACAAAAGGAAGCTTTCAAATGGCATCAACTTAAAAAGGTCAAGACAAAATGATATTTTTTGTTAAAAAAAAAAAAGAGAGGGTGAACCCGATATTACCGTTACCCACAACAACAACCACAATCATCGTCATCCACCATCATCACATTTGTCAACCACCGCCATGTAGGTTGTCCAAAAAGCTCGCGACTCGAAGCTTGCTCGAAGCTCCTTCGGATTTAGCTCGGAAAAAGCTCGCTTAATATGGCTCGGTTTGAAAGTGAGCCGACCCGACTCGGCTTGGTTAGAAAGTGAGTCTAGCTCGGCTTGGCTCGTGACGAGCCAAATTGGCTCGGTTTGGTTCGCTTGGTAGTTCGGCTCGGCTTTGCTCGAATTATTTAACTTATAATATATTTTATTTTTATATACATATAAGGGTAAGTTTATTGTAAAAAAAGGTTAAAAGTGTGAGAAAGGTGAGAAAATTGTGGAGATGACATGTGTCCTAAATCTAAATTAATTCAAAAGGGTAAACAAGTAAATCTATCATTAATTCAATTAATTAAAAACTTCCCATAACCGCCACCTTAATTATAGGAACTGGATTTTTTTAAAAGATCTCTATAAACACCATTCAGCAAGTATATATAACACCATTCAGTAAGTATATAACATCATTCAGTAAGTATATAAAACCATTCAGCAAGTATATAACACCATTCAGTAAGTATATAACACCATTCTGCACATATATAACATCATTCAATAAAGTATATAACACCGTACAATAAAGTATATAATATCATTCAGCACATATATAACGCCATTCAATAAAGTATATAACACCATTCAGCACGTATATAACACCATTAAGCACATATATAACACCATTCAATAATCATTACATCTCTATATCATCTTCTCCACTTCCGGCACCACCACTGCCGCTCCGCCGCCGCTTTCGCTCGTACCAAACCACCAGAAACCACCTTGCTGGAACCCCTGCACCTTCGGACACCCAAACCACCGTCGGAACGACCTAGCGCTAACCGCTGCACCGCCGAAGATGATGAACTGGTGCTGCTGGAACCGCCGCTCCACTACGATGTAGAGAGAGAGATCGAAATTGTAGAGAGAGAGATCATCTGGTCGTGCGATGTAGAGAGAGAGAGATCGAAATTGTAGGGATTTTGATTTACAGTTTCCTATTTTGAATGGATATAAAGACTTTATTACCCCTATAATTTTCAATTCAGTCCAACAAAATAAAACAAATTTTACAATTTGGTCCCTATTAATCTCAACCATTAGATCAAAGATCTAATGGTGTAGATTCTTTCTTACACTTCTCACACTTTTGGTCTTTTTTAAAGGAACCTTTATCATACATATAATATATTACAAAAAAAGTGATTATTATTTACATGTATTTAGGCTTGTAGTTTGATATCTATGACATATTTAAAGGTTGATCGTCGTGCTAATGAACAAATATTGTATTTACTTGAAATATAAAACTTATTTTGCGTTGTTGAACGCGATTTTGGCTTGTAATGTATTAGGTTGAACTTATTTAGTATTTGTTCTTTTGAAGCATTGGATAATATTTTAGAAAACTGAATTTTGAGAGCTACGTATTAACTTTTATTTTTAAAATCGAGCCAAACCAAGCCGAGCCCGAGCTTAGATTTTCAGCTCAGTTTCAAATCCGAGCAGAGCAGAGCCAGCTTGGTTTATAATCAAGCCGAGCCCGAGCTTGCCCTAGCTCGACTCGGCTCGGCTCATGAATGTCACACCCCTTTTAAAGGCGGAAGCACGAGTTGTGATCGTGAAATGTTCTCATTGCATACGATAAGTAAACATATTACATGATATAAAACAACTCCAAATTTGTCATTCAAGTTTAAACATTCAAAATACAAGTTAAGTTTAAAGTTTACATCCCAACAAAAGATAATTGTTTGAAAGGTTTATGTTAGGAAACTTTATTTGTAAGTATTGAATAAAATCAGATTCAACTAGATCTATGAAGAAGACAACAGTCCTGAAGATCACAACAAGAAGAAGAAGATTGGATAGGACAACTGAAATGAACATCATCAACTTCAAAGAATCACAAGTTAATGAAGAGCTGAATTGGATTATCAGAGAAGGTCATTTCTGATGGATCTGATGATATTTCTGATGAAATATCATCAGTTTCTGACGATTCTGATCATCAGGTTTTCTGATGATTTGTTCACCATAATTTCTGATGAATTGGTTTATCAGAAATTCTGATGAATACCCCACTTGTCTGAAATCAGCTCTATCCTGCCACACTTACCGAAGCAAGTTGACATTATTGGATATCATGATGACAAAGGCAACTTGAACGTTGGATTCAATGAATATGTCAAATGGCTACTTTTTGCAGGACTTATTGCATGAATAAACAAATGTTTATTCATGTACCCAGCCTTCTATAAATAGAAGGCTCCCCATGGAGAAGACGATGAGTTTGAAGCTTAGCATTCATACATACTACAAAACTCCATTGCCCTCTCACCCACAAAATTCAAGATTCATTTGTATTAGATAATAATCTTACAATCACCTTGTAAACTATTTTGTTTTAAAGTGATATAAACTTGATAATTTTGTAGGTCTTGTTTCAGAAAGTCTGATTTCCATTTCCGCACATCTTTTTAACATCTACTGAAATCACTTGCCATATTACGTGAAAAGAAGTTGTTAAGGCCAAACTGGGTCTAAAAATTGGTATCAAAGCAGATTGAATAAACTATTTTCAAATGATCAATCGCTCATCTTCTTTTCTCTAAATATGGCCAGCTTTCAATCCTGGAATAATGCTTTTAATAATGGTTCTATGTCTAAACCTCCGAGTCTGGTCAGAGAGGAATACCCCCAATGGAAAATCAGGATGGTCAATTTCCTCAATGGTCATGACCGAGCTCTGTTTCAATCCATTGAAAGCGGTCCACATATACCAATGACTAAAATACCAGTTATTCCAGCAACTGAACAATCACCAGCAATCCCTACCTCCCGTGCTCCCAAAAGTGAAATAAACTGGAGTGCGGAAGACAAGGATCTGGTGGCTGGGGATGAAAGGGCAAAGTCACTTTTAATAATGGTCATCCCCAATGACATATTTTCACAAGTTGATGCATGTGCATCAGCCAAGGAAATATGGGATCAGTTGGAAAATCTTTGTGAAGGAGGAGAAAGGATGAGAACAAACAAGAGAACAAACAATGTTTCCTCATATGAGAGGTTTAAAAGTTTACCCAATGAAAGATTAAATGATACATATCAACGATTTACAAAACTTTTAAACGAGCTAAAGAAATTTGGTATAACAAAATCAAATGATGAAAGAAACATAAAATTTCTTGATATTTTACCTAGAGAATGGAGAAGTTTAACCATGACTTTGTCCTCAACCTTAGAACTAGGAAATATGAGTCTTCATGACTTATATAGCATCTTAATCCCCAGAGAGGAAGAAATATTTGAAAAAGCCATTCAAAGAGGGGGATCTTTAGCTCTTATCTCAAACTCACAAAGAACAACACCTACCAATGATCCACAACCATCAAACAGCCAAAATCTTGAAATTTCTGATACATCATCAGATTTTTCAGCTTTTGCTGAAGCAATAGCACTGCTCACCAAAACATTTGAGCGGAGGTTGAGGGGAGGAAGCCAGAGATACCAGAGAAATGACAGAGGGAGGATGGATGGAAGATCTAAAGAGGAAATTAGGTCTAAAGATAAAGGGAAGGCTGAAGTTGTGTGTTACAAGTGCAAGCAGAGAGGTACTATGCATCAGAATGCAAGACCAAGAAGCTCAAGGATGTTGCTTATTATGAGAAAAAGCTAGAAGAAGCAAAGAAGCAGCAACAAGTCAGCTTAATTGCAGGAACAGATACATGGTTATCTAATGATTCTTCTGATGATGAAGAAGAAGAAATGGCAAACTTCTGCCTCATGGCACTTTCTGAAGGCCTACCAGAAACTTCAGAACAAAAGGTAAATTTAGACAATCTTGATCTTGAACACAAGCTAAACAAGCTCATGTCATATTTTCTAAGTCTGCAAGAAAAACATCAATCAGATATTACAAAATCTGATGAGTTGCAAAGGACCATGAATAAAATCATTCTTGAAAACCAATTACTTATACAAGAAAGTTTAGATCAAAGAGCTAAAATTGAGTTCTATGAAAATGAAAGAAAAGATCTTTACAAGAAAATCAATGATAAAGAAATCAATGTAAGAGGTTTTCAACCCACTGTCTTTGTAAACGCAACCCATCACATTTCTGATAAATTTTCATCAGAATCTTGCAAGTCAACCTGTTCTGAATACTCTTTTGAAAAACCAAACTTCAAAACAAACATAAGTGAATGTAGTCAAGAATCTTTAAAGACTCCAGAAGAAGTTCACTCATCTTTTCAAAATTATCAACTCATTCCATCACAAGAAAGAATATCAGAAAATTCTGATAAATCTTGTATGTGTGTTGACATACTAAAGCTTGTTCAACACCATCTTCAAAAGAAAAATGTAAAATCTGTTTATGGCTCAGCATATAACAGAATTTCTGATGAAAGACCAACAAAAGAAAATAATCTGTTTAAAATCTCATCAGAAAAAGTACCCAAGCAAGCCTGGGTACCAAAAACCCTCTAATCATTCCATTTCAGGACCATCATGTGCAGCAGATCTGATACTGCGATTCAGGAAGCTCCAAGCACATGACTGGGGACAGGAGCTTACTCAGCAACTTTGTTCCAAAGCTGGGGAATTTTGGAAATGGAGTAAAAGGGAGGATCATGGGATATGGATGCATAAGGTATGGATGTTTGACCATAGAGAAATTAGCCTTTGTTGAAGGCTTAAAGTATAATTTGGTAAGTTATGGTCTGTTCTGTGATAAAAGTCTCTCAGATAACCTTATCACCAGAAAAATGCTTGATAAAATGTTTTAGTGATATTCAAAGAAAAATCATATATCTGATAAATTTCCAGAAATATGATAAAATATCAGAAAATCTGATGCTTCATCAGAAAAATCTGATAAATCACCAGAACATCTGATAAGTCATCTGAAATTCTGGTGATTCATCAGAAAAACATGCTGGATTATCGGAATCATCATTGATCATTAAAACAAATTCCTGCATGTCATCATCAATGTTCATATCTCTTGATAGCAAATTTATAATTATATTTTGGCCTTTTTTTCTAAGTTTTTTTTAATTATTTGTTCTGCTTAATGCTGAGAACGTCATTTAACAGAAAATTTCTGGGAACTCGTTAATATGAAACTTTCTCTCTCCTTCATTAATTACACCCATCAAGTATTAAGGAGATTGAAGTAACATACTGGTAGGCAATCATGATACATTATCAGAAAATGGTCGCGTAAACCATTTAATGCATGAGAAGTGGAGAAGAAACTTATCTATGTTTTACCTTCTGTCCTCTGACAATCAATTAAATAACAGAGATTGTGGTGAAGAAAATCTATAAGTAGGTAGATACCATTTATGGCAAATATTAAGTTTGCCTTATTTTTCTTAACTCAAAAAAAAAACAATAACAACTAAAACATGTTAATAGATCTAGGGGAACTAAAACAACATGTCTGATAAAAATAAGGAAAATCTGGTGAAAATCATATGAAATCTGATAGGATTTAATAAAACTCAGAAAATCTGACAATATATCAGAAAATCAAAATTTTATCAGAAAAATCTCTTGATAACCAGGAAGTCTGACAAATCAACAGATAGAAACATCAGAAAGCACTGCCTTTAACCAGATGCAAAGAAACTTATTACCATCAAAATTTTTAAAATAAGTTTCTTTCAAAATATTTTTTTTCTGAGGACTGGAACAAGCTGTATGAAAAACACTTCCTGTATATCAGAACAAAGATGTGGAGTTCAGAACTGCAGAACAACAATGTAAGTAAAAATCTCGAAACTCTACTTATTCCCTCTCATCTAAAAAAAAACAAAAAAAACTACTAATTCAACCTCTGTAAATGAATCAAATGCATTCTGATGATATATAAAGAAAATCAAAACCCCAAAAGTTTTACTCAAAGATTTTCTTATATATATCATCAAGAGGAAAACTTGGGAAGATACACAAACCCAGAAAAGGTTTCTATTGGACCTTTTTGAAACAAAAAGGGTCCCATATGGAGAAAATGTGCAAGTTGGATATTAGTGTTTATCCGCAAAATCATTGGAATCTCTAATTTTCTTTAAAAAGGATTTACATTAAATTAGAGATAAACCAAACGTTTTTTTTAATGGTTGTTTTCTTAAAGGATTAAAACATCATTAAGGTGTCATTAACCACCTTGAATACAAACAACCCATGATAAACACTCAAAGATCTCTGTCTCAATACACTATAAATACCTCATTCAAAAATAGAGACTTCCATCTTCAACCTTCAAACTCAAAACCCTAAAACCCTTTTCCGAAACAGAAAACCCAAATTCTCAATGGCAGCTATCAACATCAACATGCCACCAATTGAACACTCTGTTCCTTTCATCACCGAAGCTGAATTTCTTCCATTAAAGAGCAACAATGAAGCAATGAATGATAACATTGAAGAGTATGATATAAAGTGTCAAATTCTCATTGAATTTCTAACCAGATGCTCGATAGCTCAAGCTCTCACAAAGACCAGAGAGGTACCGAAAGAACTCATACAACAAGTTGTAAAAACTCTCAAAGTCTCAAATCAAATCGAGCTAACAGCACTTGTGTGGGGAAATATCTTTATTACAATCTCACCGGAGAAAATAAGAGAATGTTTGGAACTACCCTTAAACCAAAGCTATGAAGAACCACCAGAAAAAGAAGATATGTTCTCACAACTTGATGTTGTAATGGGTTACAAGACAAAGATTTCAAAAATCAATGAATTCAAGAGAAACAAACTACCTGCCTTCTGGCAAGTTTTAATGGAAATTCTGAACAATTGTCTATCATCAAAGATTGGAGGTACAGATCAGATAAATATGAATATTCTAACAATCATGTTCAGTCTCATTAATGGGTTGAACATTGATTTTGGAACAGAAATATTTAATCTGATCAGAAGATCAATTCTGACTAATACTGGAAGGATAGATTCACATCTATCTTTTCCCAGATTTCTGTCAATCATAATTTCTGATGCATTTTCTGAAAGGAACCTAGAAATTCAAGCATCAGAAAATATGTGGAGTACATAAATTATGAGACCTTGGACTGCTGTAGGATCTTGGAAGTCAGATTATGATGTGCCTGTTCTGTCAGAAAAAGTGATGAATCTGACACCAGAAGATTCACCATACAGAGCAGAATACTTGAAGATGTTGAACAAAAGGCCAGAAAACATAGAAGTTTTTGAAAGTGTGTCCCCCATGGAGCATGATGCACAAGAGTCAAGCACACCAAGAATGGAACAGCAGGGTGAATCAGATCCTCACCCAGCTAATGAAGATGTGAACATGAGTCCTGTTGCAAAAGAACATCATGCTGAAATCTCACATATGGGAGAGACAGGTGCACAACACTCTAAACTAAACTTATTTCATTTTTCTGAGAGTGATTCTGATGAATCAATTCAAGGAAAACATGAAATTTTACATAGAGGCACTGTTTTTACAAAACAAAATGTGAGTGAAACCAAGGACCCATTTTCTGAATCAGATTCTGAAGAAGAAAATGTGGTAACAACAGGTGGAGATCAGTCAACTGATCAAGGAAGCCTGGGTGAGAAAATTAAAAATTTCTCAACAACTCATGGAGAACCTGAAAAGGTTCAAGGATATGAGGAAAACCAGAACTTGAATGTGTTTCAATTTTCTGGTGAGGATACAGAGAATTTGGAATATTCCAATCCTCTTAACCTCAAAACAGCAGAGAATGTGTTTACTGCTAGTGTTAGAAGAGGAACATTTGTTGTTTCTCCTATTTTCCAAGGACATCAATCTATGTCCCCTAAACAACTTCACAAGGAACTTGAAGACACAATTGCTACTGAGAAGACAGCCACAGAAGGAAAACTTGATCTGATACTGGAAGAAATTAGAAATCAAAAGTCAGATATCAAAGTTTTATCAGAAACTGTCAAAGCTGTGTAGAAGCAAACAGAAGACAATGCTGCAGCCCTCAACAAACTGCAAGAGTCATCCGAAAACAGAGAGAGCTCATCAGAATTCGAGAAAGCTCTCAAAGAACTGCAAGATATCAAGAAAAAGATGGTTGAGGTTGCAACTGCAGTAGAAAGCTCAAGTTCAAGAAAAATTCTTGAAGAAATACAGTTCCTCAGAGCCAACAACAGCAGCATGGCTGAGGCTTTTGAGAAGCTGATGGTGGAATTAATTGCATAGAAAAATCAAGAAAATCTAGAGTATCAGAAAATGAAGAAGCAAGAAGAAACAAATACTCAAACTCTTGCTAATGTTCATCTATTAGTAAAGAGGTTGCAGTATAATATTTCCAGGCTAACAAAAGTTGATCTTCATGAACTGAAAGCCCCAATTCCACAAGAGAGACAAGCAGGAGAATCAGAAACTCCTCAACAACAACCAGAAACCATTCAACAAGATCAAACCAAACAATCAGAAACTTCAACAATTCAAAAACAAAAGCAGCCCATGGGTCCCCCTCCTATTAGAACAAAGTTACTCATGGGTCCTCCACCAAACATTCCAAAGCCAGATAGTTCAAGGATCCAACAGAAAGAACCTGTTCCAGTTCAGTCTTCTTCCGCAGCTCTCACAGGAGAAATAGAGTTCAGTATAAAGATGGATATAAAAGAGAAGAGAAGAATGGAACATGAAGTGACCTCCTCAAAAAGGCCAAGAAAAGAGATGATAGAAGATTCGGATGGAAACATCAAAGAAATGGAAGTGCTGAAAGGTGATTTACACACAATTATGTTCCCTGAAGAACATCTAAAGCATTACTACTGGAAAAGTCTAGAAGACAACCCAAGAAGACCACTCTCTCTAATGAGTAAAGGTATTGTTGAAATTAGGAACGATGGAAGCTGGGAAATTCTGCACAATGAGATGACCAATCCAATAGTATCTATTGAAAGAATCGATACTTTGACCACTGGAGGAGGTATCTTAGGCAATGATGGACAGAACAAGTATACTTTGATCAGAAAAGATAACAGTGAACAAAAGGTTACTGATGGAAATCTGGCAGATGATATTCACCCAATGGGCATAGTCAAAATGAAGAATATCATTGATAAAGAGAAAAGCAGTTCAGTTGTGATCAGAAGAGTGCTTGACAGCTTCAAAAGTGCATGAGCAAAGATATACAAAAGAGCTGAACTGGCAGATTTTGATCTGTGTATCAATTTTGAGTATAGCAACAAGGTGCTGTTACCTCCTCCCAACAACACAATTCCAGTTGAAATTCCTTCTAAACTAGTAATAATTGGAGCAATCTTTGATAAACCAGAAATGTGTGTGGTCTTCAAAGATGCTCATGAAGAGAAAGCTTTGTTCGGAATCAGTGAAATTTGCAAGTATTCCAATCAAACTCTGAAATATATAAGGAACTGCATGAATGAGAAACAAGAGCAGCTCAAAAAGAAGGGAAAGAACAATGAACAACTGAGAAAAACAATTGAAAATTGCATTGAAAGCTGGATGGAATCAAGAGGATTGTACAAGGAAACTCAAAAGGCAATTGATCACAAGAAAAGGCTGAAACCCGGAGACAAATACAGAAGTGGAGTGAAGATCAATTAATGAATTGATGAGATTGAATTTCTGTTTTTGAACAATATTTTATTTCTGTCTGTTTTAGACATTAGGTGGTTTGATTATGTTTCTAAAGTTAGTTGTACAAACTTTTCTATTCAAGAATTAGTTCAAGTTGTTTTAGATATAGATAGTTCATTTTCTTACAATACTTAGGGGGGAACTGTTAGGAAACTTTATTTATAAGTATTGAAGAAAATCAGATTCAACTGGGTCTATGAAGAAGACAACAGTCCTGAAGATCACAACAAGTAGAAGAAGATCGGATAGGACAACTGAAATGAACAGCATCTACTTCAAAGAATCACAAGTTGATCAAGAGCTGAATTGGATTATCAGAGAAGGTCATTTCTGATGCATCTGATGATATTTCTGATGAAATATCATCAGTTTCTGACGATTCTAATCATCAGGTTTTCTGATGATTTGTTCACCGGAATTTCTGATGAAGTGGTTTATCAGAAATTCTGATGAATACCCCACTTGTCTGAAATCAGCTCTATCCTGCCACACTTACCGAAGCAAGTTGACATTATTGGATATCATGATGACAAAGGCAACTTGAACGTTGGATTCAATGAATATGTCAAATGGCTACTTTTTGCAGGACTTATTGCATGAATAAACAAATGTTTATTCATGTACCCAGCCTTCTATAAATAGAAGGCTCACCGTGGAAAAGACGATAAGTTTGAAGCTTAGCATTCATACATACTACAAAACTCCATTGCCCTCTCACCCATAGAATTCAAGATTCATTTGTATTAGATAATAATCTTACAATCACCTTGTAAACTATTTTGTTTCAAAGTGATATAAACTTGATAATTCTGTAGGTCTTGTTTCTGAAAGTCTGATTTCCATTTCCGCACATCTTTTTCACATCTACTGAAATCACTTACCATATTACGTGAAAAGAAGTTGTTAAGGCCAAACTGGGTCCAACAGTTTACAACATCATTTCAAATTGAAGATCAAGGTTTTGTTCCCTATATCTCCGCAAGGAGGCGGGATATAGCAAACAAATCCATCAAAAGGTGCCAATGGAGTATAGACACATGACATCTTGAAACATAAAACTACTTTCTTGAGCAAAAGAGGTCGTGCACATCCACTTAGTTTCCTGAAATACATGTAAGTTTTGAAAATCGTCAACAAAAGTTGGTGTGAATTTATGCAGTTTGTGAAATACATATGAGTAATAGTTGTAAGAATCAAGGTATGTCAATGTATAATGTACTTGAAAAGTCTATTCTGTAAATGTAAGGAAATCGAGATCGCTAGTGGTTTGCAAGACTATTAACATGTGTGGCGACATAGGAAGCATCCAAACCATAAGCATTTTTCCGTCGATTTACGACTCGAGACACAAAAGCACTCTTGGTAAAAAGTGGCCAAGAGTGTGGCTGCCTGAAACCCATTAGATCTAACCTTTTGTTCCGTGGTCTAGGTATATAGTTGATTAATGGGGCTTAAGTCTCACCCTATTTGTAACATGATCTATGTACCATTCCCTAGTTTTGTTCCAATGTACCATAGTACATGTATTTTCCCCAAAGGTTAGAAAACAAGAAAATGTTTAAAAGTGGGGACATGAACTCACAGATTTGCGTCTTCAGCGTCGAAACTTCACCGGTGTTTGTCTCGTGAATGTCGTAACCTATAAACGTTCTACGTACGTTAATCACCTACAGTTGTAACTCACTAAGTACAAGTTACCATCTTGAGTTACGTATTTTGTTTGTTTTAGTCGTATAAGTTCGTCATGTGTGTGGGTCGTGCCCATGATGGTCGGGTCTCGCCCGTTCGTCGCATTATTATTTGTCTAAATTGTATCGTTCACATGTGAATATATATATATATATATATATATATATATATATATTATTCCCTTAAATATATATTTGTGTATGTAGTATTTGAAACGATATATGTTAAAAATAATATATTTTTAACTTATCCAATATATGATACTTATATTATTTCCAAAAATAAATATAAGTAATTTGTTAAATAATATTTTCAATATTATTTTTGTATAAGTATACTTAGGAAAGTATACTTGTATTTAGGTGTAAATACTTGTGTATTTTACATTATTTGCCAAAATCAATTCTTTGATTTTTAATACTTTCCGGATTTATATTTCTTAAAAATACTATATATTTAAGGTTTGTTTATAATATATATATATTTTGCCATACTTATCAAGTGTGTGTGTGTGTATATATATATATATATATTTAATTGTTGTCATCTATCCGATTTTGTATAACTTCCATTAAATGGTAGTAATTATATATATTTGTCCAAATGTATATATATGTCCAATAATGTCCAAATATTGTCCAAGTCCTTGTATTTGTGAGGAATATACTTATATTAATATATATTTTGTATCTTGTCCAAATACCCATTTATGGGAGATTTTTGTATATATTATTTATAAATACTTCCTTGTGTACTTTTATGTGTATTTTGGTGTTTATACTCCTTTGGGGTATTTAGTGTATTTTCAAGTCTCTAGCATACACTAATACATATATTACACATAATATACACCTAGCACATAACTTTTGGTGACCACTAAATATATATATTTTTCCAAAAAATATTCATACTTATAATTGTTTTTATTTTTGAAGAAAATTTTGTTTACTTAACTTGAAATTTAGTGTGAAAAATTAGGAAACATTGGTAAATATTTTTCGATGAATTTTTGGGGAAAAAGTTTTCACCAAAACTCATATTTTTCTAAGTTTAAAAATTATATAAAAATTTTAACATAGTTTCCCTTAAAAATGGAGGTTTTCCATGTTTTTAAAACATGTGTTTATTTTCTTTTCATTATCAAAATTCAAGATTGAACATATTAACAGGCAAAATCACTAAAATCATCATGTTTAATCCTATGAAGAACTTGAAAATTCCTTAAAAATATGTAGTCGTTTAGATTCATGCATAAAACACGTAGATCTACTTGATTTCAAGCTTCCTTGTGAACTTTAGTAAACTTTGAAGAAACTTTATTTCACAAAACAAATCACCCACATGATTTAATGGTTCTAAGTGTTAGGGATGGATTTTCACATCTTATGGATCACGGATCCTCAAGTGCAGCCAGGATCACGGATACTCGGTTCAGTTTGAATTAAGGATCCTCAGAAGACGTTGCAGGAATAAGGATCTAGGATCCTCATTATTATCCTTATACTAACAATTGTTTCCATTATATTTGAACTCGTTTTGCAGGAGTATTCAAGTGAGACTTGGTATAACCGAGATTCTAGGGGTATATGCTCCATTATTCTGCACGTGCATGGCCTTTGTGACCGTTATGGAGGTTGTGGGAAGCTAGAATCTTTTGCGAATTGTTAGTTAGCTAGTTTATTTCTATTTTTATAAGGGGATAACAAGCTAGATTAGATAGAAAAATTAGCAAACGCACACTGCTCGAGAACTCTCTGCAACTTATTGGCGATTACACACTTTTTGCACACTAGTGATCCTTGTAACAAGCGTGTTATCATCCCGATTTGTAACTTCATTTGTTTAATATAGTTGGTGATCGGTAGTTTCCATCACCCGAGGTTTTTTGTGCAGGAGATCATATATTGATCAAGAGCTTTTTCCTCGAATTAATCCTTGGGACCCACATTCATTTAATTCATGCATTATTCATACAATTGTTCATCAATTCAAGCATCACACCTCACAAAATCAGATTTGGTTGTATTATCCTTGTGTGATTTTTGACCAAAATAGTTTGGCGCCCATCGTGGGGCAATTGGCTCTTCAACTCTGAGAAATTTTGTTCATTTCATTCATTTTGGTTCATTACTTTCAACCACATGGCTTCCCAGGGAAAAAACACTTCAAGCTCCATGCCGGCGATTACCTGTTCACAGGGCATTCCACCTTTGTCTCCAGCACCTTTTGGATCCCAGAAGAATGCTGAGAATGCTGCGAAGAAACAAACTCCCGTTTTCCCAAAACCAACTTCTGTTACTTCTTCTGGTCCTACTAATAATGATCTTTATTCTTTGATTTTGCAGATGAGGGTCTACATGCAACAGCAGGACAAAACCAACGACAGAATCCTTCGAGAGATTGATGAAATCAAGAAATTGAAGAGACCAGCGGAGGATCACTCTCCTTTGATGCCGAGATCACTGAATTTCGACACTCCAGTCATAACTGCCCAACACTCTGCAGCATCAGATGTCCAGTTCAGGGTGGATCACTGGGAATGCGTTTTGGATCATCGGCAATGACTCAGGCTCAAAGATCCTACTTTCAGCCTTCAGGATCCTCTTTTCAGCCTCAAGGATCCTCCTTGCAGCATTAAGGATCCTTCTTTAGTTCTGAAGGATATATGGGAGGACAGACGGTTCAAGGATCCTCACTCCAGGGTCAAGGATCCTCTTCTCAGGTTCAGGGATCTTCTCAGCTCTCAGGTTCAGGGATCCTCATCTCAGGTCTACGGATCCATGGATTATCCTCCAATGCCCCCAGTCTCGGTGCATCAGAGATCCAACATATTTCAGGATCAAGGATCCTTAAGGAGTGTTCAACCAGGAAGTTCATATATTCATTTGGGAGACTTCATCCCTATGTAGACTATTGCTTCATCTGGTCGCTCAATTATACTAGAATCTCGCCAATATGGATTCACATCCGGAATTCCAAACCTGAATCCTTCAGGAGGTAACACTTTGAATAATTCTTATAATGCTAACCTTGACTTTGTGCAGGATACAGGTATCAACCAAGCTATGGCTAGGGAATTGCAGAAACTTAAGGATATGATATCCAGCATTCCAGGAGTGGTTAAGCCCATTCCTGAAATTACAGATGGGAGTCACAAGATATCTCGTTTTGCACCACCTATTTGTGATGCAGAGATACCGAAGAGGTTTCAAATACCAACCATGAAGCTATATGATGGCTCAACGGATCCAGAAGAGCATGTAGCTCAATACAGAGAAAGGATGGAGATCAATCCCATTCCTGAGAGGTTAAAAGAAGCATGTCTATGCAGGGGTTTCGGATTCACACTGACAGGATCAGCTCTTAAATGGCTGCTAAGTCTTCCCCCCTTACTCTATTACTTCATTTGCTAATCTAGTTAACTTGTTTAATAGCCAATTCTCATGCAGTAGGAAATTTGAACGTTTAACTAGTGATCTTAACACAAGGTCAAAATGAATCACTTAGAGATTATATCACTAAATTTAGTAGAGAATCCTTAGAGATCCCCAATTTGGATATTGCTACGGCTGTAGAAGCCTTCAAAATGGGTTTACTTAAGGTTTCATTATTCTATGATGATCTTGTCATGACCCCTTGCAGGAATCTTGATAAAGTAAGAACCAGGGCCCTTAGATTCATCTGATTAGAGGATGATAAAAGGATCCAAGAGAGACTGGCAGGATCCTCAAAGCAAGAAAAGCAAGGATCCTACTTCAGGAACAACAAGTCCAAATCATATAACAAGTCTGATAACCAGAACGTGCATGCAGTGGAACAGGAAGAGGATGATGAGGATTATCCTCCCATTTCTGAATATTGTTTTTCTGTTGATAATAATGAACTAATCCTTGCGATGCAGAATCTAGGTGAAAAAGCAAGATGGCCCAGAAAGAGTGATAAAACAGTTGCAACAAAAGACAAATCCAAATGGTGTGCATATCATGAAGATTTCGGTCATCTCATTGAAGAATGCATTGCACTCAGAAAAGAGATTGGTTACTTGTTAAGCAAAGGGCATTTGAAGGAGCTGTTGGGAAGAAAAAAGTCAAGGATCCAGGATCCTGAAAAAGTTCGGGAAAGAGCTCCTGCTCCCCCAGCAGATGCACAGATTATCAACTTCATATTTGGAGGATCAGACATATGTGGCACTTCCTTTTCAGTAGCCAAGAGTCATGCCAAAGAAACAAAGATGGACAATGGGGACAGACCCGTCCGGACCTTGATCCTTACACAGGAGAAAGTTATATCCATTGATGAGGATGATCGTGTGGATATTCAGGATCCTCATCATGATGGTCTTGTTATTACTTTGTTTATATATAACCATTTCATTCGCAGGATTCTCATAGATGGAGGAAGCTCAGTGAACATCATTCAACTTGATGTCCTCAAGAAGATGAACATCCCTGAATCAGAAATTATCCCAAGATCATCAGTTCTTGTGGGATTCAGTGGAGAAACCAAGAACACACTGGGGGATATTAAACTTCCCATTTATATTGAGGGAGTTAATACTTTTCAAAAATTTTGTGTTATAGATTGCTTATCCTGTTGCAATGTTATCCTTGGCAGGCCATGGATACATGACATGAAAGTGGGCCCATCTACATACCATCAATGTGTAAAACTCCCTACTCCTTGGGGTGTGGTAAAGATTGAAAGTGACCAACAGGAAGCTAAAAATTGCTACACTTCATCAATGAAGCTAACCTTAAGGTCTAGGGAGCAATAGCAATTAAAGTATCCTCCAAGAGATGTCCTGGAGGCAAGAGAACAAGTTGTGAAAGATATCCTGATGGATCCTCAGGATCCTGAATCCAAGGTCTTCATAGGATCCGGGATTCTCAGCAACATCGAACAGGATCTAGTATCCTTCCTAAAGAGAAGAAAAACTACCTTTTCCTGGAAGCATGAAGACATGACATGTATCTCTAAAGATATCATTACTCATAAGCTTGGCATTGACAGGTCATTCAAACCCATACATCAAAAGAGGAGGAAGTTTGCACCTGAGAGGAATGCCATTATCCAGGAGGAGGTAGATAAGCTGCTCAGAGCAGGTATGATTAGAGAGGTTAAGTATCCAAGGTGGTTAGCCAATGTTGTTGTTGTTCAAAAGAAAAATGGAAAGGGGAGGGTATGTGTCGATTTTACTGATTTAAACAAGGCATGTCCCAAGGATCCTTTCCCATTACCCCACATTGACTCCATGGTGGATGCTACTGCGGGTCATGAGTTGTTGACTTTCATGGATGCTTCATCTGGATTTCAACAAATTCAGATGGAACCATCTGATGAAGAGGATACAGCCTTTATGACCCCAATTGGTATCTATTGTTATATTACTATGCCGTTTGGACTAAGAAATGCAGGTGCTACCTACCAAAGGCTAGTCAATATGATGTTAAAAGAACAAATAGGACACACGATGGAAGTCTATATAGATGACATGGTGGTTAAGTCCTAGAAAGTTGAGGATCACCTTAGAGATTTGGAGGAAGCATTTGATATCTGTTTTGGTCAAAAATAAGCAATGATAATGCAACCAAACTTTCTGTTGTGAGGTGTGATGCTTGAATCAATGAACAATGCTAAGGATCACTCAGAAATGTAATGAACAAGTGACACAAAGATTTATACAAGGAAAAAACCCTTGATCAATGAATGATCTCCGGCATAAAAAACCTCGGGTGATGGAAACTACCGATCACCAACTCAGATTAAACAATTAATGTATTACGACTTCGGATGATAGCGAGCTAGTTACAAGGTTCACTATAGTGTAATGTGCAAAAAAAGTGTGTAATCGCCAAGGGAATTGTCAAGAGCTGGTGAGAGCAGTTGCAAGTGTGTGTGTTAAGCTAAAAATAGTCAAGTGTTCTAATAAAGCTCGCTATCCCTGTTAGGAGAGGATTTCTCTATGATCAGTGATCCTCATTTTCTGTTGGGTTTAGTGATCCTTAATTCTGTCTGAAGTAGTGATCCTTAGAAGTGTTGCAGGATCAAGATCATGGAACATCTTAAGGATCCTTATACTAACGATTGTCTATTTTGAATGTGATGATGTTTTGCAGGAACATGAGCTTGGACTTGGTCTTGGCGATATTCCTGGAGAATATTATATACCTATTACGCACGTGCATAGCAGAAATGGACGTTGTGGAAGTCGTGGAGGACTTGCACCAAATGCGGAATGTTAGTTAGTATAGATATTTTCCATTTTTAAAAGGGGTAGCGAGCTAATTAGAAAACACTTGGCTATTTTTCAGCTACACACACACTCTTACAACTGCTCTCACCAGCTTTCGATAACACACTTAGCGGTTACACACTTTTTTACACAATACACTATAGTGATCCTTGTACTTAGTTCACTATTATCCGAAGTTGTAATACAATTCTTGTTTAATTTGAGTTGGTGATCGGTAGTTTCCATCACCCGAGGTTTTTTTATGCCGGAGATCATTCATTGATCAAGGGTTTTTTCCTCGTATAAATCTTCGTGTCACTTGTTCATTGCATTTCTGAGTGATCCTTATTGTTGTTAATCAATTCAAGCATCATACCTCACAACAGAAAGTTTGGTTGCATCATCATTGCTTGATTTTTGACCAAAACACTTTGCCGCCCACCCTGGGGCAATTGGTGCTTCATTCCTAAGAAGATTCGTATTTTCGTGATCATTTCGGTTCATAACAACCAGGCAGATGGCTTCCTCAGCAAAGAACACCTCAAGCTTGATGCCGTCATTCAGTTCTTCACAAGGCGTTCCTCCTTTACCTCCACCACCTTCTGGATCCCAGAAGAATGCTGAGAATGCTGCGAAGAAACAAACCCCCATTTTCACAAAACCACCAACTTCTTCTGTTTCAACTAATCCTACTACTAATGATCTTTATGCTCTGATTTTGCAAATGAGGAATCATGCACAAGAGCAGGACAAAACCAACGAAAGGATCCTCCGGGAGATCGATGAGATCAAAAAACAGAAGAAATCAGTGGAGGATCACTCCCCTCTGATGCCAAGATCGCTAAAATTTGACACTCCAGTCATAACTTCCCAACACTCAGCGGTTCCGGACGTGCAATACTTGGGTGAATTACCAGGAAGGCGTTATGGAACAGCAACTATGAGTCAGGTATTTGGTTCTCACTTCTAGCCTCAAGGATTCTCTTCTCAACCATCAGGATCCTCTTCTCAGCATCAGGGATACTTCACGTCAGGAGGATATTTGGGAATGCATGCAGTTCAAGGATCCTCCCAGGTCCAGGGATCCTTCCAGGTCCAAGGATCCTCTCAGGTCCAAGGATCCTCCCAGGTCCAAGGATCCTCCCGGGTCCAAGGATCCTCCCTGGCCCAAGGATCCTCCCTGGTCCAAGGATCCTTCCCGGTCCAAGGATCCTCCCTTGTCCCAGGATCCTCTCTGGTTCCAGGATCCTTTCAGATTCAAGGATCGTCTCAACTTTAAGGATCCAACGTCCTTCAGGATCAAGGATTTTTTAGAAGTATGCAGCCTTAGAGCTCAGACATTCATCAAGGAGACTTCATACCAGTGCAGACCATTGCTCCCTCTGGTCCTTCAATCATGCCAGAGTCTCGTCAATATGGATTCACATCCGCAATTCCAAACACGAATCCTGTGGGAGGTAACACTTTTAATAATTCATATAACACTAAGCATGGCTTAATGCAGGATACAGGTATTAATCAGGCTATGGCTAGAGAGCTACAGAAGCTTAAGGATATGATATCCAGTGTACCGCGAGTGGTTAAACCCATTCCTGAAATTGCAGATGGTAGCCATAGGATATCTCATTTTGCACCACCCTTATGTGATGCTGAGATACCTAAAAGATTCCAGATACCATCCATGAAGCTGTATGATGGTTTGACGGATCCAGAGGAGCATGTGGCTCAATACAGGGAGAGGATGGAGATCAATCCAATTCCTGAAAGGTTAAAAGAAGCATGTCTATGCAAGGGATTTGGATCCACACTTACAGGATCTGCTCTTAAATGGCTGCTAAGTCTTCCCCCTTACTCTATTACTTCATTTGCTAATCTAGTTAATTTGTTTAATAGTCAATTCTCTTGTAGTAGAAAATTTGAACGATTAACTAGTGATTTATATAGGGTAACACAAGGTCAAAATGAATCACTTAGAGATTATATCACTAAGTTTAGTAAAGAATCCTTAGATATCCCTAATTTGGATATTGCTACGGCTGTAGAAGCCTTTAAAATGGGATTGCTTAGGGATTCACTATTCTATGATGATCTTGTTATGACACCTTGCAGGAACCTTGATGAAGTAAGAACCAGGGCCCTTAGGTTCATCCGCTTAGAGGATGACAAAAGGATCCAGGATAGATTGACAGGATCCTCAAAACAGGAAAAGCAAGGATCCTACTTCAGGAATAACAAATCCAAATCCTACAACAAATCTGATAACCAGAATGTGCATGCAGTGGAACAAGAAGAGGATGATGAGGATTATCCTCCTATTTCTGAATACTGTTTTTCTGTTGATAATAATGAACTAATCCTTGTAATGCAGAATCTAGGTGAAAAAGCTAGGTGGCCAAGGAAAAGTGATAAGCCAGCTGCTACAAAGGATAAGTCCAAGTGGTGTGCATATCATGAGGATTTTGGGCATCTCACTGAAGAGTGTATTGCGCTGAGAAAGGAAATTGGTTACTTGTTGAGCAAGGGGCATTTGAAGGAACTCTTGGGACGGAAGAAGTCAAGGATCCAGGATTCTGAAAGGATCCCAGAAAGGGCTCCTGCTCCTCCAGCAGATGCACAAGTCATAAATTTCATATCCGGTGGATCAGATATCTGTGGTACCTCCTTTTCAGCAGCAAAGAGACATGCTAAGGAAACCAAGATGGATAATGGAGACAGACCCGTCCGGACCTCCGTTGTCACCCAGGATAAAGTCATAACCTTTGATGAGGATGATCGTGTTGACGTCCAGGATCCTCACCATGATGGTCTTGTAATTACATTATTTATTTCTAACCACTTTGTTCGTAGAATCCTTATAGATGGAGGAAACTCTGTGAACATCATTCAGCTTGATGTCCTCAAGAAGATGAATATCCCAGAGTCTGATATTATCCCAAGATCCTCAGTACTTGTGGGATTCAGTGGAGAAACTAAGAATACATTGGGGGACATCAAACTCCCAATCTATATTGAAGGATTGCATTCTTATCAAAAGTTTTGTGTTATTGATTGCTTATCATGTTGTAATGTTATCCTCGGCAGGCCATGGATACATGACATGAAGGCAGTCTCGTCCACCTATCATCAATGTGTAAAGCTTCCAAGTCCTTTGGGAGTGGTGAAAATTGAAAGTGATCAACAAGAAGCTAAGAATTTCTACACCTCATCAATGAAGCCAGCTACAATACCAAGGGAGCAATAGCAATTAAAGTATCCTTCAAGAGATGTCTTCGAGGCAAGAGAACAGGATTTGAAGGAAATCCTCATGGATCCTGAGGATCCTGAATCCAAGATCTTCATAGGATCAGGGATCCTTAGCGACATCGAACAGGAGCTAGTATCCTTCCTTAAGAGAAGGAAATCCACCTTTGCCTGGAAACATGAAGACATGACAGGTATATCTAAGGATATAATTACTCACAAACTTGGCATTGACAGGTCATTCAAGCCTATACATCAAAAGAGGAAGAAGTTTGCACCTGATAGGAATGCTATTATTCAGGAAGAGGTAGATAAGCTACTTCGAGCAGGTATGATAAGAGAGGTTAAGTATCCAAGATGGTTAGCCAATGTGGTTGTTGTTCAAAAGAAAAATGGAAAGTGGAGGGTATGTGTCGATTTTACTGATTTAAACAAGGCATGTCCCAAAGATCCTTTCCCATTACCCCACATTGACTCCATGGTGGATGCTACCGCGGGTCATGAGTTGTTGACTTTTATGGATGCTTCATCTGGATACAGATGGAACCATCTGATCAAGAGGATACAGCCTTTATGATCCCAACTGGTATATATTATTATATTGCTATGCCATTTGGACTAAGGAATGCAGGTGCTACTTACCAAAGGCTTGTCAATATGATGTTTAAGGCACAAATTGGACACACTATGGAAGTCTATATTGATGACATGGTGGTTAAGTCCAAGAAAGCTGAGGATCACCTTAAAGACTTGGAGGAAGCATTCAATATCCTTGATAAATTTAATATGAAACTAAATCTTTCCGAGTGTCATTTTGGTGTTAAGGCAGGTAAATTCTTAGGATATATGGTGAAAAAGAGGGGGATTGAAGCAAGTCCAGAACAAATCAAGGCTATTGTGAATATCAAATCTCCTGCCAATGCTAAGGATGTACAAAGATTGTCAGGCAGGATCGCAGCCTTGAACAGATTCATATCCAAATCCTCAGAAAAGTGCAAGGAATTCTATTACATCCTGAGGAAGAACAAGAAATTTGAATGGACTGAAAAGCATGAAAATGCCCTTAAGGCTCTTAAGGATTACCTATCCTCAGCTTCGGCTTTGATGAAACCAGAAAAGGGAGACGTATTATCCTTATACCTAGCAGTTTCCTCGAAAGCAGTAAGTGCGGTCCTTGTTAAGGATCACCAAGGTACACAACATCCTGTTTATTATGTAAGTAAGAGTTTACTTGATGCTGAATCCAGGTATTCACACTTAGAAAAACTTATCCTTGCATTAATTATGGCATCTACTAAATTGAGACATTATTTTGAGACTCATGCCATTATTGTTAAGACTAATTTTCCAAATAAGAATTGTTTTGGTCAGAAAATCTGATGATGATATTGCAACCAAACTCTAGATTACGGGGTATGATGCTCAAAATGTGTAACAACAATGAGGATCACTTCAATGTAGAATGCACAAACAACACAAGGATTTATACGGGGAAAAAGCCCTTGATCAAGAGTTGATCTCCGGCACAAAAAACCCCGGGTGATGGAAACTACCGATCACCAAGCTAAAATAAATGATTAAATGTTTACAACTTCGGATAGTAACGAGCTAGGTACAAGGATCACTACGGTGAAATGTGTAAAAAGTGTATGAAATCGCTAAGTGTTTGAACGAGAGCTTGTATGAGCGTGTTTGCGAGTGTGTGTAGCTGCCGAAATGACTAAATGTCACTAACTTCTAACTTAGCTCGTTACTCCCTTTAAAATAAGAAAATTATCTAGCTAACAAACTCTCCGACTTTCGGGCCAAGCCTCCACGTTCTCCATAACGTCTACTTTTGATTTAGCACGTGCAGAATACTTCGGGAATATTCTCCAAGAATGTCGTTAAGACTTGGTCAAGCTCGTTATACCTGCGAGATATTATAAAACATAAGTAAACAATCGTCAGTTATGAGGATCCTATAAGTGATCCATGATCCTGATCCTAAAGCCCTTCTGAGGATCACCACCTGTCACAGAAGTAAGGATCACTAATGAGGATAACAAATAAGGATCACTAATTGTTAGAAAATCCTCCCCTAACAATTGCCCCCAAAATATAAGGAGTGAAATTGTAAAATTAGCGAGTTATGTTTTCTTGATCTTATCTGTAACAAACTAACGGATATATAGCCGTTAATTTTGAACTAGCCGTTGCGATGATGATGTCACAGAAGTGACAACCTGCAAGATCATGATTATAAATAGAGATATAGATAGGATCAAATGCATTTAAATTTTCAGAGAACTCCCTTTATAATCCTCATTCCGAAGACGTTCAGGTATTCTCTCTCTCTATCCTTTTCCTTCTCTTGCTCTGTTTTTATCTTTCCATCAAAGATGTTGCTCCGAAGTTCTCCGAGCAAAGATCACCCAAAGAACAGTCCTCCGAAAAGCCAGGGGATCATTGAAGATTCCATTAAAGAACGTTGCTGCTTCAATGATGCTCAGATAGATAGGATTCGCTATTGCTTTCCGGCGAACACCGAATTCAGGCCTTTTGACCCCAATGCCTTGAGCGATCATATCTCCGATAAGTGGGTTGCTTTCCTCGTCACTCCTTTCACCATAGGCTACACATATCCTTTTCCAGCCTTCACCCAATCTTTCTTTTCTCTAACCGGCATCTCTTATATCCAAGCCATGCCGATGATCTGGAGGGTTTTGCACACCCTTGAAAGGATCATTGATGAGGAGGGAATAGATCTAGGAATGGCAGAGCTGGGAGAGCTATATGATCTTACCACCTTTGGCTCTCACCGTTATTTGTTCAAACGTAAACCTGGTGAAGAACACCCGATCTTCAAAGCCACCAAGAATGACACTAATTGGAAGCGACGATTCTTTTTTGTCAAGAGAGATTCTATCCAGGATGGAAAGGATCTTCCTAAAAATTGGGCTACCCATTGTAGGATGGAGGATCCTGATAAGGATCACCAAGACCTTTCTTTTGATGTAAGGATAACTTA
The DNA here is from genome assembly GCA_030545235.1 of Helianthus tuberosus. Lineage (NCBI taxonomy): Eukaryota > Viridiplantae > Streptophyta > Magnoliopsida > Asterales > Asteraceae > Helianthus > Helianthus tuberosus. Next base: position 113,617,468 of record CM060378.1, read on the forward strand.
TATTTTTGCTTTCTTTTTATGTAGCTATCACCGTCTCACACCTCAAACTGTCCCCTGCTGCTAAGGAGAGGCTCCTTGCCTTCAAGAAACTTGACCCTGAGATAAGAACTTTCAAGACAACAACCCAAGATTCACAGGAGGTATCCCCCGGCTCTGTCACAATGTCAAGTAAGTATCCTTGTCCAAAATTTAAACAAATAGTGAAATATGAATTAAGAAAAGATACTTATCTTATTTTGATTGTGTAGGTGCTGGAAAATCTGCCAAGCCTGTATCCCAATTCAACACAGCTGACCTTGATCTCGTACGACCCAGGAGGAAGAGATCCACCAACAGTCCCAGCATTTCCATTCCAAAGGCACCCACTAAAGGAAAGGGTGTCAAGAAGAGGAAAATTTCTGATGCTGAGGATCTTCAAGGGCTGCCACTGATCCGCCACCAATTCCTTGAGTACTTCAATGAAGTAATGATCCTTAACTTTGCCTAGGTATCCAGCTCTTATGAGGATCACTTGACCTTGAAGATGGCCCAAGCTCTCTGCTGCCATCACAATGTATCAGACTAAGTTGAAGATGGCCCAAGAAGCTCAAGATCCTAGCTTTGATAAGAACAGCTGGGATATTGAGGGTTGGAAGGAAAGGTTGGCTGAGCTTGAGGATGAGGAAGAGGAGGCTACTGAAGTCTTGGCGATTGAAGCAAGTGGCAGTGGGAAGGATCAGGTGAAGGATACTGCAGCTGGAGGAGAAGAAGATGCAGCAAAGGTGTAGGCTGCACAATTGGGCGATGATGGATATATGTGCTAAGGCCGAAGCCCAATTTTTTAGTTTGGTGGTTGTTTTTTGTGGTTGTGATGTTTAAGACAATTTCATGGTTTGTACTCTGAACAATAGGTTTTTAGGATTAAGGATCATGTATGATCCTTTGGACAATAGGCAGGATTGCAATTGGTGGAGGGATCCTCTGTTTGGGGGATGAAGCCATTGTGATCCTGCTGCCTTTATATTCCTGCACTACTTTTGAACTCATTATCATGGACACCCTTTACCTACCCCAGCGGACGGGCCACGTTTTGCTGGTAGAAGCTCGGGTAGGTAATTTTGACAACCTTTAAAGGGTTAGTCTTATGTTAATAAATAAAAACTTAACCTTTTGTCGCTTATCTTGTGTTGTTATCCTTTTTAGTATGTTATTTTCCAACTGTTATAATGTTCAATTTGTTTATACTTATCAAGCCTTGAAAATTAGAAAAGATATCCAAAAAGTTTAAGATATGAACAAGGATCACATATCTCATAACCGATAAGTTTTAAAAATGGTATAGTTTAAGAAACACAAGTTCAGTTGTCAAGCATAGGGGTTATTCAAATGAATGATGAATAAAACCAAAAAAGTTAAGGATCATACCTGAGGATCCAAGTTAGAATCCTAACCATTATAAGGATAACTATAAGATAAACCTTAGAGTGAAATAAGGATCAAGGATCCCTAGCTGCCTATCTTCAAGGACCTGAAATAGAGTATAACTTGGGACTAAGCCGATATAAGAAAAGAGTTAGCAACTGGGGACAAGCCCAAGGATAACTGGGGACAAGCCCAAGGATAACTGGGGACAAGCCCAAGGATAACTGGGGACAAGCCCAAGGATCGTATGTAAACTGGAGTATGGCCCTAACTGGCGACTATCCAAACATAGTGACATGAAGATGCCAAAACCTTAGCTAACGTGAAAACGTTAGAAACCTTAGCTAACGTGAAAACGTTAGAAACCTTATGAACGGATGTATGGTACGTCTACCATTATACGTAGGATCCTAAGCATAGCCAGAACAATGGAATTATCAGCCCCTATAATGAGTACTGGTCCCAAAGCCTTGAACTATACCAGGATCATCGTGCGCTGCAGGCGGAATCTGGGGACAAGCCCAAATAACTGGGGTTAAACCCAAAGGACGGATTGCTTCTGTGGATAACCAATGTTGTGCTGAAGATACCTGAGCTTTCAAAACTTGAACTCACGTGAGAGATGGATAAAGGATACATGATCCTTATCCTTAGATGAAAAAATTAAGAAATGAAATAGTTCAAGATTAGGATATTACCTGAGTAAGGATCACCGATACTTTGAGGATCCTTTAAGGATATCTCTTCGATGAGGATCACCTATACCATAAGGATCCTGCCTACATGAAATATTTCTTCAAGTGGACAGCATTCCAAGCTCTTGGTAGCAATTCACCTTCCATGTTTAGCAATATATATGCCCCCTTTCCTGCTTCAGCTTCAATCAAATAAGGGCCTTCCCATTTTGGAGCCAATTTTCCATCAGCAGGATTGGTGGTATTCTGAAATGCTTTCCTTAACACCATACCTCCAACTTGAAACCTCCTGATCCTGACATTTTTATTGTAAGCACCAGCCATTCTTTGTTGATAACTGGCCATCCTGATCCTAGCCATATCCCTGATTTCTTCAATAGTATCCAGGTCTTGAGCCAAGTTTTCATCATTTTCCTCAGGATCACGGGTACTTGTTCTAGCAGTAGGAACCACCATTTCTGTTGGGATCACTGATTCTGCCCCAAACACCAAAGAGAATGGTGTTTGACCAGTAGCATTCTTAGGGGTTGTCCTGTCAGCCCAGAGCACATAGGGTAGCTCTTCTGCCCATTTTCCTTTCTTGGATCCAAGCTTCTTCTTCAAGTTGTTGATGATGATCTTGTTGGATGATTCTGCTTGACCATTAGCTTGTGGGTGGACTGGTGTTGATGTTATCATCTTAATCCCCCAGCTGTCACAAAAATTAGTGGTTCTGCCCCCAATAAATTGGGAACCGTTATCACATATAATCTCAGAAGGAATTCCAAATCTAGTTATAATATTTCTTTTAATGAAGGATATAACTTCCTTTTCTCTAACTTGAGCAAAAGCTTCAGCCTCTATCCACTTGGAGAAGTAATCAGTCATAGCTAGCATGAATACTTTCCCACCAGGTGCCTTAGGGAGCTTTCCAACTATATCCATACCCCATCTCATAAATGGCCAAGAGGAGGATATAGGATGCAATAATTCAGCTGGTTGATGAAGGATATTGCTGTGTCTCTGGCAAGGATCACATCTTCTGGCATACTCCACAGCATCTTTCTTCATGGTTGGCCAGTAATATCCTGTCCTCAGGATCCTTGAGAATAACGCCCTGCCCCCAGTGTGGTTTCCACAATCTCCTTCATGGAAGTCTTTTAAAACTTCTTGAACTTCAGGATCCTCAATGCATCTCAAGTATGGTCCTGCAAGAGATCGCCTATACAACATATTATTCATAATTGTGAATTGAGATACCTTAGATTTGAAAGCCCTAGGGTTTTCTCCTGTAGGAATCTCTCCATGTTGTAAGTATCTCATAATTGGTGAGATCCATGATCCAGATCCTGAATAGGATTGAGTATCCTCACTAGGGACAACTGCAAAATCATCTCCTATCTCCATAGTCTGGTGATCCTCGATAGCCGGGGTCAGGATATGGATAATGGGAATCCTGATATCCTGTGGGATCTTCAAAGATGATCCTAAATTAGCCAATGCATCAGCTTCCGTATTTTCTTCCCTTGGTACCTGTGACAAACTAAAAGAGACAAAAGAGAGTGCCAAACTTTTGACTATCTCCAAATATTTGGTTAGCTTTTCACCTTTAACAGCATATGATCCATTAAAGTGATTTGTAATTAACAAAGAATCTACGTGTACCTCAAGATACCTGATCCCCATATGCTTTGCGATTTGCAAACCAGCAATTAAGGCTTCATATTCAGCCTCATTATTAGTGGTTTGGAACTCACAAGCTATAGAATGGGGTATTATGTCCCCCTGTGGCGATTTTAGTAGTATCCCAAGCCCTGTGCCTTTGACATTTGAGGATCCATCAGTGTGAAGTATCCAAGGATCCTTGGTCTCCTCTAGCTGCTGGACTTCTAACTCAGCTTCTTCTTGTAAATCACTACTGAAATCAGCCACAAAGTCAGCTAATGCTTGGGATTTGATAGCTGTCCTCGGCTCATATCTTATATCATATGCACTCAATTTCACTGCCCACTTAGCCATCCTTCCTGACATCTCTGGTTTCCTGAGGACATTCTTAATTGGAAAATTAGTTTTAACAATGATAACATGAGTTTCAAAATAATGTCTTAACTTGGTAGATGCCATTATTAATGCAAGGATAAGCTTTTCAAGGTGTGAGTACCTGGATTCGGCATCAAGTAAACTTTTACTTACGTAATAGACAGGATGTTGTGTACCTTGATGATCCTTAACAAGGACCGCACTTACTGCTTTTGAGGATACTGCAAGATACAAGGATAACACATCACCTTTTTCTGGTTTCATCAAAGCCGGGGCCGAGGATAGGTAATCTTTGAGGGCTTTTAAAGCATTTTCATGCTTCTCCGTCCACGCAAATTTGTTGTTCTTCCTTAGGATATCATAGAATTCTTTACACTTCTCGGAGGACTTGGATATGAATCTGTTCAAGGCTGCTATCCTTCCTGTTAGCCTTTGAACATCCTTAGCATTGGCCGGAGATTTGATGTTCACTATTGCTTTGATTTGTTCCGGGCTAGCTTCGATGCCTCTCTTAGTCACCATGTATCCTAAGAATTTCCCTGCTTTAACACCAAAATGACATTTTGAAGGATTAAGCTTCATGTTATATTTGTCAAGGATATCGAATGCTTCCTCCAAGTCTCTTAGATGATCCTCAGCTTTTAAGGATTTTACCACCATATCATCTATGTAAACCTCCATAGTTTGTCCAATCTGATCCTTGAACATCATATTCACCAACCTTTGGTACGTTGCACCTGCATTTCTCAATCCGAACGGCATAGCAATATAGCAATATATACCAGTTGGAGTCATGAAGGCCGTATCCTCTTGGTCGGATGGTTCCATTTGGATTTGTTGGAATCCAGATGAAGCATCCATAAAAGTTAACAGTTCATGACCCGCAGTTGCATCCACCATGGAGTCAATGTGGGGTAAAGGGAAAGAATCCTTGGGACATGCCTTATTTAAATCGGTAAAATCGACACATACCCTCCACTTTCCGTTTTTCTTTTGAACAACAACCACATTGGCCAACCATCTTGGATACTTGACCTCTCTAATCATACCTGCCCGGAGCAATTTCTCTACCTCTTCCTGGATAATGGCATTCCTTTCTGGTGCAAACTTCCTTCTCCTTTGATGGATTGGTTTGAAAGATCTGTCGATGCCGAGCTTATGAGTGATAACATCCTTGGATATGCCAGTCATGTCTTCGTGTTTCCATGCAAAGGTAGTCTTTCTCCTTTTGAGGAAGGATATGAGGTCTTCTTTCATTTCGCCAAGGATCCCTGACCCGATATAGATTTTGGATTCAGGATCATCAGGATCCATGAGGATTTCTACCACATCCTGCTCTCTGGCCTCCAAGACACTCCTTGGAGGATACCTTGATTGCTATTGCTCCCTTGACTTCGAAGCTGGTTTCATCGATGAAGTGTAGCAATCCTTAGCTTCCTGCTGATCGCTATCAATCTTTACTATTCCCCAAGGACTAGGGAGCTTCACACATTGATGATAAGTAGATGGGACTGCTTTCATATCGTGTATCCAGGGCCTGCCAAGGATAACATTACAACAAGATAAACAGTCAATAACACAAAACTTTTGATAAGAGTGTAAGCCTTCAATATATATTGGGAGTTTAATGTCCCCCAGGGTGTTCTTGGTCTCGCCACTAAATCCCACGAGCACGGAGGATCTTGGTATGATCTCTGACTCAGGGATACCCATCTTCTTTAGAACATCAAGCTGGATAATGTTCACTGAACTTCCTCCGTCTATTAGGATCCTGCGGACAAAATAGTTAGATATAAAAAGAGTAATAACGAAACCGTCGTGATGAGGATCCTGGATATCAATACGATCCTCTTCATCAAAGGTTATGACTTTTCCTTCGGAGACGCTCGATGTTCGAACTGGCCTTTCTCCGTTATCCATTTTAGTTTCCTTCGCATGCCTCTTAGCTGCTGAGAAGGATGTGCCACAAATGTCGGATCCCCCAGAGATAAAGTTTATCACTTGTGCGTCTGCTGGAGGGGCTGGAGCCTTCTCAGGGATCCTTTCAGGATCCTGAGTCCTTGACTTTTTTCTTCCCAACAACTCTTTTAGATGCCCTTTGCTCAGCAAGTATCCAATTTCCTTTCTTAATGCAATGCATTCTTCTGTGAGGTGCCCAAAATCTTCATGATATGCACACCACTTTGATTTATCCTTAGTTGCAGCTGGCCTATCATTCTTTCTTGGCCATCTAGCTTTATCACCTAGGTTCTGCATGGCAAGGATTAGTTCATTGTTATCAACACTAAAGCAATATTCAGAAATGGGAGGATAATCCTCATCATCCTCTTCTTGATCAATAGAATGCACGTTCTGATTATCAGATTTGTTATAGGATCTGAATTTGTTGTTTCTTAATGAGGATCCTTGCTTATCCTGCTTTGAGGATCCTGTTATCCTCTCTTGAATCCTCTTATCATCCTCTAGCCGGATGAACCTGAGGGCTCGGGTTCTTACCTCATCTAGGTTCCTGCATGGTGTCATAACAAGATCATCATAAAATAACGAATCCCTAAGCAGTCCCATTTTGAAGGCTTCAACAGCCGTGGCTATATCTAAGTTAGGAATGTCTAAGGATTCTTTACTAAATTTGGTAATATAATCCCTTAATGATTCATTATGACCCTGGGTTATCCTATATAAATCACTAGTTAATCGTTCAAATTTTCTACTACAAGAAAACTGAGTATTAAACAAGTTAACTAGGTTTGCAAATGAGGTAATAGAATAGGGAGGAAGACTTAGCAGCCATTTGAGAGCTGATCCAGTAAGAGTGGATCCGAATCCTTTGCATAGGCATGCTTCCTTTAACTTTTCTGGGATTGGATTGATCTCCATCCTCTCCCTGTATTGTGCTATGTGTTCTTCAGGATCCGTCGAACCATCATACAGTTTCATTGTAGGCACATGGAACCTCTTGGGTATCTCAGCATCACAGATTGGTGGTGCAAAGCGAGATATCTTGTGGCTCCCATCTGCAATCTCTGGAATAGGTTTGACTACTCCCGGAACACTCGAGATCATATCCTTTAGCTTTTGCAATTCTCTGGCCATGGCATGATTAATACCTGGATCCTGCATAAGACCATGGTTAGTAGTATGAGAGTTATTAAAAGTGTTACCTCCCATTGGATTCAAGTTAGGAAATATGGAGGTTAATCCATATTGTTGAGATTCTGGAATGATCGAGGGACCGGTAGAGGCATTGGTCTGCATTGGAATAAAATCTCCTTGATGGACATCTGAACCTCCTGTTTGCAGACTCCTTAAGGATCCTGGCATCTGGAAGGATCCCTGAAACTGGGATGATCCTGGAACAAAGGAGGATCCTTGAACCTGGGATGATCCTGGAACGAAGGAGGATCCTTGAACCTGGGATGATCCTGGAACGAAGGAGGATCCTTGAACCTGGGATGATCCTGGAACGAAGGAGGATCCTTGAACCTGGGATGATCCTGGAACGAAGGAGGATCCTTGAACCTGGGATGATCCTGGAACGAAGGAGGATCCTTGAACCTGGGATGATCCTGGAACGAAGGAGGATCCTTGAACCTGGGATGATCCTGGAACGAAGGAGGATCCTTGAAACTGCTGCATTCCTGAATATCCTCCTGTACTCGTGAGGGATCCCATATGTTGGGGATAGGATCCTGCTGGCTGGAAATATGAACCTAGTGCCTGGGTCATAGTTGTTGTTCCGTAGTGCACTCCTTTTGGTCCACCCACATATTGAGTGTCTGGAACCACTGACGGCTGAGAAGTAACCACCGGAGTATCAAAATTCAAAGATCTGGGCATCAGTGGGGAATGATCCTCTGCCGTTTTCTTCTGTTTCTTAATTTCGTCAATCTCCCGTAGGATCCTTTCGTTGGTCTTATCCTGCTCTTGTGCATGATTCCTCATCTGCAAAATCAAGGCATAGAGATCATTAGTAGTAGGATTAGTTGAAACAGAAGAAGTAGGTGGTTTTGAGAAAATGGGAGTCGGTTTCTTCGCAGCATTTTCTGTATTCTTCTGGGATCCAGAAGGTGGTGGAGGCAAAGGAGGAACGCCTTGTGAGGAAGTGAATGAGGGTATCAAGTTTGAAGCATTCTTCGATGAGGAAGCCATCTGCTTGGTTGTAGTGAGCCGAATTAAGCACAGAAATGCGTATTTTCTTAAGGACGAAGCACCAATTGCCCCACGGTGGGCGCCAAACTGTTTTGGTCAGAAAATCTGATGATGATATTGCAACCAAACTCTAGATTACGGGGTATGATGCTCAAAATGTGTAACAACAATGAGGATCACTTCAATGTAGAATGCACAAACAACACAAGGATTTATACGGGGAAAAAGCCCTTGATCAAGAGTTGATCTCCGGCACAAAAAACCCCGGGTGATGGAAACTACCGATCACCAAGCTAAAATAAATGATTAAATGTTTACAACTTCGGATAGTAACGAGCTAGGTACAAGGATCACTACGGTGAAATGTGTAAAAAGTGTATGAAATCGCTAAGTGTTTGAACGAGAGCTTGTATGAGCGTGTTTGCGAGTGTGTGTAGCTGCCGAAATGACTAAATGTCACTAACTTCTAACTTAGCTCGTTACTCCCTTTAAAATAAGAAAATTATCTAGCTAACAAACTCTCCGACTTTCGGGCCAAGCCTCCACGTTCTCCATAACGTCTACTTTTGATTTAGCACGTGCAGAATACTTCGGGAATATTCTCCAAGAATGTCGTTAAGACTTGGTCAAGCTCGTTATACCTGCGAGATATTATAAAACATAAGTAAACAATCGTCAGTTATGAGGATCCTATAAGTGATCCATGATCCTGATCCTAAAGCCCTTCTGAGGATCACCACCTGTCACAGAAGTAAGGATCACTAATGAGGAAAACAAATAAGGATCACTAATTGTTAGAAAATCCTCCCCTAACAAGAATGTTCTCAGGAAACCTGAAATGTCAGGAAGGATGGCTAAGTGGGCAGTGAAGCTGAGTGATATGATATAAGATATGAACCAAGGACTGCCATCAAATCCCAAGCCTTAGCTGACTTTGTGGCAGATTTTAGTAGTGATTTGCAAAAGGAAGCTGAGTGATCCTCAATTCTGTCTGAAGTAGTGATCCTCAGAAGTGTTATGGGATCATGGATCATCTTAAGGATCCTTATACTAACGATTGTCTATTTTGAATGTGATGATGTTTTGCGGGAACATGAGCTTGGACTTGGTCTTGGCGATATTCCTGGAGAATATTCTATACCTATTACGCACGTGCATAGCAGAAATGGACGTTGTGGAAGTCGTGGAGGACTTGCACCAAATGCGGAATGTTAGTTAGTATAGATATTTTCCATTTTTAAAAGGGGTAGCGAGCTAATTAGAAAACACTTGGCTATTTTTCAGCTACACACACACTCTTACAACTGCTCTCACCAGCTTTCGATAACACACTTAGCGGTTACACACTTTTTTACACAATACACTATAGTGATCCTTGTACTTAGTTCGCTATTATCCGAAGTTGTAATACAATTCTTGTTTAATTTGAGTTGGTGATCGGTAGTTTCCATCACCCGAGGTTTTTTATGCCGGAGATCATTCATTGATCAAGGGCTTTTTCCTCGTATAAATCTCCGTGTCACTTGTTCATTACATTTCTGAGTGATCCTTATTGTTGTTAATCAATTCAAGCATCATACCTCACAACAGAAAGTTTGGTTGCATCATCATTGCTTGATTTTTGACCAAAACAATCCCCTTTTAAAAATGGAAAATATCTAAGCTAACAAACTATCCACATTTTGTGTAAGTCTTCCACGAACTCCATAACGTCCACTTCAGTTAAGCACGTGTGGAATAAATAGGGAATATGCTCCAGGAATATCGCTAAGACCAAGTCCAAGCTCGTACTCCTGCAAAACAACATAATATTCAAAGCAGACAATCGTTAGTATAAGGATCCTTAGGATGATCAATGATCCTGATCCTACAATACTTTCTGAGGATCACTAATTCAGACAGAATTGAGGATCACTAAGCCCAACAATAATTGAGGATCACTGATCATTGGAAAATCCTCCCCTAACAATTGCCCCCAAAATATAAGGAGTGAAGTGTAAATAAACGAATTGTATTTTCTTGTTCTTATCCGTAACAAACCAACGGATATATAACCGTTACTTTCTGACTAGCCGTTGCCATCCTGACGTCACTGAAGTGACTATCCTGCAAGATCATCATTATAAATTGAAGTTTGAGATAAGGGTTAGAGAACATTTAAATTCGTGCGTTTCCTCCTTTAAATCTTCATTCGAAGACTCGATCAGGTATTTCTCTTTCCTTTCTCTCTTCATCTTCTCAATTCTGTTTCTTGTTTTCCACCGTCTTCATGACCAAGATGATGCCGAGGTCTTCACCGGTTAAGGATCACAAGAAGGACAGTCCCTTGAAGACCCAAGGAATCATCAAAGATTCTGCAAAATAAAGATGCTGCTTCACTGATCCACAGATAGACAGAATCCGCCATTGTTTCCCGGCGAACACCGTTTTCAAAACTTTTGACCCCACCGTCCTGAGCGACTATGTTTCTGAAACTTGGGTAGCCTTTCCAGTCACACCATTTACAATAGGATACTCGTATCCTTTTTCCAGATTTCACCCAATCCTTCTTCTCTCTCACCGGCATCTCCTACATTCAAGCGATGCCAATGATCTGGAGGGTCTTATATACCCTTGAAAGGATCATTGAACATGAAGGAATTAATCTAGGAATGTCAGAGTTAGCAGAGATGTATGACCTTGTTAGCCATGGATCCCACCGATATCTATTCAAACACAAACCCGGTGAAGAGCATCCCATCTTCAAAGCCACTAAGAAGGACACAAACTGGAAACGGCGATTCTTCTTTGTCAGAAGGGATTCTATCCCTGATGGAAAGGATCTGCCTAGAAAATGGACCACCCATGGTAGGATAGAGGATCCTTAGAAGGATCATCAGATGACCTTGCTTTTGCTGAGGATCACTAACATCCTTCTGTTTTCTATTTTGCAGCTATTACTCTCGCGCACCTTATTTCAACACCTGCAACGAAGGAAAGGCTTGCTGCTTTTCGGAGGCATGATCCTGAAATAAGATCATTTAAAGCAAATACCCAGGATTCTCAAGAGGTATCCTCAGGTTCTGTCACGATGTCAAGTAAGTATCCATGTTTATATGTAATTAAATGCTTAAATTAAAATGAAATAAGGATACTTATCTGTTTTGGATGTGTAGGTGCTGGAAAATCATCGAAGTCTGCTACCCGTTTCAGTGTCACCGATCTCACCACTGTTGGTCCCAGGTCCGGGAAGAAAAAAGCTGCTGCTAGCCCAAGTACTGCCATCCCCAAGCCTACTGCTTCTAAAGGAAAGAAGAGGAAAGCCTCTGAGGCTGACAATCTAGAAGGCCTGTCTCTAATTCGCCACCAGTTCCTTGAGTACTTTGCTGATGTAAGGATCACTGACTTAGCTTAGTTATCATGCCCACTTGAGGATCATGTGATACTAAACTTTACATTGTCTTTCTTGCAGAAATTTGCTGAAATCGAGGACTACGTAGGCAATGTTGAAGAGGTTGAGCAAAAGTGTTTGGACCTCCAGAAGATCATGCTAGCCAAGGATCAGAAGATTGACTCCCTTGAAAATGATGTTAACCTGGTGAAGAGGGAACTTGTCCTGGCTCACATTACTGCAGATCAGGAGAAAAATGAGATCACCAATGATGCTAAAATCTCCGCTGCCATCGCTATGTATAAGACCAAGTTGCAGATGGCCCAAGAAGCTCTGGATCCTGACTTTGACAAGAGCAGCTGGGACGTAGAGGGCTGGAAGTCTAGATTGCCTGAGCTGGACGATGAAGAAGAGGTCTTAGCAATCGAGGCTGGCGACAGTGGAGTCAAGGATCATGTGGATGATGCTGGAGCTGGAGGAGATGGTGATGCAGCAAAGGTGTAAGCTGCAGGAATGGGCGATGAAAGACATTTCTAGACGTAGTCGGAGCCCATTTTTAGAATTTGGTAGTTTTATTTTGGTTATGGTGTTTTGAAACAATCTTGGGTTGTAATAACTTTAGACAATAGTTTCTAGGGTGAAGGATCAATGATCCTTAGATAATAGGCAGGATAATGGGTGGTGGATGGATCCTCTGTTTGGGGGATGAAGCCACTCGTTATCCTTCCGTCTTTTATTTCATGCACTACAAAGACCCGTAAACAATGGACACCCTTTGCCAACCCATGTGAACGGGCCACGTTTTGCTGGTAGAAACGTGGGTTGGCAATTTTGACAACATTAAAGGGTTTAACGTTTTGTGAATAAATAAAATCTTAACTTTTTGGCTATCTTCCATGTTGTTATCCTTGTGAATACTTTACCTTTCAATTGTGGTGATATATATTTTGTCTGAATTTATTAAGTAAAGAAGAAAAAAATTTAATAAATATCCTCAAAAGTTTAGGATATGATCAAGGATCACATATCCTATAGTTGACAAGTTCTGAAAAGTAGTGTGGCTTAAAGATCATAAGTTCAGTTGTCAAAGGATAAGGGTCACTTATGTAAATAATAAATAGGATCAAAGTAATTAAGGATCGTACCTGAGAATCCAAGTTAGGATCCTAACCTTTAACACTTATAATCAGGATAACCAAAAGACAAACCTCAACAGAAGGTAAGGATTAAGAATCCTTAGTCATTTAGCTTCGAAAACCTGAAATAGGATACAACTTGGGACTAAGCCAATATAAGATGAAAGTTAGTAACTGGGGACAAGCCCAACAATTCTGGGGACAAGCCCAATATACTGGGGACAAGCCCAAAGGATAACTGGGGACAAGCTCAAGGATAACTGGGGACAAGCCCAAGGATAACTGGAAACAAGCCCAAGGATAACTGGGGACAAGCCCAAGGATCGTATGTAAACTGGAGTATGGCCCTCACTGGCGACTATCCAAACTTAGTGACATGAAAATGCCAAAACCTTAGTGTTTTGGTCAGAAAATCTGATGATGATATTGCAACCAAACTCTAGATTACGGGGTATGATGCTCAAAATGTGTAACAACAATGAGGATCACTTCAATGTAGAATGCACAAACAACACAAGGATTTATACGGGGAAAAAGCCCTTGATCAAGAGTTGATCTCCGGCACAAAAAACCCCGGGTGATGGAAACTACCGATCACCAAGCTAAAATAAATGATTAGATGTTTACAACTTCGGATAGTAACGAGCTAGGTACAAGGATCACTACGGTGAAATGTGTAAAAAGTGTATGAAATCGCTAAGTGTTTGAACGAGAGCTTGTATGAGCGTGTTTGCGAGTGTGTGTAACTGCCGAAATGACTAAATGTCACTAACTTCTAACTTAGCTCGTTACTCCCTTTAAAATAAGAAAATTATCTAGCTAACAAACTCTCCGACTTTCGGGCCAAGCCTCCACGTTCTCCATAACGTCTACTTTTGATTTAGCACGTGCAGAATACTTCGGGAATATTCTCCAAGAATGTCGTTAAGACTTGGTCAAGCTCGTTATACCTGCGAGATATTATAAAACATAAGTAAACAATCGTCAGTTATGAGGATCCTATAAGTGATCCATGATCCTGATCCTAAAGCCCTTCTGAGGATCACCACCTGTCACAGAAGTAAGGATCACTAATGAGGATAACAAATAAGGATCACTAATTGTTAGAAAATCCTCCCCTAACAATTGCCCCCAAAATATAAGGAGTGAAATTGTAAAATTAGCGAGTTATGTTTTCTTGATCTTATCTGTAACAAACTAACGGATATATAGCCGTTAATTTTGAACTAGCCGTTGCGATGATGATGTCACGGAAGTGACAACCTGCAAGATCATGATTATAAATAGAGATATAGATAGGATCAAATGCATTTAAATTTTCAGAGAACTCCCTTTATAATCCTCATTCCGAAGACGTTCAGGTATTCTCTCTCTATATCCTTTTCCTTCTCTTGCTCTGTTTTTATCTTTCCATCAAAGATGTTGCTCCGAAGTTCTCCGAGCAAAGATCACCCAAAGAACAGTCCTCCGAAAAGCCAGGGGATCATTGAAGATTCCATTAAAGAACGTTGCTGCTTCAATGATGCTCAGATAGATAGGATTCGCTATTGCTTTCCGGCGAACACCGAATTCAGGCCTTTTGACCCCAATGCCTTGAGCGATCATATCTCCGATAAGTGGGTTGCTTTCCCCGTCACTCCTTTCACCATAGGCTACACATATCCTTTTCCAGCCTTCACCCAATCTTTCTTTTCTCTAACCGGCATCTCTTATATCCAAGCCATGCCGATGATCTGGAGGGTTTTGCACACCCTTGAAAGGATCATTGATGAGGAGGGAATAGATCTAGGAATGGCAGAGCTGGGAGAGCTATATGATCTTACCACCTTTGGCTCTCACCGTTATTTGTTCAAACGTAAACCTGGTGAAGAACACCCGATCTTCAAAGCCACCAAGAATGACACTAATTGGAAGCGACGATTCTTTTTTGTCAAGAGAGATTCTATCCAGGATGGAAAGGATCTTCCTAAAAATTGGGCTACCCATGGTAGGATGGAGGATCCTGATAAGGATCACCAAGACCTTTCTTTTGATGTAACGATAACTTATATTTTTGCTTTCTTTTTATGTAGCTATCACCGTCTCACACCTCAAACTGTCCCCTGCTGCTAAGGAGAGGCTCCTTGCCTTCAAGAAACTTGACCCTGAGATAAGAACTTTCAAGACAACAACCCAAGATTCACAGGAGGTATCCTCAGGCTCTGTCACAATGTCAAGTAAGTATCCTTGTCCAAAATTTAAACAAATAGTGAAATATGAATTAAGAAAAGATACTTATCTTATTTTGATTGTGTAGGTGCTGGAAAATCTGCCAAGCCTGTATCCCAATTCAACACAGCTGACCTTGATCTCGTACGACCCAGGAGGAAGAGATCCACCAACAGTCCCAGCATTTCCATTCCAAAGGCACCCACTAAAGGAAAGGGTATCAAGAAGAGGAAAATTTCTGATGCTGAGGATCTTCAAGGGCTGCCACTGATCCGCCACCAATTCCTTGAGTACTTCAATGAAGTAATGATCCTTAACTTTGCCTAGGTATCCAGCTCTTATGAGGATCACTTGACCTTGAACTGCCTTATATTCTTTTTGCAGAAATTTTCTGAGATCGAGGACTACGTGGGTAATATTGAGGAGCTGGACAAGAAAATAGCTGATCTTCAACAGGTTGCCGTGCTCAAAGATCTTGCACTTGCTGATGCTCGGAAGGAACTCCAGGATGCCAAGCAGGCAATGGCCAAGGTGTTGGTTAACTTTGATTATGAAAAGCATGACCTCATCGAAAATGCCAAGCTCTCTGCTGCCATCACAATGTATCAGACTAAGTTGAAGATGGCCCAAGAAGCTCAAGATCCTAGCTTTGATAAGAACAGCTGGGATATTGAGGGTTGGAAGGAAAGGTTGGCTGAGCTTGAGGATGAGGAAGAGGAGGCTACTGAAGTCTTGGCGATTGAAGCAAGTGGCAGTGGGAAGGATCAGGTGAAGGATACTGCAGCTGGAGGAGAAGAAGATGCAGCAAAGGTGTAGGCTGCACAATTGGGCGATGATGGATATATGTGCTAAGGCCGGAGCCCAATTTTTTAGTTTGGTGGTTGTTTTTTGTGGTTGTGATGTTTAAGACAATTTCATGGTTTGTACTCTGAACAATAGGTTTTTAGGATTAAGGATCATGTATGATCCTTTGGACAATAGGCAGGATTGCAATTGGTGGAGGGATCCTCTGTTTGGGGGATGAAGCCATTGTGATCCTGCTGCCTTTATATTCCTGCACTACTTTTGAACTCATTATCATGGACACCCTTTACCTACCCCAGCGGACGGGCCACGTTTTGCTGGTAGAAGCTCGGGTAGGTAATTTTGACAACCTTTAAAGGGTTAGTCTTATGTTAATAAATAAAAACTTAACCTTTTGTCGCTTATCTTGTGTTGTTATCCTTTTTAGTATGTTATTTTCCAACTGTTATAATGTTCAATTTGTTTATACTTATCAAGCCTTGAAAATTAGAAAAGATATCCAAAAAGTTTAAGATATGAACAAGGATCACATATCTCATAACCGATAAGTTTTAAAAATGGTATAGTTTAAGAAACACAAGTTCAGTTGTCAAGCATAGGGGTTATTCAAATGAATGATGAATAAAACCAAAAAAGTTAAGGATCATACCTGAGGATCCAAGTTAGAATCCTAACCATTATAAGGATAACTATAAGATAAACCTTAGAGTGAAATAAGGATCAAGGATCCCTAGCTGCCTATCTTCAAGGACCTGAAATAGAGCATAACTTGGGACTAAGCCGATATAAGAAAAGAGTTAGCAACTGGGGACAAGCCCAAGGATAACTGGGGACAAGCCCAAGGATAACTGGGGACAAGCCCAAGGATAACTGGGGACAAGCCCAAGGATCGTATGTAAACTGGAGTATGGCCCTAACTGGCGACTATCCAAACATAGTGACATGAAGATGCCAAAACCTTAGCTAACGTGAAAACGTTAGAAACCTTAGCTAACGTGAAAACGTTAGAAACCTTATGAACGGATGTATGGTACGTCTACCATTATACGTAGGATCCTAAGCATAGCCAGAACAATGGAATTATCAGCCCCTATAATGAGTACTGGTCCCAAAGCCTTGAACTATACCAGGATCATCGTGCGCTGCAGGCGGAATCTGGGGACAAGCCCAAATAACTGGGGTTAAACCCAAAGGACGGATTGCTTCTGTGGATAACCAATGTTGTGCTGAAGATACCTGAGCTTTCAAAACTTGAACTCACGTGAGAGATGGATAAAGGATACATGATCCTTATCCTTAGATGAAAAAATTAAGAAATGAAATAGTTCAAGATTAGGATATTACCTGAGTAAGGATCACCGATACTTTGAGGATCCTTTAAGGATATCTCTTCGATGAGGATCACCTATACCATAAGGATCCTGCCTACATGAAATATTTCTTCAAGTGGACAGCATTCCAAGCTCTTGGTAGCAATTCACCTTCCATGTTTAGCAATCTATATGCCCCCTTTCCTGCTTCAGCTTCAATCAAATAAGGGCCTTCCCATTTTGGAGCCAATTTTCCATCAGCAGGATTGGTGGTATTCTGAAATGCTTTCCTTAACACCATATCTCCAACTTGAAACCTCCTGATCCTGACATTTTTATTGTAAGCACCAGCCATTCTTTGTTGATAACTGGCCATCCTGATCCTAGCCATATCCCTGATTTCTTCAATAGTATCCAGGTCTTGAGCCAAGTTTTCATCATTTTCCTCAGGATCACGGGTACTTGTTCTAGCAGTAGGAACCACCATTTCTGTTGGGATCACTGATTCTGCCCCAAACACCAAAGAGAATGGTGTTTGACCAGTAGCATTCTTAGGGGTTGTCCTGTCAGCCCAGAGCACATAGGGTAGCTCTTCTGCCCATTTTCCTTTCTTGGATCCAAGCTTCTTCTTCAAGTTGTTGATGATGATCTTGTTGGATGATTCTGCTTGACCATTAGCTTGTGGGTGGACTGGTGTTGATGTTATCATCTTAATCCCTCAGCTGTCACAAAAATTAGTGGTTCTGCCCCCAATAAATTGGGAACCGTTATCACATATAATCTCAGAAGGAATTCCAAATCTAGTTATAATATTTCTTTTAATGAAGGATATAACTTCCTTTTCTCTAACTTGAGCAAAAGCTTCAGCCTCTATCCACTTGGAGAAGTAATCAGTCATAGCTAGCATGAATACTTTTCCACCAGGTGCCTTAGGGAGCTTGCCAACTATATCCATACCCCATCTCATAAATGGCCAAGAGGAGGATATAGGATGCAATAGTTCGGCTGGTTGATGAAGGATATTGCTGTGTCTCTGGCAAGGATCACATCTTCTGGCATACTCCACAGCATCTTTCTTCATGGTTGGCCAGTAGTATCC
Source organism: Helianthus tuberosus (assembly GCA_030545235.1). NCBI lineage: Eukaryota > Viridiplantae > Streptophyta > Magnoliopsida > Asterales > Asteraceae > Helianthus > Helianthus tuberosus. The sequence continues at coordinate 113,635,659 of CM060378.1, forward strand.
TGTCCTCAGGATCCTTGAGAATAAAGCCCTGCCCCCAGTGTGATTTCCACAATCTCCTTCATGGAAGTCTTTTAAAACTTCTTGAACTTCAGGATCCTCAATGCATCTCAAGTATGGTCCTGCAAGAGATCGCCTATACAACATATTATTCACAATTGTGAATTGAGATACCTTAGATTTGAAAGCCCTAGGGTTTTCTCCTGTAGGAATCTCTCCATGTTGTAAGTATCTCATAATTGGTGAGATCCATGATCCGGATCCTGAATAGGATTGAGTATCCTCACTAGGGATCATTGCAGAATTATTCCCTATCTCCATAGCCACATGATCCTCAATAGCTGGGGTCAGGATATGGATAATAGGGATCTTGATATCCTCTGGGATCTTCCAAGATGATCCTAAGTTAGCCAATGCATCAGCTTCTGTATTTTCTTCCCTTGGTACCTGTGACAAACTAAAAGAGACAAAAGAGAGTGCCAAACTTTTGACTATCTCCAAATATTTGGTTAGCTTTTCACCTTTAACAGCATATGATCCATTAAAGTGATTTGTAATTAACAAAGAATCTACGTGTACCTCAAGATACCTGATCCCCATATGCTTTGCGATTTGCAAACCAGCAATTAAGGCTTCATATTCAGCCTCATTATTAGTGGTTTGGAACTCACAAGCTATAGAATGGGGTATTATGTCCCCCTGTGGCGATTTTAGTAGTATCCCAAGCCCTGTGCCTTTGACATTTGAGGATCCATCAGTATAAAGTATCCAAGGATCCTTGGTCTCTTCTAGCTGCTGGACTTCCAGCTCAGCTTCTTCTTGTAAATCACTACTGAAATCAGCCACAAAGTCAGCTAATGCTTGGGATTTGATGGCTGTTCTAGGCTCATATCTTATATCATATGCACTCAATTTCACTGCCCACTTAGCCATTCTTCCCGACATCTCTGGTTTCCTGAGGACATTCTTAATTGGAAAATTAGTTTTAACAATGATAACATGAGTTTCAAAATAATGTCTTAACTTGGTAGATGCCATTATTAATGCAAGGATAAGCTTTTCAAGGTGTGAGTACCTGGATTCGGCATCAAGTAAACTTTTACTTACATAATAAACAGGATGTTGTGTACCTTGATGATCCTTAACAAGGACCGCACTTACTGCTTTTGAGGATACTGCAAGATACAAGGATAACACATCACCTTTTTCTGGTTTCATCAAAGCCGGGGCCGAGGATAGGTAATCTTTGAGGGCTTTTAAAGCATTTTCATGCTTCTCCGTCCACGCAAATTTCTTGTTCTTCCTTAGGATATCATAGAATTCTTTACACTTCTCGGAGGACTTGGATATGAATCTGTTCAAGGCTGCTATCCTTCCTGTTAGCCTTTGAACATCCTTAGCATTGGCCGGAGATTTGATGTTCACTATTGCTTTGATTTGTTCCGGGCTAGCTTCGATGCCTCTCTTAGTCACCATGTATCCTAAGAATTTCCCTGCTTTAACACCAAAATGACATTTTGAAGGATTAAGCTTCATGTTATATTTGTCAAGGATATCGAATGCTTCCTCCAAGTCTCTTAGGTGATCCTCAGCTTTTAAGGATTTTACCACCATATCATCTATGTAAACCTCAATAGTTTGTCCAATCTGATCCTTGAACATCATATTCACCAACCTTTGGTACGTTGCACCTGCATTTCTCAATCCGAACGGCATAGCAATATAGCAATATATACCAGTTGGAGTCATGAAGGCCGTATCCTCTTGGTCGGATGGTTCCATTTGGATTTGTTGGAATCCAGATGAAGCATCCATAAAAGTTAACAGTTCATGACCCGCAGTTGCATCCACCATGGAGTCAATGTGGGGTAAAGGGAAAGGATCCTTGGGACATGCCTTATTTAAATCGGTAAAATTGACACATACCCTCCACTTTCCGTTTTTCTTTTGAACAACAACCATATTGGCCAACCATCTTGGATACTTGACCTCTCTAATCATACCTACCCGGAGCAATTTCTCTACCTCTTCCTGGATAATGGCATTCCTTTCTGGTGCAAACTTCCTTCTCCTTTGATGGATTGGTTTGAAAGATCTGTCGATGCCGAGCTTATGAGTGATAACATCCTTGGATATGCCAGTCATGTCTTCGTGTTTCCATGCAAAGGTAGTCTTTCTCCTTTTGAGGAAGGATATGAGGTCTTCTTTCATTTCGCCAAGGATCCCTGACCCGATATAGATTTTGGATTCAGGATCATCAGGATCCATGAGGATTTCTACCACATCCTGCTCTCTGGCCTCCAAGACACTCCTTGGAGGATACCTTGATTGCTATTGCTCCCTTGACTTCGAAGCTGGTTTCATCGATGAAGTGTAGCAATCCTTAGCTTCCTGCTGATCGCTATCAATCTTTACTATTCCCCAAGGACTAGGGAGCTTCGCACATTGATGATAAGTAGATGGGACTGCTTTCATATCGTGTATCCAGGGCCTGCCAAGGATAACATTACAACAAGATAAACAGTCAATAACACAAAACTTTTGATAAGAGTGTAAGCCTTCAATATATATTGGGAGTTTAATGTCCCCCAGGGTGTTCTTGGTCTCGCCACTAAATCCCACGAGCACGGAGGATCTTGGTATGATCTCTGATTCAGGGATACCCATCTTCTTTAGAACATCAAGCTGGATAATGTTCACTGAACTTCCTCCGTCTATTAGGATCCTGCGGACAAAATAGTTAGATATAAAAAGAGTAATAACTAAACCGTCGTGATGAGGATCCTGGATATCAATACGATCCTCTTCATCAAAGGTTATGACTTTTCCTTCGGAGACACTCGATGTTCGAACTGGCCTTTCTCCGTTATCCATTTTAGTTTCCTTCGCATGCCTCTTAGCTGCTGAGAAGGATGTGCCACAAATGTCGGATCCCCCAGAGATAAAGTTTATCACTTGTGCGTCTGCTGGAGGGGCTGGAGCCTTCTCAGGGATCCTTTCAGGATCCTGAGTCCTTGACTTTTTTCTTCCCAACAACTCTTTTAGATGCCCTTTGCTCAGCAAGTATCCAATTTCCTTTCTTAATGCAATGCATTCTTCTGTGAGGTGCCCAAAATCTTCATGATATGCACACCACTTTGATTTATCCTTAGTTGCAGCTGGCCTATCATTCTTTCTTGGCCATCTAGCTTTATCACCTAGGTTCTGCATGGCAAGGATTAGTTCATTGTTATCAACACTAAAGCAATATTCAGAAATGGGAGGATAATCCTCATCATCCTCTTCTTGATCAATAGAATGCACGTTCTGATTATCAGATTTGTTATAGGATCTGAATTTGTTGTTTCTTAATGAGGATCCTTGCTTATCCTGCTTTGAGGATCCTGTTATCCTCTCTTGAATCCTCTTATCATCCTCTAGCCGGATGAACCTGAGGGCTCGGGTTCTTATCTCATCTAGGTTCCTGCATGGTGTCATAACAAGATCATCATAAAATAACGAATCCCTAAGCAGTCCCATTTTGAAGGCTTCAACAGCCGTGGCTATATCTAAGTTAGGAATGTCTAAGGATTCTTTACTAAATTTGGTAATATAATCCCTTAATGATTCATTATGACCCTGGGTTATCCTATATAAATCACTAGTTAATCGTTCAAATTTTCTACTACAAGAAAACTGAGTATTAAACAAGTTAACTAGGTTTGCAAATGAGGTAATAGAATAGGGAGGAAGACTTAGCAGCCATTTGAGAGCTGATCCAGTAAGAGTGGATCCGAATCCTTTGCATAGGCATGCTTCCTTTAACTTTTCTGGGATTGGATTGATCTCCATCCTCTCCCTGTATTGTGCTATGTGTTCTTCAGGATCCGTCGAACCATCATACAGTTTCATTGTAGGCACATGGAACCTCTTGGGTATCTCAGCATCACAGATTGGTGGTGCAAAGCGAGATATCTTGTGGCTCCCATCTGCAATCTCTGGAATAGGTTTGACTACTCCCGGAACACTCGAGATCATATCCTTTAGCTTTTGCAATTCTCTGGCCATGGCATGATTAATACCTGGATCCTGCATAAGAGCATGGTTAGTAGTATGAGAGTTATTAAAAGTGTTACCTCCCATTGGATTCAAGTTAGGAAATATGGAGGTTAATCCATATTGTTGAGATTCTGGAATGATCGAGGGACCGGTAGAGGCATTGGTCTGCATTGGAATAAAATCTCCTTGATGGACATCTGAACCTCCTGTTTGCAGACTCCTTAAGGATCCTGGCATCTAGAAGGATCCCTGAAACTGGGATGATCCTGGAACAAAGGAGGATCCTTGAACCTGGGATGATCCTGGAATGAAGGAGGATCCTTGAACCTGGGATGATCCTGGAACGAAGGAGGATCCTTGAACCTGGGATGATCCTGGAACGAAGGAGGATCCTTGAACCTGGGATGATCCTGGAACGAAGGAGGATCCTTGAACCTGGGATGATCCTGGAATGAAGGAGGATCCTTGAACCTGGGATGATCCTGGAACGAAGGAGGATCCTTGAAACTGCTGCATTCCTGAATATCCTCCTGTACTCGTGAGGGATCCCATATGTTGGGGATAGGATCCTGCTGGCTGGAAATATGAACCTAGTGCCTGGGTCATAGCTGTTGTTCCGTAGTGCACTCCTTTTGGTCCACCCACATATTGAGTGTCTGGAACCACTGACGGCTGAGAAGTAACCACCGGAGTATCAAAATTCAAAGATCTGGGCATCAGTGGGGAATGATCCTCTGCCGTTTTCTTCTGTTTCTTAATTTCGTCAATCTCCCGGAGGATCCTTTCGTTGGTCTTATCCTGCTCTTGTGCATGATTCCTCATCTGCAAAATCAAGGCATAGAGATCATTAGTAGTAGGATTAGTTGAAACAGAAGAAGTAGGTGGTTTTGAGAAAATGGGAGTCGGTTTCTTCGCAGCATTTTCTGTATTCTTCTGGGATCCAGAAGGTGGTGGAGGCAAAGGAGGAACGCCTTGTGAGGAAGTGAATGAGGGCATCAAGTTTGAAGCATTCTTCGATGAGGAAGCCATCTGCTTGGTTGTAGTGAGCCGAATTAAGCACAGAAATGCGTATTTTCTTAAGGACGAAGCACCAATTGCCCCACGGTGGGCGCCAAACTGTTTTGGTCAGAAAATCTGATGATGATATTGCAACCAAACTCTAGATTACGGGGTATGATGCTCAAAATGTGTAACAACAATGAGGATCACTTCAATGTAGAATGCACAAACAACACAAGGATTTATACGGGGAAAAAGCCCTTGATCAAGAGTTGATCTCCGGCACAAAAAACCCCGGGTGATGGAAACTACCGATCACCAAGCTAAAATAAATGATTAGATGTTTACAACTTCGGATAGTAACGAGCTAGGTACAAGGATCACTACGGTGAAATGTGTAAAAAGTGTATGAAATCGCTAAGTGTTTGAACGAGAGCTTGTATGAGCGTGTTTGCGAGTGTGTGTAACTGCCGAAATGACTAAATGTCACTAACTTCTAACTTAGCTCGTTACTCCCTTTAAAATAAGAAAATTATCTAGCTAACAAACTCTCCGACTTTCGGGCCAAGCCTCCACGTTCTCCATAACGTCTACTTTTGATTTAGCACGTGCAGAATACTTCGGGAATATTCTCCAAGAATGTCGTTAAGACTTGGTCAAGCTCGTTATACCTGCGAGATATTATAAAACATAAGTAAACAATCGTCAGTTATGAGGATCCTATAAGTGATCCATGATCCTGATCCTAAAGCCCTTCTGAGGATCACCACCTGTCACAGAAGTAAGGATCACTAATGAGGATAACAAATAAGGATCACTAATTGTTAGAAAATCCTCCCCTAACACTTAGCTAACGTGAAAACGTTAGAAACCTTAGGAACAGATGTATGGTACGTCTACCATTATACGTAGGATCCTGAATATAGCCAGTACAATGAAATTGTCAGCCCCTAAAGCGAGTACTGGTCCCATTGCCATGAACTATACCAGGATCATCGTGCGCTACTGGCGAAACTGGGGACAGGCCCAGACTGGGGACTAGCCCAAATAACTGGGGACAAGCCCAAATAACTGGGGTCAAGCCCAAAAAACTGGGGTCAAGCCCAAATAACTGGATACTTCTGTGGATACTCAATCCTTTGTTAAGGATACCTGAACCTTCAAAACTCATATGATCTCTAACTATTTCATTCTTTATTACCAGAATGAAGATCATCTGTCCTGTAAGGATCCTTCATGGACACTTGTCAGGTAAGAATCATGAATCCTTATTACATAATGTATTTCTTTAAGTGGACAGCATTTCAAGCTCTTGGTAGCAAATCACCTTCCATTGTTAGCAATCGATATGCCCCCTTTCCTGCCTCAGCTTCAATCAAGTACGGGCCTTCCCACTTTGGTGGCAACTTTCCATCAGCAGGATTGGTGGTATTCTGAAATGCTTTCCTTAACACCATATCACCAACTTGGAATTTCCTGATCCTGAAATTTTTGTTGTAAGCTCCAGCCATCCTTTGTTGATAACTAGACATCCTTATCCTTGCCAAATCCCTGAGTTCTTCTATAGTATCCAGATCTTGAACCAAGTTTTTAGCATTTTCTTCAGCATCACGAATGCTTGTTCTTGCAGTAGGAACCACCATCTCTGTAGGGATCACTGATTCTGCCCCAAATACCAAGGAAAATGGAGTTTGGCTAGTGGCATTCTTCGGAGTTGTCCTATATGCCCATAGTACATAAGGTAGTTCTTCTACCCACTTTCCTTTCTTGGATCCATGCTTTTTTCTTCAAATTGTTGATGATGATCTTGTTGGATGATTCTACCTGACCATTAGCTTGTGGGTGGACTGGTGTTGATGTTATCATCTTAATCCCCCAGCTGTCACAAAAGTTAGTTGTTCTGCTCCCAATAAATTGGGATCCATTATCACAAACAATTTCAGAAAGGATAGCAAATCTAGTAATAATGTTTCTTTTAATAAAGGATATAACTTCCTTTTCTCTGACTTGAGCAAAGGCTTCAGCCTCTATCCACTTGGAGAAGTAATCAGTCATAGCAAGCATGAATACTTTTCCACCAGGTGCCTTAGGAATCTTACCAACTATATCCATTCCCCATCTCATAAATGGCCAAGAAGAGGATATAGGATGCAAAAGTTATGCTGGTTGGTGAAGGATATTGTTGTGTCTCTGACAAGGATCACATTTCTTGGCATATTCCACAACATCCTTCTTTAGAGTAGGCCAATAGTATCATCTCCTCAGGATCCTTGAGAATAATGCTCTGCCCCCAGTGTGGTTTCCGCAATCTCCTTCATGGAAATCCTTTAGGACTTCTTGGATTTCAGGATCCTCAATGCATCTTAGATATGGACCTGCAAGAGATCGTTTATATAACATGTTATTCAATATTGTAAATTGAGATACCTTGATTTTGAAAGCCCTGGGGTTTTCTCCTGTAGGAATCTCTCCATGTTGTATGTATCTCATGATTGGAAGGATCCATGATCCTGAATGAGATTGAGTATCATCACTAGGGATGATCGCAGAATCCTCTCCTATCTCCATAGCTACATGATCCTCGATAGCAGGGGTCAGGTTATGGATAATAGGGATCTTGATATCCTCCGGGATCTTCAAGGATGATCCTAGATTGGCTAATGCATCAGCCTCTGCATTCTCTTCCCTTGGTACCTGTGTCAAACTAAAGGAAACAAAAGAGAGTGCCAATTCTTTGACTATATCTAAATATTTGATTAGCTTTTCACCTTTAACAGCATAGGATCCATTAAAGTGATTAGTAATCAATAAAGAATCTACATGTACCTCAAGATACCTGATCCTCATATACTTGGCAATTTGCAAACCAGCTATCAAGGCTTCATATTCAGCCTCATTGTTGGTAGTTTGAAATTCACAAGCTATGGAGTGGGGTATTATGTCCCCCTGTGGCGATTTTAGTAGTATTCCAAGCCCTGTTCCTTTTACATTAGAGGCTCCATCAGTGAAGAGTATCCAAGGATCCTTAGTTTCTTCAAGCTGTTAGACTTCTAACTCAGCTTCCTTTTGCAAGTCACTACTGAAATTTGCCACAAAGTCAGCTAAGGCCTGGTATTTAATGGCAATTCTAGGCTCATATCTTTTATCATAAGCCCTAAGCTTCACTGCCCACTTAGCCATCCTTCCTGACATTTCAGGCTTCCTAAGAACATTCTTATTTGGAAAATTAGTCTTAACAATAATGGCATGAGTCTCAAAATAATGTCTTAATTTAGTAGATGCCACAATTAATGCAAGGATAAGTTTCTCTAAGTGTGAATACCTGGATTCAGCATCAAGTAAACTCTTACTTACATAATAAAGAGGATCTTGTGTACCTTGGTGATCCTTAACAAGGACCGCACTTACTGCTTTTGAGGATACCGCTAAGTATAAGGATATTATATCCCCCTTTTCTGGTTTCAACAAGGCGGGGGCTGAGGATAGGTAATCCTTAAGAGCCTTGAGGGCACTTTCATGTTTCTCAGTTCATTCAAATTTCTTGTTCTTCCTCAGGATGTCATAGAATTCCTTGCACTTTTCTGAGGATTTGGATATGAACCTGTTCAAGGCTGCGATCCTGCCTGTCAATCTTTGCACATCCTTGGCATTGGCAGGAGATTTGATATTCACAATAGCCTTAATCTGCTCTGGACTTGCTTCAATGCCCCTCTTTGTCACCATATAGCCTAAGAATTTACCTGCTTTAACACCAAAATGACACTTGGAAGGATTTAGTTTCATATTAAACTTATCAAGGATATTAAATGCTTCCTCCAAGTCTTTAAGGTGATCCTCAGCTTTCTTGGACTTAACCACCATGTCATCTATATAGACTTCCATAGTGTGTCCAATTTGTTCATTGAACATCATATTGACTAGCCTTTGATAAGTAGCACCTGCATTCCTTAGTCCAAATGGCATAGCAATATAACAATATATACCAGTTGGGGTTATAAAGGCTGTATCCTCTTGATCAGATGGTTCCATCTGAATTTGTTGAAATCCAGATGAAGCATCCATAAAAGTCAACACCTCATGACCCACGGTAGCATCCACCATGGAGTCAATGTGGGGTAATGGGAAAGGATCCTTGGGACATGCCTTGTTTAAATCAGTAAAATCGACACATACCCTCCACTTTCCATTTTTCTTTTGAACAACAACCACATTGGCTAACCATCTTGGATACTTAACCTCTCTTATCATACCTTCCCGTAGTAGTTTATCTATCTCCTCCTGGATAATAGCATTCCTTTCAGGTGCAAACTTTCTTCTTTTCTGATGAATTGGCTTGAATGACCTGTCAATGCCGAGTTTATGAGTAATTATATCTTTAGATATACCTGTCATATCCTCATGCTTCCAGGCAAAGGTAGTTTTCCTTCTTTTAAGGAAGGATACTAGATCCTGTTCAATGTCGCTAAGGATCCCTGATCCTACGAAGATCCTGGATTCAGGATCATGAGGATCCATGTGGATTTCTTTTACATCCTGCTCTCTTGCCTCCAAGACATCTCTTGAAGGATACTTTAATTGCTATTGCTCCCTTGGTCTTGAGGCTGGCTTCATTGATGAGGTATAACAATTCTTAGCTTCTTGTTGATCACTCTCAATTTTCACCACTCCCCATGGACTAGGAAGCTTCACGCACTAATGATATGTGGATGGGACTGCCTTCATGTCATGTATCCATGGCCTGCCAAGGTTAAGATTACAACAAGATAAGCAATATATAACACAAAACTTCTGATAAGAATGGAGTCCTTCAATATAGATAGGGAGTTTGATGTCCCCCAATGTGTTTTTAGTTTCCCCACTAAATCCCACAAGTACTAAGGCTCTTGGGACAATATCAGACTCCGGGATATTCATCTCCTTGAGGACTTCAAGCTGAATAATGTTCACAGAGCTTCCTCCATCTATAAGGATCCTGCGAACAAAATGATTAGAAACAAACAGGGTAATAACAAGACCATCATGATGAGGATCCTGAACATCAAGACGATCAACCTCATCAAAAGTTATGATCTTATCCTCGGTGACAGTGGACGTCCGGATGGGTCTGTCTCCATTATCCATCTTGGTTTCCTTGGCATGTCTTTTGGCAGCTGAAAAGGAAGTACCACAGATGTCTGATCCGCCGGATATGAAGTTTATAACTTGTGCATCTGCTGGAGGAGCAGGAGCCTTTTTCGGGATCCTTTCAGGATCCTGGATCCTTGACTTCTTTCGTCCCAAAAGCTCTTTCAAATGCCCCTTGCTTAACAAGTAACCAATTTCCTTTCTAAGTGCAATACACTCTTCAGTGAGATGCCCAAAATCCTCATCATATGCACACCACTTGGACTTATCCTTTGTAGCAGCTGGTTTATCACTTTTTCTCGGCTACCTAGCTTTCTCACCTAAATTCTGCATTGCAAGGATTAGTTCATTGTTATCAACAGAAAAACAGTATTCAGAAATGGGAGGATAATCCTCATCATCCTCTTCCTGTTCCACTGCATGCACATTCTTGTTATCAGACTTGTTGTAGGACTTTGATTTGTTGTTCCTGAAGTAGGATCCTTGCTTCTCCTGTCTTGAGGATCCTGTCAATCTCTCCTGGATCCTTTTGTCATCCTCTAGGCAGATGAACCTAAGGGCCCTGGTTCTTACTTCATCAAGATTCCTGTTAGGGGAGGATTTTCTAACAATTAGTGATCCTTATTCGTTATCCTAATTAATGATCCTTTCTTCTGTGACAGATAGTGATCCTCAGAAGAGCTTCAGGATCAGGGTCATGGATCACTTTAAGGATCCTCGTACTGATGATTGTTTGTTTGTGTTTTGTATTACTTCCCAGGAGTTACGAGCTTGACTTGGTCTTGGCAACGGTACTAAGGAATATTCCACGGGCATTTCGCACATGATTGACCAAAAATGGACGTTGTGGAGAATGTGGGAGCTTGGCACAAAAGTCGGATAGTTAGTTATTGTAGTTAACTTCTATTTTAAAAGGAGTAACGAGCTAAAATTAGAACACTTAGTCATTTTTTCAGCTACACACACTCTCATAAACTCTCACACTTGAAGCTCTCGACGAACATTCATTCGTTTCCACTCACTTTTACACGTTACACGATAGTGATCCTTGTACCTAGCTCGTTACTATCCGAAGTTGTAAACGTTTATTGATTTATTTGAGCTTGGTGATCGGTAGTTTCCATCACCCGGGGTTTTTTGTGCCGGAGATCAACTCTTGATCAAGGGCTTTTTCCCCGTATAAATCCATGTGTCATTTGTGCAATTTACATTAAAGTGATCCTTGTCATTGGTCTACATTTCAAGCATCATACCCCGTAACAGAGAGTTTGGTTGCAACATCCTCATCAGGTTTTTTGACCAAAACAGTTTGGCGCCCACCGTGGGGCAATTGGAGCTTCATTCTTAGAAAAATTTGTATTGCCGTGCTCATTGCAGTTCACTACAACCAAGCAAATGGCTTCCTCGGCGAAGAATGCTTCAAACTTGATGCCCTCATTTACTTCTTCACAAGGCGTTCCTCCTTTGCCTCCACCACCTTCTGGATCCCTGAAGAATGCTGAGAATGTTGCGAAGAAACCAACTCCCATTTTCTCAAAACCTCTAACTACTTCTGCTTCTTACACTCCCACTACTAGTGACATGTTTACTTTGATTTTGCAGATGAAGGATCAGATACGGCAGCAGGATAAGACCAATGAGAGGATTCTCAAAGAAATCGAAGATCTCAAGAAACAAAAGACAACGGCGGAGGATCATTCCCCACTGGTGCCGAAATCCTTGAATTTTGATACTCCGGTGATTACTTCTCAGCCATCAGTGGTTCCAGACGTTCAATATGTGGGTGGACCAAAAGGAGTGCACTATGGAACAACAACAATGACCCAGGCATTAGGTCCATACTTCCAGCCAGCAGGATCCTATCCTCAGCATATGGGATCCTTCATGACTTCCGGAGGATATTCAGGATCATCCCAGGTTCAAGGATCCTCCTTTGTTCCAGGATCATCCCAGGTTCAAGGATCCTCCTTTGCTCCAGGATCATCCCAGGTTCAAGGATCCTCCTTTGCTCCAGGATCATCCCAGGTTCAAGGATCCTCCTTTGTTCCAGGATCGTCCCAGTTTCCGGGATCCTTCCAGATGCCAGGATCCTTGAGAAGTTTGCAAACAGGAAGTTCAGATGTCCATCAGGGAGATTTTATTCCAATGCAGACCAATGCTTCTACTGGTCCCTCGATCATTCCAGAGCCCCAACAATATGGATTGACATCCATTCTTCCTAATTTGAATCCGATGGGAGGTAACACTTTTAATAATTCTTATACTACTAACCATGGTCTTAAGCAGGATCTAGGTATCAATCATGCCATGGCCAGAGAATTGCAAAAGCTAAAGGATATGATATCAAGTGTTCCGGGAGTGGTCAAACCTATCCCAGAGATTGCAGATGGGAGCCACAAGATATCTCGTTTTGCACCACTGTTAGGGGAGGATTTTCTAACAATTAGTGATCCTTATTTGTTATCCTCATTAGTGATCCTTACTTCTGTGACAGGTGGTGATCCTCAGAAGGGCTTTAGGATCAGGATCATGGATCACTTATAGGATCCTCGTAACTGACGATTGTTTACTTATGTTTTATAATATCTCGCAGGTATAACGAGCTTGACCAAGTCTTAACGACATTCTTGGAGAATATTCCCGAAGTATTCTGCACGTGCTAAATCAAAAGTAGATGTTATGGAGAACGTGGAGGCTTGGCCCGAAAGTCGGAGAGTTTGTAGCTAGATAATTTTCTTATTTTAAAGGGAGTAACGAGCTAAGTTAGAAGTTAGTGACATTTAGTCCTTTCGGCAGTTACACACACTCGCAAACACGCTCATACAAGCTCTCGTTCAAACACTTAGCGATTTCATACACTTTTTACACATTTCACCGTAGTGATCCTTGTACCTAGCTCGTTACTATCCGAAGTTGTAAACATTTAATCATTTATTTTAGCTTGGTGATCGGTAGTTTCCATCACCCGGGGTTTTTTGTGCCGGAGATCAACTCTTGATCAAGGGCTTTTTCCTCGTATAAATCTCGGTGTTCATCGTTGATTTCATATACTTGTTGTTCATACAATTAACCAAGCATCATTCCTCACAAAATCAGATTTGGTTGCATTATCCTTGTGTGATTTTTGACCAAAACAGTTTGGCGCCCACCGTGGGGCAATTGGTGCTTCAATTCTGAGAAATTTTGTTCATTTCGGTTCATTACCTTCAACCACATGGCTTCTCAGGGAAAACTACTCCAAGTTCTATGTCGGCGGTCACTTTTTCACAGGGCATTTCGCCTTTGCATCATCTCCCCCTTACATTCCAGAAGAATGCTGAGAATTCTCCGAAGAAGACAACCCCCGTTTTCACAAAACCAACTGTTGTTTCTTCCTCTACACTTACTAACAGTGATTTTTATGTTTTGATTGTGCAGATGAAGGATCACATGCAGCAGGTCAAAACTAATGGCAGGATCCTTCGCGAAATTGATAAAATTAGCAGAGGATCACAACCCTTTGATGTCGAGGTCGCTGAATTTCGACACTCCGGTCATAACTTCCCAGCACTTTGCAGCTCCACATGTCCAATACCAGGGTGGATCAACAGGAATACGTTCTGGATCATCGGCAATGTCTCAGGTTCAAGGATCCTCTCAGGGTCAAGGATCCTCGCAGGTTCAAGGATCCTCTCAGGGTCAAGGATCCTCGCAGGTTCAAGGATCCTCTCAGGTTCAAGGATCCTCGCAGGTTCAAGGATCCTCTCAGGTTCAAGGATCCTCGCAGGTTCAAGGATCCTCTCAGGTTCAAGGATCCTCGCAGGTTCAAGGATCCTCTTAGGTTCAAGGATCCTCTCAGGTTCAAGGATCCTCTCAGGTTCAAGGATCCTCGCAGGTTCAAGGATCCTCTCAGGTTCAAGGATCCTCTCAGGTTCAAGGATCCTCTCAGGTTCAAGGCTCCTCTCAGGTTCAAGGATCCTCGCAGGTTCAAGGCTCCTCTCAGGTTCAAGGATCCTCGCAGGTTCAAGGATCCTCTCAGGTTCAAGGCTCCTCTCAGGTTCAAGGATCCCCTCAGGTTCAAGGATCCTCTCAGGTTCAAGGATCCTCTCAGGTTCAGGGATCCTCCTCCCAGGTTCAAGGATCCTCTCAGGTTCAAGGTTCCTCCTTCCAGGTTCAAGGATCTTCATCTCAGGTTTCCGGATCCATGGATTATCCTCCAAGACCCCCATTCACAGCACTTCAAGGATCCAACATCTTCCAGGATCTAGGATACTTAAGGAGTGTGCAACCCAGAAGTTCGGATGTTTATCTAGGAGACTTCATACCAATGCAGACCATTGCTTCCTCTGGTCCCTCGGTTATGCCAGAATCCCGCCAACATGGATTCACATCTAGAATTCCAATTTTGAATCATTCAGGAGAGATACCGAAGAGGTTTCAGACATCAAATCTGGTTGCTTGTGCAAGGGCTTTGGATCCACACTTACCGGATCATCGTTAAAATGGCTGCTAAGTCTTCCTCCTTACTCTATTACTTCATTTGCTAATCTAGTTAATTTGTTTAATAGCCAATTTTCATGTAGTAGAAAATTTGAACGATTAACTAGTGATCTATATAGGGTAACACAAGGTCAAAATGAATCACTTAGAGATTACGTCACTAGATTTAGTAAAGAATCCTTAGAAATCCCTAACTTAGATATTGCTACAGCTCTAGAAGCCTTTAAAATGGGTTGCTTAGGGATTCAATGTTCTATGATGATCTTGTCATGACCCCTTACAGGAACTTAGATGAAAAAAGAAACAGGGCCCTTAGGTTCATCCGTTTAGAGGATGACAAAAGGATCCACGAGAGATTGTCAGGATCCTCAAAGCAAGACAAATAAGGATCCTATCTCAAGGATAACTGATCCAAGCAATACTCCAAGCATGACAACCAGAGTGTGCATGTTGTGGAACAAGATGAAGATGATCAGGATTATCCTCCTATTTCTGAATATTGTTTTTCTGCTGATAATAATGAACTAATCCTTTCTATGCAGAGTTTAGGTGACAAGGTTAGGTGGCCAAGGAAGAATGACAAACCGCCTACCACCAAAGACGAATCGAAATGGTGTGCTTACCATGGGGATTCTGGTCATCTCACAGATGAGTGCATAGCATTAAGGAAGGAGATAGGTTATCTTTTGAGCAAAGGATACTTGAAGGAATTGCTCGGAAGGAAAAAGTCAAGGATCAAGTATCCGGAGAAAATTCCTGAAAAAGCTCCTCCTCCACCATCCGATGCTCAAATCATCCATTTCATCTCCAGAGGTTCTCAGCAGCTAATAGAAGTGCAAAGGAAACAAAGATGGAGAATGGGGGCAGACCTGTTCGGACCTCCATCCTTACCCATCAGAAAGTGATATCATATGATGAGGATAACTGTGCGGACATTCAGGATCCTCATCACGACGGTGTAGTTATTACATTATTTATATCTAACCATTTTGTTCGCAGGATTCTCATTGATGGGAAAAGCTCAGTGAACATAATCCAGTTGGATGTCCTTAATAGAATGGACATCCTTGAATCCGATATTGCCCAAAGATCATCTCTCCTTGTGGGATTCAGTGGAGAGACAAAGATTACATTGGGGGATATCAAACTTCCTATCTATATAGAGGGAGTGAATTATGTTAAAAAATCTATGTTATTGATTGCTTGTCTTGCTGTAATGTTATCTTTGACAGGCCATGGATACACGATATGAAGGCAGTCCCCCTCAACATATCATCAATGTGTCAAGCTCCTAACTCTATGAGATATGGTGAAGATAGAAAGTGATCAGCAGGAGGCAAAGAACTATTACACTTCTTCAATGAAGCCAGCCTCTAAGGAGCAAGACGTCATGGAGGCAAAAGAGCAAGACGTCAAGGATATTCTGTTGAACCCAGAGGATCCTGAATCCAAAATTTTTATAGGATCCGGGATCCTAGACAGTATTGAGCAGGATTTAGTATCCTTCTTGGAAAGAAGAAAATCTACCTTTGCTTGGAAACATGAAGATATGACAGGTATATCTAAGAATGTTATTACTCACAAACTTGGTATTGACAGGTCTTTCAAGCCAATACCCCAAAAAAGGAGAAAGTTTACACTTGAAAGGAATGTCATTGTCCAAGAAGAGGTAGACAAATTGCTCAAGGCAAGTTTGAGTGGACTGATAAGCATGAAGCTGCACTCAAGGTTCTTAAGGATTATCTATCCTCAGCACCAGCCCTGATGAAACCAGAAAATGGAGAATCGTTATCCTTATACTTAGCTATTTCAGCTAAAGCAGTAAGTGTGATCCTAGTTAAGGATCATGAAGGCTCTCAACATTCGGTATACTATGTAAGTAATATTCTACTTGATGCTGAGGCCAGGTACTCTCATTTAGAGAAATTAATTCTTGATTTAATTATGGCTTCTGCTAAACATAGACATTATTTAGAAACTCATACCATTATTGTGAAAACTAACCTTGCTATCAAGAATGTTCTCAGGAAACTTCAAATGTCAGGTAGAATGGCAAAATGGGCAATCAAGTCCCAAGCTTTACTTGACTTTGTGGCTGATTTCAGTAGTGATCTACAAAGGGAAGCTGAATTAAAAGTTCAACAACTTGAGAAGACCAAGGATCCTTAGACACTCTTCACGGATGGAGCTTCAAATGTTAAAGGAACTTGACAAGGCACACTACCAAAATCGCCACAGGGGGACATTATACCCCAATCCACTGCATGGAATTCCAAACCACTAATCAAGAGTCAGGAAACTGGCAGATTCTTTTGCTTTTTTCAGTCTACCACAGGTACCCAGGGAAGAAAATGCAGAAGCTGACGCTTTAACTAACCTTGGATCATTTCTAAAGATGCCAGAAGATGTGAAAAATACTCATCACCCATGTTTTAACTCCTGCAATTGAGGATCACGTAGCCATGGAGATAGTGGAGGATTCTGCAATCATGCCTGGTGATCCTGCACAGTCGAATTCCGGATCCTGGATCCTTCCAATCCTAAGATATATACAACATGGAGAGATCCCGACAGGACAAAATCCTAAAGCTTTCAAAGTCAAGGAGACTGTGGAAACTACACTGGGGGCAGAGCACTATTCTCAAGGATCCTTAGAACAACATACTATAGGCCTACCACGAAGAAGGATGTTGTGGATTATGCAAAGAAGTGTGATGCTTGTCAAAGACACAGTACTATTCTACACCAACCAACATAACATCTGCATCCTAAGAAGAAGCTTTTGCTCAAAGTCAGAAAAAAGGAAATGGCCAGTTATCAACAAAGAATGGTTGGAGCATACAACAAGAATGTCAGGATTAGAAGATTTCAAGTTGGTGATTTTGTGCTAAGAAAAGCATTCCAGAACACTACAAATCCTTCTAATGGCAAGCTAGCACCAAAGTGGGAAGACCCCTATCTAATTGAAGCTGAATCAGGAAAGGGGGCATATCACTTGTTAACAATGGATGATGATCTCCTACCAAGAGCTTGGAATGCTGTTCATCTCAAAAAATACTTTAAGTAAGAAGGATCAGGGATCCTCAGCGATACCGGTATTCTGATTAAGGATCCAGGATCCTCAAAGGATATATAATTCTACATTTGGTAACACATTACTTTCATTTTCATTCATTTTATACTTATTACTTATCATAAGTTAAAGATGTTAATCAGTTAACATCTATTTTCACAAAGTTTAAGCTTTTGCAGAGTTGTTATCATTTTACAGAAGATCAAAGTGGTTGGCCAACCCTCCAAAGTTTCGGGCTTGTCCCCAGTTTGGGCATGTCCCCAGTTTCGCCTGTAGCGCATGATGATCCTGGTATAGTTCAAGGCTTTGGGACCAGTACTCGTTCTAGGGGCTGATAATTCCATTGTTCTGGCTATGCTTAGGATCCTACGTATAATGGTAGACGTACCATACATCCGTTCATAAGGTTTCTAACGTTTTCACGTTAGCTAAGGTTTCTAACGTTTTCACGTTAGCTAAGGTTTTGGCATTTTCATGTCACTAAGTTTGGATAGTCGCCAGTGAGGGCCATACTCCAGTTTACATCCGTTTATATGGGCTTGACCCCAGTTTACATCCATTTATATGGGCTTGACCCCAGTTTACATCCGTTTATATGGGATTGACCCCAGTTTACATCAGTTTATTTGGGCTTGTCCCCAGTTTGTTGGGCTTGTCCCCAGTTACTAACTCTTATCTTATATTGGCTTAGTCCCAAGGTGTATCCTATTTCAGGTTTTTGGAGACAAACGACCAAGGATCCTTGATCCTTACCTTCCATTAAGGTTTGTCTTATGGTTATCCTGTTTATAATGATAAAGGTTAGGATCCTAACTTGGATTCTCAGGTATGATCCTTAACTATTTTGATTTTATTCATTATTCATTTGAATAACCCTTATACTTTGACAACTGAACTTATGATCCTTAAAATATACTACTTTTCGGAACTTTTCGACTATAGGATATTTGATCCTGGATCATATCCTAAAATTCTTAAACTTACTTTGTTTAACTTTTCTTATTCAAACAAATGTATATCACAACAATTGAAAACTAAAGGATACATAAGGATAGTAACACGGGAGATAGCCAAAAAGTTAAAGTTATTTTATTCACAAAACATTAAACCTTTTAAGGTTGTCAAAATTGCCAACCCACGTTTCTACCAGCAAAACGTGGCCCGTCCACATGGGTTGGCAAAGGGTGTCCATTGTTTACGGGTCTTTGTAGTGCAGAAAATAAAAGACGGAAGGATAACGAGTGGCTTCATCCCCCAAACAGAGGATCCATCCACCACCCATTATCCTGCCTATTATTCAAGGATCCATGATTCTTCACCCTAGAAACTACTGTCTAAAGTTATACAAGTTCTGACGATAAGGATCCTTGATCCTAGAAGCTTTACTTTTCATAGTTTGCTTATTCAGCAATAATTTACAAGGATATAGAATCCTAACTTGGATTCTCTGGTATGTTATATTCTAACTTTTTCGAAGTTGTAAGTTGTCTCTTATCCTTTTTGGTTAAGGATCATTGATCCACATTTATATGAACACTTCAAGTTTTCTGTTAAAAGTGTAACATTATCATCAGATTTTCAATAACTTTCCAGTTGTTTGGTGATGATATTTTTGAAAATAGAAAGCATACATGAAAAATAAAAAGGGAAGAAACAACAATAGATGTAGCTAAAAAAGTTTAATGTTATTACCCATTCATTATGTATCAAATCATCTGGCCCGGATTTCACCAGCAAAACCGTGGACCATCCACCCAGGCCGGATAAGGCTATCTAACAGTTAAAGTGTCTATGCAGAAATTAAAGTGCAGGAAGGTTAATAGCAAACTGTGTAGAAGGATTCATTCTCCACGAATGGAAGGATCTTCTGATCTGTAAAGGCACTTGAGGAGTTATCTCTAACTCTATATTTTGCAATGATCATTATGGCAGGTCTTATCAGTGACGACAGGCAGTGTAACAACTAGTTACCAGCAACAACGGCTAGTCCGCTTCTGACGGAAATATGACAGCTGTGAATCCTTATCACAACTGCCATATTGGGGGCAATTGTTAGGGCATGAATTTTATGCTAAGGATCATCTATCCTGAGACTAGGCATGGATCACGGATGCTTAATGGCTGATGCAGAGAGTCTGAGGATCCAGAGTCTAAGGATCCAGAGTCTGAGGATACCTCCTGTGAATCTTGGGTTGTTGTCTTGAAAGTTCTTATCTCAGGGTCAAGTTTCTTGAAGGCAAGGAGCCTCTCCTTAGCAGCAGGGGACAGTTTGAGGTGTGAGACGGTGATAGCTACATAAAAAGAAAGCAAAAATATAAGTTATCCTTACATCAAAAGAAAGGTCTTGGTGATCCTTATCAGGATCCTCCATCCTACCATGGGTAGCCCAATTTTTAGGAAGATCCTTTCCATCCTGGATAGAATCTCTCTTGACAAAAAAGAATCGTCGCTTCCAATTAGTGTCATTCTTGGTGGCTTTGAAGATCGGGTGTTCTTCACCAGGTTTACGTTTGAACAAATAACGGTGAGAGCCAAAGGTGGTAAGATCATATAGCTCTCCCAGCTCTGCCATTCCTAGATCTATTCCCTCCTCATCAATGATCCTTTCAAGGGTGTGCAAAACCCTCCAGATCATCGGCATGGCTTGGATATAAGAGATGCCGGTTAGAGAAAAGAAAGATTGGGTGAAGGCTGGAAAAGGATATGTGTAGCCTATGGTGAAAGGAGTGACGGGGAAAGCAACCCACTTATCGGAGATATGATCGCTCAAGGCATTGGGGTCAAAAGGCCTGAATTCGGTGTTCGCCGGAAAGCAATAGCGAATCCTATCTATCTGAGCATCATTGAAGCAGCAACGTTCTTTAATGGAATCTTCAATGATCCCCTGGCTTTTCGGAGGACTGTTCTTTGGGTGATCTTTGCTCGGAGAACTTCGGAGCAACATCTTTGATGGAAAGATAAAAACAGAGCAAGAGAAGGAAAAGGATAGAGAGAGAGAATACCTGAACGTCTTCGGAATGAGGATTATAAAGGGAGTTCTCTGAAAATTTAAATGCATTTGATCCTATCTATATCTCTATTTATAATCATGATCTTGCAGGTTGTCACTTCCGTGACATCATCATCGCAACGGCTAGTTCAAAATTAACGGCTATATATCCGTTAGTTTGTTACAGATAAGATCAAGAAAACATAACTCGCTAATTTTACAATTTCACTCCTTATATTTTGGGGGCAATTGTTAGGGGAGGATTTTCTAACAATTAGTGATCCTTATTTGTTATCCTCATTAGTGATCCTTACTTCTGTGACAGGTGGTGATCCTCAGAAGGGCTTTAGGATCAGGATCATGGATCACTTATAGGATCCTCATAACTGACGATTGTTTACTTATGTTTTATAATATCTCGCAGGTATAACGAGCTTGACCAAGTCTTAACGACATTCTTGGAGAATATTCCCGAAGTATTCTGCACGTGCTAAATCAAAAGTAGACGTTATGGAGAACGTGGAGGCTTGGCCCGAAAGTCGGAGAGTTTGTTAGCTAGATAATTTTCTTATTTTAAAGGGAGTAACGAGCTAAGTTAGAAGTTAGTGACATTTAGTCATTTCGGCAGTTACACACACTCGCAAACACGCTCATACAAGCTCTCGTTCAAACACTTAGCGATTTCATACACTTTTTACACATTTCACCGTAGTGATCCTTGTACCTAGCTCGTTACTATCCGAAGTTGTAAACATTTAATCATTTATTTTAGCTTGGTGATCGGTAGTTTCCATCACCCGAGGTTTTTTGTGCCGGAGATCAACTCTTGATCAAGGGCTTTTTCCTCGTATAAATCTCGGTGTTCATCGTTGATTTCATATACTTGTTGTTCATACAATTAACCAAGCATCATTCCTCACAAAATCAGATTTGGTTGCATTATCCTTGTGTGATTTTTGACCAAAACAACCACCAATCTGTGATGCTGAGATACCCAAGAGGTTCCATGTGCCAACAATGAAGCTGTATGATGGTTCGACGGATCCTGAAGAATACATAGCACAATACAGGGAGAGGATGGAGATCAATCCAATCCCAGAAAGGTTAAAGGAAGCATGCCTGTGCAAGGGATTCGGATCCACTCTTACTGGATCAGCTCTCAAATGGCTGCTAAGTCTTCCCCCCTACTCTATTACCTCATTTGCTAATCTAGTTAACTTGTTTAATAATCAGTTTTCTTGTAGTAGAAAATTCGAACGATTAACTAGTGATCTATACAGGATAACCCAGGGCCATAATGAATCATTATGGGATTACATTACCAAATTCAGTAAAGAATCCTTAGACATTCCCAACATAGATATAGCCACGGCTGTTGAGGCCTTTAAAATGGGATTGCTTAGGGATTCGTCGTTCTATGATGATCTTGTTATGACACCACGCAGGAACTTAGATGAGGTAAGAACCCGGGCACTTAGGTTCATTCGGCTAGAGGATGACAAGAGGATCCAGGAGAGGTTAGAAGGATCCTCAAAGCAGGAAAAGCAAGGATCCTCATTCAGGAACAACAAGTTCAGATCCTACAACAGATCTGATAACCAGAACGTGCCCTCTATTGATCAAGAAGAGGATGATGAGGATTATCCTCCAATTTCTGAATATTGTTTTTCTGTTGATAACAATGAACTAATCCTTGCGATGCAGAATCTAGGTGATAAAGCTAGATGGCCCAGAAAGAATGACAGGCCAGCTGCAACTAAGGATAAGTCGAAGTGGTGTGCATACCATGAAGATTTCGGGCATCTAACAGAAGAATGCATTGCACTAAGGAAGGAAATTGGATACTTGTTGAGCAAGGGGCATCTGAAAGAGTTGTTGGGTAGGAAAAAGTCAAGGACTCAGGATCCTGAAAGGATCCCTGAGAAAGCTCCGGCCCCTCCAGCAGATGCACAAGTAATAAACTTTATTTCTGGAGGATCAGACATTTGTGGCACATCCTTCTCAGCGGCAAAATGGCATGCAAAGGAAACTAAGATGGATAGTGGAGAAAGACCAGTTCGAACATCAAGTGTCTCCGAAGGAAAAGTCATAACCTTTGATGAGGATGATCGTGTTGATATCCAGGATCCTCATCACGATGGTTTAGTTATTACTCTTTTCATTTCTAACCATTTTGTCCGCAGGATCCTTATAGACGGAGGAAGCTCAGTAAACATTATCCAGCTTGATGTTCTAAAGAAGATGGGAATTCCTGAATCAGATATCATACCAAGATCCTCCGTGCTTGTAGGATTTAGTGGCGAAACCAAGAATACCCTGGGGGACATTAAACTCCCAATATATATCGAAGGGCTACACTCTTATCAAAAATTTTGTGTTATTGACTGTTTATCTTGTTGCAATGTTATCCTTGGCAGGCCCTGGATACACGATATGAAAGCAGTCCCATCTACCTACCATCAATGTGTCAAGCTCCCTAGTCCTTGGGGAATAGTGAAGATTGATAGCGATCAGCAGGAGGCTAAGAATTGCTACACTTCATCGATGAAACCAGCCTCGAAGTCAAGGGAGCAATAGCAATCAAGGTATCCTCCAAGGGATGTCTTGGAGGCAAGAGAGCAGGATGTGGTAGAAATCCTCATGGATCCCGATGATCCTGAATCCAAAATCTATATCGGATCAGGGATCCTTGGCGAAATGAAAGAAGACCTCGTATCCTTCCTCAAAAGGAGAAAGACTACCTTTGCATGGAAACACGAAGACATGACTGGTATATTCAAAGATGTAATCACTCACAAACTCGGCATTGACAGGTCCTTCAAACCAATCCATCAAAGGAGAAGAAAGTTTGCACCGGAAAGGAATGCCATTATTCAGGAAGAGGTAGAGAAATTGCTCCGGGCAGGAAACCAGAGATGTCAGGAAGGATGGCTAAGTGGGCAGTGAAGCTAAGTGCATATGATATAAGATATGAGCCTAGGACAGCCATCAAATCCCAAGCATTAGCTGACTTTGTGGCTGATTTCAGTAGTGATTTACAAAAAGAAGCTGAGTTAGAAGTCCAGTAGCTAGAAGAGACCAAGGATCCTTGGATACTCTATACTGATGGATCCTCAAATATCAAAGGCACAGGGCTTGGAATACTACTAAAATCGCCACAGGGGGACATAATACCCCACTCTATAGCTTGTGAGTTCCAAACCACTAACAATGAGGCTGAATATGAAGCCTTAATTGCTGGTTTGCAAATTGCAAAGCATATGGGGATCAGGTATCTTGAGGTACATGTAGATTCATTGTTAATTACAAACCACTTTAATGGATCCTATGCTGTTAAAGGTGAAAAGCTAACCAAATATTTAGAGATAGTCAAAAGTTTCGCACTCTCTTTTGTTTCCTTTAGTTTAACGCAGGTACCAAGGGAAGAAAATACGGAGGATGATGCATTGGCTAACTTAGGATCATCCTTGAAGATCCCGGAGGATATCAAGATCCCTATTATCCATATCCTGACCCCGGCTATCGAGGATCATGTGGCTATGGAGATAGGAAATGATTCTGCAGTTATCCCTAGTGAGGATACTCAATCCCATTTAGGATCATGGATCTCACCAATTATGAGATACCTACAACATGGAGAGATTCCTACAGGAGAAAACCCTAGGGCTTTCAAATCTAAGTTATCTCAATTCATAATTTTAAATAATATGTTGTATAGACGATCTCTTGCAGGACCATACTTGAGATGCATTGAGGATCCTGAAATCCAAGAAGTTTTAAAAGACTTCCATGAAGGAGATTGTGGAAATCACACTGGGGGCAGGGCATTATTCTCAAGGATCCTGAGGACAGGATACTACTGGCCAACCATGAAGAGAGATGCCGTGGA
Organism: Helianthus tuberosus; assembly: GCA_030545235.1. NCBI lineage: Eukaryota > Viridiplantae > Streptophyta > Magnoliopsida > Asterales > Asteraceae > Helianthus > Helianthus tuberosus. The sequence continues at coordinate 113,660,247 of CM060378.1, forward strand.
GTATGCTAAGAGATGTGATCCTTGTCAGAGACACAGCAATATCCTTCATCAACCAGCTGAATTATTGCATCCTATATCCTCCTCTTGGCCATTTATGAGATGGGGAATGGATATAGTTGGTAAGCTCCCTAAGGCACCTGGTGGAAAAGTATTCATGCTAGCTATGACCGATTACTTCTCCAAGTGGATTGAGGCTGAAGCTTTCGCCCAAGTCAGAGAAAAGGAAGTTATATCCTTCATTAAAAGAAATATTATAACTAGATTTGGAATTCCTTCTGAGATTATATGTGACAATGGTTCCCAATTTATTGGGGGCAGAACCACTAACTTTTGTGACAGCTGGGGGATTAAGATGATAACATCAACACCAGTCCACCCACAAGCTAATGGTCAAGCAGAATCATCCAACAAGATCATCATCAACAATTTGAAGAAGAAGCTTGGATCCAAGAAAGGGAAATGGGCAGAAGAACTACCCTATGTGCTTTGGGCTGATAGGACAACCCCTAAGAATGCTACTGGTCAAACACCATTCTCCTTGGTATTTGGGGCAGAATCAGTGATCCCAACAGAAATGGTGGTTCCAACTGCTAGAACAAGTACCCGTGATCCTGAGGAAAATGATGAAAACTTGGCTCAAGACCTGGATACTATTGAAGAAATCAGGGATATGGCTAGGATAAGGATGGCCAGTTATCAACAAAGAATGGCTGGTGCGTACAACAAAAATGTCAGGATCAGGAAGTTTCAAGTTGGAGATATGGTATTAAGGAAAGCATTTCAGAATACCACCAATCCTGCTGATGGAAAATTGGCTCCAAAATGGGAAGGCCCTTATTTGATTGAAGCTGAAGCAGGAAAGGGGGCATATAGATTGCTAACCATGGAAGGTGATTTGCTACCAAGAGCTTGGAATGCTGTCCACTTGAAGAAATATTTCATGTGATTAGGATCCTCATGGCACAGATGATCCTTAAGTCAGGGATATCCTAGAAGGATCCTTAAAGTATCGGTGATCCTTACTTTGGTAATGTCCTAATCTTGAACTATTTCATTTCCTTATTTTCTCATATAAGGATAAGGATCATGTGTCCTTTATCCACCTCTCACGTGATTTTAAGTTTTGAAAGTTCAGGTATCCTTAGCAAATATTGGTTATCTGCAGAAGCGATCCGATCCTTCGGTTTAACCTCAGTTATTTGGGCTTGACCCCAGTTCCGCCTGTAGCGCATGATGATCCTGGTATAATTCTAGGCAGTGGGACCAGTACTCGCTTTAGGGGCTGATAATTCCATTGTGCTGGCTATACCTAGGATCCTACGTATAATGGTAGACGTACCATACATCCGTTCCTAAGGTTTCTAACGTTTTCACGTTAGCTAAGGTTTCTAATGTTTTCACGTTAGCTAAGGTTTTGGCATTTTCATGTCACTAAGTTTGGATAGTCGCCAGTTAGGGCCATACTCCAGTTTACATACGATCCTTGGGCTTGTCCCCAGTTATCCTTGGGCTTGTCCCCAGTTATCCTTGGGCTTGTCCCCAGTTATCCTTGGGCTTGTCCCCAGTTGCTAACTCTTTTCTTATATTGGCTTAGTCCCAAGTTATGCTCTATTTCAGGTTCCTGAAGATAAGCAACTAGGGATCCTTGATCCTTACTCCTTTTTAAGGTTTATTTTGTAGTTATCCTGATTATGGTTAGGATCCTAACTTGGATCCTCAGGTATGATCCTTAACTATTTTTAAATTTTATTCATTATTTATTTGAATAACCCTTAAAATTTGACAACTAAACTTGTGATCCCTAAAATATTTTACTTTTTGGATTCTTTAACTATAGGATACTTGATCTTGGATCATGTCCTAAATATTTTTAATCTGACTTGTTCAAAATTGTTTATTCAATAAATATGCATCAAAACAAAGGAAAATTAAAGAAACAAAAGGATAACAACATAAGATAAGCGACAAAAGGTTAAGTTTTTATTTATTAACAAAAGACTAACCCTTAAAAGGTTGTCAAAATTACCTACCCGAGCTTCTACCAGCAAAACGTGGCCCGTCCGCTGGGGTAGGTAAAGGGTGTCCATGATAATAAGTTCAAAGATAGTGCAGGAATATAAAGGCGGCAGGATCACAATGGCTTCATCCCCCAAACAGAGGATCCCTCCACCAATTGCAATCCTGCCTATTGTCCAAAGGATCATACATGATCCTTAATCCTAGAAACTATTGTTCATTACAACCCATTAAATTGTTCAACATCACAACCACAAAAAAAACTACCATCAAACTAAAATTTGGGCTCCGGCTGCGTCTAAGAATGTCCATCATCGCCCAATCATGCAGCCTAAACCTTCGCTGCATTACCACCTCCAGCTCCACTTGTTTCACCACCTGCATCCTTGCCTCCAGCTTCAATCGTCAGGATCTCTTCAACCTCCTCAGCCTCTTCATCGTCCAGTTCGGCTAGCCTTGCCTTCCAGCCTTCAACATCCCAGGTGCGCTTGTCAAAAGCAGGATTCTGAGCTTCCAAGGTCATTTACAGCTTGGTCTTGTACATTCTTATGGCGGCAGAGACTTTGGCGTCTTCGGTGATTTCACGCTTCTCATAGTCAACATTGATCAGCACCTTGGCCGTCTCTTGTTTGGCAGCCCGGACTTCCTTCTGAAGATCAGCAATTGCAAGGTCCTTAAGCACTGCAACCTGCTGGAGGTCGGCAATCTTCTTATCCTGATCCTCAACGTGGCCAACATAATCCTCAATCTCAGAGAATTTCTGCAAAAAGGATAAAAGATAAGGTCAGGACTAAGTGATCCTCAAATCAGCAGGATATGTCAACAGGATATACGAGCAGAGACAGTGATCCTTACCTCGTTGAAGTACTCGAGGAATTGGTGGCGGATCAGAGGCAGACCCTGCAGATCCTCAGCTTCAGAGGCTTTCCTCTTCTTGATTGCCTTCCCTTTGAGGGGTGCCTTGGGGACCGAAGCTGTCGGACTGGTAGGAGCTTTTCTCTTGGAGGATCTGACAGTAGTGAGATCAGTGACATTGAATTTAGAAGCAGACTTGGTGGATTTTCCAGCACCTACACAACCAAAACAAGATAAGTATCTTCTCTTAATTTATATTTTACTATTCATTTAAATTCTAAACAAGGATACTTACCTGACATCGTGACAGAGCCTGAAGATACCTCCTGTGAATCTTGGGTTGTTGTCTTGAAAGATCTTGTCTTAGGGTCAAGTTTCTTGAAAGCAAGGAGCCTCTCCTTAGCAGCAGAGGACAATCTGAGGTGTGAGACGGTGATAGCTGCATAATAAGAAAGCAAAAATATAAGTGATCCTTACATCAAAAGAAAGTTTTTGGTGATCCTTCTCAGGATCAACCACCCTACCATGGGTAGCCCATTTCTTGGGTAGATCCTTTCCATCCTCAATAGAATCTCTCTTGATAAAAAAGAAACGCCGCTTCCAATTAGCATCGTTCTTGGTGGCTTTGAAGATCGGATGTTCCTCACCGGGTTTACGTTTAAACAAATAGCGATAGGAACCAAAGGTAGTAAGATCGTACAGCTCTCCTAGCTCTGACATTCCTAGGTCTATCCCTTCCTGCTCGATGATCCTTTCAAGGGTGTACAAAACCCTCCAAATCATCGGCATGGCTTGAATATAAGAGATGCCGGTTAGGGAAAAGAAAGATTGGGTGAAGGCCGGAAAAGGATATGTATAGCCTATGGTGAACGGAGTGACGGGGAAAGCAACCCACTTGTCGGAGATATGATCACTCAGGGCATTGGGGTCAAAAGGCCTAAACTCGGTGTTCGCCGGGAAGCAGTGGCGGATCCTATCGATCTGAGCATCATTGAAACAGCAGCGTTCTTTAATGGAGTCTTCAATGATCCCCTGGCTTTTCGGAGGGCTGTTCTTCGGGTGATCCTTGGCTGGGGAATTGCGGAGCAACATCTTTGACGGAATAACGGAGAGAGATGAAAACAGAGCAAGATAGGGAAGAAGATGAAGAGAGAGAGTACCTGATTGTCTTCGGAATGCAGTTATAAAGGGAGTCTCTCTGAAATTTTAAATGCATTTGATCCTATCTCTATCTCCTATTTATAATCATGATCGTGCAGGATTGTCACTTCTGTGACGTCATGGTTGCAACGGCTAGTTCGATATCAACGGCTATATATCCGTTAGTTAGTCGCGGATAAGATCAAGAAAACATAACTCGCTCATTTTACATATTACTCCTTATATTTTGGGGGCAATTGTTAGGGGGGGATTTTCTAACAATTAGTGATCCTTATTCGTTATCCTAATTAATGATCCTTTCTTCTGTGACAGATAGTGATCCTCAGAAGAGCTTCAGGATCAGGGTCATGGATCACTTTAAGGATCCTCGTACTGATGATTGTTTGTTTGTGTTTTGTATTACTTCGCAGGAGTTACGAGCTTGACTTGGTCTTGGCAACGGTACTAAGGAATATTCCACGGGCATTTCGCACATGATTGGCCAAAAATGGACGTTGTGGAGAACGTGGGAGCTTGGCACAAAAGTCGGATAGTTAGTTATTGTAGTTAACTTCTATTTTAAAAGGAGTAACGAGCTAAAATTAGAACACTTAGTCATTTTTTCAGCTACACACACTCTCATAAACTCGCACACTTGAAGCTCTCGACGAACATTCATTCGTTTCCACTCACTTTTACACGTTACACGATAGTGATCCTTGTACCTAGCTCGTTACTATCCGAAGTTGTAAACGTTTATTGATTTATTTGAGCTTGGTGATCGGTAGTTTCCATCACCCGGGGTTTTTTGTGCCGGAGATCAACTCTTGATCAAGGGCTTTTTCCCCGTATAAATCCTTGTGTCATTTGTGCAATTTACATTAAAGTGATCCTTGTCATTGTTCTACATTTAAAGCATCATACCCCGTAACAGAGAGTTTGGTTGCAACATCCTCATCAGATTTTTTGACCAAAACAATTCCTGCATTGGGCCATAATAAGATCATCATAGAACAATGAATCCCTAAGCAATCCCATTTTAAAGGCTTCTACAGCCGTAGCAATATCCTGATTGGGGATATCTACGGATTCTTTACTAAACTTAGTGATGTAATCTCTAAGTGATTCATTTTGACCTTGTGTTACCCTATATAGATCACTAGTTAATCGTTCAAACTTTCTACTACAAGAGAATTGACTATTAAAAAAATTAACTAGATTAGCAAATGAAGTAATAGAGTAAGGGGGAAGACTTAGCAGCCATTTAAGAGCGGATCCTGTAAGTGTGGATCCAAAAACCCTTGCATAGACATGCTTCTTTTAACCTCTCAGGAATTCGATTGATTTCCATCCTCTCCCTGTGTTGGGCTACATGTTCCTCTGGATCCATCAAACCATCATATAGCTTCATGGAAGGTATCTGGAATCTTTTGGGTATCTCAGCATCACATAAGGGTGGTGCAAAGCGAGATATCCTATGGCTACCATCTGCGATCTCAGGAATGGGCTTGACCACTCCTGGAACACTGGATATCATATCCTTAAGCTTCTGTAATTCCTTAGCCATAGCTTGATTGATACCTGTATCCTGCATAGAGCCATAGTTAGTGTTATATGAATTATTAAAAGTGTTACCTCCCAAAGGATTCGTGTTTGGAATTCCAGATGTGAATCCATATTGACGGGACTCTGGTATGATTGAAGGGCCAGAGGAAGCAATTGTCTGCATTGGTATGAAGTCTCCTTGATGAACATCCGAGCTTGGAGGCTGCACACTTCTTAGGAATCCTTGATCCTGAAAGATGTTGGATCCTTGAGGCTGAGATGATCCTTGAACCTGAAAGGATCCTGGAATCATAAAAGATCCTTTGACCGGGGAGGATCCTTGGACCTGGGAGGATCTTTGGACCTGGGAGGATCCTTGGACCGGGAAGGATCCTTGGACCTGGGAGGATCCTTGGACCTGGGAGGATCCTTGGACTGCGTGCAATCCCAAATATCCTCCTGAGCTGACGAAGGATCCCTGATACTGAAAAGAGGATCCCGATGGCTGAAAGTAGGATCCCTGAGACTGGGAGTGAGAACTAAATGCCTGACTCATAGTTGCTGTTCCATAACGCCTTTCTGATGGACCACTCTGATACTGGATGCCCGGAACTGCCGATTGTACGGTAGTTACAACTGGAGTGTCAAAATTCAATGACCTTGGCATCAGAGGAGAGTGATCCTCTACTGATTTCTTCTGTTTCTTGATATCACCAATCTCTTGGAGGATCCGTTCATTGTCTTGCTCTTGCATGCGATCCCTCATCTGGAAAATCAGATTAAAAAGATCATTAGTAGTAGGTGTTTTGGTCAAAAATCAAGCAATGATGATGCAACCAAACTTTCTGTTGTGAGGTATGATGCTTGAATTGATTAACAACAATAAGGATCACTCAGAAATGTAATGAACAAGTGACACGGAGATTTATACGAGGAAAAAGCCCTTGATCAATGAATGATCTCCGGTATAAAAAACCTCGGGTGATGGAAACTACCGATCACCAACTCAAATTAAACAAGAATTGTATTACAACTTCGGATAATAGCGAGCTAAGTACAAGGATCACTATAGTGTATTGTGTAAAAAAGTGTGTAACCGCTAAGTGTGTTATCGAAAGCTGGTGAGAGCAGTTGTAAGAGTGTGTGTGTAGCTGAAAGTAGCCAAGTGTTTTCTAATTAGCTCGCTACCCCTTTTAAAAATGGAAAATATCTATACTAACTAACATTCCGCATTTGGTGCAAGTCCTCCACGACTTCCACAACGTCCATTTCTGCTATGCACGTGCGTAATAGGTATAGAATATTCTCCAGGAATATCGCCAAGACCAAGTCCAAGCTCATGTTCCTGCAAAACATCATCACATTCAAAATAGACAATCGTTAGTATAAGGATCCTTAAGATGATCCATGATCCTGATCCTGCAACACTTCTGAGGATCACTACTTCAGACAGAATTGAGGATCACTAAACCCAACAGAAAATGAGGATCACTGATCATAGAGAAATCCTCCCCTAACAATTGCCCCCAAAATATAAGGAGTAATTATGTAAATAAACGAGTTGTGTTTTTTGTTCTTATCCGTAATGAATCAACGGATAACTAGCCGTTGTAATCGGACTAGCCGTTACGAGCATGACGTCACTGAAGTGACTATCCTGCAAAATCATCATTATAAATAGGAGTTAGAGATAGGGATCAATCTGCATTTAAATTCAAGAGAAACTGCCTTTAAATTCATATCCGAAGATCAAACAGGTATATCTCTTCCTCTTCTTCCTTTACGTTTTCTTTCTCTGCCCCTTATTTCTTCACCTTCTTCACAATCAAGATGATGCTAAGATCCTCACCGGCGAAGGATCACAAGAAGGACAGTCCTCTTAAGAGCCAGGGGATCATCAAAGATTCGGCGAATGAAAGGTGCTGCTTCACTTATCCACAAATAGACAGAATCCGCCGTTGCTTTCCGGCAAACACCAATTTCAAGCCATTTGACCCCACCGTTTTAAGTGATTACGTTTCTGAAACTTGGGTAGCTTTCCCGGTCACACCGTTCACAATAGGATACACGTATCCTTTCCCTGAATTCACCCAGTCTTTCTTCTCCCTCACCGGCATCTCCTACATTCAAGTTATGCCAATGATCTGGAGGGTCTTATATACCCTTGAAAGGATCATTGAGCAAGAAGGAATTGCCCTAGGAATGTCGGAGTTGGCAGAGATGTATGATCTCATAACATTTGGATACCACCGATATTTATTCAAGCGTAAACCCAGTGAAGAACACCCCATCTTCGAAGCCACTAAGAATGATACTAACTGGAAACGGAGATTCTTCTTTGTCAGAAGGGATTCTCTCTCTGATGGAAAGGATCTGCCAAGGAAGTGGACCACCCATGGTAGGATAGAGGATCCTGATAAGGATCACCAGATAACCTTGTTTTTGTATAAGGATCACTAACACCCTTCTGTTTCCATTATACAGCTATCTCTGTTTCGCACCTTATACCATCACCTGCCACCAAAGAAAGGCTCGCTGCTTTCAGAAGACTTGATCCTGCAACAAGGTCATTCAAAACAAACACCCAGGATTCTCAAGAAGTATCCTCAGGTTCTGTCACTATGTCAAGTAAGTATCCTGTTTTTTGTATAGTTAAACATTTAAATAAATAGTTGAATAGAAATAGGATAAGGATACTTATCTGTTTTGAATGTGTAGGCGCTGGGAAATCCTCGAAATCTGCCTCCAAATTCAGTGTAACTGATCTTGACACTGTCAGATCCTCAAAGAAAAAGTCTGCTGCTAGCCCCTCAGTCGCAATCCCCAAGGCCACCACTTCAAAGGGGAGAGGTGGAAAGAAGAGGAAGACCTCTAAAGCTGAGAACCTACAAGGCTTGCCTCTAATCCGCCATCAGTTCCTCGAATACTTCGCCGACGTAAGGATCACTGACTTAACTTGATTATCCTGCCCATTTGAGGATCATGTGATCCTAACTTTGCATTGTCTTGTTTGCAGAAATTTGCCGAAATCGAGGACTATGTTGGGAATGTTGAAGAGCTTGAGGAGAAATACTCTGACCTCCAAAAGGTGGCGGTGCTCAAGGATCACAAGATTGCATCTCTTGAAAAGGATCTCAATGATGCCAAAACTCACATAGTTGCAACCCATATCAATGCTGACTATGAGAAGCACGAGATTACACAGGATGCTAAAGTCTCCGCTGCCATTACCATGTACAAGACCAAACTGCAGATGGCCCAAGAAGCTCAGGATCCTGCCTTTGATAGGAGCAACTGGGACATGGAAGGCAGGAAGGCCAGGCTGGCTGAGTTAGAGGATGAGGATGAGGCTGACGAGGTTCTGGCAATCGAGACTAGTGGCAGTGGCAAGGATCATGCGAAGGATACCGGAGCAGGAGGGAATGATGATGCAGCGAACATGTAGGCTGCATGAATGGGCGATGAAGGACATTTCTAGACGTAGCCGGAGCCCATTTTTTTTATTAACTTTGGTTATGGTTTTTGTTGAACAATGATGGGTTGTACTTGAACAATAGTACTTAGGGCTAAGGATCATGGATCCTTTGAACAATAGGTAGGATTACAAATGGTGGAGGGATCCTCTGTTTGGGGGATGAAGCCATTGTGATCCTGCCGTCTTTTGATTCCTGCACTACCAAGACCCTTAGACAATGGACACCCTTTGCCAACCCATGTGGACGGGCCACGTTTTGCTGGTAGAAACGTGGGTTGGCAATTTTGACAACCTTAAAGGGTTTAATCTTTTGTGAATAAAATAACTTTAACTTTTTGGCTTATCCTGTGTTGATATTCCTTGTTAATATTTTACTTTCCAACTGTTGTGATGTTTATTTTGTTTAAATTTATCAGGTAAAGGAAAAAGTTAATAAATATCCTTAAAAATTTTAGTATATGATCAGGGATCACATATCCTACATCCGATAAGCTCTGAAAAGTAATATAGTTTAAGGATCACACGTTCAGTTGTCAAAGGATAAGTGTTACTTAAAAAAATAATGAATGAAATCAGAACAGTTAAGAATCATACCTGAGAATCCAAGTTAGGATCCTATCATTTAACACTTATAATCAGGATAACCCAAAAGACAAACCTTAGTAATAAGTAAGGATGAAGGATCCTTGGTTGTTTATCTTCAAGAACCTGAAATAGGATACAACTTGGGACTAAGCCAATAAGATAAGAGTTAGTAATTGGGGACAAGCCCAATAATTCTGGGGACAAGCCCAAAGGATAACTGGGGACAAGCCCAAAGGATAACTAGGGACAAGCCCAAAGGATAACTGGGGACAAGCCCAAAGGATCGTGTGTAAACTGGAGTATGGCCCTCACTGGCGACTATCCAAACTTAGTGACATGAAAATGCCAAAACCTTAGCTAACGTGAAAACGTTAGAAACCTTAGGAACGGATGTATGGTACATCTACCATTATAGGTAGGATCCTGAATATAGCCAGTACAATGAAATTGTCAGCCCCTAAAGCGAGTACTGGTCCCATTGCCATGAACTATACCAGGATCATCGTGCGCTGCTGGCGAAACTGGGGACAGGCCCAAACTGGGGTCAAGCCCAAATAACTGGGGTCTAGCCCAAATAACTGGATACTTCTGTGGATACTCAATCCTTAGTTAAGGATACCTGAACCTTCAAAACTTAGAATCAAGTGAAAGGAGGATAAAGGATGCAGGACCCTTATCCTTATATAAGAGAATAAAGCAATGAAATAGTTTGAGATTAGAATGTTACCAGAAAGAGGATCATCCGTCTATAAGGATCCTTCAAATGGACATCATTCCAAGCTCTTGGTAGCAAATCACCTTCCATTGTTAGCAATAGATATGCCCCATTTCCTGCCTCAGCTTCAATCAAATAGGGGCCTTCCCATTTTGGTGCCAATTTTCCATCAGCATGATTGGTAGTATTCTGAAATGCTTTCCTTAATACCATATCACCAACTTGGAATTTCCTGATCCTGACAATTTTGTTGTAGGCTCTAGCCATCCTCTGTTGATAACTAGCCATCCTTATCCTTGCCAAATCCATGATTTCTTCTATAGTATCCAAGTCTTGAACCAAGTTTTCCGCATTTTCTTCAGGATCACGAATGCTTGTTCTTGCAGTTGGAACCACCATCTCTGTAGGGATCACTGATTCTGCCCCAAATACCAAAGAAAATGGAGTTTGGCCTGTAGCATTTTTGGGAGTTGTCCTATCAGCCCAAAGCACATAAGGTAGTTCTTCTGCCCATTTTCCTTTCTTGGATCCAAGCTTCTTCTTGAAATTGTTGATGATGATCATGTTGGATGATTCTGCCTGACCATTAGCTTGTGGGTGGACTGGTGTTGATGTTATCATCTTAATCCCCCAGCTGTCACAAAAGTTAGTAGTTCTATTCCCAACAAATTGGGATCCATTATCACAAACAATTTCAGAAGGGATACCAAATCTAGTAATAATGTTCCTTTTAATAAAGGATATAACTTCCTTTTCTCTGACTTGAGCAAAGGCTTCAGCCTCTATCCACTTGGAGAAGTAATCAGTCATAGCAAGCATGAATACTTTTCCACCAGGTGCCTTAGGAAGCTTACCAACTATATCCATTCCCCATCTCATAAATGGCCAAGAAGATGATATAGGATGCAGAAGTTCTGCTGGCTGGTGAAGGATATTACTATGCCTCTGACAAGGATCACACTTCTTGGCATACTCTACAGCATCCTTCTTCATAGTGGGCCAATAGTATCCTGTTCTCGGGATCCTTGAGAATAATGCCCTGTCCCCAGTGTGGTTTCCACAATCTCCTTCATCGAAATCCTTTAGAACTTCTTGGATTTCAGGATCCTCCATGCATCTTAGATATGGTCCAGCAAGAGATCGTTTATACAACATATTATTTAATATTGTAAATTGGGATACCTTAATTTTGAAAGCCCTAGGGTTTTCTCCTGTAGGAATCTCTCCATGTTGTATGTATCTCATGATCGGGAGGATCCATGATCCTAAATGAGATTGAGTATCCTCACTAGGGATGATTGCAGAATCTTCTCCTATCTCCATAGCTACATGATCCTCGATAGCAGGGGTCAGGATATAGATAATAGGGATCTTGATATCCTCAGGAATCTTCAAAGATGATCCTAAATTGGCTAATGCATCAGCTTCTGCATTCTCTTCCCTTGGTACCTGTGTCAAACTAAAGGATACAAAAGAGAGTGTCAATTCTTTGACTATCTCCAAATATTTGATTAGCTTTTCACCTTTAACAGCATAGGATCCATTAAAGTGATTAGTGATTAGTAAAGAATCTACATGTACCTCAAGATACTTGATCCTCATATGCTTTGCAATTTGCAAACCAACTATCAAGGCTTCGTACTCAGCCTCATTGTTGGTAGTTTGAAATTCACAAGCTATGGAGTGGGGTATTATGTCCCCCTGTGGTGATTTTAGTAGTATTACAAGCCCTGTTCCTTTTACATTAGAGGCTCCATCAGTGAAGAGTATCCAAGGATCCTTAGTTTCTTCAAGCTGTTGGACTTCTAACTCAGCTTCCTTTGGCAAATCACTACTAAAATCTGCCACAAAGTCAGCTAAGGCTTGGGATTTTATGGCAGTCGTTGGTTCATATCTTATATCATATGCACTCAGCTTCATTGCCCACTTAGCCATCCTTCCTGACATTTCAGGTTTCCTGAGAACATTCTTAATTGGAAAATTAGTCTTAACAATAATGGCATGAGTCTCAAAATAATGTCTCAATTTAGTAGATGCCATAATTAATGCAAGGATAAGTTTTTCTAAGTGTGAATACCTGGATTCAGCATCAAGTAAACTCTTACTTACATAATAAACAGGATGTTGTGTACCTTGGTGATCCTTAACAAGGACCGCACTTACTGCTTTCGAGGAAACTGCTAGGTATAAGGATTATACGTCTCCCTTTTCTGGTTTTATCAAAGCCGGAGCTGAGGATAGGTAATCCTTAAGAGCCTTAAGGGCATTTTCATGCTTTTCAGTCCATTCAAATTTCTTGTTCTTCCTTAGAATGTCATAGAATTCCTTGCACTTTTCTAAGGATTTGGATATGAATCTGTTCAAGGCTGCGATCCTGCCTGTCAATCTTTTTACATCCTTAGCATTGGCAGGAGATTTGATATTCACAATAGCCTTGATTTGTTCTGGACTTGCTTCAATCCCCCTCTTTGTCACCATATATCCTAAGAATTTACCTGCCTTAACACCAAAATGACACTTGGAAGGATTTAGTTTCATATTAAATTTATCAAGGATATTGAATGCTTCCTCCAAGTCTTTAAGGTGATCCTCAGCTTTCTTGGAGTTAACCACCATGTCATCAATATAGACTTCCATAGTGTGTCCAATTTGTGCCTTGAACATCATATTGACAAGCCTTTGGTAAGTAGCACCTGCATTCCTTAGTCCAAATGGCATAGCAATATAACAATATATACCAGTTGGGGTCATAAAGTTGTATCCTCTTGATCAGATGGTTCCATCTGAATTTGTTGAAATCCAGATGAAGCATCCATAAAAGTCAACAACTCATGACCCGCGGTAGCATCCACCATGGAGTCAATGTGGGGTAATGGGAAAGGATCCTTGGGACATGCCTTGTTTAAATCAGTAAAATCGACACATACCCTCCACTTTCCATTTTTCTTTTGAACAACAACCACATTGGCTAACCATCTTGGATACTTAACCTCTCTTATCATACCTGCTCGAAGTAGCTTATCTACCTCTTCCTGAATAATAGCATTCCTTTCAGGTGCCAACTTCCTCCTCTTTTGATGTATAGGCTTGAATGACCTGTCAATGCCAAGTTTGTGAGTAATTATATCCTTAGATATACCTGTCATGTCTTCATGTTTCCAGGAAAATGTGGATTTCCTTCTCTTAAGGAAGGATACTAGCTCCTGTTCGATGTCGCTAAGGATCCCTGATCCTATGAAGATCTTGGATTCAGGATCCATGAGGATTTCCTTCAAATCCTGTTCTCTTGCCTCCAAGACATCTCTTGAAGGATACTTTAATTGCTATTGCTCCCTTGGTCTTGAAGCTGGCTTCATTGATGAGGTATAGCAATTCTTAGCTTCTTGTTGATCACTTTCAATTTTCACCACTCCCCAAGGACTTGGAAGCTTTACACATTGATGATAGGTGGACGGGACTGCCTTCATGTCATGTATCCATGCCCTGCCGATAGGGCTGTTCATGAGCCGAGCCGAGCCAGGCCAAGCTCGGGCTCGGCTCGATTATAAACCGAGCTGGCTCGGCTCGGCTCGGATTTGAAACCGAGCTGAAAATCTAAGCTCGGGCTCGGCTTGGTTTTAAACCGAGCTAGCTCGGCTCGGCTTGGTTTGGCTCGATTTTATAAAAAAAAACTAATATCTACCTCTTAAAATTTAATAACCTAAAATATTATTCAATAATTTAAAAGAATATATTCAAAATAAGTTCAACCTAATACAATTCAAACCAAAATCAAGTTTAACAACGCAAAATAAGTTTTAATTTCAATAAAATACAATATTAGTTCATTAGTATGGTAATCAATCTTCAAATATGTCATAAATATCAAATTACAAACCTATATACATGTAAATAATAATCAGTTTTTTTGTAATATATTATAATGTATATAAAATTAAAACTTATTATAAGTAAAATAATTCGAGCTAAACCGAGCTGAGCTACAAAGCGAGCCGAACTGAGCCAGCTCGGCTTGTTACGAGCCGAGCCGAGCTAGGCTCACTTTCTAACCGAGCCGAGCTGGCTCGGCTCACTTTTAAACCGAGCCAAATCGAGCGAGCTTTTTCCGAGCTAAATCCGAGCGAGCTTCGAGCGAGCTCCGAGCCGCGAGCTTTTTGAACAGCCCTACCTGCCGAGGATAACATTACAACATGATAAGCAATCATTAACACAAAACTTTTGATAAGAATGCAATCCTTCAATATAGATTGGGAGTTTGATGTCCCCCAATGTATTCTTAGTTTCTCCACTGAATCCCACAAGTACTGAGGATCTTGGGATAATATCAGACTCTGGGATATTCATCTTCTTGAGGACATCAAGCTGAATGATGTTCACAGAGCTTCCTCCATCTATAAGGATCATGCGAACAAAGTGGTTAGAAATAAATAATATAATTACAAGACCATCATGGTGAGGATCCTGGACGTCAACACGATCATCCTCATCAAAGGTTATGACTTTATCTTGGGTGACAACGGAGGTCCGGACGGGTCTGTCTCCATTATCCATCTTGGTTTCCTTAGCATGTCTCTTTGCTGCTGAAAAGGAGGTACCACTGATATCTGATCCACCGGATATGAAATTTATGACTTGTGCATCTGCTGGAGGAGCAGGAGCCCTTTCTGGGATCCTTTCAGAATCCTGGATCCTCGACTTCTTCCGTCCCAAGAGTTCTTTCAAATGCCCCTTGCTCAACAAGTAACCAATTTCCTTTCTCAATGCAATACACTCTTCAGTGAGATGCCCAAAATCCTCATGATATGCACACCACTTGGACTTATCCTTTGTAGCAGCTGGCTTATCACTTTTCCTTGGCCACCTAGCTTTTTCACCTAGATTCTGCATTGCAAGGATTAGTTCATTGTTATCAACAGAAAAACAGCATTCAGAAATAGGAGGATAATCATCATAATCCTCTTCTTGTTCCACTGCATGCACATTCTGGTTATCAGATTTGTTGTAGGATTTGGATTTGTTATTCCTGAAGTAGGATCCTTGCTTTTCCTGTTTTGAGGATCCTGTCAATCTATCATGGATCCTTTTGTCATCCTCTAAGCGGATGAACCTAAGGGCCCTGGTTCTTACTTCATCAAGGTTCCTGCAAGGTGTCATAACAAGATCATCATAGAATAGTGAATCCCTAAGCAATCCCATTTTAAAGGCTTCTACAGCCGTAGCAATATCCAAATTAGGGATATCTAAGGATTCTTTACTAAACTTAGTGATATAATCTCTAAATGATTCATTTTGACCTTGTGTTACCCTATATAAATCACTAGTTAATCGTTCAAATTTTCTACTACAAGAGAATTGACTATTAAACAAATTAACTAGATTAGCAAATGAAGTAATAGAGTAAGGGGGAAGACTTAGCAGCCATTTAAGAGCAGATCCTGTAAGTGTGGATCCAAATCCCTTGCATAGACAAGCTTCTTTTAACCTTTCAGGAATTGGATTGATCTCCATCCTCTCCCTGTATTGAGCCACATGCTCCTCTGGATCCGTCGAACCATCATACAGCTTCATGGATGGTATCTGGAATCTTTTAGGTATCTCAGCATCACATAAGGGTGGTGCAAAACGAGATATCCTATGGCTACCATCTGCAATTTCAGGAATGGGTTTAACCACTCCCGGTACACTGGATATCATATCCTTAAGCTTCTGTAGCTCTCTAGCCATAGCATGATTAATACATGTATCCTGCATTAAGCCATGGTTAGTGTTATATGAATTATTAAAAGTGTTACCTCCCACAGGATTCGTGTTTGGAATTGCGGATGTGAATCCATATTGACGAGACTCTGGCATGATTGAAGGACCAGAGGGAGCAATGGTCTGCATTGGTATGAAGTCTCCTTGA
Source organism: Helianthus tuberosus (assembly GCA_030545235.1). NCBI lineage: Eukaryota > Viridiplantae > Streptophyta > Magnoliopsida > Asterales > Asteraceae > Helianthus > Helianthus tuberosus. The sequence goes on from CM060378.1 coordinate 113,676,483, forward strand.
TGAATGTCTGAGCTCTGAGGCTGCATACTTCTCAAAAATCCTTGATCCTGAAGGACGTTGGATCCTTGAAGTTGAGACGATCCTTGAATCTGAAAGGATCCTGGAACCAGAGAGGATCCTGGGACAAGGGAGGATCCTTGGACCGGGAAGGATCCTTGGACCAGGGAGGATCCTTGGGCCAGGGAGGATCCTTGGACCTGGGAGGATCCTTGGACCTGGGAGGATCCTTGAACTGCATGCATTCCCAAATATCCTCCTGGCGTGAAGTATCCCTGATGCTGAGAAGAGGATCCTGATGGTTGAGAAGAGAATCCTTGAAGGTGGAAGTGAGAACCAAATGCCTGACTCATAGTTGCTATTCCATAACGCCTTCCTGGAAATTCACCCAAGTATTGCACGTCCGGAACCGCTGAGTGTTGGGAAGTTATGACTGGAGTGTCAAAGTTTAGCGATCTTGGCATCAGAGGGGAGTGATCCTCCACTGATTTCTTCTGTTTTTTGATCTCATCGATCTCCCGGAGGATCCTTTCGTTGGTTTTGTACTGCTCTTGTGCATGATTCCTCATCTGCAAAATCAGAGCATAAAGATCATTAGTAGTAGGATTAGTTGAAACAGAAGAAGTTGGTGGTTTTGTGAAAATGGGGGTTTGTTTCTTCGCAGCATTCTCAGCATTCTTCTGGGATCCAGAAGGTGGTGGAGGAAAAGGAGGAAGGCCTTGTGAAGAACTGAATGACGGCATCAAGCTTGAGGTATTCTTTGCTGAGGAAGCCATCTGCCTGGTTGTTATGAACCGAAATGATCACGAAAATACGAATCTTCTTAGGAATGAAGCACCAATTGCCCCACGGTGGGCGCCAAACTGTTTTGGTCAAAAATCAAGCAATGATGATGTAACCAAACTTTCTGTTGTGAGGTATGATGCTTGAATTGATTAACAACAATAAGGATCACTCAAATGTAATGAACAAGTGACACGAAGATTTATACGAGGAAAAAGCCCTTGATCAATGAATGATCTCCGGCATAAAAAACCTCGGGTGATGGAAACTACCGATCACCAACTCAAATTAAACAAGAATTGTATTACAATTTCGGATAATAGCGAGCTAAGTACAAGGATCACTATAGTGTATTGTGTAAAAAAGTGTGTAACCGCTAAGTGTGTTATCGAAAGCTGGTGAGAGCAGTTGTAAGAGTGTGTGTGTAGCTGAAAATAGCCAAGTGTTTTCTAATTAGCTCGCTGCCCCTTTTAAAAATGGAAAATATCTATACTAACTAACATTCCGCATTTGGTGCAAGTCCTCCACGACTTCCACAACGTCCATTTCTGCTATGCACTTGCGTAATAGGTATAGAATATTCTCCAGGAATATCGCCAAGACCAAGTCCAAGCTCATGTTCCTGCAAAACATCATCACATTCAAAATAGACAATCGTTAGTATAAGGATCCTTAAGATGATCCATGATCCTGATCCTGCAACACTTCTGAGGATCACTACTTCAGACAGAATTGAGGATCACTAAACCCAACAGAAAATGAGGATCACTGATCATAGAGAAATCCTCCCCTAACAGTAGGATTAGTGGAAACAGAAGAAGTTGGTGGTTTTTGGAAAATGGGGCTTTGTCTCTTCACAGCATTTTCAGCACTCTTCTGGGATCCAGAAGGTGGTGGAGGCAAAGGAGGAACGCCTTGTGAAGAACTGATCGCTGGCATAGAGCTTGATGTGTTTTTTTTTCTGAGGAAGCCATTTGCTTGGTTGTAATGAACCGAAATGATCATAAGAACAATATTTTCTCAAGAACGAAGCACCAATTGCCCCACGGTGGGCGCCAAACTATTTTGGTCAAAAATCAAGCAATGATAATGCAACCAAACTTTCTGTTGTGAGGTGTGATGCTTGAATCAATGAACAATGCTAAGGGTCACTCAGAAATGTAATGAACAAGTGACGCAAAGATTTATACGAGGAAAAAGCCCTTGATCAATGAATGATCTCCGGCATAAAAAACCTCGGGTGATGGAAACTACCGATCACCAACTCAGATTAAACAATCAATGTATTACAACTTCGGATGATAGCGAGCTAGTTACAAGGATCACTATAGTGTAATGTGCAAAAAAGTGTGTAATCGCCAAGGGAATTGTCAAGAGCTGGTGAGAGCAGTTGCAAGGGTGTGTGTTAAGCTAAAAATAGCCAAGTGTTCTAATAAAGCTCGCTATCCCCTTTTAAAAATGGAAAATATCTAAGCTAACAAACTATCCGCATTTTGTGCAAGTCTACCACGAACTCCATAACGTCCACTTCATTTAAGCACGTGCGGAATAAATAGGGAATATGCTCCAGGAATATCGCTAAGACCAAGTCCAAGCTCGTACTCCTGCAAAACAACATAATATTCAAAGCAGACAATCGTTAGTATAAGGATCCTTAGGATGATCCATGATCCTGATCCTACAATACTTTTTGAGGATCACTAATTCAGACAGAATTGAGGATCACTAAGCCCAACAATAATTGAGGATCACTGATTATTGGAAAATCCTCCCCTAACAATATCCTTGATAAATTCAATATGAAATTGAATCCTTCCAAGTGACACTTTGGTGTGAAAGCTGGCAAGTTTCTAGGGTACATGGTGACAAAAAGAGGCATAGAGGCAAGTCCATAGCAAATCAAGGCCATTGGGAACATTAAGTCTCCTACCAATGCCAAGGATGTGCAAAGATTGACAGGAAGGATCGCAGCCTTGAACAAGTTCATCTCAAAGTCATCATAGAAATGCAAAGAGTTCTATGACATTCTGAGAAAGAACAAGAAATTTGAGTGGACTGAAAGGCATGAGAATGCTCTCAAGGCCCTTAAGGATTACCTATCCTCAGCCCCAGCGTTAATGAAACCAGAAAAATGGGATATATTATCCTTATATTTAGCAGTCTCTTCTAAGGCAGTAAGTGCGGTCCTTATTAAGGATCATGAAGGTACACAACACCTTGTATATTATGTAAGTAAGAGTTTTCTTGATGCTGAATCCAGGCATTCACATTTAGAAAAACTTATCCTTGCTTTGATTATGGCATCAACTAAATTACGCCATTATTTTGAAACACATGCTATTATTGATAGAACTAACTTTCCAATTAAGAATGTTCTCAGGAAACCTGAAATGTCAGGAAGGATGGCTAAATGGGCAGTAAAGCTTAGTGCCTATGATATAAGATATGAGCCAAGAACTGCCATTAAATCCCAAGCCTTAGCTGACTTTGTGGTAGATTTCAGTAGTGCTCTACAAAGGGAAGCTGAGTTAGAAGTTCAACAGCTTGAAGAGACTAAGGATCCTTGGATACTCTTCATAGATGGGGCTTCAAACATCAAGGGAACTGGACTAGGAATACTACTAAAATCACCACAGGGGGACATAATACCCCACTCAATAGCTTGTGAGTTTCGAACTACTAATAATGAGGCTGAGTATGAAGCCTTAATACCTGGTTTGCAAATTCCCAAGCACATGAGGATCAGGTATCTTGAGGTACATGTAGATTCATTGTTAATTACGAATCACTTTAATGGTTCTTATGTTGTTAAAGGTGAAAGATTAATCAAATATCTAGAGATAGTCAAGAAATTGGCAGACTCTTTTGTTTCCTTTAGTTTGACACAGGTACCCAGAGAAGAAAATATAGAAGCTGATGCTTTGGCCAACCTTGGATCATCATTGAAGATTCCAGAGGATGTTAAAATTCCCATAATCCATATCTTGACTCCTGCTATTGAGGATCACACAGCTATGGAAATAGTAGAGGATTCTGCAATCATACCTAGTGATGATACACAATCACATTTAGGATCCTGGATCCTCCCAATCATGAGATATATACAACATGGAGAGATTCCTACAGGAGAAAACCCCAGAGCTTTCAAAGTCAAGGTATCTCAATTTACAATACTAAATAACATGTTATATAAACGATCTCTTGCAGGTCCATCTCTAAGGTGCATAGAGGATCCTGAAATTTAAGAAGTCCTGAAGGATTTTCATGAAGGAGATTGTGGAAACCACACTGGGGGCAGAGCACTGTTCTCAAGGATCCTTAGGACAGGATATTATTGGCCTACTATGAAGAAGGATGCTGTGGATTATGCCAAGAAATGTGATGCTTGTTAGAGACATAACAATATCCTTCATCAACTTGCAGAGCTCCTGCATCCTATATCCTCTTCTTGGCCATTCATGAGATGGGGAATGGATATAGTTGGTAAACTTCCCAAGGCACCAGGAGGAAAAGTGTTTATGCTTGCTATGAGTGATTACTTTTCCAAGTGGATAGAAGCTGAAGCCTTTGCTCAAGTCAGAGAAAAAGAAGTGATATCATTTATTAAAAGAAACATTATTATCAGATTTGGTATCCCTTCTGAAATTGTTTGTGATAATGGATCCCAATTTATTGGGAGTAGAACCACTAACTTTTGTGACAGTTGGGGGATTAAGATGATAATATCAACACCAGTCCACCCACAAGCTAATGGTCAAGCAGAATCATCCAACAAGATCATCATCAACAACTTGAATAAGAAGCTTGGATCCAAGAAAGGAAAATGGGCAGAAGAGCTACCTTATGTGTTATGGGCTGATAGAACAACTCCCAAGAATTCTACTAGACAGAATCCATTTTCTTTAGTGTTTAGAGCAGAATCAGTGATCCCTACAGAGATGGTGGTTCCTACTGCTAGAACAAGCATTCGTGATCCTGAAGGAAATGCTGAAAACTTCGTTCAAGACTTGGATAACATAGAAGAACTCAGGGATTTGGCAAGGATAAGATTGGCCATTTATCAACAAAGGATGGCTGGAGCTTATAACAAGAATGTCAGGATCAGAAATTTTCAAGTTGGTGACATGGTGTTGAGGAAGGCATTCCAAAATACCACAAATCCTGCTGATGGCAAGTTAGCACCAAAGTGGGAAGGCCCCTATCTTATTGAAGCTGAGGCAGGAGAGGGGGCATATCGTTTATTAACAATGGAAGGTGATTTGCTACCAAGAGATTGGAATGCTATCCATTTGAAGAGATACTTCATGTAAGAAGGATCCAGGATCCTTAATCATCCTCATGACCGGTATACACAAAGGATCCTTAGAGGATATATGATCCTCATTCTGGTAATAATGTGATTCTAATTTACCTAATCCTTTAATTTATTTATTTACAAGGAAAAGGATTTAGGATCCTTTATCCTTCTTCACTAAATTTCTGAGTTTTGCAGAAGTTCAGGGATCCTTGACAGAGGATCAAGTATCCACAGAAGTCTCCTAAGTTTTATGGGCTTGTCCCCAGTTTTATGGGTTTATCCCCAGTTTTTGGGCTTGTCCCCAGTTTAAGGTATCCACTACCTTTGCCAGTAGCGCATGATTATCCTGGTGCAGTTAAAGGCAATGGGACCAGTACCCGCTTTAGGGGCTGACAATTTCATTGTACTGGCTGTATTCAGGATCCTAAGTATAATGGTAGACGTACCATACATCCGTTCCTAAGGTTTCTAACGCTTTCACGTTAGCTAAGGTTTTGGCATTTTCATGTCACTAAGTTTCGATAGTCGCCAGTAAGGGCCATACTCCAGATTACACAATATCCTTTTGGTTTGTCCCCAGTTCTTTGGTCTTATCCCCAGTTTTTGGGCTAGTCCCTAGTTCTTTGGGCTTGTCCCCAGTTTTTGGGCTAGTCCCCAGTTTTTTGGGCTTGTCCCCAGTATATTGGGCTTGTCCCCAGATTGTTGGGCTTGTCCCCAGTTACTAACTCTTCCTTTTGTAGTTGGATTAGTCCCAAGTTATGTCTTATTTCAGGTTTCTAAAGCTAAACAGTTAAGGATCCTGGATCCTAACTTCATACAAGGGTTTGTTTTTTGGTTATCACGATTGTAAGTATTAAGGATTTAGGATCCTAACTTGGATTCTCTGGTATGATCCTTATTTACCTTAACTTTATTCTTGATTTATCTATGTTACCCTTATACTTTGACAACAGGATATATGATCCTAAAATTTTATCACTTTTTGAACTTTTCAATTATAGGATATTTGATCCTTGATCATATCCTAAACTTTTTGACTTAAACTAATTTCTATACTTTCATTATCAACTTGTAAGTTCAAAGGAGTATGCAATAATAATTGAAAGGTAAATAGACACAGAATGAACAACACAAGATAGCCAAAAGATTAAAGTTTTATTTATTTATCAAAAGTTAAACCCTTCAAAGGTTGTCAAAATTACCTACCCCAAGCATCTACCAGCAATACGTGGCCCGTCCGCTGGGGTAGGTAAAGGGTGTCCATATTAACAAAAGTCTAAGTGCAGAAAATAAAGATGGCAGGATAATAGTGGCTTCATCCCCCAAACAGAGGATCCCTCCACCAGCTATCATCCTACCTATTGTCCCAAGGATCCGTGATCCTTAAACCTAAATACTATTATTCAAAGTACAGACCAACATTGTTTCAAAACACCAACAACCAAAAAGCTACCAAATCATAAAAAATGGGCGCCGGCCACGTCTAGAAATTTCCATCATCGCCCATTTCTGCAGTCTACACCTTCGCTGCATCGCCACCACCAGCTGCTCCTTCCACTGGATCCTTCACCCCACTGCTACCAGCCTCAGTTGCCAGTACCTCCTCAGCTTCCTCTTCATCATCCAGCTCTGCCAACTTCAGCTTCCAAGCCTCTTGATTCCAGGCAGACCTGTCAAAAGAAGGGACCTTAGCCTCCTTTGCCATTTGAAGCTTGATCTTGAGCATGGCGATTGTAGCAGAGAGCTTTGCCCCTTCCATCACCTCCTTCTTCTCCTGCTGGGCTTTGATTTGAGCCAAGACCACCTCCTTCTACAGTAGATTGATGTCCTTCTCGAGGGAGGAGATTTTCTTGTCTTTGGCCAGGAACAATTGCTGGAAGTCCAGGTTCTCTTGTTCAGCCTCGGCCAGACTGTGATCAAGGAGAATTTGGATCTCAGCAAATTTCTGCATAAAACAAGCACATGGTCAGGATTCGTTATCCTCATAAGTGGAAGATTAGACTTAAGGATCTAGGATCCTTACCTCGGAGACATACTTCTCGAACTGGTGTTAGATGAGGGGGAGGCCTTCAAGGGATTCGGAGGATTTTCTTTTCTAGGCACCCTTGCCCCGTGTGCTCATGCCTTTAGGGTTGGGGATGCTGGGACTGGCAGCAAGTTCCGTTTTGATGGACTTGCAGGAAGCAAATGCATCAAGGTCATTGACACTGAACCTGGAGGCTGATCTTGAGGATTTTCCAGCGCCTACAAATGCAAAACACAGATAAGTATTCATATTTTACATTCATTTAAATATTTATTCATATATAGATTCGAATACTTACTTGACATTGTGAAGGAACCGGAGGATGCTTCTTGTGAATCCTTTGCTTTGATTTGAAACGTCCTTACAGCAGGATCAAGTTTCCAGAAAGCAACAACTCTTTCTTTTGTTGCAGGTGTTTCTTGAATATGAGAAAGTGAGATAGCTTCAAAAACAGAAAGAAGGATCAGTTATCCTTAACAGAAAAAGAATCTTGCTATGATCCTTGTCTAAGGATCCCATATCCTACCATGGGTGATCCACTTTTTGGGAAGGTTTTTCCCATCTGGGATTGAGTCCCTCCTCACAAAGAAGAAATGGCTCTTCCAATGGGTATCATTTTTGGTGGTTTTGAGGACTGGATGGGGCTGACCAGGTTTATGCTTGAACAAGAAACGGTGGGAACCATGGCTAACAAAGTTGTATAACTGGCTTAACTCGGACAACCCTATGTCTACACCCTCTTGCTCGATGATGTTCTCAAGGGTATAAAGAACTCTCCACATCATTGGCATGACTTGTATGTAGCACATGCCCGTGAGTGTGAAGAAGGATTGTGTAAAAGCAGGGAAAGATAAGAAAACTCTATCAGAAAAGGGGTTGCCGGAAAAGAGACCCAAGTTTCAGAAACACAGTCACTCTTCATCGAAGAGTCAAAGGATCTGAAGACGGCTTCAGCAGGAAAGCAATGACGAATCCGATCAATCTCAGGATCGATAAAACGGCAGAGTTCCAGCGAAGGGTTTTTGGTAACACCTTGGCTCTTCAAAGTACTATCCTTCTTAGGATCCTTGGCAGGTGAGGATCGGAGAACCATCTTAGCCATGGATGCTCGGAGGAAAGAGGATCGGAATAGAAGAATTTAGAGAGAAGGAAAGAGAGAATACATGTTTGATCTCCGGATGAAGATTTAAAGGAGTGAAACGATCGAATTTAAATGCATCTTGATCCTTATCTCTAACTCTGAATTTATAATGATGATTTTGCAGGAAGTCTTGTCGCTGACATCACGTTCGCAATGGCTAGTCCGATTACAACAGCTATATTTACGTTAACTAATTCGTTTGAGATAAGGCATAAAATATGACTCGTTTAGTTATATTTAATTCCTCATATTTTGGGGGCAATTGTTAGGGATGTATTTTCACATCTTATGGATCACGGATCCTCAAGTGCAGCCAGGATCACGGATCCTCGGTTCAGTTTGAATTAAGGATCCTCAAAAGACGTTGCAGGAATAAGGATCCAGGATCCTCATTATTATCCTTATACTAACAATTGTTTCCATTATATTTGAACTCGTTTTGCAGGAGTATTCGAGTGAGACTTGGTATAACTGAGATTCTAGGGGAATATGCTCCATTATTCTGCACGTGCATGGCCTTTGTGACCGTTATGGAGGTCATGGGAAGCTAGCATCTTTTGCGGATTGTTAGTTAGCTAATTTATTTCTATTTTATAAGGGGATAACAAGCTAGATTAGATAGAAAAAATAGCAAACACACACTGCTCGAGAACTCTCTGCAACTTATTGGCGATTACACACTTTTTACACACTAGTGATCCTTGTAAAAAGCTTGTTATTATCCCGATTTGTAACTTCATTTGTTTAATATAGTTGGTGATCGGTAGTTTCCATCACCCAAGGTTTTTTATGCCGGAGATCATATATTGATCAAGGGCTTTTTCCTCGAAGAAATCCTTGTGTCCCACATTCATTTCGTTCGTGCATTATTCATACAATTGTTCATCAATTCAAGCATCACACCTCACAAAATCAGATTTGGTTGTATTATCCTTGTGTGATTTTTGACCAAAACACTAAGATCATGAAAAACACATTTTAAAACCATTTTCATACTCACGTTAAAGATCTTTCAAGTACATTTTCAAGTTTTATCATGGATCTTTCAAGATCCATGCTTAAACTTGTTAGATCTAAGCTTCTAACAAGCTTACACATGATGGATCTAACTAAAATCACAAGATCAACATCAACAACTTCATATTATACATCAAACAACATTAAAATTACTTGTTTTCACTTAGATTATGTTTGTTTTTCATATCTTCATTTTTTAAAGTTTATGTTCTTAGATGGTGTAACTTGTATATAACCTTAACATGAAGTAAAAGAAGGTTTATGGAGCTTACCACTAGCTCTTGTGGCTATGGATGTGGCAAGAACTCAAGAAGAAGAAGAATGAAGAAGAAATGGTGGTTAAAAGCTCCTTAGCAAGATCCTTCCACTTCTTTTGCTTGAAACCTTCCTTAAACACCTTCTAGCACCTTTGAGCATCCATGGATCTTCTTGATTATGAGTGAAAAATATGGATGTATGTGTGTGGGAGTGAGGCCGAGAGCAAGAGGGAGGGAGAGGAGGAAGATAATGAAAATTTTGAAAGTGAAAAGATAAGGATCTTAATCCTCTAGACATGCTCTTATATCCACCAACACAAGTTTAACCAAAGGAAATTATGTTTGTGGATCTTTAACTAACCAATGTATTGGTCAAATGGGGGCGTTGGTGGGCCACTTTGGGGCCGGCCTACATGAAGGGGGGGTAAAATGTTACTTTTTGGAAGATGATGGGCTAAGGAGGTAAACTAGAAGGTTTAAGTATGATGTTTAGTGTGTTAAGTGTTTTTTTAATGTGTTCTAACACAAAAACTTGCTTTAAAACATCACAACTATGTTTCTAGCTTTAAAAAAATATTATAACCCTATATTTAATTGGGGTTATAATAAAATATAATGCATTGACTATATATATGCACATAGGTATATTAAAAAAATAAATGATATCATTTATAGCCATAATGTATATCACAGTAGCTAGTTGATATAGACATAGTGTATTCCCACGGTACCACCTGTTATGTATTCAGCAATTACTACCGATATGTGGGATTTGATATACATTATTTGATAAGCGTCACTAGTTGAAAGAATGATCAACAGTGGTATGACCACAGTCACTAGTTGAAAGAATGATCAACAGTGATAAGACCACAGTCACTAGTTGAAAGAAGGATCAATAGTAATATGACCACAGTCACTAGTTGAAAGAACGATCAACAGTGATACAACCATAGTAAATAATTGAAAGAATGATCAACATTGATATGACCACAGTCACTAGTTGAAAGAATGATCAACAATGATACGACCACAATCACTAGTTGAAAGAATGATCAACGGTGATATGACCACAGTCACTAGTTAAAAGAAGGATCAACAGTAATATGACCACAGTCACTAGTTGAAAGAACGATCAACAGTGATAGGACCACAGTCAGTAGTTGAAAGAATGATCAACAGAGATACGACCACAATCACTAGTTAAAAGAATGATCAACAGTGATATGACCACCGTCACGGGAATCGCCTAGTAACAAATACATTTGAATATTAGTAAGATATAATATATACATTACTTGATAACCTTCACTATTGGACGAAAGTTAGCCAATGAGCGATATGACCACCGTCACATCGGAACTACCACCATGTGACAAATACTGATTGAATTTTTGGTATATATAAACAATGTAATCTCCCTTGATACTGTAAACTATAACAATGTGTCTTTTTATAAAATAGAATGAACTCACCAGTATTTTTCATTGATAAAATGTTTTCAAACGCGTTTCAAGTAACTTACTGTGAAAGTAATAGAAGCCTACTATGGAGCACTGGTGGCTTAAATAAAGTGGTTATAATTACCTGAATAAAAGAAGAAATTTATGTTTTATTAATTAGGATTTAACACTATAAAAACATTTGAATGAAATACGAGTTTTAGCCCATTTGTTTAATATTAAAATTTTGGTCTTTTTACGAACTCTGAAATTATTTCCTAACTACGATCCTGATGAAAAAAATTTCCGCTGCGTATTTAATAAACACCGGTACCACTTGACTGGTTCACGACTCCCGCTCCCAGGGTGGGGTCGGGGGTTGTGGCAATAAAGAATACAAGTAAATGATTTTTATTTGAAGAAGTCTAAGGCCCGAATTGTAACATTCCCATTTCTATCATATAAATTATAGGTTTGGTTAAATTTATTAACCACTAGTAACTAGTTTATTTTTAATATAATTATTCAACCCAAATAGTTTTAAAAACTATTTTATATATATAGTTGGTTGAAATATTATATTAATTAATTGGCCTGTATATGGGTGACCTTTCTAAATAAAATAAAAGTATATAAAAACTTATATTATTAAACGGGTAGATTACGGGTAAGTTAACTGTAAGAAATATGAAGTACCTAGACGGGCCTAGTGACCGTATACTAATTAAACTATAAAAATACATTATATTTGAACCTACTCTATTTTTAATGAAACATGGTTCAAAATGTAGACAAAAATATACTCGTTCTAAAGACATATTCATTATTTTGTAAAACGTTATATTTTATAAGTTATAAACGCCAAATAAGTGAAGCAGATTAATTAATTAAAATATAATAATAATAATTAAAATGATGGACGTATCTTACAAAAGAAGAAATACAACTTTCAAATTCAAAGTTTTCTGTACGTGGCATGGAAAGAAAGCATGTAATCATCTAAAATTCAATTTGTGTGCACGTGTAATTTTTGTATGTATCGTGGCCTCTAACAACCATCCATGATCCAACTATAAATTTGAGTAGTGCCTTCCCATTTTTTTCACTCTCTCTCTCTCTCGAAACCTTGTACATATATATTCTTACTAGGTTTTTACCCGGGATTGCTTCCCAGGCTCGGGAAACTTAGTTATATCAATTATTATTTCTTATTAATACGACCTCATTACAACAAGCATCTCATTGGATTCAACATCAATGTTTTCGCATCACCGGGTAATTAATTACCCGGGATTGCTTCCCGGGTAATTAATTAATCCAAACGTTCAACAAACAATAAATTCACAAAATGTAACTCCATATGTGATCCTTATTAATCAATAGTTACCATATTATTATAGTAAGGAACCCGTGCGATGCTGCAGAACACGCAACACACTAACACAGACACCGCTAGATAGTCCGTTAGCTAACCTTGTTAGGATCGGAGGCTTTCGTGATTGTGTTTGTTTGTATAATTTGAACAAATCAAATAGAAATGAACATAGTTTAAGTGCAGCGGAAATGAACAACAAACTTTGTAAACACAATCAAAGAGGAAGATAGTTTTGATAAACATTTGCTTTTCATTAAGTTGAAAGATTAGAAATCAAAGCAAAAGATTACAAGCATGCTTACAAACTAAACTCCCCCTCAGCCTTTTACTCCATGGTTGGTTGCACAAGATGAAAGGATTGAATTAAGAAGAACTCACTCAAGACGATCAAATGTAACAGTACAGGATACTGCTCCATTTATAGACAATCCAAACCACTTAGGCATCTCAGCTGACGTCACCATGAAACCGACGTCTAACAGCCTAACAACCTGTAACAACTGTTCCTATACAAACACTGCTATTCTTAACCACTGATTCTACATAAAACAAGTAATATACTAAACTACTGCTATGCTCTTCCAACAGTGCTTCCCTTAAAGTTGATCAGTCTTTGAGTGGGCAGTGCTTTGTCAACAGTGGATAGAACCAGCAGTGTTTACTTCTTCAGGGCTTTGTCAGCATTTTAAAGGGTAGCAGCAGTTGTATACGGACAGTGGATAGAGAGCCATCACTTGTTATGATCACTTTCAAGGGAGAAGTATAGTATAAACAGCTGCTTATTATGAATCCACTGTTGTGAACCAGTTTTCGCTTTCATTATCTGTTCCTCTGGTAGGGTTCAATCCCAACAATCTCCCCCTGGAACAGATAATGCCAAAACCCTTCATTATTCTGGATTTTTATTTCTCATCAAAAGTTCCCTAGCTTGTCTTTTAAATTCTTCTTCAAAGTCTTTGGAACTTGAGTCATCCTCATCCCTGCATAGTGAAAGTTCAAGGAGATCCTGCAAATATTCAACACCAAGACCTAGTGCTTCTTTCCTTGATATGTACTTCACTTGGCCATTGGATCTAACCAAGGTCAATACGTGGGTCTTTTGATCAGACATCCACTTTAGTACTTTTGAACCCAATGGGTTTCTTGGGAGAGATTTATTTTCTGATGAGTTTGGAGAAATTGATCTTGTGAAAAGTTGTAAACTTTCAGACATTTGTTTGAAGGCCATTTCGATGACATTATTTGCTGCAACTGTCTCTTCTGCAGTCTCTCTTTCAATCTGCTCTTGCCTCTTCTTTTGATCTAGTTCAAAGTCTGTCATGTCTGAAGTATTTGGTGATGCAGGTTTGGTTAATACCTTTTTGGCAAGCTCTTGAAGCTTTGCTGATTTGTCTTCCTTTAGATCCATTTTCTTGATGGCTTCTGTGAAGTACTCAGCTCCCTTTTCTTTTTCTTCTTCACTGGTCAGCAGTTTTCCTTTTTCTTGGTTTTCCACAATGATACGGTTATCTGCTGATGTGATCTATGTTTTAAGAGTATCAATCTGCTGTTCTAGCTTTTTGTAGTCAGGCTTCTTAGAAGTGTCTGAGACTGTTATCCTTCTTTTCTTAAGCCTTTCATAAGCCTCGTCGGTATACTACTTTGTCCATTTCGCTATGGCTTCAGCAGTATCCACCTTAGCATCCACCAGCTCTTGCTTCTTTCTTTTATACTCAGATGTAAGGTCAGCAATGAGCTTTTTGTATTTGTTCCAATTTGGAGTTGTCTTCTTCTTTCTTGGATCGTTTTTAATTCTTTCAATTCTGTTTGCCTCATTTTTTAAAGCAACTATTGGCCATTCTTCAAATTATTTTTCTTCAGCAGGATAGGATTTTTCTTTCATGATATATGCAAGATATTCTTTTCTCATTTTATTTCGTTGATCTGTCTTTTCTTTGTTTAGATCTTGTGCATAGTCTTCCATCTGCTTGACCTTACTGAGCAAGAATTCCAATTTTTCAGATATGGCTTCGTCACTTTGACCTTCACATTCAACTTTTGCTCTTATTTTAGCTTGCCTTGCTTTAAGCTTGAGATATTCATCCATATCTTCTGGGACTATGAAGCCTATGAGAGAAGGGAATCTTCTTGTTGAAGGATCATCCTTGGTGTAGAATTGTCTCATCTCATTTTTTACAGCTTCCAGTTCCAGTGGATATTTTGCAGCATTAGGATCATGTTTGTCTTCATCTAGCTGAGTTATTTTTCTTTTTCTGGAGTAAATTTTATTCAGTGAAGGAGTGGTTTTGGGTGATTTGTTGAGTGGAGTGAAGATGGTTTGAAGTGAAGTGAGGGTAGTGGTGAATGGTGGATGACTAACAGTTGTTGAAACAACTGGTGTTTCAACTACTGTTGCCATTACAACAGATGATGAAACATCTGATGTCTTCTGCTTTTTCGCATGAGGTGATGGTGGTGATGTGACATTGATGAGAGCAGTGGCGGATGACTGGCAAACAGCTGTTGAAACAACTGGTGTTTCAACCTCTGTTGTCATTACAACTACTGATGTGTCAGTAGATGTCTTCTGCTTTTGAGCAGGTGGTAATTTGGTGGATGGTGTTGTACTTTTAGGTTCTGGTAGGGCAGTGGTTGTAGTGTGTGTTGTAGTGGTGTGTGTTGAAGAGATGGCAGATGTTTGGTTAGCAGTTTTTGAAACTACTGCCATATCAACAGTTTGAATAGAAGTTTGAGTTTTTGTGGTTTGAGGTTTGGAGCCTTTGGGGGGTGGTTTAGATGTCTATTTTTCTTGCTCAGGTTCAACACACAAGCCATGTTCTATTCCCTTCTTCTTCAACTGCTTCATTATCTCCCCCTTTTTGGCATTATCTGCAGGGGGGTTATCAAAGAATATTAGAGTGGAAGGAGCTTTGCTAGTGGTGTTTTGGATACTGGCCTTTATAGCCTTGATGTCTGCTTGAGTATCTTTGAACCTAGACTCCAACATGTTTGTCAGCATTTGTACATGTATTGCATGCTGGTGATCAGCCGCTTGTTTTTGTTTTTGGAGCAGGGGTTGGAATACACTACATAGCTCATTTGCAGCAAGTGCAGGTTGTGCAGGTGCTTGAGGTGGAACAGCAGTGGATTGTGCTTTTTGAGCTTTTAACAGCTGTTGCACCATATCCTTTATTTCAGCAACTGATGTTTCAAGTTTTTCAACTCTGCCCGTCAATTCCTGATATTTTGAATGATAATCCAATTTAATGGAATCATGTGTTTCCCCACCAGCAGTGGTTGTACCAATGTGTGACTTAGGACATGAAGCCCAGAAATCATCCATTGATGCCCCTTGTTCTTGGTACTGGGGACTTCTTTCTTCAGCACTTGATAACCTTTCAATGGTACCAGTGGTTAAAACAAACTCACTAGTGGTTACCAGAGGTGCTATAGAAGAAATTGCCTTCAAGGGAGTCTTACTAATGAAACAACTGTCCAAATGTAGATCTGTTGATCCATCACTTGTAGTTGCTGCTCCACTTGAACTACCACCAAGAGTTACTTGTAACTCAAGGGGTGTAACCTCCTCAGTTGTTGCTGGGATAGCAGAGGTAAAATCATCAGACCCAGTCACTTGTAGGAGTATGCTCTCAGTGATAGGTAATTGAGAGGAACTGGTTTGTGTCTGAGCTAGGTTAACTGCATGCAACAAAGGTATCATGCATTGTGGTAATGTGAGGGGTGAGGACAAGGGTGTTGAAAGAGACATGTCCTTGGGATCAGGACTGTGGAAGATGGATCCGAGTGAATCCAGAGCTTCATAATGTGGAGTCCCTGTATTTACAACCTGATCCTTTTGTGAGGATGCAGGAGGAGTTTGAGGTAAAGGTGGAGATCTTTCTACCATCTGCTGTGAGGAAGTAGCAGCAGTGGTTTTTGGTGACATTTGTGTTGTCACTGGCAGTTGCTCTGGGATCTCATCTTCCAGAGTTGCCTTTGATTTGGGTTTTGAGGGCTTTCTGGAGATTTTCTTTTTGGTCCTTTTGGTAATGGCAGGTGTGGGTTTCAAAGCAGTGGTTGTGCTGCTATGATCACCTGTAGCAGTGGGCTCAACAGTAGATGCCTAAGGAGCAGTGGTAGCTGCTAAATTTTGCTCAGGCACCTCTGCTTTTGTTTTTAGAGGTGCCATCATTCTAGAAAATGTTTCAGTTGTCAAACCACTTATTTTAAAAGATGCACCTTGTTTGAGTAAATTTTCATTTTCTTTTCCAATTTTTTCTTTGAAATAGTAGCTTAGAAACCTTGGAAAGAGTAAAAATGATTTGCTATCAACATTCTTTACTAAGTCATTAAAGATCTCCTGGGAATAGTTATAATTTTCATTATTCAAAATAGCATAACCCAGACATTGGATCTTCAATGGTATTTCGTTAAAACCAGTTGTTTTATTTGAAACACACATCAAAAGTGTGTGGAATAAAAACCTAGGTGCAGAAGGGAAGAAACCCTTTTGTAAGGTATCGCTTTTTGGTTGTTCTGCATACCCCCTTTTCAAGAAATCAGTTTTCAAGTCGGTTTTAGAAAAAGAAGTTTTACCTTTCTGATCATCGAGTTTAAAGACTTCTGAGATTGATTGTGGAGTAATCTGAATTGCTTTTCCCTGTATAGAAGAATTGATGGCTATGACGATGTCTCCTTGTTTTTCAACGGTAGCATTTTTCCAGAACTCTCTTTGAGTTTGTTGCAAAATGGGAGAATCTGGTGTAAGCAAAGTTTTGTACTTTGATGCAGATATGGTGTCGATGATGGAATCAAAGGTGTGGTTGATGGTGAGTTTTGTGAGTAGACCCAAGTAATTGTGAGAGGATTTGTAAGGAATTTCAATGGGTTCACCTGCCGTTTGAGCGACCTCTTTGGAAGATGTTGATGATTTTGACTTTGATTTTGATTTAGATTTCGTCATTTTGATGAAGAAGACGAAGAATGGTTCGAAATGGAAGGCTGGAAACTGCTTTGAGAATTCAATTCCACAGTGTAAAACCCTGTTTGGGGTTTTTGATCAGGCTTTTATTTAGGGAAAAAGTAAGTGCTGATGTGGCAGCGGTTACAAAGATCTGAAGGCTAAAAACTGACCACGTGTGAACCGCTGATGAAAAAACCAATGATTGTAAATTTGAGTGCATGTCAACAATAAAAAGGGGAGCAGTGACTATTTTTTAACTATCAGTGGATACCCAATAAAATGTAACACAGGTGTTTGGTCAGTCAGTGGTCAACATGAAAAATGAAGAAATAGAGGCTGGCCTTCAGCAGTGGATAACATTTAACAATCACATGTTTGCGCTTAAACAAATGTTTGACATTAAAAACTTATGGTGTAGTTATATGTGACTATTTTTAAACTATCAGTGGATACCCAATAAAATGTAACACAGATGTTTGGTCAGTCAGTGGTCAACATGAAAAATGAAGAAACAGAGGCTGGCCTTCAGCAGTGGATAACATTTAACAATCACATGTTTGCGCTTAAACAAATGTTTGACATTAAAAACTGTTTGCAAGAAAAGACCAATTTGAAGAATACTATACCCAAACAATCAAAATGAGGAGCTTAATAATCATCCAAGTTTACTTCACTTTTATTCAGTGGATGTCAACCTCCAAAATGTGAGCAGTAGTTGTTTTTTATCTAACAGTGGATAGATATTGATTTAATTTGCAACAAATAGTCATCAAGAATATTTTTTATTTTGTAATTTAGCTTGCCATTTTATCATTAAAACAATGTTTTAAATTAAATATTGTTAATCTTTGAGTTTGTATAGGTTTGTCTCGAGAGATAAAGTATAGAGAACCAATGTTTGTCCTAAACACTGTTACATAAGTAAAACTGATACATAAATACGAAAGTTGAATCCGCTGTAGAAGCTGTTATAACTATACAATAAGTGCTAGTCTTTAACAGGACTTTGCCTTCAACAGTGCATAGCCCTCATGAGACAATAAGCCCATCAGTCTTTATATGGAGCAGGAATTAATTATAACTGTCCTTAGCATGATCAGCTGTTATAACCACACCACCCTTTTAGAGTTGGACCATTAAACAAATCCTTGACACTATTAATCCTCTGTTGACTTACCAAACAGATCTTCAGACACAATTCAACATCAACATAATCTAAATATTACTGAAACAATAAATAATAAGTAAAAATAAAACACAACAAAGATTCATAAAATTATATTTAATCATTTATTCAGGACCTTAAAACTAAAGTCCAATAATTACATGACATACTGAACAATATTCAAGTTCAAATCTAAGAATAACAGCAAGAACTAATAAACTTTAGTTTCCACTACATCTATTGCTGAACCTCTTGATGTATGTCCTTCAGCATCGCCATAAACTGCACGTCTCTATCACCACACTCCATATTACTGACAACACAAATAAGAATAAGAAAATAATCTAAAATTCAAACGTGACTTTTTCATTTTTATTGCACATCTGAGTTTTCACGAGCTTTGGACGAATGTATACTTTCTTTAAAAGAAGAAAATCTTACTGGAGCAAGAAAACGTGACTTTGGATTTAACGGAAATCAAAAAAAATGGCACATGTAACTTTAAAGTTGCATCTCTGCCATCAAAAAAGGTAACACATGCAACTTTTCACGATGTTGCAACAATTATACTGCAGCATCGATATTGAAAGGTTGATGTGGGATGCGAATTTACATTGAAACAACGATGTTGGAACAATGATACAGGAACGATAACATGTAAACATTATCAACAAACATTTGAACAAAGAAGTGTAATGGGAAATTAGCTGCTAAATCACAAGAAAGATGCATTTGAGAGAGAAAGATACGGTCACATATATGAGCGAGCGAAATTTGAATGTGAAACCAGATAATTGTATCTTATTTATAGAATAATAAAAAATATATATGGTTTGAAATTTGAATTTCAAAATTACTAATATTAATTAGTAATTACTGATTTGATTTGAAAGCAATTGTTATGATGTTTTTTGGGAACTGAAATATGCAAAGTAGGAAAAAAAAAAAGAGAACGTCAATTTTAAATTGTCTTTTACATATTTTTTATTTCAAAATTTCAAAATTACTGAGAGATAATAACCGTTAGTTTGAAATTCTAGTTTTGCATATTTTAAAAGTCCAAAGCTCAAGAAATTACAATTAATTATTATTGATTAGATTTGCAACAAATAGTCAAAAAGTATTTTTTTATTTTTTAATTTAACATTAAGGATAAAAATATATATGGTTTGAATTTTGAATTTCAAAATTACTGATATTATTAGTAATTACTGATTTGATTTGACCGCAATTGTGATGATGTTTATTGGGAACCGATGTTTATTGAGAACTGAAAGGTAAGTAGTGTATATCTTTATATCCCACCTTATTAAAGTAAATAAATATTAGTAATGATATGCAAAGTAGGGAAAAAAAAAGAGAACGTCAATTCTAAATTACCATCTTGCATAAATTTAATTTCAAAATTTCAAAATTACTGATATTATCAGTGATCTGATTTGAAAGCAATTGTGATGTTGACTTTTCTAATTTTTATTTTAACTTTAATTAAGAGATAATAACCGTCAGTTTGAAATTCATATTTTGCATATTTTAAAAGTCCAAAGCTGAAGAAATTACCATTAATTAGTGATTTGATTTGCAACAAATACCCATCAAGTATTTTTTTTATTTTTTAATTTAACATTAAATTTTATCAGGAAAACAATATTGGAGGAACTCTTATCTCATTGCAATGTAACGATTAGGTAAAATGGTAATTTCATTTTAATTGTAGTTTTTATTTGATAATTTCAATATATCACTAATTAACACCATGGATGGTAAATATCAATGGATGTCAAGAATAAAAAAGTGACCAGTGGCTATTTTTTCCTATCAGTAGATACCGAACGTCAATTGTCATTATAACTTTTCTGTAATTACTGATATTATCAGTAATTACTGATGATGATTTGAAAGCAACTGTCATTGTCATGATGACTTTTCTAATTTTTAAACCGTGAGTTTGAAATTCACATTTTGCATGTTTTAAATGTCCAAAGCTCAAGAAATTAGCATTAATTACTGATTTGATTTCCAACAAATAGTTATAAAGAATTTTTTAAATTGTATGATCAAAACAATGTTGGAGGAAATCTTACCTCATTGGTATGTAAAGACAAGGTAAAATGGTAATTTCATTGTAATTCTAGTTTTTATTTGATAATTTCAATCTATCACTAATTAACACCATCAATAACAAAAAAGTGAGCAGTGGCTGTTTTTTAGGAAAACAACTGATGGTCAATATCAATAGATGCCAACAATAAAAAAAGTGAGCAGTGGCTATTTTTCCTATCAGTGGATACCCAACAGTTTTTTAAACATTGATGTTTGGTTAGTCAATGGTCAACAGATTTTGAAGAAACATATGTTTCGCCTTAAACAGAAGTTTGCCCATAAACAGAAGTTTGACCATAAACAGGTGTTTGCACATAAAGAGATGTTTATCTGGTGGTTTAAAACCACTGTTAGGTCAAACAAATTTCACAACAGGACCAATACTCAAATAGATGTTGACCTTAAACAGATGTTTGGTTTAGAGCCAAACATTTGTTAAACCCCAAACATCTGTTTAACCCTGAACAGATGTTTAAGTTAATAACATCTACTGTTCAACCTAACAGGGGTTTCCATTAACTATTGACCAAATTGCAAACAGATGCTAAAACCACTGTTTCTTATTGTACTTCTTTACAAAATTACATAGAATTCAAGAAAACGAAACAAACACTTAAAGAACTATAATTTAACACATAATCTAATCGGGCAAAGCAATCTATTATCTAAGAATTCACTGATTCTTACAACATGAAACAAACTCATAATGAAATACTAAAGTTACATAAGAACCACTGATAATTAAATACTAAATTTGAATCCGTTGTAGATGCTGAACCACTGCTGATACTAAACAGTCGTTTTCCTTTGATTAATCAAACTCTAGGTACATAAAGTGCAAACAGTCGTTTTCCTGAACAGATGTTTAAGTTAATAACATCTACTGTTCAACCTAACAGGGGTTTCCATTAACTATTGACCAAATTGCAAACAGATGTTAAAACCTCTATTTGTTATTGTACTTCTTTTCAAAATTACATAGAATTCAAGAAAACGAAACAATCACTTAAAGAACTATAATTTAACACATAATCTAATCCGGCAAAGCAATCTATTATCTGAGAATTCACTGATTCTTACAACATGAGACAAACTCATAATGAAATACTAAAGTTACATAAGAACCACTGATAATTAAATACTAAATTTGAATCCGTTGTAGATGCTGAACCAATGCTGATACTAAACAGTCGTTTTCCTTTGATTAATCAAACTCTAGGTACATAAAGTGCTTGTCTTTAACAGGACCTTGTCTTCAACAGTGGATAGGCCTCATCAGTCTTTGTTCATAAAGAGCTCCTTTAAAACAAACTTTATGCTTCTTTTAATACAAAAAAGGTGGGAAACACCATTACTCTAGACTCTCTAGTAACATAAAATCTTATCTTACAACAATAGCAGATCCTTTCTTGCGTTTAGTAGGAACTACTGTGGGTTCTCCATCATCATCTTCTGCACAAGTCAATTATAATCATCATCATCATTTAGACATAAGCAAAAATTATTTTAACTATAAATTTAATAATCTTTCTTTGTGTTTAATTAAACTTTATGCTTCTTTGAATACAAACCTATAATAACCCGCAGCAGATTGTATGAATTTCAAACAACTGTGATTAGACTGAAATATAAACCGAGAATTAGAGTATATCACTTCAAAATAAAAAACTCAAAATTGAAAATCAGAGTAGCAAAAAACACATACTTTAAAAGATGTTGGAACAATAATACTGGAAACAACCGTGGAACAATCATCATCATTATATGAGAATACCCTTAATTTATGGAACCTGTAGAATGAAATGCTCCACTGTTGGGTTATTAACTTTCAACCTCACTTTCCCTAAATTTATCAATTCTAATTTTCAACAGGATGTAATACAATTATTACCTTAATTAAGATATCTTCAACTACAAACAACAATAGCAAACAACATCAAACAACAATAGCAAACAACATCAGACAATAATAGCAAACAACATCAAACAATAATAGCAAACACCTGATGTTGAATCCACTGTAGATGCTGAACCACTGCTGTTACAAACAGATAATACCTCGAGAACTGGAAATGAAACTCTAATTTCAGAAAGAATAATGGCTGAACAAACTCAAACATCAATAATCAACAGATGTTATACTCATATGATCACCATCTAGAAAAAAACGCTAATTTCAAAACATATTCAAACATACCAGCTTATGGCAGAAATCTATCTGCAGCTAAGCGGATTTCAACTTTGATGACAACAACCCTGGAACCATATGATTAGATTACGAGTAGAAATTAGGATTAGTGTAAATAAGAGGAAATCATGAAAGTATTTCAACTAAAAAAAAGAACAAACCTTTTGATGAAGTAATCGATGAACAAAAGAAGATTTTATGGTGGCGTCTGAAGAAGATTAAGGTTTGGATGGAAAGAATTATCTCAATAATTTGCAGGGTTTGTGAAATTTGAATTTGAATCGCCTGAATATAGAGAGAGAAAGAACCCAAGGTTTGTAAACAAAGATTAGAAGTGAGAAGAGAGATTATATAAGGAAAAGGGGATGGCACTGTTGGGCGGGAAAAGAGAACTGAGGATGCCCTAATCAAGTGACACGTGGCCCAAATAACTTTCATTTATTATATATAATAGATTTATATTACTTTACCCCATAATAATAATAAGGCTCTGTCCCGTTTTAAGTGTTTTAACTCCCGATCACCGCTATCCTTTCCGATTGATCTGAGCCCCATAACGCATGTCAAGGCTCTGCCTGACTAGTTCGTTGGGATTCTGTCTCGTGACATAGGGACAAGGTTGATTTAGGGGTACTATACTTAATATATTTACAACTATATATATATATATTTTAAATAGCTCAGAAGTTATACCCAAAATTCTACCATGAGGTTTTCTAGTTGAACCCTAAAGTCACAAAGTGGGTCCATTCTCTTTTCACCGTTTTATTCCCTTTTGTCTCAAACTGTAGCAACTCTCACCAAAACTATTATTTCTTATTATATTTTATACAAAAGGAAACCCTAATTAAGACCCCTAAGTGATCCTGCATAAACCCTAAAATTTTCAGAACAATCAGAATCAGGATCAGGGCCCCTAAAACTCAGGGGGGTAAACCCTAATTGATATTATCCTTACAGTTTTTCGTAGAAATCGAATTTTCTCGTTCTGTCGAGTCACCTAGGCTACAAATACACGTGGCAACCCTATGTTAAAAGTGACCCATCGCGCCACGCGAAAGTCTGTCGCGCCACGCGACAACGTCCTTTTTCCAGTATATATTCAGTAGTGTGGGACTTAGATTTCCGCGTTGGAACGATGAACAAATTCGTTTTACACTTCGAGATATCACCTGATTACTACCAAACACACACAGCACTAAACGCTGCCACAAAACAGGGTAATAACTCGATCGCTGCTACGATTCAATATCCGATCGATTGAAACTATCCGACAGGATGTTTAAATGCTATACTTTGTCATTAGTTGTGAATCCGATAGGATGTTTGAGTGCCACCCAAACTCGGGGTAGACTCTGTCATTCGTTGCGAATCCGATGGATGTTTAAGTATTGCTCTTTGTCATTCGTTGTGAAGGTTTTAATCTCGTGAGTTATCGTAAATGTTGTATTAGTTACTTACCAAGTTCGTGTGCACTAGGTTACAAGACTAATCAATAGGCTAAACTCTACCTGTATAAATCTGCAATATCAAGGCTAACCAGTAGGCTAAACTCTGCCCGGATAAATCTGCATGCTTATAATGTGAGTCATTCTCTTTTTATCAAAGTATTTTATAAATTCTTAAATATTTTCAAGGTTATAATTACAGGGATTAAGTCTTTGTAGTCACCAAATTACAGCCGGTATGTGGGGTTTTGTATACATTACTTGATAACCGTCACCATTGGACAACGGGGTAGCCAAGGGGTGATATGACCATAGTCACAGACACCATTGGACAATGAGGTTACCAATGGATGGTCGAGTGACAAATACTGTGGGTAGTTGGTTGATATATGGAAACATTGTAATCGCTCTTAATACTGTAAATGATAACAACGTGTCATTTTAGTAAAAAGAATGATTCACCAGTATTTCCTGCTGACAAAACCTTTTTAAAATGTGTTTCAGGTAATTACAGTAGATTGGAGTAAGAGTTGGATATGGCACTGAAAGGCTTCAAGAAGTGGCTTATTTTATTAATTAAATCAAATTAAGAAATATTGTTTTATGTAATTGGGTTATCCCTTATTAAAGCTACCTTTGTAAAACATGGGTTTATCCCATCTATTTAATAAATAAAATCTGGTGTTTTCTAAACTCTGATATTTTTCCTAACTCACGGTTCTGACGAAATTTTTGCTGCACTACTTTTCAAAATAACCACCGGTACCACTTGGCTGCTCGCGACTCTCGATTCCATCCAGGGTGGGGTCGGGGGTCGTGACACGAATGCGTTCCTATGTGTGGCATGCTTGTACGTCGAAACATGAAACATATGTGAAAATAAAGTCAACAAATGAATGTTGGCGAGTACATAGGTTTTGTGGTCAAGTTCATGGCTTTATGTTTGTATTGCAATACCTTGTCCGACTACGAGAGTTGATGAATAAGATCTTTGGAATCAAC
Organism: Helianthus tuberosus; assembly: GCA_030545235.1. Lineage (NCBI taxonomy): Eukaryota > Viridiplantae > Streptophyta > Magnoliopsida > Asterales > Asteraceae > Helianthus > Helianthus tuberosus. The sequence continues at coordinate 113,701,666 of CM060378.1, forward strand.
TTGTAACAAAAGTGTTTGATATTGCAATATGTTTTACCAACTATGAAAGTTGGTATGTTTAAAAGAAAACCTTGTAGCCATGAGACTCGACAAAATGTTTCTTTGTGAAATCGGATGAGTAATCAAAATGTTTACTTGTAAAATGTATGGTATATATATATATATATATGTGTGTGTGTGTGTGTACCTTAAAACCCATTGTCATATTTAGTATAAAATAGTCATCATGTGTAGAAATCAATTGTCATGTATGAGTAACCAATCGTCATGTACCAAATCACGGGTTCTATCATTCCTCAGTGGGTTCTTCCAGAAATAATATTGGAAGAAGGAATGGGATGTCAAACCTATAGCGCTCATCCCTCAGTGGGTTCTTCCTAAGATAATTCGGAAGAGGGATCACGTTGTTAAACCTATAGCGCTATAATATACTACTGATCGGCTTGTCTAATGATAATGTATGTTCTCGTGTCATAGATATAGCATCAACAAGTGTCGTACAATATAAATATGTTGTCTCATATATATATATATATATATATATATATATAAACCATATGTAAATTTGTGTTTTGTAAACTTGGAAAAGTGGTAGTAGGCACATATGAATCAACCCAAAATATTAGGAAAACGTAAAAGAGGGGACTATGCACTCACTTGGGATTGCGTATATGTCTTGGTAAACAAAGCTCAAGTGTTCAAGTGGCTCCTAATGTTTCGGATTGCTATGTGTTAGTGTATAGAGACTTTAATCAAAGGATTGGATAGAATGAGGTCTATAAACCAAACGAGAGAAGGATCTTGTATAATATGGTTTAATAAGCCTTACATTCTGATTAGAAAGGATTACTAAGTTCTTTGATCCCTTTCGACTTGTTAAAGTGGTTTACGCCACTTTAACAGGCCTAATACGTCAAATATGTCAAACATGTCCTATGACGAGTCTAATATGTCAAAATAAGTTTAACTATGTTGCAACATCAGTTTAGATGTCAAAACATTGGCCTTATATGCTTAAAATCATTTTATGTGCCAAAAGGGCATTTTCGGAAAATTAAAAGTATATAAAATTTTGACTCATCATATAACTAACCAAACTACATGACTGTTTTGGTCAAAAATTACCGAAGCAATTTAGTGATCAAACTTAGTTTGTGAGGTAGTGTGCTATGTAAATTTGTAAAAATGAATTAACTTTGTTGAAAATGTAAACAGTTTCAGGATATAGCTCCGGGATGTAGAACTATATCAATTTGTAAACGAAATGCAAGTAAAGTAAAAATTGACATGAGATGTACGAGGAAAGCCCTTGATCTTTCTAGATCGCCGGCATAAAACCTCGGGAGCTGACAATCGTCGGCTGCCTTGTTCTTCTTATTGCTTGAATAACCAGGATACAGTGCAGGATAATGCTCGGATCAAATCTAAGTGTTACAATGATTGTGATTTGTGAGTGTTTGTGATTGAAATGGTGATTGTAGCTGCAATGTGTTTGTAAAAGTGGACGGGATTATGTGTCAACCTACTGATCCAGCACTCCTATTTATAGTTATAAGAAATAACAAACTATGCTAAAAATCCGAGATATTGCCCTATTATTCCGGGATCCTGTGAATATTCCCTTTTGACCGTTGTAAACCCCTTCTCCAAGCTTCCAACGTCTTTCTTGTAACCACCTTGACCTATTCTTCAGGGAGACCAAGCCTCATGACCGTTTGTACCTTGCAGCCAAAGCAAATCGTTAACAGCACGCAGGATACCCTCGCAGGATGTTACCAATATCCTGGTCCAGTATCCTGGCAGCGAAAATAGACATATAAAGTCAGGATATAATTTCGGGATATAGGTTAGAAAATTCCACCCACAACAATTGTCCCCAAAAATATAGTTGTTGGGATCCTTTGACCTTAACAGATGTATTTTTCTTACGTTATCTGAAGTCTTAATGGATAGAGATGTGATGTGACCTGATACAGCTTTCAAGGCTAGTATTTCTCATAGTTAGCTATCTTCGCCCTATATCTTCTACTTTCTTCTTGTTAATTATCACATTGTACCGGACCATTTAGGTATTCCCTCTCTCTCTATTCTTTCTTTGTGCATCTTTTCCGTTGTCTCCGATCTCATAGCAAAACGCACTCGTTCATGCCCCGGGGACTCCAAGCCAACCTTCATGGCACACAATCTGCTTGGCAAGCCCGAGAAAGAGGTTTGCAATTTTGATAATGCCGATATGGCCGTTCTACGTGCCTCTGGAGCCTTCCCTGATGGTACGTCATCCGGCCATTTGATTGGAACATCCGGTCAGATTTTTCTTCAGCTGAGTGGGTTTGTTTTTTGTCTTAGTCACTCAAGTTCAAGTTAGCATTCATCCTCCAATACGTCGGGTAATGATGTATGTTCTAAATTCATTTCTGCACATGTTTGGTTAGTTGATGTATTAACATATAAAAATTGAAATCACTTCCCTTTTTATGTAGATTCCAGCAATCTTGTTTCAATTTTTGATCTGGAAGAGCTTGACAGTTTCCCGGCAACCGTTCCAGTAAAGAAAGAGCCTAGCTCCAAGCCTTCCATAGCATCCAAGCCTTCAACTAGTTCTGAACCTGCAGCCATGCCCAAGCCTTCCTCAGCAGCGAAGCTCCGTGCTTCTAGTTCCCGTAAGAGGAAAGAATCTGATTCTCTCGTCATCGCTGAAGTCTTTTCCTACGAGAACCTTGGTTTCATGGAATCTAGCCATTTCATGACTTCTTTCCTTAACTAGGTAAATATCCTTATCCTACATCCTGCACACATATGCTGAATCGATACCCCGGTTAGATTATATTAACAATACCTGAGTTCTGTTTTGTAGGGTCTTGAGCGTCTGACGCATCTCTACACCGAAGCTTGTGAAACAGTGAAGATCTCAGAAGCCAAGTTGAAGAAAGCTAAGATCACTATCGTGGATAAGGGGAATATCGTTGCAGCCAGGTCACAACATTATGAAGATAAGTTAAAAAAGGTGACTCTGGATGCCGAAGCTGGAGTGAAGAAGGCCACTGAGATCGAGCTGGTTGTCGTCGAGGTCCAACATAATCAAGATATGGCTTCATTCAGGGATGGCCTCAAGGGTTCCGTCGTAGTTTCCCTCCTTCAGGCCAGGCTTAAGATGGCTTATGACGCCAGGATAGCGGGCTTTAAATGCCCAACCTGGACCGTTGACGTCTGGGAGAAGAAACTGAAGGATCTTGGTTGCAGTCCTGTGACGTATCCTGCCAAGCCTGAGATTGGCAAATCTTCCAAGGCAGGTGAGACGGCGGAAGAAGCTGGTGATGGTGGATCTGGTTCTACCCCGTGAGCGGGTGGCAAAGTGAGCGATGATGGATATTTATGCCTACGCCGGAGCCCGCTTTTTTAAGTTCAATGGTTGTTGGTTGTTGAACACTTTTCTTTTTCTTGCATGTTGAACGATTTACTTTCATGCACTTTAGACATTAGTACAATATGATGACCAAGGGTGGAGGGATCCTGAGTTTCAGGATGAAGCCCTTGATCATCAATTAGTATGCTTAATTTTGAACATTCTAACAATTAAAGGGGGAGGTATCTTGGGTTCCAAGACGAAGCCTTCAATTGTTAAGTAAGTATGGCAAAAAACGAATTTGTGCTTTTGGCGGATAGGTCTCGGTTTGAGATGAAACCAAAAGCACAAACTTTTGCTTTGTTAACAATATAACCTTTTTATGACCTTATCTATCGTTGTCCTTTTTCTATTCTTGTTATGCATTACTTAGTTTGAATATGATTTTAATGTTCCAAACTTAGTGTAATATTTCAAATGTCCTGACCAAATGTCCTGAAAATATCTTGATCAAGTTACCCGCAGATATCCTGCCAAGATTTTTGCCAAATAGAGTTCTTACAACTCAAACAATTTCGATAAAGTTTTCAAAGAAAAAGGATGGTTCATTTTTATTTTGCAAAGCTTGTTTTGATAACAGTAGTTTGATTTGAACATAGTTTCAATTTTCAATCCAAGTATCCTGAAGTATATCCTGAGAATACATCTTGAGAATATATCCTGAGAACATATCCCGATCAGGATACTCATAAGTGTTATAATATAGTTTCATAAATTTAGACAATCTAGATAAGGTTTTTTTAAAGAACAAAAATAGGAAAGATCATACCGAAACAGAAGACATCTCAATCCTTTCATTCCAGTCCTTTCGCAACCATTCCACCGGAGGTGTCCCCAGTCCAGGATACTTGGCGAATTATGCTCAAACTTGATCCTTTGAGTTCCTCACAATGCCTTAGTGGGATATAGTGTTGGCATAGGTTTCCTTCTTGCTCCAGCATAAATGTCCCCAGTAGGATATAATATCAGCATACGTCATGTTCTATCACGGATGTCCCCTGTCTGTGCAGGACCAGTATGTTGTACCAGGATATGATCCTTTAGCAATTCTTCAACTAGTTGTTTAAACTTAGCAATCTTTTTTCAAAAATTTATGTAGACTTGTAAATGATTATGTTTTTTGAAAATATACTTTGGGATTATCCAAAAAATTTGTATTTTATTGGGACTAAACCCATTTTCCAGGCCTTTAAGCCGGAGTATAAGAACCTCAAGACTTGAAAAGGTGAAAACCTTTAAGTCTTTGAGTTTTACTGGGGATTTTACCCACGTTTCGTGCGCTACAGGCGAGGGTGTGGAAACCCCAAAACTTAGAAAGGTGAAAACCTTTAATCCTGGGGAAAATCCCAAATTTTCATGCGCTACAGGCGGGAGTGTATAAACTCCAAGACTTAGAAAGGTGATAACCTTTAAACCTTAGAGAGTATGAAAATACCCTTTCGTGAGAGAGGGTGATCAATCCTCATATACCTTAAGGATCCAGGGTATAGCCAACAGTAACGAAATTGTCAGCCACTTTTACATGAACTGGTCCCGCCACCTTGAACTATCCCTGGATAACTTGCGCTCCAGGCGGGGTGTTTAAACCCAATTCGTGAGAAAGGTGAATACCTTTAAACCTGTGAAGGGATCAGGATCCCTTAAACGTGAGAGAGGGGGCCAATCCTCTAATCTTTCGAAGTATCCCGAGTGTGTATCCCGGAGCTATATCTCAAAGCATATTCTGCAAAACACCTTTAAACTAAGGTGGGTGTTAGCTTGGCTAACACCCCTCCGATGCTTAAGTCAGTATTGGGTATCAAAATAAAAGGTAATATCAAAAATATAAATGAGTTATAGAGTTCGTACCATTATGAGTTAGAAATTAAATTTTAAACTCACTTGTATAGCATTCCAGGATATTGATAGCATATCCCCCTCCATATTCTTGAGTCGGTATGCTCCTTTCCCAGATTCTGACTCAATTTCATAGGGTCCTTCCCATTTTGGAGCCAACTTTCCATCGGCAGGATTAATAGTATTCTGGAAAGCCTTTCTCAATACCCAATCTCCGACCTGGAACCTTCTAGTCCTTATATTCTTGTTATATGCTTTAGATATACTCTGTTGGTATACTGTCATCCTTAGCCTTGCTGCGTCTCTTGTTTCATCAACAGTATCCAATTCCTCGCAAAGGACTTCAGGATTCTGCTCAGGATCCCAGAGGTTGGATCTTGCTGTGGGTATTACCATTTCTGTCGGGATCACCGCTTCTGCTCCAAATACCAAGGAAAACGGGGTTTGGCCAGTTGCATTTTTCACCGTCGTCCTATTAGCCCATAAAACAAAGGGTAGTTCTTCCGCCCATCTTCCTTTTTGAGCTCCTAGTCTCTTTTTCAGGTTGTTGACAATTATCTTGTTTGAGGATTCTGCTTGTCCATTTGCTTGAGGATGTACCGGTGTAGATGTAATCATCTTGATTCCCCAACTCTTACAAAAGTTAGTAGTCGTCTTACTTATAAACTGAGATCCATTGTCACAAATTATCTCAGCTGGTACTCCGAACCTAGTCAGGATATTCCTTTTTATAAAGGATACCACTTCTTGATCTCTAACTTGAACGAATGCTTCAGCTTCGACCCACTTAGAGAAATAATCGGTCATTTCCAGCATGAAGACCTTTCCTCCTGGAGCTTTTGGCCATTTTCCTACTATATCCATTCCCCACTTCATGAATGGCCAAGGGGAAGCTATAGGATAAAGTGGCTCGGCCGGCTGATGTAATATATTACTGTGTCTTTGACATGCATCACATCTTCGAGCATATTCTGCAGCATCTTTTCTCATCGTCGGCCAATAATATCCTATTCTTAATGCCTTTGAGAACAACTACCTGCCCCCAGTATGGTTACCACAATCCCCTTCATGTATATCCTGAAGCACTTCCTTGGTTTCGGGATCCTCTAAGCACCTCAGATATGGTCCTGCAAGAGATTTCTTATACTAGACATTATTTATAATAGTGAATCGTGATACCTTCATTCTAAAGGCCTTAGGATTCTCATCCTTTGGGATGTGTCCTTCCTTGAGATATCTTATGATCGGAGCCATCCAAGACTTAGGATCCTTCTCAGGATACTCATCAGGATCCTCAGGTATCCCGACTGATGATCCTAGGTTTGCCAAGGCATCTGCTTCAGCATTATATTCTCTTGGTACCTGTTCAAGTGTAAAAACATCGAAATATCCTGCTAATTTTTTGAGAATTTCGAGATACTCGATTAACTTCTCACTTTTAACTGCATAGGTTCCATTAAAATGATTAGTAATTAACAAAGAATCAACATATACTTGCAAACTTTTGATACTCATACTTTTAGCCAATTCTAATCCTGCAATTAAAGCTTCATATTCTGCCTCATTATTAGTGGCAGGAAAATCACATCTAATAGCCTGGGGTAATATGTTCCCCTATGGCGATTTTAGTAGTATACCCAAACCTACACATCTTACGTTAGATGCACCATCAGTATGCAATGTCCAGCATTCTAAGTTTTCTCCTAGCTGCTGTACTTCTAAATCTACTTCATTTTGAATATCACTACTGAAATCAGCCACAAAGTCAGCTAAAGCCTGAGACTTTATGGCGTTCATATACTAGATCAAAGGCACTTACTTTCACTGACCATTTAGCCATCCTACCTGACATCTCGGGTTTCCTAAGCACATTTTTAACAGGATAGTTGGTTTAATAGGAATTCTATGTGTTTCAAAGTAATGTCTAAGTTTAGTCGATGCCATAACTAAAGCTAATATTAATTTTTCTAAGTGTGAATATCTAGTCTCAGCATCTAGTAAACTTTTACAAACATAATAGACAGGATACTGCTGACCTTCATGACCCTTTACCAAGTAATGACTTTATCATCCGTAAGCATGGTCATCCTTGTGAGCTTATCTCCTATTTCCTCCTTAGCCTTCCTGGCATGCCTCTTAGCTGTAGAGTAAGAAGTTCCACATATGTCAGATCCCCCGGAGATAAAGTTAATTATCTTGGCATCTGGTGGTGGAGATGCAGCTCTCTCAGGATCTTGGTCAGTATCCTGAGCTTTCTTCTTTCAAGTATCCTTTGCTCAGCAAGTAGCTTATCTCCTTTCTCAAGGCTATGCAATCATCTGTCATATACCCAAAGTCTTCATGGAAGGCACATCATTTTGCTTTATCCTTCCAATCTGTATTCCTTGGATTCTTTTTCGTCCACCTATCTTTGTCCCCCAGTCCCTGCATAGCATACATTAACTCAGGAACATTTACAGAAAAACAATACTCTGATATTTCAGGATATTCTTCATCGTCCTCATCCTCAACAACATTCACTCTCTTATTATCGTTCTTAGCATATTGCTTTGAACGATACTGTTTGTAGGAAGATTCTGACTTCCTATTTGTCCATTCATATGTTGAAGACGTGTTCATCCTCTCATGCATTTTCTTGTCATCTTCAATCCTTATGTATCTCAAAGCCCTATTCCGAGCTTCATCTAAATTCCAGCAAGGATTCCTTACAAGATCCTGATAAAATTGACAATCCTTCCGTAACCCCATTTTGAACGCTTGTACTGCCGTAGCAACATCAAGATTCAGGATATCCAGGGATTCTCTACTAAATTTGTTAACATAATCCCTTAGGGATTCTTGTGATCCTTGTGTTATCCTGTAAAGATCACTTGTTAGTTTCTCAAAGCTCTTGCTACAAGAAAATTGACTGATAAACAAATTAACTAAATGAGAAAATGATGTAATAGAATAAGGTGGAACATTTAAAAGCCATTTTAAGGCCGATCCTGTTAAAGTTGAACCGAAGCCTTTTCATAAGCATGCTTCCTTAAGTTCTGGTGGGATTGGATTTATTTCCATCATTTCCCTATACTGGGTAATATGCTCCTCAAGATCTGTCGTCCCATCATACAACTTCATGTTGGGAGTCTGGAATCTTTTTGGAATTTCAGCATCACAAATTGGATGAGCAAATCGGGATATCCTGTGACTATCCTGGGATACTTCAGGTATAGGCTTCACTACTCCATGAACACTTGATATCATATCCTTCAATTTTTGAAGTTCCCTGGTCAATGCTGGTGTTACACCTATATCCTGCAAAGAATCAGAATTATTAGTAGTAGGGATACTGATATTGGCAAACATGTTACCAGCCTGTTGACTTTTGCCATATCCTGGACCATATCCTGGGCCATATCTTGGGCCATATCCTGGATCCCTCACGATCGATATCCTGGCGGATGATGGTATGTCCAGCATGTTGCTCTGGGACTGACTCGGTATCATGTTGCCATGATTATCCTCGGTAAACGTCGCTGAACTAAAGTTCAGCATCCTGGGATGTAGAGGAGTAGTTGTATCCTCCACAGGTTTCCTGGAGTTTGACTTCAAGAGTTCTATATTCTTCATGATCGTCTAGTTAGTTTCTTGCTGCCTCTTCATTTATTCCTGTATACTACCAAACAAAGACAGAATTTTGTCATTAGAAGCAAGGATATGGGTTCTCCCTGAATTTTCGGATCTAGAAACATTCTGAGCAGCAGGAATTTCTCTCGGTGTGTTGCTTTCATTTCTCCTCTGAAAAGTTTGAACTCGTAAAGGTGGAGGAGGTAATGAACCAGCAGTAGCAGAGGTTGAAACACACATGGAAGAAGAGTTCAAATTCGATTGAGAAGCCATTAGAAATAGTTTTGAAAAGAATTTTGAAAACAGAAAAGCGAGTAATGATTTTAACAAAGTATTGATTAAAAATAGCACCACTTGCCCCACGGTGGGCGCCAAATTGTTTTGGTCAAAAATTACCGAAGCAATTTAGTGATCAAACTTAGTTTGTGAGGTAATGTGCTATGTAAATTTGTAAAAATGAATTAACTTTGTTGAAAATGTAAACAGTTTCAGGATATAGCTCCGGGATGCAGAACTATATCAATTTGTAAACGAAATGCAAGTAAAGTAAAAATTGACACGAGATGTACGAGGAAAGCCCTTGATCTTTCTAGATCGCCGGCATAAAACCTCGGGAGCTGACAATCGTCGGCTACCTTGTTCTTCTTATTGTTTGAATAACCAGGATACAGTGCAGGATAATGCTCGGATCAAATCTAAGTGTTACAATGCTTGTGATTTGTGAGTGTTGTGAGTGTTTGTGATTGAAATGGTGATTGTAGCTGCAATGTGTGTGTAAAAGTGGACGGGATTATGTGTCAACCTACTGATCCAGCACTCCTATTTATAGTTACAAGAAAGAACAAACTATGCTAAAAATCCGGGATATTGCCCTATTATTCCGGGATCCTGCGAATATTCCCTTTTGACCGTTGTAAACCCCTTCTCCAAGCTTCCAACGTCTTTCTTGTAACCACCTTGACCTATTCTTCAGGGAGACCAAGCCTCATGACCGTTTGTACCTTGCAGCCAAAGCAAATCGTTAACAGCACGCAGGATACCCTCGCAGGATGTTACCAATATCCTGGCAGCGAAAATAGACATATAAAGTCAGGATATAATTTCGGGATATAGGTTAGAAAATTCCACCCACAACAATGACCATAGGGTATAACCTCAGATGGTTATTCCCTATATTACTAAGGTCATAAAAATGTGCTTGGTCGAATCCTAAGATTGACCAAACGAGTCAAATTCGAAAGTTAAAGCGGTAGTCAAACAGCTCGACTTAAGGCTAAAAATAAGCACTAAACTAGAAATGACGAGTTAGCCATGTTTAAACATGCCTAATAATCTTATAAACCGATTTGGTGTCAAAACTTAAGTTTTAATACCCGAATACAGTTTCGTCGTAAAATGCACTTTTGTGTATTTTTTACTTTTAATTCGTAAAGCTTTGACTTGCCATCTCGCCTAGTAAACGTGGTAATCAGAAGGTGCAATCGCAAGGGATTAATACCTTCGTGATTACAATCACGTTGCAAAGTTCAATTTGAACTTTGACTTGACCAAAATGGTCAGAACCGAAAGTCAAACAAAAAGTCAAACTATTTGACTTTTGGCTCAAAATAGCCAAAATAATGAAAAGAGACTAAGGAAGAACACTTACTTGTGTTCTACGAAAGCTTAGAACTCAGTAGGAGGCCTCTAAAGAGAAGCAAAGCTCAAGATATGAGTGTATAGAGAGAAAAGAAGGAAATGAGCAAGTGCAACAATGAACAAACGAGGCTATTTATACTTGAAGCAAGATCACAAGATCATGCCAAGTGTTATAGGACTTCTCCAGATGTTAGCAAGTGTCCCATGAGGTGTTTGAAACAGAAGGGGGGTGGCAAGTTCGTGTTAGGTGTTAAGAGGTGGCATAGTTTGCAAGAACTTGGAGATCAAGCAAAAATATGCTACTGGGCACCCCTTACGGACCGTATGGCTTTAGGTCTTACAGTCCGTAAGGCCTTCTGATAAATAAAATTTCCATTTTTGGCAGATTTGGCCCCTGGACTTGGATATCACATTTTTTGCCATTTTTAACCCTTCTAACTTGTAATTTAAGTTATATGAAGGGTATAAAAGCATATGAAACTTGGATTTCGTTCCGAACATGTCGTGAATACCATTTTGCTCGATCGTACGATTACGTATTTTGTAATAAAATATAAAATTTTATAAATTACGAAAACGATCGAAAGTGTGCAACGGTTGAATTCCTGCAAATGTTACAGCCAGTCTAATTATCTCATTATTTTCAGCTTCCTTCCCTTTTCTTAGTGAATTAAAAAAATACACAATAGTGGTATCAGAGTGGTCCTTATCCACTCCTATGGACGCTCAAGATTGGAACGAGTCATTGGATGGATCTTATCGAGTCAAAGATTGTTGAGATGATTGATTTTATCAAGAACCAACCTCGTTTACCACCACCCGCTTCATCACCTATTGTCGCCTCTTCCGCACCACCAGCCTTATCAACGGCCTCCGCCACACTACTAGAAATTGTTGCCAAACCACCACCAATAACTATGCTACCCAGCCCCCACTCGCCTTCCTCAACCGGTAGCGACCTAAACCCGAATCCAACCTGACCCGATGAGATCTGCCTCGTTTCACGACTTTCCAACTTCAGTCGGTCCCAAACAACTTGGATTCATGGAGAAATTAAAACCATATCATCAAATCTTTCCAGTATCATCCATAACTAATCCATTTAATCTGAAATTGAACCATCATTAAAGCCTAAACAAGAACTCGATCGGTCTCAACTATTCGACAACTTTAGCATATAAAATCGACACCATTCGAATCCTTGCACCTTTTCACGTAATCCACCACCACCAATTCCAGTTTACATTCACTCTAACGCGCGGATTCGAATCAACAACAAAGCTAGGGCTCGTAACTTCACTCATTGATTTCTCCCTCAATTCTCAACCAAATCAGGTGATTCCTGATACCATTACACTTAGTGTTCCATGCTCTACAAAAGCCCTCTATCCTTTTTTCTGTGATAGAGGGAAAACGAGTTCGAATTTGATTTGTTCTAGAATTACGGTTCATAGATATTCTAATTTAGGGCTTTTTTAATCAACAAACCTGATTTTATGAAATGGAAGTTATCAATCTGATCATTAACACATTAGAATAAGTTCTGGTAATTTTAGGATTTTTTTTAGATATTGTTTGGATTTATATTATAATTATACATGTTATATTAATTTAGAAAATCATAATAAAATACAAATTAAACAAGATATTATATCACAAATAATAATTATGATTTTTCTAGTAGATAATTAAGTTGTAAATTTTTATAACAAATTTCATGTTTAATTGTAATTTATTCATAATGAGAGGATCAAATAAATTGTAAAACTATTTTATTCTTTTACAAATATAACAGATTTTATTGTTACAAAAATAATAATTTTTAAATAAAATAAAATTTAGTATAAGTTAATTGTAATCTTTTAATTACTAAATCAATTAGATGGTTATTTATAAGTATTTAAAACTAATACACACAAAACAATAATTTCAATCAAAAATCATATTTATTTGTTTAAGTATTCATATATTTAGTTATTAATTTTTTGGGAAATTAGTTATCAAATATTATTTTATATAAAAGTCTCTAAATAAAAGAACACAAGTCATAGTCTCGTTTATGTCGTTCCTTTTTGTTTCGAATTTGTTATTATATATTTTAGGGTAATCTTTATCGGATTATTCATTATCGCGACATCACTCGTGGATTAATCCTCGCAAACAAGCCCTCTTATTAAAAAAAATTTTAAAAAAAAAATTTATTGGTTGAAAAGAGGCCGGTGGGCCCCACCTGCACACTCCTTTCTTGCTCGTTAGCATGCTGGCGGATCAAATAAATTATAAAACTATTTTATTATTTTAACAAATATAACAAATTTTATTGTTACAAAAATAATAATTTTTAAATAAAATTAAATTTAGTATAAGTTAATTGTAATCTTTTAATTACTAAATCAATTAGATGGTTATTTATAAGCATTTAAAATTAATACAAACAAAACAATAATTTCAATCAAAAATCATATTTATTTGTTTAGGTATTCATATATTTAGTTATTAAGTTTTTTGGGAAATTATTTATCAAATATTATTTTATATAAAAGTCTCTAAATAAAAGAACACAAGTCATAGTCTCCTTTATGTTGTTCCTTTTGTTTAGAATTTGTTAGTATATATTTTAGGGTAATCTTTATCGGATTATTCATTATCACGGCATCACTCGTGGATTAATCTTCGCAAACAAACCCTCCTATTAAACAAAATTAAAAAAAAATGTATTGCTTGAAAAGAGGTGTGCCTCACCTGCACACAAAGCAACTAATTTAGCCAATCACAAACCAACATGTGAACCACACATGGTGTCTGCAATAAATCTTCAAGCAACTTGATTGGCAACCAACATATTTAGAGCATTCACATTCTATCCATCAAAATATGTGAGGGGGAGTTTTTATATTATAAAGGGTATAAAAAGTGGTTGTGAGTGGAGGAGAGAGAAAATGTTACTGTTCATCTGTATATTTGGGGGGACACTGTTCACCCAGTATAATTTTTTTAATATATATTGAAAGTGGTTGTGAGTGAAGGAGAGAGAAAAATGTGATGATAATATTATTTAATTGAAAAGGAGAGAGAAAAAGTATTTGTTTTTAGTGGAAATATATTGATATAGGAGTTGTTTTTTAGTGGAATGTATGTATAATTTGATGGTTTGGATTAGTTAATTAGTGAACAACTTATTATTTTATCATTTTCATTTGACTCTTATAATATTAAAATAAATATATATACCCAAGTTTGTAATCGTGAATGAAAGATAATGAAACAAAAATATTAATTAAACTACTTTAATTACAAAACTTTCATTTGAGCCAGAGTAACTAATAGCTAAAATTGTTACAGAGTTACTAATTATTCATATTCGCAAACTAAGTTTAAACGAGTCGACACGAAACATGACCTCGACAACACACCGACATTTGTGAGTCAGATTAGGGTTGAAGAATTTCAATCCATTAACCAAAAACTCATTAACCTGCTAACCCGATGGCGATACAGTTAACACCTCTAGCAAACATACAAACTCAAACACATATTATCTCGTTTTCTAATTTCTAGCTTTTAATTAAATATCAAATAAATAGTTTGAAAACTCACATATTAAACACCCATTAATGACAAACAAAGTCAAGAGTGAAAGCTTCAAATCTCAAGAGTTAAGAAAAGGAAAAATCTCTCTTTCGTCTCTTCAGTTCCGATCGCCGGAGGGCTCGACGGAGATTAGATCTTTGGGTTAGTGTGCGAGGTAAACACCCATTTTGTAATTTTGTTTTTTTCTTTTTCTGCTTGTTTTGGTTGTTTGTCTTGCCGGCTCTGTTTTCGGGTTCGGTGTGGTTAATGAAAGTCAATTTTCAAAAAAAAAAAAAAAATGACAAACAAAGTCTATGCAACGGAATTTAAGCTGATGCTACTACCAACCTATATATTCTTGTACTACTGATGGATGGATGGATGGATGGATAGATGGATTGTGCATATCTATTGTCAGGTCAAATCTTCAAGTCTTTTCTTTATTATTTTCTGAAAAGACTAAGACGTTTACTTTTATAAAATATATATGATAAAGATCGGTAGAAAAGTGACAATTTGCAAAACTTAAATCAATAAAATTTGCAGAGTAAATTGCTAAAATAGTCCCAAACATTTGTTCACATTTGCTAGATCCATCCAAAAAAAGATTTTTTTCTCATATGAACCACTGAGGTTTCAAAAAAGTTGCTAAATTCATCCAAACTTCAGGGACGATTTTAGCAATTTAATAAAACAAACTTTTTTTGGATTGATTTAGCAAATGTGAACAAACGTCAGGGACGATTTTAGCTAGCAATTTACTCTATTTTTTATTTTCATCTTTTATTATATCTCTTAATTAACATAAAATCTATTTATTTTTTTATTTTCATTTTTTTATTAAATTTCTTATTTAACATAAAATCTACTAGTTTTTTTTTAACGGCGAATTTCTACAACAGGCGATAGATCCGCACCTGCTTTTACAGGCCCTCCACCCCACTCTGGCCAAGACTATGTTGTCTTAACCGGGCTCACACTTGGCATCAGAGTTTGGTTTGGCGCTCCCAGACAAAATTTCCAGCCTACTGCCATATGCGAGTAGTTGCACCCTCCACAAGAGCCGAAAACTCTCTGGAATAAAGTGAGTTTATCCTTTTTTTGTTAATGTTTTTTGAATAATTTACAAAACCTTAATTGTTTTACAATGTGATTAAGCGGTGATTGAGTCTTTGTAGTCTTCAATTACTGCCGGTATGTTGGGGTTTTGTATACAAAATTTGTACTACTTGTGAGTAGTAAGTCAAGGTTGACAGTACGTTACCATTGGACAATGAGTTAGCCAATGTGTAATATGACCCACAAATCAGGTTTGATAGTACCAAATGGAGTAATTGTGTAGACATAAACATTGTAATCGTCCTCGATACTGTTTTAATCAATAAAATGTTTTGTGATTAAACTGGAATTCACTCACTAGTATTTTCGACTGACAAATATTTTTAAAACGCGTTTCAGGTAACCCAATGTGAAAGCCAATTAGTAGAAAGCCAGCTGGAGAGCACTAAAGGCTAGGGGATAATGTGGCTATAAAAGTTACCTAATAAACGATGTTTTAAATTCAATAAGATAGGGTTTATCCCTATAAATGTATTGTAATAACACTAGTACAAAAGTGACCATTAGACGCGGTTAAAACAGTTTTTAGTCGCGGTTTTGAACCCCGACTTAAAATGCCGTGGCTAAAAATGTATTGTTTATCAGACGCGGTTTGATAAACCCCGTCTTAAAATACACCACCGCGACTTAAAAATTGTTACTACTTTTTGGAAAATGGTTTTAGTCGGTGTTTTAAACCGTGACTTAAAATCACTTTATAATTTTATATCAGCTTTTAGTCGGTGTTAGAGGAACCGCGACTTATAAGCAATTATGTAAAAAAATATGCAATTAAATTTTAAACAAATAAAAATAATAATTTGTAGTAAAAAATAAAAAAACTACAGTCCAAATTTCAAACAATCAATTCATATATATATTCAACATAATAAGCCGAACATACTCAAATCGACCCAATACACATTCAACCCGAAAGTTTACACGGGTAAAATAACAGTCATTACTTATCTATTCAAAACTATATTACTATCCATAAAAAAAAAAAAATACAATTAAACCAAGAAACACCTAGCCCGTTAAAAAAAGGCATCTCCTTCCATGTCTTTTCTATTTCTTCATTCGTAGCCTACTTCGTGTCTGCACCAAGTTTCGTCGGTGGCCGTCAATATCTTTAACATAGCTTTAAGCTCAACTCTTTTTTTCTTGCATGTTCCTCTTCAATCTCTTTTCACATTTCATGATATATAATGAACACGGCATCAACTATCAACAAGACAAACAAAAAACGACTAAGTGAAATTTCTGTTTTGGAAGTAGTAAAAAAGCAAGTTAGTTATGAATCTATACATAAGCAAAGATTAAAATGTAACTAGTAGTTAAATGGTATGGGGAAGTTTATAATCTGCACACAAAAGTTAGTTAATATCGAAGGTAAACCATATTCATGAAGAATTTTAAGCTAAACGAGTCAACCCGACAAGTGTCCCTGGGCGCCTCATATATCAATGTTGGCGCAACAACTTTCCATCGCTATTCTTTTGCGTTAGATGGAAATCTATTGCGTCAGGTCAAAATCTGCTATGCAAGCATAGCATAGCAGGGTGTGACAGGTCGTCGCTACTTGCAACCAATGCACTGAACCAGAAAAAACCCAAAACTTACCACAATAGTTTGTCGCAGAGAAAAGGGTAATTAACTGTCCGTGAACAAATCGCTCGAACCCATCCGTTACACATTCATTTGCTCTTATAATCAACTGAAGTTTGTTTCTATTACAAAAGTATGTAACCCTGTCAGGCTGCAAGTAGTTACAATTCATTATGGTATATCAGAGATCACAGAATGGGTGACCAGTGGGTCATATTGAGTTACGGTAATATTACCATCCCCTATATGTTACCATCTTTGAACCAAACAGAATAAGTTAAGACAATAAATAAATAATAATAATAAAGCTTCTTAATTTGAAAAAAAAAAAGAACAAGCATAGCATTAGGATACCCCGAAAGTAACAAGGCTAAAAAATCTCAACAAGAAATTAATTCAAGTTTTTTATGAGCTCGAACTCAGCTCGTTATACATTGCGAGCTTGTTTTTTGTGAGTTCAAACTCAAAACTAATAAAGGCTTGTTGTTTGAGCCGCTTGAACTCTACAGGAGGAACTGGCATGTCAACAGATAACTACTAAACAAATAACTCTTTAAGTAACAAGATTCTTAAAGTTACTGTTCTTAGTGATGAAGTTGCAACAAGATTCTTAAAGTTACCATTCTTAGTGATGAAGTTGCTTGCTGATTTCAGTGTCTTGCAAAACAAGGAACGAAAATCTGAAGTCCATCCAAAAAAATCCTCTCCATTCGTTGTATATACACTGCAAGAATTCAAGGTAATTCACACTTTAAACTAGAAATCACAGATGCAGAAATATTTAATAGATCAACCAAAAATGCTAGTCAAGCTATCGGCCTACTCCTGCTATTTATATGAGCATCAAATCTAGATATAACTACATCATAGTAATCAACACCTGTAAACAGTCTAAACCAGCCAAACAACATCTAAAACATACGAATGCAAGTTTAAAACAGCCGGAAACAAGTCTAAAACAGCTAAAAGAAAACTTGTTTTGGGTACCTGGAACTGAACTATAAAAAACATACTTCTTTCTAGCTATTAGTTGAGAAATTTTGCATAACAAGCTAAGAAGCCAGTCAAGTTATTCCCGCTATTTATATAAGCAACACGTCAATTCTAGATATAAAAAAATCATAGTAGTCATAAGCATCAGTGACAAGGTGAGGTGCACCAAAAACGCCTTAAGTGTAGCAATGAGCAAAAGCACAAAGAACATAGAAATAACAGCCTGAACCTGCAAAAAGCCTGTCTGAACCGGCACAAACCAATCTAAACCAGCCTAAAACAGCTAAAAATGGCTTGTCATTGCAGCGACATCTTAAACTACCAAATATCAAAAGATCAAACGACATTGTCATTGCACAAACAAACAGACATTATCTACAAGCTACCAAAAAAAAACAAACAATCCTATTCATTTCAGATCAAATTAACATACAACTACTTCAAATCCAATTCATAATCATTTCCACCACATTAATTCTTCAAAACACAAAACAAACACTTTACAAACAAACAAATCTAAACAAAAAATAATAAAACTTTAACCTGCTTGTCGGCAATCCTTAATCACCATTTGTCGCTACAAATCGCCGCCATCAACCCTAACCCTCAAAATTGCATCTGAACTCAACCCTAGCCCCGACCGGATTACTCCAATCACCACCACCTACCTCCAAATTCACAGCCTTAACCACCGCCTCCCGCTCACCACCACCTACCTCCACCTTCACAACTTGTTGCCGACCGCCGACTGCCGTCGTCCATCACCAACACCGTCACCCACCTCTGCCCCACACCACACCACCACTACCAGTAATCTGGCAGCGCCGTGGGATTTGGGGGAGGGCTCATGGATCGATTTGGGGGAGTGCCAGTGGATCGATTTGGGGGGGAATGAGTAAATGGTTTGCCCGCCATAGGTTTTGTACTCCTAAAGCTAAAATAAAACCTGGACCGTCAGATGTACACAATGATCAACGATCATGGATTGGTTTTAACACCTGGATGCGGATTGGGCTTTTAGCGACGACTTCTTTGTTGTCGCCGCTAAAGGGGTCGTCGCTAAAAGGCCACCTTTCTTGTAGTGGAAATACTCTCTATGCATCCCAGTATATCTATTAAAATTAAAAAAATTAAAAAAAAACATACCTGAGACAGAGGATTCATTGCAAATTCGGGTACCGAAAGAAACTCATCAGCAGAAATGAATCCCTTGGCATTGCGGTCGAGTTGACAAAATATTTTATACAAAGAAACTATCTCTTGCTGGGAAACTTTAACATATTCAAACAAACATAATTACATAAAATGAGATCAATCAAGAAGTGAAGTGAGTGTGTTAATGTATAAACTATAAAGCGTTAAATAAATTTCAAAAAGGTCGATCTTGTCGAACGCCTTTTTTTCCTTGCCGTGAAACTCTATGTTCGCCACCGCCACCCGGTCCTCGTGGCTTAACTCGCCCCCGGGAATGGCTTCGTAGTAAGCCTTGAAACGCTCGAGCTTGGGACGTAGCTCGCGCCATTTATGTTGGCACGCGTTGACGTTGTGGCGGTCGTTACCGACGTTTAGTCGGTAGGGCGCAAAAGCTTCCGGCCAATATTTTGTTTGGCCCGGTGGCCGCCCCTTCATAGCGTCAATGACGCTTGTGACTAGGGCAAGTTCTTCTTCGTGGGTCCAGGATGCCATAGCGGGTTCGTGGGATGTTGGGGTTGGGGTGACCGGTTGGGGCAGCGGGGGGGATAGCGAATGTTTGGGATGGACCACAGTGGGGTTTGGGATGGTGGCTTGGGCGTTTTCCCCCTACCCACGCCCAAACTCCCGCCCCATACCCCGCAGTCTAAAATAACATTGATATTTCATGAAGTATAACTAAATTTCAAACCTGAAAGAAGATGTTCAGCAGATTATCGGTTACATAAACCCTAGAATTTAAGATGCTTTGTTAATAGATTATTGGATGAGGTTTTTTACCTGGAAGGAGATGATCAGCAAGAAACTTGTTTGGATTTGGGATGATGAAGCGGCTGAAGATTTGGGTTTTTGAGAGGGAATTGGGAATTTGGTGTGTAGAATTTTGAGAGGGATTTGGGATGATGAAGCGTAGGGTTTGGGTTTTTGAGAGGGAATTTTGGGGGATAAAACTTTTTGATAACTTTTTAGATGGCGCCATGATAGATTGGTGATTAAATTAATTAAAAATTAAATGATGACACACAACAATGACACGCATATTGATGACACACAACGATGACACATACGTTTTGTTTAACTATTAAAAGTTAAAAGATGACACAAAATCATGACACACATATTTTAATGTGTTTTATTTTTTTGAAAATGACATTTAAACGATGACACACAAGAATAAGTGTCATAAAACATTCAAATTTTACCAATGATGACATTTTTTCTATGACACAAGCGTTTGTGTGTCATAAATTTAATGTGTGTCATTGTTCTTGTGTCATTAAAGGTATTTTTTCTAGTAGTGTAGGAAGCATGCCTTTTATCTCTATCCATATCATACTTAGAAAATTCAAATAATATATATATCTCCATTGTATCATACTTAAAAGGGGTTTTATAATTATATTTTAAGTCAGGGTTTGTAAACACTGTCTAAAGCTATGTAAGCGTATTTTAAGTCGGGGTTCGTATCAAAAGACGCGAATTTTATTAGTGTTCAATTATATTTTAAGTTAGGGTTTGTAAACACCGTCTAAAGCTATGTAAGCATATTTTAAGTCGGGGTTCATATCAAAAGACACGAATTTTATTAGTGTTTAAAGGATATTTCATTAGTATCCTGATGTGATGAGATTGTGTGTGTATATTTAGACGGGGTTATGTGCATTACCGCGTCTAAAAACAAAATTGAACCCCGTCTAATGGTTACTTGTGTACTAGTGTAACAAACTTGGATTTCATCCATGTGATTATTAATATAAAAGAAGGTGGTTTTACTCTGATAAACATTTCCTAACTACGGTCCTGATGTAAATTCCGCTGCGAGATTTAATAACCTGATACCACCGAAACTCTGAGTTCGCGTCCGCCCGTTCCCGGGGATCAGGGATCGGGGGTTGCGACAGAAGGTGGTATCAGAGCCTAGCCACTGGTCTAAGCCAAAGAAGTGTTCTGCTGACACTTA
Source organism: Helianthus tuberosus (assembly GCA_030545235.1). NCBI lineage: Eukaryota > Viridiplantae > Streptophyta > Magnoliopsida > Asterales > Asteraceae > Helianthus > Helianthus tuberosus. The sequence goes on from CM060378.1 coordinate 113,722,572, forward strand.
AATTTTAAATTTTGTGTTAGGAAATAAATTACGGAAATACATGCATAACTGTAATTATGTGTTATTTGACTATTTGTTAGTTTTCAGTATGAGTGATCAAGGACCGTCAGACGTGAATCGTCGGTTAGCTGATTCACCTAGGAGTGAAGGTACATTGTCACAACCTGCCCTCTCGGGGTATGTTGCTGATCAGTAAGATGGAATATTTGATTTTAGAGCCCAATCTGAAGAGCCATTTCCTAATAAGAAACGAGGATTGTTCAGTAAAGAAGCTTTTGCTCGTAGGAAGAGAATACGAAAATTGCAACAGCAAAGAGCGTTAGCAGCTATTAAGCAAGAGACAGATGCCCATACTCAAGATATGCTAAATAGAAGCTTAGCTAATTTCCATATCTTAGCTACGACTGCTGCTGACCCAAGTCTGGAACAATTAGTAGCCCCACAACCACAAAACCCAGAACAACCCATTGAGATAGAAAACCCGGAAAACCAAGTAGAGATGCACGGTTTTAACCCAGAAGAAAGCCCAAGGGTACCTGCACCAAACCCTCTAGATCCAAAGTACGACCCCTGGTGGGACAACAATAGGGATTTTGTGCAACGTTACCCTATTCAGGACTATCCACCCATACAGAACATAGAAACCTACCCAGGTATGGACCCTTTAGATCCCTCTTACCAAAATGATTATATTAGGGAGATATTAGAGGATCCTTACCAATTTTAGGAATTGTCACCCCCAGATTCCAAACCCAGTCCGAGAACCTGCACCCCCAATGAGTGTAGAAAATGTGCAAGAACTTAGGAATTTCGGAAAGGAAATTTTAGAGAGCAGTGAGAGAATGCGTCAGGTGGGAGAACGTCTCGTATGGAAATACGATGAACGTAATATGGATTTTTGGATAAATCCATATCCATGAATGAGATGGTGAAACGATGGTAGTAATAATAATATAATAAAATAAAATATGTGTGTACGGATGCATATTACTATTTTATTTCTGTTGGCATTGTAATCTTTATTTCTGTACTAGTGTGTAATAGACGCATAGTATACGAAAAAGAGTATAGTCGCAATGATCGACGGTTTTGGTTAAATTGCGTGTCATATAATTAACTATATTACCTATTAATTGTGATATTAATATGGGATACATGTTTAAAATTCAGATGGCCGACGAAGGAAATCAAGGAAATCTGAATAATGATAACCAGAGTAACATTAATGTGGTTAGTGATAATCCGAGTATCAATAACAATGGAAACCAAGTGGATAATAGTGCTATCCAACATATAGTAGCACAGGGAATTATAGATGCAATGCCATTTATTCTTCAAACTGTTAAAGATGCTGATAATAAATGTAAGCATAGCAGTAAGCGACCAAGTGAACCAGAAAACAGCGTGAACAATGGACCTGTACTTCAAATGCCCATTCCCAAAAGAAGAAGAACTGTGCATTACGGTTGTTCTTATAAGGAATTCTGGTCTTGTAAACCAATGGAATTCTCGGGCAATGAAGGGGCCATTGCAACCTTACGCTGGATAGAAAAGACTGAGGCAGTCTTAAGGATAAGTAAGTGTGCTGAAGAAGATAAGATAATGTTTGCTTCTAATCTGTTTAAGAATGCAGCACTAGAATGGTGGAACACTATCATCCAAACAAAAGGAAGTGATATAACCTATAATTTGGAATGGGAAGAGTTTAAGAACAAGGTAGAAAGGAAATTTTGCCCACATAATGAGAAGGAACAGATAGCAAACAAATTCTTAAACCTTAGGATGACTGGTGTGGATAGTAAGGGATACACTAAAATATTCTTTGAATATGCCAGAATAGTGCCAACTCTTGCTTCACCAGAACCAGTGTTAATTTCCCGTTATATTTGGGGATTAATTGGAGAGATAAGACACGTAGTCAAGGCAGCTAGACCTCAAACTATAGAAGAAGCTGTAGAATTAACAAATACCTTGACTGATGAATTAGTTCGTACTAGAGAAGAGGATCAGAGGAGGAACTTAACCCAGAGGCTTACACAAGAATTTCGTTTCGGAAATTACAATCGTAGAAATATGGGTTCTACCTCTGCACCATACTGCAAGGTCTGTAAGAAAAAGCACTCTGGAAAATGCTCCAATCTCTGCAATTACTGCAAGATGCCAGGACACAAGGAAGAAAATTGCAAGAGGAAATCCAGTAATGGATTATGCTACAACTGTGGAGAAAAATGTCATATCAGGCCAAACTGTCCAAAATTGGCCCCAGCTGCAAACAACAAGAATACTAAAAATGCTAGAGCATTTGTTCTGACTGTAGAAGAAGCCAAGATGATTCCAGATGTCATAGCTGGTACGTTTTTAGTTAATGATGTTTTTGCTAAAGTATTATTTGACTCTGGTGCAAACCAAAGTTTTATTAATACATCGTTTTGCAAATTTCTAAATCAATCATTAACTAAACTACCACAAGAAAGCTTAGTAGAGACAGCTAATGGGGAAATTGTTAGAATTTATGAAATCTTGCAGGGAGCAAGCATAGAAATTTTAAATCAGAAATTTATTGCAAATCTTTATCCCATGAATCTGGTAGGATTTGATGTCGTTTTAGGAATGGATTGGTTAATAGCTAATAAAGCCAGTATTTTATGTGATCAAAAGTTAATTCAAATAAATTCACCAAAAGGTAAAATGATCACAATTAAAGGAAATAAATCTTCTAGATCTACTAAATTCATTTCTGTGATGAAAACTGCAAGTTGTATGAGAAAAGGTTCTATAGTGTATTTGATTTCTATAATAACTAACACTAAAGGAAAGGATTTAAAAGATATTCCAGTAGTATCTCAGTTTTCAGATATATTTCCAGAAGAATTACCAGGACTACCTCCGGATAGAGAAGTTGAGTTCAGAATCCATTTGATACCAGGAACAGCACCAATTGCCAAAGCACCTTACCGATTGGCACCCGCTGAAATGAAGGAATTGAAGAAACAATTAGACGAATTGTTAGAGAAAGGATTTATACAGCCAAGTTCGTCGCCATGGGGAGCGCCGATACTGTTTGTTAAAAAGAAAGACGGATCAATGCGTATGTGCATTGACTACCGTGAATTAAACAAAGTCACGATTAAGAATCGGTATCCATTACCGAGAATCGATGATTTGTTTGATCAGCTACAAGGAGCTCGATTTTTCTCTAAGATCGATTTAAGGTCAGGATATCATCAATTAAAGGTACAGGAAGAGGATATTCCTAAAACCACATTTAGAACAATGTATGGTCATTATGAATTTACTGTCATGCCATTTGGTTTAACCAATGCCCCAGCTGCATTTATGGACATGATGAACCGAATATGTAAGCCATATTTGGATAAATTCATAATTGTTTTCATAGATGATATTCTAATTTACTCTAAGAGTAAAGAGGATCATGCAAGACATTTGCATGCACTTTTAAGTTTGTTAAGAAAAGAAAAACTTTATGCTAAATTCAATAAGTGTGAATTTTGGTTAGAACAGGGACAATTCCTTGGACACCTAGCCAATCATGAAGGAATTCATGTAGATCCAACAAAGATTGAAGCAATTACGAAATGGAAAACCCCTGAGTCACCAACTGAGGTTAGAAGTTTCTTAGGATTGGCCGGTTATTATAGAAGGTTTATTCAAGATTTTTCTAGAATAGTCATTCCCTTAACTAAGCTAACCTGTAAATCTGTTAAGTTTGAATGAGGATTTAAGCAAGAAGAAGCCTTTAGAATTCTTAAGCAAAGATTAACCCATACACCCATACTAGCATTACCAGAAGGAACTGAAGACTTCATAGTCTATTGTGATGCTTCTAAATTAGGTTATGGATGTGTGTTGATGCAACGACAAAAGGTTATAGCTTATGCATCTAGACAACTCAAGAGTCATGAAGAAAATTATTCAACCCATGATTTAGAATTAGGAGCTATAATTTTTGCTCTTAAGATTTGGAGACATTACCTTTACGGTACTAAGTTTACCATATTTACTGATCATAAGAGTTTAAGATATATATTCAAGCAAAATGAGTTGAATATGAGGCAAAGACGCTGGATGGAATTTCTTAGTGATTATGATTATGATATCCAGTATCATGAAGGAAGAGCAAATATAGTGGCAGATGCTTTAAGCCGAAAGTATCATGAAAAGCCAAAAAGGATACGTTCTCTTAAATTAAATATGCAAATAGATTTAAATAATCAAATAAGAGAAGCACAAGAGTCAGTAATCAAGGAAGATACTGAAAAGTTAAAAGGTATGTTAAAAGAATTAAAACAAGGAACAGATGAAATTTGGAGATTCCATGAAAAGAGAATGTGGATACCTAAATTATGAAATCTACGTCATCGGATATTAGAAGAAGCTCATAAGTCCAAGTATACGATGCATCCAGGTAGTGATAAAATGTACCAGGATTTAAGGAAAAATTTCTGGTGGATAGGAATGAAAAAGGATATAGCAACCTATGTTTCTAAATGTTTAACATGTTCACAAGTCAAAGCTGAACACTAGAAACCTTCAGGATTGTTACAGCAATTAGAAATGCCAGTTTAGAAATGGGAATTTATAACCATGGATTTTGTTACTAAATTACCCAAAACTAGGAAAGGAAATGATACAATCTGGGTGATTGTAGATAGACTAACTAAGTCAGCTCATTTCTTACCAATGAAGGAAACAATTAGTATGGAACAATTATCTAAATTGTATGTAAATGAAATTGTTTCTTTACATGGCATTCCTTTATCAATTGTTTCTGATAGAGATAGTCGCTTTACATCTCATTTTTGGTCAAGTTTCCAAAAGGCAATGGGAACCAAGTTAAGGTTAAGCACAACTTATCATCCTCAAACAGACGGACAAAGTGAAAGAACAATTTAGACAATGGAGGACATGCTTAGAGCTTGTGTAATTGATTTTGGAGGTAATTGGGACAATCACTTACCTTTAATAGAATTTTCTAATAATAATAGTTATCACACAAGTATCAATGCTGCACCATTTGAAGCACTTTATGGACGAAAGTGTCGAACCCCAGTCTGTTGGGCAGAAATTGGGGAAAAGCAATTATCTGGACCTGAGATAGTGCAAGAAATAACTGATAAAATTATTCAAGTCAAGGAACGACTGAAAGCAGCACGTGATAGACATAAAAGTTATGCTAATAACAGGCGAAAACCATTGGAGTTTCAAGTAGGAGATAGAGGATTGTTGAAAGTCTCTCCTTGGAAAGGAGTGGTAAGATTCATCAAACGGGGAAAGCTAAGTCCCAGGTATGTTGGACCTTTCAAGATTTTTAGAAAAATAGGACCTGTAGCCTATCAGCTACAACTGCCAGAGGAAATGGCAGGAATACATGATGTGTTTCATATATCTAATCTTAAAAAGTGTTTAGCTGATGAATCACTGATAGTGCCTCTTAAGGATATAGAGGTAAATGAACAACTCAAGTTTGTAGAAAGACCACTACAAATTGAAGACAGGAAAGTCAAGAATCTCAAGCATAAGAGACTAGTTCTAGTCAAAGTGAAGTGGGACTCCAAAAGAGGACCGGAATACACATGGGAACTTGAGTCAGAAATGCAAAGGAAATACCCGCACTAGTTTCAGTAGATCTCGAGGACGAGCTCTAAAACAAGATGGGGAGAATGTAACAACCCTCGGTAAAACCAACACCCTTATAATATTTCCGACACCCTATTATATCTTAAATTGTCCCAATGTGTCTTATAATACACCCCGTATGTGAAAACCGAGCCCGAAATATGTTATAGTTTATAAAATAAATCAAAAACAAGAAAAATGGAGTTGAGGCGGGCCGCGTAGACCCACCCCAGACTCTCACGCGGGCGGTATTAAGACTGAAGTTGACTCCGCTGATTTATTAAGTTAAAGCGGGCCGAATAAGAGTCTTTGATAGTCGACGCGGGCCGCGACAGATCATGAAACGCGGAATCATCCGGTGCTGACACGTGTCAACATTGTGGCGAGTCTAGTAGCTGACCCAGCTAAGCTATATGTTGACCGCGTGTTGACGCGGGCCGCGTAAGGCTTAGCCTTACTTTACGCGGGCCGCGTAAGGACCAGATTACACAACTATATATAGCAGGCATCAGTTTACGTTTTCCGTCACTCATTCAGACTTCTCAAACTCGAATTCTGAAAGTATTAGGCATATTTTGCAAGTATTATACCCCCTAATTAGCAAGGTTCTGCTCCGTTGTAAGTATTATAACCCCAGTTTCATAATAGTTACGCTGCCCGATTGATTTAGGGTTCCGTAACAACTGTCGTGGTTCTGCCCGACGTAGTTGTTGGAATACCGTCTCGGGGAGGGTATCATTAATAATTTCAAAGGGTTATGATACTAACCAATGTACATTTGTATAAATTATAGATTTTACCCAGGAAACCCTTACAAGAAGCCTAAGATAGCAAAGTGAGTTTATCATCTTTTTGTTAATGTTTTTGGAATAATTTACAAAACCTTAATTGTTTTACAATATGATTAAGCGGTGATTGAGTCTTTGTAGTCTTCAATTACTGCCGGTATGTTGGGGTTTTGTATACAAAATTTGTACTACTTGTGAGTAGTAAGTCAAGGTTGACGGTACGTTACCATTGGACAATGAGTTAGCCAATGTGTAATATGACCCACAAGTCTGGTTTGATAGTACCAAATGGAGTAATTGTGTAGACATAAACATTGTAATCGTCCTCGATACTGTTTTAATCAATAAAATGTTTTGTGATTAAACTGGGATTCACTCACAGGTATTTTCGACTGACAAATGTTTTTAAAACGCGTTTCAGGTAACCCAATGTGAAAGCCAATTAGTAGAAAGCCAGCTGGAGAGCACTAAAGGCTTGGGGATAATGTGGCTATAAAAGTTACCTAATAAACGATGTTTTAAATTCAATAAGATAGGGTTTATCCCTATAAATGTATTGTAATAAGAAACTTGGATTTCATCCATGTGATTATTAATATAAAAGAAGGTGGATTTACTCTGATAAACATTTCCTAACTACGGTCCTGATGTAAATTCCACTGCGAGATTTAATAACCTGATACCACCGAAACTCTGAGTTCGCCCGCCCGTTCCCGGGGATCAGGGATCGGGGGTTGCGACACCAAGCCAAACTCTGATGCCAAGCGTGAGCCCGGTTAAGACAACATAGTCTTGGCCAGAGTGGGGTGGAGGGCCTGCAAAAGCAGGTGCGAATCTATCGCCTGTTGTAGAAATTCGCCGTTCAAAAAAATAAAAAAACTAGTAGATTTTATGTTAAATAAGAAATTTAATAAAAAGATGAAAATAAAAAGATTTTATGTTAATTAAGAGATATAATAAAAAGATGAAAATAAAAAAATAGAGTAAATTGCTAAAATCGTCCCTGACGTTTGTTCACATTTGCCAAATCCACCCAAAAAAAGTTTGTTTTATTAAATTGCTAAAATCGTCCCTGAAGTTTGAATGGATTTAACAACTTTTTTGAAATCTCAGTGGTTCATATGAGAAAAAATCTTTTTTTGAATGGATCTAGCAAATGTGAACAAACGTTAGGGACTATTTTAGCAATTTACTTAAATTTGTAGGTTACGTTACTTCTGGAGTTCTGGCAACATGTGCAGGGCAAGTAGTATTTATATGTTCATTTTACATGATTTCAAATTTTATATAATACTTAATAGTTAATAAGTCTTAGTATAAGTTATCTTGATAACGAATTCTCCTAATTAAAAATGTGCTCATGACAATTTTTCCTTTTTTTCTCTCATTTTAGCATGGTAATAAAAACATGGGCCCATGGCTTAGTTTAGTGGCATTATGATTGTACACAAAAATATAGCTTGGTTTCAAATCCAATAGGTTAGAGTTGTAAACGAAGCGAACGTTCAGTGAATAGTTCATGAATCGTTTGGCGGGAAGTTTATTTACGTTCATTCGTTTAATAAATAAACGAACATGAGCAAGAAGTTTCGTTCGATTAGTTATATGAACGAACATCAAGAGAGGTCTCGTACGTTTGATTGTGTTCGTGAACGTTCGGTAACGTGTTCGTGAACATTCATTCATGTTTGCTTGTTTATTTTGTTCATGAATGATTTTTGTACTTTTATTTTATCTAAATTTTTTATATTTTCAATTTTTATTTATTTTATTACCCTAACAATTAAAATAGGAAACTCTATTCTCATTGTGTTTATGTATCATTCTCCATTCCTTCCTCAATATGCACAACGACCTCCATCACACCTTATTTATTTTATTACCCTAACAATTAAAATAGGAAACTCTATTCTCATTGTGTTTATGTATCATTCTCCATTCCTTCCTCAATATGCACAACGACCTCCATCACACCATTATGCTCTCTCTATCATTCACCTCTAGCCTTCATCAGTTTTTTGCCACGTCACTACAATAAAGGCACAAAAAAGTTCACTCATTTTTTTCTCTAAAGTATTTAAAATAGAAGAAAAAATAGTGAATATGAAGCAAAAAATTGAGATTGGTTATAAGAGGGTAGCATGCCCTCCCACCGTCCCACGCCTCGGCCCCATGTTGTGGCTACACCCAAGCCTGAGTTCCTCACGCTCCATCGAGTAGGTGTTTCACGCCCGATTGGGTTGACATGGCATTAGGCGCAAAACAATTACACTTGGTCTAAGTGAATGTTGATTAGATAGCATTTAGAAGAAAAAAAAATCATTGTTAAACAAAAATGTATGGTTTCGTTATAATATACATAAGAGTAAACTGCTAAATTCGTCCCTGAGGTTTGACTCAAATTGCTAGATCAGTCCAAAATCAACTTTGTTTGCTAAAACAGTCCCTGAGCCTAGTTTCATTTGCTATTTCAGTCCAATGAAGGGAAAATGATTGGACTGATCTAGCATTTTAAGTCAAACCTTAGGGACGAATTTAGCAATTAACTCCTATTAATTGGACTGAAATAGCAATAGAAACTAGTCTCAGGGACTGTTTTAGCAAACAAAGTTGATTTTGGACTGATCTAGCATTTTGAGTCAAACCTCAGGGACGAATTTAGCAGTTTACTCTATACATAATACATTGTTTTTAAGGGTAAATTTCTTTTAATCTATATCATATGTGTGACTTGAAACCAAAACCTTCATCTCTAAAACCCTAAGACCATTGGGTATGGTTTGGGTAGTCCCTTTAGGGACTATCCGTCACGTAGGCGCCACAACACGTTCGATAAAGGACCATCCAAAGGGGACTATCCAAGGGTGTGGGGACTACCCAAAGTTAATAAAAAACTAATATATAATAAATAATTAAAAAAAACTCTCTCTATCTCTCTTTATGTGGTCCCAACTATCAGCCATCAACCAATAAACAAGCATCGTCGCCTCCGTCTTGCAGCTGCCGGGAGTGAGGCGTCGCAGCCAGGGGGCGTCGTGGGACAATCCAGGACGTGGGAGACGAGGCCTATACCGGACGGCCTAATATTTAAAAGTTTTACGTTTGAGAATGCACTGGAACCCATTTAATTTATTATAATAAGATGCTTGAGGTAAAATAAAGAAGTTAAACAGAGAATTATTGTTTTGGTTGAACACTTTTAAGAGGATGTAGGCATAGATGTAGCCACCCTGCAATACACAAACTCCTTCCATTTTCCGAGGGACTGATAACTCAACTCAATGAAAGCCACCATCAGATTCTCATACTTTCTCAGGTTTTCGTGTTTTCAATCTACTACAAATTAAAAACAAAAAAAATATATATATTTTTTGAACGAAAAAAAAAAAACAAAAATATATTAAAGAATTAAAACTTTAATAATCAAATTAGCATATAGCATGACTTTAATTTGATGTGATGGATTTTAACATGTTTTTTTATTATTATTATCACGGTGGTGATGATATAAAAGCGAAAGCAAGAGTAGAAAATCGTTAAAAAACCCACGAACTAATAGTCTAATGGTATAGTATAGTATTTGCCCCCGTAAACATAGTGTGACTTCAATTTTTACAAGTAAATAGTTCGGTGGCATTCGGATGTAAACAAATATTTAAAAAAAAAAAGCTAGAAAAACACCAACCAAGTATTAAACTACAACATCACCAGTATATCAAATTAGAGGAAAGTTTTTTTTACAAATAATCTTAACATACTAAACATACAAATTGAATGTTTAGTATGTTAAGATTATTTGTATTTGATCTTTTGCCATCAAATTAATGCTATCTATCCTAATCTATGATAATAATGCTATCTATCCTAATCTATTTATTATATGATACTTTGATATGTTCTTCATCCATAGTAACCGGTCTTCTTCTATATCCTCCACTATTGTGCTACGTTGTAGTTTAGAAAGTTTGTTTTAACATGTACGTCTCACGTTGGTTGAGAAGTAGAACTGGAACAAAACCTTCCATGGTGGAAATGTTCTCTATCAAAACGCATTTTGCCTGGGTAAGTAATTCATCGGGTAAAAATAAAACCGTGAGTTTTTGAATGGGCAACCAATCGAAGGCATAGCGAACAGTATCTTGACACGGTTTATTTGGGTTGCTATACATGGGGAAGGATCCACTAAAAAGTTGATTTTGCCTAAGTAGCCTAAGAAGGATTGTGGTGATGACATGTGGCACACCTAATTAGTAGGAAGGAAGGGTATTTTGGTCCTTATAAATAGGAGTGAAAATGACATGTGGCATCCCTCTTGTTTTGTTTTTTTAAGAATACAACAAAAAATCTAGTACAAAAAAATCTTGCACAAAAATCTAGCACAAAAAATCTAGTACAAAAATATAGCACAAAAAAATATAGCACAAAAAAATATAGCACGAAAAAAGTCAGCAAAAAAATGTAGTACAAAAAAATCTAGCACAAAAAAATGAGAAAAAAAATTAAGAAAAAAAAATTTAAGACAAAAAAATACAGCACAAAAAATTTTGCACAAAAATATAGTATAAAAATCCAACACAAAAAAATGTTATAAAACATAGAAATACAACACATTTTGGTGGGTTTTTTTAGTCTTCATATTTTATATAGCAATATGGTACTCAAATTAAAGATAAAAAGACGCTCGATTTTACGGTGAAATTTTTATGAAAAAATAATGTCGTATAAAAAAGTTATGAACGTTTAAAAAATGAGTGTGGAATATGCATGTGACTTGCATGTGGAGAGAGAAAGTCCATAAATATGATTTTCCCAAGATACCCTTGCACTCCTCCTTTCTCCTACCCTTTCATCTTAACCATTGATTTGAAAAATGAATGGTTAAGATTTCTTCTTAGACTACTTAGGCAAAATCCACTTTTTAGTGGATCCTTCCCCTGCTATACATAACATATCTTTCATTTTGATAATATATCAGATTTAATATCGAAATGATTAATAAAGATGGCGTATATATATCTAATAAAATATAATATTTATGTTATGAATGTGAAAGAATTGCATGGCCCGTAGGAAAGAAACCTTTAAACCTTTATTCTTGGGTAGACGTATCTCAGAAGTAAAAGATATTTGAGCAGTAAGTGTTTTTGTTGGGTCACATTAGATCTCTCTCGTCATACAAGCACACACTTTTCACTCTACCACCTTTTGTTTTCTTCTATTGAACTTTCAGTCCTTCAACAACGTACCATTTCATGCACCATTTTTTATGGATACTTAAGAGGCTCTTTGGTTACCAATTCACCAAATCCAACTAGACCAACTCGATTTTATATTACATAAATGGAGAAAGACTTAGATGTTTTAACCGCACATTGGTACATTTATTCTATATACATTATAATATACTTTTACACTAAGAACTATAATTAGATTATGTAAAGTTGTGACATGACATCAAGCCTTGAACGTTGCCTTAGACTGGAAGGAGTGGGAGAACCGGCGCCGGAGAGGGTGGGCCGCCACGTGGCTAGGGGGCGGTGTGGGAGGACCGGCGACTGAAGAGAGAGAGAGAAAGAAGAGAGAGACAGAGAGAGAGGCCCGGCACCATCGGCCGTGGGGAGCCGAACTCGCCGGAGGGGGGCGGTGTGGGGGACCGGCGCCGGGCCAAGCCGGGCCTCAGCCGACCCCCACTCCTTCCAGTCTTATACACACGAAACATAGTTTTACACATGAAGTACCCTTGAAATGAAATATATACTTTTCTAAATAATATCTATTCAAACTCATGAAAAAGAGGTGATTTATAAACCACTTGAATATTCATACATTATAAGACTACCCGTACTCGAGAGTGTTTTGGGCGGTTTTTTTTTGCCAAATGCCCACATACGGCCCCCAGGGCCGTTTTTGAACCAAAAATTGCATTTGGTGTGCTATTTTCCACGCCCTTCTCCCATTTGTTTGTCCAATCACCCTTCATCTTCCTATTTTTTGTCCAATAAGATTTTTTGATGGTTTTTGTTTTATATAATTATATTACATCTCATTTAACATAATGCCCCACATCCCAACTACACCCATTTTAGAAAATGCCACATAATGCCCCATTACTGACTGGGCCGCCACATAGCGCAAAACGTCCAAGGGTAAAGACATTACCACTACACATAGTCTAAGAAAGTTTTCAGTTTCACTATATTTCTTTTAAAATATGTATACATACAAGTATTTTTTTTTTTTTTTTAAGATATTGATATCATGATAAAGAGTATAACATGTCACGTGTTATTTCGATAGAAGTATTCCTTTGAATTGCAAATTTTACCTAAGAATATGTAGTTTTCTATCTTTCTAGTTCTCTTTTTCTAAAAACAATTCAATTCAATTACTATATAAGAGTAATTAGTGAACATGCAAAATTACTAGTGATAAAACATTTATCAAAAAAAAAAAAAGTAAACCTAATTTCCAAGGAGGCAAACTGTTAAAACATGAAGTACATGGACTGAAACTAAATTATCCTATTCAGCACCAACACTATTAAATACAGGATACACTCATGGTAATTATCTATATATGCAAGCCATCCCTCAACAGTCTCTTCAAATGGCATCTCTATTTACCTCTTTCAATCACTTCACCATCACACCACCACCAACCACCGTTGAAAGAATGTCGCCTCCACCCTCAACCTCCGGCAAAAATGCATGTTTTCCGGCCACCAATCATAGCCGCCAAGCAACAATCTCTTCAAAGTGGACCATCAAGCTTATCTCACCATAAAATGTCAACTGACGCTATCCCAACCGAGCTTCGTCATTAATATTTTTTTTTTCTTGATCTTGCAAGACTTTTTGTATATATATTACTTCCGATCTAGGGTTTTTTATCTTTCTTTATTTTTTGTTTTGTTTTAGGATTTGCTTGTCTTTTCTTGTTTTTATACCTTGGTTATCCCTCTTGAGCTTGTATTTCTTGTCTTTTTAATGTTTTGTTTATGATGTACGCATTTTATTTAATAAATATATTTATAATATTTCATTATAATCATCTGTACGCATATGTATATCTAGTTTGAAAGTCCAGTTTGATGTCGGATTTTATAACTACTAGATTGTCATGCTGAAATTCTAGGGATCATGTAGTGAAGCATATAACTTGATCAGTTAAAATATCATGAGATTTACACGAGTGAAGTTAGTGTGATTTAGAGTTTAGACCACAGAAACCTCGATATAGAGTACCTGCTGTTATGAGATCACTTAACCAATAATGAGATTGAGCTCCGTAACTCGCGTATATTTTTGTGGATTTCTATATCGGAAATCTTGGGAGCTCAGCTCAAAGAATCAGTGCCGTCCCTACATTTTCGGAGGCCCTAGTCGAACTACGAAGTGGTTGCCCTTTTGCAAAATTATCATTTTCAGCGTATTTAGTAACAAAACCCTCCTCCTTTATCCGGGCTTGGGACCGGCAATTATAAACTAAAAAGTTTATAATTCGCATAGTTAAAATTTATTTTTTGAAAGTCATATGTTTTCTATATTAGAGTATATCTTTAAATAAAATCTACTTTTCTAGCTTTAACCGAGGCAAATTGTTTGATGAAATTATCGTAATTAGCCCTAATTCAACAAACCCTAATTAAACAACTTGAAATCATCCCTAATTCAACAATTTAAAATAATCAAATAAGCCCTAAAGGCCTAAATAACAAACTGAAATCAGCAAATTAGCCCTAATTCAACAACTTAAAATCAACAAATAATGAAATAAGCATAATCCCTAATAAACAAGAGATTCAAATTGGCAAATACACCCTAGTTCCCTATTCAACAAATGAGGATGTGAATGTCTAACCTGAGTGAGAACCACAAGATTAAATCGCCAACCATAAAATCGCAAAACTGAGCAAAACTAACCTTGCGATGCAGAGTCCTGATGCCATGATTATTGCCTGTCTGATACTTTGATTGCTCATTGCTCAGTTCCATATCGTAAACTCAAACAGCATTACAGAGAAGGTCTCTGATATATCGCCGCTTTGGCTTCTACACCATCGCTGCATGTGCTTTCAAACGTCTCTCAGTGCCATTGGGTTATTAGGTTTATGTAATGTTCACATATGAGAGATATGGGCCTCAACTATTAGAAAATTGGTGGCCCTTTAAATTGGAAATTGGTGGTCCTTCAAATTTGGTGGCCCTAGGCTTGGGCCTAGGTTCATATACCCATTGGGCCGGCTCTGCAAAGAATGAAGAGTATCGTTTTCAGGTATTGAAGAACAAGGGCAGTATGGCAAGATTTTGTTGAATTCATGAACCCTCTTGGTGTAATTTTTCTAGGCTGCAAATGAACCGAACAAACACGAACAAGATTAAGGAAATGTATATGTTCATGAATTGTTCATAAAAACTTACCAAACAAGATTTTTGTTTGTGTACGTTTTTCGTTCAACAAGGGAGTGAACAGTTCGTGTTCGTCAGTTAATTTTAAGGGACGAAAACAAACGAACAACAACCGTTTATGAATACAAACGGACACAAACAAGCGTTAATGAACATAAACGAACACAGATAATCATATATTAGATATCAAATAAAATCGGTATCTTTTATCCCAAACACGGTGGTTCTCAAGAAGACGACGTCGACAATGTGGGTGTCGATGAGCAATTTACTGAACTATAAATTGTTAAAAGCTTTGTAATATACAAAAGGGATTTTTACATATTTCCCCCTCCTAAGCCTCCTTATTACGTATTTCCCCAAACCATAAAATCAATTACATATTTCCCCTCCCTAACTCATATATATTACATATTTCCCCTTTTCATTTAAATGACTCTTATTTATGACTATTTTACCCTTAATGAACTATTTAATGAATATTTCCATATTTCCCCATTCTAATATGTAAAATCAATTACATATTTACCCAGATTATGTAGTATAACTCCAATTCTTCTACTTGTTACTCTTGTTAAACAATACACACAAAACCATAATACTCATAATAAAAACATAAATTCCGTTCAAAAAACATAAATTCCGTTCAAGTAGCTTAGCCAAGCCAAAATCTGAAATCTTGAGCTCAATACACAATTACTCTAGTCTCTACATCAGCACGTTTCTAAATTTGTTATATCTAGCAACTGTACACCTGTAATAATTCTTCAACAATGTCTTTAGCATTGTATCACACATAGCATAAAGTAGATCCAGTGCACGTCTCCGTATGCTGTATTCTAGAAAGTCAATAAGAAAATATAAATCTTATAAAGCAAATGGTAATATCATTAGCTAATACAAAGATGGTACATATAAAAAGGAAAAGATAGATTCTATTAAGAGCATTCGAGTCATATTCTCCTGCATGTACCAATTTGGCAAAATAATGCCATCAGAATAAAGCGAGAAGATGAAAAGCTTCAAATGTTAGTAATCACTAATCAGTGCACTTATTTTGCTATCTACTTATTTTTACTACTTACTAGACCAAGATAGCGGATATTCGGCTCACGGACAGCGGTAAATTTCCCAAGCAAAGCTACACATTGTGACATCATCTTGTAGCTTTCTATAGTGTAAGGTCTCCTGCAACCCAAACTCGAACGCTCTTCATTGATGAATTCAAAACCCGGAATACATTGACATGTGGCGGCATCGTTCATGACCACACAATACCCATTAACGCCGCAAAGACCCTTCCCTATACACTTGTTTGTCGTTGATGCCCATTTGATACCCAGTATCAAATAAACTGATTTGCTGACCCTATGTTTGTTCCACAGCGAGCATTCCATCAGATGTAACAAATGAAACTAACACAGTCCAATATTGATTGTAACTGAATAAACACCACCATTAACAGTGAACTATGCAACTAACACACCACCAACCTATCGATTGTAACTGAATAATTTCCGAAACAAAAAAACACACAAGCATCGATGAAGAATTATGAACGAACCAGTTAAAATCGATGAAGAATAATTTCGGATACAAAAAACAGGATCGAACCAGTTGGAAAAACAACGCACAATCAGACCAGTGTTGTAAACAGGATCGATGAGAATGTTTGTACAGCCTATAGATGAACAAGATTCAGTTTTTGAACATACCTGATAAGATGAACGTCTTCGGGGGGAAGAAACGTCGTTCTGGGTAGGGTTTGGATGATTGATTATACGAATGGGAAGTTATTTGAGGGTAATTAGGTAATTTCTCAAAAAAAGGGGAAATATGTAATTGATTTCATGGTTTGGGGAAATACGTAATAAGAAGGCTTAGAAGGGAGAAATATGTAAAAATCCCTATACAAAACACTAATATTTTATATTTATTAAATATTTTATTACTGGGACTTTTAAAGTTTTTAAATAAAATATAAAAACAAAAAACCCTATTGAATTGTTGAACACAAAAATATATAAATAAACAAAAACGAACATGTTAGTGAAAGTTCATTAACATAAATATAAATAGATGAACGCAACAGTTGTTTATGCTCGTTCATTTAGCTAAATAAACAGAATTTCTTGTTTATGTTCGTTCACTTATTAAACAAAGACACATAAACGAATTGTTTCACAAACTGTTTACTAAATGCACACTTAATTTGCAGCCCTAGAAAACTAGTATGTATATGCCATAAGATAATAAATGTTAATGTAGAGGTTAGCCTTTAAAGTCAAACAGAAAAATTTAAAAACTTGTAAAGAAATTTAAAGGTTGAACATTTAAATTCTTCATTATAGTTATCGAAATTTAACCTTTAAAGAACAAGTGTACCAAGTACAATGTTTTGGCTACTAATGTTATCGAAATCCAATAATCATTATAGTTTTTATGAAAAAGAACAAATGTTTTAAAACATCAACCTGTTTACCTTATGAAAATCATAAACAAATGGTTGGATTTTATTCTACTAAGAACTTACAGGAGTAATCATGTTAGACCCTAAAACGTATTTGACAAAAAGTCGCAGCGGAAACACTAACCATAAAATTTCTTTCATTATAAATACCTTAACTTATTTAAAATTTAACTTTAACATAACTCTTTCACATAAATCCATCATTCGACTTATTTACTAAGTAAAAACATAGCTTATGTTTACTACATTATATACATCAACGTTCCCGTACAATCTCTCTAGTGACTCGATCCTCGATCTTTATTCCTTGATGATCCTCATGATTCGTACTACCTGCGCTTACCACATAAAATTCATAACATTAGTACGCATTATAAACATACATGATTTATTCACGTTTACTTTTCATTCCGTTAACTCTTTACATCCCAGCTTTCCATCTGATCATACAATCTGTAGCGAGACTTTCTTGTTGTACCTGCGTTACACTTCGTTCACAAGGCACGCTATTATTAACGTCAATACTCAATTTCATTGAATACATGCGTATACACTTTCATACATACTTACATATATGCATCCGTTCACACATAACTACTTACATACATACGTACCTACATTCATACGTACGTGCCTACATACGTGCATACCTACATACATACATGCGTACATGCCTACTTACATACCTATTACATGCCTTCACACAACCCTACATACGTGCATACATTCATACATACTCACTTGGATATATATACATACACATACTACCTACATACATACATACATACATTCCTTATCTTCACGCATGCCTACATACGTGTATACGCTCATATATACCTACTTGCATACATACACACATACATTTTTTCATTCATACCACTTATATTCATACATACATACATACCTTCATACGTATCTACTTTCCCTAAAACAAGGAATAAACTAATCATTCTTAGCTTATACGCGTTTAAAAACGGTCCAGACGGGTTCGCAATGCATCAACAGTTAAAATAAACGATTTTCGCGAAACTGACCACCGTCGCGTAGCGCTACTGCCTAGGGCCTTGGCAGTCGCGCTACGCTACTGCCTAATTTTGACAGAAAGTTGCAGCTGGTGCTGTATGATTCTCAGCACGACTCGATTTCACGGAAACGAGCATAACTCTCTCGTTTTTTATCCGTTTTACCCGATTCTTTTTCCTACGTGACCGTAATTTAATTCTCCATCACATGGAGTGAAAATCCAATATTTGGGTTACCGAAATTTAGGACCTTCAAGCCTTCGGCTTACTACCCTTTTACCAAAACTTTGACCCGTTCTTGCATTTATCTACATAACATGTTTGTTTGACCTTAATTCCATATGAACCTTATAATTTCACTTTCGTCTATCACATAAGGTTCAAATTACGGTCTTTCATACATCTTTTAACCCCTTTCTACTCATTTACCTATTTTGACCCGTTAAGGGTATTTGCGCATTTTAAGGTCTTTGACTTACGAAAATCATACTTCCCGCTTTCCTACTTTTCCAAAACATTAACTTAATCAAATAGCTTGTTTCTAACAACTTTTAAGACCGTTTGCCCGATTTACCCATCAAGGGCGTTTTCGTCAACTTTGTTCCATCCTTTACAACAAAGGACTTCCTTACACATTTACCCAATCCCACAACTTAACTACAACTCTAATCGCACATACCTGGCTCGGATCAAGACTATGACCCGTTTTAATACTTCATCCACTAAATTGCTAATTAATAGCAATGCATGTCCTTTCGCTAATCATTCTGTGAATTCATAATACTTGACAAACACTTCGTTAGTCAATATCGCCAAATGGTGATATCTTCACCATTTGACCCGTTATATCTAAAAGTCCATTTCAACCTCGTGGGATTTTTATTATTCCTTATCCCAACATATAACTTATTCCATTCGTTAACTCGTAACCAAAATTACCATAATACCCTTTTTCCCCTTTTTAACCATCAAACTTAGTTTCTTAACATAACCACATGTTCTGACCCATACTAAAACTTGTCAGAACATCATAATTCACATATTTACTTACCATGTTCGTAATCTATACAATAAATAGATATTCTACAAAAAGGGGTGTAAGTTTTACTTACCTAGCATCCGAACATGCTTCCCGTGTGCATTAGTCCCGTTTGACCCGCTTCTTTTCCAAGCTTCCATATCACTTACCAAGCATCAACTATCATATATCATTCTCAAGATAGTTAGATTATTCATTATTCATTACAGCCTTTTCATTACACGGATCTTACATGGAATTTATCATTCAACCTTATAACATGCTAATCTATCATTTCTTATCCGATTTCTTTAAACATTCACACACATGTATGATTCCAAACATTATTAACATAAGTAAATCATCAATTTACATTACATAATCTAAAACCCACTTCATAACTACTTTGTTAATCACTTACAAGTGATCTAATCTTAAGTTCTTCATAATTTCTTCATGCTTTTGATGTGTGTACTACCTCCTAAGCATAGTGTACAACTAGTTCATGCATATCCTTCTAATCTCATACATAATTCATCAATTTCGTCCTTCTAATCAACATGAATCATACATGCATAAACATCAAACATACTAGTATCACATTTCTTTCAATTCCTCTAACAAGAATCTACCATACATATCAAAATACATCAACATTAAGCAAGAATTTAGACATGGATGATTCATTCAAGTAGTCATCATCACCATAATCAACGGGTTTCATCTCTAAACATCAAATTAACTTAAACCATGCATAATCCATGTTCTATATCACCATTCTAACACATACTCATTCTCAATTTCATACAATTTCGCAATTTACATCATAACCCACTTCGTGAAAGATCACCAATCTAACTTTTAAGACATACCTTACGATCCCCATGAGAAGGTGATCATTAATCCGTGTTCATTCATGAATTTAGACCTTGATTTGCCCTTCAATTTGATGATTCTTCACATTTAGGGTTTCTTGAGCTCTCATGAGAGCTCCTGCTCATTTCTAGAACACACGAATGTGTGTGTTTGTGTGTGTTGATTTTCATAAATAAAACCCATCTTTCCATCCTAACCTTTTTGGTCCCTCAAGTTTTGTCACTAATTAGAATTGACACAACTTTCATTCCTTATTTGTTTCTACCATACTTTTAACTAGGAAAAATAACCTAGTTATTTATTTCTTGATGTACCATATTAGAACATTTAACAAATATAAACATTCGGGTTTTGGGGTGTTACAAGTCTACCCCCCTTAAATAAGGTTTCGTCCCTGAAACCTTTCTCCTTTCCTCTTGCACACACACATCTAGGTTTGACTTCATAGTCACGTCATAATTATAAGTAATCATCTCATCTCATTTCGTATTTATTCATACTATTGACTTCTTAACAAGTGTATACTTTCCATGGCATATTTTCACCTAACTTTCTTATTTCCTCGACCCGTTAGTAACATGTCAATATACTTATTCATTCAAACTTATAATAATACTTACACTCATATGATCCGTTTATAACGGATTTAGTACTTTCATCTCATCCTTTAAGATTCCATTCTATAGACTCATTGTATAACATTTAACTCTTGTTTTGTTATCACAACAAAACTGTTATGTCATCGACATACCTACGTGCTTAACTCCGTAGCTAACATCATTCTACGTTTCTATAATCTTTTGTACCATATATATCCTCACGTTACTTGCACATTCGGATATTTTCATTCCTATCATTCTTTTGTTCTTTTGCTTTACATTACTTTTATGACTTATTTGACGCACACATGATCAAGCTATCGACTTCTTCTTATATAGACTAGTTCCGTCTTTTATATCTTAAATCTGTTTCGCGGATTCGTACACATCATTCATACCTTTCGTACCTCCTATGTTTTGAATCCATCTAACGGTTTCAGACATTTCATTTATACTTTAACTTCTTTCATGTTTCGAATCCGTCTCGCGGATTCTAGCATAGCATTTCATGTTTCGAATCCGTCTCGCGGATTCTAGCATAGCATTTCATGTTTCGAATCCGTCTCGCGGATTCTAGCATAGCATATCATGTTTCGAATCCGTCTCGCGGATTCTAGCATAGCATATCATATTTCGAATCCGTCTCGCGGATTCTAGCATAGCATTTCATATTTCGAATCCGTCTCGCGGATTCTAGCATAGCATATCATATTTCGAATCCGTCTCGCGGATTCTAGCATAGCATTTCATATTTCGAATCCGTCTCGCGGATTCTAGCATAGCATATCATATTTCGAATCCGTCTCGCGGATTCTAGCATAGCATATTATATTTCGAATCCGTCTCGCGGATTCTAGCATAGCATATCATACTTCGAATCCGTCTCGCGGATTCTAGCATAGCATATTATATTTCGAATCCTTCTCGCGGATTCTAGCATAGCATATCATACTCTCATTCTTGAGAGTCTTACATTTCTCTTCACCCTCACGTCCACCTACTACTTAATTCTAACGGACATACCTGTATCAATTATCACGGTCCCACGAACGTCATATGCTTCACGTGTACTGGCCAGGTACACAATCCACATACTAGTTTCGTGTCTTCGTGTAATTGTCACCTTATGTCCGAAGAATTTGGTTTCGGCACGTGTATCATTTTTCAAAACATGTTTACTATACCATCATGGTCCTTCATTTAGCATTTTTTTTTTCTTCCCTTAATGCATTTTACCATTTCATATACCGACATATTAACTTTACGTACCTGGGTTCAACTTTATCTTATTTCATGCCTTGGTGTCGGTACTTGACCGCACTCGCGGATCATCCTCTTCCAACGCTTATACTTACGTTGCATATACAAAACCTTCAGTTTCTTTATGCGTATACATAAGTACATACTTACATTCTCTTTTACCTTTGGATCTTGACCGAGTCTTGGATTGTACGGGTTTCTTATCACAAGAGCACACAGGTTTGAGTTCAAGCACTTATCTTCTTACACTTGATTCTCTCAAACCAGGGCTCTGATACCAACTTGTTAGACCCTAAAACGTATTTGACAAAAAGTCGCAGCGGAAACACTAACCATAAAATTTCTTTCATTATAAATACCTTAACTTATTTAAAATTTAACTTTAACATAACTCTTTCACATAAATCCATCATTCGACTTATTTACTAAGTAAAAACATAGCTTATGTTTACTACATTATATACATCAACGTTCCCGTACAATCTCTCTAGTGACTCGATCCTCGATCTTTATTCCTTGATGATCCTCATGATTCGTACTACCTGCGCTTACCACATAAAATTCATAACATTAGTACGCATTATAAACATACATGATTTATTCACGTTTACTTTTCATTCCGTTAACTCTTTACATCCCAGCTTTCCATCTGATCATACAATCTGTAGCGAGACTTTCTTGTTGTACCTGCGTTACACTTCGTTCACAAGGCACGCTATTATTAACGTCAATACTCAATTTCATTGAATACATGCGTATACACTTTCATACATACTTACATATATGCATCCGTTCACACATAACTACTTACATACATACGTACCTACATTCATACGTACGTGCCTACATACGTGCATACCTACATACATACATGCGTACATGCCTACTTACATACCTATTACATGCCTTCACACAACCCTACATACGTGCATACATTCATACATACTCACTTGGATATATATACATACACATACTACCTACATACATACATACATACATACATTCCTTATCTTCACGCATGCCTACATACGTGTATACGCTCATATATACCTACTTGCATACATACACACATACATTCTTTCATTCATACCACTTATATTCATACATACATACATACCTTCATACGTATCTACTTTCCCTAAAACAAGGAATAAACTAATCATTCTTAGCTTATACGCGTTTAAAAACGGTCCAGACGGGTTCGCAATGCATCAACAGTTAAAATAAATGATTTTCGCGAAACTGACCACCGTCGCGTAGCGCTACTGCCTAGGGCCTTGGCAGTCGCGCTACGCTACTGCCTAATTTTGACAGAAAGTTGCAGCTGGTGCTGTATGATTCTCAGCACGACTCGATTTCACGGAAACGAGCATAACTCTCTCGTTTTTTATCCGTTTTACCCGATTCTTTTTCCTACGTGACCGTAATTTAATTCTCCATCACATGGAGTGAAAATCCAATATTTGGGTTACCGAAATTTAGGACCTTCAAGCCTTCGGCTTACTACCCTTTTACCAAAACTTTGACCCGTTCTTGCATTTATCTACATAACATGTTTGTTTGACCTTAATTCCATATGAACCTTATAATTTCACTTTCGTCTATCACATAAGGTTCAAATTACGGTCTTTCATACATCTTTTAACCCCTTTCTACTCATTTACCTATTTTGACCCGTTAAGGGTATTTGCGCATTTTAAGGTCTTTGACTTACGAAAATCATACTTCCCGCTTTCCTACTTTTCCAAAACATTAACTTAATCAAATAGCTTGTTTCTAACAACTTTTAAGACCGTTTGCCCGATTTACCCATCAAGGGCGTTTTCGTCAACTTTGTTCCATCCTTTACAACAAAGGACTTCCTTACACATTTACCCAATCCCACAACTTAACTACAACTCTAATCGCACATACCTGGCTCGGATCAAGACTATGACCCGTTTTAATACTTCATCCACTAAATTGCTAATTAATAGCAATGCATGTCCTTTCGCTAATCATTCTGTGAATTCATAATACTTGACAAACACTTCGTTAGTCAATATCGCCAAATGGTGATATCTTCACCATTTGACCCGTTATATCTAAAAGTCCATTTCAACCTCGTGGGATTTTTATTATTCCTTATCCCAACATACAACTTATTCCATTCGTTAACTCGTAACCAAAATTACCATAATACCCTTTTTCCCCTTTTTAACCATCAAACTTAGTTTCTTAACATAACCACATGTTCTGACCCATACTAAAACTTGTCAGAACATCATAATTCACATATTTACTTACCATGTTCGTAATCTATACAATAAATAGATATTCTACAAAAAGGGGTGTAAGTTTTACTTACCTAGCATCCGAACATGCTTCCCGTGTGCATTAGTCCCGTTTGACCCGCTTCTTTTCCAAGCTTCCATATCACTTATCAACCATCAACTATCATATATCATTCTCAAGATAGTTAGCTTATTCATTATTCATTACAGCCTTTTCATTACACGGATCTTACATGGAATTTATCATTCAACCTTATAACATGCTAATCTATCATTTCTTATCCGATTTCTTTAAACATTCACACACATGTATGATTCCAAACATTATTAACATAAGTAAATCATCAATTTACATTACATAATCTAAAACCCACTTCATAACTACTTTGTTAATCACTTACAAGTGATCTAATCTTAAGTTCTTCATAATTTCTTCATGCTTTTGATGTGTGTACTACCTCCTAAGCATAGTGTACAACTAGTTCATGCATATCCTTCTAATCTCATACATAATTCATCAATTTCGTCCTTCTAATCAACATGAATCATACATGCATAAACATCAAACATACTAGTATCACATTTCTTTCAATTCCTCTAACAAGAATCTACCATACATATCAAAATACATCAACATTAAGCAAGAATTTAGACATGGATGATTCATTCAAGTAGTCATCATCACTATAATCAACGGGTTTCATCTCTAAACATCAAATTAACTTAAACCATGCATAATCCATGTTCTATATCACCATTCTAACACATACTCATTCTCAATTTCATACAATTTCGCAATTTACATCATAACCCACTTCGTGAAAGATCACCAATCTAACTTTTAAGACATACCTTACGATCCCCATGAGAAGGTGATCATTAATCCGTGTTCATTCATGAATTTAGACCTTGATTTGCCCTTCAATTTGATGATTCTTCACATTTAGGGTTTCTTGAGCTCTCATGAGAGCTCCTGCTCATTTCTAGAACACACGAATGTGTGTGTTTGTGTGTGTTGATTTTCATAAATAAAACCCATCTTTCCATCCTAACCTTTTTGGTCCCTCAAGTTTTGTCACTAATTAGAATTGACACAACTTTCATTCCTTATTTGTTTCTACCATACTTTTAACTAGGAAAAATAACCTAGTTATTTATTTCTTGATGTACCATATTAGAACATTTAACAAATATAAACATTCGGGTTTTGGGGTGTTACAAATCATATGATTGATATGTCTTCTGTGGGAAATGATGATAATAAGGAGGCAGATGCGGGACGAGGCCGTGTCCATGTGTCACTCTAAACGTATTTGGTACAACTTGGCTATAATACGATGCAAAAGCAGCATTGCAGATTCTTGGCATGCCAAAGGTCGTAACTTGGACGTTCTTTGATCCATAAATAAGCTGTAGAAAGGTAAACAATCGGTTAATATTGATCCAAAAGAGAAATATTAAGAGATTGAATTATCATAGTTACCGCAAGTTCGTTCGCTAAAAGCTGGTCATCCGCAGATCGTTATTCGCGGAAACCGTTAAAACCTATTTCGTTCGCTGCAGGTTTGATATTTTTGTGAACTACGGGGTCAGCGATGAGCCTCTACGCATGACCCCTTTTAGTTTTCACTTCCACCATCATTCCCCAACTCAAGAACAGAGGAACGAGATCATTTATACGGAACCTCTTACTTTTCATCATGAATATCACCATCTGTCAGTCCTATCAGTGTTGATGTTATTACTATGACCTGTTTGTTTGAAAGAGTTTTAGAATTGTGGATGAGTGGTGCTGACGAGAGCCACAATGTGGGAGGTTTGGAATTCCAAACGCTAGCACATCAACAGCGTCGTGGATGCTCTAAGCGTTATGGATGCTTTGAGTGTTGTGGCTGTTCTGAACTTGAGCTTGACTCTATAGTCCGACAAACCTATTCTAATGTAGGTTTGAGATAGGCTCGAATAATTAAAAAAACACATTTAAAATTAAATAAAATTACATAAAAGAGATAAAAGAGTGGGTCAAAAAGCAGTTTGAAAACAATAAGATCCAAAGATAAGATATTTATCTATGATTATGTATGCTCCTATGTAATACATGAAGCTCAAGCTAAGACCTTACTAAGACGAGCTTGACTCAGTAAATATCGACTTGTTTGAACTCGAAGTCGATAAAATATGAACTCGTTTGAAGCCATAATCTCAAACTCCATTTTGGAAAATGTTCTTCATCCCCACCTTATCCAAGAATATATACTTGAGGTTACAAAATGAAGAAATCAAACATGTTTACCAAGTAACAAAAATGAATTTTTTTCCTTTTTTTTTATTTTAATACGTGACAACACTTTTTGCCAAAATAGTTAACTGAAGATAAACAAATAATGAGTTAAATATAATTATAGATTATTTCTTAATTCAATAACAATTTTTTTTATATTAGAAGTACACCTGAGATGATATTATAAATACAAAATATCAAAACCTCAAACAAAAGGGTTGAATCTTAGAACACTTATGAGAGCAGCCAGATTGCTTGATGGTTATACTTTTTGTCTAGATTCTTAGCTGGTTGCTGCTACTGAAAGAAAAAAGGTACGTTATGGTTAGTTGGTGGTCATATGCTATGGGTATCTACTGCATCATTATAGGGTAGGTAACATAATTGGACCAAAAAGGTATTTGTAAATTACAAAAAAAAAAAAAACACTTTTGAACTTTATAAATGAGAGGAAACATGTATCTAATAAAGTATAAACCCATTTGTCCGTTAACTGAACTCGAATAGGAGTTATTCGCATATTTCGGTAAAAAGAAACGTAAATTTGCTGGTGCTAAAATGATCATTTGATAACAGATCCATTCACTGTTTACACCCGTAGAATTAGAGTCTATTAGCTTAAGTCGGTTCGTTCGCTAAAAACTGGTCATCCGCAGATCGTTATTCGCAGAAACCGTTAAAACCTGTTTTGTTCGCTGCACTTTTGATATTTTTGTGAACTCCGGGGTCAGCGATGAGCCTCTATGCATGACCCCTTTTAGTTTTCACTTCCACCATCATTCCCTAACTCAAGAACAGAGGAACGAGCTACTAAAACAGAACAAAACACGTGTAACTGCAAGCAGTTCTGAACATCAACGATGAGCTCTATAACTTCGAATCCCTGATTCAAGATAACATCAAACATGAGCATTGATGTGAACACTGTGTTCAAATTTACAATAAGTACCACACCAACAAATACCTTGGTTAGGCAATCACATCTAGAACAGGTCCATGCAAAAAGATCTATTAAATCTGAAAGGTAAACCTACATGGACAAAGGCAACTTCTGGTTATCATATATGGTTGTGTTTAAGTCAAGAAAATAATAAATCCACAGTGTTCACAATAATATGTTGCGAAGTGATAGAGTGAACTTACTGGAGAAGCATATTCCACCAAAATCGTGGTGAGCGTGTGATTGTACACCGGTGAGTTAACCTTATGCTTGATTTTAAGCCCTGTTGTAACACCCCGAAATTTCTAAAACTTTAAATCAGATATATAAAGCATGAAATAAACAAGAACAAGCTAACTAGGAATCGATAACCCAGTTAGTTAAGAGTCTTGAGGTGATAAATAATAAGTTAAAACACCTAAACTATAAGACAAATAGAGTTGAGGGACTAATTTAGCAAAATCTTGAAACATGGAAGTTTTATTAGTAAATAAAACACCAAACACACACATAGGTGTGTGTTTGGGTCGTACAGAAGAAAGGGGCGACCAGGGAGTCTCCTCCAAACCCTAGTCTCCACATAAAACTCACAAATTGGAGCCCTTAATCTGCTCTAAATCAAGTTTCAAACACGAATTAGTGATCTCCTCGTTGCAGGGATCAAAAGGTATGCAAAATTTTGGTATTTTGATTCATGTTCAGTTTTAGGTTAATTGAGAAAATCAGAAATTGAGCATGCATGATTGTTGTGTTGATGAAATTAGAAGCAAAGTGATGTCTAGAGATAAACCCTAGATGATTTCTTGTTGAAATCTAGCATTATATTTGTGGAGTTTATAATCACCATTGTAGATGATTATTTGGTTTGTAGAAACTAGATAAACACTAGAATTATGATTCTTGTTCTAGTGAAATTTGAATGCATGAAGTAATTTTCTGAAAAATTGATGCTAAAACTTTATGTAAATTGCTAAATTTGAGTTGATTTAGATGAAATTAACAAGTCATGAATTTACTATGGATTATGTAAAAATCCGACCCGCCAGGTGTTTGTTAAAACGCCTAAGTGAGGATCAAAATGTTAATAATCAGACAAAAAAATGCAGATTCGGATATCATAATGAATTATGATAAATAAATGTAAAAAGGGTTCTAAAATGGTTGTGAATGGAACTCTTTAGGTAAAGAATCCGGATCGCTAAGCGGACAAGCCGAAGGTGATACACGGTTGAAGGGTGTGCTTTAAAGGTACGTGACTTGTTGTTCCGTTACATATATAGATAAACCTAGTGGTAAATATGTTCAATATTGATATGGAGAAAAGGATGGCGTTTGGTATGTCAATGAAGTGGTGTAACTCACTCGACAAACATATGGGTCAAAATAGTCAATTAGAATTGTTGGTTGATAATGTTGTTTAGATATGCAAGCACGTAACTTGTTTGGTTACATTAAGCGAGATGTTGATAAGTTGTAAATCTTATTGTTGAATCGAAATATGCGTAGAATTTATATTGATTATGGTTGTATGTGAATTAATAGACTTAGTATAGTAAACGAATCAATTGGTAGTCATCATAAGTGGATGATTCCACAAGATGAGCCAACGGGTCTATTAGTTGTGAAAATTGTAGTATTAAACGTTCTAATAGACGATAATGGCGGTAATAGTCACAAAGGCATTAAACCATGAAATTGGTAAGAAATGCGGGTGATAACAAGCCTCGGATGTTGGGCATAAGGCGCCATAAGTTTATTAGTTAAATGATAGTAAAATGTGTAAGGTTAGAATGGGTCGAATAATTACATAGTGACATATGTCTTCCGGTCCGTAAATTAAATTTTGGGTATGAAATTCATAATAGGCATGTCGGTAATGAAATTACAGACATATAGGAAAAAGAATCACCTAAAACGGACTCACGAGTCAAAAGTTATGGCTATTTAAAGTTTAAACTTGATTGCACTTGGAGCTGGAAATAATCAGCATCAACAAACTGAACATTCTGTGAAAACAAGGGCCTCGCGTAGCGCGAGACCCCGTCGCGTCGCGCGACGCCTCCAACCCGGAATTTTTTTTTTATTTGTTGATCTATAGAACTTGTTTATAATTGCTTGGACTTGATCAAAACTAACTTTTGTTATGATTTTGATCCTAGGTGTCGATATTAACTAACCGGAAGATGGTCAAGCTAACTTTTGAAGAACCGAACACTACCTATTAGCTTCCGCATCGCTTTAAATCCTAAATAAACTTTGTGTATGGTTGTAAACAAATCTTTAAGCAGCTTTTTGAATGTTTTATTTTAGTCATTAGTTGACTATGGTAGACGCTACTTATAATCTTATTTTTGGAACGTTTTGTCTAATACAACAATAATTTAAGTCTAATGTTGTAATCTATGTTTAAAATCTAATATAACAAGAAGGGTGTTACAAGTTGGTAATCAGAGCCTAAGGTTGTCAACAAAGTGTTCGGTTCAAGCTTGATCGATCGTCCGGTAAGAATTAACTTATTTTGTTAATAAATTATGTATTATGTAAAGAATGAGAAACGAACAAATATGCATGAAAAGAGTGTGTAAGCTCACTCAAATACAAGAAATGCATGAAACAAGAACGATTAAATCAAGTTGTGAACTTGATTGAATCAAAACAAGAACGATTAAATCAAGTTGTGAACTTGATTGAATCAAAACAAGAACGATTAAATCAAGTTGTGAACTTGATTGAATCAAAACAAGAACGATTAAATCAAGTTATGAACTTGATTGAATCAAAACGAGTAAAGCATGTGTTATAAATGGAATGTTTAACAATCGATGTAAACATTTCAGTTTCAAGACATCTGGTAAGAGTCACTTATAATTGAGATTAAACGATAAGAATTATGTGAAAAGTGTATGTGGGGAGTGTATAAATACGCTCGAACCCGGGAAAATACACTAAGTGAGAAGGGTAAGGCAAAATATATACTTGACCAAACCGAAAAAGAATAACACATTAATTATGATTGAGTGAGAATGTTATAAATTTCCGTATAATAAGATGGAAATGAATTAAATAATTATTGATAAATCATGATGGATGTTTCAGTTGAAGAAATGTCTGGAGTAACCGGAGACGATTCGACATCTCAATTGACTGAACAAATGAAAGCTAAGATTTCCGAGGAGGTCGGAAAAGCTCTAGAAAATAGTCTATCACAGTATATTGATAGACTACAAACCACAATCGTGCCGGTGGTGAACGATATGATGGCTGAATTGAAAGACAGCATATTAGAAGAAATAGAAGAAAGGAGGGTGCTGGATATGAATCCAAGATCCGTAAAGAAGTCCAAATCTAATAAAGCCCCCAAGAAGAGAGTTACAAAAAGTGTGTTACATCAGTGTAGAATTTGTGGAAAAATTCACAAAGGCACATGTGGCAAGCCAAGACATAAAAAGTCAAAATGTCCAGAGAGGCTTGGAACCAAGGACACAACCGACACAAAGTCTGATGCCCAGAAATCAAGGACAAAGTTGTTTTATATAACAGCCACGGAGGCTAAAGCTGAACCTGATGTCGTTTCAGGTATACTCTTGTAAATTAAATTTCAGCATGAATTTTTAATTATTACAAGTGCAAATAAATCGTTTGTTTATATCGATTTATTTAACATTCTACAATAGTGTTAACGAAATTACCGAGACTTTGAAAATAGGAAGAGGTAATAATAGAAGTTCTATAGTTTATAAGAGGTGCTGAAATTGTACGTTGAACAGCAAGGTAAAAATAATCATGATAAATATTGCCTTGGGAAGGGGTGCGCGCACACTCGAACCCGAAAATGTAATGAAAGATGAGCGTCATAATAGGGAGGAGTGTAATAACACCCGAACCCTGGGAGTTTACAATAGTAATAGGATGACACGGACATGGTTATAGACTAAGCCAAACTAAATGAAATAAATAGAAACATCGTTTATGTCAATAAACGATGTGGATAAATTCCATACAATGATATGAAACAATAACATGAAATGAATTGATTTTGTTATTGTAACGATGGGTTAAAGTCAGAAATCAAGAGATCAAGATTTGGATAGAAATATCCTCGAAAAAGAAACTAAATGGACAATATGTATTAATTGTTGCTGTAAATAATGGAATACCAATAAATTTGGATTTAAAAGCTCGGGTATGAGTAGATACCCAAGTAACATGTCATTAATAAATTCCTCCTGAGGAAGAACAATTATCACCTTGATGAGGGTGAATATGTAAAAGAATTAGTAAGAAAAACATTATGAAAGCGTTAGAATAAGAATCAAGTAAACGAAAATGGGAATCGACAATTTAGAATGTCAAGGCATAAGGATAAAGTTGACTGTCATAGGAGATGGAACTCACACGAACAAGTCAAACCAGACGAGTGAAAGAATAAAAGATTTGGTTGAGTAAAAGCGGTAGATTTTGCTGATACGGCCAAATAAATCGAGAAACAAAGTCTGAGGAATGCCGGAAGGGTTGCCATGAAAATAATATCGGTAAAATACCCAATTGATAGTTATGTTTTCCGATAAAAGCGTAACCAACAGTCAAGCAAGCTAATTAAAAGTCAAAAGACTCGGATTAAGAGTTATGACTTAGAAAACGATAAAATTTTGCTAAAACAGAAATTTCGATAGTCATGTTCAACTACTTTAATATTGGATGGGTTGAATAAAGTATAGTAGTCGATATCCCAATTAAGCACAATTTGGAAATGAAATAGGGGCACAGACCAAATAACGGTATGAATAAAATAAACCGACACGAAGGACACATAAGAAGTCATAGAGTCGGGAAGATAATCCGAAAGAAAATGAGCATAGCCTTAGACTATAGTCAAGGTCAAACGAATGGAAGATGATCCATGGGATCACCATAACCTCCAGATTATAAACAATGTAGAGGTCTACGGGAACAAAAGGACCATTGGGACGCAAATACAAAGGAACCTACGGGTCGATAATATAAAGCGTGGAGAACCAATTATGATTTCTCGCGTAAAATGATAAACCCGAAGAATAATCATTGTCGTCAATTCCTTGATATAATTAATCGACATGGTTAAAGAGAAAAACATTAAACTAAAATTCAGTTTTAGTAAAGAAACGATGTTCTAACAGCTATAAATACCGAGAGAAACTAGAAAATGGTTAGTAATTAGGTCTTAATGCCGAAAGTTGTAAGCTGATGCATTCGGAGGAAAGATTCTTAAGAATGAAAAGTCGATGTAAGACTAAATATGGCGGGATGTGATCACGGACACAAGAGTAATATAGAATGTAATCACGTTATAGTGTGAATGACTAGATATAAAATTATAAACACGCAAAGGGCCGATGACGGCAATATTGCATACCCGAATGATGAAGTATGAGGTAAATAGTGACCAATTAGATAGGCAATAAAACAAGTTGTAGCCTAAATAACACTGTGACCTATGGAAAGCGCTTGTCAATATAAGACTAGTGTCAAGTAAGTATGCTGACGGGCTCAGTGTAGGAATGGTCAAAAGACAACCCGGTCAAAAGGTGACAAAGATAGGAAATGAGTGATAAAAGGTTAAAGTTCAATAGGACATGTGCCTAGAAGACGCACATGTCAATATGAATAAAACCCTGATGCTGACATAAGACGAAAACTGATTGAATTTCAGTTAAGTAACATTGTTATGATAAAGGTTTTTTCCCATGAAAGGGTGTTATCTAATTCAGAAAGAGAGGGAAACAAAGCCCAAGGTTTATCGGGCCATTATAAATCATTGAACGGGTCGGCAAGGTAGTGTATCGCCTTGAATTACCGGGCGAATTGAGTGGAATACATATCACGTTTCAGGTATCACAACTGCGAAAATGCCTAGCAGAGGAAACGGCTTACATCCATTACGATGATGTCGAGGTGGCTAACAACCTCAATTATGTAGTAAGGCCATTAGATTCCAGATTGTAAGGTTAAATAATTGCGAAATAAGAAAATTGATCAAGCTAAGATCAAATGAGAACATAGAAAAGGGTTCGGACACTACAGGGGAGTCCGAAGAGGAGATGCGACGTCTCTACCCGACATTATTCGGTACGTATTTCCGGTTTCGAGGACGAAACCCTTTTTAAGGGGGGTGGACTTGTAACACCCCGAAATTTCTAAAACTTTAAATCAGATATATAAAGCATGAAATAAACAAGAACAAGCTAACTAGGAATCGATAACCCAGTTAGTTAAGAGTCTTGAGGTGATAAATAATAAGTTAAAACACCTAAACTATAAGTCAAATAGAGTTGAGGGACTAATTTAGCAAAATCTTGAAACATGGAAGTTTTATTAGTAAATAAAACACCAAACACACACATAGGTGTGTGTTTGGGTCGTACAGAAGAAAGGGGCGACCAGGGAGTCTCCTCCAAACCCTAGTCTCCACATAAAACTCACAAATTGGAGCCCTTAATCTGCTCTAAATCAAGTTTCAAACACGAATTAGTGATCTCCTCGTTGCAGGGATCAAAAGGTATGCAAAATTTTGGTATTTTGATTCATGTTCAGTTTTAGGTTAGTTGAGAAAATCAGAAATTGAGCATGCATGATTGTTGTGTTGATGAAATTAGAAGCAAAGTGATGTCTAGAGATAAACCCTAGATGATTTCTTGTTGAAATCTAGCATTATATTTGTGGAGTTTATAATCACCATTGTAGATGATTATTTGGTTTGTAGAAACTAGATAAACACTAGAATTATGATTCTTGTTCTAGTGAAATTTGAATGCATGAAGTAATTTTCTGAAAAATTGATGCTAAAACTTTATGTAAATTGCTAAATTTGAGTTGATTTAGATGAAATTAACAAGTCATGAATTTACTATGGATTATGTAAAAATCCGACCCGCCAGGTGTTTGTTAAAACGCCTAAGTGAGGATCAAAATGTTAATAATCGGACAAAAAAATGCAGATTCGGATATCATAATGAATTATGATAAATAAATGTAAAAAGGGTTCTAAAATGGTTGTAAATGGAACTCTTTAGGTAAAGAATCCGGATCGCTAAGCGGACAAGCCGAAGGTGATACACGGTTGAAGGGTGTGCTTTAAAGGTACGTGACTTGTTGTTCTGTTACATATATAGATAAACCTAGTGGTAAATATGTTCAATATTGATATGGAGAAAAGGATGGCGTTTGGTATGTCAATGAAGTGGTGTAACTCACTCGACAAACATATGGGTCAAAATAGTCAATTAGAATTGTTGGTTGATAATGTTGTTTAGATATGCAAGCACGTAACTTGTTTGGTTACATTAAGCAAGATGTTGATAAGTTGTAAATCTTATTGTTGAATCGAAATATGCGTAGAATTTATATTGATTATGGTTGTATGTGAATTAATAGACTTAGTATAGTAAACGAATCAATTGGTAGTCATCATAAGTGGATGATTCCACAAGATGAGCCAACGGGTCTATTAGTTGTGAAAATTGTAGTATTAAACGTTCTAATAGACGATAATGGCGGTAATAGTCACAAAGGCATTAAACCATTAAATTGGTAAGAAATGCGGGTGATAACAAGCCTCGGATGTTGGGCATAAGGCGCCATAAGTTTATTAGTTAAATGATAG
Source organism: Helianthus tuberosus (assembly GCA_030545235.1). NCBI lineage: Eukaryota > Viridiplantae > Streptophyta > Magnoliopsida > Asterales > Asteraceae > Helianthus > Helianthus tuberosus. The sequence goes on from CM060378.1 coordinate 113,757,783, forward strand.
TAAAATGTGTAAGGTTAGAATGGGTCGAATAATTACATAGTGACATATGCCTTCCAGTCCGTAAATTAAATTTTGGGTATGAAATTCATAATAGGCATGTCGGTAATGAAATTACAGACATATAGGAAAAATAATCACCTAAAATGGACTCACGAGTCAAAAGTTATGGCTATTTAAAGTTTAAACTTGATTGCACTTGGAGCTGGAAATAATCAGCATCAACAAACTGAACATTCTGTGAAAACAAGGGCCTCGCGTAGCGCGAGACCCCGTCGCGTCGCGCGACGCCTCCAACCCGAAAAATTATTTTTTTTTATTTGTTGATCTATAGAACTTGTTTATAATTGCTTGGACTTGATCAAAACTAACTTTTGTTATGATTTTGATCCTAGGTGTCGATATTAACTAACCGGAAGATGGTCAAGCTAACTTTTGAAGAACCGAACACTACCTATTAGCTTCCGCATCGCTTTAAATCCTAAATAGACTTTGTGTATGGTTGTAAACAAATCTTTAAGCAGCTTTTGGAATGTTTTATTTTAGTCATTAGTTGACTATGGTAGACGCTACTTATAATCTTATTTTTGGAACGTTTTGTCTAATACAACAATAATTTAAGTCTAATGTTGTAATCTATGTTTAAAATCTAATATAACAAGAAGGGTGTTACACCTGTCCCCATAAAAAGTTTGCAAATTAAATAAACTCTTTTTAATTTTAAACAAAAATGATATCCAACACAGCAGATAGCCAAATCCATAAAAAGGAAAACTGAATTAAAGTTCCTATAAGCACTCATATATTAAACTTGAGGCCTTAAAACAGTCTTCATACTTCGATCCGTTTCGACGCGAACCGTTTCGACTCGAACTGTTTCGACCCGTACGTTTTGAATCGAACAAAATTGCCCCTTGGTGTACAATCTCTTTAAAAAACCATTTTTAACCAACCCGACCCGAAACCCGTTCTGACCCGAAACCTGTTCTGACCCGAACCCGTTTCGTCCCGAACCCATTTTGACCCGAACCAAAACCACCCCTTTTTTAATTGACCCATTTTGACCTGAATCCGTTTTGACCCGAACCCATTTTGACCCATGGCCTGACCCGACCCAACCCGACCCGTTTTCCAGGTCTAATAAAAAGTCATCAGCCATATGAAACTATCAAAATAATAAAAAGGCTTGAATGTCACCTGGTTACGTACAATTATAAACAAACAAATAATGACTTGCATCCAATTAGAATTTATTGTTCTGCTTTATGTTAGGTTATGAATGACCATCACAACATCGATAATTTACATTTGGCTTATTCGGTTATACACAAAGCAACGCCTTCCCTCTCGGTTTTCTAGACCTAGATGCCTCAAAACGCCTCGCGATTTTTAAAAGATTAAAATACTAATGACACACCGCAATAAGTACACAAGATTGCACATACTTAATTATATGTGCTAATTAGGCACTTAATGGTGTGTATGTAGTTACCTTCCCGTCCATGCCCTCTATACCAGCGGCAGCCCCTTCAAGTGTAGAGTACCGTACAAATCCAAACCCTTTTGACCAGCCTGATGCGCGATCTTTTACTACTCTAGCTGTAGAAAGTAACCAAGAAACAGAAATCAAATAGCATGCTCATGACCCAGAATTAAGATGTAGGAGAAGAAGCAAACCATGGACCACTTCACCAAACTTTGCAAAGCACTCTCGAAGTCCTTTATTAGTTATACGCTTGCTAAGACCTACATTTAGCAGCAATAAGAACTCACTATATCAGTCCTGAATGCTGAATTGACCAAAACAGAGCAAATAGCCATGATCCTTGATCAAACTCGGAAAGACAACATACTACACCCAACATGTTGCCTATAATGGAAACTATGTTGTCAAAAAGAAGAATACCCGTTACCTGGTGCTGACCCTGCAATCCTATCAAATCATACTGACAACTGAACCAATGTCGCTAACTGAAGCACTCAAAGCTGTTGACGAAATCGATTTTACCTGTGAAGATAAATAATTACAAGATGTTAGTTTACACCTTATGTTAATAGCCAAAAGCATCTTAAACACACGTCTTGGTGACAATTTTGACCCACTGACTTGAAAATGGATCAGTTTTTGTAGGGTTTTAATCTCAAGCGGGTCAAATAAGAAATTCAGCTACAAGGAGAACAGGACAAACATGTTATAGGTATGCCCAAAATATGTTTTATGGCATGTAACCTTTTAAAAAGCTTTAATAAAAAAATATTTATGAACTGTACTTTAAGCTTCAAAGGGAAAACATCAATCTCACCTTTGTTCAAGTCACTATTTCCTCCATGTGAACCCGATTGCACAAAAATATCAGTAGTGGTACAAGTAGTGTATTCACCAACACATACATTGCACTATCACCTGCACCACAAATTCAATACAAAATAGCATAAAAAAACCAACCATGTCAAATGGGTCTCATCCTCTACTTGGCAAAAAACATCCGTGTTTCCTTGAGTTAGCCATTCCTGGGCCTGGGAACGGACGCTTCAAAAACGGCAATGAAACATCTAAAATGCGACCTACATAAACAATCCCAAATTCAGATTCTTCTAGTCTGAACAAACCTTTAGCAAATAAAATAAAATTAATATGAAATTGAACCAAACTTGAATCGATAAGCATGAAATTGAACGCATTTGTAAACTTTTGGCGATTGGGAGACGGGATTATATCTGTCAATTGCATATTCTAACCTAACAACGACTAACAAACAGAATAATAAATTCGTAAAATCTGGATAAATATTCAAACTCAAACGGTTGAGATTGGTGTACCTTGTGGATCCACTGATGAAAATCGTTGTCGAACTCGAAGGCTGGATAGTTTTGAACCGAAAGAGGAACTCACGGGAACCCTAGATCACTGCTCCAACATCATCTTCCTGCTCGTGCCAAATCCCAATGATCGGAAAAATCTTCGGTCGCCAGAGGTCTACATTCTCTCCCTTCTCTTTGTTCTCACTATAAACCGTCTTAGATGGTTCGATTGCAGGAGAAAAGAAACGATTTAATTGCCTTAGGAATTAATTTTAGGGTTATTCTATGGATGAAATCCCTAAAACACCCTTAAGGTGTCTTAAAACTATGGAAAAGGTGCAATTCTAAAGGCTTCATTTTCTTGTACATATTGTTGTACAGTTTGTACACCATGTAAAATTACGTTTGTGTACGTCACTTCTCCTTTTTATAATAGTATAGATAAATTAACATTAACAATATTATACATAGAGTAGTTGTACTATTTGCTTAGTGAGGTTTTTAAAAAAGTTTAATATAATTACAATTTTAACCTAAACTATTTTGATTTTTTACTTTTAACCCCAAAGCTTTCTATCTTTGTCAATGTAACCTCATAACTTTTTTACTTTCAACTTTGGTACCTTATACTCTTCGTATTTCGGCAAAATTCCGTTTTACGTTTTGTTCTAAATTTTGCATTTAACACAAGGCAACGTTCATGTGTGGTTCAACGTTTATACGTTTTGTTTTACGTTTCGTTCTAAATTTTGCGAGTTAACATTACACAACGTGCATGTGTGGTTCAACGTTTTTATGGTCGTCTAATTTTTCCCGTTTGATAGGTTCACCGTGACGCACGGGTCCTAAATCAACTTAGTTATTATCTTCTATGTTTTATGTTTCGGTCTAATTTCTCCGCATTAACACGTCGCAACTTCAGTGTTGGTGATCGTTGACGGTGCTGTGACCTTGTTGCGATTTGTTACGGTTTTCCACCCCCACCGCAACGCGGGGGGATTAATACTAGTTGTCATGAAAAAGAAACGTAGCATAAAAAGAGTAAACTACACAGATATTCCTTATGGTTTATCAATATTTTGGATTTAGCTTATAACTTTTTAAAGTACATCATTGGTGCATGTAGTTTGTACTTTCTAACGCATTTGGTCCACACTTTTTCTAAAAGTACATGAATGTTCCGTGTGATTTGCATTTTGTAACACATTTAATCCTAACTTAGACATACTAAAATCTTTAGATTTGTTGATTGGGGACTATATGTGTTACAAAGTGCAAACTACAGGAACCATCCATGTACTATTGGAAAGCTAAGGACTGAGTTCAATTTTTTTTATAAACCATAGAAACTATCTATGTACTCTACTAAAAAAAATCTTATTGAATTCAAGAGCCATTTTCCCTATTGTTTTTCTTAATTGTCATTTATATATTTTATAGCATAAATACATCACAACCTTCACTCTACAAGATTTTCCATATCCTTACTTAAGAAAAGTTCACTTATATTCCCTATCATTTCAAAAAATATTCGATTCATATCGGGTGGGATCGGGTCGTGTCGAGTATATAAAAAAATAGGCCCCTAGGTATATACAAAAATTAGGTTCATATCGGGTGGGATCGGGTCGAGTCATGTAAAACAAAAGAACATCAAACTAAAATTTATATAACCATAAAAAACACATCAAACGTCATTACAAACATGTTTAAAATTATGCCCTACGGGTTTTATTTTTAGAAATCTATGCAAAACATCATATAGAGCTACTTTCCTAATGGTTACTCTTAAGGAATCTCGCCAAAACTTCCCTACTCATGGTTCTTATCACATATAAATCGATACATAAGTTCATAAAAACAATAAACAGTTAAATAAAATAAATAATCATGTTCAATAATAGTCCATAATTTTCAAGCCCTAGTAAAGTCTAGAGCAACAAAAAAAACATCAAAAAAACAAAATCATGCTACTACAGTCTAGTGCAACAACAACAACAAAAAAACATCAAAACACATAAAATTTTAAACTTTTTTAACACCTCTATAACTCTATTTCTCCTAAAAAACCACATAAAACATAAAAAAAAACGAAGGTACCTCGTTAAATTTTGGATTCGGGGTGGTGAAGTGGATGGAATCAAGCTTTTCTGGTGAGAATACAACCGCTTCCATCATGCATGTTGACTGCTTTCGTGCGTTGGTCGCTGCGCGATCAGAAGAGGGAGAGCGGGAGAAAGAATTGAAAGGGGCGGTTGGGTTGAGTTATTTTATTTAACTTCAAATTTAATTGGGCTTGGGTTACAATGGAATGTTTATTGGGCTAATGGTTAATTGTTAAGTGAAAGTTATTGGGTTAAATTGTTAAGCAAAGTGGTTAAAGAATATATATAAACTAGGTTATATTTTAATAAAAATCAGTGTTTACAATTATTTTTAGAGTAAACTTCCGTTTTGCTCCCTGTGGTTTTGTCATTTTAACGGTTTTGCTCCAATAGTTTAAAAATAGCCATTTTCCTCCCTGATTTTTCTAACTTATCTTCATTTTGCTCCCAGCCTCTAACTCCATTAGGGAGGAAACTGGCGACAAACTCGAAAGATTAGGGAGCAAATTGGCGACAAACTCGAAAGATCAGGGAGGAAAATGGCTATTTTTAAACTATTAAAGCAAAACCGTTAAAATGACCAAACCACATGAAGCAAAACGGAAGTTTACTCTTTTATATAAACAAAACTAGTAACAGGTAATTGGGTTAATGGCATAATGTTATTCTTTAAATGAGCCGAAGGGCCCAAAACTAAAAACACTAGATGAGTCTTTCACTAAGAGACCACCGAAGCGGCTAACTCTAAAGAAGAGAAAAAAAAATGGAAAGTAATGAATGAAATGACATTAAGGTTATACTTTTTTTGAAGAGACCTTAGAATGCTGATATGGCAAAAAATACCCCTTAGGAGACATTGACCATTACCCATAATCTTACAAATAAGAGTTGATACGAAACACTAGTTTTATAATAACCTTTACCATAACTGACGAATAATATTTTTCTAGTTTTTTTTTCTTTAACATTAAGTAGATGAAAGTGAAACTGTAGCTGAAATATCTCGTCATCATTCACAATAGGAGTAAATTGCCAATTTAGTCCCTGAGTTTTGTCTAAATTTGCCAGTTTAGTCCAAATAGTTTTTTTGTGCATCTGGGTCCCTGACTTTTACATTTTGTTGCCATTTTGAACATTTTGTCTAACTCCATCCAAAAACCCAGTTTGTACTTAATCACTAATGTTTTCAGTTGCCATTTTGATCCAATTCCAAAAAATCAAAAAAATTCCAAAAAATAAAAAAAATAAAAAAATTCCAAAAAAATCTAAAAATAAAAAAAATTCTAAAAAATCATAAAAATTCTAAAAAGAGTTAAATGCCATTTTAGTCCCTGTGGTTTGGGTCATTTTGCCAGTTTAGTCCAAAGGTTTCATTTTTAACCTGTGGGTCCAAAAAGGTTTCACAGTTGCCATTTTAGTCCACTGGGTTAAATTCATCCATTTTTTCTGTTAACGAGAAGGCCAATTCGGTCATTTTATATGGCTGAATTGCCCTTTTAGTTAACAGAATTACATACAAAATGACCGAATTGACCTTCTCGTTAACAGAAAAAATGGATGAAGTTAACCCAGTGGACTAAAATGACAATTGTGAAACCTTTTTGGACCCACATGTTAAAAATGAAACCTTTGGACTAAACTGGCAAAATGGCCCAAACCACAGAGACTAAAATGGCATTTAACTCTTCGAAAAAATTCAAAAAAATCTAAAAATCAAAAAAATTCAAAAAAATCATCAAAATTCTAGAGTTAAATGCCATTTTAGTCCCTGTGGTTTGGGCCATTTTGCCAGTTTAGTCCAAAGGTTTCATTTTTTAACCTGTGGGTCCAAAAAGGTTTCACATGTGCCATTTTAGTCCACTTGGTTAACTTTATCCATTTTTTCTGTTAACGAGAAGGCCAATTCGGTCATTTTGTATGTAATTCTGTTAACTAAAAGGGCAATTCAGCCATATAAAATGACCGAATTGGCCTTCTCGTTAACAGAAAAAATGGATGAAGTTAACCCAGTGGACTAAAATGGCAACTGTGAAACCTTTTTGGACCCACAGGTTAAAAATGAAACCTTTGGACTAAACTGGCAAAATGGCCCAAACCACATGGACTAAAATGACATTTATCAAAATTCTAAAAAATCAAAAAAATTCTAAAAAATCAAAAAATCATTAAATGTTTCGGCACGAACCGTTTCGACCCGTACCGTATCGAACCCAACCGTTTCGAGCCGAACCGTTTCGAACCCGTACCGTATCGAACCGTACCGTTTCGACCAGTACCGTTTCGAGCCGAACCATTTCGACGCGAAGCGTTTCGAACCGTACCGTTTCGACCCGTACCGTATCGAACCGAACCGTTTCGACGCGAACCGTTTCGACACGAACCGTTTCGACCCGTACCGTTTCGAACCCGAACCGTTTCGAGCCTGAACCGTTTCGAGCCGAACCGTTTCGAGCCGAACCGTTTCGACGCGAACCGTTTCGAGCCGAACCGTTTCGACACGAATCGTTTCGACCCGTACCGTTTCGAACCCGAACCGTTTCGAGCCGAACCGTTTCGACGCGAAGTGTTTCGACCCGTACCGTTTCGAGCCGAACCGTTTCGACGCGAACCGTTTCGACCCGTACCGTTTCGAACCTGAACCGTTTCGAGCCGAACCGTTTCGACGCGAAGCGTTTCGACCCGTACCGTTTCGAACCGAACCGTTTCGACCCGTACCGTTTCGAACCCGAACCGTTTCGACCCGAACCGTTTCGACGCGAAGCGTTTCGACCCGTACCGTTTCGACGCGAACCGTTTCGAACCGAACCGTTTCGATACGGTACGGGCTCGAAACGGTTCGGGTTCGATACGGTACGGGTCGATACGGTTCGGTTCGATACGGTACGCGTCGAAACGGTTCGGTTCGATACGGTACGCGTCGAAACGGTTCGGTTCGATATGGTACGGGTCGAAACGGTACGGTTAGAAACGGTACGGGTCGATACGGTTCGGTTCGATACGGTACGCGTTGAAACGGTTCGGTTCGATACGGTACGGGTCGAAACGGTACGGTTCGAAACGGTTCACGTCGAAACGGTTCGGTTCGATACGGTACGGGTCGAAACGGTACGGTTCGAAACGGTTCGCGTCGAAACGGTTCGCTTCGATACGGTACGGTTCGAAACGGTTCGCGTCGAAACGGTTCGGTTCGAAACGGTTCGCGTCGAAACGGTACGGGTCGAAACGGTTCGTGCCGAAACATTTAATGATTTTTGGATTTTTTAGAATTTTATGATTTTTTAGAATTTTTTTTATTTTTAGATTTTTTTGAATTTTTTAGAATTTTTTTTTATTTTTAGATTTTTTTGGAATTTTTTTGATTTTTTAGAATTTTTTTGATTTTTTGTAATTGGATCAAAATGGCAACTGAAAACATTTTTTAAGGAAATCCCCAAAATACCCCTGTTACAAACTGGGTTTTTGGATGGAGTTAGACAAAATGATCAAAATGGCAACAAAATGTAAAAGTCAGGGACCCAGATGCACAAAAAAAAACTATTTGGACTAAACTGGCAAATTTGGACAAAACTCAGGGACTAAAATGGCAATTTACTCTTCACAATAGTTTGTATTGATTACTAACTAGTTAAATTTCCGCTCGCGCGTTGCGGCGGGGACCCAATGACTGCAAAACGCGTGTCAGTAACGGCAAGCAGATACCGAATATCAAAACATAAATAAAAATGTCGTGAAAAGGATAGTTAATCCGTCCTAAAAAGCGATTTTAAATAACCTAATATATAATAATAGGACCCACACGACCTACACGTTGGAAATTCGTTTGTTTTCAGTTCAGTTATTACGGTGCTAACACGTTAAAATATGGATGAGCTCGGTACCGGTAACGGCACCGAAAGTACCGATCCGGAAAATAATCGAAATTAGGTACCGGCACCGAAAATGCTTGGTACAATACGGTATGGTATTTGAAGGTAAAAATCAATAAATATAGATATGGTGCTAGACCGGTGTCGAACCGAAAGTAACGTTTCTAAAAACGCCAAAAGATGGGTACCAAATTGGTACCGAAAATGATTTTTGGTATAGTAAATTTTGTACCGATACGATACTGGTTTGATTACAGGATTTGATACGATTTGCTCATCAATAATCTAAATATCCAAGTTAATTTTACATGCTACAATTCATTCATTACGTAAAAAGACAAAAAATAAAGCAAAATAAGTTGTGTATATAAAACCTCATTCAAACGAAATACAGTTTACTTATTGTGTGTATGAAAAGTAATCTGAACTGTGCAATTACTTGCGTTGCTACAGGATTTTATGAGATCGGTACCAACCGGTACCGAAAATACCGTTACCAAAATCCCCAAAAGTGGGTACCGCTACCGAATATACCTGTTACGGTACGGCTTGATACGGTCGGTACTGGTACGACACCGGTATTTGAGGGTAAAACCCGATGAATACCAGTGCCGAACGGATACCGAAAATATACTCAGTTTGATAAATTTGATACTGGTACCGGTACCCGATACTATTCATTCATTTCTATTATGATTATTACTGTTCATTGACTTCAGAATTTAATATATAGGAGAAGGGTCTACATATTTACACACCTTATTGCCTATTTGGACACCCTTCAAGACGCCTCGTATAGACCTATACGAGGCGTATAGCCTTTTTCAATTTCCAAGAGAATCTCTGATTATGTCATATTTTGTCTTATTTGCCTCGTATACGCCTCGTATATGCCTATACTGGGCGTCTAGGCGAAAAAAGACCATTTAGTCCCTGATTTAGGCCTATACTGGGGTAAATTGGTCTTTTTTGCCTCTCTTATATGCCTAGTATAGGCCTATACTAGGCGTATATAAGGGTTTTTTTTTAACAAACATTTTATACAATATTAATCGTTTTAGCAAAATTTTATACAAAAACAAGTTTTTTATTTTAAATAATTAATATTAGGACCCCTCGTTGGTTTTTTTTTAGTTGAAAAATGGATGTTTTGGTAGGGTAATTTGATTGTTTTTGGAGGGTGATGTTTTTTGAGTAAAAAAATGGGTGTTTTGGTGGGGTAATTTGAGTTGTTTTTTAAGAAAAGTTTTATTTTTTTATAAAAATATTTTAAAATATTCGGTCGTATAAAAAAAACCAACGAGGGGTCCTAATATTAATTATTTAAAATAAAAAAACTTGTTTTTGTATAAAAGTTTGCTAAAACGATTAATATTGTATAAAATGTTTGTTAAAAAAAAAACCCTTCAAGACGCCCAGTATAGGGCTATACTGGGCGTCTATGTGGACCAAAAGACCATTAAACCCCTGAATTAGGCCTATACTGGGGGGCAAAACAGGGCTATAAAGGTCTTTTGGACCCCTCGTATACGCCCAGTATAGCTCTATACTGTGCGTCTATTTTTTTTTCTTTTCTTAATATTTAAAAAGAGAAAAAAAAAAAAAAAAAAATAGATGCCCAGTATAGAGCTATACTGGGCGTATACGAGGGGTCCAAAAGACCTTTATAGCCCTGTTTTGCCCCTAGTATAGGCCTAATTCAGGGGTTTAATGGTCTTTTGGTCCACATAGATGCCCAGTATAGCCCTATACTGGGCGTCTTGAAGGGTTTTTTTTTTTTAACAAACATTTTATACAATATTAATCGTTTTAGCAAACTTTTATACAAAAACAAGTTTTTTTTATACAATCGAATATTTTAAAATATTTTTATAAAAAAATAAAACTTTTCTTAATAACAATAAAAAAACTCATATTAATTATAATAACACTAATATTAATTATAAAAAACTCATATTAATATCAATAACCCTAATATTAATTATAAAAAACTCATATTATTTATAATAACACTAATATTAATTATAAAAAAACTCATATTAATATCAATAACCCTAATATTAATTATAAAAAACTCATATTAATTATAATAACACTAATATTAATTATAAAAAAACTCATATTAATTATAATAACACTAATATTAATTATAAAAAACTCATATTAATCATAATAACACTAATATTAATTATACGATGCCTATACGAGACCTATACGAGACTTATACTATACTATACGATACGATACAACACGATAGGCTTATACAAGACCTATACGAGACTTATACTACACTATACTATACGATACGATGCGATACAACACGATACTATAGGATACGATACCACATCCATAGGCCCATACAATGCCTATACGAGATTTATACTACACTATACGATACGATATGATACGATACGATACAATACAATACGATATTAGACCATTGGATAAGATACAACACTCGTATAGGACTATAGGTGTGGTTTAGGTCCCGTTTAGGCCTATAGGCTTATACAAGACCTATATGGGTACTATACACTATACGATACGATACAACACCCGTATACGTCGATAGGCCTATACAAGACCTATAAGGGACCTATACTACACTATATGATACGAAAGTATCGTATTGTATCGTATAGTGTATAGTATAAGTCTCGTATGGGTCCCATATAGGTCTATACGAGAGCTATACGAGACTTATACTACACTATACGATACAATACAATACGATACAATACTATAGGATATGATACAACGCCCGTATACGTCGATAGGCCTATACAAGACCTATAAGGGACCTATACGAGACATATACTACACTATATGTTAAAAACAATGTAATATTTCTACGATCGAATATTTTTAAAGGCCGATCTTGAAAACGGTAAAATATTTTTATAAAAACATAAAACTTTTCTTAAAAAACAACTCAAATTACCCCTCCAAAACACCTATTTTTTTACTCAAAAAAATCACCCTCAAAAAACAATCAAATTACCCTACCAAAACATCCATTTTTCAACTAAAAAAAACCAACGAGGGGTCCTAATATTAATTATTTAAAATAAAAAAACTTGTTTTTGTATAAAAGTTTGCTAAAACGATTAATATTGTATAAAATGTTTGTTAAAAAAAAAAAAAAAAAACCTTCAAGACGCCCAGTATAGGCCTATACGAGGCATATAAGGGGCAAAGGGTCATATATGAGGCCTATACGAAGGGTCCTATACGCCCAGTATAGGCCTATACGAGGCGTATTGAAGCAGTCAAACCAGAAGTGACATGAGTCAGACACTGATTTTGATGTAACCCTATACGCCTCGTATAGGCCTATACGAGGCAAAGAGTGTCTAAATAGGCAGATAAGGTGTCTGGATAGTTTGAGCCATAGGAGAATTACTTTCAATTATCCATTCGCACTTCCACATTCTTGGATCTTTTCAGTCTAGTTCATTTAATTAAAATATATGACCGCAAATTTAGTAATTGGGAATGAGGTAACTGACACATAAGACCGCGGGATATGGTGGGGAGTGGGTTGGGGGCATGGTGCGATACGTGGAATATGGGGCACCCAAGATCAAAAGCCAATTTCAAAGGGGTATGGTGGGACGTGGCTGGGGTGGCGCGGCTAGTGCTCTTGGCAAATGAGGTTCCGCCATGTCATGTGGGTAGACCCGCCCAACGCCCGGTCTGAATCCCACGCCAAACGGGCCACGCCGAAACCCAAGCCCACCCGGGGTGGTGACTTGGGCGTTTGTACCCAACCCACGCCCCAACCCCCGCCCCATACCCCATAGTCTAAAATTGAAACGACACAATTACAAAACAAAAAAGTGAGTTATTGATTTTCTAAATTGTTACCAAGTTTTCCAGCAAACCAATTCGGATGGAAGCGGTGAACAACAAAGTCAAGAATTTAGGCTTTTTATGGATTAAAAATATGTCAAAGTTTAAAAGTATTAACTAGGATAACTGGTGTAAATTAGTAATTACGTAAGTTTCGCTGTTTTGCAGCCCTTTGTGTTGTTTTTGTTCAAATGATTTACCCTAAAAAATGTACACATAATAATGTTTAATAATATTTTAGAGTTAAGTCTGGCTAGTTTTCATCAAATTATCAGAAGTGAAATAAGTAGAGATTGATATCCAGTTTGACCATCACTAGAAGAGGGTTTGCAAGCACATGGGTATCCCTCCACAAGTCCATATCAACTACATATTATTTGTGTAACTAATGTTAAATAATTGTTTTGAATGCTCATAAATTACGCATGACATTTATTTTAGAGTTAATTGCCATTTTAGTCCCTGTGGTTTGGCCCATTTTGCCAGTATAGTCCAAAGGTTTCATTTTTAACATCTGGATCCAAAAACGTTTCATCGTTGCCATTTTGGTCCAACTGACTTAACCCCATCCATGGACCTCAGTTAACTCAAGGGCATTTTAGTCATTTCCAAAACTATTTTAATTAACCCTTTAATTCCACTTTATTTTTTTCTTTTAATCATTTATATAAGATTTATCTTATATATAATAATTATAATATAATTATAATAACATATATATATATATATACAGATATTGTGCACCACCACCACTCATTCTCACTCTCTCCTGTCTCTCTCTCTCATCCACCAATCACCATCGCCCCCTACCAGTCACCACCGCCCACCACTATCAACCACCACTGCACACACATACACATACACTCCCCCCCCCTCTCTCTCTCTATCTGTGCACTCTCTTTATTCTCCATAACCAACCACCACCAGATGATATCATCACCATCAACAACCTCACCACCGCTGCCATCACAAGCCACCAACGTCCCTAACAGGTTTGACTTTCTATCTCTCTAAAAATGGTGGTTCGACGGGTTTGATGGTGATGAACGGCAGAGGTGGTTCAACAGGTTTGATGGCGGAGGTGGGTGTTGATGGTGATAAACGTCGGCGCTGGGTTGTGGGTTTTGTAGGTGGTGATTGATTTGAAGATCTATGTGCGATTTGAACTTGGAGGTTGTGATTGATTGGGTTGGGGAGGTGTTTCAGTGAATTTGGGGGTTTTCTGTGAATTTGGGGGTTTCCTGTGAATTTGGTGGTGGGTGGCGGAGGTGGGTGGCGTGGTGGAGGTGGGGTGTTGCTGGTGATGATGGCGGAGGTGTATTGTTGCAGGTTGTGTTTTGCGGTGGTGGGGGTGGTGGTGGTGTGGTGGTGGTGGTAGTAGAGAGAGAGAGCAGAGAGAAAGATGAGAGAGAGAGAGTGTGTGTTCTGTATGTATGTGTGGGTTCCATGGTGGTCGGGTGGTGGTGATTGGTTGTGGTGGTCGGTTCCTGGTGATAGTTGTGGTAGTCCGGTGATGGTGCTGGTGATGATGGCGGAGGTGTATTGTTCCATCTTCTGGAGTATCAGTGGCAGCAGACTCCTCACTTATGACTCGTCGATCAGTAGGTACCTATCCCTGTTTGTCTCACAGATTCCTGGATGAACATATATACACTTGTTAATAGTTTTGTTTTTGGATTCAAAAGAAATGTGATGTCTGCTATTGTAGTATCTAGTTATTGGGTTTGTTTGGATTTGATTTGATTCTTTCGTTAATTTGGATTTGATTTTGTTTGTGGGTTTGTTTTTTAATCTGGATGGATATGGTTATTGGGTTTTGATCAAACATTATTGGTGTGGCAGTTGTGGAGGTGGAGGTGATGGTCACCGACGGGGGACTGATGTGGTGTGGTCGGTGGCTGAAGTGTGGTGGTGGCTGAGGTGTGGAAGATGTGTGGCTGAGGTGTGGCAGAGGTGGTGGCTGTGTGTGTGTTCTGTATGTATGTGTGGATTCCATGGTGGTCGGGTGGTGGTGATTGGTTGTGGTGGTCGGTTCCTGGTGATAGTGGTGGTGAGGCTGTGGTGGTGGTGAAGGCAGGGGTGGTGATGGTGGTAGTAGTGATGGTGAGGTGGGTGATGAAGGTGTGTGTATAATATATTCTTTAAATATTAATTAATTAAAACAGATAGATAAAATGACAAAATTGCCCTTGAGTTAACTGAGGTCCATGGATGGAGTTAAGTCAGTTGGACCAAAATGGCAACGATGAAACGTTTTTGGATCCAGATGTTAAAAATGAAACCTTTGGACTATACTGGCAAAATGGGTCAAACCACAGGGACTAAAATGGCAATTAACTCTTTATTTTAATTAAATGTTTATCTCATCAAACTTAAAGTAAAATTTCCTTTGAATCATAACAACTATATTTCTTGTGTTTTCAACTTTAAAAGTATTTTTTTCATTGTTAATCAGATATCACGATTGATTTAATTAATTGTTTGAACAAATATGAACTACCGTTATGTTGACATTAGCCAGAGTTGTTATGCAGCAGGTGAGGTTGAAGAATTTGTCTAATGATAAAGACTTCAATGTCTTATTTATATAAATTTAGAAATTATTAATGTATAGTGCGGCTATGTACATACAAGTCTGACTTGGTGCTCCTGATGACATGTGTCCGATTGATAGGAGGAACTTTTGCCACCTTAGTAGGTTTTTTTTGAAAGTTAAATTTTATTAAACAACACCAGCCGGCCAGGCAAAAACAAGGTCGCACCACCCACTACTACATGTACAAGGAATACTTACACCATTCTATCCAATCTACGTTAACATTCTTTGATCGATGCTTTAACCAAAAAAAACCTAAGGATCTAACTTCCCCAAAAATCTCATCGTTGTCTCCTTTCCCATCAGAGAATAACTTTCCATTCCTAGCTTTCCATATACACCAACACCCTACATAAATCAGCCCACGGATGATCTCCTTCACCTCTTTTCGGTCCGTCGAGAAGAATTGGGTCTCCATAAGATCTGCAAACGAGAAAGCAAACATATTTGGGAGCTTCGCCAACGAGCTTAACCGGTTCCAGAACTTCAAAGAGACTTCGCAAGCCGTGAACAAGTGATCGACTGTTTCCACCGCTTCCCCACAAAGAACACATTCCTCCGAGTCAATACAAATGTTTCTCCTGCGAAGGGCTTGTCTAGTCGGGATCCGATCAAGTCTCGTCCTCCAAATGAAGATATTACATTTGGCTGGAACATACCCACATTTTTTGAACGTGCTCGAAAATTCCGAACCAACCTCATTGACTGCCCACGATTTTAAAGATGCCTCAGAAAACAAACCCGATTTCTCCTGAGTCCAGACCCATCTATCGTTCTCCTCCGAAACCGAGACCTCAGACAACACTTTTAAACAATCCTCCATCTCCGCCACCTGCAAATCTGACGTCGGATGACTCGACCAGCTCCACCTCCATATGACCGACCCATCCACCACGGCGAACCTCTCACAAACCAAACAATTTTTCTTAGCTTCTAAAGCAAAAAGATTAGGCCATCTGATTATCAATGGGTCATCGTCAATCCAACAATCTATCCAAAACCGAATGCCTTTACCGTTGTCCAAAACCCCTTTGATAAAGTTATGAATTCTTTTACCTTTGACCCTTGTCTTCGCTTCAAGTCTCGTAATATTCTTCCACACCCCCACCATAGCTGAATTGGAAGGAAGCACATACCCTCTCTTACTCTTTCCGTGACGACCTTCCTCCAAAGACTCTCTTACACCGTTCTAAACCTCCAAACCCATTTAGCTAAAAGCGCTTCATTTGCCAACTTGAGTCTTCCTATCCCTAGGCCGCCAAATTTTTTAGGAAGCGTCACCTTCTCCCACGTAACCCAATGCATTTTTTTAATCTCTTCCGAACCACCCCAAAGAAAGTTCTTCATCATTGATTCCAGTTTATTCACAACTTTGATCGGAACCTTAAAAATAGAAAAATAATAGAGAGGCAGGCTTTCTAGGACATATTTAATGAGAACTAACTGACCACCAATTGACAGAGACTTCGCCTTCCAAGACGCAAGCCTACATTGTCACCTTAGTAGGTGCATAAAATTGTTAAAATGTAATTTCTATATTTTCTTTAAGGTTCGTATTATTGGCACACCTTGGGAAACTAAATCGACACCTTCAATACGCATCGTATAGGCCTATACGATTCGTATTAAGGTTGGTTCAAACTTATAGGCCAGTCAAAGGCTGACAATGTCCCCTTATAAAAAAGTAATACGCATCATATAGGCCTATACGATGCGTATTGAAGGTGGCGATTTAATTTTTTAATTTTGCAAGGTAGCTTTCTGTCACGCAGTAGTTTCTGTCACGCAGTAGCTTTCTGTCACGCAGTAGCTTTCTGTCACGCGAACGAAGAAGCAACACTTTGGACATTTGTTGGTCTTCAAACATCTAGGAACCATTATTTTAAGAATACCCCTGAATTAATTGAAGCTGTAGAATGAGATCCTCCACTGTTGGGTTATCATCTTTCAACCCCATTTTCCCAAAATTTATCGATTCTGTTTTTCAACGGGGATGTAATGCAATGATTCCTCTCAATTGAATAGACAGATACTTGCTTCATAGGACTCACTTGAATCGTCTTGGATGTAATAACAGTACGTTTAGCATCCGTGCCATCTTGAATTGTAGGAAGCAAAGTATAACGAAGATAAACAATGTATTTATCACGAAAGTACTGAACAACCGAGATAACAGCTCCAGGTGTGGGTCTCGTTAAAATTTTTGTTCAGATAATCTATCCGCCAAGGTCGACGACTTTGGTCGAGACGACCTATCACCATAAAAGGGCATGACTGGGGTGTAACAGTACGATTTCAACAAAATCTTTTCAATAATCAGTAAGCAAATACATAACGGTTCTCCAATTCCAGATTAGTAATGTAAGGAGAAGCGTTGAGATAACATACATCCATTAAGCTCAAAAAGAAAACTTGTGTTTCCCATAGCCACCACTCCCATAGTCACAAACGATTAAGATTTGTATTTCCCATAGCCACCGTTCCCATAGTAAAAAAGGTTGCGGTTTGTAATTCCCGGTTGTACCACGAGTGGGCATACGATCCGTGGGCCTTATTGTCGGATCTGTGACTCCATGGAAGATGTAATTAAGGTAAGTGTGCCGTAAAGTTGCATCTAATTTTTACCATATGACACATGATAAAAGCGCTTTAAGTAGGGATCCTACAGATGCATTTGGAACAAGAAGTCCAATAATTCGTTCATTATCTTTTGTTGTCTCAACAATATGAATGCGCGCAACGAATTTGACAACCGTGACAGCTTATTAAAAGTAGAAATCACCTCCAATCCTTTCCTGGTCAAATCACACAATATAAAGTTTAAACTTAGCGTTATCTAACTACTGAGTTACACCAATTCGTTGAAACCACACATTCGTGTGTTGTAGTTTGGAAAGATAACCGAATAGAGATATGAATAACAAACTATGGAGAACTTGTTTGCGTTATCCTTCATGATGCAGATCTAGTGATCTTCAAGTGACAAAGGTTTATAGTGATATTTAGAATACGCTAAAATATGGGAAAATACGCTAAAATATGTCAAAATACACTAAAATATGCGAAAATACGCTAAACTACTCCAAAATTACGCTAAAATACTCTAAAATACGAAAAGTTACTCTAAAATACGCTAAAATATATGAAAGTAAGCTAAAATACGCTGCAATATGTTAAAATACGTCATATTACGATAAAATACGTCGAAATACGTTAAAATATGCCGAAATATGTAAAAATAACCTAAAAATAGGTTAAAATAAGCTAAAATACGTCAGAATACGCTCAGATACGTCAAAATACTATAAAATACGCAACAATATGTTAGAATACGTCAAAATAGGCAAAAATATGTCAAAATACACAACTAATGATATTTCCACACGTGTATACATATAACACGACACTATACTATACAAGTGGATTTCAAACAAAACTTTACGTAATCATAGAATACAATAATCGCACGCATCCTAACGTCACCAAAACAAAGCATGTTGAAGGTATACGTCATAAAATGACAAAATATGCCAAAGTTTGTCAAAAAACGACATGTATACGCGTCGAACCGAGGAAAACACGATAAAACTAATTTTCAAATTATGCCATATACGATCGTATAGGCCTATGTTGTATCGTATATCGTCTTAATACGAATCGTATAGGCCTATACGATGCGTATTAAACTTTGAATTTTCTCAAAAATACCCTTGAATTTATAAAAAAATTGGGGTATTTCGGTAATTTCCTCGATTAATACACATTGTATATGCCTATACGATGCGTATTAAACTATGAATTTTCTCAAAAATACCCCGAAATTTATCGAAGCTGTAGAATGAGATCCTCCACTGTTGGGTTATCATCTTTCAAGCCCATTTTCCCTAAATTTATTGATTCTGTTTTTCAACGGGGATGTAATGCAATGATTCCTCTCAATTGAATAAACAGACACTTGTTTCATAGGACTCACCTGAATTGTCTCGGAAGTACTGAACAACCGAGATAACAGCTCCGGTTTAATCAGCTGCATTTGGAACAAGAAGTCCAACAATTCGTTCATTATCCGTTGTTGTCTCAACAATATGATGGATGTCGGATGAAAGTAGTGGATGATGGTAGTAGTGGTGGTGGAGTGGTGACAGGTATGAGAGAAGTGGTTTGCCAAGGGATGAGTTGCAAGTGAGCCAAGCACCTCATTTTATAGCTGATAACTGTGGCTTCACACGGCCCCGTGTCCTTCTCTTTCTCTATCTTCATTTATTGATGTTATCAGTCCATCTGCACACACAGCCCTGTGTGTCAACGACACGGCCCCGTGGCCCTTGTACTTGCTGTACGATCCCAGATTTGCAAATTGGAGAGTTGACCACGTCTCGTGTCTAGGAGACATGGCCCCATGTCCCTTGTCATCTTCTGTTTGTCTTTATCTTCTAGGAATCTTGAGTCGGGCAAGGCCCCATGCCCGGCAGGCATGGCCCCGTTCTTGGGTTCTGCTTTGTTGTTTTTGTCTTTGGGGTGAATCTTGGAGGGTCGGTATAGTGTATCAACTTCCTTCCTTTGTATTTATGCTGGTTTTTATCGTTAATTTGTTCCTTTTGTTCATTTAAGCTCTTTTTAATCCTGAAAATCAAAAAATAAAATAAAACACCCTTGAATCTTTGCTTGTCCTCAAGCAAAACTCTTTTAATGTTGCTTACACTCCCAAACGGAATGGGTAGAAGATAAGTTTTGGGTCTTGTCCGTAGAGTGTCAGGAATCCAAGTTCTTTATTCATTCTTGTTTTTATTTTATTGACAATACTATTCGACATGATTTATTTAGAACTTTTAAAGAAAAATAAATATTTTTAGGCATAACATATATTTTAAAATTTCATTAAGCTATATATACATTCACATACCTCACAAGTGATCATTCAACACTCGGCCGAAAATGTATAAGTGAAACGCTTGGTCCCGGTATGGAACTTACTCCTACCATATGCTTAACAAGAAATTAAACATCCTCCTTTTTAACTTAATCCTTGTAAATATCAAGAGGACTTTGAAAGGGTAGGTTTTTTTTGTTAAAGGTAGGGTTGTTGTATTTGAAAAGTGGCTAAAGGGGTAAAAAAAAGTGAGTTATCTTTTGAAAAATTTATTTGTGACTTCATGAACTAACTCAGTGCTTATAAGCAATATATTTGCTTATTTATTTCAAGCAACAGGAGATTTTTTTTTGAATAAAGTCACATGCTTTTGCGTTTTTTTTTTCAAAAGAACCGATTTTTATTAAAATAAAGGTGTAAAAATAAAAAGATGGTTTTGGGGTGATGGTGTGTTGTGGGTTTTGAAATAAAAAGGTTTTAGGCTCAAAGGGGTTGACTAGGGGGAGTTTTTGTGAGGGAAATAAAAGTAGAAAATAATGTTGAAAAGAAAAAGGGGGCTAAAGTCTTAATGCCTCAATCATATACTTACTTGGGTTATTTGGTAAGGACCCGGAATGTATTGTCTTGTCTAGTTTTAGATTCGTAGGAACCGTACGGCTATTCACACAAGAAATGAAAGATGATCTTTTAGTATAGAACGGATATTGGATACTTGTTAAAGGCTCAAAACTCACGATTTTGTGGGTAAAGGCCAAAAATGTGAAAGTATATACACAATCAAATTTTAAACATTTTTCATGCCTTTGTATGAATTTTCCTTACATGGTTCTTTTTTTTTTATCACGGTGCTATCGGTTGTAAATTTATAAAAACTTGAATTTTTTTAGAACTTGGTTTTCTAACTTAAACTATAAACAAGTCAAAAAAACCATTTTTTTAAAAAGATTTGAGTTGTTTTAGCGGTTTCAAGTAGAGTTTTGTGTAAGGCTCATTTTTAGGAAAACAATATTCAAGTTATTCAAGTTCACCCCACACTTAAATTACACATTGTCCTCAATGTGTCCAAAATTGGTTAGATTAATTAAATGTGTTAAACATGTGTTAAAAAACAACAAATTTTTCATAAAACAAGCACTTGACACGACCCCATGTGTGGGAGCCACGACACCGTGTTAAAACTGCCAGTAACGAGTTTTTCTAGAAGACAAACATGGGGGCGTGCCCATAAGACATGACCCCGTGTCAAGGTTCCAGAATCAAAATTATTTCAACAGACTTGGGGCACGGGGGCATGCTTACCTCACACGGCCCCGTGCTGCACTTATTGATTTGACGATTTTTAGTCGGGAGTCATCTGTTTTCATGCATGGGGTGCTGGTTCAACGTCCTTTGGCCTTTCTCATTGCTTTTTGCACACTTTAGTTTTATCATCACACCAAATTCATTTCATTTCATCCTTAAAAAGAAAAAAAATATAAGAAAAATTAAAGTCCTAAGATAGATAGATAGAAGCTTTATGGATGCCCTACGAAATTTTTATTTAACCCCTAATAGTTATTCCCTAGATAGATCTATGATTAGTGGAAACCGAGACTAATCTTCGGAGGGCTTCAAGTTATTCTCCAGAAATGCTCTTTTAGAGGTCATTGAACATTTCCTCTATCTCCCTTAGAAGGAAGATAAAGGGTTCCTCGTCGACCTCCTCTTAAGGTAGGGGAGCGGGATTTATTGGAACCTCAAAGTGAGAATTGATTGGAAGCTTCGGTGGTATCTCATCCCATCCGATGGGGTTGATGACCTCGATGGAGACGTTCCAATCTTCTTGGGGGCAAATGCCTCCATTGGGAGCACCACCAAAATATTCAACCTTTGGTGAAGAAGGTTGATATCCCTAAAGTCATCTTCCAATGCCATGGTGAGGTAGTTCACTCAGTCGATTAGGACCTCCTCCACCACGGTTATTTCTTTGATGGATTCTCTTAAAGCGCTCACATATCGGACAAGAGTGGCCTCTTGAGAGAGTCTCCTCCCCCTGCGGTTATTCCTTGAGCTCGTTGATGATGTGCCGTTCTGTTGACTCGACATGCTAGCAAACATGGCAAACCGTTAAAGATTTGGAATAACAGACAAGTCACACGGCCCCGTGCTTATGAGGCATGGCCCCGTGCTGAATGCAGCTCTGATATTTCAGCCCAAGAACCTTTATTTTATGTTAAACTTGTTTGATTTCTTACATTTCTGAATGTAAGCTTCAAGCTTCAATGGAGGCTGTTGAAGGAAGAAGATGAAGAAATGGCTAAAAGTGGTAAAGACAAGAAGGTTTAAGGAAACCTTTTATAAGAACATACCTTTTCTAGTATGTATGCAAGATCTAGAAGGATCTTAGTCTTTTAGGAATGGGTCCAAACATTCTTCTCATTGCTGGCTTTATAGAAAGTGATAGCACGTTGACACGGCCCCGTGTCCATAAAGCATGGCCTCGTGTCGCCTGCATGAGTGAGAGAATGTTGTCCGTTAGTGAGACACGGACCATGTCAAGGTTAACACGACCCCATGTTGAAAAATACGAGGGGCACGACCCCGTGTTTTTCTAACACGCCCTCATGTCGGGAAGTAGCTAGGACACGGCCCCGTATTCGAGGAATACGACCCCGTGTCTTATGGTTTTTTATGAAGTTTAGTATAAAGTTTCAAGGAACCGTGTTTTATTGGGAGGTTCCTTACTAGTTGAAACAACATCGTATTGCCTGATGTACCTTAGGCTTAGGCGAGAGGTTATCAGAAAGATAGAATCCTAGTTTAAAAGTAGGAGGGCGAAACCTTCCTTTATTTACCTTTTTCAGGCTCTTGTTAAAGAAGGTGTGAGTTGACTCGCTCTCGTCCAAACCGTCGGTGTGAAGTTAACACTATGTAAAGGGGACTGTCATTGCGAGGTCGAAACAAGGACGGCTATCGCCTTCGTTTTCGCAAGTAACTAGGGTAGGTTTGTTGGTCTCGGTGTTGTTTGTTCCTGAATGCAGCTCCATCGAATCTCCTTCGTTTTTATTCCATGATGAATATCGGGCTATCATCATGGATTCTATTTCTTTGAGTTTCTGGAGAATCCTCTATTCCATTTGACATGCGTCTTCCATGTCTCCTATGGAAGAGGTTTGAGGGAATTCAGGTGGATGGAAGTTATTATTGTTTTTACTCTCGCCCATCTTAAGGTGATCGTTACAGGAAAACGATGGGTCTAATTAGTGGCGATTAAATCTTAGAATGTCACATTCTAATTCTTTATGCATTCCACCACATAATTGACACCAGTCACCGTAAGAGTGGCGGGGGTAAAGATAATCATTAACATCCATGGTGGCCAGATAAGCTTTAACCGTCGGGATCAGGCGGTTACTGTTTCCTCAAGAACTGTTGTTGTCACACGGCCCCATGTGGTTGCCACACGACCTCATGCTGTAGTTCGTATCTGGCAGAAAACAGTTTGTTGTTACTAGGGATTTGACACGACACCGTGTTGATCACACACGACCCCGTGTTACTCTTGCAAAAAGAAGAAAACTAGGAGAAAAAGAAGAAAAACCTAAAAAGAAAAATTAGAAAAGCATAAAAATGATTAGGCTGTCGTATTTAAACTTTCTTAAAGTCTTTGTGTCCCCGGTAACAGTGCCAAAAACTTGACGTGTCGCGAGTGTGTACGGATTTTTGATATATTTTTAGTACCTTTTACTCTTTTATCAAGCTTTAAATTTATAAAATACGATATAAAACTATCACTCTCTACAACACGCTAGAGCAAGTGCACCCATCGTTGTCGTATTATAGTGATCGTAAGATACCGAGGTCGTCTAAGGACACAAGAGCTTTTAATACCGGAATATCGTCGAAGTCTAATCTAACCAAATTTTGGAGAAAAGATTTTTAAATAAGTAAAAAAGGAACAAAATAAATAAATAAAACAGATAGACAAGATAGAATCACTTGGATCTGACTCGTCATTTATGTATCCTTTGATTATTTCCGCGATTTGGGTTTTCTAAGAGATTATCTTAGTTATAGTGACATGTCCCTCTTTAGGAGGCAACGCTACCCTCAGCCATATTGGTCTGAGTCAGCAGGGATACAGTCCCGCAAGGCTGTATTATTGAAAGATAGTTAAGTAAGTTATTAATGCAAAATGTGGCATGTCCCTCTTTTGGAGGCAACGCTACCCTCAGCCATATTAGTCTGAGTCAGCAGGGATACAGTTGTAACGCTCCGTTTTTTTCCGTAACTTTCCTTAATTAGAAAGCTTGTCTTATAATTCTATTTTTGGAAGCTTGTTCCTCTTTTAATCGTATTTCGTTTTATCGTTGCAAAAAATGAGACTTTAATCATAATAAAACCCATTGTTTTATCCCAAATTAGACCTTATGTATTCGTTACACTTATACGTCTTGATTCATTATACGTTTGATACCTTTTTCTTGATTCTTGTAAACGTATAATAAACTTTCGAATACATATCATACATATGAAATTTAAACATTTTCACACACGTTTATACGTCATTTACCCTTACGATTACTTATTCATACTTGTACATGTGTTAAAATTACATAATAACCCTTATAATATGCCTTTTATACTTAAAACACCTCAAAACCTAACATATATGAAACATAAGGGACTAATGTTGCTAAAAATCAAATTATAGCCTCGGAGAAGGTGGCTCGCGGCCCGCGACCGGCCCACCTCTTCCCTCTCGCGCCCCGCCAGAGACCAGGATCCACATAATGTTATTTCCATCTCGTGGATTGGGCAATTATGTGTTAGTTTTGTTGTGTTTTCTCATTAAAACACAACCTAACTCAACCCTAACCTCACCTATATAACACACCTCATTCCCACAATTCTTCTACTTTGCATGCACCTTATTCTCACTCTCAAATCACTCTAGATTAGTAGCAAATCTCAGTTTCAAGGCAGAAACTTCTAACTGCAAAAGTGAGTTAAATCTCACCTTTCTTCACTTCTTCTTCCACAACAATGTATGGAACACCTCTAGGAGTGTTTCCACAGGTTTTCCATGGAAAACCAAGGTTGAACATCACCATTTTTGAGGTCCAACTTTCTGTTTCGGAAGAAAACTTTATAAAACATTCTTTAAACTTGAGTTTTCTTCATACAAACCTATGTCCTTATGCTCCTAATCAAGTCTATGATTAGTAAGCTTAAAAACAAGGTTATTACATACAAAATCAGAGGTGTTTAGTCACTCCAAAGTTTTTGTTTTATAAGGGTTTTAACCCACAAGTGTTGTATCCTCCAAGCTTGTTCATGTAACAAGACTTGTGTTGGGTGGGTGTGATTATTTGGAAGCCTTGGCTTCCTACCTTCAATCCACCACCTCACTTGATGATTTGTCCCTTGAGTTAGTTAGTTCATTTCATTTTATTTCAATCATGACCATCCTTGTTGTACTTGTGACAACTTGTGCATTGGTTATTCTACGAAAGAGGTCTTAAAGGAAGCATTATCCTCCTACCTCCATGCATGACTTATATGAAATCCATGAAATACTTATTGGACTTATACTTGTACTATATACTATATAAAATATATAAAACATATGAAATATATATAATAACCGAACCCTTGATGATAATCAAATGATTATTTGTCTAGTACTAAGTTACGCCATCTAAGTACTTAACTTCTCGTTACGATTCTAATGGGCATCTTAACCCATGAAATCATTCTAACCCCTACGAATTTTATAGTGTCAAAAACGAGTATTAAGTCTAGATGATTATTTTCTCGTATACATACTTTTGTGTATTTAAATTCCTAATCCCAAGTCTAAACATCCCTTAAACTCCAATTCGAACATATTTATTCTCCTATTTTCAACAAACTCGTCACTCTTGGACAATCGGAAAGCATATGCAATTTTGTGAGTACACTTGACCCCTTTTGTTTTAATACACTTTGGGTGCAACATGTTTTACTTGTTAAACTGCACAATTCATGCAAACATGCTTTATTCAATAAATCATTATACATGCTTTGTTATGCTTAGGTTCATGCTAGAATTCATACTACTTGTTAACCCGCCCTAACAATTATAGAGCTGTAGGAGTAGCACACCACCCGACGGGGTTTTGTTAAGTTATATTCTTATTACTCTCGATTACTTCGGTATCGAGGGACACATATTATTCATACTTAGTCTCGTCACTTTGTGACGAGGACACTTATATTCTTGTGGACACTTGGGTTTGACTTTTAGTTATGCATGATAGTTTGACCTTTTATACCAAATTGCTATGTTGGATTGAGAAATACTTTTTATACTTATGTCACATGTCTAAAACTAGTGTACTCGCCAATACGTTGTATTGAACTATTCTTTTTAAAACATGTTGTAGGTATTGAGATGATGTTGATGATGCATGGAACATAGTAGGATGCCTAGATTCTCATTTTAAATTTTGTATTCTTATTGTAATTTTTTTATTTCAAATTGTAGTATTTGTCTTCAATCTTTGTAATTGACTCTTTAGAAATGAACTGAAATTCAATATGTAAATAGTTGTTACAAATACTAGTGTTATGATGTCTCGAGCAATCTATTTCGTCTCACTCCGATATTTCCGCCATCGGTTGGGGTGTGACAGATTGGTATCAGAGCCATAACTATAGGAAATTAGGAAAATTGCTATGCTTTTGACCTAGTCTATAGTTAAGTACCATATTCGACCATACTTGATTCATATGTTAATTTCTTGGAACGTTTCTTTATGTGCTATTCTTGAAATGCTTTCTTATGTGCTTATACTTGTTTTATTATTCCATAATATACGCCTTTCCTAGGGCATTTTACTCACTTAAACTAAACTCAAAAACACCCATAATACACAAACGAGACGACTTCACCAAAATAGGCGTGAAACCCACAATTTGGTGAACGACTCTCAATCCCCATATTCTCTTTACACAAATTCACCATCAAGTTAGGAGTGAAATCCTCACCTTTATGGAGGATTCCCGTTTCAAGTCGTTCTTACTTCCCCCAATTTGATGCTATCTGCCTCAAAGGAAGTCCTAATAATCCTATTAAGCTTGAATCAAGTCTTCGCAGGATCTATATACTGAACGAGGCAAGAACATTACCCAACCACCCTTCTAAACCCCTTCCAGATAGTTAACGCGCTTTATATAGACCTTAGACACGAATTAGTGAATCAACAAAAATGAAGAAATGATTGAATAAAGTTCACTTTCAATATAAAAAAACTAGTTATTAAAGTCATTAATACAAACCCAATTAAAAAGTTACCAAAGCTAGGAAATCAAAAGTAATACATAAATGATTTTGTCTTCACAAAGTGATGTAAGAGATTAGCCAAGCATGGCCTTTGTTTGGCAAACACTCTTACTATCGATCTTGGATCCTGAGACTACTACACACACTCTAAGTGTCACACCCTAACCGATGGCGGAATCATCGGGGCGCGGCACTAGGCGAATCAGATTGCTCAAGAGAATCCATAACAACTATAAAGCGACAATATTTATTACATTTGTTATCCCATACTAACAAACGATACCATCACATAAGTTATCACATATTTCTTGTCCTCTCGAATAATACAAATCCGACAACCTAGATTTTAAGTGAGTTTTTATACTTCCTAGCTTGATTTGATGTGGATTGCGACTAAACCTGCAACATACGTTAAAACAACGTCAATACGAAAGTATTGGCGAGTATACAAGTTTTGATAGCGAAACATAGTAGAACAAAAGTGCTGCGAATTACCACATACATAAACGAGATACCTCAACACATATATTAGACAGATACTACCAGCTAAGTCTCTCGAGCTGTGATTGCGATTGCTATTCATCCTAACTAGACCACGTGGGTACTATAGTACTATACTAGTTAAGGCGGGACCTCGCGAGTAAAAGTCCTAACACATTTGTAACTAGCATCACGTGTAAATATGCATAACAGTTATTCGCAAATGGTAAACAATTTGATTTATAATTCGTTTTGATAAATTCAATTTGATAGGAACGTATGTTACACCCAAAATGCAATAAAAAGGGGTTCGAGTATACTCACAGTCGGTGCTTAGCAAGTAAACACAACTTGGTTGGATTGAAGGGAGCGCGTCTGAGATTTTCCGGATTACAGATTGATAGCGTACGCATTGAACAATGCGTAAAATTGTGGCGAGTGAACCAAGTGTCGAATGGTAATCCGATCGGATGGCCATACGATTGGATTGACACTCGTTTGGTGAGGATGTGTTTGTGTATGGTGGCTTTGAAGTTTTCGTTGTAGCATTTTGAAAACAGAGAAGTATCTCTACCCTTCAGGTCGATCGATCGAACGATCGTTCTATCGAATAGCGATCCGATTGGCAGGGCACTTAGTGAGAACAAGTTCACAGCAGGAATGTCACTCGATCGGATAGCAATCCGATCGGTTGGCAATCCGATAGTTACTGATGATCTTTGAAAATTATGAAAATGATTAAGTATCGAAGTTCCGAATGTCACATGGTCGGATGGTCTTTCGATCGGATGACCATCCGATCGGGCGACAATCCATTCAACGTTCAGATCTTTGAAAGTTTTGAGGAAAAGATTAAGTGTGGAACCAAGTGCAATCTAATCGGATTGCGGGTCGATCGGATGGTAATCCGATTGGACGGCGATCCGTCCCGCGATCTGATCTTCTTGCAACTTGAAGAATTGTTAAGTTTTGAAGGTTCTGTGGTTTGACCGAGATGGTATGACAACGTGCTAGACAACAGAAACCCTATCAAGACTCAAGTTGCCCATCGACGAAGAATCACCCAAATCCGACCAGTTTACTGGTTCGTGACGGTTGTTCATGTTTAACCCGAAGTCGGTTGTCTCTTTGATAGAAACCAAATCTGGAACCAACACATCACTAAGAAAGAGTAGAAGGTCTGTACAAGCTCCGATTCTATTTGTTTTGAATGCATTGGGTATAAAAGAGTTGAAAGAAAGTTAGAAAACCACCTTTCAATCCTTTTAACCATGAGTATGTGTAGATCTATGCGAAAACATTGTTTAATCATGTGGAAATCCTTTAGATCTGAGTGGTTCTTGGTGGAATGAGGTCAAAACTTGAAGTTCATAAGAACTCCATGATGACATCATCCTAGAACACCCCAAATCCACTGATTTCACGGTATACAGTTAAGATTCAAAAGAGAAAATGATGAAGATGTGTCTGTAGATCATATAAGTACAAGATTTGAGGTAGAAAGTTACAAGAATCGCGAGAAATCGGGAGAAAATAGCCCCAAAGCGTGCTGGTCGAGTGAGAGCTGTCACATCACTGTTCAAGTGACGTGACAAGTGCTATTTATCGGTGGAGAGGAGAGAAGGTGATGGAGTGCCATGGATCGGATGGCAATCCGATCGGATGGCCATTCGATCGGTCATTCGATTGGTGGTCTCTGGCGATTTGCGTTTCGATGTTTCGTTTTGTTCGTTAAGCATTGCGATAGTCTGGTTACACATTTTCGTACCCACATTCTCATATTTATTATAATTTCTCACAAAGGGTCGTATAAATATCTACATTTCAAAGTCTGTGTTGCGATAATCGAGCTGCGTGTTTCGAATATGCGTTGCGTTGCGACACGTCACGGCTATTGAGGAGGGTAGAATAGGTCCTCACACAACGTCATCGTGAGTGTTAGTACGTGCAATGTGATGTGTTATAGAGATAAAGTATGCTTAATATGTGATAATACTGCGAAGTAGCGATGTATTCGATATGGCTACATTATGATCCGAATCTCTAGTGCTAGGCGTAACGAGTATAGCGAGTAGTAACAACGCACGAACATGCGGGTTGTTACAGTCTCCCCTGCTTTAGGAAATTTCGTCCCAAAATTAATCCACAAGAAGGGTTGCGAGAATTGATGCGAGTGAGAGTAGCGATAAAAGCGTAAAAATAAACGAGCGATCAATTGAAATTCGACGAGCGAGAGCGTTGGGACGACTGGCGATCGCAACGAGTAAGGTGATTTGTATAACAAAAGATGGCAACACACGAAAAGTGATCCAAAAGTGTTTTGGATTCTCGAAAAGTTGATTAATTCGAAAGGTTGGAGAAAACTTATTTATGAAAAATCTTCCCACGGTGCGGTGTGAAACTGTTTCGATATTCGCACCAGCGCTATGAGAGGAGTTTTATTAGGTTACTAAAAAGGTTTTAGGGTGATTAAAACTCGTTTTACGAAATTTTCTCGTCACATGGCATTAACTTGAGTCGATGGTCACACCAACGTTACAAGAAAATCTCGTTTTGTACAAAGATTTTGATTAAATTTTTAGAAAAAGTTTGTGTTAGTGCATTCATCTGCCGACTTCGTCTTATATCGAGTCTCAGTTACGTTGCGGATATGATCAAGTGTGTGACATCATCTTATACAATGATGACATCATTATTACATCATCTCACAAAAGACAAAATAGTTTACACTTTAAGGCTTGATTTCGCTCCAAGATTAATTGTCTGATTTCGCTCGTATTTGATGTGTTGATTTCGCTCCTACAAGCATGTGTGGTTTGCAGCGGAATTAAGACAACTATAAATAGGGTAGTGTGCATTTCATTTGTAACAGAATTTGCCAAGTGATACCGAGGTGCTGCCGGTATATCCTTTGATTGTAAACATTGTAAATTCAATATAATAGAGGATTAAAGTGTGAATCAAGCTGTTTTGACATCCGTTTCTCTGTTTCCGCCTCTGAAACAGATTTGAACTCTTCCGAACGACTCCTTTAGGTCGCGATTCGATCCTACAAGTGGTATCAGAGCTCAGGACGAGGAGTTCTTGCCAAAACAACCTGTTTTCATCACATATTCTGTTTCTACACCATTCTTTTTCAAAATTCAAAAATTTTCATGGTTAAAATCAGCTAAAATTCACATATGTTGTGCGTAAACATGTTTTAAAGAATCCTTGAAAGTTTCACGCTAAAATACAGCTTAAAAATGGGTAAAATTGATGTTCGAAGTGATTCCGCTCGAACGGATTTCTTGTGATTCCGCTCCAAGTTGTCTGTCTCAGCTTAAAATTGTTGATTCCGCTCCAGAGATTTTCTGATTCCGCTCCAAAACTGCCATACTTCTGATTCCACTCCAACATTATTTTCTGATTCCGCTCCAGAGTACTAAATCTCAGATTCCGCTCCAAGATTAATATCCTGAATTCGCTCAAATTTATCATTTCGGGTCTTGAAAATTGAAGTTCTGGTTGCATCGTTTTGATCATAGTCATCAGTTTTTGCATGAAAAATACATTGAGTTATGTGAAACATTAAACAAATATGTCGAAAATTGAAGTTCATTCTCATAAACAAACGTTGTGAGTTTCAATGCATATATAAAAATTATCGGTAATAGGTTCAGGTCACGAGAAAGTTCATTGAGTTGTGAGTTGTTGGAAATTGGAGTGCCAGCTCATGTGAATCTATTGCAAGTTATATCGATACATGTGGTCATCTTTGTTCAAGATTTGAGGTCCTATAGAATTCGAACAATATCTGACATTAAACATTTCCATGTGATAGTCATCGAGTAGTGTGAAAGCCCATATGTATTCGGTTAATAAAGAAAACAAGTCAGTGAATTTTTTTTTACATTGTTGTCGGCTGCATGTGAAGTGATAAGTGTCAGCGGCCCAATCAAAGTCATACATAAACTGAGCCCATTCAAAGTCAACACATAATCGGCCCAATGAGATGTTGTTTAGTTTAAGAGGATTGGAAAGCCCAACAGAAGTGAATTGTTTGTCTAAGTTTCCTCGGCCCAAATTGAAGTCATTTCGTTCCAATCAAGTCTAGTCATTCAGTGATTTCACTTCAAAAACATTAGAACGAGTTCGCGAATTTTGACACGAGTTCTAGACTGAATCAACCGTTACACACATTCACATTTTTTTTGGTTCGATAAAACTGATTGTTTGTTCGTTTTCATTCAGGTGTTTTGCCAAAGTATATCAAATTTTCCGAAGACATGGAAGAGGAATTCTACAATGCGTTTGCCACGCCAGTCGCTCCCGTTACAGCTGCAGAGACTTTATACAGTGAAAATGAAACGGGAACTCATCAGAAACCGCCAAAACTTATGTACATTGAAGATTTTCAGGGATGGAAAAATCGATTTGAGAACTGGGTGCAAGCTTACAAGTTTGATGCATGGTGTTCGTTGGAGAAAGACTATGAGAAACCGAAAAACGAACGTGGACTTGAAAAAGGTTTCAGTGACTTTACGGAAGTTGACAAATTGAAGTATACTAGTGAGAAAATGATGATCAGTATTCTTCAACAGGCAGTTACAGAAGATATATTTGTTCTGCTTCAACATGGTAATACAGCAAAGTCAATTTGGGAAGCATTGATTCAGAAATTCAAAGGAAGCGCAGATATGATTAAAAACAAAAAGGCGTTATTGAAGAAGACGTTTGATATGTTTTCAGCTTTCGATCATGAAACTACAAAGCATACCATTGATAGATATTGTCATCTAGTCTTGGAAATGAAAAGATTTAACATTGAGAAAGATGATGATGAGTGGGTCGATAAACTAGCTGAAGCACTACCACAACAAAAGTGGGGAACTTATTTGATGATTTTAAAACACACAAGAAAGTCTGAGAATATGAATCTGGCACAATTCATTCAAAAGATTGAAGAGCAGGAGCTGGATATTCAGAAAACTGCTATAATGACGAATCCAAATGCCAAACAAGATGCCAGTTTGTATTACAGAGGGAACAAGTTTGAGGCTACTCCCAGCCCTAGTCCAAAGATTCAAACTGGTTTTAGTGCTGACAGTTCATCTGGAACAAAGAGTAGTAATGTGACTCAAAGTGGTGGTTCTTCATCATTCTCAAGTTTTGATCCAAACAGCACAACATCAAGTTCTCAACGACAAAACTCAACAAACCTTCAGTGCAATGTTACATTAAACATTCAAAATAGTCAGAATCTGTCTCCGGAAGTTGCCAAGTAACACATGGCATCACTGGTTGCTATGTTAGAATCTTACGAAAGTTTGATCGGTGGGAAGATTGGTAATCCGATGCTTACTAAAGAGGATTACGACCAAATTGATGCTGAAGAACTTGAGCTAATGGATATCAAATGGTGCTTAGCGAGTGCTTGGAGGAGAGCTAAAAAGTTTCAAGAGATTACTGGTAGAGATGAATTTCGAGGAATGGCTACCTCTCAGTTGGGATTTGACAAATCGAAAGTTACCTGTTTCCGTTGCAAAGGAAAAGGTCATTTTAAACGAGAATGCAAAAACCAAGAAGCAACCGGGAATCAAGAAAAGAACAACTATTATCAGAAATCAATTTTCCATCAGATTGCTCAACAACCACATACTGCACATTCTCATGCTATTGAAGATGGAAAGAAGAAAGCTTTACTTATCCATCAAGATGATGAATTTGTTGCTGAAGGATTTAGCTGGGACAAATACATACCTGGTTCAGCTCTTGTTGCTAGAGTTCTGGGTGAAGATGAGACTAATCAGAAAAGAATCCCGATTTTCCCAGATCTTGGAAGTGATGTAGATACTGATGATGAAGAAGAACATCTCAACAGAGCTAGAAAAGGCATTGATCCTGACAGTTTTAATTTCTTCTTTGGAGATAAAATGGAAATGCTAAATCAGAAGAAGATTGCCAGATTAAGGAGAGAGCTGGAAGCAGCAAAAATGCAAGCTGATGAAAAGACAAAGACAGAAGATGGAGAAGCAAATATTGATCCAGTAACTGAGAAAGTAGTAGAGAAAATCGTTGAAGTGGAGAAAGTGGTGGAGAAGATTGTTGAGGTTGAAAAATAGTCAAAGTTGAAAAATTGGTCGAAGTAGAGAAACTCGTCGAGGTAGAAAAAGTCGTTGAAGTTGAAAAGATAGTTGAAAAATTGGTTGAAGTTGAAAAACCATGTTTGAAGTGTTCAGAATCTTGCAAAGTTTGTGAGGAGAAAGATAAGAAGATTGCTGAATTAGAGAAGATTAAAGAAGATTTACTATCTGATGTGAAGTACATTAAGGAATCTTATGATGTGCTGAATAGAACAGTTGATGGTCTGAAAAGGACATATTCAGAAATTGAAAAAGCAAATGACAAAATGAGTGCAACTTTAATGACAAAGCAGAGCGTCATCAATGATTATATTGAAGATTGTGCTAATCTGAAGAAGGAGCTGGAACTTGAGAAAATTGAGAGTGAAAGGATTAAACGATTATTGTTGAGTTACACTACTTGTGATTATTTGATTGATCGTGTTTATCCTACTGTTGCAGGTCTTGAGGCTTTCACGAAGAAAAAGACTGAAGATACTGATACTGGTAAGAAACCAAGTGTCAAGTATAATAGATGTCCGCCCCCGATCCATGAAACTTATTCTCCCAGGAATCCAAACGAAGAGCGTCTAAAAAGGCAGTCAACATCAAGTTAAAGTCTGAAATCATTGATGAATTACCAGACAATATTGATGTTACATTCACAGCGTCTGACACTGATCATGAGTCTGAGTTAGTAAAGAAAGTTGTCGATCAGGTGTTAGATACTGTCACACCCCGGATTTCCACGTGTCACCAGTGGGCCCGGTGGGGAGTATCGTGACGTGGTTGGCAACATAATAGTCAAACAACACAATATTTAATATGCACAACGGAAGCAAATTGTAAGATATAATTTCAACCGAATATAATGTTGTAATATCAAGTATCACAATAGTCGATTGTTTATCCACAGACGGATCGAAAATAAAATGGAAACAGTAGTTCAACAGATGATAGGCATCTTAAGCTTGCGAGGCTTCTATTGATGCTAAGGAGAAATCCCAGCCAATTACGCTTAGTACCTGCATTTAATCTTTTTGGGAAAATACGTCAGTTTACACTGGTAAATACAATCAACTGACTCATTTTGGAAAATGATTAAAAATTGATTTGGATGCACGTGGCATAAACATTTTATAACTTGGGAGAATTATTTAAATATATAATCTTGTGAACGGATTACATGTTCCTTATGCGTTCAGTAGCCCGGATCGTGTCCGGGTTAAAGATCAATAGACACACCACATTATTCTTTTGTGCACTGACGGGTGTACGCCTACACCCCGCGCTTAAGTCGTGGCCATTTCGTAAAATGATGCCAAGGATATCCGGGACATGGTCATTAACACCCCAAAGGATTTTAAGTAAACAAAACTGTTTAAATGGGCCGATCAAATAATTCAATTTACCACCTAACGATGGAAGATTTGATGCCCGACCAAGCGGTATTCTATATACTGTAACCCACGCCCGTATAGGGAAAATAAGTTAAAAGTATTTACCTGAGCAAAGTAATAATCACAATAAGCAAATGCAAGTAGCTTTTACTGGTTCTCCTAATCTGGAATGAAGGTTTATAATAACCTATTAGAATCCTAACGGGTCTTTAGTTAAGCTTAAGCTTAGACCGGTTAGTTTCAAAGATACGGTTCGTACGCACGATTAAGCGAAGACTGGATAGAATGTGATTTAGACCCGACAAGTTCGGAGACTTTCTTAATATGGGTATTTCATACACACTCTGGATTTTGAGATAAAACGGATAAGGTTTGACCCGCTTCGGCTAATTTATGTAAACTTGTTACATAAACCGAACCGAACGCGTAATAAGCGTAACGGGTATCCGTAAGAGCCATATAAAGGTTTCCTAAGTTAATATGCTTCAAATATGTTGTGACATCAGTAATATGTC
This sequence comes from Helianthus tuberosus, assembly GCA_030545235.1. NCBI lineage: Eukaryota > Viridiplantae > Streptophyta > Magnoliopsida > Asterales > Asteraceae > Helianthus > Helianthus tuberosus. The sequence continues at coordinate 113,793,676 of CM060378.1, forward strand.
TTTTATTATGCCCGACACGAATTTAAACACAAACTATGCCCCGTAGGGGTAGTTTGGTCATTTAAAAGGTTATAAAAGAGTTTAAGTATTTACCTGAGTTATAGGTATGATATAATCAGCAAAAATACTTATTTTACTAAGTTATAACAGTATGGTAAAATATATATGTGAAATTTATCAATTTTAACCAAACTATGCACCGTAGGGGCATTTTGGTAATTTCACATTAGTCGTAAAGCTCAAAACTGATGTCTGAGTTAAACAAATTTTGCCTACTGTTAAAATATTATAATTTACCTCAAATATCAGTAGATATCAACCTTTGTATGTTTAAGATAGTTCTAGTACATACTATGCGTTAAAAACGCTTAATTAGGCGATTAGAAGCCGTTTCCGGGTTCCATATATAAATATGATATTTTTATTATTCCAACAGGCTTAAAATAATTTATTTATCATATCTAATCAGTAGCAAAAGGTTTGGAGTCGATTAGATATGTAAAACTTATTTTATAGCCCGTGAGGGCAAAACCGACAATTACCGGATTAAGCCTATGACTATTAGTTATGCTCAGCCTGAAATTAATTAAAAATCTTCAAAAATCCCAAAATAATATCTTACATCAGTGGGTAATAAGTTTGATATTAAAAAGTAGGCTTAACTAGGCTATACGCTAATTACGCCGTTTAATTAACACAAAGCTTTCAATTTACTCTAATGAGCATAACTCTCAATTTACACCTCAAACTGATATCAAATTTTGGGTGCAAGTTTATATATCAGTAATTAAAGTTTCTACTCTTTTACATTTTCAAAAATCACGTTTTAAGGTGAAAAGGGCATAATGGTCAACATATGAGCAATTAACGGAATCATGCATATTAATTAGATAACTAATGAACCAAGGTGTATAATCACAGAGGGTTATACTAGCATGTAACCTAGTCCAATTAAAGCTCTGAGGCATTTCTAAATCATGCCTAAACGGGTCAGAACTGAAAGTCAAAGCAAAAGTCAAACTATGCGACTTTCGGTTCCGAACCGGGTCTAAACAGTAAATTGTCGGGTTGAACATGTTTAGACATGTTCTTACACTAATTACCAAGTTATATTAATGATCAAACAGGTTGTATATGTTCTACATTGCTAATCATGCATAAATTAGAAACTAAGTATCCTGTTTACTTTTTATTAAAAAGTTTGACCCGACATTTGACCTAGTTAGAGTGGGAATCAGGGGGAACCCTTTTAAGGGTTTATTACCCACATAATTACCAACTTATGACTACTTTTGATTCGACTAATCACTCGACCATTAGTGATTAATCTTAAAGTCAACCGTTAATTATGACGGTTTGACTTTTAAGCTATAACTAAGCAAAAACTTAACTAAGAAGGGTTAAGCAAACTTACAAGAGTCCTATGAACGACCAGAGATCACTTGAGAGAAGTCTTGAGCTCCAGAAATGATCAGGAAGGCAAGAGAAAGGTGTGAAGAATGAGTTGCAACTTCATGGCCTTTTATAGTGCTTTAATCACCATGGATTGTTGACACACAAGTCTACAACTCACCACAACTCATCCACAAGTGTCCCTAAGTGTCTAGGGGTTGTTTAGGGGTCAAGCAAGATGTGGAAAATCAGTTAAAAGTCGATTACAAGGGCTATGGCAGACAAGAAACCAAGATATTCGGATCAGATGACCCTAGGCGTGACGCGAAGACCCCCCCTGGGGCTTCGCGTGGCGCGAGGCCCTATCTGATCAAATTAGAATTTTTGATTTTTATGCAATGGTCCTTGGCTCTTCAAAACTTTGTTTCAACTTTTGTTTCTTGCATCTTGAACCCTCCAAATTGATGTTTAAGGGCTTCAACACATTTACCCATTTTGTTTAGTCCTCGGTTAACTTTATTGTCACCCGAAAAGTCCTAAAGTTCATCGTTGACGCTTTTAACCCCTCGCACACGAATTTGATCATAACTTTCTCATACGATAACGAAACTTTATGAAATTTATATCGTGCATTCTAGTGAGTATAATTAACCGTTACAAAGCTTCGATTTTGTCAAAAGGTCACTCAGAGGTATAACTTAAACATGTTGACACATTTAACCCTGTAGTTTGTAATCTCTCGCTTTCTTTCATATTTAGCTTCGTATGATCCATGATTTATTCGTTTGAAGGTATGAGTATCATGTAGGGTTAATGTACAATATATTTATTCACTGTTGACATTTAGAACTCGTATTTTCATATACCTTTCATGTTTGTCAACTTTAGTCCTTTCAGAACATTCTTTCACACGTTCAAACATATGACACGTGTCAACACATTATAGGACGTGAATTTTCGAGGTGTTACATCCTCAACCCCTTAAAAGAAATCTCGACCTCGAGATTTACTGAAATAAATAAGGGTACTTTTCTTTCATCGTGGACTTAACCTCCCACGTATATTCGGGTCCTCTATGGGCATCCCATTTGACCTTTACAATAGGTACATGCTTCCTTTGAAGCTTCTTAACCTGTCGATCTTCAATCGACAATGGTTTTTCCACAAATTTTAAGCTCTCATCTATATGCACATCTGTATGTGGTATGACCAGTGATTCATCAGTAAAACACTTTTTCAGATTGCAGATGTGGAATACATTATGAATACCACTGAGCTCTTCAGGTAATTTTAACTTATAGGCAACTGACCCGAAACGTTCGATAACCTCAAAAGGTCCTATGTATCTCGGGCTTAGCTTGCCTTTCTTACCAAATCGCATCACCCCCTTCCAGGGTGATACTTTAAGCAATACCTTGTCACCTACTTCGAAGTGAAAGGATTTACGCTTTGGATCTGCGTAGCTCTTCTGCCTATCCCGGGCAGCTTTGAGACGGTCACGAATCTGGACAATCTTGTCCGTCGTTTCGAACACTATCTTTGGTCCTGATAATTGAACATCTCCAACTTCCGCCCAACAAACGGGCGTTCTACACTTTCTACCGTATAAGGCCTCGAAAGGCGCAACTTTTATGCTGGTGTGGTAGCTATTGTTGTAGGAGAACTCAATTAGTGGTAGGTGGTTATCCCAACTACCACCCAAATCGATCACACACGCACGTAGCATGTCTTCTAATGTTTTAATGGTACGCTCACTCTGTCCGTCAGTTTGAGGGTGGTAAGCCGTACTAAAATTCAAACGCGTGCCCAAAGATTGCTGGAAACTTTTCCAAAAATGTGACGTGTATCTAGTATCTCTGTCAGAGATAATAGACACAGGTATGCCATGTAAGGCTACAATCTTATCCACGTATAACTGGGCTAACATGTCGGAGCTATAAGTCTCCTTGATGGGTAAGAAATGTGCTGACTTAGTCAGTCTATCAACTATAACCCATATTGTATCATTTCCTTTCCTTGTCTTAGGTAACTTGGTGATAAAATCCATAGTCACCATTTCCCACTTCCACGTAGGAAGTTCAGGCTGTTGTAGCAAGCCTGGCCGCTTCTGATGCTCGGCTTTGACTTGCGCACCTGTCAAGCATTTAGCTACATAGGTAGCTACATACTTCTTCAAGCCTATCCACCAATAGTTTGCCCTTAGATCCTGGTACATCTTATCGGCTCCAGGATGAACGGAATATTTGGAACTATGGGCTTCCTGGAGGATAACATCTCGAAGTCCTCCATAAATTGGAACCCATATTCGTCCATTCAGTCTCAAAATTCCATCCTTGCCAAGAGATAAATGTTCTTCAGTGACTCCCAGATTTTCGTTAGGATAGCTAGCTTCCAACACAGCTTCCTTCTGTGCAGCTAACAACCTTTCATTTAAACTGTTCTTTATTTCAATGCTCTTGGCATTGATTCGGGTGGGTTTCACCCTTTCCTTTCGACTTAAGGCATCAGCGACTACATTCGCCTTGCCGGGATGATATCTGATTTCACAATCATAATCATTTAAAGTCTCCATCCAACGGCGTTGCCTCATGTTTAAATCCTTCTGATTAAACAGATGTTGAAGGCTCTTGTGATCAGAATAGATCACACACTTGATTCCATATAAATAATGCCTCCACAGTTTTAGTGCGAATACAACGACACCCAACTCTAAGTCGTGGGTGGTGTAATTCTTTTCATGCACTTTTAGCTGTCGTGATGCATAGGCAATAACCTTGCCTTTCTGCATAAGCACACACCCCATGCCAGTGTGCGATGCATCGCAGTAAACCACAAAATCTTCTATTCCATCTGGCAATGTCAGTACTGGGGCGTTGCTCAACTTTTGCTTTAGGATATCAAAGGACTCTTGCTGCTTAGGGCCCCAAACGAACTTTACTTTCTTCTTAGTCAAGGAAGTTAGGGGTGCAGCAATCCTTGAAATTTTTTCAATGAAACGCCTGTAATATCCTGCCAATCCCAGGAAGCTACGAATCTCTGTAGGCGTCTTTGGCTCTTGCCAGTTCATAACTGCTTCTACCTTAGCGGGATCAACTTGGATTCCATGCTCGCTAACCACATGTCCAAGAAATTGGACTTCCCGAAGCCAAAACTCACACTTGGAAAATTTGTCGTAGAATTTCCCGTGATGTAGAAGCTTAGGAATACAGCGAAGGTGTTTCTCGTGGTTAGCTCGGTTCTTCGAGTAGATAAGGATGTCGTCAATGAAAACGATGACGAATTTATCTAAGTACGGCTTGCAAACGCGATTCATGAGATCCATGAACGCGGCCGGTGCATTAGTGAGCCCAAAAGGCATCACTAGGAACTCGTAATGACCATAACGAGTCCTAAATGCAGTTTTATGTACGTCTTCATCTCTAACCTTCAGTTGGTGGTAGCCTGACCTTAAGTCAATCTTCGAGAAATAACTTGCCCCTTGCAATTGATCGAATAAATCGTCGATCCTAGGTAAAGGATACCTATTCTTTATCGTGACCTTATTAAGCTCATGGTAATCGATGCACAGACGCATCGATCCATCCTTCTTCTTGACAAACAAGACTGGTGCTCCCCAAGGAGACGAACTAGGTTTTATGAAACCTTTAGCTAGCAATTCATCCAGTTGTGTCCTCAATTCCTTCATTTCTGTGGGCGCCAACCTATAAGGTGCTCTTGCAACTGGGCTGCTCCAGGGATGATATCAATCCTGAATTCCACTTGCCTATTTGGTGGCAAACCAGGTAGTTCTTCCAAAAAAACTTCAAGATATTCAGAAATGACAGGGATGTCTTCGATCTTCGGTTTAGGCTCATCAACAATCACTTGTGCCATGTAGATGACACAACCCTTCTTTAAACACTTGGAAGCCTTGAGCATAGTCACTTGCTCAGGCAGTCCATATTGGGTATCTCCCCGAATGGTAAGTGATTCACCAGACGGAGTCTTAATCACCACTTGCTTCCTGTTGCAGACAATTTGGGCCTGGTTATGAGATAACCAGTCCATACCCAAAACTATGTCAAAACCGGCCAACTTAAAGGGAAGTAGGGACAAAGGAAAAGAGTGGTTCTTAATGGATATAACACATCCATCTAACACAGTAGAGATGGTTTCTAGGGTGCCATCTGCTAACTCCACCTCATAATTCACACTTAAGGTTTTGACAGGTAATTTCAGCAATTCACAAAACTTATTATCAACGAAAGACTTATGAGCGCCTGATTCAAAAAGTACTCTTGCATAGACATCATTTACAAGGAAGGTACATGTAATCACGTTGTCGTCTAGAACCGCTTCCTTTGCATCCATTCTAAAAACTCTAGCATTGGTCTTCTTGGTCTCTTTAGGCTTCTTGGCGTATTTAGGGCAGTTGGTTTTAATGTGCCCTTTCTCTTTGCAATGGTAGCACGTTGCGTCTTTCAGCTGTTTGCAATCCAAGGTCTTGTGATCCTTGGACTTGCATATACCACAAGCATAGGTTTTTGACTGAGTCTGCGAGTTCGACTCGAGCCTGCACTTTCCAAAGTGCTGTTTCTTGCAAATCTTACACTTGGGCTTCTCACCAGACTGATGCCCATCTTTCCTTGACTCAGATCCTTTCTTGTTGTCACCGTTCCCACGGTGCTTCTTGTTCGACCTCCGTGAACTATCATCTTCACGTTTTCTCTTCTCAGCATCCTTATTCCTCAGCGATCTTTGCCTGACCGCATCCAAAGTGAGGGACAAAGATATGTCAGCTACAGATCTAAAAGTAGCTGGCCGAGAAGCCTTCACGCTTGCCTTTTTCTCGGGGGCTAAACCACCGATAAAACGAGCTATTCTTTTTGGTTCCGGGGTCACCAGATACGGAACCAACCGGGACATTGTGTTGAAGCTCGTGAGGTAAGCTTGACAGTCAAGGTTTGTCATAACCAATGATAGAAAATCAGACTCTATCTTCTCAACCTCATGCTGGGGGCAGTAATTTTCCCTGATGAGGGCAACAAATTGATCCCATGACATGTTGTACAATGGGATTTTCCCGGTGGCTTGAATCAGTGATCTCCACCAGGCTAAAGCCTCGTCTTTAAAAGATTGAGACACAAACTTGACTATATCCCTCTCAGCGCACCCGCTGATATCCACTACCGTATCCATCTCGTCTAACCACGTCATGCAGTCAATGGCTCCCTTTTCCCCAGTAAAATCCCTGGGCTTGCATGAAACAAAGTATTTATAGGAGCAACCCTTGTTACGGGGTTCTTGATTTAGTACTATCTTTTGAGATGGAGCACTGTGGTGGTTTGAGGAGAGTCTATCATCATCTTTCTTGGGTTCTTCTTTCTTGGAAGGTGGCTTTGAATGTGGCGTAGAGAGGGTCCTACTTCGAGTCCCACTATACTCTTCGTACTGCCGTTCTAAGGCTTTTGTAACTGCGTCGTCTACCAACGCTTTCAATTCAACACCCGTTAAATGAACTCGGGCGTTATCAATATTCTCCACTGGATGGCTATTAATTTCGTCTGAGTTAGCCATTTTAATTGAACTGTTACAGAAAACAAGGACAATAGTTTATTTGGGAGTTTATTATGGAATTGCCCCTTAGGGTAATTCATTAACCATGGTAAACAGAGACCATATTTGGTTAATTTATTAATCGTATTTATTTAGGATTTCAATTATAATTTATCCTAATTATAAACAATAACAATATATATTAGCACATAAGGCCTAGTCACAGGGACATTTTTAAATTATAAGCTATGATTTCAGAGAATCAAGGCTTTTAAGGTATACTGGCACAACAGGCCTAGTCACAAGGACATTTATAAATTATAAGCTATGATTTCAAAGAATCAAAGCATGTAGGTTTGAACCTAGTTCATTACCTTTATCTGACAGGGAGTCATTGCTACCACTGTCTTTTGGCTCATATGGAAATGAGCAGGGCCCGTAGGCGCTATATTACCACGTATGGTCAAAATATGATCATCTTAATTGATGATCTAAACCCATGATTCAGAGATCATTAAGTTGGGTTAGGAATCTTCGGAAAGATCCTTATATAAAAATGACGTGTGTGATTTTAATGAATCACGTCTGCCAGGAGTGTTAACATGTTTACAAATGTTAACAGGGATTTGAATCTTTTAAACAGGTCTTACCCTCATGGCCAGGTCTTCATAATGACACTCAGGCTAGGTTTCACTCTTAAGATTCTTATTCAATATTTAAATAGGCATATTATTATCAAAAAGGAATGATTTTGATTTATTTATTTCCTGTAATATATTTATGCAGATAAAAGCAAAAATGAAATTTATAAACATAACATTCCATTAATTTATTAAAAGGTTACACGTCGCCCTAAACGGTACTTTTTAATAAACAAACTTACCCACGCAGGGGTTCAACAAATAACATAATAGTCCACGCAGGGACTTAAACAGTAACATTCCCTCGTAGGGGTTAACAGAAAGAAAGACCCACGCAGGGGTCAAAACAAACAAACGTACATACCCACGCAGGGGCTGATACAGCAAGACAAGCCCACGCAGGGGCTCAAATTACAACAACAGTGGAAGGATTCAATGGTCCTTCTTGCTCTTCCCTTTTATTAGGCTTGTCAATCCTTGGAAGAAAGTCTGTCACTCCCTGCGATCGCGGTGAAAGTCTCGCTCAACCTGGTCCAGTCTCTGAAGAATTTCCTCCCATTCTGGGGGAGAAAACCATGGCGGCTGCGATTGCGTCCGTATAATAGGTCTGGCAGGTATCTGGTATCCATGAGTTGGGTACCCTGCTCCCCAAGGAGCTCCATACGGTCCTTCCGGGTTAAAGGCGTTGTAATTGGCCGCTACCATGTATGGGTCGGCTTCAACGTAACCGTAGTTGGTGTGAGCTGGTTTTATCACACCCTGGCTTTGCGGAAGCGTGGTTAATTTTGGTGTGACTTCTTAATACCATAGCTTAATCATACCAAAGCTATATGAGTTAAAAACATGCAAGATCATCCATTAAGTTTTGAAAACAAAATACTGTACCATTGTTTTAACCAACAACCATAACCTTGTCCAACAGACATTACAAACTGAAACATAACATAAACATGGTTTAAGGACTGTGTCTTGTCCAGGAAAGAGACACATCCCCTAAACCCCGGATGACCTCGGAAACTAGTGCAGCGGAAAACATGCCATACCGTGCCAGATCTCGTTAATTTCCTGAAATACATGTAAGTTGAAAAATCAACAATAATGTTGAGCGAGTTCATGTGTAAGTGAGTATGTAAAACACTCGTGAGTATAAAAATAGTTGTGGTATGTAGCAGTGTAAGAGGACTTGTGATCACCAATGGTTTGCAAGGCCACTGACATATGTGAAGTGCAAATAGGGAGACTCAAACCTAGCAGATTTCGCCACGGCAAAGTATGTGGACAAAGTCACCCCACGGTCCGTTTCTAGTTTGGCCGGGGGCTGGGCTCGCTACACCCAGATAGATCTACCGCTCCTGTCCCTCGGTCCCTCCATGAGGACTAATGGCCCCATGTTGTTCCTATCCACTCACATGATCGTATAACACCTCCTTACGTTAAACATACCGTTGTAAAGTACTCGTAAATCATAGTAACATGTATTTCACCCCCGCGGTTAAGTAAACTGAAAACAGTTAGAGAAAAGGGGGACATGAACTCACAGTGAATGCGCGTCTCTACCAAGTGTCTCCAATACAGTAAGCTGTGCAACGACCTACAAGTGCTAATTTTATTAGGCGGACGGCCGTGCTTTAGCTTTATAGTTTATGTCTTTGGGAAATAGTTAAACAACTATTTCGTGTTTATGTTCCGTATACACTTGGTAGTTATTCTTCTTCCCAAGGATGGGGGATACAATACATGTGCGTAAGTTACGTTTTATCAATCTTGTGGTAATGTAATTACCGGTGTAACTTATATGTTTGTGGAAGCGTTCGTAAAGTTTTGGAATCATTAACGCTTGTAAATATTATTTTTACTCTAAAATAATATTTATGTATTTTCACAAAATAATCATAAACAGTGTTGTGACAAATATATTTATCACATTAATCTTTGTGAAAATCCCACCTCCGAATATTTAGTAAAATATAGTGCTGGCGAAATTTATGTTTTGAAAATATGTCCAAAGCTAGTTCTAACACTTGTTGTGTAAAAAGTCTAAGTGTTAGGTTTTTAGAAAATTTCGCCAGAGTTTCCTCTGTAACTGGAGGTGGCCACGCTTTCAAGCGTATCATTTTCTTTTAACAAATCAATTCAACAATCCTCTTTATTCAATCAAACAATTTCCGACACATCAAACTAGTCGACAAGTATGTAAATGTGCATAATCGCATGAACTTGTAGTTTTTCCGCATCTTTAATGTAAATCACCTTTATATATGTAGATCTTTATATAAAGTAGCTTTAATCTTGTAAAAACCTCGTGTTTAGAGAAATCCGTCTTTACAACTTCTAGTCACTTTTCCCAACAATAGATAATTGTCGGATCTTTTCATTTCACAAGTGTTTACACACTTGTGGTTTATAAAATCATATTTATTAGTGTAAGATCCATCTTTAGAAAAACATGATTTCTTTAAAGTGTGGTCTTTCAAAAATACCACTTGCGGATACGTAGATCCGCTAGTTTTAAACACCATTTTACCGGTTAAATCATTTTTACACAAGTAAAATATTTCTACACAAGTTCATGTATCTTGTGTGGTAGAGTTTCACCTTTAACCCTTGTATTTAGTCAAAAACGAGCTTATGTGAAGATACATGATCTTACAAAGTCGGGTTAAACGATGTTCCGAGCTACCACATCATAGATCGGGTCTCAATAAACACATATTTCAAGTCCTACGACTTTTACACAAGTTATATGTTATTATCCACCATTTTTGTGATTTTACTAGACTTTAATGCATCAAAACTTATGTTTTCGATATTTAACCGACAATATTCCTTTTAACCACTTTAGATATGTTCAAGAACAAGTTTTAAACAATATACCTCTAGCTCGGGGCTAGGGAAGAATCTTGGCGAAAAGTGGGTGGATAAAAGCTAACGGTAGAGGTCCTTCGTGTTCCGCTTGCACCAAAGCTCCTAATATGAGACCCTTGAAGTTTGTATGAGCTTGGAATGTAGTGATCAAGATCGAAAATGGTTGGGTGCTTGCAAGGGGGTTCGGCCGAGAGTGGATAGGGAGGGAGAGAGTATGTGAAAGTTGAATTTTTGGATGGATGATTATGTTAAGTAACTACTAGATTTTATAGACAAGATCATGTGCCATTATCCAAAAGTTAATATGCCATCTTGATATCAAACATTTGCATTATTTTAATCTTTCAAGTACTAAGTGGTGTCTCCCATGTTTAGGGGGACGGTTGGGATATGGGGGGGGGGGGGTGTTTGGTTCGATTTTAGCTAGGAAGTTAGGGTAATTAGTTAAGTTATGTAGGTTAGTTTAGTGTTAAACTCCGTTAGTTATAAATAGCGTGTTATGACGGGTGTTAGGGTGATCAGGGACCCTAACTAGTTCAGAAAAATATAATTAGTGACAATAGTAATATTTTCATGTTCTGGGTAAAGTCCGGGTGTTAGGTTGGATAGTAATCCGTTAAAGCATTACAAAAGGCTTTAAAGTGTCGTTATTGTTGTTTTTAGTGACACATTTTGTTTCCAACACTTTAGAAAGTGTCTAGTGTTATTTTCTCATGTTCTGGCACTTTATTAGTCAGCTAGAAGCTGGTTAAATTATTAAAGTGCTGTGTTTGGTACTTAAAGTACGTTCTTGGCACATCCGAATCAGTGTATCTTATCCCTAGAGACGCGGTACCACAACCCTTATATCCTACACTCACTACCAGTGTAGCCAAAATATATGAGGCTCTTAATAGGCCTTAGAGGCAGTATCTGCCTGATGCTGGTTATATCAGCATGTTCACTGTGTATCCGTTTAGTGCTACTGTGCTTTTTGTGCATCATGTTTGTCACTGAGGTGCCGTATGTAAATAATGTAGTGACAGCAAATAAAGTATGATGCAAGTAAGTGCATGTATCAGTATGCAGGTAGCAGTTTATCAGCTAGTTTCAATCAAGCACAGTAATTAAGCAGTAATTAATCATTAATTAAGTTGTACGGATACCTGGTTTAGTGCGGGTTGTCACATTCTCCCCCCGTTAAATAAATTTCGTCCCGAAATTTAAGTCCTGCTTGTAGATGCAGCGTTCTTAGGAAATAAGTGGGGGTATTTCTCTTTCATCCGGTCCTCACGTTCCCAGGTGTATTCAGGACCATGTCTGGCATTCCAACGTACCTTGACGAGTTTGACACTGCTCCGGCGGGTCTTGTTAACTTTCCAATCCGTGACCTCAACAGGTTCTTTAACGAAGTGGAGCGTGTCGTCAATATGAATCTCGTCGATAGGAATGGCAACGTCAATTTGAGTTGGACTTTTCTTTAAATTGGATACATGAAATGTATCGTGAACACCATTTAGTTCAGCAGGTAGGTCCAACTTGTATGCTACTGTCCCAATTCTTTCCAGAATTCTGAAAGGACCAATGTAGCGTGGATTTAACTTTCCACGCTTTCCAAAGCGCGCCACCCCTTTCCAGGGTGATACCTTCAGTAAAACCATTTCTCCAACTTGAAAATCCACATGTTTTCGGTTTGGATCCGCATAGGCCTTTTGTCTGTGGCGAGCGGCTTCGATGCGTTTAAGAATTTGCGCGATCTTGTCTGTCGTCTCTTGGACGATCTCGGGACCAGCAAGCTGCCTATCACCCGCGTCAGACCAACATAGTGGTGATCGGCACTTGCGTCCGTATAGGGCCTCAAATGGCGCGACACCAATACTGGTGTGGTAGCTGTTGTTGTATGAAAATTCGACCAAAGGTAAGTGTTTATCCCAGCTACCGCCCAAATCCATAACACATGCCCTCAGCATGTCTTCCAAAGTTTGTATCGTTCGCTCGCTCTGGCCGTCAGTTTGCGGATGGAACGCAGTGCTCAGATTCAATTGTGAGCCAAAAGATTCTTGGAAAGATTGCCATATTCTTGACACAAACCTTCCGTCTCTATCAGAGATGATCGAGAGTGGTACTCCATGACGTGCTACGATCTCTCTCATGTAAATTTCCGCAAGTTTACTAGTACTGTCTTTCTCCTTGATTGGCAGAAAGTGTGCGGACTTTGTTAGGCGGTCAACAATCACCCAAATCATATCATGGCCTCTTGGCGTTCTTGGCAGTTTTGTAACAAAATCCATTGAGATTTGTTCCCATTTCCACTTGGGAATCTCAGGTTGTTGCAGAAGTCCCGAAGGCTTCTGGTATTCCGCCTTGACCTTAGCGCACGTTAAACATTTGCTCACGTAAACAGCAACGTCGCCTTTCATCCTAGGCCACCAATAGTAATCCTTGAGATCTTGATACATCTTATCCGATCCAGGGTGGATAGAGTACCGTGACTTGTGCGCTTCGTTGAAAATAACTTCCCTTAATCCACCAAACAGAGGAACCCAAATCCTTTTCTCAAAACATAATGTTCCTTCCTTGTTTGGTACCAAAAGCTTCTCCATTCCACGGAGATATTCTTCCTCAAGGTTTCCCTCCTTGAGAGCTTCCTTTTGTGCAGCACGAATGCGCGAGGAAAGATCGGTTCGTATGATCATTTCCAAAGCTCTAACCCTTATGGGCTTGATTCTTTCTTTACGACTTAGGGCATCGGCGACTACATTCGCCTTCCCTGGATGTTACTTTATCTCGCAGTCGTAATCGTTTAACAACTCAACCCATCGTCTTTGCCTCATATTCAACTCCTTCTGGTTGAATATATGCTGTAGGCTTTTGTGATCTGTGAAAATTGTGCACTTTGTACCATACAGGTAGTGTCTCCAGATCTTTAGTGCAAAAACCACTGCGCCAAGCTCTAAATCGTGTGTGGTATAGTTCTTCTCGTGCACTTTCAGTTGGCGTGATGCGTAAGCAATGACCTTTTGGCGTTGCATCAACACACAACCCAATCCTTGACGCGATGCGTCGCAGTATACCACAAAATCGTCGGTACCTTCTGGTAGAGCTAAGATTGGCGCGTTACAAAGCTTATCCTTTAATATCTGAAATGCTTCATCCTGTTTGATTCCCCAATCAAACGTCTTGTCCTTCTGCGTGAGGAGCGTCAAAGGTTGAGCGATTTTCGAGAAATCCTCGATGAACCTTCGATAGTAGCCAGCCAAACCCAAGAATTGCCGAATCTCGGTTGGCGTCCTCGGCGTTTCCCAATCCTTGATTGCCTCGATCTTTGCGGGATCAACATGAATTCCATCCCCATTAACCACATGTCCAAGAAACTGGACTTCGCGTAGCCAAGACTCGCACTTGGAGAATTTGGCGTACAGTTGTTCCTTCATTAGCAGCTCCAATATGGTTCTAAGATGTTGTTCGTGTTCAGCCTTCGTCTTTGAGTAAATCAGGATGTCGTCGATGAATACAATCACGAACTTGTCTAAGTATGGCTTGCAAACCCTATTCATTAGATCCATGAATACCGCAGGTGCGTTTGTCAAACCAAATGGCATAACGAGGAACTCGTAGTGTCCATAACGAGTTCGGAAGGCTGTTTTCGGGATTCTTTCCTCCTGTATCCTTAATTGATGGTATCCAGATCGAAGATCGATCTTTGAATAATAGTTCGAGCCTTGCAGTTGATCAAACAGATCATCGATTCTTGGCAGAGGATACCTGTTCTTGACCGCCAGCTTGTTCAATTCTCTGTAGTTGATGTTTATTTGAAAATCATCATCCTCCTTTTTGATGGGTAACAATGGGATTACCCCAAAAAGAAATTTTTGGTCTGTTATCTTCCTTCTCCATCCGTTACCAACACTTCTCTGTCAATCCTTGCATCTCCGAAAATGTAAGTTGCTATGATGCATCGACTACGGGTGCAGTGCCCGGAATTAAGTCGACGCGGGATTCGACTAACCGTGAGGAGATGATTCAGGCAAGTCTTCGAGGAAGACTTCGGGGTATTCCCCAATCACAAGGATACCTTTGAGTTTTGGTTCTTCGACTTCCTTTTCCATAACATGAGCCAAGAATGCAACACATCCTTTGTGCGAGAATTTTTGGGTCTTCTTATAATCCGCAGGAGCGTATCCTGCTCCATGAGTCACGATCGTTTCTTCGTTCGTTGTCGGGGCGCGGATGACAATATCCGCATGGTTGTTCGTCAACAAGTCCATTGCAATCATCACGTCGAAGTCTTCCAAACTCAACTGGCAATAGATCTAGCGTAAACTTACGCTCTCCGGGTTCTATCGTGCCGATTCCAGTTACCGCGTTGGCTTCCACTAGCTTCTCCTAAGCTAGTTCTAATGGGTACTGGAATAACTACTTACTCGCTACGTAAACCAATTATGTCCTTGAATACTAGAATTGTGAATCGTAAAATTTGCAACAGTAGTTGGCAATACAGATGCATAATATTGAGTAATGTGGGACGTACCGCTATCCATGCTTGGATCTCTGGCGTGCCTCCCTAGCTCCGACGGGGAGCTTTCATCCTTGCGCCTGATTGTCTTCGGGCAATATCTTCTGAAATGCTTTTTGCTTCCACAATTTAAACATCCTCGAGCACGCTTCTGTTCATCACTCATTCTGCTTTGACAATTATTGTTGTCGTTGTCCCCTTCGTGATTCTCACTACCGTCCTGGCCCCCATTACTAAGTTTAGTATTTTGCCAACAAGTTTCCTTGACATGTCCCACCTTGCCACAGTTACCACAATTTCCATATTTGCATCGCCCGACATGATAACGTAAACAATTGTCGCACTTAGGTAGGATACCCTTGTAATCTTTTCCCTGTGGGCGACTTCCAAAACCACGACGGTTATTATCTTTATTCCCAAATCCTCCTTGGCCTCCCCGACCGGCAGGGGCCCAACAAGTGTCCTTCAAGTGACCACGTTTCCCACATACTTCGCATGTTTTTAGTCCACATTGGCCGGAATGATGACGCTGGCATGTGTTACACTTGGGCAGAGTGCCCATATAACCCTTTCCTTTGTTCTCATTATTCGTTCGGGTACCTTCAGTGAGCTTCCTTTTGTTCTTTCCGGATGACTCTACCTGAGTCTCCCTGTCAGGGTCTGCAAGTTTTTCTAGTCTAATTGCCACCGTAGCGAGTGCCAAACCCATCTTACTTGCAGCATCAGTTGTTGGTGGCGTTGATGTTGTCATCAAGCTCAAGACTTGAGGCGCCAGTTCCCAAATGAATTGCTCCAATTTCTTCAGTTCTGGTTTTACCAGGTATGGAACAATTTGTGACAGATCATGGAGTCGTTGCACGTACTCCAACACCTTCGGACCTTCCATCATTAGGCTCCTAAATTCATCTTCCCACTTCTGGGTTTCCGTGTGGGGGCAATACTTCTTATGCATCATTTCTTTCAACTCATCCCAAGTTAACGCGTATGCTGTAGTTAGGCTCATCATTCGAACCTGAAGATTCCGCCATAATCGAGCTCCATCTTGAAGCAACTCAGAAACGTATGGGACCTGTTGTTCTGGCGTACAGCCACTCATTCGAAAGATGGATTCCATACTTTCAATCCATTTTACAAAAGTTATGGCACCCCCAGTGCCGTCGAACTTCGGAGGCTTGTAGTTGAGGAAGTGCCAGTAGGAACAACCGTTATTTTCTGAGGTACCTTTGATTGGTTCGGAGCGTAGGGCCTCGTGCTGTGCTATAGCTGCAGCAATTATCTCTTTAAGTTCTGCCTCAGAGGTGGGCATGCGCATTTCGCGTCTTGGCGGCATCTTCTAAAAGATGTTTCACATAGGTTAGGTCACAGCAAGTGAAGTGTACGTATGCACATAACATCTCATGTTATCAACAAAACAATCACATAACATCTTATGTCATAAATCAATCACCCATATTGATAGCCCCTGCAATGGTTGAGGGCCTTGAGGTAGTAACCATACCCCTGATCTGGGGTGCAAGTGTCCTAATGAATCGTTCAATCCTTTTGAACTCCGGTTTGACTAAGTAGGGGGGCGACCCTAGATAAGTCGTGCGATTGCTGGACAAGTTCAGGAATTTCTGGTTCGTCTATTTTCGAATTCCTGAATTCCACCTCAAGCTTCTAAATTCCAGTCTTAAAACAACATTTCTTCTCAATCGTTTCCTTGAGCTCGTCCCAGCTCAGTGCATAAGTAGCGTCTGTGCCAAGGGTCTGAACCTGGAGGTTCCATTAAGAGAGTGTGCCATCTAGAAATATCCCTGAGATGTAGGTAACACTCTGTTGGGGCGAACAGTTACTCATTCTTAGAGTGGAGTCGGTCTTCTCGGACCAACGAACAAATGCAACGGTGCCTCCGGTTCCGACAAAGTTCAAAGGCTTGCAGTTCAGGAACTGTTTATAGGTGCAGCCAGTTGGAGGATTATCTCCAGTAATGCCATCGTTGTACTTAGAGTGGAGGGCTTCATGTCGTGCATTTATCTGTGAGATGCGTTCTTGCAGCTCGTCTTCTGTCCTCAGTAACGTACCGGTGCTTGTGTCACGTCTGGGTGACATTCCCTTTTCGTCGAAATAGTGTGAAGCGGGTTGGACAATGTTTTAATTGTCTATGGGGTATATATATAGCAACGTAAGCCATCATGTAATCACCCCATTTCACACGCAAATATACTCACTGTATAAGTGGGGAAATAAATTCCTGAGCCTTCACATAGGCTCGTCAATTTGGCTTGTTGCTTGTAATAGAATGAACTCGAGGCTACATCGCCTAGGTCATTTGTGTTTGGGTTATCATTAGCTTGACCTGCAGAGTCCACCAGGATTCCTGTGCACTACAAATCGTTATTACGTGGGCCCCCGTAATAATAAATTGTCTTGCACAGTTACCCCAAATTTTCTCTCATCCAAGCAGATGATCAATCAAGGAGCAACAGCCGGTGCATTGGCATGAACAGGGTCATACTCCAATGCGGGGTCAGGAGCAACGCCTGGCTCAGGGGCCACGGCTAGCTCCGAATCAAAAACTCCATCTCGAAATCAGCTGGATCAACAATCACAGGGGTTACAGGATCCCCCAAGGGCTTGTCTAAGTGCATGAACTCAATGTCATGGTCTGGATCAACACCAGGCGGAAAAACAGAATTGTCCTCATAATCACGATCAAATTCAAAACTGTGTGCGGGATCCGGTGCAGCTAGTGATGCCGTATCAGGGTCGGTGTCGTGTAAGTAGTGCTGCATTCCCTGTATGTGCGAAGATGCGGGTGTCAGAAACTCAAATGAGTCTGGGATAGGGGAATGGTCATAAATTTCCCCTATAGGAGCGTCCGCATGTAGTAGTCTAATACCAGCAGTAATAAGGCCCTGCCCTCGAATGGGTCCTCCTCCAGTAGATCGTTATCGTCTTCAGAGGCCTCGTTGGGAGGGCGTATCATCAACAGGATAAGCGGCAAGGGGCACAGGAGCAGGGATCACCGCCAGTGGTAAAATCCCAACAAGATGGCCATCAGTAGGCTCTGCTACGACTTCAGGCAGTGTACAAAGGGCTGAAAGTCGTCATTGTCTGTGCCGGTAGTATCAGAAATGTACACCTCGTGCTTCGTTGAACTATGTCGTCTGATACTATGGTCATGGGGTTCGTAGTGCCCATCTTTCTAGTACTTGATGAAAGCATAACATTTGTAACACAAACACATATACGTATAATAATCAATCATATAATCAGTTAATCTCATAAGTCACCAAGTAAGGTATCACATACTTCTCCTAGTCTTACTAGCCAATTTCATCCAGTCTACAAGACTGCTCTATCCTTCACTTAAACCAAACCTCGATCCTCCAGATCGATCCTATAACAAACCAACGTGCTCAACTATCTCGGTCACCTCGATCCTCCAGATCGATCCTCAGCCCTCCAAGCTGAACTTATAATTAATAAAATGTGCTCAACATTTGTTTGTAAAAAGTGTGGATCTGGACTTAAGTGGTATGCAGAAAAATGTTTTCGTGAGAGCCCTAGTGATCATAGTCTAGACTCGAGACAGAATCCTAGTTCGCTATGATCAGAGCTCTGATACCAAGCTATCACACCCTGGCTTTGCGGAAGCGTGGTTAATTTTGGTGTGACTTCTTAATACCATAGCTTAATCATACCAAAGCTATATGAGTTAAAAACATGCAAGATCATCCATTAAGTTTTGAAAACAAAATACTGTACCATTGTTTTAACCAACAACCATAACCTTGTCCAACAGACATTAAAACTGAAACATAACATAAACATGGTTTAAGGACTGTGTCTTGTCCAGGAAAGAGACACATCCCCTAAACCCCGGATGACCTCGGAAACTAGTGCAGCGGAAAACATGCCATACCGTGCCAAATCTCGTTAATTTCCTGAAATACATGTAAGTTGAAAAATCAACAATAATGTTGAGCGAGTTCATGTGTAAGTGAGTATGTAAAACACTTGTGAGTATAAAAATAGTTGTGGTATGTAGCAGTGTAAGAGGACTTGTGATCACCAATGGTTTGCAAGGCCACTGACATATGTGAAGTGCAAATAGGGAGACTCAAACCTAGCAGATTTCGCCACGGCAAAGTATGTGGACAAAGTCACCCCACGGTCCGTTTCTAGTTTGGCCGGGGGCTGGGCTCGCTACACCCAGATAGATCTACCGCTCCTGTCCCTCGGTCCCTCCATGAGGACTAATGGCCCCATGTTGTTCCTATCCACTCACATGATCGTATAACACCTCCTTACGTTAAACATACCGTTGTAAAGTACTCGTAAATCATAGTAACATGTATTTCACCCCCGCGGTTAAGTAAACTGAAAACAGTTAGAGAAAAGGGGGACATGAACTCACAGTGAATGCGCGTCTCTACCAAGTGTCTCCAATACAGTAAGCTGTGCAACGACCTACAAGTGCTAATTTTATTAGGCGGACGGCCATGCTTTAGCTTTATAGTTTATGTCTTTGGGAAATAGTTAAACAACTATTTCGTGTTTATGTTCCGTATACACTTGGTAGTTATTCTTCTTCCCAAGGATGGGGGATACAATACATGTGCGTAAGTTACGTTTTATCAATCTTGTGGTAATGTAATTACCGGTGTAACTTATATGTTTGTGGAAGCGTTCGTAAAGTTTTGGAATCATTAACGCTTGTAAATATTATTTTTACTCTAAAATAATATTTATGTATTTTCACAAAATAATCATAAACAGTGTTGTGACAAATATATTTATCACATTAATCTTTGTGAAAATCCCACCTCCGAATATTTAGTAAAATATAGTGCTGGCGAAATTTATGTTTTGAAAATATGTCCAAAGCTAGTTCTAACACTTGTTGTGTAAAAAGTCTAAGTGTTAGGTTTTTAGAAAATTTCGCCAGAGTTTCCTCTGTAACTGGAGGTGGCCACGCTTTCAAGCGTATCATTTTCTTTTAACAAATCAATTCAACAATCCTCTTTATTCAATCAAACAATTTCTGACACATCAAACTAGTCGACAAGTATGTAAATGTGCATAATCGCATGAACTTGTAGTTTTTCCGCATCTTTAATGTAAATCACCTTTATATATGTAGATCTTTATATAAAGTAGCTTTAATCTTGTAAAAACCTCGTGTTTAGAGAAATCCGTCTTTACAACTTCTAGTCACTTTTCCCAACAATAGATAATTGTCGGATCTTTTCATTTCACAAGTGTTTACACACTTGTGGTTTATAAAATCATATTTATTAGTGTAAGATCCATCTTTAGAAAAACATGATTTCTTTAAAGTGTGGTCTTTCAAAAATACCACTTGCGGATACGTAGATCCGCTAGTTTTAAACACCATTTTACCGGTTAAATCATTTTTACACAAGTAAAATATTTCTACACAAGTTCATGTATCTTGTGTGGTAGAGTTTCACCTTTAACCCTTGTATTTAGTCAAAAACGAGCTTATGTGAAGATACATGATCTTACAAAGTCGGGTTAAACGATGTTCCGAGCTACCACATCATAGATCGGGTCTCAATAAACACATATTTCAAGTCCTACGACTTTTACACAAGTTATATGTTATTATCCACCATTTTTGTGATTTTACTAGACTTTAATGCATCAAAACTTGTGTTTTCGATATTTAACCGACAATATGTCACACCCCTTTCTACGGCGGAAGCACGAGGTGTGATCATGAAAGGTTCTCATTGCATACGAAGAGTAAACATGCTATATGCTCGTAAAATAACATCAAATACCATGATTTGAAAACATAAGTTTAGCGTTTACATCGCTAGACAGCTTAAAACATTGTCTTAAAAGTTTACAACTTTATTTAAAGTTAAACACAAGCGACATCCACGAGCATAAGCAAGACCGCGCGCACATCCATCTTAGTTACCTGAAATACATGTGAGTTTTTGGAAAAACGTCAACATAAAGTTGGTGTGAATTCATGCAGTTTTGTATTTCATGTTTGTATACTTTGTATGAAAACATAGTTTGTGAGTAAATCAAGTTTTCATAAATCCAGTTTCATGTGTACATCACGTACCTATGTATAATTCAATTTCTTCTTGAGTACCCCACGTACTACAAGTTATTTATCAATCTTCTTGAGTACCCCACGTACTTCAAGTTATATATCAATTCTCTTGAGTACCCCACGTACTTCAAGTTATTCATCAATTCTCTTGAGTACCCCACGTACTTCAAGTTATTTATCAATTCTTGTATGGTATGAATTTTATGTAAATACAGTATTTCTGTAATTATTAGATTGTTAATGGGTTGCAAAGCCATTAACATGTGACACGTCATAGGAAGCCACCAAACCTAAGGCATTTAATTGGTATATTCTGAGACACAAAAGCACCACTCGATTCTCGCCCCGACCGAGTGTGAGGCTGCCAGGCACCTGTTAGATCTAACCTTTTGTTCTGCGGTCTAGGTATATTGTTGATTAATGGTGCTTCTGTACCCTATTCGTGACACTATTTCTCATAACGCCTCCTACTTGGTTCTCGTTCTCACCAAGCGCGTTTCTTGTTATCATTTCTCATGGCGCCTCTTACTTGGTTCTCGTTCTCACCAAGTGCGCTTCTCATATTCTTGTATTTCGTCACACTTGGTTCTCGTTCTCACCAAGTGTACTTCTTGTATTTTATATTTCGTCACACTTGGTTCTCGTTCTCACCAAGTGTACTTCTTGTATTTATATCATACCATTTATAAATATTGTACTTTTGTACATGTATTTCACCCCCGAAGTTATAAAAACTGAAAACAGTTAAAGAGAAAAGGGGGAGCATGAACTCACAACTTTGCGTTCCTAGCGTCGTAAACTCCACCGGATTTGCTTACTTAACGTCGTAACCTATACGCGTTTTCTTATCGTTAGTCACTAGACTTGCGTCGCACAAGTACAGTCACTCTCTTTTGTGTATATTTTCTTGTGTTAAAAATATTCTTATATTTTTAACTACGCATCTTACTTATATTATTTTCTTCAAAAATAAATATAAGTCTTTTGTGTTTTGCACTTTGCACCCGAATCGTGTATCTTGTGTTTTGTATGTGTATTTCTATATTTCTACTCCTCATGAGTATTTAGTGTAATTTTTAAGTCTTAATACACTAGCACGTATAACACATACTGTATACACCTAGCACAAAATTTGGTGATAAAATAATATATATTTTTCTCTCAAAAATATATACTTATTATCCATTTTTATTCTTCAAGAAATCGCCATTTCTTATCATCAAAAGTTAGGGAAACCTTGTTAATGTTTTGAGGTATATTTTTAGGGGATAAGTTTCTCAAAAACTTATATTTTTCTAAGTGTCAAAATTTATAAAAATTTTGACAGAGTTTCCCCTAAAAATGGAGGTTTCCCACGTTTTCAAAACGTGTGTTTATTTTCTTTTAAATCATTATCAATCATCAACAACAATTACTAATTTCATGAACTTGAATATTTACAAAAATGTGTAGTAACTTACTAGCACATTTAGTAAGTCTTGTTATCTTTAAAAATAAGTTTAACTTCTTGAAAACTTTATTTTTAAAGACTATGAAGTTTCACAACTTCTAGTCGGTTTTTATGAAAATTATTTCTTTGTTAAAACTTTTGTTACACAAGTATTCCACACACTTGTTTGTTCACAAAAACCACTTTTGTTTGTGTAAGATCCGGTTTAGAACATGTGATTTCTTGGACACTTGGTCCTTTGAAAATACCACTTGTAGATACATAGATCTACTAGTTTTAAACACTTTTGTACAAGTTAAAACATTTTTACACAAGTTCATGATGTGTGTGGTATAGTTTCATCATTTAACCTTTGTTACTCTTAAACAAACTTTGTGTCATAACCCAAGATCATGACTAAGTCGGGTTAAATGATGATCCGAGCTACCACAACATAGATCGGGTCTAGATGACCATATATCTCAAATACTACAACTTTTACACAACATATATGCTTTTAACCAACAATATTTACAAGTTTAGTGGACTTTAATGCTTCAAAATGCAAGATTCCGAGTTTTAATCATCATACATCTTATTAACCACCTTAGATTAGTTAAAGTATGAGTTTTAAGCATTATACCTCTAGCTCAAGGCTAGGGAAGAATCTAAGCACAAATCGAGTGGATAAAAGCAAAGTAGAGAGGTCCTTCGCCTTCCGTTTGCTCCAAGGTTCCTAATATGCGACCCTTAACGCTTGTAGGTGCTTGAAATATGAAGATCAAGATCGAAAGTATGATGGATGGATTAGGGGTGTTTGGCCGTAAGTTGTGAGAGAGCAAGAGGGAGAGTTGGTTCTTGTGTTGTGTTGCAAATGAGCTTGTGTGTATCAAGAGTGTTTTATAGACAAAAGTGTGATTATTGTCCAAGGGATCATGTGCCATATAGATACTAGACAACTTGATTAAAATAATAAAAAGAATTCAAGGGTTGTCCCCTCTAGTTGGGACCGATTACAATGGGGGGGGGGGGCGGTTTGGTTAGTTTGTAACTAATCTTTAAGTATTAGTTAGATTAAACTAAGTTAAGTTAAGTGTTTAACCCCGTTACTAATGTGTAGCGTGTTATGACGGGTGTTAGGGTATACGGGGACCCTAACTGGCTCAGAAAAAGACAAATAATGAAAATAACAATATTTTCATGTTCCGGGTATAGTCCGGTCGTTCGGTTGCATACCGATTCGTTAAAGTGCTAAATTACACTTTTTAGTGTCGTTTAAGTACTTCTCTTATACTCTTTCAATTCCCAACACTTAGGGAAATATTCTGGATAATAAAACAACATTTCTGCACAACATTCATATGTTTAAATGCTGAATTATTGCTGAATTTTATAAATTCTGCACTTAAAGTGCGTTTCGGGTGCTTTTTAGTGCGTATTTTTGCTTTCGTATTGCATATATATTAACCCTTGTATGTATTCTTGGGTTTTAATGCATTCTTGTGTCGGACCTACACCTAGGCCTCAGTTATAATGTCTGACTGCTTTCTGCAGTTCCGTTGACACATAGTGTCTTACCGGTGAGTTTACTATTGACGCAACGCTCTCGTTTATGCATAAAGCAATATTTTGTAGTATACAACATGCATGAATTCACTTGTTTTAATCATGTGTTCAGACATTGCTGACTCTTAAACTCATAATTGCAGTCATTAAGCAATAATTATAGTGTACGGAAATTACCGGTTTGTGCCAGTTGTCACACAATATTCCTTTTAACCACTTTAGATATGTTCAAGAACAAGTTTTAAACAATATACCTCTAGCTCGGGGCTAGGGAAGAATCTTGGCGAAAAGTGGGTGGATAAAAGCTAACGGTAGAGGTCCTTCGTGTTCCGCTTGCACCAAAGCTCCTAATATGAGACCCTTGAAGTTTGTATGAGCTTGGAATGTAGTGATCAAGATCGAAAATGGTTGGGTGCTTGCAAGGGGGTTCGGCCGAGAGTGGATAGGGAGGGAGAGAGTATGTGAAAGTTGAATTTTTGGATGGATGATTATGTTAAGTAACTACTAGATTTTATAGACAAGATCATGTGCCATTATCCAAAAGTTAATATGCCATCTTGATATCAAACATTTGCATTATTTTAATCTTTCAAGTACTAAGTGGTGTCTCCCATGTTTAGGGGGACGGTTGGGATATGGGGGGGTGTTTGGTTCGATTTTAGCTAGGAAGTTAGGGTAATTAGTTAAGTTATGTAGGTTAGTTTAGTGTTAAACTCCGTTAGTTATAAATAGCGTGTTATGACGGGTGTTAGGGTGATCAGGGACCCTAACTAGTTCAGAAAAATATAATTAGTGACAATAGTAATATTTTCATGTTCTGGGTAAAGTCCGGGTGTTCGGTTGGATAGTAATCCGTTAAAGCATTACAAAAGGCTTTAAAGTGTCGTTATTGTTGTTTTTAGTGACACATTTTGTTTCCAACACTTTAGAAAGTGTCTAGTGTTATTTTCTCATGTTCTGGCACTTTATTAGTCAGCTAGAAGCTGGTTAAATTATTAAAGTGCTGTGTTTGGTACTTAAAGTACGTTCTTGGCACATCCGAATCAGTGTATCTTATCCCTAGAGACGCGGTACCACAACCCTTATATCCTACACTCACTACCAGTGTAGCCAAAATATATGAGGCTCTTAATAGGCCTTAGAGGCAGTATCTGCCTGATGCTGGTTATATCAGCATGTTCACTGTGTATCCGTTTAGTGCTACTGTGCTTTTTGTGCATCATGTTTGTCACTGAGGTGCCGTATGTAAATAATGTAGTGACAGCAAATAAAGTATGATGCAAGTAAGTGCATGTATCAGTATGCAGGTAGCAGTTTATCAGCTAGTTTCAATCAAGCACAGTAATTAAGCAGTAATTAATCATTAATTAAGTTGTACGGATACCTGGTTTAGTGCGGGTTGTCACAGGTTTTTCAAATGGGTTGTACGCCATAGAACCCGTGTATGCTGGAATCGGGTTATCAAAACCCATAGGTGATGGTTGCGGTGCAACTGGGTGCGAAGGCCCACCCATCTGTGGGTCTTCCTGAAGTGGCGGGTAATGGCTGCCACTTGATTGGCGTGGGGAGCTAAAATGGAAGTCCCCCGCTCGCGCAGACATACGTGCGCCTGTCCTCCTACGCCTCGGCGGTTGTGGAGGTGCCGGTTGAACTGGTGGCGGTGGAGGCGGTGGCGTGGCTGCCACAAACCGTGAATCCACAGAGGGATCCTGCTGCTGCTGGTGCTGGTGAGGCGACGAATGATGCGAGGGTGTGAAGTACCACTCGTGCTGGTTAAATCGCGCCATGTAACTGTCCGGACCATGGTAGGGTGATCCGTGAAAAGATGAACCATCCGAGATCTCAATGGGATGGTTCGGTGTACCATTGGCAGGTTCGAGGGGATCCGTGTCCTCGTCCATATCCATAGCGTTGTCTCCCGATAAGTGGTCCTCCGGTCCCAATGGGTTAAAACCCACTGTTCTTGTATAAAATTTGCCGGGTTAAACTGGCCCCTAAAAACAGGTGTAGGGTCACCAAAGGAATTGTGCGACAAGGTTAGCTATAAAGGTATGTAGGAAGGTTGAGGGTTGTTGGGCTCATACTCCGGCTGTGGCCCATAAGGGTTATGAATAGGAGGTGTTGAACTGTGCGAAACCGACCGTCTAGCCGGCTCGAAGAGGTTCCTACGGTTCTGTCGAGGATCGTCACTCTCGGTGGTAGAAGGAGCTCGCACATGCGAAGGTCCTGCCTCGTCGTCATTGGGGGCAGTGATTGGCCCCTTTCCTCGTCCTCTTCTTCGGAAGAATCTTGGTGACATTTTTTTTCTTGTCAATATAGCATGAGATAACGACAAGAATATATATAAAATAAAGGACAAAACAAAAACCAAACAAGGTAGAATTTGTCCTATGTTATTTGTCTAGACTCAAAAGTTTAGATAAGTGCAATTGTGTAACTGAGATTAAACACAAAAGGCTAGTGTTTAATTCACTCAGTGTTGGCTCTGATACCAACCTGTCACACCCCGGATTTCCACGAGTCACCGGTGGGCCCGGTGGGGAGTATCGTGACGTGGTTGGCAACATAATAGTCAAACAACACAATATTTAATATGCACAGCGGAAGCGAATTGTAAGATATAATTTCAACCGAATATAATGTTGTAATATCAAGTATCACAGTAGTCGATTGTTTATCCACAGACGGATCGAAAATAAAATGGAAACAGTAGTTCAATAGACGATAGGCATCTTAAGCTTGCGAGGCTTCTATTGATGCTAAGGAGATATCCCAGCCAATTACGCTTAGTACCTGCATTTAATCTTTTTGGGAAAATACGCCAGTTTACACTGGTAAATACAATCAACTGACTCATTTTGGAAAATGATTAAAAATTGAATTGGATACACGTGGCATAAACATTTTATAACTTGGGAGAATTATTTAAATATATAATCTTGTGAACGGATTACATGTTCCTTATGCGTTCAGTAGCCCGGATCGTGTCCGGGTTAAAGATCAATAGACACACCACATTATTCTTTTGTGCACGGACGGGTGTACGCCTACACCCCGCGCTTAAGTCGTGGCCATTTCGTAAAATGATGCCAAGGATATCCGGGACATGGTCATTAACCCCCCAAAGGCTTTTAAGTAAACAAAACTGTTTAAACGGGCCGAACAAATTATTCAATTAACCACCTAACGATGGAAGATTTGATGCCCGACCAAGCGGTATTCTATATACCGTAACCCAAGCCCGTATAGGGAAAATAAGTTAAAAGTATTTACCTGAGCAAAGTAATAATCACAATAAGAAAATGCAAGTAGCTTTTACTGGTTCTCCTAATCTGGAACAAAGGTTTATAATAACCTATTATAATCCTAACGGGTCTTTAGTTAAGCTTAAGCTTAGACCGGTTAGTTTCAAAGATACGGTTCGTACGCACGATTAAGCAAAGACCGGATAGAATGTGATTTAGACCCGACAAGTTCGGAGACTTACTTAATATGGGTATTTCATACACACTCTGGATTTTGAGATAAAACCGATAAGGTTTGACTCGCTTCGGCTAATTTATGTAAACTTGTTACATAAACCAAACCGAACGCGTAATAAGCGTAACGGGTATCCGTAAGAGCAATATAAAGGTTTCCTAAGTTAATATGCTTCAAATATGTTGTGACATCAGTAATATGTCTTTTATTATGCCCGACACGAATTTAAACACAAACTATGCCCCGTAGGGGTAGTTTGGTCATTTAAAAGGTTATAAAAGAGTTTAAGTATTTACCTGAGTTATAGGTCTGATATAATCAGCAAAAATACTTATTTTACTAAGTTATAACAGTATGGTAAAATATATATGTGAAATTTATCAATTTTAACCAAACTATGCACCGTAGGGGCATTTTGGTAATTTCACATAAGTCGTAAAGCTCAAAACTGATGTCTGAGTTAAACAA
This sequence comes from Helianthus tuberosus, assembly GCA_030545235.1. Classification (NCBI taxonomy): domain Eukaryota; kingdom Viridiplantae; phylum Streptophyta; class Magnoliopsida; order Asterales; family Asteraceae; genus Helianthus; species Helianthus tuberosus. The sequence continues at coordinate 113,821,626 of CM060378.1, forward strand.
CTTTTGCCTACTGTAAAAATATTATAATTTACCTCAAATATCAGTAGATATCAACCTTTGTTTGTTTAAGATAGTTCTAGTACATAGTATGCGTTAAAAACGCTTAATTAGGCGATTAGAAACCGTTTCCGGGTTCTATATATAAATCTGATATTTTTATTATTCTAGCAGGCTTAAAATAATTTATTTATCATATCTAATCAGTAGAAAAAGGTTTGGAGTCGATAAGATATGTAAAACTCATTTTATAGCCCGTTAGGGCAAAACCGACAATTACCGGATTAAGCCTATGACTATTAGTTATGCTCAGCCTAAAATTAATTAAAAATCTTCAAAAATCCCAAAATAATATATTACATCAGTGGGTAATAAATTTGATATTAAAAAGTAGGCTTAACTAGGCTATACGCTAATTACGCCGTTTAATTAACACAAAGCTTTCAATTTACGCTAATGAGCATAACTCTCAATCTACACCTCAAACTGATATCAAATTTTGGGTGCAAGTTTATATATCAGTAATTAAAGTTTCTACTCTTTTACATTTTCAAAAATCACGTTTTAAGGTGAAAAGGGCATAATGGTCAACATATGAGCAATTAACGGAATCATGCATATTAATTGGATAACTAATGAACCAAGGTGTATAATCACAGAGAGTTATACTATCATGTAACCTAGTCCAATTAAAGCTCTGAGGCATTTCTAAAACATGCCTAAACGGGTCAGAACTGAAAGTCAAAACAAAAGTCAAACTATGCGACTTTCGGTTCCGAACCGGGTCTAAACAGTAAATTGTCGGGTTGAACATGTTTAGACATGTTCTTAGACTAATTACCAAGTTATATTAATGATCAAACAGGTTGTATATGTTCTACATTGCTAATCATGCATAAATTAGAAACTAAGTATCCTGTTGACTTTTTATTAACAAGTTTGACCCGACATTTGACCTAGTTAGAGTGGGAATCAGGGGGAACCCTTTTAAGGGTTTATTACCCACATAATTACCAACTTATGACTACTTTTGATTCGACTAATCACTGGACCATTAGTGATTAATCTTAAAGTCAACCATTAATTACGACGGTTTGGATTTTAAGCTATAACTAAGCAAAAACTTAACTAAGAAGGGTTAAGCAAACTTACAAGAGTCCTATGAACGACCAGAGATCACTTGAGAGAAGTCTTGAGCTCCAGAAATGATCAGGAAGGCAAAAGAAAGGTGTGAAGAATGAGTTGCAACTTCATGGCCTTTTATAGTGCTTTAATCACCATGGATTGTTGACACACAAGTCTACAACTGACCACAACTCATCCACAAGTGTCCCTAAGTGTCTTGGGGTTGTTTAGGGGTCAAGAAAGATGTGGAAAATTGGTTAAAAGTCGATTACAAGGGCTATGGTAGACAAGAAACCAAGAAATTCAGATCAAATCAGAATTTTTGATTTTTATGCAATGGTCCTTGGCTCTTCAAAACTTTGTTTCAACTTTTGTTTCTTGCATCTTGAACCCTCCAAATTGATGATTAAGGGCTTCAAGACAACCCATTTTGTTTAGTCCTCGGTTAACTTTATTGTCACCCGAAAAGTCCTAAAGTTCATCGTTGACGCTTTTAACCCCTCGCACACGAATTTGATCATAACTTTCTCATACGATAACGAAACTTTATGAAATTTATATCGTGCATTCTAGTGAGTATAATTAACCGTTACAAAACTTTGGGTTTGTCAAAAGGTCACTCAGAGGTATAACTTAAACATGTTGACACATTTAACCCATGTAGTTTGTAATCTCTCGCTTTCTTTCATATTTAGCTTCGTATGATCCATGATTTATTCGTTTGAAGGTATGAGTATCATGTAGGGTTAATGTACAATATATTTATTCACTGTTGACATTTAGAACTCGTATTTTCATATACCTTTCTTGTTTGTCAACTTTAGTCCTCTCAGAACATTCTTTCACACGTTCAAACATATGACACGTGTCAACACATTATAGGACGTGAATTTTCGAGGTGTTACAGATACGGATGAAGAGTTAAAGTCAGAGTCTAAATCTGAGAGTCCGAGTTCGTCAGAAAAGAGTCCGAGTTCACCGGTTAACAGGGTTTACAATAGAGAATTCCTGTTATCAAAATCTAATTTGAATGACGGGTCAATCAAAGTGGCTTATACTTTGTATGATTCAGACAAATTATATTCTAATGAGGAATTTCCAATAAGAAGTGTCAAAACTGAAATGATCAAACAGGTTTTCAAATTAACAGAAATTAATATTTCTGAAATAAATGATTTAAATCTTCATGAAAAACCTAAAAAATACACTTCAAGAGTTCAACAGAGATTGAACAAAAAAAAGGGTTACGGTTATAGTTCACGTTATCAAAAGAAACCAAACCACAACCGTAATTTCAAAAAACAAGGTCTGGGTTTTAATTCTTCAGAAAATTATAAAAATGAGAAAAAATATAAACCAAAAACAAAATTTGTTTCAGGAGGAAGTTCAGAAGATGAGCAGAAGAAACCATTCTGGAAACAGTCCAACCAAGAGTTTCTTGCTGAGGTAAAGAGGAATGTGAAAAAGTTTGCTCAAAGAGTTGACAGAAGAACCTGTTTCAAATGCCAGGAAGTTGGACACATAGCTTGGAATTGCCCCAAGACCAACTACCAAAAACAGAGAGTTTCTTCTAAATCTGTTCTGAGAAAGACTTGTGTTGATAAGAAAGAAAAACCTGTGAAAAATGTTAAAAAGTTTGAAAATTCTACTTCTGAGGAAGGAGAAAGTTCAAAACGGTTTTACAAAAGAAGAGGTGATTTGAGTAAACAAAAATGGGTTGTTAAAACAGATAGTTGTTCTGACAATAAATCTGATTCCATAAAATCAGAGGAGTCATGTGTTGAGAAAAAGATTGATAATTCCGTTCCTGAGTTGAACTAGGAAAACTTTCCGTCATTGACAAAAGATTATTTGAAATCAAAAGGTAGGGTTGAGATTTCAGATTAATTCTTTGCTGATAAGAAAGAATTTGATGCTGAAAAGGTGTTTAATGGAAATGTTAAACATATTTTTGGTAAGATGGTTGCAGGAAAAGTGAAAGGAGCTAAAGAGTTCTACAAATCAAAGTGCTGGTGGGACAGATGTGTTCCAGAATCTCCCAAGGATGGTCAGCCTTGGGAGAAAGTTTTTCCAAACTAAAAATTATGACTTGCCGGAGTTCCCAAGTTGGTAAGAGTGGAGCAGGTATCGGCATTTTTCTTAGCAAATGATCCTACAAGTGGTATAGTTGGTAAAGTACAGGTGGTATATTTAAACTGTTATATGTTGATTTACAAGTGGTTATGATTGATAAGTAAACTTGTAAGTGATTGAAAGAGGTTTTCATTGACAATGTGGTTAATCAAGGTCATTAAGTTGAACTTGATTGGACCATACTTACAACTGGTATTTTGGAGAATAATGTGATGAACCCCTAACCTACAATTGGTAAAATCAAACTTATTTTCTGGAAAAACCATTTGATTAAAACAAACTTAAGTGTTTTGAAATCACAATGGGAAAATAGTTTGTTGTGAGGGGGAGTTCTGATTGTTTATGCCAAGTGGATGGAGATTTGAAGTGATTTGATATCAGTTGTCATTTTATTGTACAATTTATTTTCAAATTTCCTAAAATGTGTTTGCATTTTAGGGGGAGTAAAAATTTCAGAAAATCAAAAAACATTTGAAAATTTGAAAAAAGCAAAAACATGATAAAACCTACTGGCAAAAAGACAAAAACAGTAAAAAAAATGAAAAAGGAGTTTTGTTGTATAAAAGAGGAAATAATAGTACATCAGTGAACTATCACAACATGCTAAAGAATTGGAAAGTCAAATGTGATAAACGATCTCACTGTGGATGTGTGAGTAGGTTTTTGCACATTTAGTAGATTGTGACGAGATATAAACCTAAATTCAAACTTGCTTATATTGTGGGTAACATCTCTCGGATATATGGGTAACCCCCGAAATCTCGTTTGAAAGATTCCTTTTTCTGATATACTAGGTCTTTATACTCAGTGATATCTGGGGTATTATTCCTGGACTTCTGCTGAATGGTAGTTCTGACCTAGTCCTCGAATAATACTTTCCGCAATGCTTGAAACATAGCATCACCTCAGCATATATGATAAGACAATAAAATTGCTTAGCAATGCTGTTGTAAAAAAGATCCACTAAAGGGGACACACTCAAAAGTCAATTCGTGATCTCTCTGCTGAACGGTAATTCTGACCTGAGCTCTCACGATTTCGATCATAATTTATTCCCCTACAGATATCATTTGTGTCATATTTACCTGTAACACTGAATATTGGGATCTGGATACGGGAGTATATTCTGAGGTGGGACACGTGAATAAGTTTAAGTCTCTTAAAACATTAATCTCGTATCTCGAAACAGTTGAACTTTGTATGAAAATTTAAGTGGACCAGTACACTGACAATCTAAGTGAATCGTTTAGAACTTAAAATGTTTAAAGCTTAACGGTGTTGGTGATTTGTCGCAAAAACTGATATGATCCTCTTACACAAACTCACAAAAATATTGTATGTAAATATTTTCTTACTGCATTTCATTTCTATTATTTCATAAAGTCCAAAAAGATTTTCGGTGTGTTTTAGCATAAATTTTTGAAAATTCAAAAAGATTTTAGACATCTGATGTTGGAAAGCTGATTTTCAAAATTCCGAGTGCTAAACATGACGAACAGGTTTGGGAAAGTTGTATTTGAAGAGGTGTAAAATGAAAATGATATATATTCAAGTGGTTCATCAGAAATTTTCATGATAAATTTTTTTGTTCAGGGTTGTGTCTTCAAGAGATTAGCAAAGTTTCTAAATTTGTTATCTCTTATCTTTTATGAAACTTATGTTTTGGGTAGAGTATATGCAGGTGAGTCAGGTTGCAATAGCTGAACCTGTGAAAGCCAGACTACGATCCTAGTACAAGTTGAGGCAGAGTCTGTTAGAGAAAGAGAGTCTGAAGATGCAAGAGCTAGGAGTCAGAGATCCTGAAAGAGAATTGGAGATAGGATAGAGCCAGATAGAGATAGTGAAGGAAGCCCAAAGACTGATAAAGACTGAAGATTGAGAAGACTCGACACTTAAGACTCGTCAACAACTGAGGGGGAGTCTGTTAGTGCATTCATCTGCCGAGTTCGTCTTATATCGAGTCTCAGTTACGTTGCGGATATGATCAAGTGTGTGACATCATCTTATACAATGATGACATCATCATTGCATCATCTCACAAAAGACAAAATAGTTTACACTTTAAGGCTTGATTTCGCTCCAAGATTAATTGTCTGATTTCGCTCGTATTTGATGTGTTGATTTCGCTCCTACAAGCATGTGTGGTTTGGAGCGGAATTAAGACAACTACAAATAGGGTAGTGTGCATTTCATTTGTAACAGAATTTTCCAAGTGATACCGAGGTGCTGCCGGTATATCCTTTGATTGTAAACATTGTAAATTCAATATAATAGAGGATTAAAGTGTGAATCAAGCTGTTTTGACATCCGTTTCTCTGTTTCCGCCTCTGAAACAGATTTGAACTCTTCCGAACGACTCATTTAGGTCGCGATTCGATCCTACAGTTTGTAGGAAAAGCTTTGTTTACACAAAGGTTTTAAATAACATCAAAGATTTTAAATTTAAAGTCGGCCCCGCATGGCACTTTTGAGATTGAGCAAACTGAGCTATGAAGTTGTTTACGAACTCAGTTCAGCGATACGAGCGAGTGCGATAAGCGGTACGCGAAAATTCGATAGCACAACACAAACATAATGAGCGAAGACGGCGGCAAAAAGCGATAAGTGATAAGCGACGAGCAATAGCGACAATCGTCGAGCGATAGGCGACGATTGATGTGTTGCAAGCGATGGGAACATGCGATTTGATTAGATTCAAGAACACCACAAATTTTAACTAACATTATGCCTCGCCTTTTTCCACGAAAGTCTGCTGATATGGCTTAAACACTTATATATAGGAAGTACCAGTGGCGTATCCACCATGTTTTAACCCTATCGGTTTCGTCTCGTGAAGCGAGGTCATGTGTGCTATCATAACATAGATAACTTAGATTACGGTAAGCGATAGCGATAAACGTGAAGTGATACACGATGAGCAATAGAGTAATGCACAAAGTGATAGAGTGATATACACGATAAGCGGTAGCGCGATACACATAATAAGCGATTGTGAGATTGATTCCAGCGATAATGCGATTGCGAGCATGTTGACTTACGAAAAGTCTAGCGATTACACGCTTTGAGTTGGAATTGAGATTGTTAAGCCTTGCGATGTAGTTTTGTGTGGCGAAAAATAGATTTAATAGTATACTTGGTCTAATAACGTTCGATTTGTATGGCACTTTCTTCACAAGACATTGGTTGGCATGGCGAATCACTTATATATAGGAAGTACCAGCGGCGTATCCACCATGTTTCAACCACACGCCTCTGCCCCGTGGATAGATGTCACACTGTGTCGACATGGTCAAGACGCTTATATATAGGAAGTACCAACGGCGTATTCACCATGCTTAAACATGCTTTTAACGTTATGGCATCATTGAAAATCATCACGATCTCCGTGCACTGATCACAGTAATCCCGTGTGGACCCGTGATTAATTTGACCCTTACACGTTTATCGCACTTTATCCCAAGAACGCATAGTAGGGGTAAAACACATTATTTAGTATATATTGCTAGAAATTTTGTCGGTACGTGAGTGCGAGAGAAATGAGAGATAAATAGAGTCCACACTGCGTCGAGAAATAGAACACGTTCAACATATAAAAGAAATTAACGGAATAAATCGTATCATTACAACAACATTCGAAGCATGACTAATGTTGTTGCTGAAATTCCTCAAGTCTGCGGCCCCGTGCAGCAGTGCTGAGTAAGATGACCATACCAGTCGCAATTTTCGCAATAGCGACAGTTAGCTTCTGGCGGGTGATGATACGTACATGTGATACACAGGGGATGAGTTCTATTGTAGGCGCGCTTCGAGTGAACTGGAATTGCTTGGAGAGGTTCTGGTTGCGACAGTTCAGTTGTTGAAGAGTTTAGGCTCATGGTCTTTCGTTTGCGGCTGGGCTGAGCTTCCTGAGGCGGTGTGTCGTCATCGGAAGGTTTGTATGAGGACTCACTTGAAGAATCGTTGGTAGAGTCGTCGGAGGAATCGTCGGAAGAATCGATGACGATTACTTGATGAGCTTGTTTCACAGTTTTCTTGGAGAAAAATCCATCCAAGACTCGTTTGTCGTTGATTTCTACGGCTAAGCGGTAGGTTTCTTCGATGGTAGCAGGCCTTGCAGCTTCGACAAAATCGCCCACACATTCAGGCAAGCCGCGAATGTAGTTTGCGATGGCTTTTTCTGAAGTGTTGACTTGACTTGGGCAGATTATGCTAAGCTGTTTGAACCTTGCGGTGTAGCCAGTATTGTCACCTTCAACTTGCTTGATTTCCCAAAATTCGTCTTCTAGTTTCTGGACTTCGTGGGGAGGGCAATACTCTTTCTTCATGAGCTCCTTCAGCTCATCCCAAGAGAGAGCATAAGCTGCAGAGATCCCACGTTTGTTACGTTCGACAGTCCACCAGTCGAGTGCCCATGATTGTAATACTCCGATTGCGCAAGTAGTACAGAAATTATCGTGACACCCACTCTGACGAAGGGTAACTTTGATAGAATCGAACCACTGGAGTAGCAGGGACACACCTCCTTCACCCGTGAACTGCATCGGGTCTCATGCTTTGAAGTTTTTGTAGAGGAAAGCAGATTGCGGTGCTTCCATCTTAGAGTCTTCTGAGGTTCGAGAGTTTCTAAGAGAGTGCACTTGAGTGACAATTTGAGGAATGACCTTAGACACTTCCTTGGCCACGAGTGAGGCAATCCTCTTCTCGGCACTTCGTTTGGCTCTTCTCCTAGCTGTTTGTCTCGAGGTAGTGTCGTTTGAAGACATCTAGACAGAGAGAGATTTGGAGTGAGATTCGATCATAATGATTTTTGAGTTTTACGATACAATTGAGCACGTTCAAAACTTGTTGCGAGTAATATAATAGATTTCACATAGGAGCCACATAGGAGACACGAGATTCCTAAATTCCCACACAATTGATTTGCTGTATATATATATAATTAGTTGTAGTTTATACTTACACACATACATGTCAGTGTAGAATGCGCGAGGACGCGACGAAGAGGGAGAGCGCGAGAGCGAAGGCGAGTAATTAGGCAGTAGTTTTGTTTTAGATTGCGATGGCCGTGCGTGTTGTGGTTTTATACAGCAGGAAGCGAAAATCGATAAATCGAGAAATCGATAAAGTGTAAAGTTTTAAATCGCAGCCACATAAGCGTAAATAAGTTCAGTTTAATTGTAAAATCGGCGAGTCATATGCTAGAAAAATTGATAGAGTGCCTCAGGTGTTTAGGAGTCGACTACCCAAGGTACCCCAACTATACCCAACAAGTTCGTGCACGCGCGTTGCCCTAGAAGACTTATGCTTCCACTGGGATGCAATTCATGGCATTCGTCCTCCTAGTCATCGCGAGGCTCGAGTTATCGTTATAGTCGAGTCCTTGGTGAGAGATTTTGAAAACCATTTTATAGGGAGTGGAACGGTTTCTTAGGATACGGGTTTCACCCCTGACTTAATAACTTCGCTCCTAGCTGTTGTTGTGCTCTTCAAATAAATTCGGGAGTTCCAATAGATTTTGAAATGGAGACTTTCGTTGAGATATGGATGTCACTCCTAGCTCGACGAAAAGTTCTCGTGCTAGAAAAGTGCGCTGAGTGAGTGATCTTATCGAGAGTTCTTGGTTTTTACGCCTAATCTCGACTGGAACACACGGTTGTGTTATGCGAGTATTTTCGAAAACGTGTGTATTGTGTTGGCCTTAGGAAAGGCTAGGTAACATTCCATCTTTAGGAAAGGCTCTTCGTGTGAAGTTGTAGTATGCGAAGTTCATGCGAAGTTGTAGTTTTAACGGATTCGAACGAGAGTATCAAGTAGGCCCGTACAAATCCTACAGGGTTCGAACGAGTCGGCCTGTTGGTACTTAGACTATAGACTAGGTCGTTTCAAAGACAACAAACCCAGACTAGGTCGTGTCTTTCCTAATTCCCTATAGTTATGACTCTTATACCAATCTGTCACACCCCAACCGATGGCGGAATCATCGGGGCGCGGCACTAGGCGAATCAGATTGCTCAAGAGAATCCATAACAACTATAAAGCGACAATATTTATTACATTTGTTATCCCATACTAACAAACGATACAATCACATAAGTTATCACAGATTTCTTTTCCTCTCGAACAATACAAATCCGACAACCTAGATTTTAAGTGAGTTTCTAGACTTCCTAGCTTTATTTGATGTAAACTGCGACTAAACCTGCAACATACGTTAAAACAACGTCAATACGAAAGTATTGGCGAGTATACAAGTTTTGATAGCGAAACATAGTAGAACAAAAGTGCTGCGAATTACCACATCATAAACAAGATACCTCAACACATATATTAGACAGATACTACCAGCTAAGTCTCTTGAGCTGCGATTGCGATTGCTATTCATCCTAACTAGACCCGTCGGGTACTATAGTACTATACTAGTTAAGGCGGGACTTCTCGAGTAAAAGTCCTAACACATATGTAACTAGCATCACGTGTAAATATGCATAACAGTTATTCGCAAGTGGTAAACAGTTGGATTTATAATTCGTTTTGATAAATTCGATTTGATAGGAACGTATATTACACCCAAAATGTGATAAAAAGGGGTTCGAGTATACTCACAGTCGGTGCTCACCAAGTAAACACAACTTGGTTGGATTGAAGGGAGCGCGTCTGAGATTAGCCTGATTACAGATTGATAGCGTAAGTGTTGAACAATGCGTTAAACTGTGGCGGGTGAACCAAGTGTCGAATGGTAATCCGATTGGATGGCTATCCGATCGGTTGGCCACTCGATCGGATGTCAATCTGTTCGGATGGTCATCCGATCGGATGGCCATTCTATTGGATTGACACTCATTTGGTGAGGATGTGTTTGTGTATGGTGGATTTGAAGTTTTCGATGTACCATTTTGAAAACAGAGAAGTATCTCTACCCTTCAGGTCGATCGATCGAACGGTCGTTCGATCGAATAGCGATCCCATTGGCAAGACACTTAGTGAGAACAAGTTCATAGCAGGACTGTCACTCGATCGGATTGCAATACGATCGGTTGGCAATCCGATAGTTACTGATGATCTTTGAAAATTATGAAAATGATTAAGTATCGAAGTTCCAAATGTCACATGGTCGGATGGTCGTTCGATCGGATGACCATCCGATTGGGCGGAAATCCGTTCGATGTTCAGATATTTGAAAGTTTTGAGGAAAAGTTTTGTTACACCCCGATATTTCCACGTTTGACCGGTGAGGGAGTATCGTGACGTGGTTGGCAACATTACAGTCAAACAACACAATATTTAATATGCACAGCGGAAGCAAATGAAAGATATATTTCAATCGAATAAAATATTGTAATATCAAGTATCACAATAGTCGAAAGTTTATCCACAGAAGGATCAAAATATATAGGAAACAGTAGTTCAACAGACTTTAGGCATCTTAAGCTTGCGAGACTCTTTTGATGCTAAGGAGCAATCCAGCCTATTACGATTAGTACCTGCATTTAATCTTTTTGGGAAAATACGTCAGTTTAAACTGGTAAATACATTCAACCGACTCATTTTGAAAAGTTTAATAAAATTGATTTAAATGCACGTGGCACAAACTTTTTATAACTTGGGATAATTATTTAAATATATAATCTCGTAAAAGAATTACATGTTCCTTATGCGTTCAGTAGCCCGGGTCGTGCCGGGTTAAAGATCAATAGACACACCACATTATTTATTTGGCAACTGACGGGTGTACGCCTACACCCCGTGCTTAGGTCGTGGCCATTTCGTAAAATGATGCCAAGGATATCCGGGACGTGGTCATTAACCTCCCAAAGGCTTTAAGCAAACAAAACATAATTTAAATGGGCCGATCAAATATCAATTAGCCACCATATGATGGAAGATTTAATGCCCTTCCAAGCGGTATTTTATATACCGTACCCCAAGCCCATATAGGGAAAATAAGTTAAAAGTATTTACCTGAGCAAAGTAATAATCACAATAAGCAAATGCAAGTAGCTTTTACTGGTCCTCCTTTTCTGGAACAAAGGTTTATAATAACCTAGTAGAATCCTAACGGTCTTTAGTTAAGCTTAAGCTTAGACCGATACGGTTCAAATGCATGATTAAGCGAAGACCGGAATAGAATGTGATTTAGACCCGACAAGATTGAAGACTTGCCTTACATGGGTAATCTAAGCACTTTCTGAATTTTGGTGTAAAACCGATAAGGTTTGACCCATTTCGGCTAATTTATGTAAACTAGTTACATAAGCCAAACCGAACGCGCAAGAGGCGTAACGGGTGACCGCGAGAGTCATTCAGGTTTCCTAAGTTAATATGCCTTAAATATGTTGTGATATCAGTAGGATACCTTCCATTATGCCCAAAACGAATTTAAACACAAACTATGCCCCGTAGGGGTAATTTGGTCATTCATAAGGTTATAAAAGAGTTTAAGTATTAACCTGAGTTACAGGTCTGATATGTTCAGCAAAAATACTTAGTTTACCAAGTTATAACAGTAGGGAATTGTATATATGTGAAATTTATCAATTATAACCAAACTATGCACCGTAGGGGCATTTTTTGGTAATTTCACATAAGCCGAAAAGCTCAAAACTGAAGTCTGAGTTAAACAACTTTTGCTTACTGTTAAAATATTATAATTTACCTAAAATATCAGTAGGTATTAACCTCTGTATGTTTAAAATAGTTTTATTGCATACTATGCGTTAAAAACGCTTAAAAGGCGATTAGAAGCCGTTTCCGGGTTCTATATACAAAGCTGATATTTTTATCATTCCAGAAGGTTTAAAATAATGTATTTATCATATAAAATCAGTAGCAAAAGGTTTGGGGTCAAAAAGATATGTAAAACTCATTTTATAGCCCGAAAGGGCAAAACCGACAATTACTGAATTAAGCTTACGACTCTAAGTTATGCTCAGCCTAAAATTAATTAAAAATCTTCAAAAATCCCAAAAATAATATATTACATCAGTGGGTAAAAAGTTTGATATCAAAAAGTAGGTTTAAATAGGCTATACGCTAATTATGTCGTTAAATCGCTAATAAGCTTTATAATTACGCTAATGAGCATAACTCTCAATCTACACCTCAAACTGATGTCAAATTTTGGGTACAAGTTTATATATCAGTAACTAAGGATTCTACTCTTTTACATTTCCAAAAATCACGTTTTATGGTGAAAAGGGCATAATGGTCAACATATGAGCAATTAACGGAATCATGCATATTAATTGGATAACTAATGATCCATGGTGTATAATCACAGAGGGTTATACTAGCATGTAACCTGGTCCTAAGGAAGCTCTATGGCAATTCCAATTCATACTAAAACGAGTCAGAACTGAAGTCAAAGCAAAAGTCAAAGTTTTACGACTTTCTGTTCCGAACCGGGTCTAAACAGAAAATTGTCGGGTGGAACATGTTTAGACATGTTCTTACACTAATTAGCAAATTATAATAATGATCAATCAGGTTGTATGGGTTCTACATTGCTAATTATGTATTAATTTGAAATTAAGCATCCTGTTGACTTTTTCTATAACAAGTTTGACCCGCCAAACGACCTAGTTAGAGTGGGAATCAGAGGGTGCCCTTTTAAGTGTTTAATGCCCACATGATTACCAACTTATAACTACTTTCAATTCGACTAATCACTGGACCATTAGTGATTAATCGCTAAGTCAACCGTTAATTACGACGGTTTGACTTTTAAGCTAAAACTAAGCAAAAACTTAACTAAGAAAGGTTAAGCATACTTACTGAAGTCCTATGTACGATTAGGAAGGACTTGTGTCTGCTCTCAAGCCCCAGAAAGCTCCTCAATTGCAGATGGAAGGTGTGATCAATTGTTGCAACTTAAGGGCCTTTATATAGTGTTCAAAAGCACTTAGATCATTGACAACAAGTGCTACAACTGATAATGGATCATCAACAGATGTCCCTAAGTGCCTAGGACTGTTTAGGGGTCGCCCATGTTGTGAAAATATATGTTTAAAGTCGGTTCTTGCGTGAAATCAGGCTGTTGTCCACTTTTCTGCATCTGGGCATCTGACGTGGCCCGCGTAAGATCATAAGAACTCTTACGCGGCCCGCCTAAGCCTTGTAAACAGATTTCACATTTTCTAGTTGTTGCATATTTGACTCTTGGCCTTTCGAAGGGTCAACTAACTTATTTCTTGCAATTTGAACCCTCTAAATTGACACATAAGGGCTTCAAGATATATACCCACTTTGTTAAGACCTCGGTTAACTTTATTGTTACCCGAAAAGTCATAACTTTCTACGTTGACGCTTTAACCCCTTGTATACGAATTTGATCATAACTTTCTCATACGATAACGAAACTTTATGAAATTTATATCGTGCATTGTAGTGAGCATAATTAACCGTTACAAAGTTTTGGGTTTGTCAAAAGGTCACTCAGAGGTATAACTTAAACATGTTGACACATTTAACCCCTGTAGTTTGTAATCTCTCACTTTCTTTCATTTTTAGCTTCGTATGATCCATGATTTATTCGTTTAAAGGTATTAGCATCATGTAGGGTTATTATAAGGTATATTTATTCACCGTTGACATTTTGAACTCGTATATTCACATACTTTCCATGATTGTCAACTTTAATCCTTCTATAACATTCTTTCACACGTTCAAACCTATGACACGTGTCAACACATTATAGGACGTGAATTTTCGAGGTGTTACAAGTTTAAGTGTGGAACCAAGTGCAATCTAATCGGATTGCGGGTCGATCGGATGGCAATCCGATTAGACGGCAATCTGATCGGACGGCGATCCGTCCCGTGATCTGATCTTCTTGCAATTTGAAGAGTTGTTAAGTTTTGAAGTTTTGCGGTTTGACCGAGATGGTATGACAACGTGCTAGACAACAGAAACCCCATCAAGACCCAAGTTGCCCGATCGAACAGGAATTGCCCAAATCCGACCATTTTACTGGGTCGTGACGGTTGTTCATGTTTAACCCAAAGTCGGTTGTCACTTTGATAGAAACCAAATCTGGAACCAACACATCACTAAGAAAGAGTAGAAGGTCTATACAAGCTCCAATTCTATCGATTTTGAGTGCATTGGGTGTAAGAGAGTTGAAAGAAAGTTAGAAAACCACCTTTCAATCCTTTGAACCATGAGTATGTGTAGATCTATGGAAAAAACATTGTTTAATCATGTGGAAATCCTTTAGATCTGAGTGGTTCTTGGTGGAATGAGGTCAAAACTTGAAGTTCATAAGAACTCCATGATGGCATCATCCTAGAACACCCCAAATCCACTGATTTCACGATTAACAGTTAAGATTCAAAAGAAAAAATGATGAAGATGTGTGTGTAGATCATAGAAGTACAAGATTTGAGGTAGAAACTTACAAGAATCACGAGAAATCGGGAGAAAATAGCCCCAAAGCATGCTGGTCTAGTGAGAGCTATCACATCACTGTTCAAGTGATGTGACAAGTGCTATTTATAGGTGGAGAGGAGAGAAGGTGGTGGAGTGCCATGGATCGGATGGCAATCTGATCGAGCGACAATCCGATAGGATGGCCATTCGATCGAATGGTCATTCGATTGGTGGTCTCCGACGATTTGCGTTTCGATGTTTTGTTTTGTTCGTTAAGCGTTGCGATTTTCTGGTTACACATTTTCGTACCCACGTTCTCATATTTATTATAATTTGTCACAAAGGGTCGTATAAATATCCACTTTTCAAAGTCTGCGTTGCGATAATCGAGCTGCGTGTTTCGAATATGTGTTGTGTTGCAACACATCACGGCTATCGAGGAGGGTAGAATAGGTCCTCACTCAATGTCATCGTGAGTGTTAGTACGTGCGATGTGATGTGTTATAGCGATAAAGTATGCATAATATGCAAAAATACTGTGAAGTGGCGATGTATTCGATATGGCTACATTATGATCCGAATCTCTAGTGCTAGGCGTAACGAGTATAGCGAGTAGTAACAACGCACGAACGTGCGGGTTGTTACACTAAGGATGGGTGTTGGATGAAAGTGGTGGATGATGGTAGTAGTAGTGGTGGTGGAGTGGTGGCAGGTGTGAGAGAAGTGGTTTACCAATGGATGAGTTGCAAGTGAGCCAAGCACCTCCTTTTATAGCTGAAAACAGAAGCTTCACACGGCCCCGTGCCTGGTAGTCACGGCCCATTTTCCTTCTCCTTCTCTGTCTTCATTTAATGTTGTTGTCAGCCCATCTACGCACATGGCCCCGTGACCCATGTACTTGTTGTACGAACCTAGATTTGCAAATTTAAGAATCGACCATGGCCCATGTCTAGGAGACACGGTCTCGTGTCCCTTGTCATCTTCTGTTTGTCTTTATCTTCTGGGAATCTTGAGTAAGGCACGACCCCATGCCCGGCAGGCACGGCCCCGTGCTTATGTTCTGCTTTGTTGTTTTTGTCTTTGGGGTGAAGCTTGGAGGGTCGGTATAGTGTATCAACTTCCTTCCTTTGTATTTATGCTGGTTTTTGTCATTAATTTGTTCCTTTTGTTCGTTTAAGCTCTTTTTAATCCTGAAAATAAAAAGTAAATAAAGAAACACACTTTTTCCAACATTAGTACTAAAAAGGGTTGTTTTTATACTTATTTGATACAATTTATATGTTGCTTTTTGCGCATATCAGACTTGTTCACACTTTTAAACAAAATCTAATAAACACACATATATATAGTACAGACTTGATCTAGCCTATTCGCACACTAACGACCAAACAAATATGCATTAACATCTATGATGATGACGTAGTTGGTAAACGATGACGGTGAGGCTATGGTTTCGGTAACGATGATTGAAATGGTAAAGGCTGAAAGTGGTGATGAAGAATGGGTGCCATGGTGGTTTGGGAATTGTAGTGGTAGTGGTGATAATCGGTTAGTGATGTGTGCAAAATGTAACATATAAATTACATCAAATAAGGCATAAAACTAACCCTTTTTAGTACTAATGTTGGAAAAAGTGTGTTTTGTCTTCCTTTCGAATTTACAGGACCAAAATGAGCTTAAACGAACAAAAGGAACAAATATACAGCCAAAACCAACATAAATACAGAGAAAAGAATAAACGTGACATGCTCGACCCCTCGGCAGCATCCCTGAAGCAAAAACAAGACAACAGAAGACTGGCCATGGGCCCATGCCCAACCGAACACGGGGGCGTGGTGATGCGTGTGAAGTGTTATATATATTAGGTGTATATTTTAAGCCCCTTTAACACTTATTTTTAGCCAAGTTTTAAATTTATAAAACACGATATTTTACTAACACTAAACACACATATGGGCAAGTGCACCCATCGTGAGCGTAGTATAGTGTTGGCAAGATACCGAGGTCGTCCAAGGACATAAGAGCTTTTAGTACCAGTTTATCCTCAACGTCTAATCAAAAATAAAAAGTTAGAAAACTGTTTTAAACTAAGAAAAATAAAAACTAACTAAAATGCTGAAAATAAAAATAAAAGAAAAACAGATAGACAAGATGAATTACTTGGGTCCGACTCGTATCTAGTGTAACCTTTGATTATTTCCGCACTTTTGCACATATCTAAGAGAATATCTTAGTTATTGTAGTAGGCCCCTCTTTTGAAGGTGACGTTACCCTCACCCCAGTAGTTTGAGTCAGCAAGGATACAATCCTAAAAACGTGGATTATTGAAAGATAATTAATTAAGTTATTAATGCAAATTATGGTAGGCCCCTCTTTTGGAGGTGACGTTACCCTCGACTAAGTAGTCTGAGTCAGCAGGGATACAGTCCTAAATAGACGTGTTATAGTATTAATAGTAGTTAACTTATGAGGGGATCAAAGAGTTTGGACCCCTGCCATCCAATACCGTTAAGTATTGAAGAAGGTCCTACTAAATTTGACCCAGTCCATTGCAGGACCTCTAAACGCTGAACAATGGCAAGACCTTTACCAAACCGTTCCCTTAACCCCCGACCAGGTAGCCAACATACCTCCATATAGACCGTGGAGATATGAATGGTGAAAATCTTTTATTTTATATAGACAGTAAAATAATGCCAAGACACCACGGACAAACGATAAGGAAATATCACCTTCAACATAAGCAACTAGTTATTAAAGTCATTAATACAAAACCAAATAAAAAGTGCAAAAGATTAGAAATAAAAAGTATTAAACTAGACACTTTGTCTTCACCAAGTGATGTAAGAGACTTAGGCAAACATGGCCTTGATTGTCAAGAACTCTTACGATCAATCTTGGATCCCGAGACGACTCACACACTCTACGATGGACAATGGACAATGGATGATGGTGGTGGATGATGGTGTTATGGTGGTGGTGGGTGAAGTGTGAGAGAGGTGGTGTGTCAAGGGATGGTTTGAGCTTGAGCCAAGCACTTCTATTTATAGGCTGAACAGAAGCTCGGGCACGGCCCCGTGTCCAGTGGGCACGGCCCCGTGTCCACATCCTTCTCTTTATTCATTTAATGCAGTTTTGTCTTTTTAGTTGACCACGCCCCCGTGTCCGCTGAGCACGACCCCGTGGTGCAGAAGAATCTTTGTACTATGCAGATTTGCTAGATTGTGTGAATCGTATAGTTGACCACGGCCCCGTGTCCGCTGAGCACGGCCCCGTGGTGGGCAATAGAAGCTTCTACCACTTTGTCTTTTCTGCTGACACTTTGGCACGCCCCCGTGCTAGCTGAGCACGGGGCGTGTTCAGGCTTCTGATCTCTTGTTTTGCTTGGGAAGATGCTGTCGTGGGGTCGGGCATGTCACGTCTTGTTCCTTTTCTTGTATTTATGTTAGATTTTGATGTCTTTTTGCTTCTTTTGTTAATCTGAGCTCTTTTAATCCTGAAAATACAAAAGGAAGACAAAAGCATACTTTTTCCAACATTAGTACTAAAAAAAGGTTAGTTTTATGCCTCATTTGATTTAATATGTTTCATTTTTAACACATCAAATACCCCCATACTTGAATCTTTGCTTGTCCTCAAGCAAAACTCTTTAATATGTGGCTATTACACTCCCAAATGGAACGGGTAGAGAAGAAGGTTTTTGGGCTTGTCGTAGAGTGTCGGGATTTCCAAGATTCTTTATTTAGTTTTATTTTTATTTATTTACAATCCTATTCGTCATGATTTATTTAAAACTTTTCATAAGATAAATTACTTATTAGGGCATAACATGCATCTTTAAAATTTTATTTATATACAAGTTCACATACCTCACGGGGATCACTCAACACTCGGCCGAAAATGTATTTTTGTGGATCACTCGAGAGCGGCATGGAACTTACTCCTACCATAGGCTTGCCAAGCAATCAATCCTCCTCCTTTTTAACTTATATACCTTTGTAAATATCAAGAGGACTTTTTGGGTGAAGGGTTAGGCTTGGGTTAAAGGTAGGTGGTTGGGTTGGTGGTTAGTAGAAAAAGGCGAAAAGCGTAACAAGTTTCGGTTTTCGTAAGACTTTCTATTTTTGTAACTTTTATTTTGATGAAGCTATTATTCAAACAAAGTTATTTTTGATGAACTTGTTTGTTTATTTTCTTTTGCTTCATCATCAACACAAATATTTTTTTTTTGAAAAGTCATACGAAAAATCGAACTTGTTACTAAAACAAAGGGTAAAAAAATGAAAAAGGTTTTGGTGGGTAAAAAGGGTGTTTGGTTTGGGTTATGAAATGAAAAGGTTTAGGCACAAAGGGGCTAACTATGGGGATTTTGGGTAGGTGGTAAAAAAAAAGAAAAATAATGGTGTAGAAATAAAAAAAGTTAGTCCTAATGCCTCCGTCATTTACTTACTCGGGTTTAAGTTGGTAAGGACAAGGAATGTATCGTCATGGCAAGTTCTAGGGTCGTAAGAACCAAGCGGCTATTCACACAAGAAACGAAAAATGAGCATTTAGTTCTAATGATATGTAATTGTATGCTCAATAAAGGCTCAAAACTCACTTTTGTGGGAATGGGTTCTTATGTGATCAAGTATATATAATTAAATTTTAACTAAGCTTGTCATGGCTTTTCATAATTTTATTATGTTGGTTCTTTTTATCACGACGCTATCGGTTGTAAATTTGTAAAAATATAACATTTTTTAGAACTTGAATTTCCTGAGTTAAACCTAGACAAGTAAAAAAAATGAAAATTTTTGAAAAAATTTGGGGTGATTAGCGGTTCCAATAGAGTTTTGTGTAAGGCTTGTATTTAGGACTTGCAAGATTCAAGGTTTTAGCATCCCCCCCACACTTAAATTACACATTGTCCTCAATGTGTCCCAAAAATAAGTTTTTAGGTTGATTGAATGTGTAAAAAGGTGTAAAAAGCAAAACTTTTGTGTTACTGGGCGCTGAACACGGCCCCGTGTTATCCGGGCACGGCCCCGTGTTCAAGTGCCAGTAACAAAATTAAAACAAGAGAAATAGAAGTCTGGACACGGGGGCGTGTTGGGTGAATACGGCCCGTGTCCAGTTACCTGAACTGGGTCTTTTTCTGCAGACTGTGCAGCACGAGGCCGTGTTGGGTGGACACGGCCCGTGCCGAACTTACTGTAAACGAAGAAATTTGTCGGACGGTTCTGTTTTCCTGTATAGAGTGCTGGTTCAAGTTTCCCTTGCATCCTTTGCCATCTCAAGTGTGTTTTATTCCTGAAAATTAAAACTAACTAGAAAACAAGAAAATTAATCTAAACTAAACTAAGGATAGTTCTGCGGAATGCCTCCGTGGTGCGCCACGTTTATAAGGGTCCTTGGCTAGACCCAAATCCTGGTCACATGTTACCCAAGTGGGATGTATTGCATCACATGTTACACCGTCGGAGAGCGTCATCCAAGCTTGAGTCTATGACCTTCATGTAGTTGACCGGGTCTTCTTCCTCTACTTTCTTTCCACATTCAAACTTCACTTCCTCATCCCCAAACTTCAATGTTAAAGTTCCGTCATTCATATCCACCACTGCTTGGGCGGTGGCTAGAAATGGCCTCCCGAGGATGAGAGGGACATCGGTGTCTTCTTCCATGTCTAGGATGACAAAGTCGGTTGGAAAAACGAAATTGCCAACCTTGACCAGCAGATTTTCAGCGACACCTTGTGGAAATTTGACAGACCTGCCGGCGAGTTGTATGCTCATCTTTGTAGGGCTTGTTGTTCCTAGGCCGAGTCTCTTGAACATTGACGTGGGCATGAGGTTAATGCTAGCCCCAAGATCGGCTAATGCATTACGGACGGGGGACTTCCCAATCGAGCAAGGAATTGTGAAGCTCCCGGGGTCGATTTTCTTTTGTGGAAGTTTGTTGAGTACTAAAGCGGAGCATTCTTAACCTAAGTTAACTAATTGCAATGATTCAATTTTCCTTTTGTGAGTGAGGAAATCCCTCATGAATTTTGTATATTTAGGCATTTGGGTTAGGGCCTCAATAAAAGGAATATTAACATGCAATTGTTTTAGTAAACTTTCGAACTTTGCGAATTGCTCATCGGTCTTTTGACGATTTAACCTATCGGGGTACGGAATTGGATGAGTCTTGGTGGGCTCTTGGTTTGGTGAAGGAGCCTTTTCTGGTTGAGGTGTGGGTGAAGTAGTGCTTTGGTGTTGACTTCCTTCAACTGGTGGTAATGGCGCATCCTCGGGACCCACGGTTCGGTTTCTCAATGTGATGAGGTGTACTTGCGCATTTGGGTTAGTTTCGGTATTACTTGGTAACGTGCCTTGTGGTCTCTCGGAGAAATTTTGAGCTAGTTGATTTAATTGTTTTCAACGTTTTGAATGCTAGCTTGTTGATTTCTAAAATTCGATTCCAATTGTTGAAATCGATCCGAGTTTTTCTTTTCGGTGTCGGAGATGAGGCGAGATATGGTATCTTCAAGCCTTTCTCTTCCACCTTGTTGTTGAGAGAAAGTTTGTGGTTGTTGAAAATTAGTTCGTTGATTTTGTTGGTTACTACTATTGCCGGGATCTCTCCAACCAAGATTCGGGTGGTTACGCCATCCTTGGTTGTAGGTACCCGTTGGAGGACCCGACGACCTAGGTCTATTATCAATGTAGTTTACCGTTTCTACTTGTTCATCTAATTCTTTCATACAACTCCAATTTTCATATGACCCACCACACCCTTCACAATCCATAACCGAGGCCGTTTTTGTCATTTCTAGCCTTTTGATTTTCGAAGAGAGGGCCTCGATTTGGGCTTGTAAAGAGG
The DNA here is from genome assembly GCA_030545235.1 of Helianthus tuberosus. NCBI lineage: Eukaryota > Viridiplantae > Streptophyta > Magnoliopsida > Asterales > Asteraceae > Helianthus > Helianthus tuberosus. The sequence goes on from CM060378.1 coordinate 113,843,088, forward strand.
TGCTTTCATCAATCTTATGGGCGCTCGGGGCAATAGATTTATTACCTCGGGGAGTGCGCCATTGAAAATTGGTTTGAGCAATTTCCTCAATTTGATTATATATTTCATTTGGGCAACGATTACCTTAAAGTCCCTCGGAGCTTGTATCAAGTGTTTGTCTTGTGTGTGGCAACAACCCATTGTAGAAAGTGGATACTTGTTGCCACACCGCTAGACCGTGATGAGGACACTTTCTTAGAAGCTCCTTGAACCTTTCCCAAGTTTCATATAAGGATTCCCCATCCTCTTGTGAGTATGTATTAATTTCAGTCATTAATTTAGCCGTTTTAGCAGGAGGAAAATACTTATATAGAAACTTTTGGGCAAGTTCATCCCAGGTGTTTACCGAGCCAACTGGGAGGGTGTTAAGCCAAGCCTTAGCTCGGTATTTTAGTGAAAATGGAAACATCCTAAGGCGAATGGCGTCGTTTGATGCTCCATTGATTCGAAAAGTATCACATATTTCTAAGAAATTAGTAATATGTAGATGGGGATCCTCGTCCGCAAGCCCATGAAAGGTTGCGGAGTTTTGGAGCATTTGTATCAAATGTGGCCGAATTTCAAAGTTGTTGGCTTCGACATTCGGTGCATTAATAGCGGCGCCGAGATTGCCTACGGTGGGCCGTAGGTAATCCATGAGGGTACGTTGGTCCGCCATTGGAAGTGGGTCCCCCGAAACTTTCTCTTGATTTTTAGCTTTAAGTCTTTTTCTGAGAAAGCGTTCGGGTTCTTCTAGAGGTTCTTTTATGTCTCTACTAGAACTGGAGCTCATGCACTGCGTAGGAGGTTCAAATGTGGCGCCTGGGTTCCAAGTCCTGCAATAGAAACAGAAAAGAACGTTGGTCAGAATATTCACCACGGCCCTGTGCTCGCTGAGCACGGCCCGTGGTCAGAGATACAATGATTGTTTTCTGGATCCCTGTTACTGGGAGTTGGACACGGCCCCGTGTTGCACCGACATGGCCCCGTGTTCAGCTCTCTGTATCTCAGAAAATAAAAACTGCCAGTGATGATGCTGGGCACGACCCGTGTCCGACCAGGCACGGCCGGTGCTGAGCTCTGCAGAAACAGAAAAACTAAAAAAAAACTCCTAAAAAACTGAAAAATAAGAAAAACGATTAGGCCGTTGATTCCTAACTTTCTTAAAATCCTTGTGTCCCCGGCAGCGGCGCCAAAAACTTGATTCGTGTGAAGTGTTATATATATTAGGTGTATATTTTAAGCCCCTTTAACACTTATTTTTAGCCAAGTTTTAAATTTATAAAACACGATATTTTACTAACACTAAACACACATATGGGCAAGTGCACCCATCGTGAGCGTAGTATAGTGTTGGCAAGATACCGAGGTCGTCCAAGGACACAAGAGCTTTTAGTACCGGTTTATCCTCAACGTCTAATAAAAAATAAAAAGTTAGAAAAATGTTTTAAACTAAGAAAAATAAAAACTAACTAAAATGCTGAAAATAAAAATAAAAGAAAAACAGATTAGACAAGATGAATCACTTAGGTCCGACTCGTATCTAGTGTAACCTTTGATTATTTCCGCAGTTTTGCACATATTTAAGAGATTATCTTAGTTATTGTAGTAGGCCCCTCTTTTGAAGGTGACGTTACCCTCACCCCAGTAGTTTGAGTCAGCAAGGATACAATCCTAAAAGGGTGGATTATTGGAAGATAATTAATTAAGTTATTAATGCAAATTATGGTAGGCCCCTCTTTTGGAGGTGACGTTACCCTCGACTAAGTAGTCTGAGTCAGCAGGGATACAGTCCTAAATAGCCGGGTTATAGTATTAATAGTAGTTAACTTATGAGGGGATCAAAGAGTTTGGACCCCCGCCATCCAATACCGTTAAGTATTGAAGGAGGTCCTACTAAATTTGACCCAGGTCCATTGCAGGACCTCTAAACGCTGAACAATGGCAAGACCTTTACCAAACCGTTCCCTTAACCCCCGACCAGGTAGCCAACATACCTCCATATAGACCGTGGAGATATGAATGGTGAAAATCTTTTATTTTATATAGACAGTAAAATAATGCCAAGACACCACGGACAAACGATAAGGAAATATCACCTTCAACATAAGCAACTAGTTATTAAAGTCATTAATACAAAACCAAATAAAAAGTGCAAAAGATTAGAAATAAAAAGTATTAAACTAGACACTTTGTCTTCACCAAGTGATGTAAGAGACTTAGGCAAACATGGCCTTGATTGTCAAGAACTCTTACGATCAATCTTGGATCCCGAGATGACTCACACACTCTACGATGGACAATGGATGATGGTGGTGGATGATGGTGTTATGGTGGTGGTTGGTGGTGGGTTTAGTGTGAGAGAGGTGGTGTGTCAAGGGATGGTTTGAGCTTGAGCCAAGCACTTCTATTTATAGGCTGAACAGAAGCTCGGGCACGGCCCCGTGTCCAGTGGGCACGGCCCCGTGTCCACATCCTTCTCTTTCTTCATTTAACGCAGTTTTGTCTTTTTAGTTGAGCACGCCCCCGTGTCCGCTGAGCACGACCCCGTGGTGCAGAAAAATCTTTGTACTATGCAGATTTGCTAGATTGTGCGAATCTTATAGTTGACCACGGCCCCGTGTCCGCTGAGCACGGCCCCGTGGTGGGTAATAGAAGCTTCAACCACTTTGTCTTTTCTGCTGACACTTGGGCACGCCCCCGTGCTGGCTGAGCACGGGGCGTGTTCAGGCTTCTGATCTCTTGTTTTGCTTGGGAAGATTCTGTCGTGAGGTCGGGCATGTCACGTCTTGTTCCTTTTCTTGTATTTATGTTAGATTTTGATGTCTTTTTGCTTCTTTTGTTAATTTGAGCTCTTTTAATACTGAAAATACAAAAGGAAGACAAAAGCATACTTTTTCCAACATTAGTACTAAAAAGGGTTAGTTTTATGCCTCATTTGATGAAATTTATATGTTGCATTTTTAACACATCACGTGGTCAGGAACCTGCAGGTAAGAAAAACCTGTAGAAGCTTCTACGCTCACCACGGGGGCGTGCCCAACTCAGCACGGGGCGTGGTCAACGCAAAGATACACAGAATCTTGCCAAATCTTGATAGTACAGATACGATGCTGACCACAGGGCCGTGCCCACTGGACACGGGGCCGTGTGGGACCCTCCGCTTACACTTGCATTTAATGAAGGAAGAGAAAAGGTTGGCCACGGCGGGGTGTTCGCTGGACACGGGGCCATGGCTAGAGCACTGTGCAGACTATAAATAGGGGTTCTTGGTTCACTTCAAAGGCATCCCTTGGCAAACCACTACTCTCCCACTTTGCCACCACTCCACCACCACTACAACACTAACACCAACACCAACACCCACCCACCACCATCATCCATCTTAAGAGTGTGTAGTAGTCTCGGGATCCAAGATTGATCGTAAGGGTTCTTGCCAATCAAAGGCCATGTTTTGTTAAGCCTCTTACATCACTTGGTGAAGACAAGTCTTTTATGTATTACTTTTGATTTTTAATCTTTCGGCACTTTTTATTTGGTTTTGTATTAATGACTTTAATAACTAGTTTCTTATGTTGAAGGTGAATTCTTCCTATCATTTTTCCGTGGTGTCTTGGCGTTACTTTTCTGTCTATATAAAGTAAAATATTGCATCATTCATGTTTTTACGGTCTATATAAAAGCATGTTGACTACCTGGTCGGGGGTTAGGGGAATGGTTTGGTAAGGTTCTTGCCTTGTTCGATGTATAGATCCTGCAAGGACCTGGTTCAAGCTTACAAGGACATCCTTCAATACCCACTGATATTGGATGGCGGGGGTGCGAATAGCTTGAACCCCTGATATGTAAACTACTATTAATACATTAAACCGGCTTCTTGGGATTGTATCCTTGCTGACTCAAACCACTTAACCGAGGGTAACGTCACCTTCAAAAGAGGGGCCTACCACTTTTCGCATTAATAACTTAATTAATTATCTTTCAATATTCCGACCCTTTGGGATTGTATCCCTGCTGACTAAAACCACTGGGTTGAGGGTAACGTCACCTTTAAAAGAGGGGCCTACTACTATAACCAAGATAATCTCTTAAAAAGTCTGAAAATACAAAAATCATCAAAGGATACATTAAAGACGAGTCGGATCCAAGTGATTCATCTTATCTATCTGTTTTTATTTTTTATTTATTTCTGCATTTTTAGTTTTTATTTTAATATTTCAGATCTTTTCTCAAAAAAATTAGATTGATTAGAAGTTGAGGATAAACCGATATTAAAAGCTCTTGTGTCCTTGGATGACCTCGGTCTCTTACCAACGCTATACTACACTCACAATGGGTGCCCTTACCCAAGTGTGTGTTTAGTGTTAGTAGAATATCGTGCTTTATAAATTTAAAACTTGATTAATGCGTAAAATGGGCTCAGAATATTAATAAAATCATATCACACCTAACGCACACCAAGTTTTTGGCGCCGTTGCCGGGGACACAAGGATTTTAAGAAAATTTAAAATCAACGGCCTAATTATTTTTACTTCTTTTTCTATTTTTTTAGGATTTTTCTTAATTTTTTAGTTTCTACAGACTTCAGCACGGGCCGTGGTCAGCCAAACACGGGGCCGTGTCCATCTTTGTTACTTGCAATCATGTTTTAAGTCAGACAGTAGCTGACCACGGGGTCGTGCCCACTGAACACGCCCCCGTGTCCAACCTCAAGTTGCTGAAAACAGAACCTTAAGTTCCCGACGGTTGGTAATTTCTGACAAAAATATGAGTGATATTGATTATTTTTACTTTCGCTTCTCTTACTGTGAGTGGTGTCAAATATGTGGTGGATTCCCTAAAGATTTAGATGTTACTTTCTAAATTGCATTCCCCAATATTTAGACCTATCTTTTTCCTGTAACCTTAAGACGGGCGAAAGTAAAAACGATCACTATATCTCCCCCGAATGCCCTCAACCATCTCTTTCAGATGACATAACTTCCGAAGAATTATGTCAGCTCGAAGAAATAATTCTCCTAAAATTAAAAGAATTAGATCTTGAGATGAAAACAAGTTACTCATCACAAGACAACGATCAAGGAGAATTATTGAGGTCACATTTGGATTTTACCAACATCGAAGATACCGAAAGCACCTCAAACTCTTGTGAGAACATGAGCGATAGTCGTCCCTGTGTCGATTATGCCGTGAAGGACTCTCCATCGGTCCCCACCGATGCGCTCATTGACCTGAGCGATTCAACATACACCTTCTTTAACGAGAGCCCGGATAAGGGGAATAAAGGTTGGTTTCGCCCACCGTTATTTAGTCTAGGTTTTTCCCTTTTCGATAACCTCTTGCGTTCTTGTTTAAATTAAGAGCGATTAAGTTACCTTAGGCACTTCGGTATTGTTCCCTCCAGTAAGGAACCGCCCGATCCGAATAAAGTCCTTAAAATAAGATGAAACTTCATAAAACACTCTAGCCACGGGGCCGTGTCCAGGTCAACACGCCCCGTTCCCTCCTCAAAATTGACCACAGAGTCGTGTCCAGGCCAACACGGCCCATGTTCAGAATATAGACAAAATGTGTCAGAGTCTTGTCTGACCACGGGGCCGTGTCCAGCCGACACGGGGCCATGGTCAGCGTGCTGTCGTTTTCTATAAAGTCAGCATGATTCCTGCACATTTGGACCCATTCCAAAGACCAAGATTTGCTAGGATCTTCAAACATACCTTAAAAGGTATATTCCAAAGAAGGTTTCTCAACAACCATCTTGTCTTTGCCACTTTTTTTATCTTACCTTCTTCTCCAAAACTCCTCAACCTCCATTAAAGCTTGAAACTTCCGTGGCTTCAAGCTTTATTGTGATATTTGCAAGGTTTTTAAACAAGGAATCTTATTAAAAATAAGTTTTACAACACTGTTTTAAGTTATTTTCTGCTAAAAAATGTTTCAAAATAAAAAAAAAATAATTTAAAACAATGAGATTCCTTGATTCAAAAATCTGTAGAATGATGACCACGAAGCCGTGCCCAGCGGGCACGGGGCCGTGAACGGTTACAGTTTCATTATTTTGAAATTTTCGACTTGTTTTCTTATAATGTTAAGCCAACACAGCGGAACATCTTCAGCACACTCAAGAAACAGTCGCCGGTAGAGAAGGCCATCAATAGAAGCTACCCTTGTCTGATACGTGTGTGTGCTAAGGGAAGCACTTGAGGAGATGACATTCGTGGAAGAGGTTCTCATTGACCGTATCAATTATTTAATGGTGGGGCTGGAGAGTAGCTTTCAAGATATCAACCTTTTTGCACCAAAGGTTGAACATTCTTGCAATGCCACCTATGGAACCAATCTGCCCACAAGAAGTTGTCAATCCAACTGGTTGGTATGACATTCCTCTGAAGCCTCCTCTGGACGCATTACACGAGGTCCCGGTAGATGTCGCACCTCCCCCACAAGAGTTTGTGGACAATGAGCCCGCCTTCCTTCTCCCTCGAGAGATAGAGGAGTGGCTCAATGATGTTTGAGGAGAACCCTCCGGATAGAAGTTCTAAGGGCCTTATTCAACCGGAAAAATCATTTTTCAGGTTTTTGTTGTTCTTATCATGAAAACATCTAGGATAGAACTTCTTCATGGTTTAAATTTCTTGCTTCTAGGACCGACCTATCTATCTTAATTTCTATTTTGTACTTTTTAATTTTTAGAAACTATGTACTTCGCACTTTTTAATGAATGATGGTTTAAATTAGTGAATGGAGTTTGGATGATGTTATAATGGTTTGACAAACAAGGAAAGATGGAAGTTACCAAGGGAACATTGAAACCACACCCCATGCACGAAAACAGAGCCTCCCAACAACTTTTCTAGCACTACTGCAAGTTCAGCACGGGGACGTGCTCAGCCCAACACGCCCCGTGCCCAGGCTCTGGAGAAATTTCCCCGGTTCAGGTAACTGGCCACGGGACCGTGCTCGCTGAACACGGCCCGTGGCCAGTCTTCTGTATAATTCTGTGACTGGAGATCTGACCACGTGGCCTTTACCGGACCACACGGGGTCGTGGCTAAATGCCCAGTAACATAAAAATTTGTTTTTCAACACCCTTTTACACATTCAATCAACCTAAAAAATTATTTTTGGGACACATTGAGGACAATGTGTAGTTTATGTGTGGTGGGGATGCTAAAACCTTGAATTTTGCAAGTCCTAATAACAAGCCTTACACAAAACTCTATTGGATCTGCTAATCACCGCAAATTTTTTCAAAAATTTTCATTTTTTTTTTACTTGTCTTGGTTTAATTTGGGAATAACGAGTTCTAAAATGAACCAAATAAGAAAATTATGAAAAGGCATGACAAATCTAATTAAAATTTGATTATATATATTTGATCACATTATAAACGCATTCCCACAACAAGTGAGTTTTTAGCATTTATTGAGCATACAAGCATATATCTTTAAACTAAATGCACATTTTTCGGTTCTTGTGTTAATAGCCGCTTGGTTCTTACGACTCTAGAACTTGCCACAACAATACATTCCCGGTTCTTACCAACTTCAACCCAAGTAAGTAAATGATAGAGGCATTAGGACTAACCCTTTTTCCTTTCAACACCATTATTTTTCATTTTTTATCACCTAGCCAAAATCCCCCTAGTTAACCCTGTTAGTGCATACGTCTGTCGACTTCGTCTTGTATCGAGTCTTGTAATAGAATTGTTAGATCAGAACACGTAGTACGAGAAATCTAGGGTTTGTGTGATAGAAGTTAATTTCGCATGAAACAACATCTAGCTATTTCGCACGAAATAGCAATCTGCTATTTCGTACGAAATAGCAGTGGTAATTCCATGCGAAATTACAACCCTATAAATAGGCTTGCTGTGATTTCATTTGTAAGGTTCGTGATTCCGGTACCGAAGTGCTGCCGACGTGTCTATTGATCTGTAAATGTGTTAAATCAATATTTCAAAACAATTAAGTGTGATTTGAGTTGTTACAAAGTCTAATCAATGAATTCCGCCTCTGATTAGACCGAGAACTCTTCTGATTGACTCGTTTGGGTCACAGAACGATCCTACAAGTGGTATCAGAGCTCAGGAGGAAGAGTTCTTACCAATTCAGCTAAAAAATCTGTTTTCTACACCTTCTTTTCAAAATTAAACAATATTTAACGGTCAAAGTGACTTGAATTACACACATTATAAGCGAAACAGTGTTTTAATGAATCCTTGAAAGAATTGGACTTTAATTCGATCTAAAACTGATAAAATTGGCTATTTCGCTTGAAAAACAGATCCGTCATGATGATGTCAGCAGTATTTCGCACGAAATAGGCAATTGATTTCGCTTGAAATTGCTATTTCGTTTGGATAGTATCTTGATTTCGCACGAAATTACTTTTTGTGGTTAATTTCGTTTGAAATTGTTGTTGATTTCGTACGAAATCAGATTTCGTTTGAAGTAATTCATACGAAATTAGTATTCCGTTCCAAAGAGGCTATTTTCGTTTGAGTCCAAGTTAATTTCGCACGGAATCATATTTAGTTTGGTCTGTTCGAACGAAATTACTAGTTCGCTTGAAAATTCTGATTTCGTTTGTGTTGGTATTTCGTTTGAAACTATATTGCAGGTTATTTCGCTTGAGGAATTTCGTTTGAAAGTGTCTATTTTGAAAAACTTGTTACAAAATCATGGAAGAGGAATTCTACAATGTGTTTGCTACACCGGTTGCTCCTGTTACGGCTGCTGAAACTCTTTACAGTGAGAATGAGACGGGAACTTATCAAAAACCGCCAAAGCTTATGTACATCGAAGATTTTAGAGGATGGCAAAATCGATTTGAAAACTGGGTGCAAGCTTATAAGTTTGATGCATGGTGTTCATTAGAGAAAGATTACGAGAAACCGAAAAATGAACGTGGGCTTGAAAAGGCTTTTTGTGACTTTTCAGAGGTTGAAAAATTGAAATATACAAGTGAAACAATGATGATCAGTATTCTTTAACAAGCAGTTAAAGAAGATATCTTTGTTTTACTTCAACATGAGGGTACTGCAAGATCAATTTGGACTGCATTGATTCAAAAGTTTAAAGGAAGTGCAGATATTATCAAGAACAAAAAGGCTTTACTGAAGAAATCATTTGATATGTTTGTAGCTTTTGAAAATGAAACAACAAAAATGACCATTGATAGATATTGTCATCTGGTTTTGGAAATGGGAAGATTGGACATAAAGAAATACGACGATGAATGGGTTGATAAACTAGCCGATGCATTACCACAACAGAAATGGGGAACTTATTTGTTGATCCTAAAACACATGATAAAATCTGAAAATATGAATCTGGCATAGTTTATTCAGAAGATTGAAGAGCATGAGTTGGATATCCAGAAAACTGCTATCATGTCTAATCCAAATGCTCAACAAGATGTGAGTTTATACTACAGAGGAAACAAATTTGAAGTTACTTCAAGCCCAAAGATTCAAACTGGTTTCAGTGCTGATAGTTCTTTTGGAACAAAGGGAAGTACTGTGACTCAAAGTGGTGGACCTTCATCTTCGTATTCAAGTTTTGATCCAAATTTTACAACACCAAGTCCTCAACAAAAGAATTCTACAAATCTGCAGTGCAATGTTACCTTGAACATTCAAAATGGTCAAAATCTTTCTCCGGAAATAGCTAAACAACACATGGCATCACTCGTTGCTATGTTGGAATCATATGAAAGTTTGATTGCTGGCAGAATTGGAAATCCGATGCTTACCAAAGAGGATTATGACCAAATTAATGTGGAGGAACTTGAGTTGATGGACATCAAGTGGTGTCTAGCCAGTGCAGTTAGAAGAGCAGAAAAATTTACACAAGTCACCGGAGGAGATGATTTTCGAGAAATGAGTGCATCTCCGATAGGGTTTGACAAATCAAAGGTCACTTGTTTTCGTTGCAAAGAAAAATGTCATTTTAAGTGTGAGTGGAAAACAAAGAAGCAAATGGAAGACAAGATCAGTCTGGAAAAAACAATTATTATCAAAAATCAATTTTTCATCAGATTGCTCAACAACCACAAACTGCACATGCACGTACCATTGAAGAGAAAAGAGCTTGTTATGGTATAATTGACCAAGATGATGAAAAGGTTGCAGAGGGATTTAGCTGGGATAAATACATTCCACCTGGTTCAGGTCTTGTTGCTAGAATTCTGAAAGAAGATGGAGTCAAAATTAGTTCGAATAGAATACCGATGTTTCCAGATTTTGGATGTGATGTAGATACTGATGATGAAGAAGAATACATTAATAAAGCTAGAAAAGGTCTAGATCCTGATAGTTTTAATTTTTTTTTTTGCAGATAAAGTTGAGATGATGAATAAGAAAAAAATTGCCAAATTGAAGAGAGAACTGGAAGAAAGAAGAATAGCTGATGAAAAGGCAAAGATGGATGCTGAAGAAGCAAATGTTGAACCAGTAATTGAGAAAGTGATAGAAAAATTTGTTGAAGTGGAGAAAGTGGTAGAGAAAATTGTTGAGGTTGAAAAAATAATCGAAGTTGAAAAACTCGTCGAAGTTGAGAAAATTGGCGAGGTAGAAAAAATTGTTGAAGTTGAGAAGATTGTCGAGGTTGAAAAGATAGTTGAAGTCATTAAACCTTGTCAGAAATGTTTAGAATCTTGCAAATATTGTGATGAAAAGGATAAGAAGATCGTGGAATTAGAAAAGATGAAAGAAAATTTATTGTCTGATGTGAAGTATGTGAAGGAATCATATGATGTGCTGAACAGAACAGTAAATGGTCTGAAAAACACAAATTCAGAAATTGAGGTTGCTATGACAAAGATGAGTTCTACATTAATGTCAAAGCAGAAGGTTATCAATGAGTATATTGAAGACTGTGCAAAATTGAAGCAGGATTTGGAACTTGAAAAGATAGAAAGTGAAAGAATCAAAAGATTGTTGTTGAGTTATACAACTTGTGATTATTTGATTGATCGAGTTTATCCTACTGTTGCAGGTCTTGAAGCTTTTCAAGAACAAAAGAAAGAAGAAACGGATGCTGGTAAGAAACAAAGTGCTAAGTATAATAAGTGTCCGCCCCCGATCTATGAAAGTTATTCTCCCAGAAAGCCAAATGAGGAACAATTAAAAAATGCGCTCAACATCAAGTTAAAGTCTGAAACTATTGATGAGTTACCAGACAATATTGATGTCACATTCACAGCGTCTGACACTGGTCATGAGTCTGAGTTGTTAAAGAAAGTTGTCGATCAGGTGTTAGATATGGATGAAGAGTCAAAGTCGGAGTCTAAATCTGAAAGTTCGAGTTCGTCAGAAAAGAGTCCGAGTTCACCAGTTAAACGGGTTTACAATAAAGAATTCTTGTTATCAAAATCTAATTTGAATGACGGACCAATCAAAGTGGCATATACTTTGAATGATTCAGACAAATTATATTCTGATGAGGAAATTCCAATAAGAAGTGTCAAATCTAAAATGATCAAATAGGTTTTCAAATTAACAGAAATTAATATTTCTTAAATAAAAGATTTAAATCTTTCTGAAAAACCTAAAAAGTACACTTCAAGAGTTCAACAGAGATTGAACAAGAAAAAGGGTTACAGTTCTGGTTCAGGTTTTCAGAAGAAACCAAACCATTACAGTAATTTCAAAAAGAAAGGTTTAGGATTTATTGTTCCAGAAAATTATAAAAATGAGAAAAATTATAAACCAAAAACAAAATTTGTTGCAGGTGGAAGTTCAGAAGAAGAACAGAAGAAACCTTTCTGGAGACAATCAAACCAGGAGTTTCTTGCTGAAAGGAAGAAGAAGTTGGTTCAAAGAGTTGAGAGAAGAACATGTTTCGAATGTCACAAGATTGGACACATTGCTTGGAATTGCCAACAGTCCAACAACACAAAACAGGGAGTTTCTTTTAACTCAAGATTGAAAGAAATACATATTGATGAAAAGAAACAATCAACTGAGAAATCTAAAATGTTTGAAAATTCAAATTTTGAAACTGGTGAGGTTTCAAAACATTTTTACAAAAGAAAAGTTGATTTGAACAAACAAAGATGGGTCGTAAAATCTAAAAGTAGTTCTGACAATGAATCTGATTCTATAAAATCAGAGGAGTCATTTGTTGAGAAAAAGAATGAGAATTCCGTTCCAGATTTGAACGATGAAATTTCCACCATTGCGGGCAGATAATTTGAAATCAAAAGGTAGGTTTGAGATTTCAAGTCAATTCTTCTCTGGTAAAGAAGAATTTGATGCTGAAAAGGCTTTCAATGGGAAAGTCAAACATATATTTGGGATGATGGTTGATGGGAAAGTGAAAAGTGCAAAAGAATTTTACAGATCAAAAGGAGGTTGGGATAGAGTTGAATCAAAATCACCCAAGGCTGGTCAGGCTTGGGTGACAGCATTTCCAAACTAAAATTCTGACTTGCCGGAGCTTCCAAGTTGGTAATCGTGAAGCAGGAATCGGCATCATTCTTGAAATTGTTTGATTGGTAAACCTATAAGTGGTATTTTTCTTGAAATTGTTATATTTAAATTTTACAAGTGGTTTTGGTTGATAAGTGAACCTACATGTGGTTGTAGAAGGTAATAACTTATAAGCAGTTAATCAAGGTCATTAAGTTGAACTTGATTTAACTCTCATTCATATGATTGGAAAACAAAGTGATGATAACCCCGATTTTACAAAGTGATAAAATCAACAAAACTAATTTTCCGGAAAAACCATTTTTGATTAAAATAAACTTAAGTGTTTTGAAATCATAATGGGAAAATAGTTTTGTTGTAAGGGGGAGTTCTGATTGTTTATGCCAAGTGAATGGCGATTTGATGTCAGTTGTCATGTTGTTTGTACAGTTTGTTTTCAAATTTCTTTTAAATGATTTTGAATTTTAGGGGGAGTAAGAAATTTCAGAAAATCCAAAAACATTAGAAAATTTGAAAAAGTCAAAAACATGATAAAATCAAAAAATGAGTTTTGTTGTAAAAAGAGGAAATGATACTACATCAGTGGATGATCACAGTATGCTAAAGAATTGGAAAGTCAAATGTGATAAACGGTCTCACTGAGGATGTGCCAGTAGGTTTTTGCACATTTAGTAAATTGTGTCGAGATATAAACCTAAATTCAAACTTGCTTATATCGTGGGGAGCATCTCTCGGATATATGGGTAACACCCGAAATCTTGTTTGAAATGTCCCTCTTTCTGAGATACTAGGTCTTTATACTCAGTGATATCTGGGGTATTATCCCGGGACTTCTGATTTTGCGGAAGCAATGGCCTAGTCCCCGTATAATATTTTTCACTTGCTTGAAATATAGCACCACCCTCAGTACAAAAAATGATGAAACATTGCAAAATGCAAATCATGTGCTGTTGAAGAAAAGATTCTCTAAAGGGAACATACCAAAAGTCGAAGCCATCATCTCTCTGATTTTGCCGAAGCAATAGCCTAAGCTCTCATGGCCCTCGCATTTAACCCTTTACAGATATCATCTAGGTATACTCCCCTGTAAGACTGAATATTGGGATTTGGATACGGCAGTATATTCTGAGGTGGGACACGCGAATAAGTTTAAGTCTCTAAAACATTAATCTCGTATCTCGAAACAGTTGAACTTTGTGTGAAAATTTAAGTGGATCAGCATACTGACAATCTAAGTGAACTGTTTAGAACATAAAATGTTTAAAGCTTAACGGTGTTGGTGATTTGTCTCAAAAACTGATATGATCCTCTTACACAAACTCACAAAAATAATGTCTGTAACTTTTTCTTTACTGCATTTCTTTAAAATCAAAAATCCAAAAAGATTTTCAGTGTGTTTTAGCATAAATTTTGAAAAATACAAAAAGATTTTCGACAACTGATGTTGGAAAGCTGATTTTCAAAATTCCCAGTGCTAAACATGATGAACTGGTTTGGGAGAGTGTTGTGAGAAAAATCTTTTGTTTACAAGTGGTCATCAGAAATTAAATTGTTATATCATTATTTGATGTTTTGAATTTAATTCTTCAAGTGGTAAACAAAAGAGTTTAAATTTGTCAAAATCTAAATTTGTGAAAATTTACTTTGAGGTAGAGATTTGTGCAGGACTCCGTGTATAAACCTGAGCATAAGGTGAGCCAGGTTTTTGATCCCGGAACAATTTAAGGGGGAGATTCTGGAGAAGAAAAGAAGAGAGGATAGAGGATGCTTTCTATGTCAGATTTTTTGAAAGAACCTGAAGACTGATCAAGGCTGAAGATTGTGAAGATCCGACACTGAAGACTTCGTCAACATCCGAGGGGGAGTCTGTTAGTGCATACGTCTGTCGACTTCGTCTTGTATCAAGTCTTGTAAAAGAATTGTTAGCTTAGATCACGTAGTACGAGAAATCTAGGGTTTGTGTGATAGAAGTTAATTTCGCATGAAACAGCATCTAGCTATTTCGCACGAAATAGTAATCTGCTATTTCGTACGAAATAGCAGTGGTAATTCCATGCAAAATTATAACCCTATAAATAGGCTTGATGTGATTTCATTTGTAAGGTTCGTGATTCCGGTACCGAAGTGCTGCTGACGTGTCTATTGATCTGTAAACGTGTTAAATCAATATTTCAAGACAATTAAGTGTGATTTGAGCTGTTACAAAGTCTAATCAATGAATTCCGCCTCTGATTGGACCGAGAACTCTTCTGATCGACTCGTTTGGGTCACAGAATGATCCTACAAACCCCTTTGAGCCTAAACCTTTTCATTTCAAAACCCACAAAACACCCTTTACCCACCAAAACCTTTTTCTTTTTCAACCCTTTTGTTTTAGTGAAAAGCTCAATTATCTTGTGACGTATCCTATAAAAAAATGAAAGTATTGCAATAAATAAACAAGTTCCTCAAATAAATCTTGTTTGAATATGCTTAGTTTGAATAAAAGTCACAAAAACGTAAAGTTTTACGACGACCAATGCTTTTTACGCTTTTCGCCATTTTTACTAACCACCTACCCTTAGCCCAAGCCTAACCCTTCCCAAAGTCCTCTTGATATTTATGAAGGTTTATAGTTAAAAAGGAGGAGGTTTGATCGCTTGGCAAGCCTATGGTAGAAGTAAGTTCCATGATCGATCTCGAGTGTTTCACAAAAATACATCTTGGCCGTGTGTTAAGTGATCCCCCGTGAGGTATGTGAACTTGTATATAAATGAAATTTTAAAGAGGTATGTTATGCGCAAATAAGTAATTTTTCTAATAAAATGTTCTAAACAAATCATGACGAATATGATTGTAAATAAAATAAAAATAAAACCCAATAAAAATATCTTGGATACCCGACACTGAAGATGAGCCCAAAACTTCTCTTCTACCTCTTCCATTTGGGTGTGTAAGCCACATATTAAGGAGTTTTGCTTGAGGACAAGCAAATATTCAAGTGTGGGGGTATTTGATGTGTGCAAAATGTAACATAGAAATTACATCAAATAAGGCATAAAACTAACCCTTTTTTAGTTCTAATGTTGGAAAAAGTGTGTTTTTGTCATCCTTTTGAATTTACAGGACCAAATGAGCTTAAACAAACAAAAAGAACAAATATACAACCAAAACTAACATAAATACAAAGAAAAGGAATAAACGTGACATGCCAGACCCTTCGGCAGCATCCCCAAATCAAAAACAAGACAACATGGGGCCGTGCCCAGCCAAACACGAGGGCGTGGCCAGGAACCTGCAGAAAAGACAAACTTGTAGAAGCTTTTACGCCATCTCAGCATGGGGCTTGGTCAACGCAAAGATACGCAGAATCCTGCCAAATCTTGATAGTATAGATACGATGCTGATCACGGGGACGTGTGGGACCCTCTACTGACACTTGCATTTAATGAAAGAAGAGAAAAGGCTGGCCACGGGGGCGTGTCACTGTCCGCTGGACACGGGGCCGTGGCCAGAGCACTTTGCAGGCTATAAATAGGGGTGCTTGGTTCACTTCAAAGGCATCCATTGGCAAACCACTACTCTCCCACTTTTCCACCACTACACCACTACAACACCAACACCCACCACCATCATCCATCATCCATCTTTAGAGTGTGTAGTAGTCTCGGGATCCAAGATTGATCGTGAATGTTCTTGCCAATCAAAGGCCATGTTTGGTTAAGCCTCTTACATCACTTGTTGAAGACAAGTCTGTAATTGTATTACTTTTGATTTTTAATCTTTCGGCACTTTTTATTTGGTTTTGTATTAATGACTTTAATAACTAGTTTCTTATGTTAAAGGTGAATTCTTCCTATCATTTTTCTGTGGTGTCTTAGCGTTACTTTACTGTCTATATAAAGTAAAAGATTGCATCATTCATGTTTTTATGGTCTATATAAAAGCATGTTGACTACCTGGTCAGGGGTTAGGGGAATGGTTTGGTAAGGTTCTTGCCTTGTTCAATGTATGGATCCTGCAAGGACCTGGTTCAAGCTTACTAGGCCCTCCTTAAATACCCACTGGTATTGGATGGCGGGGGTGCGAATAGCTTGAACCCCTCATATGTAAACTATTATTAATACATTAAACCAGCTTCTTGGGATTGTATCCTTGTTGACTCAAACCACTTAGCCGAGAGTAACGTCACCTTCAAAAGAGGGCCTACCACTTTTCGCATTAATAACTTAAAAATTATCTTTTAATATTCCCACCCTTTGGGATTGTATCACTGCTGACTCAAACCACTGGGTTGAGGGTAACGTCACCTTCAAAAGAGGGGCCTACTACTATAACCAAAATAATCTCTTAAAAAGTCCGAAAGTGCGAAAATCATCAAATGATACATTAAAGACGAGTCGGATCCAAGTGATTCATCTTGTCTATCTGTTTTTATTTTTTTATTTATTTCTGCATTTTTTGTTTTTATTTTCATATTTCAAATCTTTTCTCAAAAAATTTAGATTGATTAGACGTTGAGGATAAACCGGTATTAAAAGCTCTTGTGTCCTTGGACAACCTCGGTATTTTACCAACGCTATACCACGCTCACGATGGGTGCACTTGCCCAAGTGTGTGTTTAGTGTTAGTAGAATATCGTGTTTTATAAATTTAACACTTGATTAATGCGTAAAATGGGCTCAAAATATTAATAAAATCATATCACACCTAACGCACACCAATTAGAAACTTTTGAGTGAATTGGAGGTAGTGGAATTTGAAATTAGGATGTTGATGAGTATTTTGAGGGATTAGAGCTTTATTGGTGGCTGAAGATAACTGTTCAGAAATCAGTAATGTTTGCCGGTAGCAGAGGAACCGCGAGAGTGTGGTAATTGACAGTGATTGTGACACCCTCAAATTCCACTTGTATGGTTATACCCGGAGACGCGTGATAAACCAGGATCATAGTTATTAGTCATATCGAACGATCGCTATAAGAGTTTAAAATACCACTGATTTCTTATTCTTATGAGAAGATCCTATTTAAACATTTCAGTTGCAGAAGCGTAAATAAACACAAAATAAAAATAACTAATGTAGTTAAAACTATGTTTATATGTTTGACGAAACCAATGCGATTCCATGATGCATCCTAATCCTGATGTATATCTTAGCTACCTGGGAAAAAACCTACTTAGAGTGTCAACAGAAGGTTGGTGAGTTCACAAGTTTCAATAGTAATAACTAAAAGCGTAGCAGATAATGTGAGGTTCAAGTTATATCTTAGGTAGCTAGCCTATTTAAAAGTTACTAATCGTTTCATTTCGAACCGAAGCTAAGTGAATGAGTTTGATGCCTTCACCATGTCATAACAAACCTAACGATGTTATAATCTTAGGTTTATTTTATGTTTTGTTTCGAACCGAAGTTGGTACGTCACCATTTTGAGGTCCAAAGTTAGGTTTATTTTCTGTTTTGTTTAAACTTTTTCAAAAATGTTCATCCTACTTCATCTCTTGGAACATCTTCAAGTTGCCAACAAATCCCTTTGTTGGATAGGTTTAGACTGATGTTTGTTCCAGAAATGTTAGTCATATTTATTTAGTGTCTATCAAATCTAAGTCACCAAGTAGCTTCCAAGCACACAAAGTGAACAAACTACACCAAGTCTCCAATCATAACCACGTTTAGAAGCACTCATCTAGTTGAACTCACTTGGCTAGTTAGTCAATTAGATAAGTTATTTACATTGTTGTACATATATTCATGACCATCCGAATAATCCATGTGGTGATTTATGCATTGGTAAACTATAAGGTTAAAGGATTCATCCTACCCATGCATGGCAATACATGACATATACTTGACTATCATATATAATATACCATATAATATACACTCCAAAACCTAACCATGATATCAACCAACCTCATGGTTGAATATTATGTGACAAGGTGGAGATTAACATAGTTCTTAGACTCCTCATTTTGGGCTTCCAATGAGTGAAATACTCATGACAAAAAATAACTAAAAATGGTGTCCAAATGAGTATCTAAGCAAAAATATATTGTTTTCTATTTTCATAATTATGAATTCCCAAATACATTCCCGTCATCAAACTCCAAAACTCACACACCTTCATTTCCCATTTTAGGGTAACTTTGGTGCTCCAACCTTCCAAATCGTTTAACTCACTTTTGTGGAAAGCTTCGCAAACCATGAGTATACTTGACCCATTTTACTTTTAATTCACTTTGGGTTGCAACATGTATAAGTTATTAAACTCACAAATGCACACAATATCTTATGCAAACACTCAATCCACTAAACATGCTACTTGTCATACTATATGTTTATACATGCTAGAATACTTTTATGCATACTATTTGTCATTAACTTTGCAAGCATACCTTAACATGGATAACGCTATAAGAGTAGCACATCACCTATTTTGGGGTCATTTTAAGTGTTCAACCAAATGGTCTTGTTCACTTCAGTGACGAGATTACGCTAGTGGACACTTTGGTTTAACCTATAGTTAATGCATACTAGTATGATATATAACGTAATGTACAATTTGCCATGTTGGATTTGAAACATTTTATACATATACTATGTAGACAAAACTTGTATGCTCACCGACCCTTTTTGTGTTGACGGGTACTCTAGTACATATTGCAGGAAATGTATGATGATGCTCAAGAAATCTTCTTAGGATGGATTTAGAAACGCACCAATTTTATTTATGTATATTACTTTCCAAGTTGTTGTAATTTCTTTCGAAATAATGTATCTTTCAAAGTTATTGAATGAAATGAAATTTTGATTATGTTATGATGTTTCGAACAATCTCGTGCGTCTCACTCTGATGTTTCCGCTATCGGTTCGATTGGGGTGTGACAACGATGAAGATAAATTATGAATATTTTATGAGTCGAACAAAAGAGTCCATTTGAGCTTGTGTATTTTTTGTGAGGTGATGCGTGTGAAGTGTTATATAGTTTTTAATGTATATTTTAAGCCCTTTAACACTCTTTTTAGCCAAGTTTTAAATTTATAAAACACGATATTTACTAACACTAAACACACATATGGGTAAGTGCACCGATCGTGAGCGTAGTATAGTGTTGGTAAGATACTGAGGTCGTCCAAGGACACAAGAGCTTTTAATACCGGTTTATCCTCAACGTCTAATCAAATCAAAAGTTAGAAAAATATTTTTAAACTAGAAAATAAAAACTAACTAAAATGCTGAAAAATAAAATAAAAATAAAAACAGATAGACAAGATGAATCACTTGGATCCGACTCGTGTTTAGTGTAACCTTTGATTATTTCCGCACTTTTGCACTTTTTAAGAGATTATCTTAGTTATTGTAGTAGGCCCCTCTTATGAAGGTGACGTTACCCTCAACCCAGTAGTTTGAGTCAGCAAGGATACAATCCTAAAGGGTTGGATTATTGAAAGATAATTAATTAAGTTATTAATGCATAATGTGGTAGGCCCCTCGTTTGAAGGTGACGTTACCCTCGGCTTAGTAGTCTGAGTCAGCAGGGATACAGTCCTAAATAGCCGGGTTAAAGTATTAATAGTAGTTTACATATGAGGGAGTTTGGACCCCCGCCATCCAATACCGGTGGGTATTGAAGGAGATCCTACTAAATTTGACCCAGGTCCTTGCAGGATCTATACACTGAACAAGGCAAGACTCTTACCAAACCGTTCCCTTAACCCCCGACCAGGTAGCCAACATACCTCCATATAGACCGTGGAGATATGAATGGTGAAAATCTTTTATTTTATATAGACAGTAAAATAATGCCAAGACACCACGGACAAACGATAAGGAAGACTCACCTTCAACATAAGAAACTAGTTATTAAAGTCATTAATACATAACCAAATAAAAAGTGCGAAAAGATTAAAAATAAAAAAGTATTACACTAAACACTTGTCGTCACCAAGTGATGTAATAGACTTAGGCAAACATGGCCTTTGATTGTCAAGAACTCTTACGATCAATCTTGGATCCCGAGACTACTCACACACTCTATGATGGATGATGGTGCGTGGTGGTGGTGGAGTGTGGGTGAAGTGTGAGAGAGGTGGTTTGCTAAGGGATGGTTTGCAAATGAGCCAAGCACCCCTATTTATAGGCTGAACAGAAGCATGGGCATGGCCCCGTGTCCACCTTCCTTCTCTTTCTTCATTAATTGCAGTTTGTCTGCATTAGTTGACCACGCCCTCGTGTCCGCTGGGCACGACCCCGTGTGCAGAAGCGTATCTGTACTATCAAGATTTACCCAGATTCTGCGAATCTTAGAGTTGACCACGGCCCCGTGTCCAGTGGGCACGCCCCCATGGTGGGTGATAGAAGCTTCTACAGCATTGTCTTTTCTGCAGACACTTGGGCACGCCCCCGTGCTCATTGAGCACGGGGCGTGTTCAGCCTCCTGTCTTCTTGTTTTTGCTTGGGAAGATGCTGTCGGGGGGTCGGGCATTGTGACAACTCGTATTTTCCGAACCTATCTGCGTACCTTGATGTAACGTAAACATTATGTGACTATGTGAATCGGATGATTTACTGGAATGTTATGTTATTAAATGTTATGTGAATATGTGTTGTGTTTGTATATATGTATGTGTTATCACACGAAAGAAACCGATTGCACAATCCCGAACGCCAAGCCTTTGGGCTTTATTACTCTCGGCCCACACCTCTCTTGTGAGTGAACCGAATGGGCAGCCCATTAGGAGGGTTCGGCCCACCCCCTTTGTGTCGCATAACCCATGAGTGGTGGGTATGCTTCTCATTTGTTGCAAAACACCCACACACACAAAACCCTAGTGCTCTCCTCTCTCTCTAAGCCGACGGCAAGCATCCCCTTTCTCTCGAAGATCATTCCTTGAATCGGATCACCCTTTTCTCAATCGGTTAGTGTTTATGATTTATGTTTAGCTACACGGTTGTTATGATTGCATGATTTGATTAAATGGTTAGGGTTGTATGAATGATGAACAATGATGTTATGTGTTGATGTGTAAACAAATTCGATTTGCATGATTATGATCTAGAACCAAATACTTGTTAATCGGCTGTTATGTTATATGTTTCGGATTGTTAATCATATGATGATGTTCTAGCCAATCGAATAAGTATGGTGATGTTAATCGGTTAGCATGTTATGTTCTCGGATTGTTTGCATAATGATTAGGATTGAAGGTTTGTAATCGGCTGAGGTATATTACTATTAGAATGAATTTTTGTGTTGTCATAATCGGATATATGTTGGTGAATCGAGATCCATGTTAATATGTTTATGTGTTGATAGGTTGTTATTCATAATTATGATGTTAGGGTTTATGTGAATCAATTGTTAAAAATAGTGATTTGATCGACTTATGTTTGATATGGAAGTTGTTAGCAATTATTAGTAAAATGTAAATAAGGAAACAATTGAATGGTTGTAACCAATGTTGTAGAAGGCGCTAGGCGCTAGTCGGGCGGTGAGGTACAGCCTAGGGATTAATCGGGATTAACCGGGATTAATCGGGATTAATCGGAATGGGATTTTTATATGTATTTTTTCAAAATTATATATATATACCCAATAATATAAAAATAATACTTCAAAATTCACATAAATACTTCAAGTTTCAGATAGTATGGTTCGATTTTGACCGATTTTGACCAATTCTGACCGACTAGGACCGCCTAGGACCGCCTAGGACCGCCTAGGACCGATTTTTTCCGATTTTGTCCGATTAATGTAGACCGCCTAGGACCGATTTTTGACCGACTAGGACCGACTAGGACCGACTTTGACCGACTAGGACCGCCTAGGGCCGCCTAGGACCGATTACCGATTAATGGACCGACTAGGCTAAAATTAATCAGTAGACTAGCGCCTAGCGCCTAGGCGGCGATTAATCGGCCGCCTAGGCCGATTTCTACAACAGTGGTTGTAACTGATTAACATAAGTTTCAGATGTCTAAACTGGTCGCACAAGACTCCTGGTCGCACAAGACTCCTGGTCGCACAAGGAGTCCAGTCGCACAAGAGGTTCTCAGTCGCACAAGGCTGTTGGATCGCACAAGTTGTATGATTGTTTAACTGTTTGGGCCGGATGATCATGTTGGACTGGGCCAGTTCTAATCGCACAACCCAACCGGATCGTACAAGATGCCCGGATCGCACAAGCTTAGATTTAATTGATTTGGGCCGTGTTCATGTTTTGTTTTGGGCCGGGTATTTGTGGGCTCCAACAGATGACTCGCACAAGACCACTAAGCTTGTGCGAGCCCAATCATGAATACGTTATTAATGGTTGAATGTGATGATGTATGTTGCCATGATGTGTGTGTGTTTCTTATATGTTATCTTATGTGATATTTATGTGCACTACTTAAAACCAAAACCTGACTTATATGGTAACCATGTTAAGACGTGGTTGACCACTAGCATCTAGATTTGACCTTTCTGTGTATCTGCCGAGCAAACCAAGGTGAGTTCACACTCTACAAAGCATGGGATTCCCAGGGGTTGGGAATGGGGTTAAGGAATATGGATTTCTCGTCCTTTCTTGGGTAGGACAGTAATGGTTCAGGAATGTAATTCCTCGTCCTCACGGACAGATAACTTTACTAGACCAAAACTCTATCACGAAGTCCCTCCTTTTTATATCGACTTAATCGTCGGGCCAATGGCGAGCGGGTCATTAGTAGATAGCGCTATTTAGGTCTGACAAGCCTCACACCGTGCCGCAGAGGACGGGCGTGAACTAATGGATCTGGGCACGTCAATGCTGATAGACATTGACAGTTCAGGGCACTTAAACATGACTTCAGTCAGCAGTCGATATGGTAACGAGTCTAGTGTATACATGGGGTAGCCCCCACGGCCGAAATGCCAGATAACTATCATGGGGTAGCCCCCACGGCTGGATTGCCAGAGTTAATGGGTTAAACAAATCACGTTTTTCAACTATGGGGTAACCCCCACGGCAGGGATGCCAGTTAAAGGAACTATTTTTGGAACAACTTAAAACGAACACCCAACTGTGAACTCGCTCAACATTATTGTTGACTCGTTACTACATGCTTTGCAGGTCAATAGGTACTTAGCTGGAGCTTGCATGGGAAGTGTCGTTGTGGGACATGGACAGCTGTGTGCCATGTTAAACTTTAGAATATTTAAACTTATGTTTTGGACATTATGCTTCCGCTCATAACCTAAACTATGTTTGTTATGGACACTAATTGTGTTGGTTGTACTTTTACAATTATTTACTTGCTTGTTCAATATGATTAGTGGTTTGATCCTGGTCAGTCACGCCTCCAAGCGGTGATACTCCGCGTGTGGATTTTTGGGGGTGTGACAGGCATGCCACGTTTGTTCCTTTTCTTGTATTTGTGTTAGATTTAGCTGCCTTTTTGCTGCTTTTATTCATTTGAGCTCATTTAATCCTGAAAATACAAAAGGAAGACAAAAACACACTTTTTCCAACATTAGTACTAAAAAAAGGGTTAGTTTTATGCCACATTTGATGTAATTTATATGTTGCATTTTGCGCACATCAAATACCCCCTCACTTGAATCTTTGCTTGTCCTCAAGCAAAACTCTTTATAATGTGGCTTTACACTCCCAAATGGAATGGGTAGAAGAGAAGGTTTTTGGGCTTGTCATAGAGTGTCGGGATTTCCAAGATTCTTTATTAAGTTTTATTTTTATTTATCTACAATCCTATTCGTCATGATTCATTTAAAACATTACACAAGATAAATTACTTATTAGGGTATAACATACCTTTTTAAAATTCCATTTATATACAAGTTCACATACCTCACGGGGGATCACTCAACACTCGGCCGAAGATGTTTTTTTAGTGAATCACTCGAGAGCGGCATGGAACTTACTCCTACCATAAGCTTGCCAAGCAATCAATCCTCCTCATTTGTAACTATATACCTTTGTAAATATCAAGAGAACTTTTTGGGTGAAGGGTTAGGCTTGGGTTAAAGGTAGGCGGTTCGGTTTTCGTAAGACTTTTTATTTTTGCAATTTTTTTTATTTTTATTTTTTTTATGAAGCCATTATTCAAACAAA
Organism: Helianthus tuberosus; assembly: GCA_030545235.1. NCBI lineage: Eukaryota > Viridiplantae > Streptophyta > Magnoliopsida > Asterales > Asteraceae > Helianthus > Helianthus tuberosus. The sequence continues at coordinate 113,867,614 of CM060378.1, forward strand.
GTTATTTTTGATAAACTTGTTTATTTATTTCTTTTTGCTTCATCATAAAAATATTTTTTTATAAGAAAGTCATAAGAAAAATCGAGCTTGTTACTAAAACAAAAGGGTTAAAAATAAAAAGGTTTTGGTGGGTGAAAGGGTGTTTGTTTTGGGTTATGAAATGAAAAGGTTTAGGCTCAAAAGGGTTAACTAGGGGGATTTTGGGTATGTGGTAAAAAAAGGAAAATAATGGTGTAGAAATAAAAATGGTTAGTCCTAATGCCTCCATCATTTATTTACTCGGGTTTAAGTTGGTAAGGACCGGGAATGTATCGTCGTGGCAAGTTCTAGAGTCGTAAGAACAATGCGGCTATTCACACAAGAAACGAAAAAAATAGCATTTAGTTTAAAGATATGTATTTGTATGCTCAATAAAGGCTCAAAACTCACTTTTTGTAGGAATAGGTTTTTTATATGATCAAGTATATATAATCAAATTTTAACTAAACTTGTCATGCCGTTTCATAATTTTCTTATGTTGGTTCTTTTTATCACGACGCTATCGGTTGTAAATTTGTAAAAATATAACATTTTTAGAACTTGAAATTCCCAAATTAAAACTAGACAAGTAAAAAAAATTGAAAAATTTTTTTGAATTTTTTTTTTGGGTGATTAGCGGTTCCAATAGAGTTTTGTGTAAGGCTTGTAATTAGGACTTGCAAGATTCAAGGTTTTAGCATCCCCCCACACTTAAATTACACATTGTCCTCAATGTATCCCAAAAATAAGTTTTTAGGTTGATTGAATGCGTAAAAAGGTGTGAAAAAGCAAAAATTTATGTTACTGGGCGACTGGACACGGCCCCGTGGTGTCCGGGCACGACCCCGTGTTCAGATCGCCAGTAACAGAAATTAGTAAAAAGAAACAGAAGCCTGGGCACGGGGGCGTGTTCACCGAACACGCCCCGTGTCTAGTTACCTGAACTGGACATTTTCTGCAGATGGTTGGGCACGGGGCGTGTTGGGCGAGCACGGCCCCGTTCTGAACTTGCTGTAACGAAGAAAATTTTGTCGGGTGGCCCTGTTTTTGTGCATGGGGTGCTGGTTCAAGTTTCCCTTGGTATCCTTCACCATTCCGAGTGTGTTTTATTCCTGAAAATTAAGACTATACTAGAAAACATAAAAATTAATCTAAATTAAAGTAGGGATAGTTCCGCGTAATGCCTCCGTGGTGCGCCACGTTTATAAGGGTCCTTGGCTAGACCCAAAGCCTGGTCATATGTTACCCAAGTGGGATGTTTTGCATCCCATGCTAAACCTACGGAGAGCATCATCCAAACTTGAGTCTATGACCTTCATGTAGTTGACCAGGTCATCGTCTTCTACTCTTTTTCTAACTCCAAACTTCATTTCCTTGTCCCCAATCCTCAATGTTAGTGTTCCATTATTCATGTCTACCACTGCTTGGGCTGTAGCTAGGAACGCCCTCCCTAAGATGAGTGGTACTTCGGTATCTTCCTCCATATCTAGTATGACAAAGTCGGCCGGGAAGACAAATTCGCCGACTTTGACCAATAGATTTTCAGCGACACCTTGTGGGTATTTGACAGACATATCGGCGAGTTGTATGCTTATTTTTGTAGGGCTTATTTTCCCTAGGCCGAGTCGGTTGAACATTGATACGGGCATGAGGTTGATGCTAGCCCTGAGATCGGCTAGTGCGTTGCGAATGGGGGATTCCCCAATCGAGCAAGGAATTGGGAGGCTTCCCGGGTCAATCTTCTTTTGCGGGAGTTTGTTGAGTAGTAAGGCGGAGTATTCTTCGCCTAAATTAACTAATTGCAATGATTCAATTTTCCTTTTATGACTGAGGAAGTCCCTCATAAATTTTGAATATTTAGGCATTTGAGTTAGGACTTCGATAAATGGAATATTAACATGCAATTGTTTTAGTAAATTTTCGAACTTTGCGAATTACTCATCGGTCTTTTGACGAATTAACCGACCGGGGTATGGGACCGGAGGAGTCTTAGTAGGCTCTTGAATTGGTGGAAAAGTCTTCTCTTGTTGGGGTGTGGGTGGAGTTGTGGTTTGGCTAGATTGGCTCCTTTCAGTAGGCGGTAATGGTGCCTCCTCGGGACCTACGGTTCGGTTTCTCAATGGGATGAGATGTACTTGCGCCTTTGGGTTGGGTTCGGTATTACTTGGTAACGCGCCTTGTGGTCTCTCGGAGAAATTTTGAGCTATTTGATTTAATTTTTTTTCAAAGTTTTGAATGCTAGCTTGTTGATTTCTGAAATTCGATTCCAATTGTTGAAATCGATCCGAGTTTTTCTTTTCGGTGTCGGAGATGAGGCAAGATACAGTATCTTCAAGCCTTTCCCGTCCACCTTGTTGTTGAGAGAAATTTTGTGGTTATTAAAAGTTTGTTCATTGGTTTAGATTTTGTTAGTTACTACCATTGCTGGGTTCTCTCCAACCAAGGTTAGGGTGGTTACGCCATCCTTGGTTGTAGGTACCCGTTGGAGGACCCGATAGCCTAGGTCTATTATCAATGTAGTTTACCGATTCTGTTTGATCATCTATTTCTTTCATACAACTCCAATTTTCATGTGGCCCACCACACCCCTCACAAGCCATGACCGAGGCTGTTTTTGCCATTTCTAGCTTTTTGATTTTTGAAGAAAGGGCCTCGATTTGGGCTTGTAAAGAAGTGCTTTCATCAACCTTATGGGTGCCCGGGGCAATAGATTTATTGCCTCGGGGAGTGTGCCACTGAAAATTGGTTTGAGCAATTTCCTCAATTTGATTATAAACTTCATTTGGGCGACGATTACCTAAAAGTCCCCCGGAGCTAGAGTCGAGTGTTTGTCTTGTGTGTGGCAACAACCCATTATAGAAAGTGGATACTTGTTACCATACCGCAAGACCATGATGAGGACACTTTCTTAGTAGCTCCTTGAACCTTTCCCAAGTTTCATACAAGGATTCCCCATCCTCTTGTGAATATGTATTAATTTCAGTCATTAATTTAGCCGTTTTAGCAGGAGGGAAATACTTATATAGAAACTTTTGGGCTAGTTCATCCCAGGTGTTTACCGAGCCAACTGGGAGGGTATTAAGCCAAGCCTTAGCTCGGTCTTTTAGTGAAAATGGAAACATTCGAAGGCGGATGGCGTCGTTTGATGCTCCATTGATCCGAAAGGTATCACATATTTCTAAGAAATTAGTAATATGTAGATGGGGATCCTCGTCCGCAAGCCCATGGAAGGTTGCGGAGTTTTGAAGCATCTGTATCAAATGTGGTCGAAGTTCGAAGTTGTTGGCTTCGACATTCGGTGCATTGATAGCGGCGCTGAGATTACCTATGGTGGGGCGTAGGTAATCCGCCATTGGAAGTGGGTCCCTGAAACTTTCTCTTGATTTTTAGCTTTAAGTCTTTTTCTTAGAAAGCGTTCGGGTTCGTATAGAGGTTCTTTTATGTCTTTACTAGAACTGGAGCTCATACACTACGGGGAAATTTCAGATGTGGCCCCTGGGTTCCAATTCCTGCAATAAAAACGCAGAAGAACGTTGGTCAGAAACTTCACCACAGCCCCGTGCTCAGATGAACACGGCCCGTGGTCGGAGGTACAGTGATTGTTTTTTGGATCCCTGTTACTGGGGAGTTTGACACGGCCCCGTGTTGCACCGACACGGCCCCGTGCTCAACTCTCTGTAACTCGGATAATAAAAATTGCCAGTAATAATGTTGGGCACGTCCCGTGTCCGACCAGGCACGGCCCGTGCTGAGCTCTGCAGAAACTGAAAAATTAAGAAAATCCAAAAAAAAAGAAAAATTAGAAAATACGATTTGGCCGTTGATTCCTAACTTTCTTAAAATCCTTGTGTCCCCGGCAACGGCGCCAAAAACTTGATGAGTGTGAAGTGTTATATAGTTTTTAATATATATTTTAAGCCCTTTAACACTTTTTTTAGCCAAGTTTTAAATTTATAAAACACGATATTTACTAACACTAAATACACATATGGACAAGGGCACCCATCGTGAGCGTAGTATAGTGTTGGTAAGATACCGAGGTCGTCCAAGTACACAAGAACTTTTAATACCGGTTTATCCTCAACGTCTAATCAAATCAAAAGTTAGAAAAATGTTTTTAAACTATAAAATAAAAACTAACTAAAATGCTGAAAAATAAAATAAAAAAAAACAAATAGACAAAATGAATCACTTGGATCCGACTTGTGTTTAGTGTAACCTTTGATTATTTCAGCACTTTTGCACTTTTTAAGAGATTATTTTAGTTATTGTAGTAGGCCCAAGGTGACGTTACCCTCAACTCAGTAGTTTGAGTCAGCAAGGATACAATCCTAAAGGGTTGGATTATTGAAAGATAATTAATTAAGTTATTAATCCATAATGTGGTAGGACCCTCGTTTGAAGGTGGCGTTACCCTCGGCTAAGTAGTCTGAGTCAGCAAGGATACAGTCCTAAATAGCCGGGTTAAAGTATTAATAGTAGTTTACATATGAGGGAGTTTGGACCCCCGCCATCCATTACCGGTGGGTATTGAAGGAGATCCTACTAAATTTGACCCAGGTCCTTGCAGGATCTATACACTGAACAAGGCAAGACTCTTACCAAACCGTTCCCTTAACCCCCGACCAGGTAGCCAACATACCTCCATATAGACCGTGGAGATATGAATGGTGAAAATCTTTTATTTTATATCGACAGTAAAATAATGCCAAGACACCACGGACAAACGATAAGGAATACTCACCTTCAACATAAGAAACTAGTTATTAAAGTCATTAATACATAACCAAATAAAAAGTGAGAAAAGATTAAAAATAAAAAAGTATTACACTAAACACTTGTCTTCACCAAGTGATGTAAGATACTTAGGCAAACATGGCATTTGATTGTCAAGAACTCTTACGATCAATCTTGGATCCCGAGACTACTCACACACTCTATGATGGATGATGGTGGTGGATGATGGTGCGTGGTGATGGTGGAGTGTGGGTGAAGTGTGAGAGAGGTGGTTTGCCAAGGGATGGTTTGCAAATGAGCCAAGCACCCCTATTTATAGGCTGAACAGAAGCTCGGGCACGGCCCCGTGTCCACCTTCCTTCTCTTTCTTCATTAATTGCAGTTTGTCTGCATTAGTTGACCACGCCCTCGTGTCCGCTGGGCACGACCCCGTGTGCAGAAGCGTATCTGTACTATCAAGATTTCCCCAGATTCTGCGAATCTTAGAGTTGACCACGGCCCCGTGTCCGGTGGGCACGCCCCCGTGGCGGGTGATAGAAGCTTTTACAGCTTTGTCTTTTTTGTAGACACTTGGGAACGCCCCGTGCTCATTGAGCACGGGGCGTGTTCAGCCTCCTGTCTTTTTGTTTTTTCTTGGGAAGATGCTGTCGGGGGGTCGGGCATGTCACGTTTGTTCCTTTTCTTGTATTTGTGTTAGATTTAGCTGCCTTTTTGCTTCTTTTGTCATTTGAGCTCATTTAATCCTGAAAATACAAAAGGAAGACAAAAACACACTTTTTCCAACATTAGTACTAAAAAAGGGTTAGTTTTATGCCACATTTGATGTAATTTATATGTTACATTTTGTGCACATCATGAGGCCTAATTGTTTACAGAAAATTCATGAAAAATCGTACATCGCAGAAAGGGCAAGAAAGTCATTTTCTAACGACAGTTTACCATTTCATAAAAAATTCTAAGTTCCTCTAATTGACGCAAGACCAAAGGTAGTGTTTTAAGACTCTTAAAAGTAGTTACTGTATAAATTTCACATCTTTTATCTCAAAATGACCAACTTATAGTCCTCGTAATGGACCCTATTTTTCGATAAAAAATTCAACTTTACACATCAACATTAAAAATTTACATTACGTACTTAGGTTTTATCTAAAATTATGAAAATTGTTGTAGATCATCTACACATCCAATAGATGATTTTAGCCTCAAGATGACCTTATTTAGTATCTTTATGTCCAAGTTATAATCAAATCAAAATTGGAAAATTTTGTAGTAACATTCTGATGTTGCTGATTAGTGTTTTAAACAAGTTCCTAGTGTTAGACCTTATGTATTCACCACATGTAACAACCAAACTTCATCATCAACAAAGTTTCCTCTTTAGGAAAGGTATGAACAAGAAATTAAACTAGGTTTTCTATCATAAAAATTGCATGCATACAATATACAATTACAACATTAATCATTAGACACTAGTTATAATTCACAAAAGTCGTGTTTGTATAACTAGCATTTCATCAAGAACTATCACAAACATACTAAAAACGTGAAATCATTGATTAAAACTTATTGTATTGCATCTAGGATGCCAAGAATACGAGAAGTTGCAAGATCCAAACTCAAGAATGGTGATTAGGGTTTGGGATGGTGAAGCCGTGATTTAGAGAGGGAGAGAGAGATTGTACATGTTTTTTTGTTGTGCGATATGGGGGAATGGGTGGTGGGTTAAGTTTTTTTTTATATATATTAAACTACAAGGGAGGTACATTGGCTTTCTATATAGGCTTTTAATTAAGAACAAGCCTAGTAGAACTCTTTTTTACTACTATTACTAGCCCAAGTTTATAAAAATAAAAACTCACTAGTTAATTTATAAAAACCATTTTTATAAAACAATATATCACATAAAACGTATATTCTTTCGCAATAACGAGAAAATAATTACAATTCATTCACGTAGTCGAGTAACGTATAATTTCACATAATTTATACATTCAATTTTTTTTCGGAATTATTACTTCATTTAATCACCAACGTTTGGGGCAGACTCGTGTGTGGTTCAGTAATTCTCTGAAGTGTTTGGTTCGGTAATTCTCAGAATTATCGTTATGTAAGTGTTCGTGTAATCACTGACACACTTAATTAAACCTAATCAATTTTAATACATTAATGAATGTTTGTAATAATGTTAAAGATAACATAGTTATGTTAACGCCGGTAACCTGAAATTATCGTGCGTTACATCATCCCCTTGATGAAAGAATTTCCGTCCCGTAAATTTATTAGTGTCGCTAATGTTTGCGAAAAAATTTACGATTGCCACAATGACGTTAGCAGGATGTAGTGGCCGACAATGATGACGTACACGTAGTATGTATAGAAGCTACGAAGATAGAATCTAGGACTGTTGAGAGGCGACTCAACCATGAGTCAACTGAGTCAACTTAGTCAAAGCTTGTCAACACGGTCAGCCTAAAACTTGAGTGCTTGGTACTATCTTAAACCCGAATATTCGATTAGTTAATTTATATAATATCAATTATCAACATAGATTAACTTTAAGGTATTGTACTTTGTGCATTACTGTTATTTTTCGTAGTGTGTTGTCATACCATTTGCAATACTGTCAGTTTCCTATTTTGGGCTTGACACATATAATGATCTTGTGTGTTTTGTTTCTTATACGTTGATTCTTAGTTTGACGCGTCTACTTATATATTTGCTTAGTCATTGTTTTTCTTCTCAAAGATTGTTCGGACAGGTGTTTCTCTCCTGCCCCATTTTTTGCTTCTTTTCTTCCTCTCCGCTACGACAATCAACATTGGTAAGTTTGTTTCTACATTGGTTGTATTTTGTTACAAAGTTTTGCCGATAAAGTTGTTAAGCTATTCAGATTTTGTTATTGTTGTCTTTGGTGTTACATTTGGGTTTTGGAATTTTTTGATTTGATACATGTGTTGTTATTAGATTCAGTATTCAATAAGGGGATTTTGTTCGGGTTATAATAAGGGGATTTTGTTGGATAAAGTTGTCTAATTGTTCAAATTTCGATTACACATGCCGCATTTGAAACGTCTGAATGTAGCTCAAACCCCTAATCAAATTTTTTTATTGTGGCGTGGGAACCTTTTTTTGTATTCCAAGAAATTTGGAAATATTGTGCCTTCCTCCACTTTGCAATTTCTTCAATAAAAGTTGTGATCAGAAGGTATAATATTTTCTTCTCATAATTATAGTAAATAAAACATGATACTTGATTCAATTAACAATCAACGAATTCTATTTCAGGATTAAATTCATATTGATCAAAGGGAAATGCTCACAATAATTTATTCTTGAATTCCTTTCAATTGTCAGGGGACATAACACATGAATATGAACTTGAGTTGATCTTTGAGTCGTCAACCATGATTAGACCGATTTAATCTCCCGTCACAACAACCTACACCCTTTAAGTCAAATGGAAAGTTAGGGCTTTCGGAGAGAGATTTATCTGCCGTTAGCGCTAGTTAACCCTGTTGATGTCGTCGAGGTATGCAACTTTACTTTTGTTTCTAGGGCTTATGTTTTGTTTCCAATATTTACGTCATAATTAGGCTTTTTTACATCTTGAACTATGTTTTTATAGGTTTTGTTAGCATTAATTATTTTTTATGGATTGATATCAAGTTCTTTTTTTGCTGAAAAATTCTATTTTGACATTTGAAGTTGAGTTCATATGTTAGTTCATATGTCAATTCCTTTTGAAAACCATGGGAATACTCATTTGTTTTGATGCCTTTGTTGCTCACTTTTGTAGTTCCATGTTAGTGTTCAAGACCATGTACTGATTCGAGATTTTTCTTTGTATGTTTATGATTTTACAAACAAGGCTACAACCTCAGGATGTTGATCTTGTATACTCGCATCCAGTGAGTAATCATACTAGTCGAATGGTAGGTTTTTGGACCAAACATGGTATGTGTCCTATGTGTTATTTGTTAGTGTGTTTATTAGTATGTTTATGCATACACCCTCTATAGTTCTGTCTTTTCCAATATTAGACTGTAAATGCACCTCAGGATGATAAATGCGGGAAGCGGCTTCTCGAAGACTCGATGAAGATTTGCAGATCCCGCATGTATCAAGGGGGAGTCTGTAAATGCACCAAAAGTTTGATAAATGCTGGATGCTGCTGAAGTTTCAACATTGAAGGACTAATCTTGAAATTATGTGAAAGTGTCACAAGTTTGGACAAGGGTTCTTATACATATGAGAATTTGTGGTTTTAGGATGTTAGTACTTGTGGTTTTCTTATATGTTGCGAATTTGTATTTCTAGTTAGTGGTCAGTACTTATTTGCTAAGTACAGACTAGGGTTTCCTTATAAGGGTCCGTATTTAGATGTGTATATATATTAAGTGTCTTGTACGCATTCAGTGACCAATACATTCAATGAAACAGTAAAATTTTGGAGAAAACTTCTTGTGCAAACAAACCCTAGCTTTGTGTGTTCTTCATTCAACCTGTCTGATTTTTTATTGTGAATACTCAGTGTATTCACTGCTCTCTCATCTTCGACACCTTCTGTGCGAGTTCTACGTTGCGGTACGAGGCACGCAGTGGTTTCCGCACATCGCATGTGTGTTTGATCGGTCCGGCTCGTGTGTTCGTTGAAGGAAGACGACCTTACAGAACAAGAAGGAGAAACCCTTCTTCTTCAAATACCACTTGAAATCCAGCCTTTCGGATGTGAATTAGATTTGAATTTACATGCATGGGTTAAGATTATCAAGCATCTAAGTGTTCTCTACGTAACGTATGCTAAAATTTATGTTTTGGTGACCTTTGATGAAATGGGTTATGATCAATCCGTGGGTTTATGTGAAATTAGGATGCCTATGAATTAGAATCATCTTATAGAACATGAATCATACTTGAAATTTTGATTATCTTGATGATTTGATTAAACCCACTTGTAGTAGTAATGTTATGAGTATGATGATGTTACATGTGCCAAAATTTAGTGTAATATTGATGTATAAAAATTGATGTTGCAGATTATTAATAGATAAATGTGTTATAGAATGAAGATTGTGTAAACTAGTTGATTTTGATAAAACATAGCACGAACTAGTAAGGATATACATAAAGCACTCATACATTATGCTTTAATAGTGGTACGCCCACCAAGTGTTTGATGAAATGCCTTGTGTAGTGATTCTTATGTGATGATGGTAATTTCATGTGAACGTGATGTTAGAATGGCTAGAATTGGTAAAATGATGAATTTGCTAGTCGTTATGTTAAGAAAAAAATATGATAAGCAAGTATGAAATTGAAGGATGTTCATTGTGAAATTTCTAGCCTTGAATGTGATGGTTAATGGTAGGATCATGAAGGCAATAGTATGTTTTAAAACTTATTACATAGATGTATGTATGTAATTAATTAATCAAGACGTGGTATGTGTTCTATGACAAGAGTATGAAGTACAAATGTAACATTAGTGTGGTCGACTATGTTGGGATGGGTACACATCTACGAGTTGAAATTGTGTAAGTAGGACAATTGACTTTCTGAAAGTCAACTATATAGGAAATAGCATAGATGAAATTTTGGATGCCATTGTAAGGAATGAGGAAACATATGATACAAGTTAGATTATTTATGTGCTATACATGCTGGTGAATGAAATTTGCATGGATTTGGAATAAGTTGATTTTTAATGCGAGTCTTATGAATGCTAGTAGTTATTTAATGAAAGTCAAGCAGCTATTTGGGATGGGATTGAATGCTAGTGTTGATGAACATGTGTAATAACAATGTTTTGGATATGATGGCATGAATGGGCATGAGTTTTCACTAACATGGACCAAAGCATGGAAGACTAATGGATCAAGATGAAGCAAGGAAACTAGCATGAACATGGCGGGCACAAGGTAATGTAACACCCCTAAAACGGGTTTGGTAATTAAACCACGTTAATATTAAATTACGGGTAAAGTACCGTTAGAGGTAAAAGTAACCCGGTGAATATTAGGACTTTAATTAAATAAACCTAATATTTAATAAAAAGTTGAATAAAAGCTTTTGAGGAAATAAAGTTTATAAAAAGACCCGAGTTAACGGGACTTAAAATAAATTGAGTCATAGATTTCCTGAACCCACAAATTTAACTAGGAATGTTTAACCTAGTTAATGAGTGGAAATATCGTTAGAAATAAGTAGGTTGTAGCCTACTTAATAACTAACCAAACAAGAGGGGCCAAATCTGGATAATTGAAAGTTTAATTATAAAAAGGAATTCAAAACAAAACACACACTTCGTGTGTGTAAGTCCTGAAACCGAGATCACAATGATATCGCACAACTCGTAAGGTGGCGGAATCACACAAACAAGTTGTAAAAGAAATAAAGATGAAAAGTAGGATGATTGATATTCAAAATGCTTCACTAATCTTGCATACAAATGATTGTCCAATACAAGATTTGCCAAAATCACCAACCATGCACCTATTACATCATTTACTATTTATAGAAAGGGATTAGGGAATGTGCTCCCTAAACCCTAGGCCCATAACTACACTATTAGGCCCAAAACCCATAGTTAACCCATGATACCTACTAATCCACCCATTATCTTATCCATAAACCTTAAAGGGCCTAACAATCTCCCCCTAGGTTTACTGGATAAGCAGACGCATCAAACATTTGGATCGAGACGACCTGGAGGAGGATCAGCAAAAAGATAGTGCTTCAAGATGTTGGCAGCATCACTTATCCATGATTTTGCACATTCTTCATATTTTTCATTACATTTGATTTGATGTTGTGTCAGAACCATGATGTCTTCTTCATGAAAGCTCATTAGGTCATAAGAGTTGGGAATCCTGATCGACTGTTCTTCAGTGACGATAGCTGCTTCTGCCATAACAGGATCATAAGCCCAAAACCTGAAATTCCTTAGTATCCCCTTTTCAAACTTTCTTGTGAGCGGAATGATCTTCTCTTTGTCAGTGGGAGGCCAGACAATTGCCTTTACAGTCCTCTTGGTAAAGGAGTCACGAACACCGGGATGTCGTCTTACTATCGGTTCAGCAGTCTTCATGGTCTTAAAGTTTGTTCTTACCTCCTTTTCAAGATGTGAGTGGAATGCCCAACCTGCGCCTCTCTTGCTTAGATCTGGATCATAATAAGGAGCTCGTAACAGGGACTTCAGATCAATTTGAGTCCAAGATTCAAATTGGCTTTCATTGCCATAATACTCTCTGTGCCCACTCTTTCGGGTAATCAACCACATCTTTTTTTTCTGGCTCATATCTCCAACATGCCGCATCTGATTTGTTTCCCACTTCATCGTAATAAGTAGATCCAAGTTCCATCACAAGTCTGTCGGGCCTTGTCGTGGGATCTTTTAGCTGAAAGTTTTCATCTAGAGGATTCAGGTCTTGATTTTTCATAACCAGCAGTTGTTTCTTTCTTTGCTTCTCCTGCTCTTTCTCTAACTATCTTTGTTCTCGTCTCTTTTTGGTCTTGCTGCTCAACTTCTTTGGTTTTGCTGCCAGATAAGCTTCTAAGGCAGCAATTCGTTCAGCTTCAGCTGCTGCATGAGCTGCTGCTCTTTGTTCTTGTGTCTGCTCAGGCCTTCCAACATAAAACTGCTCATCCTCTTTATCAACAAATTCATTTCCGAACTTCTTTTCAAGCTTCGCTTTAAGATCATAGACAGTTGACATCAACATCCCTACATCCCCTTGTAATTGATCTATAGTAAGATCTCTGCTTGTGAGCTGAGATTGTAGAAAGGAGATTTGGGCTTCTTTTATTGCAGCGTCTTGTTGTAGAGAAACAATCTGAGCACTTTTCAATTCTCCGTCTTGCTCCAATATCACTACACGCCTTTTCAATCTTTTAACATACTCTTCTTCATCGCTGTCTCTTTCATAGACTTGTCTCTTCTCACTTGCATATCGGAATGCAGCTTCATCATGCTCAGTTAAATGAGCCTCGCTTGAGCTTCCTGCTTCAAAATAAACACCACCACTTGAACTGCCTGGCTGAGAGGGGGTGGATTCGAAGTCGAAGTTGAAATTGTAGATTGTGGATCAGGTTGAGGGTCAACTGTAGGAGTGGGCTCAGAGGTAGTCGCGGGCCCAGAAAGAGTGTTGTCAGGTGCATTGTCGATCTTCTGCTTCTTTTGAGCTGGTTCTTCAGTCACATCAGATGTTTCTTGAATAACAGGAGTGGAAATGGATGGAGGGTCTCCATCACCACCCTGTAAACTACGAATCAAAGCTGCAAGATTATCAGCGGTCATTGGCACAGGCTTACGAACAGTATCCTCTTCTTTGTCAGATGTCACTATCTCTGCTCGCCTTCGAAATCTGTCTCTTCACTAGATTCTGTGTCAGATTCAGTATCAACCATCGGAACCTCTTCTTCATCATCACCTGCCTGTTGTGCTTGTTGCAATAAGTGCACATCATGCTCTTCCGCTATTTGTGCATTTACTGGAGGCGGAACTGGAGCAACCGGAATGACAGGAGGAGCTGGTGCAACAGGAGCTCCTTGAACATCATCAGCAAACCTCCCATGTTTCTCAAGAGCAAATAGTCCTTCAAAATTATGATGCTTGGCTCGTTTGTTTCTGCATGCATTCTCAAAGCATCCTGGCCCCATCGGCTTCAAGTTGATGTAGTTTGGCCCCTTGACCAATGATGGGTATCTCTCATCAAGAATCATCTGTATGAACCTTGGGTACAGCATAAATATCTTCTTCTTTGGATCTTCCAGCATCTTCTTCATGTTATCAAAGATAAATGCTAAGAAGTTGAAGTCCCATGCATTCACAAGAGCAACAACTGCTGAAGTCTGCGTTTTGTTCAATTGATCCCATCCACCCTTGTTTTCAGCAATACACTGGAGGAAAAAATGAACTAACAGTCTCCAGTAAGGTGGAAATAGCTTCTTCGGCACAGTAGGATATCTTCCTTCATAGCTCATTCTTCTTAAAGCAGTTTGGACTCAGGCTTGATCGTACGACGTAGGATGATCCGGCTGATCTCCTAGTCTTAATACTTCTCGAATAATGGCTTCAGATATTATAATATTTGTTTTCTGAACAGTAGCTTCGATGAAACCTGCACCTTGCCTGCCGATCTTTGCGGTATTCCAGAAAGTGTTGATGTAGTTGCTGCAGATCACCGAGTTTGCTCTTAAAGCGTGTGTAAGAGGACAGTTGTTCAGACCCCTGATTAGTGATCAAAACAACTCTGCTTGATCTGCTGGAAGGTTTGATAGATAGCCTGCTTGATTGTGGAATTCGTTAACCTCCAATTGCCGTTGATTTCCTTCTTTCAACATTGCGCCTGCCATTTTCTGCACTTCACAAATAACCGTTAGATGATATAGAAGGAGTCACTTATATTTTAAGTTAACGACGAGTTGACAAAGTCAATTCGTTGAAAATTCAAACATAAGCACCCCTTTTTAAGTGAGCAGTCCAAAAACAGTCCAATAGGTTTAGACAAACAGGTCAAACAGTCAAAAGGGTCACAGATTGGGTTTCATTTCGAATGAGCTTCTTCATCCGGAATGGAATTCCGTCCGAAGTCGTCCGTAATGAATCTTCTCAGTCCGGAATCATCCGGAATCATTCGGAATCATCCGTGATGAATAATTCCTTGTCCGGAATGATCAGGAATCATCCGTAATGCCAAATGAAGATCCGGAATGCAGTACCTAATGTCCATAATCAATCCGTAATGAAGATGAAGATCCTAGAGAGAGAAATCTGATGAATCCGTAATGGTCCGCAATGAGAATGCGAATTCTTGTCCTTTTCAGCATTAAATACTCCGTAATGATTTTTGGGCCAAGCCCATTTCGGATTGTTCGTAATGATGGGCCCATTTCGACCAGTGGGCCATCCAGACTTAATCATTTTAATATTATTTTATTTAACCTTTTCAAGAATAGCAAAATGCCCCCTTTTAAAATCAACGCAACACCCCACTGAGCAATTAGTTCTAAAAATAATAAAAATTGACTATAATAGTATGCACAAGTTACCAAACAAGGATGATATTGGGAAGACTGTCACGGGATCAAATCGTTCTGGAACTGATTAAGGAACACTTTTCAGCTCTTCGTTTACTTAGGCTGGTCCACGCAATTGTTGATATGTTTGTCCTTTTAAATCCACCGCTCAAACTTCAACTTTTTGCTTTGTGATACGCTTTTAAGTAGATTTATACTGAGACATATGTGTGTCCCATTCCAAGGCATACCCCCGCGATCAAGGTAAGCGCAACTGCTCATCGTAGCAGGTGAGTATACTGAGATCATCCTTTTATTTAAATTTATTATTCAACGTCAGACTTCCTGGTGAACAGGTCAGTACTTCCGTACAACAGAGAGCCCAAGGAAGATCTGACGATGGCCCCTTTTTTTTTTAAATGTCAGACTTCCTGGTGAACAGGTCAGTACTTTCGTACAGTAGAGGGACAGCCCTGATATCCCGGATGAAACATCAGCATAAAGACCCGAAACTTCAGATGTTGGCTATCTATCAACGCAGGATTTAAGACCATAAAATCATACACCGTTGGTCTGTTACCCACGAGATGTCCAGTCCATTATGTTTGTATCACTTTTGCTTTTTTTGCTTTTCGAGCGGCAGATCTATCAACACATCGCAGTGGAGCCGAACCTATTTAACATTGAAACCTTACGTGTGTTAATCAAGTTCTTTAACACGAAAATTCATTTCATTTCCCAGCAACTTTTCTCCCCTACATTTGTGCAAAAGTAACGTACTTTATGCCCAAATTTACCAGATGGAAACACATAAAAACCCTTATTATTATTTACAAGAGTTTTTTTTTAACACTGCTCAGTCGGTGAAGCGAATCATTTTCAAGAGGTCTACAAGCACATTGAACCTAGAGATGCTGACAGGTTTCGTAAAAAGATCCGCTGTGTTAGCATCAGTATGGATCTGTTCAAGTTTAATAAGACCTCTGTCAAAACAATCTCTTATGAAATGAATTTTAATGTCAATGTGCTTGGTTTTGGAGTGAAAAACAGGGTTTTTAGTGATCTGGATGGCGGCATCGTTATCACAATAAATGGTTGTGTCAAGATAAGTCAAACCGTAGTCTTCCAATTGATGCTGCATCCAGAGAACTTGGGAGCAGCATGCAGATGCTGCAACGTATTCTGCTTCCGCTGTGGAAAGAGATACTGTCTGCTGCTTCTTGCATTGCCAAGATATGAGCCTTTCTCCCAAGAACTGACATCCAGCTGATGTGGACTTCCTATCCCTGTCAGTTCCTCCAAAATTGCTATCTGAAAAGGCAAACAGAACAAAGTTCGAATCTATGGGATACCAGAATCCGAGTTTAGGAGCTCCCTTCAAATATCTGAAAATTCTTTTAACAGCAGTTAAATGAGTGAGTTTAGGGTTAGCCTGATAACGAGCACACTGACACACGGCGTACAGAATGTCTGGCCGACTGGCAGTCAGATACATTTGTGACCCGATCATTGAGCGATACAGTGTCTTGTTGACAGGACTTCCTTCTGGATCCTCAGTTAGCAATGGACTTTCTGCAATTGGGGACTCACTCGGCTTTGAGTCTATCATGCTGAACTTAGCAAGGACGTCAGTTACATATTTACTTTGATGAATCAGTATTCCTTGATTGTTTTGACGAACTTGCAGACCCAAAAACATCGTCATTTCTCCTAAGGAACTCATTTCAAATTTTTTCTTCATGACTTCTTCAAATTCCTTGCAAAGATCATCAGTGGTTGACCCGAAGATGATGTCGTCAACGTATATTTGCACAAGAATGATATCCTTGTCAACACGCTTGATGAATAATGTCTGATCAATCATTCCTCGGGTGTACCCATGAGCGAGCAAATGTTCTGTTAGAGTCGCATACCACGCACGAGGTGCTTGATGCAAACCATACAAAGCCTTGTCTAACTTGTAAGCATACCCTTCCTTTTCTTTATCAACGAAGCCCGGCGGTTGAGCGACATAGATTTCTTCCTTGACTTTTCCATAAAGAAAAGTCGTCTTAACATCCATTTGATAGACAGTAAATCCCATAAAAGATGCGTATGCCAAGAAGATGCGAATGGCTTCTAGACGAGCGACTGGGGCATACACTTCATCATAATCTAGGCCTTCAACTTGACTGAATCCTTGGACAACTAATCTGGCCTTATTTCTCACGATCACACCCGAATCATCTTGCTTGTTACGAAATACCCATCGTGTGCCAAGGGCCTTTTTTCCTTGGGGCAGCTTTTCCAGTTTCCATACTCCAAGCCGTTCGAACTGATTGAGTTCTTCATGCATTGCATCGACCCATCCAGGTTCCTGCAAGGCAACATTAATATTTTTAGGCTCAATCTGTGATATGAAACAAGAATACAAACATGTGTTGATGTCTCCAGATTTGCTGCGGGTTTGAACACCAGCAGATACTGGGCCGATGATATTTGTGATTGGGTGACTTCTCTAAACACGTTGCGGAATTGTTGTTGCAGGAGCTTGCAAATTAGTTTGCAAATTTGAAAAACTTCTGGAAGCTATTCCAGATGGCTCCCCCTCACTTGGTGCTGCGGTGCTGATCACATGTGTTTCTACAGTGCAGTCAAATGGAATTGAATCTTGAAATAGAGGGGCTCCCTGAATATTTGACGGACCGGCAGAGCCTTCTAAGTTATTGGTTTCTCTGTTTGAGTTCTCCGTTGGGGGTTCAGAATGTGAAGCCTGAGTGGATGATGAAATACTTGCATTTTCTTTGTTAAATCCCGATGGATTTACAGTAAGATTTCTGATTAGATTTTGCAATGGCACATTCTCATCTTCATCATCAACAGGAGTAGGCATTTCTTCTGTTAAATTCTCTGCAACAACAACTTCGTTAGACAAAATAGGAAACGATTTAAACAAGGAGGAATAGTCATATAGCCAGTCAGGGCGAATGCGAGCGTCTTTTGGATTTTCTTCAAGCCAGTCTACATGATATGCTTCCACAACTTGCTTTTTGACCTTGTTGTACACACGATAGGAGGTATTCTTAGCATAACCAATGAAGTAGCATGGATCTCCTCGAGCTTCAAATTTTCCTTTGGAGTCCATGAGAAGAAGAACGCATGGGCAGCCGAAAGTGCGAAAGTGTTGCACCGAGGGTTTTTGACCTTCAACTATTTCATATGGAGTTTTCATGTGACGCTTGTTAATCAAAGCATGATTCTGAACGTAGCAAGCCGTATTTACTGCTTCTGCCCAGAATATAAGTGGAAGTCCTGAATCTATCAGCATTGTGCAAGCAGCTTCGATGAGAGTACGGTTGCGTCTTTCTGCAACCCCATTCGGTTGAGGCGATCTTGCTGTGCTGAATTGGCGATCGATTCCTTTGAGGGCACAAAATCCGTTCAGCTCAGCATTCTTGAATTCTGTTCCATTGTCACATCGAATAATCTTCACACGTTCATTTGACTGATTCTCCATGAGTATTACGAATTTCTTTGTTAAACCAGTTGTCTCACTTTTCTGCTCCAAGAAGAATACCCAAGTAAAACGTGAAAAATCATCTGTGATGACCAGAGAGTAAGCCTTTCCTCCGATGCTGAGAACATTGACGGGACCAAATAAGTCCATATGCAGCAGTTCCAAGACTTTCGAAGTGGTGTGAACAGGTTTGGACTTATGAGGTCTACGATGCTGCTTCCCTCGAGCACATGCTTCACATTTCTCTATTTGCATGAAATCCTTGATTGGCAAGTTCCTGACGAGACCTCCTTTTGCTAACCGATTCAATTTTTTTATGTTCAGGTGACCCAACCGACGGTGCCACAGCATAGCATCATGTTCAGCAATCTCTGAAAACAAACAAGTAACTTGATCAGTAGGGGCTTTGTTCATATCGATAACGTAAGCATTTCCTCTTCGTTCAGCTTCTATCAGAAACCAGTCTTCAGGTATGAGGATTCCTGGTTTCAGGATAACACACCCACTCTTAGTGAACAGAACTTCGATTCGTTTGTCACACATCTGCGATACACTCAGCAGACTATGTTTAATCTCAGGGACATAGTTAACATCTGAAAAAGTGAGGACGCCATTCTTGACAGTGCCTTTCATGGTGATTCATCCTGATTCTCCTCCTGCGAAATTGACACATCCACCGTCGAATATCTTGATATCATTCAACTGGGATATGTCTCCCGTCATGTGCTCTAGAACAACCACTATCGATAAACCAAAGTCTAAAAATAGCCCTCCATAGTCGTTCCTGCACATAAAACAGAATCAGTTAGAGACTGGAACCCAGGCCAAAGAGGACCTGAGTTTACCATCGCTATCTGTGTAGGTGACTTCGCGAAAGATCATATAGTTTTTATCATTTTTGTGACATTTGGTGGCGTGGTAGAAGTTGATGGTTGTGAACACGAAGACTGGCATCTAACAGGACCTTTTGGTCTCCAAGTTTTAGCGTATGAGACACTTCTGTTTAATGAAAATGATTTTGCCTTGTCTTGAAACCTGTTTGTTCTAAAAGATTTTTGCTTTTCCTGTTTAGCAAGATTCCAGTCTCTGTCAGAAGGCCTTGCCATGGGATGTTTGATAAAACTAGAGTGCATGGCCTTCCGATGGTACGTGTTCCTAGAGTAGTAGGGACGATGAACACAATTTCTTGCGATGTGTCCCGGAATTCCACAGTTAAAACATGTCTGCCTTTTTTAGAAAAAGACATCTAGTTCGGCTTGCGTTATTCTCGAGAACTGATCACGTCTTTTCAATTCATTTAGCGCTGAGTGCTTTGGAGTATGCCTTTTCTTGGAGGAACCCGCTTTACAGCTTTCAGCACAAGAGTTAGTCTCCTCAACTTTACCCTTGAGCTTGGGTTCTGTTTGCTTGAGATTTATGGTTTCCCTTTTCGCATTCTTCCTTTTTGGCCTTCTGTTTCTACGTGGTCGTTTTCTTTTAGGCGAAACAGATTCAGTCGACTCGGTTCTGCTGAGGTTACTGTTGGGATCAATAGGTGAGTTTTCTGGAAAGGTTACTTTTACATCTTCCTTTTCTGTAGAGATCATGTCTTCAGGAGAAGCTTGAGAAAAGGTTTCCATATTAATTTCTTCTACAGTTTCATCATTTAATTCAACTGTGGAATTAATTTCAATGAATTCCCTCTCCATAGTTTCCACATCTTCGTGAGTTTCTACAGAACAGGACTCTATAGATGTCTCCTCTTCAGTCAAGTCACCTTCTGAGTTCTCGACTTTTGAAGATTCTGGCAACTCAGATGATGAGCAGTCTGTGTCGAAGACAACTTGACTTTCTTCTTTAGTTATGCTGCAAGAGTCTGATTGATTGTCACAATCGGAAACACTCGAAGATTTAGGCTCATTATCTGAGATCCCTGAATCCTCTGGTTGATAGCCAAGATCATCAGATGACCCCTGTTCAACAGTAAATTCTTCATTATCACTATTAGTTATTTCAAAATCATCATTACTACAGGGAGCGTCTGATGTGTCATTTAATGTTTCAGACGTACAAGTGTGGTATTCCAAATTATCTGAATGGTTTTCTGAGTTGATTGAAACAGATGTTTTGAATTCCTCAGACGACACATCAGGCTCTCCTGTCACATCATTCTCAACATTAACAACATTTTCAGCATTTTCATCATAGTTATTCTTTTCACATGCATAATCTAAAATAATAGCACCAAATTCATCAGTCTTAGTGGGAACACCCCAAGTCTCAGCAAACCAAGAAAAAACAGTGTTCCAAGCATAAATGCCATTTTTATCAGAAACAACATTATTAGCAGCACTTTGAAGCGATTCATCATCCTCCTTAGACTCTTCTTCAGTTCTTACTGACTCTGCACACAAACTAGAAAAGTTAGTATTTTCAACAGAATCAGAATTTGGTGAACTTTCCTTCATCTCCTCTGCGAGTTTGTTAACCGGTTCTGTTTTTGTTTCGGTTTTGGTTTCAGCATTTAACACAGTTTCATTTTTTTGATCGGACACATTGTCTGCTGGTTCAGTTTGAACCATTTTATCTTTTACAAAACTCATTGGTTTCTTGAAATCAGTATATTGACTCCTTTTAGACTTAGATGGATCATAATCAACATAATCACTAGGTCTGACATACATCATAGTATCATAATTTTCCATTTCTTGCTCAGTGACTGGCAGTCTGGAATAATTATGATTGTATGGTGGCGGAACCTTATTATACCCCAGACCCTTTCCCTTGTTTTCTTGATACGCAAGTTGCACATTACACAGATTCTGGACTGTGACACTGGAAGTATCAAACTTCTTGATGTTTAACTCGTTCTGTTTGTACTTTCCAGTGAGGAGCTCTAGCTCACCCTTCACAGAGTCACATTCAAGAGTTTTGACTGTGAGTCTATGTTTATAGTCATGATCCCAACATTGCTGCTGGTTCACGTCTCTGTGAAGTTGAGTTGTGTCCTTTTTAAGTGCTTCAATCTTCTCATAGAGAATTTTGTTATTCTCTCGAAGACTGATGTACTTTCCCATCACAGTATTGTAATCGGTAATTAATGCTGAATTTTGAGATCTCAGCAAAGTAACTTTCTTCCTACAGTGTTCAGTACATAGAAGGGAGTTTACCATCTCAGCGAGTGACTTTGGTTCCTTGGTCATGGCCATCAAGCATTGATGAACTTTGTCCACAGCAGCAGATTCAGACAGCTTCATAGATTCCACTTGAGCAACAGCATCAGTCCAGCTGAAACCATTCTGCTCTTGAGCAATCAAAGCTCTTCCAGTTCCTGAGTTTCCTTGTCCACTTGAGGAGCCAGTTTCTGCAGGTGTGATTGGAACCATAGACCTCTCTTTGTTCCTTGCTGCAGCTGCCTGAGTAGCTTCATACCCTGTCACAACCTTCTTGCAATCCCTAGCAAAATGCCCTGGTTCATAGCACCTGTAGCACCTCAGCCTGTTTTTCAGAAAATTTGGACTGGCATGCATAGGACGACACCCATATCTTTTTGCAAACTTATCAGCTTTAAAGGCTGACATAGCCATGTTCCAAGCCACATCCAGCTCATCCAAGTCCTCTTCCACGACTTGATTCACTTCTGGTGTCAGTTCTGTTGAAGGTATGAGTTCTCCTGCCAAGAAGGCGTTGAAATTGTTGATCATAGAGGCTGTAAGAGCAAGTTTTTCTTCATTCTGTTTGGTTAAGAACGCCATGTGATTTGCTGATGGGGTGTTTTGAGGAGCAGACTGAGTGTTTGAACTGAAAGTAGCATTTGCATGTTGTGGCTGAGGTTGGGATTGAGACTGTGGCTGAGTGTTTGTGGTATTGACAGTAGGTGCCTGAGAGGAAGGAGCAGCCATTCCATACACATAATTTGGCTTTGGGGCAGCGATGGGACTGAAAACAAAGTTTGGGTTGTGATTCACTATTCCATGAACAGGACTGAAAACCAGATTTGGATGAGCCTGAGACATCAGTGCAGCATTGGTTGGACTAATTACTCCAGCAGCCATCAGAGAGTTCTTGTGATTTATTTCTCTTTGTTGGTTATCAATCTCACACGACTTAATAGTGGCAATCAATTCAGTTAGTGTCATTTCTTTCAGATCTTTGGTACGTTTGATCATAGAGACCTCAGCATCCCATCCTTTAGGTAGAGAGTTAAGAAATTGACGATTCATTGCACTGTTTGAGACATCGATTCCAGCACTCACCATTTGAGATACAAGCTTAACGAATCTTCTGATTTTATTTTCATCCGTTTCTCCGTAGATATGATTGAAGGAGCTGAATTGCTGGTTCATCATGTTAACACGACTGGTTTTCATATCGGCATTTCCTTCAAACAGATGTACTAGTGTGTCCCAGATTTCTTTGGCGCTTTTGCAGTTTCTGACTCCAATCGAGATGTCTCGTCCGAGAGCCATTGACAGAGTACCATAAGCAGCTTCATCTTCTGCAACAATCTTTCTGTCATCATCAGTAAAAACGTTTTCGGGTTTCGGAATTTGAGTTTGAGGGTCATCCTCAGTGGCATACATGATCACACGTGGCCCGTTTTTTGATACTTCTCCAAACGTGAGGCTCTTTTGCCTTGCAGTATTGTTCAAATCAAAATTTCCATTCGTAGTAGTCATCCCCGTATAAGGAATGTGGAACATTTGTGGATGTGCCGATAACTTGGTCAAGTTCTTGATGAAATGCCAAAGACTGAGTCTGGATTGCAGCTAGTGTGGCATTAGCGAGATCGGCTGCAGTAACAACACCATTCATGACACCAGATTGGTTCAACATGATTTGAGACTGAATTCGAAATGGGTTCCGAAATCTGAGGTCCGAAATGAAGTCTGAGGTCCGAAATGAAGTCTGAGGTCCGAAATGAGGTTATGAATCCGAAATGGTTCGAAATGACTTTGAATCCGAAATGGTGAGACGCACAGAGGTCCGAAATTGCTTTGGGTCCGAAATGACAAACTTAATTCGAAATCTGATGAACGTAATCCGGAATCTGATAATCGTGATCCGAAATCTGATGATGATTGTTCGTAATCAGATGATCTTATCCGAAATCTGATGATTGTGATCCGTAATGTGATGATTGTGGTCCGAAATCTGATGATTGTGATCCGTAATCTGATGATTGTGATCCGTAATCTGATGATTATGGTCCGAAATCTGATGATACGATCCAAAATCTGATGAAGACGATCCGAAATCAAGCAAACTTCAAATCCGTGATGATTAATAACAGTCCGAAATGGTCCGAAATCTCTTGAAGACAGTCCGGAATCAGCAGAAAACTCTGAAATGCAGCAGAACTTCCAGAAAACGGAACAGTACCCAAACCGGAACAGTAACAGTGAACAAAAACCGACGCGATATCAGATCTGAGCCTGGAAATCAGGTTCAACAGGCTCTGATACCAATTGTAAGTCCCGAAACCGAGATCACAATGATATCGCACAACTCGTAAGGTGGCGGAATCACACAAACAAGTTGTAAAAGAAATAAAGATGAAAAGTAGGATGATTGATATTCAAAATGCTTCACTAATCTGGCATACAAATGATTGTCCAATACAAGATTTGCCAAAATCACCAACCATGCACCTATTACATCATTTACTATTTATAGAAAGGGATTAGGGAATGTGCTCCCTAAACCCTAGGCCCATAACTACACTATTAGGCCCAAAACCCATAGTTAACCCATGATACCTACTAATCCACCCATTATCTTATCCACAAACCTTAAAGGGCCTAACAGTGTGTGTGTGTGTGTTATGAGTTCGACCAGAAGCTCCCAGGGAGCCCAAAACCCTAAACTCTAGCAAAATCATCAAATTCAAGGCTCAAATGAAGTCTAAATTCATAATTGAACGTGAATAAATGATCACCCAAGCTAGGGATCATAAGGTATGTCAAATTTTGATGATTTGTGAAGTTGTGAAATTTGATAAATCTCCTAATCTGCGAATTAGGGATGAATTATAGAAGCTATGGCTGAATTAATGATGTATATGTGCTTAGGAACAAAACCCTAAGTGAAAATTATACATATGATGCTATAAATTGCATGATTGTATGATTTACCACACTAGGATAAGTAGGTTTTTATCATATGATGAATATGATGATATAATTATGATTAGAATCATCTTACATGATAGTAATCAGGAAATACTTGAACAAATTGGGTATTTGAGTATATGATCATACTTGCTAGGAATTTGATTAGTATGATAAAATGAAAATGATGATTTAGTATGATTAAATTGATGTTTGATATCATCATGTGTTAATCAAATGAAATTCGATTACAATAAATTGAATTCATAAGTAGTTAAATCGGTAGCCTAAAAAGGATGCTTACCGTATAGTAGTAAAGTAATAAAACGAGTAGTTAAGCTACATCGTGTAATTAATTTTGTCAATAGGCAATTTGACTTTTAAAGTCAAAATGACCTTTTATATGATCGAATGATAAATTCGACATAAAGATCGTAGGATGGAAAGGTCGTGAATGAGTATGACTAGTCTAACCATCTTACAACTTACAATGACAGTTTGACGCTTGACAAGCTAGGTGAAAGCTTGGGAAGGAAACGGGTCAAACGAATCAAGAATGAAGGTTAAGCATAATCTGGATGTTAGGTAAGTAAAGCTTACACTCTATTTATTGAATACCTATTGGTGTATAGGTTATGAATAATAAAAATTCATATTTGATTTATGATGTTCCGAGATGACATGTGCGGTTCGGAACAAATTACAATGATGATAAATCATGTTGAGTGGTTAAAAAGAGTTAATACGATTATTTAGTCATGCAATGACTAATAAATAACGAGTTTCTAATGATTTCCTTATAAGGTAAACCAATACAAATAATAAGGGTAAAACGGTAATTCGGTCACTCATTGTCGAGTTGTATGTTCACAGGAGTAAATAGGGAAGGATAACTTGCATCGCTATTAAGTAGCGAGTATTAAATCAAGGTATTAAAACGGGTCAATATATTGATCCGAGTCAGGTATGTATAATGGTTCAGCTCATCATTTAGAACTTGAGGTTCTATAAGAGTTAGACAAGGTTAAAAATGGATATTCGGTTATCTTGTAGGTAAACCGAATAAATTGAGTTATAATTATGATGTTTTAGAAACATATTGGTTTCTAAACAAGATTATAGTTAAAAGGTCGGATTTTTGGGTCAAACAAGTATTTAAAAGTCCTTCGTCGTAAAAGAAGGATTAAAATTGACCAAAATGCCCTTGTAAGCTAAATTGAACAAACGACTCTTAAAGGTTGTTTGGAAACGAGTTTTATGATCAAATAAATACTTAGAATAAGTATAAAAAGTGAAAGGTGTAAATCTATGGTCAAATGACTCTATATGAGTCCTTGCCATAAAATGATAATCCGAGGGGTAAAACTCGGAATACATAAAGTACCACATTAAATCCGCCACAAATATAGTTGTGAAGGAAGATTAAATGAAAAGAAATGTGGTAATATGATGCTAGAAACGAATGAAAGCGATTTGTGTCAAAAATATGCTTAAAATCCCTTAACAGGTCAAAACAAACATATGAATGAAAATGGGTTTAAAATACTTATGAAACCCGTGATTTGAACCTAATATGATAGACACTATTGAACTTGTGAGGTTCACGAGGAATTAGATCAAACAAACATGTTTGTTTGATAAATACACGAACGAGTCAAAACTTAGTAATTACATTTTTAAGCTGAAGGCATAAAAGTCAGAAATTTTGTTAATCCGGATGTTGGATGTTAACTCCATGTGATGGAGGATAATTTTACGATCACATAGGAAGAAACGTGAGTCAAATCGGATAAAAAATGAGCAAGTTATGCTCGTTTGCGTAAAGTATAGTTTGCCTGAGAATATGCTGCTGCAAATAAGGACCATTCTGTCGAAACCATAGCCTCGCGTTGCGCGTCAGCATAAGGTCTTCGTGGTCGCGGATCGCGACACTTGTCGCGCTACACGACAGCGATAACAAATCCCGTAGCGGCATGCGACGAGTGTAAATTGCTGAATTTGTTGCCGTTTCATTGTTTGACATTACGAACTCGTTTAAACTAGTTTCAAATGTCAATATAACTAAACATTTCGTGTTTTATGAAATGTAGGTTTATTGTGTGAAACCGGAGGATGATCAAGCTCGATAAAGAACCAAACACAATCAAGATTCAAGCTTCCGTGTTATGTTTTCGTCGTCACTTTTAAATGGCGAATGTATTTACAAAGTGCTGAAATGTTTTAATTATTAAAATGTTTTTACAAAACTTAGAATTTCAAGTGTATGTTAACCGTAAATACGCTAACATAGTCGGAATCTATATGATAATCGTATAATTGGACTAAGGGTCTTACAAGTTGGTAATCAGAGCTCCAGGTTAAGGAGTAAAGTGTTCGGTTCGAGACTTGATCGCAAAATCTGGCAAGTTATTCAGTATATTAACGGTCTAGCATAAAAAGTGTTAAAAACAACACATAGGGATAACATGTAAAACACGTTACCAAAAATAAAGCGATAAAAGACCAATATAGTTAAAAGAATTACGTGTGTTAACACGTATTGTTGAAAGCCTTGTATTATAATATGGGCGCTTATTAATGATAAACATTACTAATCTTTGTATACGTTTTAGCTAAAGGACCCTCGTATCCGAAGATGACGAGAGTCTAAAGAATTATCGATACAATAAAGAAATAGTCAGAAGTATGACAAGTAAGTCATATACGCTAAACACTAGAATTGAGAAACGATCTCGAATGAGAGATCGAACAACAAGGAAAGTTTATCAGGGCAAGTAGCTACAAGGTACATGTCTTAAGCTTATAGTGCAAACAGAAATATGCAACAAATACATAGTGAATGACAAGTTGCATATAGAATATAAAACTTGGAAAACCTGGATATGATTCATATCCAGGATGACGTTTCCAAGAGAAATTCAGTAGAGATACGTATTATTCACAGTCGTGAATAATGAGACAATAACTGAATTTAGTTTAAAAATAAACTTGGACAAAAGTAATCATCCAAGTAAGTATTCTCAATAAGGATTCAAATTGAGAAAAGTAATGATCAGATCGATGAATGTCATTGTATAAATGGTTATAAAAGGAACATTGTAAATGTTCAAGGATAAAACGGGTAAAACTAGTAATTTTTAATTGGCAATTAAATAAAGTTTTACCAAATAAAATAAATCGAGAGATTACTTACATGGGACGTGATGTGGTAATTATAATAAGGTCATGCGTACCATGTGTTGATCGCTTACTCTGGCCAAGTAAGTAGTGAACACATGATACCACGAGCTTCTTATAATGAGCACGGTTATGTCCGATGTGGTAAGGTCGAGGTGAATGATAAAGTTAAAAGAACCTTGGGATCAAGAAATCTTATGGGCATACTCGTATAAATGGTTTTCGAGGGAACCATAAAAACGATGTATGGCGCGCATAGAAATAAATGACCCAAGGGAATTCGTGAAATAAGTCATTTTGGACGAAAGGGTCATGGTTGACAAAAAGGGCATGTAAAAACCAAATTATAAATGACCCGCGAGGTCATAGAAACGAAGGTATTGCCCATACAAAAAAAGACGATCGAAGTCATTGACTTTGGTCGTAGTAAAGAAAGGATGATGATGATAATCATCATTCAGAATTTATAAGACCATCAAGCATGGTCAAATAAAGAATAAAGGTTTGGTTAAATAAAGCGATGGATTTCGCTAAGAAAACCAAACAAATCAAAACGAAGTCTAAATGCATACCTAAAGGGTTGCATTAATAATGACTTCAGTAAGTCACCCGGTTGATGGGTAGGGAATTAAACATATGCGTAAACCAAGAAACGGGAACGCATATTGAAAGTCAAAAGACTCGGATTATGAGTTATGACTAAAAGATGATAAAATTTCTCAAAAAGAATTTTGAATAAATATGTTCAACTATTTGAGGTTGAACGGGTTGAATAAAGAATAAAGTTTGATTGTTTATAATTGATGGATTTCACATTAACAAGTCAAACAGCTTGAATACAATATAATGTCGAATGGCATAAATAAGCGCTAGCCGGATAATGGTAGCGTTAAACGCAAAAGAATAATGAGCCCGGTATTGGGACATAATCAAATAAGAATATATGTAAACCGGACAACGGTGAGTGATGTGTGCAAAATGCAACATATAAATTACATCAATTGTGGCATAAAACTAACCATTTTTTAGTACTAATGTTGGAAAAAGTGTGCTTTTGTCTTCCTTTTGTATTTTCAGGATTAAATGAGCTCAAATTAACAAAAGAAGCAAAAAGACAGCAAAATCTAACATAAATACAAGAAAAGGAACAAATGTGACATGCCCGACCCCACGGCAACATCTTCTCAAGCAAAACAAGAAGACAGAAGACTGAACACGCCCCGTGCTCAGCCAGCACGGGGGCGTGCCCAAGTGTCAGCAGAAAAGACAAAGTAGTAGAAGCTTCTATGGCCCACCACGGGGCCGTGGTCAACTATAAGATTCGCAGAATCTAGGCAAATCTTTATAGTACAAATATTTTTCTGCACACGGGGTCGTGCTCAGCGGACACGGGGGCATGGTCAACTAATAAGACAAGCTGCATTAAATGAAGAAAGAGAAGGATGTGGACACAGGGCCGTGCCCACTGGACATGGGGCCGTGCCCGAGCTTCTGTTCAGCCTATAAATAGGAGTGCTTGGCTCAAGCTCAAACCATCCCTTGGCACACCACCTCTCTCACACTTCACCCACCACCACCATAACACCATCATCCACCACCATCATCCATTGTCCATCATAGAGTGTGTGAGTCGTCTCGGGATCCAAGATTGATCGTAAGAGTTCTTGACAATCAAGGCCAGGTTTGCCTAAGTCTCTTACATCACTTGGTGAAGACAAAGTGTCTAGTGTAATACTTTTTATTTTTAATCTTTTCGCACTTTTTAATTGGTTATGTATTAATGACTTTAATAACTAGTTTCTTATGTTGAAGGTGATTCTTCCTTATCGTTTGTCCGTGGTGTCTTGGCATTATTTTACTGTCTATATAAAATAAAAGATTTTCACCATTCATATCTCCACGGTCTATATGGAGGTATGTTGGCTACCTGGTCGGGGGTTAAGGGAACGGTTTGGTAAGAGTCTTGCCGTTGTTTAGCGTTTAGAGATCCTGCAAGGGACCTGGGTCAAATTTAGTAGGACCTCCTTCAATGCTTAACGGTATTGGATGGCGGGGGTCAAAACTCTTTGATCCCCTCATAAGTTAACTACTATTAATACTATAACCCGGCTACTTAGGACTGTATCCTTGCTGACTCAGACTACTTAGTCGAGGGTAACGTCACCTCCAAAAGAGGGGCCTACCATAATTTGCATTAATAACTTAATTAATTATCTTCCAATAATCCGACCCTTTAGGATTGTATCCTTGCTGACTCAAACTACTGGGTTGAGGGTAACGTCACCTTCAAAAGAGGGGCCTACTACAATAACTAAGATAATCTCTTAAATAAGTGCAAAAGTGCGGAAATAATCAAAGGTTACACTATACACGAGTCGGAACCAAGTGATTCATCTTGTCTATCTGTTTTTATTTTATTTTTATTTTCAGCATTTTAGTCAGTTTTTATTTTTCTAGTTTAAAACATTTTTCCAACTTTTTGATTTGATTAGACGTTGAGGATAAACCGGTACTAAAAGCTCTTGTGTCCTTGGACGACCTCGGTATCTTACCAACACTATACTACGCTCACGATGGGTGCACTTGCCCATATGTGTGTTTAGTGTTAGTAAATATCGTGTTTTATAAATTTAAAACTTGGCTAAAGAAAGTGTAAAAGGGCTTAAAATATACTTAAACTTATATACACACTTCACACGCATCAGTGAGCATAAGACAATTCGACGCAGAAATGACGTGAGAAGTCATAGAGTCGGAAGAATTGTCTTGAAAGAAAACGATTGTAGATACGGACTACAGTCAAGGTAAATGGATTTCAAATGTGAAAACAAATGATATCCAAAATAAAATAAATGATCTACAGGAGCATCATAACCTTCGAGTTGTAAATAGTGTAAAGGTCTACGGGACTAAAATGACCCACGGGTCATGACTAGAAAGAAATGATTATAAGGACCTCGCCTTAAAGAGGTGAAAGCTTAGTGAAATAACCCACGAGGCTAAGTGATAGAACCTACAGGTTAATTAGACAAAGCGAGGGAACCAGTTGAGAATCCCCGCGTAAAACAAAGATTGTAAAAGGATAAATTCCTTGTTGTCAATTCCTTGATATGAAGTAATAGACATAAGTTAAAAAGAAAACGTTAGACTAAAATTCAGTTTTTGTAAGAAATAACGTTTTCACAAACATGAATATTCTGATAGGAATAGAAATAGTAAATATTAAAAGATACAGGTCTTGACACCGATAAGTGCAAGACGATACATTCGAAAAGAAATATTTTCGATAATGAAAGGTTGAAACAAACTTAAACATGACGTGACGCGATCACGGTCAAGAAAAGTAATGTGAAATATAGTCACATTGTAGCCCGAGTGATGGGTATAAAGTAACTGGACTAATAAGTCTAGTCAGTGAGACCGGTTAAGGCCTTACTAACGAAGGGTATTGATATCCTATGATAAGAGATTATACAGCGACACGAGCGAAGTGTCGGGAAGTCAAATCAAGCAAAAGCCAGATTAAAGGATAAAGCTATAAGGTATGTGGTTATATGCTTTATAGAATTTTATTAATGTCACCTATTAAATTATGTTAAGCAAATAAGATAAAAATCAAGAAATTCGGTTTGTTAGTAAGCGGTGGAATCCGTATAAATAAATCGAATGAATGAATTAGAAAACAAAAGAATTTGTTTATCAAAAAGTGAAAGATTTCACTAAAATATCCAAACGGGTTAAATTAACGGATTCATGATGAATTCGATAGTCTAATAGCAATGGATTTCGCTAAATTAACCAAATTGGTCGAAATAACGAGATTACGTTATTTCGAGTTGCATTATGTCGTATGAGTTAAAAATTCAATGAACTATGTAAGAAAGGTTTCGAGGACGAAACCTCTTTAAGGGGGATAGACTTGTAACACCCCTAAAACGGGTTTGGTAATTAAACCACGTTAATATTAAATGACGGGTAAAGTACCGTTAGAGGTAAAAGTAACCCGGTGAATATTAGGACTTTAATTAAATAAACCTAATATTTAATAAAATGTTGAACAAAAGTTTTTGAGGAAATAAAGTTTATAAAAAGGCCCGAGTTAACGGGGACTTAAAATAAACTGACTCATAGATTTCCTGAACCCACAAATTTAACTAGGAATGTTTAACTTAGTTAATGAGTGGAAATATCGTTAGAAATAAGTAGGTTGTAGCATACTTAATAACTACCCAAACAAGAGGGTCCAAATCTGGATAATTGAAAGCTTAATTATAAAAAGGAATTCAAAACAAAAACACACTTCATGTGTGTGTTCTGAGTTCGACCAGAAGCTCCTAGGGAGCCCAAAACCCTAAACTCTAGCAAAATCATCAAATTGAAGGCTCAAACAAAGTCTAAATTCACAATTGAACGTGAATTAATGATCACCCAAGCTAGGGGATCATAAGGTATGTCAAATTTTGATGATTTGTGAAGTTGTGAAATTTGATAAATCTTCTAATCTGCGAATTAGGGATGAATTATAGAAGCTATGGCTGAATTAATGATGCATATGTGCTTAGGAACAAAACCCTAAGTGAAAATTATACATATGATGCTATAAATTGCATGATTATATGATTTACCACACAAGCATAAGTGGATTTTAATTATATGATGTATATGATGATATAATTATGATTAGAATCATCATACATGATAGTAATCAGGAAATACTTGAACAAATTGGGTATTTGAGTATATGATCATACTTGCTAGGAATTTGATTAGAATGATAAAATGAAAATGATGATATAGTATGATTAAATTGATGTTTGATATCATCATGTGTTAATCAAATGAAATTCGATTACAATAAATTGAATTCATAAGTAGTTAAAACGGTAGCTGATGCGTGTGAAGTGTTATATATATTAGGTGTATATTTTAAGCCCCTTTAACACTTATTTTTAGCCAAGTTTTAAATTTATAAAACACGATATTTCACTAACACTAAACACACATATGGGCAAGTGCACCCATCGTGAGCGTAGTATAGCGTTGGTAAGATACCGAGGTCGTCCAAGGACACAAGAGCTTTTAGTACCGGTTTATCCTCTACGTCTAATCAAAATAAAAAGTTAGAAAAATGTTTTAAACTAAGAAAAATAAAAACTAACTAAAATGCTGAAAATAAAATAAAAAGAAAAACAGATAGACAAGATGAATCACTTGGTTCCGACTCGTATCTAGTGTAACATTGGATTATTTCCGCACTTTTGCACTATTTTAATATATTATCTTAGTTATTGTAGTAGGCCCCTCTTTTGAAGGTGACGTTACCCTCACCCCAGTAGTTTGAGTCAGCAAAGATACAATCCTAAAAGGGTGGATTATTGAAAGATAATTAATTAAGTTATTAATGCAAATTATGGTAGGCCCCTCTTTTGGAGATGACGTTACCCTCGACTAAGTAGTCTGAGTCAGCAGGGATACAGTCCTAAATAGTCGGGTTATAGTACTAATAGTAGTTAACTTATGAGGGGATCAAAGAGTTTGGACCCCCGCCATCCAATACCGCTAAGTATTGAAGGAGGTCCTACTCAATTTGACTCAGGTCCATTGCAGGACCTCTAAACGCTGAACAATGGCAAGACCTTTACCAAACCGTTCCATTAACCCCTGATATAGGGTAAGATACACATATTTGTCCCGTGTAAATTGTATAGTTTTAGTTTAGTTTTTATTTATTTTTTTTAGTTTTTAGTATTATATTTCATTATTTTGTGTTGGGCCAGGTTCTGGTACAAATGAAGCGAAAATGAGTAATATGGAAATGACCAGCTAGTTGGGCCGAGTGGGGTGCCTGGGATCGAATGAAAATTGCACTATTTTTCTGTGAGTGGGCCGAACCCACTATCTCTATTTTATGAATTAGAGACTACCACATATATTTTTGTTGTTTTGGGTTTCACAACACTTAACGAGCATCAAGCCTTTGTCAAAAAAAATAGAGATAACTGAATATTCTTATGATTGTCATAAATAATATGACTTGGAGAAAAAGCAAAGGGGACACACGTACAGGAGGAAGGCGGCAATTAATAAAGGAATTAAAGAAGGCGGTGGATTAAGAATATTAAAGGAAGGCCGCACATCATTCTTTGGGGACGCACGCGATCAGAGACGGCATTCATTAACAACATCAATTACGAACTTGGGGACGAAGTTAGAGTTCTTTGGTCGAGTTTAGAGGCTGATTAGAAGGTTTTGAAGGCTCGGGAAGCTAGGAATCATCGTGAAGCATTCGGGAGCACTCGGGATCGAAGATAACGGGTTATACAATCTTGTTCATTCGTTTCTTGTTTGTTTTTGATTGTTTAATGATGAATTCTGTTTTGACCATGATTGTTTCTATGATTATTGATATGATTATTGGCTAAACTTCTCGTACTACCTAGGTTGTGATAATAGCTTAATAAATTTGGTTCTTTATTCGATTTTTGTCGTGGTTGTGGATCTTTCTTGTACTATAAAAGCTATGGATTTCTAACTTGGTGCGTATGTGTGCTTGTGATTATTTTATTATTGTTTGTTGCTTCGTTCGATTCTTGGTGACGGTCTTTATCACGGAATAGAGTCGGGCTAGGGTTCTTGATTTAGGTGACTGTCTATATCACGTAATAGGTCATTAATCCTTTAGGGTGAAATCGCGTAAGTAACCTTAGAAGTAATTTTCAGTAATCTAATAAAATCAAGTGTGCTGCTAAACTCGTCGCGGAAAGGCTCAATGTAACGCCCCGCGTTTTTCATACTTTCTATATTTAGTAACCATCGTCTGTAAAACTATTTTTGGAAACTTCGTAGTCTTGTAATCGTTCTTTCATTAAAAGCAATGTAAAATCCGAGACTTGGATCATGAATAAAACTCGTATTTTGTTAATTACATGTTATACACACTTTATATATGCCCATACATTCAATTTCGTGGAACAATTGATACTTATTTGTAATTCTTGGAAACTATGTGTTAAACTTGTAATTAAGATAAACTTATGCATAAAACGTGTTTTGAACGTAAACGATACTTGATTTCGATGTTTATACGCTCAATTATACTTTGATTATGTTCCTCATACTTGAATTGGCCTTAAACTATGCTTAAATGGCGAAACAAGTCCCAAAAACACCTAAAAACCCTTAATTTTAAACTGTAGGGGCCTAAAAGTCATTTTTGAAACTTGGTTTTCAGAAGTTGGACATGCTAGCGTAGCGCGAGCACTGAGGCCTTAGTGCTAGCGCTACGCGAGCGCCTCACTTCGACAGAATTGTGTTTTCTTTCATTTTTGGCACGAAATCCCAAGTTCCAACCTCACCCAATCACCTCTAATCCACCTCTAATCACCTCCAATCAACTCTAAACTCTTCCACTATAAATACACACCCTCTCCAACCCTTTTTACACTTTCACAACTCATTACACTCCACAAATACCCTCTCATTCAGCTGTAAATCTGCATTTTGGACAGATTTATACTCACCTACAAAAAAGAGTGTAACTTGCTTGTTTTGAGTCCAAATCACTTGATTCTTTCTTCTACTTCTTTAGTACATCCTTGGGTTTGATTCCTTGGTTCTTCCTTGGAGAAATCATGCTTGGAATTGCCCTAAAAAGGACCTAAACTTTCTGTTTTGTTTAATGATATTCAAAAACTTGTTTAAACTTGTCCAACTTGTGTCTAACACATCTCATACCTATGTCCCAATGCTTACAACCTCTCCCATGGTTGGTTAGGCTTAAAAACAAGGTTGAGACACTATAAATCAGAGGTTAAAACCTCAAATACTTCTGTTTTGTTTAGGGTGTTTAACCCACAAATCATGTTCAAGCTTATGTCTTGATATAGGAGTGATTAAGGAACAACTTGGGTTATTCCAACATAAAATCCCCACATGATTTGATGATTTCTCATAGTTTAGAATGTTTATATTAATGTACTAATCTCAAGTTCATGACCCTCCTTGTTTGTTA
Source organism: Helianthus tuberosus (assembly GCA_030545235.1). Classification (NCBI taxonomy): domain Eukaryota; kingdom Viridiplantae; phylum Streptophyta; class Magnoliopsida; order Asterales; family Asteraceae; genus Helianthus; species Helianthus tuberosus. The sequence goes on from CM060378.1 coordinate 113,903,159, forward strand.
TTATAACAAGTGTAGTGGTGAACGTATACGAGGTGCCTAAATGGAAGCTTGTTCTTCCTACCTCCTACATGACTTCTATGACACATTTTGAGGTACCTAAATGAAGATGTAATCTTCTACCTCATGCTTGAAATACTTGAACCTTTGGACTTATTAATATATCTATACAACACATAACCCTATTATTCAAATAATCGAATCTTTGATGATGAACTAGTGTTCATATGTCAAGGTACTAGATTACATCATCCTAGACTATGATAACTTGTCACGATTCTAATGGAACTTTGTTCCATGAAAACATTTAAACTCCTTAGAGTTTCCTAGTGTCAAGAACAAGTATCATATGTACTAAATGATTATTTTCACATGTTATTCTCATATCTTATTTTTATGTTGTTTTAAATACCGAATCTCAACCCTATGCATACTTGAACTTTAACCCTTACACATCCAATCTTTTAACCTCATCAACTCGTCAATAATCGGATAATCGGAAAGCATATGCAACCTTTGTGAGTATACTCGTATTTCCCCCTTTTTACTTTTACACTTTTGGGGTGTAACATGTTTACTTATCAACAAACTTGCACATGAACATTTTGCTTAAACACATGAACATTCCTATTAACATGCTTGTATACGTGATTGCTTGATACATAAATTTGGGTGAGACTTATGTGTAGAACTTATCATTAACTTCGTACGAGCCAAACCTTGACATATGTAGCGCTATAGGATTAACGACCCGCCCGAAACTTGGGGTAATGTCATGAGCATATTGCGTTTCTTGGTTTGATATGTTAGACACATGCCATATTTAGTGGATATCTTGGATCACATGCTTGCTATGAGGAATTGTTCAAAACACATCTTTTGCTATGTATGTACCAAACTTGTATACTCGCCTTTGCTTTTGCATTGACTTTTATTTTAAACATGTTACAGGTTGATGACGATGATATGAAAAGAAGTAGCGTGATGCCTAGATACACATTTAGACGTTAGGTTTAATATGTTGTATCAAATTTTGGTTATGTTGTTATGCACTTCTTTTGGAACTTGTTGTTATTTGAATTTATGAAACGATGATGATTTGAAGTTATGGAATGAAATTGGAATTATTTACATATTGTCACAAATAGCGTTATGATGTCTCGAGCAATCTTCACACTTCGTCTCATCCCGATGTTTCCGCCATTGGTTGGGGTGTGACAGATTGGTATCAGAGCCATAACTATAGGGAATTAGGAAAAGTAGGAATGCTTTTACCTAGTCTATAGTTATAGAGTCTTATTCGTATATTTTGCTAGAACTACTGCATGATACTTTATTTGCTTCTTAGTTATGCTATTTTAGACATGTACATCACTCATGGGTAATATTCGACATGATATTCTTATGCAATAATGCTTGTCTTATTATGTGTTAATACTTGTTTCATTATTCGATTCTTTATGTGTTACTCTAGACATATTTCTCTATGTGCTAATACATGCTTTATCATTTCGTTATCCAAGCACCATTCTTGATATGTTTTCTTATGTGCTTATACTTGCTTATGTATTTCCTTTGACATACACTTCCCTCATGCATTTTCTCGGTATTTCTAAATCCGAAAACATTCATAATACACAAACGAGACGACTTCACCAAAATAGGCGTGAAACCCACAATTTGGTGAATGACACTCAATCCTCCTACTTTTCTTTTTACACGAAATTCACCACCAAGTTAGGAGTGAAATCCTCACCTTGATGGAGAAATTCGAATTTCAAATTCTAGTGGACCCTTGTCAAAGTGTCAAAATTAACTTTTGACCTGACGAGTACCAACCACACTTAGGATACTAAATCGCCAAGTTAGGGGTGAAACCCGCACCTTGTCGACTAGTTCCACTCCTTGATTTTCATTAATCCCGCCAAGTCTCGACATTTCAATTGAATTGGGGACATGTAGTAACTGGAAGGGTAAATACCGTCAACCGACTTGTCGGCGAGAGTATTTCACCTATTAGGCCAAAGCATGCTCCTCAAGTTCGAAAGAATTTTCGACCACTTTGGTTAGTCAAAGTTCCGTTTTGGAACCATCCAAATTTTAATCAATCATGTGTTCTACTATTTATTTTTATGTGATGAAGTCTTTCAAATTCGAAATTTACTTTCGATATTTTCTTCTCACACACACATCATACTAAAACTTTTCGTACACTTATGCATGATTTCATAAAATTTAGATTCATATTCCTTGTAACGATAAGTGGTGACATATCATCGAGATAGGAGTGATTTCCTTACCTTGACGATTAACTCCACTGCCCCTTTTCTTAAGACGACCTCACCAACGAGTTAGGGGTGATTCCCTTACCAAGGTGATCGTTACCAAAATTTCCCTTCCAAAATATCTTATTATGCAAACTCGATCATGTTTTTATACCTAAATTATTTATCATCATTCAAAGTACATACGTATACGATTTCGAAATACATTGTTTTATCAAATGCACTTTCTATCCTACAACCTATGTTCGCTTAACTCTCATACACGAGATTCTTAAACATATCTTAAATGTTTTACCACACAAATTTTCAAACCTCATGCAATGCTACCTATCAATTTAATCGGCCCAAGGAATCTCTTTCCCATGAACGTCATATTCGGTTTAATCACTAAAACGCACTTATGATATAAATCACCAAAATAAAGGCTTTCATTCTCGATCGGAGGATCAAACCAACCTTTCTTTTACACCTATAAGATCTTATGGGTGTTATATGATGCAACTCTTTTCACATCAACAAATCATTGGTTAGAACTTTTAATAACCACAAGGTCCTTTTGCTAAAATTCTTTTCTAAGGATCCTCGTTTTCACAAGAACCTCCTAAATTCATAACTTCTTGTTTAATAAAAATGAAATTACTTTTGATTGAAACCTTTTTACACCAATTTACAAACACGTGGGCAAGAAGACTTCTTGGAGACCGACAATCTTTGGATTTCGTAAACTCTTTTAAAACAAAAGTAGCATTTCCATTCATTACAAAATGCATTATGCATAACCAATAAGTATCTTATATCCTTTTACACATGCAACTATGTTCTACCTTTCAAACCAAGCCCAATCTGAATTTGGATACGATAAACTCAACGTTTTGTTTAAACAACTATACATGCATATCATCATACACGTTTTAGTCGTGGCATCGCGACAATTTCATTTATATCATACGTATTTACATGCTCAACCTCTTGAGCACTTTTACTTGCTTAACTTGGGTACGATTCAATTAATACTATATACGCAATCATTAGTATTCGTACTCACACTCACACTCTTATTCATAACAATACATTTTATACTTATAATCGTATTCATACTCATACTCATACGTTTCATGATTTTACCTATGCTCGTATATTTCATGATTTTACTTATACTCATACGTTTCATGTTTTACTTATACTCATACGTTTCATGATTTTACCCATGCTCGTATATTTCATGATTTTACTTATACTCATACGTTTCATGTTTTACTTATACTCATACGTTTCATGTGTTACTTATACTCATACGTTTCATGATTTTACCTATACTCATATATTTCATGATTTCACTTATATTCATGCATTGCGTGCTTATACATATACACATACTACTCGTACGTGTTAAATCGATACACATACTTGCGTGCTTATTCATACCCAAACTTATACTCATGCTCACACTTTCTTTCATACGCATGATCCATACATACGTACCCATACGCGAACGTAATCCGAGTGATTCGCTTGCGTGGGTCCCATACATACTTAAGCATGGACTTGCTTACATACTACATTCTTACACATGCACATTCTTAATTTTTTTAAATTATGGATACCCTAATTCATACACAACTAGTACAAGCTATGCGGATCAGGCGACGATCAATATAATCACGGGTGCACACGGGATTATAGTGATAGGCGTACGAGAACCATAGGGTGTACTACTGTGTATGGTAAGACACGGAACGTAACATGACACGAATAACGAAACGGACGTAACATGGTCGAAACATGGTGGATACGCCGCTGGTACTTCCTATATATAAGTGTTTTCACCATGTTACCAAACTCTCGTAAAACGTACCATGAGAAATTCAGTGTTTTACAGACCTATTTAGACCGAATACAAACTTCACACAACTCACAAAGGCATTATATCCGATTATCCATGACGAGACTTCATCCTTAACACACTACGTTCATCTACCCAACACTTATGCTATTCTCATACTTGCACTCCTTGAGAGTCATTCATTCATTCTATACTCGTATTATTCTCTTTATCCTTGTCATCCACACAAACCTCGTTCGCAATCAAGCTTGTTTAAACATTTGGGTCCTAACTTACCTCGTTACCCATAAAATAGTCTTCCTATTCTGAATTCTTGTGTAATTATACTTCGTATACCTTTAAAGCTTATTTAAAGTACCAAACCTTCTCGTTTCACTCAATAAACAATCTTCAACAAATGCGATTTCGTTACCACGTCCCGTCAAAATACAAACCGTTTGTCAACATCATCCTTCGTAATACGTCATTTTTTTAAATACGTCGCCAATTTGGGTTACTCAAAGTTATTAGACTTACTTCAAAACTTCCTACGCAACCTACCTCACTTTCTTGGTTTCAAACCGTTATATAAAATCCCCTTCGTGAATACAATACATTTTTAAAGCAACTCCTATTTAGCTATTCAAAATCATTCTTACCTATACATGTTCCGCGCATACTCATGCCTCTAAACCATTTTAGTCAAACCAATCATTTTACAAACCTATTTTTATTCTCCCAAAATTTTGTACTTTCAAAATGTTTCAAAATTTTCAAGTCTCAAACTTTTACTAAAACTTTTCAAGTCTACCTCTTGAATAAATTTCGGGACGAAATTTCCTAAAGGAGGGGAGACTGTAACGCCCCGTGTTTTTCATACTTTCTATATTTAGTAACCATCGTCTGTAAAACTATTTTTGGAAACTTCGTAGTCTTGTAATCGTTCTTTCATTAAAAGCAATGTAAAATCCGAGACTTGGATCATGAATAAAACTCGTATTTTGTTAATTACATGTTATACACACTTTATATATGCCCATACATTCAATTTCGTGGAACAATTGATACTTATTTGTAATTCTTGGAAACTATGTGTTAAACTTGTAATTAAGATAAACTTATGCATAAAACGTGTTTTGAACGTAAACGATACTTGATTTCGATGTTTATACGCTCAATTATACTTTGATTATGTTCCTCATACTTGAATTGGCCTTAAACTATGCTTAAATGGCGAAACAAGTCCCAAAAACACCTAAAAACCCTTAATTTTAAACTGCAGGGGCCTAAAAGTCATTTTTGAAACTTGGTTTTCAGAAGTTGGACATGCTAGCGTAGCGCGAGCACTGAGGCCTTAGTGCTAGCGCTACGCGAGCGCCTCACTTCGACAGAATTGTGTTTTCTTTCATTTTTGGCACGAAATCCCAAGTTCCAACCTCACCCAATCACCTCTAATCCACCTCTAATCACCTCCAATCAACTCTAAACTCTTCCACTATAAATACACACCCTCTCCAACCCTTTTTACACTTTCACAACTCATTACACTCCACAAATACCCTCTCATTCAGCTGCAAATCTGCATTTTGGACAGATTTATACTCACCTACAAAAAAGAGTGTAACTTGCTTGTTTTGAGTCCAAATCACTTGATTCTTTCTTCTACTTCTTTAGTACATCCTTGGGTTTGATTCCTTGGTTCTTCCTTGGAGAAATCATGCTTGGAATTGCCCTAAAAAGGACCTAAACTTTCTGTTTTGTTTAATGATATTCAAAAACTTGTTTAAACTTGTCCAACTTGTGTCTAACACATCTCATACCTATGTCCCAATGCTTACAACCTCTCCCATGGTTGGTTAGGCTTAAAAACAAGGTTGAGACACTATAAATCAGAGGTTAAAACCTCAAATACTTCTGTTTTGTTTAGGGTGTTTAACCCACAAATCATGTTCAAGCTTATGTCTTGATATAGGAGTGATTAAGGAACAACTTGGGTTATTCCAACATAAAATCCCCACATGATTTGATGATTTCTCATAGTTTAGAATGTTTATATTAATGTACTAATCTCAAGTTCATGACCCTCCTTGTTTGTTATTATAACAAGTGTAGTGGTGAACGTATACGAGGTGCCTAAATGGAAGCTTGTTCTTCCTACCTCCTACATGACTTCTATGACACATTTTGAGGTACCTAAATGAAGATGTAATCTTCTACCTCATGCTTGAAATACTTGAACCTTTGGACTTATTAATATATCTATACAACACATAACCCTATTATTCAAATAATCGAATCTTTGATGATGAACTAGTGTTCATATGTCAAGGTACTAGATTACATCATCCTAGACTATGATAACTTGTCACGATTCTAATGGAACTTTGTTCCATGAAAACATTTAAACTCCTTAGAGTTTCCTAGTGTCAAGAACAAGTATCATATGTACTAAATGATTATTTTCACATGTTATTCTCATATCTTATTTTTATGTTGTTTTAAATACCGAATCTCAACCCTATGCATACTTGAACTTTAACCCTTACACATCCAATCTTTTAACCTCATCAACTCGTCAATAATCGGATAATCGGAAAGCATATGCAACCTTTGTGAGTATACTCGTATTTCCCCCTTTTTACTTTTACACTTTTGGGGTGTAACATGTTTACTTATCAACAAACTTGCACATGAACATTTTGCTTAAACACATGAACATTCCTATTAACATGCTTGTATACGTGATTGCTTGATACATAAATTTGGGTGAGACTTATGTGTAGAACTTATCATTAACTTCGTACGAGCCAAACCTTGACATATGTAGCGCTATAGGATTAACGACCCGCCCGAAACTTGGGGTAATGTCATGAGCATATTGCGTTTCTTGGTTTGATATGTTAGACACATGCCATATTTAGTGGATATCTTGGATCACATGCTTGCTATGAGGAATTGTTCAAAACACATCTTTTGCTATGTATGTACCAAACTTGTATACTCGCCTTTGCTTTTGCATTGACTTTTATTTTAAACATGTTACAGGTTGATGACGATGATATGAAAAGAAGTAGCGTGATGCCTAGATACACATTTAGACGTTAGGTTTAATATGTTGTATCAAATTTTGGTTATGTTGTTATGCACTTCTTTTGGAACTTGTTGTTATTTGAATTTATGAAACGATGATGATTTGAAGTTATGGAATGAAATTGGAATTATTTACATATTGTCACAAATAGCGTTATGATGTCTCGAGCAATCTTCACACTTCGTCTCATCCCGATGTTTTCGCCATTGGTTGGGGTGTGACACTCAAGGGTATTAATAGGTCTAGGTTTGGTTACAAGTCCTTAACATTCCATAGTCTATTAAGCTAAGATTAGAACCCGTAGTCGCTTTAGACGTTCGCGCGGCAAAGTAGAGCGTCTTACATAGGCACTTTCAAGAAACTAGAGGACGGAAAAGAAATCTAGAAAACTGGTAAGCGTAACAGCCTAGGTAGTGCCACAAGAATCGCCTTGAGAGTGTTTGAGGGGCTTAGTGGTGTCTTAATAGGTTTAGCATCTTAAGATCCCGGTTCCACACCACAAAATCATCGAATAGAGATCCATTCTGAGTTTAGCTTACGTCTAGCCTAGGTAGTCTTCATTCCCCACTGGTCAGAGTCTTCGTCCAAGTTCGTGTTAGTCTTTTAGCTAATCTAGATTTTCATTACTTGCATTCTTAGGATTTTTAGAAAACCCCCCCATCAATAAACAATTAGTTAAGTCGTGTCAGTCTAAGTCTAGATAGAGTCGTTAGCGTAATCAGTAGAGTCTCTTGGGTTCGATACTCGAACTTCCTTAGGCTATACTTCATCGATCGGTTCACTTGCCGTTCGTGTGGTTTAGGGTTTAGAGAGTCTTAGTTTTATAAATTTAAAGCTTAGAGAGTCTAGAATTAGGGTAATTTTAGTTGTTTTAATTAACCCATCTTTAGCACATCAAGTTTTTGGCGCCGCTGCCGGGGATTCTTTGGCAATTGCGTTGATTACTTTGTTTGGACTTATTTGACATTATACGTGCTATTTGTTCTTTTGTTTGAGGCATAGGAGTCTAATTGTCCGTGTCTTTTATTTTTCTTGAGTCTTGTAAATATGTGTGAAATTTGTGGAGGACCTCACTTTACAGTTAAATGTCCCCAGTATGAGGGGTCCTCTATAGATTATGATACTAACCCCTTTGTGCAACCACAACAATATTCTTTGCAGGGGTATCCCACAAATGCTAAGGAGAGGTTTCCCAATTTTTTCGAGCTTAGGGAATTAATTTTGGAGTGTGTGCGAGCAATAAAAGAGTTGGAGTACGGGGATCCAAGGTTACCAAGAATGATCGATCTACTTGATCGAATGTTCGAGCAAATTGGCCCAAATATAGAGTGTGACCTCAGTCGGCAGAGGGATCCAAGGTGTGAAGAATGTGGTGGATCACACCGGTATGAAGAATGTGCGATCGCTGCTCGGTTTGGAATGGGCTGGGGAACTAGAGAGCGGACGCAACAGATACAGTGGGGCTATGATGATGAGTGGGTTACAGTTCAAAGCTCATATTATAAGGCGATAGTACTCCCCGAGCTTGCTGAAGGAGAGACAATATGGGGATATGTGGAGAGTAAGGCAGAAAAAGTAGAGATAGAAAGAGAAGGAGAAGAGGAAGACGAAGAAGAGTCGGTTGAGGAGATCATTCCAGTCACGGAGACGAAAATGGACGACGAAGTCCCACCTCCGGTTCCGCAGGGTATTATATATGATTACTGGAGTGATTCTGATGATAAGGAAGAAGAAGATGAGCAACTTCCTAGCAATCCAGATATTTCTGAGGATGAGGATTATCTCACTAACCCAATATGGGACATGTCTGATGCATCAGAAGTGGGGGGTGATCATATCCTATCATGGGAGACGGAGTTTAATCCGGATGGAGACCTTGCTTACTTAGAAGCTTTACTTGAAGGAAACCCAATGACGGACATCAAACAAGAAGAAGTGGTGGTGGAAGAGGAAGAGCACTACAGCTGGCCCATGGTATTAGTACTACGTAAAACTGAAAAATCAACAAAACCACGGGAGAAGGCAAAGAAAAGAAAGAAAAAGGATCCGAATAGGTAGAGGATAGAAGGTTGCGGCGAGATGGAGAGGAAGAAGCCGTTCACGCACGATCAGTCTTCTCGCTACATGCAGCGTATTCGGTTTCTTCCAGGTAAGTTTAAATTCTGGTGGTCTGACCCGTTTGAAAATTTTAAAATATTTTATTATTCCACCATTATATTTTTAAATATTTTTTAGTATCAGGTGGAATTAAACGGGTTGGATAGGGTCCAGATCAAAGAAAAACCTCCTGATTAAATTTAAGTGTGGGGAGGTTTTGTAGAGTTTGTACCATGCGTCTAAGTTAGAAGTTTTTTTCAGTCATTTCTGTCGAGTCGATATTGCTTTGGTATTTTGCTTGTTTTTGTTGATGCAGGTTTGAATATGTACCACCCGTACTCAATCTCCATTCGGGTGAGTTTGGAGCTGTTTATTCAAATATCGGGCATTTATCAAGTATGTCAGTCAGTGTCAAAGCCGATCGCGAACGAAATGCTATACGATCGAGCTGGATTGGACGAGAGTTATGGAGCATACGCGTTATAAAACCAGCTAAGTCCTTTCTGATTTGCCCTTGGTCTTTTATTTCTTATTTTATTTTTAGTTTTTTGAGTCGGTTTCCATCCTACATTGAGGGCAATGTAGAGTTTAAGTGTGGGGATGGGAAACTATCGTTTAGTGTCTAGATAGTAGAGTCTTGAGTCATAAAAAGTCGAAAAATACAAAAAATTAAAAATGTTCAAAAATTCAAAAAAATTAAAAAATAGAAAATGTCTTTTGAAACAAGAAGTTTGCAAATTAAAAAACGGAAAATGATAGAAAAAGTCGGGTTTTTGTTCAGGTTCAAATAATGATAATATGAGATAAAATAATCGTGCTTGTGTCTAGTTTGGGATGTGCGGGTAGGCTCGATTCGGTTCTGGGTTCCTTTGATCTTAAAATATACCTAATTGTCGGTCTATTAGTGGGTTCTTATCTAGGGAAAGTGGGGAAATTGAAACCACCAAAAATAGCATAAGAGATGCTGTTATAAGCTAAGATCGTTAGAGTTTTTTGTCATATCTCGTTGAAAAAAAAGGAAAAAAAAAGTGAGCTAGAAAATAAATGAAAGTAGCCATTCCTATGTAATCTGTGATTAGGGATAGCGACTCTACAGTCGGATTACCGCTAGGGTGTGTGAAATCGATTTGCCGAATAAAAGTACCGAAACCTAAGTAATCTGTGGTTGGGGATAGCGACTCTACAGCCGGAATACCGCTTGGTTAGGGAAAGCATCGTCTAGTCTCACTATCGAAAAGTAAAAAAAAAGAGAGAAAAAGCAAGCAAAAAAAATAGAAAAAAAAAATAGATTTGATTCTAAACTCTCTTGATCTTGGTATAAAACGGTTAGGAAATAACCCAGTGGTTGTTCCTTTTGTCCTATAAGCTTGAGGGGGGATTAGGTGGACTTGCAATTCTTAGCGTGAGACCCTAGGTAGATTGACCGCACTTGAACTAAATTGCATGATAAGGGCTTGGAACTGGGTTGGGTTTAAATGGATTAACATACTTGCAATCGCGGCTAACACGAGTTTCGATTTTAATAAAATAACTTATACTTTTGGCCCGTACGACTATTCTGACTATGATTCCGTTTTGCATAATTCTTTTTCGGGGACGAAAAAGGTTAAGTGTGGGGATATTTGATATAGGGTAAAATACACATATTTGTCCCGTGTAAATTGTATAGTTTTAGTTTAGTTTTTATTTATTTTTTTTAGTTTTTAGTATTATATTTCATTATTTTGTGTTGGGCCAGGTTCTGGTACAAATGAAGCGAAAATGAGTAATATGGAAATGACCAGCTAGTTGGGCCGAGTGGGGTGCCAGGGATCGAATGAAAATTGCACTATTTTTCTGTGAGTGGGCCGAACCCACTATCTCTATTTTATGAATTAGAGACTACCACATATATTATTGTTGTTTTGGGTTTCACAACACTTAACGAGCATCAAGCCTTTGTCAAAAAAAAAATAGAGATAACTGAATATTCTTATGATTGTCATAAATAATATGACTTGGAGAAAAAGCAAAGGGGACACACGTACAGGAGGAAGGCGGCAATTAATAAAGGAATTAAAGAAGGCGGTGGATTAAGAATATAAAAGGAAGGCCGCACATCATTCTTTGGGGACGCACGCGATCAGAGACGGCATTCGTTAACAACATCAATTACGAACTTGGGGACGAAGTTAGAGTTCTTTGGTCGAGTTTAGAGGCTGATTAGAAGGTTTTGAAGGCTCGGGAAGCTAGGAATCATCGTGAAGCATTCAGGAGCACTCGGAATCGAAGATAACGGGTTATACAATCTTGTTCATTCGTTACTTGTTTGTTTTTGATTGTTTAATGATGAATTCTGTTTTGACCATGATTGTTTCTATGATTATTGATATGATTATTGGCTAAACTTCTCGTACTACCTAGGTTGTGACAATAGCTTAATAAAGTTTGGTTCTTTATTCGATTTTTGTCGTGGTTGTGGATCTTTCTTGTACTGTAAAAGCTATGGATTTCTAACTTGGTGCGTATGTGTGCTTGTGATTATTTTATTATTGTTTGTTGCTTCGTTCGATTCTTGGTGACGGTCTTTATCACGGAATAGAGTCGGGCTAGGGTTCTTGATTTAGGTGACTGTCTATATCACGTAATAGGTCATTAATCATTTAGGGTGAAATCGCGTAAGTAACCTTAGAAGTAATTTTCAGTAATCTAATAAAATCAAGTGTGCTGCTAAACTCGTCGCGGAAAGGCTCGAGGGTATTAATAGGTCTAGGTTTGGTTATAAGTCCTTAACATTCCATAGTCTATTAAGCTAAGATTAGAACCCGTAGTCGCTTTAGATGTTCGCGCGGCAAAGTAGAGCGTCTTACATAGGCACTTTCAAGAAACTAGAGGACGGAAAAGAAATCTAGAAAACCGGTAAGCGTAACAGCCTAGGTAGTGCCACAAGAATCGCCTTGAGAGTGTTTGAGGGGCTTAGTGGTGTCTTAATAGGTTTAGCATCTTAAGATCCCGGTTCCACACCACAAAATCATCGAATAGAGATCCATTCTGAGTTTAGCTTGCGTCTAGCCTAGGTAGTCTTCATTCCCCACTGGTCAGAGTCTTCGTCCAAGTTCGTGTTAGTCTTTTAGCTAATCTAGATTTTCATTACTTGCATTCTTAGGATTTTTAGAAACCCCCCCCCCCCCCATCAATAAACAATTAGTTAAGTCGTGTCAGTCTAAGTCTAGATAGAGTCGTTAGCGTAATCAGTAGAGTCTCTTGGGTTCGATACTCGGACTTCCTTAGGCTATACTTCATCGATCGGTTCACTTGCCGTTCGTGTGGTTTAGGGTTTAGAGAGTCTTAGTTTTATAAATTTAAAGCTTAGAGAGTCTAGAATTAGGGTAATTTTAGTTGTTTTAATTAACCCATCTTTAGCACATCAACCCCCGACCAGGTAGCCAACATACCTACATATAGACCGTGGAGATATGAATGGTGAAAATCTTTTATTTTATATAGACAGTAAAATAATGCCAAGACACCACGGACAAACGATAAGGAAAGATCACCTTCAACATAAGCAACTAGTTATTAAAGTCATTAATACAAAACCAAATAAAAAGTGCAAAAGATTAGAAATAAAAAGTATTACACTAGACACTTTGTCTTCACCAAGTGATGTAAGAGACTTAGGCAAACATGGCCTTGATTGTCAAGAACTCTTACGATCAATCTTGGATCCCGAGATGACTCACACACTCTACGATGGACAATGGATGATGGTGGTGGATGATGGTGTTATGGTGGTGGTGGTGGGTGGTGGGTGAAGTGTGAGAGAGGTGGTGTGCCAAGGGATGGTTTGAGCTTAAGCCAAGCACTCCTATTTAAAGGCTGAACAGAAGCTCGGGCACGGCCCCGTGTCCAGTGGGCACGGCCCCGTGTCCACATCCTTCTCTTTCTTCATTTAATGCAGTTTTGTCTTTTTAGTTGACCACGCCCCCGTGTCCGCTGAGCACGACCCCGTGGTGCAGAAGAATCTTTGTACTATGCAGATTTGCTGGATTGTGCGAATCTTATAGTTGACCATGGCCCCGTGTCCGCTGAGCACGGCCCCGTGGTGGGCAATAGAAGCTTCTACCACTTTGTCTTTTCTGCTGACACTTGGGCACGCCCCCGTGCTGGCTGAGCACGGGGCGTGTTCAGTCTTCTGATGTCTTGTTTTGCTTGGGAAGTTGCTGTCGTGGGGTCGGGCATGTCACGTCTTGTTCCTTTTCTTGTATTTATGTTAGATTTTGATGTCTTTTTGCTTCTTTTGTTAATTTGAGCTCATTTAATCCTGAAAATACAAAAGGAAGACAAAAGCACACTTTTTCCAACATTAGTACTAAAAAAGGGTTAGTTTTATGCCACAATTGATGAAATTTATATGTTGCATTTTGAACACATCAAATACCCCCACACTTGAATCTTTGCTTGTCCTCAAGCAAAACTCTTTAATATGTGGCTATTACACTCCCAAATGGAATGGGTAGAGAAGAAGGTTTTTGGGCTTGTCGTAGAGTGTCGGGATTTCCAAGATTCTTTATTTAATTTTATTTTTATTTATTTACAATCCTATTCGTCATGATTTATTTAAAACTTTTCATAAGATAAATTACTTATTAGGGCATAACATGCATCTTTAAAATTCTATTTATATACAAGTTCACATACCTCACGGGGATCACTCAACACTCGGCCGAAAATGTATTTTTGTGGATCACTCGAGAGCGGCATGGAACTTACTCCTACCATAAGCTTGCCAAGCAATCAATCATCATCCTTTTTAACTTATATACCTTTGTAAATATCAAGAGGACTTTGTGGGTGAAGGGTTAGGCTTGGGTTAAAGGTAGGTGGTTGGGTTGGTGGTTAGTAGAAAAAAAGGCGAAAAGCGTAACAAGTGTCGGTTTTCGTAAGACTTTCTATTTTTGTAACTTTTATTTTGATGAAGCTATTATTCAAACAAAGTTATTTTTTGATGAACTTGTTTGTTTATTTTCTTTTGCTTCATCATTAACAAAAATATTTTTTTTTGAAAAGTCATACGAAAAATCAAACTTGTTACTAAAACAAAGGGGTAAAAATGAAAAAGGTTTTGATGGGTAAAAAGGGTGTTTGGTTTGGGTTATGAAATGAAAAGGTTTAGGCTCAAAGGGGCTAACTAGGGGGATTTTGGGTAGGTGGTAAAAAAAGAAAAAATAATTGTGTAGAAATAAAAAGGGTTAGTCCTAATGCCTCCATCATTTACTTACTCGGGTTTAAGTTGGTAAGGACCGGGAATGTATCGTCATGGCAAGTTCTAGAGTCGTAAGAACCAAACGGCTATTGACACAAGAAACGAAAATGAGCATTTAGTCAAATGATATGTAAGTGTTTGCTCAATAAAGGCTCAAAACTGACTTTTGTGGGAATGGGTTTTTATGTGCTCAAGTATATATAATCAAAATTTAACTAAGCTTGTCATGCCTTTTCATAATTTTCTTATGTTGGTTCTTTTTATCACGACGCTATCGGTTGTAAATTTGTAAAAATATAACCTTTTTAGAACTTGAAATTCCCGAGTTAAACCTAGACAAGAAGAAAAAATTGAAAATTTTTGAAAAAATTTGGGGTGATTAGCGATTCCAATAGAGTTTTGTGTAAGGCTTGTATTTAGGACTTGCAAGATTCAAGGTTTTAGCATCCCCCCCCCCCCCCACACACACTTAAATTACACATTGTCCTCAATGTGTCCCAAAAATAAGTTTTTAGGTTGATTGAATGTGTAAAAGGTGTGAAAAAGCAAAAAAAATTGTTTACTGGGCGCTGAACACGGCCCCGTGTTATCCGGGCACGGCCCTGTGTTCAAGTGCCAGCAACAAAATTAAATCAAGAGAAACAGAAGCCTGGACACGGGGGCGTGTTGGGTGAACACGGCCCGTGTCCAGTTACCTGAACTGGGTCTTTTTCTGCAGACTGTGCAGCACGGGGCCGTGTTGGGCGGACACGGCCCGTGCCGAACTTACTGTAAACGAAAAAATTTGTCGGATGGTTCTGTTTTCCTGTATGAAGTGCTGGTTCAAGTTTCCCTTGCATCCTTTGCCATCTCAAGTGTGTTTTATTCATTTCAACACCATCCAAAACACCAAACCATCATTCATTAATCATAGAGAGAATTACATAATAGTCCTACAAATGAAAAATAAAGCAGAAAATAAAAGTTAATAGTCCTAATATTAAATAGGTCAAGTGATCCGTAAAATCTTCCTAAGGAGTTCTATTTCTACAATAAGAACCAAAATTCCGGAAATAGAATTCCGGTCTAAAAGTCTTATAGAACTCCAAGCCGAACGGTGTTCCTTAGATGTTGCTAGAGCCATTCTTCGATCTCCCTCGGGAGAAGGGAGGCGGCTTCATGTTCCTCAACATCTGGTGGAGGAGGAGCGACACCAACTGGAACCCCTTGTAGTATGTCTCGAGGAGGTTCCGGGTGTAGGGCGTACCATTCGGCCGGAATGATGACTTCCGGCACCACATTCCATGCCCTTTGGGTGATAATCGGTACCAAAGGAGGAGAGGCAAGAATGTTCAACCTTTGGTGCAAAAGGTTGACCTCCCGGAGACATCGTTCTAGCCCCACCGTCAAATGATTAATGCGGTCGACCAATGCCTCTTCCACACTTGTTACTTCATCAAGGGCCTCTCTTAAGGCGTAAACATAGTTTACAAGAGAATCTTCAACCGTTGATGATCTTCTCCCCTGCCGGTTGTTTCTGGAATGCGACGAAGAGTTTCCGCTTGTTCTGCTTGCCATTCTGAGAAAACATACCGAAAAGAGTTCAACTTTATGGATCCAGTACTTTGGACACGGCCCCGTGTTCAGATATTTGCAGGATTTATGAACAAGGAATCTTGGGGTTTCAAATTGTTTTTATGATTTTTGAAGCATTTCTGAACTTAACAACTTAAAACATTGTTATAAAACTTATTTTTAACAAGATTCCATGAACAAAAATCTAACAAAACATCCCAATAAGGCTTGAAATTATGGAATGTTCAAGCTTTAATGGAAGTATGAAGAAAATTGAAGAAGATGAAAGTGGATAAAAGAGGAAACGACAAGGAGATGGTTGAGAAACTTCTTTTAGAAAATACCTAGGATGGTATGTGAGAATATTCCTCAAATCTCTGTCCCTGGAATGGTTCAAATGTGCAGGATTCTTGACTGCATTTATAGAAAACGACAGTATGTTGCGCACGGCCCCGTGTCGATTGGACACGGCCCCGTGTGCAGATGGAATCCTGACACATTTTTGTCAGCATTCTGACAAAATCAGAAGGGAATCTTTGGGTGGACACGGGGGCGTGCTGACCTGGACACGGCCCCGTGTCTAGAAGCTGTCTTAAGGAATTCTTCAAATTTCAAGGAACTTTCCCGGATCAGGTGGTTCCTTACTAGATGGAACAACCCCAAAGTGCCTAAGATACCTTAATTGATCTTTATTAAGACGAGGACGCAAGAGGTTGTCGGTGAGGGTGATTCCTATGCTATATGTAGGTGGACAAGTCCAACCCTTTCCCGGGCTCTCGTTAAAGAAGGTGTATGTCGAATCGCTCAGGTCTATGTATGCATCAAACGAAGTTGATGGGGAGTCCTTCATGGCACAATCGACACAGGGACGACTATCGCTCAAGTCCTCACTAGAGTTAGAAGTATCATTGGAAACAATGAAGTTGTTTGAATGTGTTTCCAACCTCTTTTCTTGGTTATCGTCTTGGAAAAGATTATTGAAATCTTCCCTAAGTTCTTTTAACCAATTAATAATTAGATCTTCTAGTTGAAATAATTCATCTAGAAGCATTTCTCCTAGAATATCTGGTTGGGCGCATTCGAGGGAGAGATAGGGATTATTTTTACTTTCGCCCCTCTTAAGGATACTAGGAAATGATGGGTCTATATAGTGGGGTTTATAATTTAGAAAAAAGCATTTTAATTCTTCATGGTTACCACCACATAATTGACACCACATAGTACCATAAGAGTGCCGAAATTAAAAAGTATCAGTATCACTCATGTTTGTGTCAGAAATTACCAACCGTCGGGATCTTACGGTTCTGTTTTCAGTAACTGAAACTTGGGCACGGGGGCGTGTTGAGTGGGCACGGCCCCGTGTTCAGCTTACTGTCTAACTTATAACAAGATTGCCAGTTCCAATGATTGGGCACGGGGCGTGTTCAGTGGGCACGGCCGGTGCTGGGTTATGCAGAAGCTGAAAAACTAAAAAAATCCAAAAAAAAAATGAAAAATAAGAAAAAACGATTAGGCCGTTGATTCCTAACTTTCTTAAAATCCTTGTGTCCCCGGCAACGGCGCCAAAAACTTGATGCGTGTGAAGTGTTATATATATTAGGTGTATATTTTAAGCCCCTTTAACACTTATTTTTAGCCAAGTTTTAAATTTATAAAACACGATATTTCACTAACACTAAACACACATATGGGCAAGTGCACCCATCGTGAGCGTAGTATAGCGTTGGTAAGATACCGAGGTCGTCCAAGGACACGGGATCTTTTAGTACCGGTTTATCCTCAACGTCTAATCAAAATAAAAAGTTAGAAAAATGTTTTAAACTAAGAAAAATAAAAACTAACTAAAATGCTGAAAATAAAATAAAAAGAAAAACAGATAGACAAGATGAATCACTTGGTTCCGACTCGTATCTAGTGTAACCTTTGATTATATCCGCACTTTTGCACTATTTTAAGAGATTATCTTAGTTATTGTAGTAGGCCCCTCTTTTGAAGGTGACGTTACCCTCACCCCAGTAGTTTGAGTCAGCAAGGATATAATCCTAAAAGGGTGGATTATTGAAAGATAATTAATTAAGTTATTAATGCAAATTATGGTAGGCCCCTCTTTTGGAGGTGACGTTACCCTCGACTAAGTAGTCTGAGTCAGCAGGGATACAGTCCTAAATAGCCGGGTTATAGTATTAATAGTAGTTAACTTATGAGGGGATCAAAGAGTTTGGACCCCCGCCATCCAATACCGCTAAGTATTGAAGGAGGTCCTACTAAATTTGACCCAGGTCCATTGCAGGACCTCTAAAAGCTGAACAATGGCAAGAACTTTACCAAACCGTTCCCTAAGCCCCGACCAGGTAGCCAACATACCTCCATATAGAGCGTGGAGATATGAATGGTGAAAATCTTTTATTTTATATAGACAGTAAAATAATGCCAAGACACCACGGACAAACGATAAGGAAATATCACCTTCAACATAAGCAACTAGTTATTAAAGTCATTAATACAAAACCAAATAAAAAGTGCAAAAGATTAGAAATAAAAAGTATTACACTAGACACTTTGTCTTCACCAAGTGATGTAAGAGACTTAGGCAAACATGGCCTTGATTGTCAAGAACTCTTACGATCAATCTTGGATCCCGAGACGACTCACACACTCTACGATGGACAATGCATGATGGTGGTGGATGATGGTGTTATGGTGGTGGTGGGTGGTGGGTGAAGTGTGAGAGAGGTGGTGTGCCAAGGGATGGTTTGAGCTTAAGCCAAGCACTCCTATTTATAGGCTGAACAGAAGCTCGGGCACGGCCCCGTGTCCAGTGGCCACGGCCCCGTGTCCACATCCTTCTCTTTTTTCATTTAATGCAGTTTTGTCTTTTTAGTTGACCACGCCCCCGTGTCCGCTGAGCACGACCCCGTGGTGCAGAAGAATCTTTGTACTATGCAGATTTGCTGGATTGTGCGAATCATATAGTTGACCACGGCCCCGTGTCCGCTGAGCACGGCCCCGTGGTGGGCAATAGAAGCTTCTACCACTTTGTCTTTTCTGCTGACACTTGGGCACGCCCCCGTGCTGGCTGAGCACGGGGCGTGTTCAGTCTTCTGATGTCTTGTTTTACTTGGGAAGTTGTTGTCGTGGGGTTGGGCATGTCACGTCTTGTTCCTTTTCTTGTATTTATGTTAGATTTTGATGTCTTTTTGCTTCTTTTGTTAATTTGAGCTCATTTAATCCTGAAAATACAAATGGAAGACAAAAGCACACTTTTTCCAACATTAGTACTAAAAAAGGGTTAATTTTATGCCACAATTGATGAAATTTATATGTTGCATTTTGAACACATCAGTAGCCTAAAAAGGATGCTTACCGTATAGTAGTAAAGTAATAAAACGAGTAGCTAAGCTACATCGTGTAATTACTTTTGTCAATAGGCAATTTGACTTTTAATGTCAAAATGACCTTTTATATGATCGAATGATAAATTCGACATAAAGATCGTAGGATGGAATAGTCGTGAATGAGTATGACTAGTCTAACCATCTTACAACTTACAATGATAGTTTGACGCTTGATAAGCTAGGTGAAAGCTTGGGAAGGAAACGGGTCAAACGAATCAAGAATGAAGGTTAAGGATAATCTGGATGCTAGGTAAGTAAAGCTTACACTCTATTTATTGAATACCTATTGGTGTATAGGTTATGAATAATAAAAAGTCATATTTGATTTATGATTTTCCGAGACGACATGTGTGGTTCGGAACAAATTACAATGATGATAAATCATGTTGAGTGGTTAAAAAGAGTTAATACGATTATTTAGTCATGCAATGACTAATAAATAATGAGTTTCTAATGATTTCCTTATAAGGTAAACCAATACAAATAATAAGGATAGAACGGTAATTCAGTCACTCGTTGACGATAACCGTTAGTTTTTGAAAGACACTTTATGGCGTAAGACATAAAGGAGTCGAATAATCAAGAAATGGGTTATAAGTAAAATGACCCTACGGTGTAAACCGGAGCGAGTCATGAAGATGAGATAGTAATAAATACCATCTCATAAAGATAAACGGTCACTTAGACCAAACGGGTCAAATGGTGTAAATATCACCATTTGAAAATATCGACTAATGAATATTGTCGAGTTGTATGTTCACAGGAGTAAATAGGGAAGGATAACTTGCATCGCTATTAAGTAGTGAGTATTAAAGCAAGGTATTAAAACGGGTCAATATATTGATCTGAGTCAGGTATGTATAATGGTTCAACTCATCATTTAGAACTTGCGGTTCTATAAGAGTTAGATAAGGTTAAAAATGGATATTCGGTTATCTTGTAGGTAAACCAAATAAATTGAGTTATAGTCATGATGTTTTAGAAACATATTGGTTTCTAAACAAGATTATAGTTAAAAGGTCGGATTTTTGGGTCAAACAAGTATTTAAAAGTCTTTCGTCGTAAAAGAAGGATTAAAATTGACCAAAACACCCTTGTAAGCTAAATTGAACAAACGACTTTTAAAGGTTGTTTGGAAACGAGTTTTATGATCAAATAAATACTTAGAATAAGTATAAAAAGCAAAAGGTGTAAATCTATGGTCAAATGACTCTATATGTGTCTTTGCCGTAAAATGATAATCCGAGGGGAAAACTCGGAATACATAAAGTACCACATTAAATCCGCCACAAATATAGTTGTGAAGGAATATTAAATGATAAGAAATGTGATAATATGATGCTAGAAACGAATGAAAGCGATTTGTGTCAAAAATATGCTTAAAATTCCTTAATGGGTCAAAATAAGCATATGAATGAAAATGGGTTTAAAATACTTATGAAACCCGTGATTTGAACCTAATATGATAGACACTATTGAACTTGTGAGGTTCACGAGGAATTTAGATCAAACAAACATGTTTGTTTGATAAATACACGAACTTGTCAAAACTTAGTAGTTACATTTTAAAGCCGAAGGCTTAAAAGTCAGAAATTTTGTTAATCCGGATGTTGGATGTTAACTCAATGTGATGGAGGATAATTTTAGGATCACGTAGGAAGAAACGTGAGTCAAATCGGATAAAAAATGAGCAAGTTATGCTCGTTTGCGTAAAGTATAGTTTGGCTGAGAATATGCAGCTACAAATAAGGACCATTCTGTCGAAACCATAGCCTCGCGTCACGCGACAGCATAAGGTCTTTTTGGTCGCGGCCCGCGACACTTGTCGCGCTACGCGAGAGAGATAACAAATCCCGTCGCGGCACGCGACGGGTGTAAATTGCTGCATTTGGTTGCCGTTTCATTGTTTGACATTACTAACTCATTTAAACTAGTTTCAAATGTCAATATAACTAAACATTTCGTGTTTTATGAAATGTAGGTTTATTGTGTGGAACCGGAGGATGATCAAGCTCGATAAAGAACCGAACACAATCAAGATTCAAGCTTCTGTGTTACGTTTTCGTCGTCACTTTTAAATGGCGAATGTATTTACAAAGTGTTGAAATGTTTTAATTATTAAAATCTTTTAACAAAACTTTGAATTTCAAGTGTATGTTAACTGTAAATACGCTAACATATTCGAAATCTATATGATAATCGTATAATTGGACCATGGTTGCAGAAATCGGCCTAGGTGGCCGATTAATCGGCGCCTAGGCGCTAGGCGGTCATCTACTGCCTAATTTTGAGCTAGGCGGTCAATTAATCGGTCATGGTCAAAAATCGGTCAAAATCGGTCCTAGGCGGTCAAAAATCGAATTAATCGGACAATATTAGTCGGTCAAAATCGATCAAAATCGATCAAAATCGGTCCTAGGCGGTTCTAGGCGGTCAAAATTGGTCAAAAACGGTCAAAATCGAACCATACTATCTGAAACTTGAAGTATTTATGTGAATTTTGAAGTATTATTTTTATATTATTGGGTATATATATATAATTTTGAAAAAATACATATAAAATTCCCATTCCGATTAATCCCTAGGCTATACCTCACCGCCCGACTAGCGCCTAGCGCCTTCTACAACATTGAATTGGACTAAGGGTCTTACAGGTAAGTGATTCTCAGACTCAGTTCGAAGTATGTATTTATGTAATTGTTGTACCTATTCGTTTAAAGTGGGATTATGGTAGTGTAAAGGGAAACAAAAATCTTGGTTAGATGTTATATGTTTGATTTGAAGCGAATCGGGGAAGGCCTGGTCGAGTGGGACTCGAAACGGGTCAATTTCGGCTGCAAACACAAAACGGCAGCACATGGCTGTAAGCTTCTGCAGCTAGACGTAACTTACGGCGTGTGGATTCTGCTTCTGCAGAAAGTCCCGACCGTAAGCTACGGCAGGCAAGCCATATCTTACGGCGGGATTGTTATGGGCAAAGGACGATGTCGTAAGCTACGACAGGTGGACCATAGCTTACGGCGGGTTCAGGCCACAACCCAAAAACCTTTGTTTTTGGTCTCTTGCACATTCTAAACCTCGTGGAAACGTTCTGGGGCCCTGTTAAAGTCCCGAAATGCGCTGCAAAGTTTCATAAACTTACAAAGTTAAATTATGTCATGTCGGAATGTTCGAATTATAAGTATGAGCATAATTAAAAAGTAATGTAACAGAAGGTGGATTTAGATGTTGGGGTTTGGGTAAGGATGGAACTAGTATGCGTGTACGAATGGGAGACGAATAATGAATGTGGACATGTTTGTGTGAGTTATATGTGACAACCCTCAATTTACATGTATTCCGTACAATTTATTTAATAATAATTTAAGTGCTTGATGACTGTGCTGAATCATTTAACTGCTCTCTGATTTCTGTGTTATACCTACATGTGCGTGTTAGCATACTAGTAGTATACAGAAAAGTTACTAAAAAGTCCGGTATGTTTTCCTATGTGTTAGGAATAAATTGCGTTACAAAAATATATAAATAAGACACTTTATGGTACAATTAAACACTTTAACGGAACAATATCCGACCGTACAAACGGACATTACCCGGAACACTAAATTTTTGTCATGGACATTATTTTACTATTTTATGGCTAGTCATGATCCCCGTATGCCATAACACCCGCTAGAAATCAATCCACCACATTACTTACATCCTAACTTACCTTTACTAATTTAGTCACAATTTTTCACTTACACCCCCCCCCCCCAATGATTTAGTCCCCATGGGACCCCACATATCCATCTAGCCATGCTTCCAATATTTAGTAAGATTATATTTGAATTGTTTAATTGATTGTTGCTTGTGTAAGTGTTCATAAAATTTGAATGATCTATAAGAAGCATGGCCACCAAGATTACTTAGCATTTCACCAAGATTTCTCTCCATTTCACTCTCTCTCCCTCTTGATCGGCTGCCCAAAACCGAACACACCATCACCACCTCTAAACCTCATCATCTTCTTCATTTTATACCTTCCATTTAAGCTCCAAAGGATCTATGGAGGTTGCAACTTAAGGGGACTTCAAAGGAGCTTGTTCTAGCTTGATTCTTCATCTTTTCTCATCACATTTCTTCACTAGATTTCAGCCCTAGCTTTAAGCTAGTAGTAAGTCCCTTGTTACACTCTTGTTAATCTTGTTTCATCTCGTTTTTATGATCTAAGTGTGTAGTATGTTTACATCACTAAAATGACAAGAACATGAGTTATGAATATAAAAGTTACATAAAAGTTTACTTGTGGCTGAATTATGAAGCGGAATCTTGTCAGTTTGAGGGTCGGTTAAAACATGCTTGATGTTTAAAAGTTGTTTTCTTGCTAAATACATTGTTCGGACACTCGTTGATGCGATTTAGTAATGTTTAAACCATGAAATAACATGCTGATGTACTTTTCCAGCCGCTTTCAACAGGCTGTAAACGGACTTTAAAAACTCGAAAAACGGAATTTCAAAAGCCTAATTCGTGTCATTTCGAAAAACGAAAAAAAAAATGGCGCTGGAATCGTATTTTTTTGAAGTCTTTTACTATTTTAAAAGTCTGTTTTCGTAACAGCAGCTAAGGCTGATTTTTACTGCAGTAAAATGGCCTGTACGTTTTTGGTCGTAATTTGAAACCTGAATTGAACCAGCCCCTAAAATTCATACCATAGATAGTCACTGATGTATTTGTGACCCTCAAACTGGAATTTTGTCAAACGGACTTCTGAGGAATTTTAGACGAATTATTCCGTAAACTGTGATCAGAATGTGACAAATCTGATAATAGTTCGGTAGACGATTTTCTATAAAATATTGGTAATGAACCGGACCCCGATATTTTTACACAATAAAATGTGGAAAGTTTAAGACATCCTGTAAAAATTTGGGAATTTTTGGAATAATTTAACTATTTTATTTAAATGTCCGAAAACAGCCGGTTTCGAATATTAATGCTGAATTGACATAAGTTGTGACTTGCGTGTCTAAATGTCGAGTATGCTATAGGTGAATTATCTAACATGTTATATGTGTTACGTGCAATATCGTATGTTTGTTTATGAGTGGGGAATGGATGGGAAGTTCATATGGGCATAAATCGTTAAAGTGTGTACCTGTTATGTGGACGAAGTAATGTGCAAATAAACCATACGTAGGATACGTGTTATGCATGAGAAACTGATTGTTATCCGTACCTTATTAGGACGTGATTGACCGACCTTGACTGTTAACTATATTTGAGAACCTAACCGAGCAAACCGAGGTGAGTTCACACTCTTTCTAAGGCATGGGATTCCCAGGGGTTGGGAATGGGATTGAATAACTACTTGTACTATCATTACTATTAAACTACTTTTTACTGTCCTCGGACTGAAGGGCACGTACGTAAAACCTACGTACACTCATACTTACTACTGTCCTCGGATTGAAGGGCACGTACGTAAAACCTACGTACACGATCATAAGACCATCAACTCTATCACTTTAAGTCCCTCAATTATCGACTTAATCGCCGAGGCCTATGGCGAGCGGGTCATTAGTTAATAGCGCTATTAGGTTTAACAAACCTCACACCATGCCAGTCGGACGGGCGTGTACTAATGGACTATGGGCAAAGGGTCAATGCTGATAGACATTGACTTAGGGCACCTCTTACATTTTCGTAGCAGTCGATACGCGTGGTCTAGTAACACATGGGAAACCCCCACTAATCTTCGCAAACATGTCAGAAAGACCGCGATGCAAACTTATACGATACATGGTTTTCAAAACGAACAGATGATTTACGAAACGAAAGCTATAACTAAACAACCAACTGTGAATTCACTCAACTTTGTTGTTGACTCGTTGTTACATGCCTTACAGGTCACTAAATGCTTGGAGCTTGCACGAGGAAGAAGTCGTTGTGGTGTGCGGACGGTTATGTCCAGTATTTAGTGTTTAAAACATTATGAACTTATTAAACCTATGTGTTGGACTTTAAACTTATGAACTGCGAACTTATGTTTTGAACTTTACGTTTATGCTTCCGCTGTCTAAATTAAAAACTTGGTTAACTAGTTTTTGGTCACCAATCGTATTTTGGTTGTCTTTATTTACTTAAGTACGTTGTTCAGTATGATTGGTGGCTCGATCCTGGTCACGTCATGCCTCCAAGCGGTGGTACTCCGCATGGTGGATTTTGGGGGTGTGACAGATTGGTATCAGAGCCATTGGTTATAGTGAACTTGGTTTTAAAAAGGGGAAAGCTTTTTGATAAAACCAGACTATAACCTGTACTGTGCTCAACGATCCACAACGACGCTTCGCTTCACGTGCAAGACTCGACACCATAAGTGGTATGATTTATGTTATATTGTCGGTTAGATAGTTCTCACTGTGCATTATATAATATGGTAATTGCTATTTGAACCTTGTGTGCTTACTCTCTACTATCGTCCCACACTTACGCACTTTCGCGACACTTTTCTCACCTGCGTTATTTCGTTGTGAAGATCATGGGTGGACGTTTGAACCTAACTCAAGCCCAGCTGACGGCTTTGATCGACGAACGAGTTGTTGAGGCACTCGCAGCTGTCCCTGCAGGAGGTATAACCTGCCATATCAACCCACCTTAGGATGTTTAGATCCTACCTTCGCAAACCAACCCTCGTGCTTAACTTTGTCTTTTATTCTCGCGCAACAGGTCAACATGCTCAGCCTCCTGTGTGCACGTTCAAGACGTTCATGGACTGCCGACCTACCACTTTCAGTGGCACCGAAGGAGCAGTGGGCCTTCTTCACTGGTTTGAAAAGCTTGAGTCAGTTTTCGAAATGTGCGAATGCCCCGAAGACCGTAGGGTGAAATATGCTACCGGAATACTTGAAGGAGTTGTGTTAACCTGGTGGAAGGCACAGGTTCAACTACTACGACTGGCAGTTGCTAATGCCACACCCTGGAATGGTTTTAAAGAGCTGATCAAGGAGGAGTACTGTAGTCGGGATGATATCCACAAACTAGAAGTGGAATTTTACAATCTGGAGATGACGGGATCTGAGATTAAGGCGTATACTAAGAGGTCAAACGAGCTGGCCATCCTGTGTCCAACTATGGTGGACCCTCCCATCAAACGTATTGAGCTGTACCTCAAGGGCCTTGTACCAGAGATTCAAAGTCACGTGACTTCAGCCAATCTAGGTACCATTCAGCAAATTATCAAGTTGGCTCATCGTCTCACCGACCAGGCGGTGGAGCAAAACAGGCTACCCAAACGTATCAGTGCTACAACTACTTCTGATGTACTTACCGACAACAAGCGAAAATGGGATGGAAACTCCAGTAAGGGTTCTGCTTCGAGTCAGTCTCAGCAGCGAAGGACTGACGACTACCAGAGTCCGGGTCAGCAATCCTCCGGTAACCAAGGACAGGGTGGGTATCGAGGAAACCACCCAGAGTGCAACAAATGTAACAGACACCATAGTGGTCAGTGCAACAAAGGTCGTTGTCAGAGATGTCATAAGTTGGGTCATGAAGCTAGGGATTGCAGGAGCCCGCGTCCTGCGAATCAGAATCGCCAACAACAACAAGCCCCACAGAACCACCAGCAGCAGCATCAGCAGGGAAATAAAGGATGCTTTCAGTGTGGCGCTGAAGGCCACTTTAAGAAGAACTGTCCCCAGCTTAACCAGAATCAGAACAACAACAACAACCAAGGAAACGGGAACAACAATGGAGGTAACAACGGGGGTAACAACAATGGTAATGGAGCAAGAGGCCGTGCTTTCCTGATTGGTCAAGGTGACGCAAGGAATGATCCCAACGTTGTGATGGGTAAGTTTCTTCTGGATGACTTCTTTGTTACTGTTTTATTCGATTCGGGTGTCGATACTAGTTATGTGTCCTTAAAAGTTAGCCAAATGCTTAAGCGCACTCCAACACTTTTGAACACCAAACACGCGGTAGAGCTAGCAAATGGTAAAAGTCTTGAAGCCATACACGTAGTTAAAGGTTGTAACCTGGTCTTAGCTGGTCAGATCTTCCCTATCAATCTTATTCCTATCACACTGGGTAGTTTCGACGTCGTTATTGGAATGGATTGGCTATCTTGGTATCAAGCGGATATTTTTTGCAAGGAGAAAATCATCCGCATTCCTCGTTCTGGTGAAGAACCCCTCATGATTCGTGGCGACAAGAGTGGTGCTGTCGAAGGCATCATCTCTTTCCTTAAGGCCCAGAAATGTCTACGAAAGGGCCACACTGCCATTCTAGCGCTCGTCACTGACACATCCACGGAAGAGAAGAGAATTGAAGACATTCCTATTGTGCGCAATTTTCCTGAGGTATTTCCCGAGGAATTACCTAGTCTTCCGCCCCACCGCCAAGTTGAATTTCAAATCGAACTAGCTCCTGGGGCAGCGCCAGTAGCTCGAGCACCATATCGTCTAGCTCCATCAGAACTCGAAGAACTGTCCACACAACTACAAGAACTCTTGGAAAAGGGTTTTATACGTCCTAGCTCTTCGCCCTGGGGAGCTCCAGTCTTGTTCGTAAAGAAGAAAGATGGTACTTTCAGAATGTGTATTGACTATCGCGAACTTAACAAGGTGACTGTAAAGAATCGTTATCCTCTTCCACGTATTGACGACTTGTTCGACCAGTTGCAAGGGTCGAGCTATTACTCCAAGATTGACTTGAGATCGGGATACCATCAGCTGAGGGTCCGAGATGAGGACGTCTCCAAAACAGCATTCAGAACTCGTTACGGCCATTACGAGTTTCTGGTTATGCCATTCGGGCTGACGAATGCACCAGCAATCTTCATGGATCTCATGAACCGAGTATGCAAACCTTACCTGGATAAGTGCGTTATTGTGTTCATTGACGATATCCTGATCTATTCTAAGAGTCAGGAGGAACACGAACAGCATCTGCGACTTATGCTTGAACTTCTTCGAAAAGAGCAATTGTATGCCAAGTTTTCAAAATGTGACTTCTGGCTTCGCGAAGTCCACTTTCTAGGCCATGTGGTAAACAAGGATGGGATTCATGTTGATCCATCCAAGGTTGACTCAATCAAGAACTGGCCTGCACCCCGCACACCAAAAGAAATCCGCCAATTCTTGGGTTTGGCAGGATATTACAGAAGGTTTATCAAAGACTTCTCCAAGATTGCGCAACCTCTCACTTCACTGACTCAGAAGGGTGTCATCTATCGTTGGGGTGATGCACAAGAGTCCGCATTTCAACATCTAAAGGATAGACTTTGTAGCGGGCCTATCCTCTCATTGCCCGAACGCACCGATGATTTCGTGGTTTATTGCGATGCTTCCATCCAAGGACTTGGTTGCGTATTGATGCAACGTGACAAGGTCATTGCCTACGCATCACGCCAACTTAAAGTTCACGAAAGAAATTACACTACTCACGACCTGGAGCTGGGAGCAGTTGTATTCGCGCTTAAGATATGGAGACATTACCTGTACGGTACCAAGTGCACCATTTACACCGATCACAGGAGTCTCGAGCATATCTTCAAGCAAAAGGAGTTAAACATGCGTCAACGCCGATGGGTTGAGCTCTTGAATGATTATGAATGCGCAATCAAGTATCATCCGGGTAAAGCCAATGTTGTGGTCGACGCCCTCAGTCGAAAGGATACCATACCCAGGCGTGTACGTGCTTTACAGCTTACCATCCAATCCAACCTTCCCGCTCAAATTCGAGATGCTCAGGTTGAAGCATTGAAAGCAGAGAACATCAGGGCTGAGTCCCTACGAGGATCGAGGCAGCGGCTAGAACAAAAGGAAGACGACACCTACTATGTAACAGGGCGTATTTGGATTCCACTCTATGGCAACTTACGCGAGCTTGTGATGGATGAAGCATATAAGTCTCGTTATTCAGTACATCCTGGTTCGGATAAGATGTACCATGACTTAAAGACCACATACTGGTGGCCTGGCATGAGAGCCCACATAGCAACCTACGTCAGCAAGTGCTTGACTTGTGCGAGAGTCAAGTCTGAATATCAGAAACCATCAGGCCTGCTTCAACAACCGGAGATCCCGAAATGGAAATGGGAGCAAATTTCCATGGATTTCGTTACCGGCCTGCCCAGATCTCAACGCGGAAACGATACCATTTGGGTGATCGTAGATCGACTAACCAAGTCTGCACATTTTCTGGCTATCAAAGAAACGGATAAGTTTTCTACTCTTGCAGACATTTACCTAAAGGAAGTGGTATCGAAGCACGAAGTGCCAACCTCTATTATATCTGATCGTGACGCACGTTTTACTTCTGAACTGTGGCAAGCAATGCACAAGTCCTTTGGCTCACGTTTAGATATGAGCACCGCTTATCACCCGCAGACGGATGGGCAATCTGAATGCACCATCCAAACCCTTGAAGACATGCTTAGGGCATGTGTAATCGATTTTGGTAATGGCTGGGAAAGGCACCTCCCGCTAGTGGAGTTTTCGTACAACAACAGCTACCACACCAGCATCCAAGCCGCTCCGTTTGAGGCATTGTACGGGCGCAAATGCCGATCACCTCTCTGTTGGGCAGAAGTTGGTGACAGCCAAATCACTGGCCCAGAACTTGTGGTAGATACCACCGAGAAAATTGCTTAGATACGACAGCGAATGGCGGCAGCTCGTGACCGTCAGAAAAGCTATGCTGATAAGGGAAGAAAACCACTCGAGCTCCAGGTTGGGGATCGAGTGCTACTCAAAGTCTCACCTTGGAAAGGTGTAGTCCGCTTTTCAAAACGAGGCAAACTCAATCCGCGTTACGTCGGACCATTCAAAGTCATTGAGAAAATTGGCAAGGTCGCCTATAGGTTGGATCTACCTGAAGAACTCAGCGGAGTTCACAATGTTTTCCATGTGTCGAATCTGAAGAAGTGTCTGTCAGATGAGACCCTCATAGTTCCTCTGAAGGAACTCACTATCGACGAACAGTTGCGATTCGTCGAGGAACCAGTAGAGATTACGGACCAAGATGTTAAGATCCTCAAGCATACCAGGATACCTCTGGTCCGAGTTCGTTGGAATACTCGTCGTGGCCCAGAGTATACCTGGGAACGAGAAGACCAAATGAAACTCAAGTATCCCCAACTGTTTAAGAAAAACGCAACCACTACTGAGGCTGAAGCTACTGCAGAATTTCGGGACGAAATTCCAAATCAACGGGGGGATGATGTGACACCCCAGGAAAATCAGGAAAACAACGCAACTTAACTAGCTTCCTCAGTAACCACGCGCTAAATTTCGGGACGAAATTCTCTTAACAGGGGGAGAATGTGACAACCCCCAATTTACATGTAATCCGTACAATTTATTTAATAATAATTTAAGTGCTTGATGACTGTGCTGAATCATTTAACTGATCTCTGATTTCTGTGTTATACTTACATGTGCGTGTTAGCATACTAGTAGTATACATAAAAGTTACTAAAAAGTCCGGTATGTTTTCCTATGTGTTAGGAATAAATTGCGTTACAAAAATATATAAATAAGACACTTTATGGTACAATTAAACACTTTAACGGAACAGTATCCGACCGTACAACCGGACATTACCCGGAACACTAAATTTTTGTCATGGACATTATTTTACTATTTTATGGCTAGTGATGATCCCCGTATGCCATAACACCCGCTAGAAATCAATCCACCACATTACTTACATCCTAACTTACCTTTACTAATTTAGTCACAATTTTTAACTTACCCCCCCCCCCCCCCAACGATTTAGTCCCCATGGGACCCCACATATCCATCTAGCCATGCTTCCAATATTTAGTAAGATTATATTTGAATTGTTTAATTGATTGTTGCTTGTGTAAGTGTTCATAAAATTTGAATGATCTATAAGAAGCATGGCCACCAAGATTACTTATCATTTCACCAAGATTTCTCTCCATTTCACTCTCTCACCCTCTTGATCGGCTGCCCAAAACCGAACACACCATCACCACCTCTAAACCTCATCATCTTCTTCATTTTATACCTTCCATTCAAGCTCCAAAGGATCTATGGAGGTTGCAACTTAAGGGGACTTCAAAGGAGCTTGTTCTAGCTTGATTCTTCATCTTTTCTCATCACATTTCTTCACTAGATTTCAACCCTAGCTTTAAGCTAGTAGTAAGTCCCTTGTTACACTCTTGTTAATCTTGTTTCATCTCGTTTTTATGATCTAAGTGTGTAGTATGTTTACATCACTAAAATGACAAGAACATGAGTTATGAATATAAAAGTTACATAAAAGTTTACTTGTGGCTGAATTATGAAGTGGAATCTTGTCAGTCTGAGGGTCGGTTAAAACATGCTTGATGTTTAAAAGTTGTTTTCTTGCTAAATACATTGTTCGGACACTCGTTGATGCGATTTAGTAATGTTTAAACCGTGAAATAACATGCTGATGTACTTTTCCAGCCGCCTTCAACAGGCTGTAAACAAACTTTAAAAACTCGAAAAACGGAATTTCAAAAGCCTAAATCGTGTCATTTCGAAAAACGAAGAAAATGGCGCTGGAATCGTATTTTTTTGAAGTCGTTTACTATTTTAAAAGTTTGTTTTCGTAACAGCAGCTAAGGCTGATTTTTACTGCAGTAAAATGGCCTGTACGTTTTCGGTCGTAATTTGAAACCTGAATTGAACCAGCCCCTAAAATTCATACCATAGATAGTCACTGATGTATTTGTGACCCTCGAACTGGAATTTTGTCAAACGAACTTCCGAGGAATTTTAGACGAATTATTCCGTAAACTGTGATCAGAATGTGACAAATCTGATCACAGTTCGGTAGACGATTTTCTATAAAATATTGGTAATGAACCGGACCCCAATATTTTTACACAATAAAATGTGGAACGTTTAAGACATCCTGTAAAAATTTGGGAATTTTTGGAATAATTTAACTATTTTATTTAAATGTCCGAAAACAGCCGGTTTCGAATATTAATGCTGAATTGACATAAGTTGTGACTTGCGTGTCTAAATGTCGAGTATGCTATAGGTGAATTATCTAACATGTTATATGTGTTACGTGCAATATCGTATGTTTGTTTATGAGTGGGGAATGGATGGGAAGTTCATATGGGCATAAATCGTTAAAGTGTGTACCTGTTATGTGGACGAAGTAATGTGCAAATAAACCATACGTAGGATACGTGTTATGCATGAGAAACTGATTGTTATCCGTACCTTATTAGGACGTGATTGACCGACCTTGACTGTTAACTATATTTGAGAACCTAACCGAGCAAACCGAGGTGAGTTCACACTCTTTCTAAGGCATGGGATTCCCAGGGGTTGGGAATGGGATTGAATAACTACTTGTACTATCATTACTATTAAACTACTTTTTACTGTCCTCGGACTGAAGGGCACGTACGTAAAACCTACGTACACTCATACTTACTACTGTCCTCGGATTGAAGGGCACGTACGTAAAACCTACGTACACGATCATAAGACCATCAACTCTATCACTTTAAGTCCCTCAATTATCGACTTAATCGCCGAGGCCTATGGCGAGCGGATCATTAGTTAATAGCGCTATTAGGTTTAACAAACCTCACACCGTGCCAGTCGGACGGGCGTGTACTAATGGACTACGGGCAAAGGGTCAATGCTGATAGACATTGACTTAGGGCACTTCTTACATTTTCGTAGCAGTCGATACGCGTGGTCTAGTAACACATGGGAAACCCCCACTAATCTTCGCAAACATGTCAGAAAGACCGCGATGCAAACTTATACGATACATGGTTTTCAAAACGAACAGATGATTTACGAAACGAATGCTATAACTAAACAACCAACTGTGAATTCACTCAACTTTGTTGTTGACTCGTTGTTACATGCCTTACAGGTCACTAAATGCTTGGAGCTTGCACGAGGAAGAATTCGTTGTGGTGTGCGGACGGTTATGTCCAGTGTTTAGTGTTTAAAACATTATGAACTTATTAAACCTATGTGTTGGACTTTAAACTTATGAAATGCGAACTTATGTTTTGAACTTTACGTTTATGCTTCCGCTGTCTAAATTAAAAACTTGGTTAACTAGTTTTTGGTCACCAATCGTATTTTGGTTGTCTTTATTTACTTAAGTACGCTGTTCAGTATGATTGGTGGCTCGATCCTGGTCACGTCATGCCTCCAAGCGGTGGTACTCCGCATGGTGGATTTTGGGGGTGTGACATTATATGTAAGTGTGTAATTAAGACTTGTGTGAACAAATGTGTTAGAATGTATTACAGGCATGAAAAGGGCGAAACATGTACATAGTTATGTTATAGTTAGATAGTTGTGTGCATGTAAAAGTATGATACTTGAATACGAATAAGTGAATGTGACTTATATGTATGTATGTAGATATGGAACTGTAGCGTGTGTAAGTAGTGTGAACTTGTATGTATGGACATATGAATGGAACACGTATGAATGTACTTAGATATATGAAAGTGTATACGCGTGTTGTAATCTAATGATTGTAGACCACCGGTATACTTTTATGTGAAGATGTGAGTTTACAGTATGTTTAAGATTACGTATTCCTAACCATGTTACTATTGAGAATGAAATGAAGTGCGGGTATGGGAACGTCGGACTCTCGAGGAATTGATGTCAGACTCGAGTGAATAAAATTGTGAGGATGTTTCAATGGAATACCTTACGTAGTTGGAATGTGATATGGCCTTTTAAGTATATGTATTAAATTATTTTTGATGTCACCATTTACTAATGCATCGGTTATATATGGTGAGCTTAAGTTACATGGACATCATTATCATCATGAAGAATAAGTGGGTGAAGATCGAGATAAAGAGCGTGGGTTGTACGGGAAGGGTAATCACGTAGATTATATTTTCATGTTATTCTTGATATGTTAATTAAGGATGAATGATGTCATTCTTTATAAAGAGCCGTTTGAAATGCTTTTCAAGAATGTTAGAGCATTTATGTGAAAGAAATTTTATGGTTGGTATTTCCGTTGCGTATTTATGATCAAAACGTGTTAAGGTCTTACACGACCAAACAACATTAGTATTCAAACGGATCATATATAGTTGAATTTATGTATCATCACAAACCGAACATATACCGACCAAATAACATCGGTAACGGTACCGTATTCGTTATTATAGAATTCTCGACTTGGCGGCATAAAATTCATTGAACACAAAGTAATATTCGCAATAAAGTATTTTTGTATCGTAAGCTATATCGAGTGTCTGTGCGATATTGGTATCGTAATGGACCAATACCAACCAAACAACACCGGTACCAGTATTCATTTTTATGGATTTTCAATCGATGTAAAACATGTGTTGATTGACAACGATTGCTATGCAGAGTGTCAGTATCGCTGGCTACTGTAATTACCAGCTAGATAATGACCAATGGCCCACAACAAAGTCTACGGGAATCCTAATAGTTTATATATTATCTGAAGCTTGTCATCAATAGTAGTTTTAATTTTAATAAATATGTAAT
The DNA here is from genome assembly GCA_030545235.1 of Helianthus tuberosus. Taxonomy (NCBI): domain Eukaryota; kingdom Viridiplantae; phylum Streptophyta; class Magnoliopsida; order Asterales; family Asteraceae; genus Helianthus; species Helianthus tuberosus. Next base: position 113,938,157 of record CM060378.1, read on the forward strand.
TTTTTATATTTTAATCATTCCATTATTACAATATTTATTATATTTACTTTTAACCTTAGACATATTTTTGTAATTTTAACTTTTATTGATTTTCTTTTTATAACATTACTGCTAAAATCTTAACAACATTGATACCGATATTTTATAACATCGGTTTAGATTTTTTTATATGTATAAAATAACATCGATTACCCTTTTTGTTTTTCAGTTTTATAATATAATGTTTCATAAAATTCCGAATATACCGTTGTCTAATGTTATTATTATTATGTACAATTCGATAAAAGTCATATTCGAACGAGTCTTGTATATTTAATTTTTTATCATCACGAAGCGAACATATACCAACCAAACAACACCATTATTTGTACCGTATTCATTTTTATAGTTTTCTCGACGTAGCAATATAAAATTCGTTGAACACAGAGTTATATTCGCATATATAATTTGAGACTTGTCGTGAATAGTAATTTTAATTTTATAATAATAGATAGTTTTTTTCATAATTTTATCATTTCATTAAATTACAATATTATTATTATATTTACTTTTAACCTTAAACATATTTTTTTTAATTTTAGATTTTATTGATTTTCTTTATTTAGTATTACCGCTTATATCTGAACAACATTGGTATCGGTACCGTATAACATTTGTTTAGTTTTTTTTTTTATAAAATGACGTCGATTACCCTTTTCGTTTTCGGTAATATAATATAATGTTTCATAGAATTATGAATATACAGATTATATGCGTTTGTTATTATATACGACTCGATAAAAGTCATATTCAAACAGGTCACATGTAGTTGATTTTTTTATTATCACGAACTGAACAGACACTAACCAAACAACATCGGTACTGATATTTTATTCATTTTTAGAGTTTTCTCAATGTGACGGTATAAAATTCGTTGAACACCAAGTTATATTCACATATATAATTTGAAACTCGTCGTGAATAGTAATTTAAATTTTATAATAATATATAGCTTTCTTCCATATTTTTTATCATTTCATGATTACACTTTTACTATTATATTTATTTTTAATGTTAAACATAATGGAGTGTCCGTACTACACCGACGTCGTAATGAACTGATATCAACCTAACAACATTGTTATCGTTACGGGCTTTCGTTTTCATGGTTTTCAATCGATGTAAAACACGTGTCAATTGCTATGTCAAATGTTGATATCATACTGATACTGTAATGAAACGGACCGGCCCGCAATGAAGCACACGAGAATCCTACTAGTTATAACAAAAAAATAAAACTATCTAGTAAAAGTTCAAGTATGAACACATATCGGTCTTTCTTTTAATGGATAACTAGTAAAATTTATGTGTGCGTTGTGGCGGGTATTCGGTCGGTATCAGTTTGATTAATTATGATATCAGTACGGTATCGGCATTTGATACATCAACCAAAAGAAAAACCCAAAAAATAAAGTTATGCTATAACCAAAATGATATCGACACATGTTTTATATCGATCGAAAACGAAAAAATGGAATATCAGTAATGGTTCCGATAGTAATGATACCGATGTTGTTCGGTCAAAAGCGACAGGGCATTGATGTTGCTAGATGATATCAGTTCGGTTCGTCACGGTACTAGTATGGTACCAACACGACCGATGTTATTCGGTCAAAACTGACAGGGCATTGATATTGCTAGGCCATATCAGTTTGGTTTGTCACAGCACCAGTACGATACCAACACTCGCTATAGATTACGATATATACAATTAACTCTATTTGGTTATTGAAGTTGTTCAGACGATATTGGTTCGGTTCGTCACAACTAAGAAAAAAAGAATCAATTATATTTGACCCGTCCGATTTGAATAAAACTTTTATTGAAGCGTAGATAAAAATAAACACGTCAAAATAGTATATTCGGAATTTAGAAAGCATGACACTACATTATTAGAATAACAAAAAGGTAAAACGGCGTCAATTTAAAAAAAAACTATATGTGAGATAGTTTTGGTAACTCGTACGTTTGTACTTAGATACTTGTATGTTACCACTCACAACTCAATTTTATAAAATACCGTATCTTAAAAATTATAATAAAAAAACAAAATTTGTTAAGATTAACTAATATAATAAATTAAAAAACACTTGAAAACAAAAATACTTATAACAATAAATAAATATTTGGTTACTATATATTATAATCTAAATAAATTAATATTAATATATAAAATAAAGGAAAATAAAAGTAAGGAAGTAAAAAGGAATCAAAATCTCAAACAAAACAAAACTGAATAGTGTTTGTGTGAGATGAATTTTCTTTTTTTGCAAATTAATGTATATATATATATATATATATAACGGCCCTCCGTGGCACTTGGTTCTCGCGGTTCTCATAACTCGTGGTGGTTCTCATTCTAGCGGCTCCCTATATATATATATATATATATATATATATATATAGGGAGGGGCTCATGCGAGAACCACCCTTATTGTGAGAACCGCGAGAACCAATGTGAACACAACCTAAAATAGCTAAACCTAACCCCCCCCCCCCCCCAAGCTAAAATGCTAAAAACTAAACCCTCAAAAAATCCAAAAAATTTTTTTTGATTTTTTTAATATTTTTTAGGTTAAAATCGCTACTTTTCGAAGCAAAAAAAAAATATTTAAAAAAAAAATTTATTTTTTTTTATTCGAAAAGTAGCGATTTTAACCTAAAAAATATTAAAAAAATCAAAAAAAAAATTTGTGTGATTTTTAGCTATCTTTAGGCATTTTTGGTGTGTTCACATTGGTTCTCGCGGTTCTCACAATAAGAGGTGGTTCTCGCATGATCTTCTCCCTATATATATATATATATACATATATATAATTTTGTATACCATCTCAAACTTGATATAATCATACATATACAATGAAAAATCATGATATCAAATGAGTCATTTATGAAATTTTTATCTTTGTATAAGAACATGAGAGATGGATTTTTAGTCTCTGATATGATTTCACATCTCGTCTACGTGGCTTCTTTTCGAGCGTTATCGGGCGTTTTTTAAGTTGTTGAAATTGATATTAACTTCATGGTTTGGTAATATGGTATTTTTAAGTTGTTGAAATTGTTTAGAAAAGGATAAGCTATAAAGAAAAAAAGTGCAAAAAAATATGTTATCAATTATTTATATATAACAAAAAAAAAGGAATTATAGCCTATTATTTTTACTTAGGAACGATGATTGTTGATTTAAAATATGTTTTTGATAATAAAAATTTGTATTTCACATTATTATCTAATTTAAATTAAGCATTTACTTAGGAGACGATGATGTTGATTTAAAATATGTTTTTAATAATAAAAATTTGTATTTCACAACAAGTGTAATATTTGCTATAGCCTTATTAACGGAATAATGGGTGTTTTTTTCTTTTTTTAAATTTTAGAATTAAATGTCATTTTAGTTCATGTGATTTTGGTCATTTTACCAGTTTAGTCCAAAGTTTTCATTTCCAAACGTCTGATTTTTTTTTTTTGCCAAAATCGTCCCTGAGAATTGAGATTTTTTGTCATTTTCATCCAAAAGTTTGATAGAAAAAATAAAGCAAATAAGACGTTTGAATGAAAATGACAAAAAAAAAAATCCAAAAGTGACTATATGATACAGTACCATTGTTTTGGATGAGAATGACAAACATACCCAAACCTCAGGGACGATTTTGGCAATTTACTCAAATCATTGGCATAAACCTAACTTCAAATCGTAAAGTCTTATCTAAACTAAAAAAATTGTTTCACTTAATAGTAGATAAACATGCATATAAGTTTTTTTAAATATATATTTTTTTATTATTTAGTATATAAAATTTCAATTCTTTCACCCTTGAATACATAGTTTTTTTAAATATAACTTTTTTATTGTTTGGTATATAAAATTACTTTTATTCAACCCGCAAAATACGTGAGGTTCTTAAAGATAGAGTTTTTTTTATTATTTAATATATAAAATTATATTTACTCAACACGTGTAATAAATGAGGTTTTTAAAAATATATTGTTTATTTATGTAGTATATAAAATTATATTTATTAAACCCGTGTAATACACGGGGTTCTAACCTAGTTATTATTTAAAGGGTGGGATAAGGCTTTGAAACCATTAGGTTTTGGGTTCGATTTCCATAATTTGGGTTTTTCTTAGATTATTGGGTTTCCTCCTGAATTGGTGTATAACTTTATAGCTTAGCAGAGATGGATATAAACAGGTGATTCCGCTAGTAACACGATAATATTTCAGTGATCTGACAGTGATCCTAATTTGCTATTAGAAAAATAAAAACAAAACGAAATGACAGGTGTAAAAAGGAGAATTGGAATAGAAGAAAAAAGAAGCGTATGGGTTCAAATTCCAAGATTTTGTTTTTATGAAATAGTTTATTAAATAGTATTTAAAATAATTGCTTCCAAAACATAATTACTGTTCGCAACATTATAAAAATTAATCGTACATATTAAATGTGCATTGATGTGGGAGTTTTGGTAAAGGGAGGTTCACATTTGAAAATTTAGGTCAACTAAAATACAGCACATCAACTGAGTGATTAAATGCAAAATTAAAAAAATTCAGTATGTATTAATTAGGTGTGTTTGAATTATGTATTTTGAAGATAAGCATAATCTTTCAATTGTAAGACCATGTGTAGTGGTTAAATAATATAATGCTCACACCATGTGGCATTATTCGATACGTGGCAGTCCAGTCAACATGGGGCGTTATTGCAAAAGTGGCGTAGTAGGAATAATGCCTGATAATGCCCATTCCAATCACTAAACAAAAAAAAAGCAAACTATTTTCTCATTGGTGGGTCAAACCCAGTCAACCATTCCACAAACCATGTTAGGCGTTTTATATATAATGCCCCACCAATTTTTTTTTCCAAAAATAATGCCCTATGTAATGGGGAAGGGGGCGTTTTTTTGCCCTATAATGTCCCACTACACATGGTCTAACACAGAAAAGGGTTAGTAATAATTAGATGGTTGTATTAATAAAAAAAATTCTAATGCTTTTTATTATATATATATATATAGGGTCGGGATTTAGAGAAAACGGTAGAAAGTGTGAGAACGGTAAGAACGCTTATGGATCGTCAGATCAAAACAATCTATGAACTAGATTGGCGCGGTGGCGTTTTCGTAAATAACATCAATTTTATTACGTGGACGCGCTTCATTAAGGGTAAAAGGGTCTTTTGACTTCTCCACACAAAACGCCATCTAATGAAAATAAAACGCCAAACAAAAATCACACACCATTCTAACAAAAAACGTCATTAGATATAAAACGTCAAACTTAATTATAATAAAATCCCGCCTAAAAATCCGCCAAAAAAATCCTATATATACAACATCTCAGACCTTCAATTAAAAACACACACAAAACCCCAAATGTCATATTTAATGTATACCATTCGTCTTAGAAACGCCAAAAAAATCCTATATATCCTCAACGCCAAAACATACAAAAACATTATTGAGGTTTGTTGTCAATAAAGTTTAGCTGTATGGGGTGGACAACATTGTCAGTTATCTTTCTTAACCGATGATTAACAATGTTGTCCATCTCATACAGCAAAACATTATTGATTTTAGCATGATCAAATTTTGAGGTTGAAGGTGCTTTTCTTTGGTGGCGTTCTTTTTATCGGTAAAACACCAAAATTAAAAAAATCAAACATCGTTCATTGATAAATTCAAGATTGTTGGCTAAAGGGTCTAAACTCAATAACATTTTGCTGCATGAGATGGACAAATCTCCAAGAAAAAGATGCTGATGTCAGACTTTGTGCTTCTAAACAGCCACAAAAAACTACTTGAAAAACAAAAAAAAAAAACAAAATGAATCATACGAAAGTCGAACCAGCCAGTTAAGATGTTTCAAAAAAGAAGAAAGAGACTAGTGACAGTGAAGATTTGGAAGATCAATTATTTATATATATATTTTTTTAATTTTCTTTTTCAGTTGATTGTTATATAATAAAACGCCATATATAATAAAAACGCCAGACAGCCAAAATGCTTGTTAAAACGCTATCATGCCGTAAACACCCCCCCCCCTCCGAAAAAAAAAACTCACAAACTATAATAAAATTACTTTGGAAAAGTATTATAAAAAACCCAAAAAATAAAAAAAATAATAAAAATCAAACTTCAAAATGTAACTAGAAACAGTAACTACAAAACAGTAAAAATGAAGAGACGGAAAATTTATTATATTAGAATCTAAAACGCCAAACTTGAAAGACGGGACGTGTTACAGACTTCAGAGAAAAAAGCTTATCAAAAACAATAATTACAAACAGTAACTGAAACGACGAATACTTTATTATAATAATGCACCGCCTAACCTACGCCGCCAAAAGAAATCCTATAAAATAATAACTCTCAGCAACTACCATTTAATCAAACAAAAAAAAACGCCAAAATACTACTAAACACCACTCATTGTAAAACGCCAAAAAATTAAAAAAATAATTCAAAGATGGCTAATATGCTATCTTGGATATTCAGTATTGTTATTCGTGAAGTTTCACTGAATGAATTATTAGCTGAGAGGAGTAACACAGAAATATTTTGCTGCATGAGATGGACAAATCTTCAAGAAAAAGATACTGATGACAATCGAATGTCATTTTGTGTTCTTTGTTCTTGAATAAAGTTTGGATGAGGAAAAGAGATCAATGACACTGAAGAGTTGGATGATTATAAAGATGAAGATCAAGATGAAGAAAAAGCGAAAAACCCACTCACACGTCATAGATCTATGTACCCAAACATCCACAAAAAGCCACTTCAACAGACGAGCAGGCAAAAAAATCAAACCGATGAGTTTGTTAAGTTTTACATAAAACGCCATATATTTGGTGACAGTTCTTGTACTATTAAAGAAGAGAGAGGCTGATGACAGTGAAAATTGTGAAGAGAGATCCGATTATGATTTTTAATTTATTTTCTTCGCTTCTAGTTTTTTTTCCTGTGGTTGTAATATAATCTTATAACTGTAAAACGCCAAGATACTACAAACGCCAAAATGTATATTAAAAATAATAGAACAATGGGTCATCTTGTTTAAAACGCCTTTAAAAAACGCCATTCAGATAGATTTCTTGACCCCCCCGGGTTCCAATGGAATACGATTTGAAAAACGCAAAAAACGCCAAAATGTTAATACAATGAAACCAGTAAAACGTCATTAATTATTAAATTTGGTTAACGCCAAAAATCTTAAACCCCAAAAAATAAAACAATATTGGGAAAAGCGGAACTGGAAAAGGAGAAGATAAAAGGACAGAAAAGCCCCTCTGCCCTTCTCTATGCCGCGTGACACGTGTTGGGCCAGGATGCGTTCTCACACCTTTGATCGTTTTCTCCTGATCCCGTTTCTCTCTCTATATATATATATATATATATATAATATAATATACAATCTAAGAAATTTGAGATTTGAGAAAACATTCTGGACCACACATTTTACCTTAAGTTTTTCGTAATATACACAGTATAGTATAAAATTGACTATACATATATATGTATATTTTCAAATCTTAAATTATAAACATATGTATATAGTCAATTTTAAACTATACATATGTGTATATTATGAAAAACTTAGGGAAAATGTGTGATCATTTGAGAAATTTGAGAAAACATTCTGGACCACACAATTCCCTAAACTCTTCGTAATATACACATATGTATAGTTTAAAATTGACTATATTATACTGTCAAATCTTGAAGTATACACATATCTATATATAGTCAATTTTAAACTATACATATGTTATATTACGAAAGCTTAGAGAAAATGTGTTGTTCAGAATGGTTCTCAAATTTCTCAATTAATCTAGTGCTTCTTACATGATTTTAAACCCGCTCTCTCTCTCTCTCTCTCTATATATATATATATATATATATATAGGATTAGGTTCAAACGTGAACAAATTTCCAAGAGTGAACTGCGTGAACTGATCTGAACCATTGATTCCATATACATTTAACAAGGGTAAGATTGTAACTTTATATAAATATTAAAATTTAAATTATTGTCTTATTAATTTCAAAATCCTAACATATTTAAATCATCATCAGTTACCAAAATTTTTGACATTTACAAAACAATTACTTATTTTAAATATGTTAGGATAATCTTAACTTATTTTAATATTGTCATTGTTTTTGGTCATAGTAGCAAGATTCGAATTATAGTTTGTCTTTTTTTTGTTGAACTAGAGTTTTTAGTCATTTTTTATTGTGTATAACTCTTAGCTCCGTAGTACACATGTGTACTGCTGTGTTCTATACATTCCAACACGATAGTACACATGTGTATAATACATGGTATAGTACACATGTGACCCGCAACATTGTTGTCCTAGCTCCGTAGTACACATGTGTACTGATGTGTTTAACTGTTCTATACATTCCAACACGATAGTACACATGTGTATAATACATGGTATATTTACGGGATTTACTCTCTTATTATTGGAAATAATTTTCTTTCCTAGTTTTAAATAAGCAAAACAATATAATTACACTTCTACCCTTTTAATTTTAATAAAACAATAAAATCTAACCTATTAATTACAATCATGCCACCCTTTTAAATAATCAAGATCATATTAATCAGCGGTCAAGATTTGTTCACGCAGTTCACTCTTGGGAGGTTGTTCACGCTGGAACCTTACCCTATATATATATATATAACTTTTAATATGTAAACGAAGAATGCACTGATGTTATTTGGTTTTTGTTGTGTCACCTTACATGCAAACAATAGATGCACAACCAAACAAAAAAAATTAACCACATAAATGTCACGTCACTTGTTTAAGTTGTTAAAAACATTTCAAGATTACAATATGATATAGTTGTAGCATGTTTCTGAAGTACAACTAAGTAAGGCTACTCGGTATAGGAGGAGGGTAGTCTTTGGAGGATGACCCTCTTCTTCCTCAGTGCCATGTCATAATATTTGGAGAATACCCCTCTACGGATGGAAGCAAGGAAATGGGTGATGGTCTTACCCCACCTAGTAATTTATTTATTTTTTAATTTTGACAAATTAAATATGCAATATATATATATATATATATATATATATATATATATAGTAAACTGCAAAATTACACCCTGAGGTTAGGGGTCATTGGCACTCCTACCCCCTAAGGAAATAATTGCAAAATTACACCCCACTGTTTGACCTTATGTCGCACTTTTACCCCCCCCCCCCCCCCGCCGTCAAATTGGGTAAACAGTCAACTGTATAACATGAAGGTCAAAGGGTAAAATTGTCCTTTCGCTTTTATCTAAAGATTCTTGGATAAACTAAACCCTATAAGTAACATACCCACGCACAATTACCCCCCCCCCCCACATTCCCACCATCGATCTCTTACCTTCTTCTCCGATCACAACCTTCTTCTCCGATCACAACCTTCTTCTCCACCATACACCGGCGACTCCAAACTTCAACCTTCTTCTCCACCATCGTCCGATCACAACCACAGCCGCTTCAACCTTCTTCTCCACCATCGTCCGATCACAACCATCGTCCGATCACAACCACAGTCGAAATGCCGGTCTTCTTTTGGCTACTCCGCTATATCATCCACCACACGAAAGGTATAATCTGCCAATGTTAGTTAATCAGGGTCTGATTTAGTCATTATCATGTTATACACAGGGGTTAGGGTCTGATTTGGTTCATGTTGGTTTTTTTACAGTTGACCTGACGATTAGCTTATCAAGCTCATCTTTGGTGTTCCACCTGGTGGTCTCTGTGTTTGGGAGGCCTGTCCTCAACTTCCATCTACCACCGGAGAGTTGAGCGGATGTTTAGTCTAGTAGTTATTAGGCTTTTGTGTAATATGTAGGTTAACTTAACTTAATCGAAGCTTTTGTGTAATATGTAGGTTAACCTAAGGTAACTTATTTAGCTTTTGTCTAAAAGCTTTTGGGTATTTTGTTTGATCAAAATTAGGTTGTTGACATTATGTTTGATTATGTTTGATCAAAAAAGCTTTTGGGTACATTCAGGTTGATTATGCATTTGCAGCTTGTTTATTTAGCTTATATGCATTTGCAGGGTGTGCTTAATCATTTGCAGCTTGTTTGATTGTATGCATTTGCAGCTTGTTTGATTGTATGATTGTATGCATTTGCAGTTGAACAGAGTTTGGGCATAAGTTGATTGTATGCATTTGCAGCTTGTTTGATTGTATGATTGTATGCATTTGCAGTTGAACAGAGTTTGGGCATAAGTTGATTGTATGCATTTGCAGGGTGTGCTTCATCATTTGCAGCTTGTTTGATTGTTTGATTGTATGCATTGGCATCTTGTTTGATTGTATGATTGTATGCATTTTGCAGTTGAACAGAAGCACATGGGTTTGCAAATTGTACCATAAGTTATGTGCTGCAAATAGAACACACCCTGGTTGATCATGTATACACTCATTATGTTGACCTGGTTGATCTTGACCTGGTTGATCATGTATACACTCATTATGTTGACCTGGTTGATCATGTATAAACTCATTATGTTGACCTGGTTGATCATGTATACACTCATTATGTTGACCTGGTTGATCATGTATACACTCATTATGTTGACCTGGTTGATCATGTATACACTCATGTGCATACACTTATGGTCACAGTTTGGGCATAATCATGTGCATACACTTATGTGCTGCAAATTGTGCCATACTCAAAAGTGCCATAAGTTCACATTAGCAGCACACTTATGTGCTCCAAATTGTGCAGCACACTCAACAATGGCTTAATCAGATTCTGGATGTATACACTTATGTACTGCAATTATGATTCTGGATGTATACACTCATTATGTTGACATTGCAGGTATGATTGTATGCATTCCCACTGGTTGAACAGGTATTTGCTTGTTGGTTTGAACACCTTATAGAAATAACTGATTGTAATTTACCAGTTTTGGAGTCTTTGCTTGTTAGGTTTCAGATTTTTTAACAGGTATGATTGTTACGTTTCAGATTACGTGTTCAAAGAACAGGTATTTGCTTGTTAGGTTTTAGATCAAAGAACAGGTATTTGATTTTGGCGGGAAGGATTTTGTAAATTTCAGGGGGTAATGTTGTGTGTTAGCACAAAGTACAGGGGGTAATAGAAAAGGACAAATTAGTAATTTACCAGTGGGGGGTAATTGTGCGACTTAACAGGAATGTTGGGGGGTAAAATGTAAGGGTAATATAGTCATTTCAACTTAGACTTAACAGTTCTGTTACCCAATTTGACGGCGGGGGGTAAAAGTGCGACATAAGGTCAAACAGTGGGGTGTAATTTTGCAATTATTTCCTTAGGGGGGGGGGGGGTAGGAGTGCCAATGACCCCTAACCTCAGGGTGTAAAATTGTAGTTTACTCATATATATATATATATATATATATATATATATATATATATATAGAGGCCGGTTAACGTACAAATGCGCTTATCGTACATTACGTACGCTACAATCTCAGCCGTCAGATCATCTTCCCGCATTGAAAATCGCATGTGAAATTGAATTACCACATGCGAAATTGTTACCAACATTATCACATGCGAAATTGAATTACCACATGCGAAATTGTTACAAAAAAAAAACAACCTGCTATTTCATCAAAATTATCACATGCGAAATTGAATTACCACATGCGAAATTGTTACAAAAAAACAACCTTCTATTTCATCAAAATTATCACATGCGAAATTGAATTACCACATGCGAAATTGTTACAAAAAAACAACCTTCTATTTCATCAAAATTATCACATGCGAAATTGAATTACCACATGCGAAATTGTTACAAAAAAACACCTGCTATTTCATCAAAATTATCACATGCGAAATTATTACAAAAAAAAAACAACATGCGATTTTCATTGCGGGAAGATGATCTGACGGCTGAGATTGGCGCGTACGTAATGTACGATAAGGGCATTTGTACAGTACTCTTTACCTATATATATATATAGGGGAGCGCTAGAATGAGAACCACCACGAGTTATGAGAACCGCGAGAACCACGTGCCACGGAGGGCGTTGACCACGATTTTTTTTTTACAACTAGATGCGTATATTTTAACAACATTTGTAAAAAAAAAATTCAAACGGCGCGCCCGAGGGGGTAGTTTTTTACACCCAAAGTTTGGTGTTTTTATTTTTTTTTGTTTTTTCTTTTTTTTTTTACAAAGTTTGGGTGTAAAAAACTACCCCCTCGGGCGCGCCGTTTGAAATTTTTTTTACGAATGTTGTTAAAATATACGCATCTAGTTGTAAAAAAAATCGTGGTCAACGCCCCTCCGTGGCACGTGGTTCTCGCGGTTCTCATAACTCGTGGTGGTTCTCATTCTAGCGGCTCCCTATATATATATATATATATATATATATATATATATATATATATATAAGGGAAGGCTAGATAGAAAACTCTCATTTTGGTAGAAAACTCTGGAAACCCAAATCTCCCCCCATTTTTACCCAACTTCCCGACATTTTTTTTTTAAATAACACATGTAATATACATGTTTTAGAGTGTTTTGGGCAAAAAAAATCAAAAAAGCGCCGAAGGGATTTTAAAAAAAAATAAAGAAATTTCAGCAATGTCCGATCGCCTAACATGTGTTAGGCACAAAAGACAGAAATTGCTGAATTTTTTTTTTTAAATTATCCCTTCGGCGCTTTTTTGATTTTCTTAGCCCAAAACTCTTAAAAAACATGTATATTACATGTGTTATTTTTTTCAAAAAAAAATGTCGGGAGGTTGGGTTTTCTAGGGCTTTTTATATAGATAGGGTTTTCTATATAGCCTTGCCCTATATATATATATATATATATATATATATATATATATATATATATAGGTAAAGAGTACTGTACAAATGCCCTTATCGTACATTACGTACGCGCCAATCTCAGCCGTCAGATCATCTTCCCGCAATGAAAATCGCATGTTGTTTTTTTTTTGTAATAATTTCGCATGTGATAATTTTGATGAAATAGCAGGTGTTTTTTTTGTAACAATTTCGCATGTGGTAATTCAATTTCGCATGTGATAATTTTGATGAAATAGAAGGTTGTTTTTTTGTAACAATTTCGCATGTGGTAATTCAATTTCGCATGTGATAATTTTGATGAAATAGAAGGTTGTTTTTTTGTAACAATTTCGCATGTGGTAATTCAATTTCGCATGTGATAATTTTGATGAAATAACAGGTTGTTTTTTTTTTTGTAACAATTTCGCATGTGGTAATTCAATTTCGCATGTGATAATGTTGGTAACAATTTCGCATGTGGTAATTCAATTTCACATGCGATTTTCAATGCGGGAAGATGATCTGACGGCTGAGATTGTAGCGTACGTAATGTACGATAAGCGCATTTGTACGTTAACCGGCCTCTCTCTCTCTCTCTCTATATATATATATATATATATATATATATATAACTAATTAATTTAAACTCTAAAATAAATATTAATTCCAACATTACATTAAAAAAAACCAACCTAATCTTAAGAAAATTACAAAAACTTCTAGTCTTCATCCGCCATGTCGTCATTAGGTTCGTTTTGTGCGTTGTTCCAAATGTACTCCAGCAAGTTCGCTTGTAGGTTTTGATGTGTGTACTCGTTACGTAGAGATAATTCGTTTAAATCTTGTTGTTCTGCAGTCACTGGAACAGAATTCCCGTTAGTGCGCGTTTTGGTCGTAGTCACAAATCGCTATGTTATGCAGCAATATACAAGCATACATAATGTATCACAACCTCTGTGGTGTAAAAGAACGTGCTGGATGTTCAATGATATGTCATTTTTTTGTAGAACCCCAAAAACACCGTTCAATATCTTTTCTTACCCACCTCTTAAAGTGGGATTGAAAAAAAATATATATATTTTTTTACAACGGCTATATCATTCATCAAAAGGCTACTTTTTTTGTCTTGTAGTGCCCGTCTTCAACGTCCAAACCCCACCGGTGAGGACGACGCCGTGCCACCCGTAATGGTGTTTGGGGCCGTCGCCGGGCCAGGCCGAGCCAGCACGACCCACACCGAGTGGCCTAATTATAGTTGTAGCATGTTTCTGAATTACAACTACCTAATTATAACAAAAAATTACTTTCAATAAACTAATGCTTTGATAAAGCTATGTGGTCATTATACCATCAATCGTTCAAATTAGTATCTTTAATAATTTTGTATACACAATTCTCACATCAATATCAATATAAATATTCAATATTGATGAAGTGTGAGATCTTTTTAGAAAATATATTTGTGTGTACAACTGTACAAATGTACTATTACTATGTACATGCATACACCGGTATCTACTACACTATATATATATATGAGTCAAATCGCTCAAATAAAATCTGGCTTTCAATAATATAATATATTATTAATTATAATCTTTAACTTCCTATTTTAAAATCTATTCATTTAATATATAATAAAAATAAAATTGCGTTTCTAATTTCTAATTTTACAAGTCAAGATTATAATTTTAAAAATGTTGTGACACTGACTGTTAATATAAAACAAACAGTATTAATATGTGTTTTCAACGGTATTAATATGTTTTAAGTTGTTACCTAACTAATGGGAGAATCCAATGCTAACATGATAAGTAGGACCTAATAATATAACGTTGACATAAGTGATTGTCCATAACAGATAAAAGTTACGATTTGTATCGTATAAAACTAAAATGAATTGTTGGGGCTGTTTGACAACTTCTGAATGATTAAGTACTGAACCAGTAAGATGTCTGAATCATTAAGTGCTGAACTAGTAAGAGGTCTGAACCATTAAGAGGTAGTATAATGCTTAACCCTTCAGAGGCAAATGTCTGACCAATTCAGATTATGTCTCAACCATTCAGACTCTGTATAATACTTAATCATTCAGAGGTAAATGTCTGAACCATTCAGATATCTGCTCACGAAACAAACAGTCAGAACCATTAAGTTCTGAACCAATAAAAGGTCTGAATCATTAAGAGTCTCATTAAGAGATAAACAAAGAGCCCCGTTATAACACTTACGTCAAGAGTAGAATATAAGTAAATATACTTGCATAACTGAATTCTAACCAAGTGTTGTGATTTCAAAGAATAAATAAAAACCCATGGATTACGAGTTCATAAACTCTTAAAACCTATCAAACCGATCAGACAATAGCAAATCAATAGCTTTTAACTATATGATATCATCCACATTTAGCTTAAACTTGAGTTCTCTAAAATAATTATGTCATTTTTTTTTCATCATAAATGAATAACCATAACTAGTTTGAAATGATTTTCTATCAGGATTGACCAACCGGATCAATGCCATTGCTAGCTCATCTCATTATTAGACTAATTATTTACATATTTATTTACTTATTAATTAATTAATTAATTTATTTTATAAGCTCTCTCCAAATTCCAAACTGTCACATTCATCTCTCTCTACCACTTTGACTTGCAGAGTCACATATCCAAGTACTCTCTTCAAAAAGCTTCAAGATGACAGAATCCATTTATGGGTTCTCTAACTCATATGATTTGTGACATGGGTTTTCTTCATTTCATATGATTTCACCTCAAAGTTTCAATCTTTTTCATTTTCCCATAAAAAAAATGGACCAGAAAATCCTTCCTTCTCAATACCAAAAGCCTTATACTCTCATCCCACCACCACCACTACCACCGCCACCACCGCCGTTTGAACCCACCGGCGCCGGAGCAAACTACAACAACAATGTGAGTCCAAGTGTTCTGCTAATAATAATAATTCTTGCCATTATTTTCTTTGTTTCTGGTTTACTTCATCTTCTTGTGAGGTTTCTTGTGAAACCCTCAAATAGAGACCCTGATGAGTTTGACAATGTGACTGCACTTCAAGGTCAACTACAACAACTTTTCACTCTCCATGATTCTGGAGTTGACCAATCTTTCATTGACACACTTCCTGTGTTTGTTTACAAGTCTATAATTGGTGTGAAACACCCTTTTGATTGTGCTGTTTGTTTGTGTGAGTTTGAAGGGGATGATAATTTGAGATTGTTGCCTAAATGTAGTCATGCTTTTCATATGGATTGTATTGACACTTGGCTTTTGTCTCACTCTACTTGCCCTCTTTGTAGAAGTAATTTGCTTGTTGATTATTCTCCAAACACTTGTTGTTCACCAATTGTGCTTGTGCTTGAGTCTGCTACTGGTGAGAGTAGTAGAGACATTGTGACTGAGCCCACAATGCAAAGGGTTGGCTCACAAGTTAGTGTTGATGTGAATCTTGATGAAGGGTTTGAGCTGAATCCGTCGAATTCGGGTCAAAGTGAGGTCAAGGAAGAGGAGGATAGAGAGAGAGTGGTTAGTGTTAAGCTAGGGAAGTTCAAGAATGTGGAGAGTAGTGAGGGTGGTGGTGAAAAGGGTATTATTGATGGTAGAAGGTGTTTTTCTATGGGTTCATTTGAGTATGTGATGGATGACAATACATCATTACAAGTACCAATTAGGACCCAAGTCAAGAAACAAGCTTACAAGAAGTCAAACCTCCCAATCACCCCGGGTCACAAGCCGGCAATGTCGGAGTGTGGTGACGATTCGAGGCGGGAATTTAAAGGAATCGAGGCATTTAGAACGGTTAGTGGTGGAAATGGTGGCTGCAGTATCAGTAGGGAGAGCTTTTCAGTGTCCAAGATTTGGCTTAGAGGGAAGAAAGAGAAGCCCAATTCGACAGCGGCTACCATTGAGCCACTGCCGAAGGGGGCTCTCTCATTGCAGTTTTTGCTTCGCCAGAACGTTATCGGAGAGAAATCAAAGGCTTCTGAGATGGGTTGTGAAGATCAAGAAACACATTGTAACAATTTTGATCAACAAGGGACTTCAAATCCACCATCTTTTGCCAAAAGGAGTTTGCTTTGGTTTGTGGGTAGGCAGAAAAATAAGGTTGTTCATTCATCTATGTCCACAAATGTTTGAAATTTTTTGCACCCAACTATGTTGCTATCTTTATGTTAGATAATTGAAGCATATTTTCTTAAAAATTCTTATGAGTACAAAGGAAATCAAGATTTTATCATATTGAAGAAAACTGAATACAAAGTTTATGCATTTTCATTGGATTAGTCTATTCTTGTGTTTTGTCCTTGTTGATATACAAGACCCATGTGATTTAACTAGATCATGTTGTTTTCTGAGTAAAAAAATGGTCCTTTTTAGCTTTTATTTACACCTTCAACAAGAAAGCTAAGAAAGTGTTAATTTGGGTACTCTTTGTTTCTTGTCGGGTTCATTGACATTTACTCAAATTATACAAATGGTCGGAACTTACAAAACTTGCTGACTTGATCGGTTAATTGGATAACTTTTACTAAATCTGAACTCATTTCCTTTAAGGGGGGAGGAGGCACTTAACCCACGTACCCTAAGTCCCGCCAATCCCTTTGTGACACGTCACTCCGTCCATCCACTACCCTATTTAGTGGCGCCACTACCCTAAAACATGGACCCACCATTTTACCCCCCCCCCCCCCCCCCCTCTCTCCATACAACAACTCTATATCTCTCCTTGGCAACAACTTAACGCCCGCCCCTACCCTCACCACATGCGGTGGTGTTTGGGAGCGAGTAGGGGATACCCTCTGGTGCCCCTTCCCCCTAAGAAATGAGTCGAGTTGCGTCATTTCATTTTCCTAGTGGGTACACTACACAAATTTTATACAACGGAGGTCACGGGTCAGAGACGTGCTAACTTGGTAGTTTGGGGAAGATGGTTATGTTTTTCAAAGAGAAGTAGTTATCAGTACTTGAAATTCATGTATATTTAGATTTTCTGTTTTAAGTAGGTTTGAGCCTTGAATTTTGTTACACATTTGACAATGACTCCTACTTGAGGATGATTTTGACACTATAAGTTGTTAAATGCCGTTTGAGTCTTCAATTCCTTAAACAAATATCTACAATGAGGACTTTAATTAGGATAATATAATTTTTTTTTTTTTTGAACGGCCAACAAACTCAATCCCGAGCACTCTCGGGGTACCCACTGGACAAACGGAGTACTCCGAGAGTAACCCGAGTCCACCACCAATTCCGGGGAAAACCCGGTAACCCACCCGCCCGTAGGCACGACGGTGAAATTACCGGTAAAACCCGTTTGGCTCAAGAATCCAACCCAGGTTTCCCTGGGTCTCCTATCATTGCCCACCAGTGCCTCACTCTGCACCAAGTGGGAGTCGAACTTGCATCTCTCAAGAGAAATGCAAGCCCTCCACCACTTGATCTAGAGATCATTGGCAGGATAATATAATATTAATTTACATATATAAATCGATCATTGAACTTTAAATAATATCTCATTCATCAAAAATATTATATATATAATGATTCTGATATGATGGGCATGTGTGGGTGAGGGCCATGTGTGGTCATAGACCAACCAAATGCTATGCGGGAAATATGGAGCACAATATTTGGGGAAACATATTCTTGGGATTACCTAAACAACATTAACTGCACTCACGAGCGGTTGTTTACTTGTTTCTAGCCCCATCACGTCTTATATGTCTCATACCTCGTTTTCTAGATAGAATAATTTTATTGAAATGAAAACTTAGGTCTTAGGGTGTCCGGGGCACTCCCCTAAGAGGGGAGTCCCCTCTCTTACGCATAACCAATCCTCGTGTGCCACGTCAACTCCCCTCTTAAACTCCCCTAACACCCCAATTTGATGGCGCCACTCCCCTCTTAGGGAATTGCTTTTTTTATTCAAAAAAAAAAAAAAAAAAAAAAAAAATCCTCATTGGCTGAAATTGCGGCTGGCCCCACCTCCTCCCTCCTTCTTCTTCGGTGAGAGCCCCCCGGTTTCACCTCCTCTCTCCTCCCCGATTTCACTCCCCTCTTGGTTGGCAGCCCCCTTCCCGATCGGCAACCCCCTCCACGTCAACTCCCCGTTCCCCTTTCGGTATGCGCCCCGACCACCCTTAGAATATAGTGGGTTAGCGTTCACTGCCACCTCAATCATTTGGGATGTTAAACATCGCCTCTAAGGGGTGTTAGACTAGAGGGTATAGAGAGGCTCCCCATGAGGATGGGCTGCCACGTAGGCGTCACATCACCATCCCATGGAGGATGTGCCTCATTGCATTTTGAGAAGGTGGAGGATGAGCCTACCCCACCTAATTATTTTATAATTTTATAAGTTTTTTTTTTGTTAACTTAATAAAAACTTCAAAAAAATTAAAAAATACAACATAAAACAAAATAAATAAATTCATTTCATAACATAAAAAAAATTACATTTCCTAAAAATAAAAATTACTAATCCTAGAAACGGAAAACATAAAAACGAAAAAAAAATTACGATACGATTAAAAAACTAAACAACCTACGACGTCCATTTTTTCTTCACCTCTTCTTTCATCATCCGATAAACCTCGCGTTCATCCTTCGGAACCGAGTCGAGATCCAACCTCATAATCCTAAAATCCTCCGCTAGAGCATAGTCGGCCGACACGGTTTTCTTGTTACTATATTTTTCGGCCGCGAAATCTTTGAACGAACAGAATTCGGTAGGGATGGCAATGGGTCGGGTTTGGGATGGGTTTAGGTAATTCCAAACCCAAACCCGGTTAGATAAGTTTGTCCCAAACCTGTCCCAAAACCCATCGGGTTTCTAGCGGGTAAATACCCATCGGGTATCGGGTATACCCGCGGGTTTCGGGTAAACCCGTTAATTTAAAAAGATTACTCATTGGGTATATTCATCTCAAAACCCATTGTGTATCTATCGGGTAACTATTAACCGGTTACATTTCGTATTGTCATTATAAAAATATATATCAAATAACTACAATCTATACGGAATAGAATACCTATATGTGTAAAAAATGGATGTATCATATATATACATATTTAATAATATAAAACAAATTATATCAGGTATACAATCAGGTAAACGGGTACAATTTATCGGGTAATTGGGTCGGGTAAACGGGTATATCACTAAATCCCAAACCCGTCCCAAACCCGCGAAAAAAATAAAAACTATTCCCAAACCCGTCCCAAACCCGATTAACCGACTCCAAACCCGTCCCAAATGTGTCGGGTTTCGGGTTTACCCAGCGGGTTCGGATTTGATTGCCATCCCTAGAATTCGGTTATCAACTCGTCCATTTTCAAAGCCGCCCCCTCCACCCGAACCGCCTCCTCCACTCGAACCGCCCCCTTTTCGCTTTCCGACCGCATCTTTTTTGATATGTCCCTTCCGGGGGGCGTTCCGGGTCGTCGTTTATGACGATTTGACAACGAGCGGTGGAGCCTCCCGCACTATAACTTCCGGACTCGGAAGTTTTAGTCCGTTTAGCGGTTGCGACCTCATTTGGAACCGGCTTCCATTTTGGTTCTTTCTTTAAAACGTTCCATGCTCGGAGGTGCGGGAAAGGCGCCGAATTTTTTGAATCCCATTTAGCCATCGCAAGGTTAAGAATGTCCTCGTCGTTACTCCCACTAGGAGGAGTAACGTAAATTTGGTTATAATACCCGCAAAATTCATTGATGGTCTTGTTCATTTTCCGCCACTTGCCCGACACGGAATCAATACACGTAACGGCCCTTGCCCCATAATCCCGTTAATCCATCCGTTGTCGCCTTCCAAAAACTAGTACCCATTTGATTGTCCCCTAAATTAAAAGAAATGCATTAGTAAAAGTAAAAAACAAATCTTTTTAAATTTAAATAAAAAAATAAACTTTGGTTCATACCGACAATCGGGCAAGTTGAGGACTTAACAAACGCAATTGCTAGCGCCTCCTCCTCTACTTTTGTCCACTGTCTCGGCTTTGCTCTCGAACCGCTTTTTTTTGCTGTGTCGGGTTCGGTTTCAACCGCCTTCCCCGTGTTTTTTTTGCGCTTGAGTTCTTTAGGTGGCGATTCGTGGACGACTTCTTCATCATCGTCAAGTTGAACCGGGGTTTGCGGTTGGGAAGTTGGCGGTTGCAACTGGAATTGTTCAACCGAGTTGCGTTGCATGAATTGTTGGAGTGCTTGGTATTGTTGCATTTGTTGAACTTGGGTGTAACAACCCGCACTCTCGTGCGTTGTTACTACTCGCTACACTCGTTACGCCTAGCACCAGAGATTCAGATCATAATGTGCCTATATCACATATATCGCAGTATTTCTCGCATATTTTCGCATACTTTATCGCTATCACATCACCAATTGCACTGCTGACGACCACGATGATGTCGAGTGAGGACCAATTCTACCCTCCTTGATAGCCGTGACGAGTCGCAATGCAACGTAATACTCGAAAACGCACTCGCAGGCACACGTAACTCGATTATCGCAGGATTTGAAATATGGATACGTATATACGACCTTTTGTGATTAATTATAATAAATATATGAAGATATGGATAAAAAGGTGTAATCAGACTATCGCAATGTTTAACGGACAAAACGGAACGCCAAAACGTAGCTCGCCGAAGACGTTTGACCGATATGCCCTTCAACCAAATGGCCAGCCGAACGGTTGGGACAGCCGAACGGATGGGCCAGCCAAACGGATGGGCCAGCCGAACGGACTGCCAACTGAACGGACGGGCCACACCTTCCCTTCCTTCCTTTTTGCTTATAAATACCCCCACCCTCCCATCATTTTCTCTTATGTGGAGCTCTCATTCGACCAGCACGATTTGGAGTCTTTTCTCTCGATTTCTCGCGGTTCTTGTAAGTTTACACACAAATTCTTGTACTTTTATGATCTACACACAATTCTACATATTTCTATCTTTTAAATCTCGACTCTTAACCATGAAATCTACTGATTTGAGGAGTTCTAAGATGATGTCATCAAGAGTTCTTATGAACTTCAAAGCGTGACCTCATTTAACCATGAATAGCTCAGATCTAAGTGATTTCCACATGTTTTTATAACTATCTCACCTAAATCTATGTTACGTAATCAAAGAACATGTGATTTAGGATTAAACAAGGGAAAACCGTCAAGAACGGTCAGATCTGATGGAATGGTGTGATTACCGGCCGTTAGAACAAGTCGGACTTGATGGAATTTCAGTTGTTTAGCACGAAGGCACACCGTCCTGATCAAAACCGCCGAAGAACCTTCAAAATTATTCGAATATCAGTTGGACGGGTCGCCGTCCGATCGGGCAGGCTGCCAGCCGATCGGGCAGGCTGCCAGCCGATCGGGCAGGCAGCCAGCCGATCGGGCAGCAGCCCATCCGATCGGGCAGCAACCCATCCGAACGGACCGGCATCCGACCAGATTATCGCCCACTTCTTGGTTTTCTCGCTACCATTTAACGCGCTATCCAACGCTCATGCAATCGATCTGTAATCAGGGTAATATCAAACACTTTCCCGCCAATCCAACCAAGTGGTGTTACCTGCCGAATACGCACTGTGAGTATACTCGAACCCTTTTTTAATCGCATTTTGGGTGTAACATACGTCGCAATCAAACTCAATCGAATCAATTAAATGTCTAATCTATTTTATCACTTGTGAATGACTGAATTACATATTGATACGTGATGCTAGTTACATAAGTGATAGGACTTTTACTTGCGAGGTCCCGCCTTAACTAGTATAGTACTATAGCACCTGACGGGGTCTAGTTAGGATGAATAGCAATCGCAATCGCAGCTCGAGTGCCTTAGCTGGTAGTAATTGTCTGGCGTTTATGTGTTAGCATATCTCGTTTATGTGAAAGGTATTCGCAACACTTTTAAATCGCTTTTAATCTATTTCCGCTACTATAAAAAACTTGTATACTCGCCAATACTTTTGTATTGATGTTGTTTTTAACGTATGTTGCAGGTTTAGATCGCGGACTACATCAAATCAAGCTAGGAAGTCTAGAAACTCACCTAAAATCTAGGTTGACAGATTTGTATTGTTCGAGAGGACAAGAAATCTGTGATAACTCATGTGATTGTATTGTTTGTTAGTATGGGATAACGAATGTAATAAATATTATCGCAATATGGTTGTTATGGATTCTCTTGAGCAATCTGATTTGCCTAGTGCCGCGCCCCGATGATTCCGCCATCGGTTGGGGTGTGACAGATTGGTATCAGAGCCATAACTATAGGGAATTAGGAAAGACACGACCTAGTCCGGGTTGTCGTCTTAGAAATTGGCTTAGTCTATAGTCTAAGTACCAACAGGCCGACTTGTACGAACCCAGTAGGGTTGTATGGGCCTACTTGATGCTCTCGATTGAAATTGCTAAAAAACTACAACTTTGTGTGAACACCGTGTACTAACAGCTTCACATGAAGAAGCCTTTCCTAAGGCTAAAATACTACTTAGCGTTTCCTAAGGCTGACACAATGCACACGTTTTCGAAAATACTCGCATAATGAAACCGAGTGATCCAGTCGAGACCAGGTGTGAAAGCCAATAACTCTCGATGAGATTGCCCACTCAGCGCATTTTCTAGCACGAGAACCTTTCATCAAGTTAGGAGTGACATCCACATCTCGATGAGAATCTCCATTTCAAAATCCGGTGGAACTCATGAATTTATTCGAAGAGCATAACCACAACTAGGAACGAAGTTGTTAAGTCAGGGGTGAAACCCGTATCTTAAAAAACCATCCCACTCCCTAAATAGTTTTCGAAAAGCTCTCACCAAGGACTCGGCTATAACAATAACTCGAGCCACGCGATGACTAGGAGGACGAATGCCATGAGCTGCATCCTAGTGGAAGCATAAGTCTTCTAGGTCAACGCGCGTGCACGAACTTGTTGGGTATAGTTGGGTTACCTTGGGTAGTCGACGCCTACACACCCAAGGCACTCCGATTATTTTACCAAGCCTACAACTCGCTGGTTTTACGCTTTGTTGAACTAAATTACACTTTATGTGTTTATTATACGCCTTATCGATTTCTCGATTTATC
The DNA here is from genome assembly GCA_030545235.1 of Helianthus tuberosus. Classification (NCBI taxonomy): domain Eukaryota; kingdom Viridiplantae; phylum Streptophyta; class Magnoliopsida; order Asterales; family Asteraceae; genus Helianthus; species Helianthus tuberosus. The sequence goes on from CM060378.1 coordinate 113,962,133, forward strand.
AATTTTCGCTCTTTATTTTACGAAACGCATAACTCGCACAGCCATCGCAATCTAAAACGGAAACCGAATGTTCGCAACAAAACTAATGTCTAACTACTCGCTTACGCTCTCACTCTCTCCCTCTTCATCGCGTCCTCGCGCATTCTACACCGATACGAATGTATGTAAGTATAAACTACAACTAATTATCTATACAAACGAACCAACTGTACGATAATTTATGAATCTCTTGTCTCCTATGTGTAATCTATTATACTACCTACAACAAGTTTTGATCGCGCTCAATTGCATCGCAAACTCAAAAATCATTATGATCGAATCTCACTCCGAATCTCTCTCTGTCTAGATGTTTTCAAACGACTCTACCTCGAGAAGAACAGCTAGGAGAAGAGCCAAACGAAGCGCCGAGAAGAGGATTGCCTCGCTTGTGACCAAAGAAGTGGCCAAGGTCGTTCCTCAAATTGTCGCTCAAGTGCTCTCTCTCAGCAACTCTCGAACCCCAGAAGACTCTAAGATGGAGGCGCCGCAATCAGCTTTTCTCTACAAGCACTTCAAGGCCTGTGATCCAATGGAATTCACGGGTGAATGTCACACCCCTAATTTTCATGTATTACCGGTGGGCCCGGTGGGGAGTAACGTGACGTAGTTGATATCATCATAAGTCAAACCACACAATATATAAATGCACAGCAGAAGCAAAGATAGATTCATTTCAACTTTAATAAAAAGTAATATTAAATATCACGAAATAGTTGAAACGGATCCACAGGCGGATCAAAATAAAAGAAGAAATTGTTCAACAGTTTATTTAACATCCAAGCTTACGAGACTTATTGAGGACGCTAGAAGACAGCCAGCCTAGTACGAGTAGTACCTGCACTTAACCTTTTGGAAAAATACATCAGTTTACACTGGTAAATACAATTTAACTGACTCATTTTGAAAAGGTTTGAAAAATTAATTTGAATGCATGTGGCACAAAACATTTTATAACTTGGGATAATTATGTGTATATAATCTTGTAAATGAATTACATGTTACTTATGCGTTCAGTAGCCCGATCCGTAGACCGGGTAAAAGATCAATAGACACACCACATTATTTGGTTTGGCACTGATAGGTGTACGCCTACACTCCGTGCTTTGGTCGTGGCCATCTCGTAAGATGATGCCAAGGATATCCGGGACATGGTCATTAACCCCCCAAAGGCTTTAAGCAAACAAAACATTTCAAAACGTAGCATATCAAAGATTTAACCTCTATTGGATTAAAGATTCAATGCTGGACCAATCGATATTTTATATACCATACCCCAAGCCCGTATAGGGAAAATAAGTTAAAAGTATTTACCTTTGTAAGTATAAATCACAATTAGCGAGTGTAGGTAGCTTTTACTGGTTCTTCAATTCTGGAACAAAGATTTATAATAACCTATTAGATTTCTAACGGGTCTTTATTTAAGCCTAAGCTTAGACCGGTTAGTTTTAAGGGAAGATACGGTTCAAACGCACGATTAAGCGAAGACCGGACAAAATGTGATTTAGACCCGACAAGTTTGAAGACTTGTATAATATGGGTATACTAAACACATTCTGGATTTTGAGACAAGGATGATAAGGTTTGACCCGTTTCGGTCAATTTATGCAAACTAGTTACATAAACCGAACCGAACGCGAAAAGGGCGTTACGGGTAACCGTAAGAGTCATATGCAAGTTCCCTAAATTAATATGCCTTAAACATGTTGTGATATCAGTAAGGTATCTTCTATTATGCCCCGAACGAATTTAAACTCAACTTATGCCTCATAAGGGCAATTTGGTCATTTAAAAGATTATAAAAGAGTTTAATTAGTAATCTGAGTTACAAGTCTGATTTATACAGTAAATACACTTAATTTAATAAGTTATAACAGTAGGGTATGACCTATATGTGAATTTTATCACTTAAAACCAAACTATGCACCTTAGGGGTATTTTGGTAATTTCACTTAGGCTTAAAAGGTCAAAACTGGAAACCTGAGTTTAAAAACTTTTACTTACTGTTATTATGTAAAAATATACTACAAGTATCAGTAGGTATCAACCTTATATGTTTAATATAGTTTTAGTACATACTATGCGTTAAAAATGCTTAAAAAGGCGATTTGGAGCCATTTCCGGGTTTTCAAAGGAAATCTGATATTTTTATAATTCCAGAAGGCTCAAAATATTTTATTTATCAAATAAAATCAGTAGAAAAAGGTTTGGGGTAAAAAGGATTTGTAAAACTCATTTTATGGCTTAAAAGGGCAAAACCGACATTAACCGAATTAAACTTAGAGACCTATGTTATGCTCAGCCAAAAATTAAATAAAAATCTTCAAAAATCCCAAAATATTATATTACATCAGTGGGTAAAAAGTTTGATATCAAAAAGTGAGTTTAAATAGGTTATACGCTAATTACGCCGTTTAAGTAACATAAAGCTTTCAAATTACGCTAATGAGCATAACTACTAATCTAGACCTCAAACTGATGTCAAATTTTAGGTGCAAGTTTATAAATCAGTAACTAAGGTTTCTACTCTTTCACTTTTTCAAAATTCACGTTTTATAGTCAAAAGGGCATAATAGTCAACATTTAAGCATTAATCGGAAACATGCATATGAATCGGATAAGTAATGAACCAAGTTGCATAATCTCAGAGAGTTATACTTATGTGAAACCTGGTCCAAAATAAGCTCTAAGGCAGATCTAAAACATCCATAAATGGATCAGAACTGATAGTCAAAGCAAAAGTCAAATTATGCGACTTTCGGTTCCGATCCGGGTTTAAACTGAAAATTGTCGAGTTGAACATGTTGGGACATGATCTTACATTATTTACCAAGTTATATTAATGATCAAACAGGTTGCATGTACCCTACATTATGTTGAAAAAACACATTATGTTGACTTTTTAAAGTAAGCTTTGACTCGACAATTAACATAGTTAGAGTGGGAATCTGAAAGTACCCTTTTAAGGGTTTGTTACCCACATAAATACCTACTTATAGGTACTTTCAATTCAAGAAATGACTAAGTAAATTTCATTTAATCTCGAAGTCAAACTTAATTTACGACGGTTTGACTAATAGCTAATTAACTAAGCTAAAACGAATTAGAAAGGGTTAAGAATACTTACAAGAGTCCTAATCACGACTAGAGAGCCTAATGAATCCTTGTTGCTGACCAGAGAGCTACAGATGTGAGTCTTGTGGGTTTTGAAAATGCAAGTGATCAATGTTGCAACTTTGAACATCATATATAGCCAATTAAATCTCATAAGATGATGCCACAAGAGTCTACAAGTGTTATCAGATCCGTCCAGGTGCCCCCCTATGCATGTAAAACCCTTGGAGAGGCTCTGGTATAAGAAAACAATGGATTAAAGTCGGTTCTGAGGTCTGACTGGCAGCTGTTCGCTGTTTTCTGTCGCTGCAGGTAATACGCGGGCCGCGAAGACCCCTTCGCGGGGGGCGTACAAGTGTGCAACCAGGTTAACAAGTTTCAATGTTTTACAATTCAGTCCTTGGTCCTTTGAAACATGGTTTTGCTTATTTTTCTTGCACATATGACCCTCAAACCTGATTTTTAAGGACCTTGGGATATTTACAAACTTGGTTAAGCCCTTGGTTAACTTTGTGCTTACCCGAAAAGTCACGAATTTCAACGTTGACGCATTTAACCCTTCGTACACGGTTTTGATCATAACTTCCTCATACGATAACGAAACTTTATGAAATTTTTATCACATATTCTAGTGAGTATATATTATCGTTACAAAGCTTCGGGTTTGCCAAAAGGTCACTCAGAGGTATACTTTCAACATGTTGACACATTTAGCCCCTGTAGTTTGTAATTCCTCACTTTCTTTCATTTTCTTCTTCGTATGATCCATGATTTATTCGTTTAAGATTATAAACACCATGTAGGGTTATTGTAGGGCCTATTTATCCATTGTTGACACCTTGGACCCTTAAATTCACATAGTTTCACTGTTTGTCAACTTTAGACCTTCTAAAGTACTTTTTCACATATTCAAAGCTTATGACACGTGTCAATACATTATTGGACGTAAATTTTCGAGGTGTTACATTCTCATCCCCTTAAAAGAAATCTCGACCTCGAGATTTACTGAAACAAGTGAGGGTATTTTTCTTTCATCGTGGATTCTACCTCCCATGTGTATTCGGGACCTCTACGGGCATCCCATTTGACCTTTACAATAGGCACATGCTTCCTTCGAAGCTTCTTTACCTGTCGATCCTCAATCGACAATGGCTTTTCCACAAATTTCAAGCTTTCATCTATATGTACATCCGTATGCGGTATGACTAGTGATTCATCAGCGAAACACTTTTTCAGATTACAGATGTGGAAGACATTATGGATAGCACTGAGCTCTTCAGGCAAGTTTAACTTATAAGCCACTGACCCAACACATTCGATAATCTCGAATGGTCCTATATACCTTGGGCTTAACTTGCCTTTCTTACCAAATCGCATGACCCCCTTCCAGGGTGATACCTTAAGCAAAACTTTATCACCAACCTCAAACTTTAGAGATTTACGCTTTGGATCAGCGTAGCTTTTCTGTCTATCTCTGGCAGCTTTCAAGCGATCGCGAATCTGGACAATCTTTTTCGTTGTTTCAAAAACCAAATCAGGTCCTGATAATTGAACTTCTCCTACTTCTGCCCAACAGATAGGGGTTCTGCATTTTCTACCATATAATGCCTCAAAAGGCGCAGCCTTAATACTAGTATGGTAGCTATTGTTATAGGAGAACTCGATCAATGACAGGTGGTTATCCCAACTGCCACCTAAATGAATCACACATGCGCGAAGCATGTCTTCCAGCGTTTGGATGGTACGCTCACTCTGCCCGTCTGTCTGTGGATGGTAAGCCGTACTAAAATTCAAGCGCGTGCCCAAAGACTGTTGGAAACTTTTCCAAAAATGCAAGGTATATCTCGTATCTCTGTCAGAGATAATTGACACTTGTACACCATGCAGAGCTACAATCTTATCTACGTACAGTTGAGCTAACATGTCAGAGCTGTAAGTTTTGTAGGTCCCTATCCCGTATGGATCGTAACAAAACTAACAATCTACCAAGGGTGCGGAATCCCCTTGATAAACCTATCAAACAGAAACAAGAACACAAGACGATTTACCAACCGATCTTCTATGATTATCCAACGAAAACGTTTACAATCACTCAAGATCTTCACGAATTCACAGCCAATAATCTGTGTATTCGAACTCTCTCTCAATTGCCTAAAAGTCTCCAAAAGTCTAACCCTAAAACTCTAGGTAAAGGTTGTTTATACACACACAACCATACAATTCGAACTGGGCTCAGCCCATACGAATTCTGTTTACAATTCGGGCTAAACTAGATAGACTTAACTTGATACAAACTTGGACTAGATTGGGCTTCAACAAACTCGAATTCTATTCAGTCTTCATAAGTCTTCGCGGCCCAAACTCGTTTAATATCCAAAGACCAATCCAACGCTGTTGTCACATAACATGCACCAACAAACTCCCCCTTGACAATAGCTTGCAAAGGAAACTTTAGTCTTCAGAATCTCACAGTCTTTTGGTCTTTGGATAGCGTCAGCTTCAACATGAATTCTGTCAGCAACAGACTCCCCCTAAGCTGATGTATCCAATCACCAAATCTTCCAAGTTTTATTCAGCATTCGTAATAAGTCTTCACAGCATCCATTCTGCATTGTAGAAGGAGGACTCCACCAAGCAGCAACAAACTCCTCATCTCTTCAAAGCAACTTCTCATCAACAAACTGCTTCAATCTGTATACTATAAAACCAACATCTCGAGAAACCATAAGAATTTTTCAACATAGTTAAGGAATTATTATTATTCAAGAGATAGTTAAACTGTATAACAGATTAAGCATTTTCAAATTAAGCACCAACACGCAACAATTTTTAATCAAACACCTTATAACCTGCATCATTTCAAAATTTTGAACCCACTTACTAACACCGTCTCCCCCTATCAGTAACAATTCCTCCACGAATAACAGTTTTCCGTACATTAAGAATTTTAAACAGAAAAAAAACACTATTTTTATATTTTTGTATTTTCTGAAAGCAAATAAATACGAAAAGCAATAAACACTCTGTTTTTGTGAGAATCACCGGTAAGAAGATCATATCAGCACAATCAAACTGTTTCACACTATTAGATAATTCTTTATTTAATTTTTCGTGAAAAGCAGTTCAAGACGATTACCAGTATGTTTGTCCATCTAAACAAAATGCATGAACATTTCAAGTACCATTACCGTATGATACATTAAGGTAATTTTATTCTGATATATTTAGTGTGTCCCACTTCAGGATATACCCCCACGATCAAGGTATGCACAAAGATTCATCGTAGTAGGTGAGTATACTGAATTCATCCTTTAAGATATCCTGAAAATGTCTAGGTCTGCATATAATCTGTTTTATCATGTTTTGATTGCTTAACAATGAACACCCATATAAATACTAATCAAATCCTGGAAAATAAACAACACACTCTATCATGCAAGTATCTTCCCTACCACATATTTCACAAGTCCAATCCAGATTTCTGAAATCTTAACTGGGAATAGGTTGAGAAGAGAACATAATAGATCTTTAGGAGAGATGGTATAATATACAGATCAAATGAGTTTTCCTCAGTTTGATATAGGTTTCTTGGGTTTCTTTTGGGCACTTGAGGGCCTCTTTCGGGTGTATTAGATCTATAGCGCGACAACGTACAGCTAGGTCAGCATGTATCTGGATGCAGCAGAAGCTGTCGTTGCCTAGCACCTCCAGGTCAGCATATATCTGGATGCAGCAGAGGAGGTACACGACTTTTTTAAGAGAAGATTTCAGAATCAGATCAAAATTGTGTGTATCGGGACAACATACAGACATTCAAATAGAAATGAGCTAATTCCAAGTGACTTTCTTTCCTGGGGTCATGTACAATTTTAGTTGTAAACAGAATGACAGCCAAGATATCCCCAGATGAAATAACAGTATAAAGACCCAAAACTTCAGATTTTGGCAATCTATCAACGCAAGATTTAAGGTCATTAAACCATACACCACTGATGTGTTCCCCACTCATACTCAGTGCTTTTATGTTTATATCACTTTGGTAAGTTGATTATTTCATGCTTTTGCCTACTGGTACATCATATGATGAAACTGCTATCACACTTAAGCAATTTAATTCAGTTCGAGTGTGACAGTCTAACTTGCTGATGTACTATCATTTCTTTTTTTTCACACAGTGAAAACTCATTTTTGATTTTCTATTTTTTTTTTTGTATTTTTTATTTTTGAAAAAGCAGTAAACTATTTACAAAATTCTTATGAAAAACCAGTTATTCAGGATTCCTCATCCCGTTGAGTTCGACTAAGTGTTCAAAGCGAGCTCGATCAAAAGCTTTTGTGTAAAGATCAGCAAGGTTATCTTCTGTGTCGACTCGGTGCAATTCAATTAGTCGTTTTTCAGCACAATCCCGTATAAAGTGATGACGTATGTCAATATGTTTAGTTCTACTGTGCTTTACGGGATTGTTTGTGATTGATATGGTGGCATTATTATCTATCATAATAGGAGTACGAGTGAAATCCAAACCGTAATCGCGCATCTGCTGTTGAATCCACAGAACCTGAGAGCAACAGCTACTCGCAGCAATATATTCAGCTTCACACGTAGATGTAGACACACATGATTGCTTCTTGCATTGCCAAGACATGATCCTGCCTCCTAAGAACTGACAACCACCTGTTGTAGACTTTCTGTTTGATTTGCATCCTCCAAAGTCTGAATCAGTGTAAGCAATGAACCTCAAATCACTATCAGCTGGATACCATAACCCAAGTTTAGGTTTCCCCTTCAAGTAACGAAGAATACGCTTCACTGCTTTCATGTGTGACTCTTTCGGATTCGCCTGATATCTGGCACACAAGCATACGGCAAACATGATGTCAGGTCTTGAAGCAGTCAAGTACATTAGAGAACCAATCATCGCCCTGTATTGAGTAGGATCAACATCTTCAGTACTTTCATGATCTGGGCCGAGATTGTGATTTTCGCAAATGGGTGTGTTGAAAGTAGAGCAATCATTCATTTTGAACCGATCCAAAATGTCATACACATACTTTGTTTGATGAATAAACATCCCATCCTCCTTCTGTTCAACTTGTAATCCCAGAAAGTAAGACAGCTCACCCATAGCACTCATTTCAAACTTACTCTTCATCACCTGTTCAAACTCCTTACACATGTTCTCATCTGATGACCCAAAGATGATGTCATCCACATATACCTGTACCAGCAGAAAATCTTCCTTCTTTCTCTTGATGAACAGTGTACTGTCAATCTGACCTCTCTCAAAACCATTCTTGATCAGATGTGTAGACAGTGTCTCGTACCACGCCCTAGGAGCTTGATGTAACCCATATAAAGCCTTATCAAGTTTGTAAACTCGATCTGGATAGTCTGGATCAACAAACCCATCTGGCTGTGAGACATACACCACTTCTTGGACTTTCCCGTAAAGAAATGCACTCTTCACGTCTAGTTGGAAAACTTTAAAGCCCTTGAATGAAGCGAAAGCTAGAAACAAACGAATTGCCTCCAACCTTGCCACAGGTGCAAACACTTCATTATAATCTATCCCTTCTTGCTGATTGAACCCTTTTACCACTAACCGAGCCTTGTTGCGCGTGACAATACCTCTATCATCCTTCTTGCACTTAAACACCCACTTAGTGCCAATCTCTCTTTCACCTTTAGGAAGGTCCACTAACTCCCAAACCTTCAACTTCGCAAACTGGGCCAATTCTTCTTGCATAGCTTCAACCCATGAATTGTCTTTAAGAGCCATGTGAATGTTCTTCGGCTCCTCTTGGGAAATAAAGCAACTATACAAGCATTCATTCACTATCCCAGTCTTCTCAATCGAAACAAATAACCCAGAATTCGCTGCTATGCTTCTTCTCGTCTGAACACCTGCAGTAGGATCTCCAAGTATCATGTCAACTGGATGATCTCTATTTGCTCGTGTAGAAGCAACTGCATCAACTTCAAGATTATCACCCAGGTTTGATCCAACCTCCCCCTGAATATTCTGATTTGCAAACGGATTAACAAACTCCTCCCCCTGAATAGGTTCAGAGTCACTATCACTTGAATCAGGATCAGCAGCACCTTGGGAAATTTCCAGAGCATCTGAAATATCAACATTCGATCTAGGCATGAATTCGCCTTCATCGTCTTCACATACCACTGTTTGAATCAGCTGAGAATCATCTGCATCAGAAACCTCAGGAATATTAAATGATTTAAACACACTTTCATAATCATACAGTATAGCAGGACCACTCGTTGATTGTTGAGGTTTGTAGGAAGTAATTTCCACATTAAAAACAACCTCAATTTTACCAGTTTTGAGATTAAAAACCCTTTTATTCGGTGTGCCAGGCACGTAACCCAGAAAGTAGCCTTCGTCAGCCACCTCACCGAATTTTTGTTTATCTTTGTTTCGCACAATGGTGCAGGGTAATCCAAATGGTTCAAAGCCTGTTAAGTTTGGTTTTTCGTTAAACATCAACTCATGACAAGTTTTGTTAAAACGTTTAACGGTTAAAACTTTGTTTAGGACATAGCAAGCTGTATTCACAGCTTCTCCCCAGAAAAGAACTGGTAGCTTTGAATCTGAAAGCATAGTCCTAGCGGCTTCAATCAACGTCCTGTTTTTCCTCTCAGCGACTCCATTCTGTTGAGGAGTATAAGGAGCTGAATATTGATGTTCTATTCCCTTTCGAAGACAGTAGAGATCCAGAATCCGATTCTTGAACTCTGTGCCATTATCACTCCTTATCCTCTTGATCCTTGCATCATGGACGTTTTCCAATTTTGTAAAAAGATCTATCAACATCTCTGCTGTTTCATCTTTTGTACCTAAAAAGAAAACCCATGAATAACGTGAGTAATCATCAGTGACAACCAGACAGTAGTACTTTCCACCTATGCTCCTCACGTTCACTGGACCGAATAAATCCATGTGAAGTAATTCATAAGGGGCATTAATGGAATTTACTGTTTTAGACTTATGAGGTTTCTTGTGTTGTTTTCCCTTTTGACATGGAAGACATTTATCTTCCACTTGAAACCTCAGCAATGGAACCCCTTTCACTAGCTCATTTTTTATGATATAATTCATTTTGCGATAGTGAATGTGGGCCATGCGTCTGTGCCACAACATAGATTCAGCTTCAGATGCTTTTGACAGTAAACACGCCACCGCAGCAGTTGGATCCTTGGCACCCATGTCCATGACATAAGTATCATTTTTCCTTGGTGCACGCATAACTATCCAATCGTCCGGAATAACCAAACCCGGTTTCAACACCAATGCCTCAGTATTTGTAAAATGGACCGAGTGACCCTTGTCGCAGACTTGTGACACGCTCATCAGATTGTGTTTAAGCTGCTCAACATAGTTCACTTTGTCCAAAGTGATCTTCCCATTCGTCACTTTTCCTCGACCAGTTATCCTACCACCTTTAGCACCAGCAAAATTTACATGTCCACCATCATATTCTTCAAATTCAGAAAACAACCTCGCATCCCCCGTCATGTGCCTAGAGTAGCCACTATCAACATACCATAAGTTGATAATCCTCCTTAGCAGCTCCTGCACACACCAACCAAAGGATTAGTTAGCTTGAGGGACCCAAGCCTTAATGGTCTTGGGTCTTCCAGATTCATCAACTACAGGAACATCCATCCAGTATCCATCACTCCTAGGTGGAGTCTTGGATCTTGGGCCTGTTGATGGAAATGGGGCATGATTTCCATAAGGTCTCTGGTCCTGAGGGTACCTGTTTGTGTTTGGACTATGTGACCTTTGAAAACTTTGATTTTGATTCCAAGAACCTTGATTGTTGTAATTTCGAAAGCCATTGTTATAAAAATTTCGACAACCATTATTTTGGTATCGATTTTGATATTGACCTTGACTTCTAAAATTATTTGAATTTTGGTTGTTCATTCTTGGTGAACTACTTCTTGGTCTTTCATATCTGCCTGATGTAGATTCAGGCTGAAATCTTGGTTGATTTCTTTGAAAACGAGGAACTTGTGGAGTTCCTTTTTCAGCCTTATCTACACCACCAGCAACACCCGATTGTTGCTTTGGAGCAGATTGCTTTGGAGAACTTGAGACTTTCTCCTCATTATCACCTTTCTTCTCTGGTGATTTCCCTCTTTGTTTCTCACTAACTTGTGCTTCAACCTTTTTGTTAGGACAGCAGCTAGCTACATGTCCCTTGGTGTGACATTTGAAGCACGATCTCTTATTCGAAGACTTCTTAGCTGAAGCCTTTGAACTAGATTCTGGTTTAGATGATGATGCCTTAGAAGGATTTGGTTCAGTTTGCTTAGTTTCAAGATTTTCTATGTTTTTGTTTTTAGCAAACTCTACATTTGATTCATTTTCTATAACAGCTGTTTCGTTTTTCATATCACTTCCTTGAACAAAATTAACCTTTTTAACAAAAGTTGGATTTTTATTCGTAGGATTTGAATTTTTCTTTTTCAAAACAGGTTTGCTGTTATTGACCTTCTTAGCATCATTATCTTCAAACACATCACCTTGACTAGATGTGAAACTACTTGGTGATGTTGACAGAAAGTCTGTGAACTCATCTTCATCAGGTAAGAAAGAATAGTCATGACTAAGAGGAGGTGGAACTTCATTGAAGCCCTTGAATCCCACACTTGTCTTGTCATTACTCTTCTGGAACCCACCCATCATGTGTTTCATAACAAAAGTAGAATCCCTGAATTGACCTAATTTCTTTTCGAGTTCAACAATTTTGAGTTGTGCATCTGACAACTCTTTGCATTTTTCAGAAATTTCTTTTGTTTTCTCAGCCATCATGTCATGAGCTAAGTCTATGACTTGAAGTTTTTCGTTTAGTTTACAGGTTAAAACTTCAATTTCAGCTTCATAGCCTTTTATCTTTTTCAAATATGATGACTCATTTCTTTTTGCAAAGAAATTTGATTCTTTTACGTTAGATATTTCGCTCACCAGACTTTTGTTTTGAGTTGACAACCTGTCAACTTCACCCTGTAATTCACGACACTTTAAGCAAACAGAAGTAGCAGAGTTACTTACCTCTCCAGTCGATTTGTCTGAGTTGGCCATAAGAGCAGCAAGTTGAGCTTCCACTCTTTTGATGATTTCATCTTTCTCATCTGCTTCCTTTTCATCATCCATTTCATGCTCAGACTTTGGCTTTCCTTTTTCAGCATCTGTTGTCTGATCAGCCTTATCTACCTCAGCTTCACTTTTCTTCTCAACTTCAGCATTCATGTTAGCTTCAGCTTCATCAACGGGAACAATCTCTGCCATAAATGCTTGAGTGACATTCTCATCATTTTCCAAGTGAATACTCCAGTCATATGAACCTTCTCGTGCGGTAGAGATCAGCGCTCTTGAGTTAGAGTTGTTTGATGAATTTCTATTGTTTGAACTCTGACTTGAGGTTTCATTCTTTTGTTTCTGACATTCCCTAGCAAAATGACCATAACTTTGACAGTTAAAGCACCTCACTTTGGTCTTGTCAAAACCAACAGTTTTCCCTACAAATTTCCTTCCAGTTCTATTCATGAACCTCTTCACCCTTCTAGTAATCATGGCCATTTGCCATTGCAAATCCATATCTTCAAGATCATCAAGGTCAATCTGATCGTAATCTTCATCTAAAACGGCAGGATCAGATATCTTCCCCTGAATGTAGTTCTCGTAAGAAGCAACAAATGAAGCAAGTAGAGCAAGATGTTCTTCAGCAGACTTGACACTCATTGGCATTGACTTTGAACTACTACTTTGCTTAGCAGTTGATGTTCTCTTAGCTCCAGTTGATCCTCCTGAAGCAGCTACAAAACATACATCACCATCCTCATTTACTGTGACCTGCTCAGTTTCACGCGAGAGAAAAGCAGTGGCAGAGTCGCTAGAAGCATCGTGAGATGAAGAAGATGTAAGCCCATTGTAAATCCCTGGATCTTGAACCTGATCATATCCAGTGTCCTTCTTCTTCATGCTGAGCTCATAAGCTCTTAGCTTTCCAACTACTTCTTCCAGTTCCTTTGTTTCATAATCAGCTTCTCCCTTTATCATGAGAGTGTAAATATCCCATTTAGCAGGCAGAGCATCAAGCAGCTTGTCATTTTTCATTATGTCAGAATAGCAATCTATATCATAATTGTCCAATTCTGACATCAGATGGTAGTATCGAGTAATGACGTCCTCAAGTGACTCATTTTTCATGTACTTGAACACAGCAAACTGCTTCTTCAGTAGATCAATTTTGTTCTTCTTGACATCAGAATTCCCTTCATATCTCTTCTCTAATGCATCCCACATTTCTTTTGAAGTAGTGTACTTCTTAAAGGTGTGTTTGATGCTATCAGGTAGGGACATCTTGATAGCTGCCAAGGCTTTTTTTTCAGCCTCATACATCCTTTTATCATTTTCTTGCATGTTCACATAGGCTGTGACACGCGGTCTGCCTTCAAAGTCATGTGTAGGGTTTGTGTACCCATCTTCAATACAAATCCACATGCGTGTGTCCTGATATTCAATAAAGGATTGAAACCTATCCTTCCATGTCAAGTAATTCTCCACCTTCATCATCTTAGGTGGTTTGTTCGTTGTGCCTACCTCGTGTTCCATCCTTAAAAGCTCGTTCAATTTAGACATGTTCGACATTTTAACTTAAGCAGACTGGTTAAACCGTACAATTTTAGTCCGAAACCTGTTTTTACTAAATTTATACCGTTAGATTCGTCTTGAGATTACGATTCCAATGATATATAATGTCTAAAACCTATTTCGGGATTTTCCAGAGTCTTTTTTTGTTTTTTTTTGTCCTAAAAATCCAAGGAGTCCAACGGTGCAACCGGTTTGTCCAGATGAGTTACGGATAAATATCTAAACACGAAACTGTGAAATTTTTCCTACGATTGCCTAGAATAATTCCACCACTTTCAAACTTGCAACTACTCAGTCCAATCGAGACCACACAGTCCAGTCGAGACCACTTGTTGCGAGTCGAGACCTTTGTTTCGAGTCGAGACCACTGTTGCGAGTCAAATCAGCACAAACCGGGACCACTAGTTACGAGTCGAAACCACTGTTGCGAGTCGAAACCACTGTTGCGAGTCAAATCAGCACAACTCGAGACCACGGTTGCGAGTCGAGACCACGGTTGCGAGTAAAATCAGCACAAGTCGAGACTACAGTTTCGAGTCGAGACCAGCTATTTTCCAATCAAAATCCCGAAAAATCAGCACCTTTTACACCAACGAATCCTCTGATTGATAACTTTCCAACTGAAACTCCTAAAAACAAGCAAACAAATCAGATCAATAACCAAAACGAATCAAACACTCACAATTTTTGACTGTTCTTCGATGTTCTTCACACAGAATCTGAAAATCTTCAAACACGAACACAATCCTTGAATCTGTAATATCAGTTTTGAACCATACACAAGAGCAAATGCTCTGATACCAATTGTAGGTCCCTATCCCGTATGGATCGTAACAAAACTGACAATCTACCAAGGGTGCGGAATCCCCTTGATAAACCTATCAAACAGAAACAAGAACACAAGACGATTTACCAACTGATCTTCTATGATTATCCAACGAAAACGTTTACAATCACTCAAGATCTTCACGAATTCACAGCCAATAATCTGTGTATTCGAACTCTCTCTCAATTGCCTAAAAGTCTCCAAAAGTCTAACCCTAAAACTCTAGGTAAAGGTTGTTTATATACACACAACCATACAATTCGAACTGGGCTCAGCCCATACGAATTCTGTTTACAATTCGGGCTAAACTAGATAGACTTAACTTGATACAAACTTGGACTAGATTGGGCTTCAACAAACTCGAATTCTATTCAGTCTTCATAAGTCTTCGCGGCCCAAACTCGTTTAATATCCAAAGACCAATCCAACGCTGTTGTCACATAACATGCACCAACAAGTTTCCTTAATGGGTAGAAAATGTGCTGACTTAGTCAGTCTATCTACTATGACCCATATAGTATCGTTTCCCTTTCTTGTCTGTGGCAACTTGGTGATGAAATCCATTGTCACCATCTCCCACTTCCATGTGGGAATTTCAGGCTGTTTTAGTAAACCTGACGGCTTCTGATGCTCAGCTTTGACTTGCGTACACGTCAAGCATTTAGCTACATAGGCAGCTACAGACTCTTTCAAGCCTATCCACCAGTAGTTTGCCTTTAGATCCTGGTACATCTTATCAGCTCCAGGATGAACAGAATATTTGGAACTGTGGGCTTCTTGGAGGATTACATCCCGAAGTCCTCCATAAACTGGAACCCATATTCGTCCATTCAATCTCAACATTCCATCCTTGTCATAGGATAACTGCTCCTCAGTTACTCCTAGCTTTTCTTCAGGATAGTTAGCTTCCAACATAGCTTCCTTCTGTGCAGCTAACAACCTTTCGTTCAGATTATTCCTTATCTCAATGCTCTTGGCATTGATTCTTATCGGCTTTACTCTTTCCTTCCTGCTTAAGGCGTCAGCAACTACATTCGCCTTGCCTGGATGGTATCTTATCTCACAATCATAATCATTTAGAGTTTCCATCCAGCGTCGCTGCCTCATGTTCAAGTCCTTCTGATTGAACAAATGTTGAAGGCTTTTGTGATCTGAATAGATTACACACTTGGTTCCATACAAGTAATGCCTCCATAGTTTCAATGCAAATACAACGGCACCCAGCTCCAAGTCAAGGGTGGCGTAGTTCTTCTCGTGCACCTTTAGCTATCGTGAAGCGTAGGCAATAACCTTGCCTTTCTGCATGAGTACACAACCCATACCAGTGTGTGATGCATCACAATACACCACGAATTCTTCTATACCATCGGGCAATGTTAACACTGGTGCGTTGCTTAACTTTTTCTTAAGAATGTCAAAGGATTCCTGCTGCTTAGGGCCCCAATCAAACTTAACCTTCTTACGTGTCAACGAAGTTAGGGGCGCAGCAATCCTTGAGAAGTTTTCGATAAAACGCCTATAATATCCTGCTAAACCCAGGAAGCTACGAATCTCAGTAGGTGTCTTTGGCTCTTGCCAATTCATAACTGCTTCTACCTTAGCGGGATCCACTTGGATACCACGCTCACTTACCACATGTCCAAGGAATTGGACTTCTCGAAGCCAAAATTCACACTTCGAAAATTTGGCGTAGAGTTTCTCATGATGTAGAAGTTTGAGAATACAGCGAAGGTGTTTCTCGTGGTCAGCTTGATTCTTTGAGTAGATGAGGATGTCGTCAATGAAAATGATGACAAATTTATCTAGATAAGGCTTGCAGACGCGATTCATGAGATCCATGAATGCGGCAGGCGCATTAGTGAGCCCGAAAGGCATCACTAGGAACTCGTAATGACCATAATGAGTCCTAAATGCTGTCTTGTGTACATCTTCATCTTTAACCTTCAACTGATGATAGCCTGACCTCAAATCGATCTTAGAGAAGTAGCTTGCCCATTGTAATTGATCGAATAGATCATCGATCCTGGGCAAAGGATACCTATTCTTGATAGTGACCTTATTAAGCTCACGATAATCGATGCACAGACGCATCGATCCATCCTTCTTCTTGACAAACAAGATCGGCGCTCCCCAAGGAGACGGACTAGGTCTAATGAAACCCTTGGCTAGTAGATCATTTAACTGCGTCCTTAACTCCTTCATCTCTGTGGGTGCTAACCTATATGGCGCTCTTGCTACTGGTGCTGCACCAGGGATGATGTCAATTAGGAATTCCACTTGCCTATCTGGTGGTAAACCAGGTAGTTCTTCAGGAAAAACTTCAGGATACTCTGAAATGACAGGGATGTCTTCAATCTTAGGCTTCGGCTCGTCAATAGTAACTTGTGCCATGTAAATGACACAGCCCTTCTTCAGACATCTGGATGCCTTGAGCATAGACACTTGCTCAGGCAATCCATGCTGGGTATCCCCCTGAATGGTAAGTGACTCACCAGACGGAGTTTTGACCACCACTTGCTTTCTGTTGCACACAATCTGGGCTTGGTTATGCGATAACCAATCCATACCTATCACTATATCAAAATCGGCTAGCTTAAAGGGAAGTAAGGACAAAGGAAAAGAGTGATTCCTAATGGATATAACACATCCATCTAACACAGTTGAGGCGGTTTCTATGGTTCCATCAGCTAATTCCACCTCATATTTCACACTTAAGGCTTTTACAGGCAATTTCAACAACTCACAAAACTTATTATCCACAAAAGACTTATTTGCCCCAGAATCAAACAATACTCTAGCATAAACATCATTTATGAGAAAAGTACCTGTGATCACGTTGTCATCCTGAACAGCTTCCTTTGCGTCCATCTTGAAGACCCTAGCATTGGTCTTTTTGCCATCCTCGGTTTTCTTGGTGATCTTTGGGCAATTGGACTTAATGTGCCCTTTTTCATTGCAACCGTAGCAGGTTGCGTCCTTTAGCTTCTTGCACTCCAGAGTCTTATGTTCTGAAGATTTGCAAATCCCACAGGGCCTCGGCTGAGGCTGGGATTTCGACTCAAGTCGACACCTCCCAAAATGGTTCTTCTTGCAAACCTTACATTTCGGCTTATCCCCAGATTGTAGCCCGTCCTTCTTAGGCCCCGACCCTTTCTTGTGGTCATTACTTCCTCGGTGCTTTTTATCTGATCTTCGTGAGGTATCGTCCTCATGCTTCCTCTTACCTTCGTCTGAATTCCTGAGCGATCTCAACCTGACTAAGTCTAAGGTAAGAGATAGAGATAGATCAGCTGCTGATCTGAAGGTAGCAGGCCTTGATGCCTTGACACTGGCTTTAATTTCTGGGGCTAAACCCCCGATGAAGCGAGCAATCCTTTTAGGCTCCGGGGTTACCAAGTACGGAACCAGCCTAGATAGGGTATTGAAACTGGTGAGGTAAGCCAGACAGTCTAAATTCTTCATCACCAATGATAAGAAATCTGACTCGATTCTTTCAACTTCGTGCTGCGGGCAATAATTATCCTTAATGAGAGCAACGAACTGATCCCATGACAAGTTGTAGAGTGGGATCTTTCCGGCAGCTTGAATGAGAGACTTCCACCATGCTAGTGCCTCTCCCTTAAACGATTGGGATACATATTTTACTACGTCCCTTTCAGCACAACCGCTGATGTCTACAACCGTGTCCATTTCGTCCAACCAAGTCATACAATCTATTGCTCCTTTCTCCCCGGTGAAGTCCCGGGGTTTGCAAGAAACAAAGTACTTGTAAGTACAGGACTTGGTATGTGGTTTGGCATCATACACCATCCTCTTTGAGGGAACACTGTTGTGATTTGATGAATGTCGATCATCATCTTTCTTGGGCTCATCTTTCTTAGAGGGCGGTTTGCTATGAGCCTCCGAGTGTGTCTTTGGCTTGGAATGTGGCGCGGATCGGGTCCTACTTCGGGTCTCGCTTGATTCACTATACTGCCTATTTATTGCTTTGGTAACAGCATTATCTACTAATGCTTGCAGTTCCGCACCAGTTACCAGTATTTTAACATTTTCAGGGTTTTCCTCTGGACGACTGTTTATTTCTTCTGACTTGGCCATGTAGTTTTAATTGCTACATAAGGAAATAAGGACAAGGTTCATTTAGAAGCCTAAACAGTATTATCGTTCTTGAAGATTTATTAACCATGGTTTTAATAGCCATTTTAGTTAATTTATTAAATATATGCCTATTCAGGATCTTTATCATAATCCAAAACCATAAATTAATAATAGCACATAGGCCTAGTCACGTAGTCAAATTTCTAAATTATAAATTTAGATCTTATAGGATTAAAGTTTGAATAAAATAACAATCAATCCCTTTATTGGCAGGGAGTCTATAAAGTACGGCTGCCTTTTGTTTTTATATGACATTAGTTATAGCCCGTAGGCATTATGTCACAATCAGATATATATATATATATAAAAATATAAATTTGGATAATTTATTAAAAGGGTGACATGTGTGATTTTGCGGATCACACTAGCCAAGAATGTTAACATGTTTGCAGATGTTAACAGAGATTTGAATCTTTTTAAACAGGTTCTACCATATTGGCCAGGTCTTTAATATGACATTCAAGCTAGGTTTTACCTTTTTAAGATTCTTATCATTAAAAATGGTAAGTCTACAAAATAAATGTTATTTCCATTTATTCATTTATTATATTCGTGTATATAATTAAAAAATGAAAATTTGAACTAACCATACCATTAAAAATTAAACTAGTACAAGTTTGCCCTAAACGGGACTTTTACATAAACAACATGCCCACGCAGGGGCCAAACTAACAAACAAACCCACGCAGGGGTCAAAATAGAAAGACATGCCCACGTAGAGGCAGAACATAAAAGATATGCCCACGCAGGAGCAGAGTACAGAAACAAATGTCCTCGCAGGGACATGATTACAACATTGAAATAAACAAACAAACAAAGGATTTAGTGATCCTTCTTGCTTTTTCCCTTGATCAAATCCACCATTTTCTTGAACATCCCTCGGTTATGCCTTCGTTCTTCCCGCAATTCATGTCGCACCTCATTTATCCCTTGAAGGATTTCTTGAAATTATGGCGGTGACATCACCGGTGTCTGCGGTGGTTGCTGATAATGCGGAGGTCGAGGAGGCGGCGGTTGCTGATACCCATATGATGGGTATTCATAGGTCGAGTGTCCCGTAGTCCAGGGACCTCCATAGGGACCTCCCGACTGGAGAGAGTTCGCAGCTACCCAGTAGGGATCCTCTGCAAAGTTGTAATTTGTGTGGATCGGCTGCTCGAAGGGATTGTACGCTGCCGCACCAGTGTAAGTGGGAATTGGGTCTCCAAAACCCAATGGTGGCTGTGGCGCGACTAGCGCAGAATTTACTTCTGAGACGGGGTGTGAAGATTCTCCCATCTCTGGTTCTTCGTGAAGTGGCGAGTATCGGCTGCCACTTGAAAGTGGAGGGGTGCTGATGCGCACTCCCCCTCGCGCGGATATTCGCACGGTCGTTCTCCTTCGCCTCGGGGGCGAGGGAGGCTGAAGCTGAGGTGGTGGTGGCGGCGGAGTGACCGCGACAAGTCGGGAATCCTCGGAAGGATTCTGCTGCTGCTGAGGCTGCTACTGGGGGTGCAAGGGAGAGTTGTGGTAACTGGGGGTAAACGCCCAGTCACAAAGCCTAAACCTCTCCTCGTAGCTATCGGGACCATTGTAAGGTGATCCCACGAAAGGTGACCCATCTGAGATTTCGATAGGGTGGTTTGGAGTTCCGGATGGTGGTGCTACAGGATCGGTATCCTCATCTATATCCATCGGGTTGCCACCAGAAAAGTGGTCTTCGGGTCCAAGTGGGTTAAAACCCACCGGCACTCCATGGTAGTCGGCAGGGTTAAACTGGCCTTGGAAAACAGGTGATAGGTGGTCAAAGGGTGAGTTATGTTCTTGAAGAGGAATGTAGGACTGGTGGGAGTTGTGGGGCTCATTTTCAGAATGAGGCCCGAAAGAGTGTGGAATGGAAGGGGAGGTACTCAGTGAAACTGAGCGTCTAGCTGGCTCAATGTAGGCCCTCCATGGCTCTTGAGGACCCGGGTTGTTGGGATCAGATGGTGTTCGCCGGTGCGACGGTCCGGCCTCGTGGTCATTTGGGGCGACAAGTCCCCCTTTTCCTCTGCCTCTTCCCCTCATCCTTGGCGGCATTTTGTCAACCTGTCAAAAATCAAACAAGTGATACAACAAGAGAAAAATATATAAGACAAAGTTAGAAATAAAACAAATTTGGATAATTCCTAAGTTCTTTGTCTAGACTCGAGAATCGAGGAATGTGCAATTGTGTAACTGAGATTAAACACAAAAGGCTAGTGTTTAATTCACTCAGAGTTGGCTTTGATACCAACCTGTCACACCCCTAATTTCCACGTATTACCGGTGGGCCCGGTGGGGAGTATCGTGACGTAGTTGATATCATCATAAGTCAAACCACACAACATATAAATGCACAGCGGAAGCAAAGATAGATTCATTTCAACTTTAATAAAAAGTAATATTAAATATCACGAAATAGTTGAAACGGATCCACATGCGGATCAAAATAAAAGAAGAAAATTTTCAACAGTTTATTAGACATCCAAGCTTGCGAGACTTATTGAGGACGCTAG
This sequence comes from Helianthus tuberosus, assembly GCA_030545235.1. Lineage (NCBI taxonomy): Eukaryota > Viridiplantae > Streptophyta > Magnoliopsida > Asterales > Asteraceae > Helianthus > Helianthus tuberosus. Next base: position 113,983,465 of record CM060378.1, read on the forward strand.
AAGACAGCCAGCCTAGTACGAGTAGTACCTGCACTTAACCTTTTGGAAAAACACGTCAGTTTACACTGGTAAATATAATTTAACTGACTCATTTTGAAAAGGTTTGAAAAATTGATTTGAATGCACGTGGCACAAAACATTTTATAACTTGGGATAATTATGTGAATATAATCTTGTAAATGAATTACATGTTACTTATGCGTTCAGTAGCCCGATCCGTAGACCGGGTAAAAGATCAATAGACACACCACATTATTTGGTTTGGCACTGACAGGTGTACGCCTACACCCCGTGCTTTGGTCGTGGCCATCTCGTAAGATGATGCCAAGGATATCCGGGACATGGTCATTAACCCCCCAAAGGCTTTAAGCAAACAAAACATTTCAAAATGTAGCATATCAAACATTTAACCTCTATTGGATTAAAGATTCAATGCCGGACCAAGCGGTATTTTATATACCATACCCCAAGCCCGTATAGGGAAAATAAGTTAAAAGTATTTACCTTTGTAAGTATAAATCACAATTAGCGAGTGTAGGTAGCTTTTACTGGTTCTTCTATTCTGGAACAAAGGTTTATAATAACCTATTAGATTTCTAACGGGTCTTTATTTAAGCCTAAGCTTAGACCGGTTAGTTTTAAAGGAAGATACGGTTCAAACGCACGATTAAGCGAAGACCGGACAGAATGTGATTTAGACCTGACAAGTTTGAAGACTTGTATAATATGGGTATACTAAACACATTCTGGATTTTGAGACAAGGATGATAAGGTTTGACCCGTTTCGGTCAATTTATGCAAACTAGTTACATAAACCAAACCGAACCGAACGCGAAAAGGGCGTTACGGGTAACCGTAAGAGTCATATGCAAGTTCCCTGAATTAATATGCCTTAAACATGTTGTGATATCAGTAAGGTATCTTCTATTATGCCCCGAACGAATTTAAACTCAACTTATGCCTCATAAGGGCAATTTGGTCATTTAAAAGATTATAAAAGAGTTTAATTAGTAATCTGAGTTACAAGTCTGATTTATACAGTAAATACACTTAATTTAATAAGTTATAACAGTACGGTATGACCTATATGTGAATTTTATCACTTAAAACCAAACTATGCACCTTAGGGGTATTTTGGTAATTTCACTTAGGCTTAAAAGGTCAAAACTGGAAACCTGAGTTTAAAAACTTTTACTTACTGTTATTATGTAAAAATATACTACAAGTATCAGTAGGTATCAACCTTATATGTTTAATATAGTTTTAGTACATACTATGCGTTAAAAATGCTTAAAAAGGCGATTTGGAGCCATTTCCGGGTTTTCAAAGGAAAGCTGATATTTTTATAATTCCAGAAGGCTCAAAATATTTTATTTATCAAATAAAATCAGTAGAAAAAGGTTTGGGGTAAAAAGGATTTGTAAAACTCATTTTATGGCTTAAAAGGGCAAAACCGGCATTAACCGAATTAAACTTAGAGACCTATGTTATGCTCAGCCAAAAATTAAATAAAAATCTTCAAAAATCCCAAAATATTATATTACATCAGTGGGTAAAAAGTTTGATATCAAAAAGTGAGTTTAAATAGGTTATACGCTAATTACGCCGTTTAAGTAACATAAAGCTTTCAAATTACGCTAATGAGCATAACTACTAATCTAGACCTCAAACTGATGTCAAATTTTAGGTGCAAGTTTATAAATCAGTAACTAAGGTTTCTACTCTTTCACTTTTTCAAAATTCACGTTTTATAGTCAAAAGGGCATAATAGTCAACATTTAAGCATTAATCGGAAACATGCATATGAATCGGATAAGTAATGAACCAAGTTGCATAATCTCAGAGAGTTATACTTATGTGAAACCTGGTCCAAAATAAGCTCTAAGGTAGATCTAAAATATGCATAAATGGATCAGAACTGATAGTCAAAGCAAAAGTCAAATTATGCGACTTTCGGTTCCGATCTGGGTTTAAACTGAAAATTGTCGAGTTGAACATGTTGGGACATGATCTTACATTATTTACCAAGTTATATTAATGATCAAACAGGTTGCATGTACCCTACATTGCTAATTATGCTTAAATTTGAAAATACACATTCTGTTGACTTTTTAAAGTAAGCTTTGACTCGACAATTAACATAGAGTGGGAATATGAAAGTACCCTTTTAAGGGTTTGTTACCCACATAAATACCTACTTATAGGTACTTTCAATTCGAGAAATGACTGAGTAAATTTCATTTAATCTCGAAGTCAAACTTAATTTACGACGGTTTGACTAATAGCTAATTAACTAAGCTAAAACGAATTAGAAAGGGTTAAGAATACTTACAAGAGTCCTAATCACGACTAGAGAGCCTAATGAATCCTTGTTGCTGACCAGAGAGCTACAGATGTGAGTCTTGTGGGTTTTGAAAATGCAAGTGATCAATGTTGCAACTTTGAACATCATATATAGCCAATTAAATCTCATAAGATGATGCCACAAGAGTCTACAAGTGTTATCGGATCCGTCCAGGTACCCCCCTATGCATGTAAAACCATTGGAGAGGCTCTGGTATAAGAAAACAATGGATTAAAGTCGTTTCTGAGGTCTGACTGGCAGCTGTTCACTGTTTTCTGTCGCTGCAGGTAATACGCGGGCCGCGAAGACCCCTTCCTGGGGCGCGTACAAGTGTGCAACCAGGTTAACAAGTTTCAATGTTTTACAATTCAGTCCTTGGTCCTTTGAAACGTGGTTTTGCTTATTTTTCTTGCACATATGACCCTCAAACCTGATTTTTAAGGACCTTGGGATATTTACAAACTTGGTTAAGCCCTTGGTTAACTTTGTGCTTACCCGAAAAGTCACGAATTTCAACGTTGACGCATTTAACCCTTCGTACACGGTTTTGATCATAACTTCCTCATACGATAACGAAACTTTATGAAATTTTTATCACATATTCTAGTGAGTATATTTTATCGTTACAAAGCTTCGGGTTTGCCAAAAGGTCACTCAGAGGTATACTTTCAACATGTTGACACATTTAGCCCCTGTAGTTTGTAATTCCTCACTTTCTTTCATTTTCTTCTTCGTATGATCCATGATTTATTCGTTTAAGATTATAAACACCATGTAGGGTTATTGTAGGGCCTATTTATCCATTTTTGACACCTTGGACCCTTAAATTCACATAGTTTCACTGTTTGTCAACTTTAGACCTTCTAAAGAACTTTTTCACATATTCAAAGCTTATGACACGTGTCAATACATTATTGGACGTAAATTTTCGAGGTGTTACAGTGAAGAAGGTGTTTCTCAACTACTCCAGTGGTTCGATTCTATCGAAGTCGCCCTTTGTCAGAGTTGGTGTCCCGATAATTTCCGTACCACTTGCGCTACCGGGGTATTTCAATCGCAAGCACTCGACTGGTGGACAGCCGAACGTAACAAACGTGGGATCTCCACGACATACGTTCTCTCTTGGGATGAGCTGAAAGAACTCATGAAGAAAGAGTATTGCCCTCCCCACGAACTCTAGAAACTCGAAGACGAATTTTGGAAAATCAAGCAAGTCGAAGGTGACAACGCTGGCTATACTGCAAGGTTCAAACAACTGAGCATTATTTGCCCAAGTCAAGTCGACACCTCAGGAAAAGCCATCCCGAAGTATATTCGCGGCTTGCCTGAGTGTGTGGGCGACTTTGTCGAAGCTGCAAGACCTGCTACTATCGAAGAAACATACCGCTTAGCCGTAGAAATCAACAGCAAACGAGTCTTAGACAGATTTTTCTCCAAGAAGCCTGTCAAGCAGGCTCATTAAGTAACTTTCGTTGATTCCTCTTGCGAATCTACCGATGGTTCATCTGACGATTCCTATAAAGACTCTTCTGAAGATTTTTCCGAGGATGTCTCCAGTGAGTCATCAGGCGAATCTGCTGATGACACCGCATCATCCCAGGAAGCCCAGTCAAGCCGTAAACGAAAGACCGTGAGCCCAGACTCTTCAACAACGGGACTGTTGCAACCAGAACCTCTCCGAGCAGCACCAGTTCACTCAAAGCGCGCCTACAACGGAGCTCCTCCCCTGTGCCTCATGTGTACGTATCATCACCCATCAGGAGCTGACTGCCGTTATTGCAACAATTGCAACTGGTATGGTCATTTTACCCAGAACTGCCGCACCAAACCGCAACCTTGAGGAATTTCAGCAATAACCGCAGTCTTCATAGAAGTACTCCACAACAACGTTATTTTGCTTCCAATGTTGTTGTAATAATACGACTTATCGCCGTCAAATTTTTATGGAGCTTATTTTATCTATCATCGCATTGTCTATCCCTCTCTCCCTCCCTCTTTCGCACCCGCGCACAATCTATATGCTAACACTATGTACTATATAATGCATTTTATCCCTATTATGCATTCTTGAGGCAAGGTACGATATACGTGCAAGAATCAACTAATCGCGGGTGCACACAGGATTATCTTGGTTAGTGCACGGAGATCGTAGTGAGTTTCAATGATGCCTCAAACGTTCAGGGCATGGTTAAGCGTGGTGGATACGCCGCTGGTACTTCCTATATATAAGCGTCTTGACCATGTCTGACGAAGTGTGACACCTATTCACGAAACAGAGGCGCATGGCTGAAACATAACGGTGTTTCGCTACGCTAACCGAAATTTCGTGAAGAAAGTGCTATGTGGAGTTGGAACATTGACCTATTATATTATTATTGTGGTTATTTTCGACACACTACACTACATCGCAAGGCGTAACAATCTAATCGCAACTCAGGCGTGTAATCGCAAAGGCTTTTCGTAAGTCAACACGCTCTCAATCGCATTATCGCTGGAATCTGTCTCGCAAATCGCAATCGTTTATTATGTGTCTCGCGCTATCACTTAATTATGTGCTCACAATCTCAATCGCTTATTATGTGGCTTAAAATCGCAATCGCATATTGTGCGTATCTCGCAATCTCTACCGCTGGTTATCGCTTATTGTGTGAATCGCTATCGCTTATGGTGTTTTCGCTTAATCACATATTTCGTGTGTATCGCTCCATCGCTTACCGCCTACTGTGTACCGCTTGCTGTGAGTCGCATATCATGGATCGCTTGATGAGCATCACGCATCACTCGTCACTTTTCACCTCAGCGCTCCTCGCACCTATGTCATAGCATCGACACTCTTATCATGTATCACTATTTGTGTTATCTGTGTTACCTGCGTTATGTTAGCACACACGACCTTGCTTCACGAGACGAAACTAATAGGGCTAAGACATGGTGGTGTTTTAGCTGTATCAGCAGACTTTCGTGGAAAAAGGCCATGTGGGCTAATGTTAGTTAAAATTGTGGTGTTGTTAAATCTAATCAAATCGCATGTCTCCAACGCTTGCAACGCATCGATTTTCGCTTGTCGCTATCGCTTGTCGCTTTCCACTCATCGCGTATCGCCCTCGCCTGTATCGCTGAACTGAGTTCGAGATCAACTTCATCACTCAGTTTACCTAAACCGCTTTTCAAATCTTGGTCCAACCTTTTCCTCGTTTGGATCCAGTCATCGCAAATCTGTCGGTACTATGTTGACACGTATGACACCGCCTCACGAGACGAAAGCCATATTGCTAAAACATGGTGGATACGTCGCTGGTACTTCCTATATATAAGTGTTTTAGCCATATTGTCAAACTTTCGTGGGAAAGTGCCATGCAGGGTCGACTTTAAGATTTAAAATTTGAATATTTTTGATATTATTTAAACCTTTTGTGTAAACAAAGCTCTCCTTACAAAACTCTTTCTAGAAATTTGATCAAAACCTTTGTACAAAACAAGATTTTCTTGTAACGATGGTGTGACGATCGACTCAAGTTACTGCCGCGTGACAAGAAAATCTCGTAAAAACGAGTTTTAATAACTTTAAATTCTTTTAGTATTCTAACAAAACCCTTCCCATAGCGCTGGTGTGGAGATCGATAAAGTTTAATGCCGCGCCATGAGAAGATTTTCATAAACAAGTTCTCCAAATTAATCGACTTTTCGAAAATTTGAAACGCATTGGAATCGCATTCTTGTGTGTGTTATCGCCTTCGAGCATACGAATCGCTTTAAATCGTCGCTCTCGCATGATAATTCTCTACCGATCGCTCGCTATTCTCGTCGCTCTAATCGCTACTTTTATTCGACTCAACTCTCGCAACCCTACTGATAGATTAATTTCGGGACGAAATTTCCTAAAGCAGGGGAGACTGTAACAACCTGCACTCTCGTGCGTTGTTACTACTCGCTACACTCATTACGCCTAGCACCAGAGATTCAGATCATAATGTGCCTATATCGCATATATCGCTATATCGCAGTATTTCTCGCATATTTTCGCATACTTTATCACTATCACATCACCAATTGCACTGCTGACGACCACGATGATGTCGAGTGAGGACCAATTCTACCCTCCTTGATAGCCACGACGAGTCGCAATGTAACACAATACTCGAAAACGCACTCGCAGGCATGCGTAACCCGATTATCGCAGGATTTGAAATATGGATACATATATACGACCTTTTGTGATTAATTATAATAGATATATGAAGATATGGATAAAAAGGTGTAATCAGACTATCGCAATGTTTAACGGACAAAACGGAACGCCAAAACGCAGCTCGCCGAAGACGTTTGACCGATAGGCCCTTCAACCAAATGGCCAGCCAAACGGTTGGGCCAGCCGAACGGTTGGGCCAGCCGAATGGATGGGCCAGCCGAACGAACTGCCAACCGAACGGACGGGCCACAATTTCCCTTCCTTCCTTTTTGCCTATAAATACCCCCACCCTCCCATCATTTTTTCTGATGTGGAGCTCTCATTCGACCAGCACGATTTGGAGTCTTTTCTCTCGATTTCTCGCGGTTCTTGTAAGTTTACACACAAATTCTTGTACTTTTATGATCTACACACAATTCTACACATTTCTATCTTTTAAATCTCGACTCTTAACCATGAAATCTACTGATTTGGGGAGTTCTAAGATGGTGTCATCAAGAGTTCTTATGAACTTCAAAGCGTGACCTCATTTAACCATGAATAACTCAGATCTAAGTGATTTCCACATGTTTTTATAACTATCTCACCTAAATCTATGTTACGTAATCAAAGAACATGTGATTTAGGATTAAACAAGGGAAAAACCGTCAAGAACAGTCAGATCTGATGGAACGGGGTGGTTCCCGGCCGTTAGAACAAGTCGGACTTGATGGAATTTTAGTTGTTTAGCACGAAGGCACACCGTCCCGATCAAAACCGCCGAAGAACCTTCAAAATTATTCGAATATCAGTTGGACGGGTCGCCGTCCGATCGGGCAGACTGTCAGCCGATCGGGCAGGCTGCCAGCCGATCGGGCAGCAACCCATCCGATCGGGTAGCAGCCCATCCGATCGGGCAGCAGCCCATCCAAACGGGCCGGCATCCTACCGGATTATCGCCCACTTCTTGGTTTTCTCGCTACCATTTAACGCGCTATCCAACGCTCACGCAATCGATATGTAATCAGGGTAATCTCAAACACTTTCCCGCCAATCCAACCAAGTGGTGTTACTTGCCAAATACGCACTGTGAGTATACTCGAACCATTTTTAATCGCATTTTGGGTGTAACATACGTCGCAATCAAATTCAATCAAATCAATTAAATGTCTAATCTATTTTATCACTTGCGAATGACTGAATTACATATTGATACGTGATGCTAGTTACATAAGTGATTGGACTTTTACTCGCGAGGTCCCGCCTTAACTGGTATAGTACTATAGCACCCGACGGGGTCTAGTTAGGATGAATAGCAATCGCAATCGCAGCTCGAGTGACTTAGCTGGTAGTAATTGTCTGGCGTTTATGTGTTAGCATATCTCGTTTATGTGAAAGGTATCCGCAACACTTTTTAATCGCTTTTAATCTATTTCCGCTACTATCAAAAACTTGTATACTCACCAATACTTTTGTATTGACGTTTTTTTAACGTATGTTGCATGTTTAGATCGCGGACTACATCAAATCAAGCAAGGAAGTCTAGAAACTCACCTAAAATCTAGGTTGACGGACTTGTATTGTTCGAGAGGACAAGAAATCTGTGATAACTCATGTGATTGTATTGTTTGTTAGTATGGGATAACGAATGTAATAAATATTATCGCAATATGGTTGTGATGGATTCTCTTGAGCAATCTGATTCGCCTAGTGCCGCGCCCTGTTGATTCCGCCATCGGTTGGGGTGTGACATTGGGACAATTGTGAGAAGGCGTTGGGTGATTGTTGGAAACCCGAAAACGTAAATTGTGGAGACACCCACGAAGGATCCATAGTCGGAGTGTAAGTGGGATTCGAAAAAAAGTTAGGTTGGTTCAGGTTGGGATTGTTCGGGTTGAATGGATTCATGATTGTATAAAAAAAGGGGAGTGTTTTTTTATAAAAATGGATGAGAATGGGAGAATTGTTGAGAAAATGGTATAAAAAATGGATGAAAGGAGGGTATTCATTTAAAGTGAAAAAGTTTTTTTATTTAATAATATAGCCGTTACAACGGCTATATGTTTGAATTCGAGAGCCGTGAAGAACGTCGGGTGGGAGCCAATTACGACGCGACTGGCCTATGGGGCGGTGTGGGGGACCGACGACGGGCCAGGACGGGCCTAAGCCAGCCCCCATACCGTCTGGTCTTATTGGGAGAGAGTGTGTCAATAAGACTAGAGGGTATGGAGAGGCTCATCCCCATGAGGATGGGCCGCCACGTTGGCGCCACATCACCATCCCATGGAGGATGGGCCTCCTTGCATTTTGAGGGGGAGGAGGATGAGCCTACCCCACCTAATTATTTTATAATTTTATAAGTTTTTTTTTGTTAACTTAATAAAAACTTCAAAAAAATAAAAAAAATACAACATAAAACAACATAAATAAATTCATTTCATAACATAAAAAGAATTAAATTTCCTAAAAATAAAAATTACTAATCCTAGAAATGGAAAACATAAAAACGAAAAAAAATTACGATACGAATAAAAAACTAAACAACCTACGATGTCCATTTTTTCTTCACCTCTTCTTTCATCTTCCGATAAACCTCGCTTTCATCCTCTGGAACCGAGTCGAGATCCAACCTCTTAATCCTAAAATCCTCCGCTCGAGCATAGTCGGCCGACACGGTTTTCTTGTGACTATATTTGTCGGCCGCGAACTCTTTGAGCGAACGGAATTCGGTTATCAACTCGTCCATTTTCGAAGCCGCCCCCGAGCCGCCCCCTCCACCCGAACTGCCCCCTCCACTCGAGCCGCCCCCATTTCGCTTTCCGGCCGCCTCTTTTTTTGATTTGTCCCTTCCAGGGGAACGTGCCGACTCGTGAATGGGCAACACATCCTCGTCATATATCGGGTCGTCGTTTAAGTCGATTTGACAACGAGCGGTGGAGCCTCCCGCACTATAACTTCCGGACTCGGAAGTTTTAGTCCGTTTGGCGGTTGCGACCTCATTTGGAACCGGCTTCCATTTTGGTTCTTTCTTTAAAACATTCCATGCTCGGAGGTGCGGGAAAGGGACCGAATTTTTTGAATCCCATTTAGCCATCGCAAGGTTAAGAATGTCCTCGTCGTTACTCCCACTAGGAGGAGTAACGTAAATTTGGTTATAATACCCGCAAAATTCATTGATGGTCTTGTCCATTTTCCGCCACTTGCCCGAGACGGAATCGATATCACGTAACGGCCCTTGCCCCATAATCCTGTTAAATCTATCCGTTGTCGCCTTCCAAAAACTAGTACCCGTTTGATTGTTCCCTAAATTTAAAAAAATGCATTAGTAAAAGTAAAAAACAAATCTTTTTAAATTTGAATAAAAAAATAAACTTTGGTTCATACCGACAATCGGGCAAGTTGAGGACTTAACAAACGCAATTGTTAGCCCCTCCTTGTCACTCCCCGATATTTCAACATATTACCGGTGGGCCCGGCAGAGAGTATCGTGACGTAGTTGATATCATCATAGTCAATATACACAATATAATAGCACAACGGAAGGCTTGGTGAATAAACTATTACAAACCATAATGTCTGAGTGTTCGACAAAAGAATATACAGACTGGAATCTAATAAGATCCAGAGGCGGATCATGAAAATAGAAAGAAACAAAATAACAGACTTCTGGTATCTTAGGGATTTGCAAGATCCTCTTATTCAACACCTAATAGCTCCAGCCTATTTACGAGAGGTACCTGTATATCAGTCTTTAGAAAAATACGTCAGTTTACACTGGTAAATACAATTAACTGACTCTCTTGAAAACATTTATGAAAATTGATTTAGGTGCACATGGCACAAATCATTTATAACTTGGGACAATTATTTAAAGATAATCTTGTATACAGATTTACATGTTTGTCATACAATTGGGGCCGGTTGGAAGCCGGTCGTGATTAACTGACTCACCACTTATAGAACCCACAAAGGAGTTATCCCCAACATGTGGGTTTATATTTTTAGCATTTGCATCTGTCAGGTGTATGCCTACACCCCGTGCATAGGTCGTGGCCATTTTCAAATGAAATGAGACGAGGATATCCAGGACACGGTCGTATTAACCCCCAACGTTTATGTTATCAAACAAGGCAGATTAAAACAGGTTATGTAAATTTATTAATCACAATCCGATTAAAATATTTCAAACCCAACCAAGTGGTATTATTATAATACCGTATCCCAAGCCCGTATAAGGGAAAATAAGTTAAAAGTATTTACCTAAGCTCGAAGGTGAAAGTAACTCAGCTGTAAATCCTAAAGCTGTATAATGATACCTTCTAATGGATGCTACTTAATCTGTATAGAAGGTTTAATAACCTATTAGGGTGCTAACGGGCCTTTAGTTAAGTCAAGGACTTAGACCGGCTAGCTAGAAAGAAACTTTACGGTTCTAAACGCTAGATTAAGCGGAGACCGGAATAGAATGTGGTTTAGACCCGACAAGCTTGGATACTTGTATAATATGGGTAAACTAATCACATTCTGGAATTTGAGGATTAAATGATAAGGTTAAACCCGTTTTGGCTATTATACGCAAACTAGTCACGTAAACCGATCCGAACACGTAAACGCGTAACGGGTAACCAAATGAATTATATACAGGTCTTAATTGTTTGTATGCTTAAAATATGTTAATACATCAGTAGGATGTTAACATATATGCCCAAAAAGTAATTTAAACCAATTTAAGTCTCATAAGGGTATTTTGGTAATTTTAATACTTATAAAAGAGACTTTATAATAAACTGAAGTTCTGGTCCTTTGAAATCAGTAAAAATATTTAATTTAGTAAGTTATATCAGTAGGGTATTTCCTATATGTGAAATTTATCATTTATAACCAATTTATGCACCGGAGGGGCATTTTGGTAATTTCACATAAGCTTTTAAAGGTAAATTTTGGAAATCTGAGTTTAAAACTTTTGCTTGCTGTTAAAGTGTAGAAATTTACTAAAAACATCAGTAGGTATAAAGTCTTATATGTTTAAAATAGTTTTAGCTCATACTATGCGTTAATAACGCGTAAAGTCGCTTTTAAGCGATTTTCGGGTTATATAAGAAAAGATGATATTTTTATCATTCCATAAAGCTTAAAATATTTTATTTATCATATAAAATCAGTAGCAAAAGATTTGGTATCAATATGTGATGTAAAACTCATTTTATTCAAGAAAAGGGTATAACCGACAATTACCGAATTAAAGCTAGAACCCTATGATATGAACAGTTTAAAAATAAATAAAAATCTTCAAAAATCTCATAATATTATATTATATCGGTGGGTAATAAGTTTGGTGCCAAAATTTGGGTTTAGATAGGCTCTATGCTAATTATGCCGTTTAATTAATAAAAAGTTTCTTAATTACGTTATCGAGCATAACTCCTAATCTAGACCTCAAACTGATGTCAAATTTTTAGGACAAGTTTATAAATTAGTAGCAAAGGTTTTTGTCCTCTCACATTTCTAAAAATATCGTTTTTATGTCAAAAGGGCGTTTATGGCATTTATAAGCCTATTAACGATCAAGAGCATATAATTCAAACCACTAAGAACCATGCACTATAACTCCAGAGGGTTATACTACTGAGTAATGTGGTCCTAATGGAAGCTTAAAACATGGGAGAATTAAGCTTGAATGGGTCAGAACTAAAAGTCAAAGCAAAAGTCAAGCTTTTGCGACTTTCGGTTATAAATTGACCTTGGACTGATAATTGTCGGGTTAGGACTGATAAAACATGTTCTAACATTAATTACCAAGTCATTAGAATGTTAAAATATAATTTAGAACCTCTGTTTTATTAATTTAAATTATTTTTAAACATTCTGTCCAGTTTGACTTTTTGTCAAACTAGTTTAACCCGACAATTAACTAGTCAAACGAAATAATTAGGAGGTGCCCTTTTAAGGGTTAATCACCTACCTTAATATGGTTCCATAACCACTTTCCTTTTGATCAGTGGCTGGACCAATTGTGATTAAACCGAAAGTCAAAGCTTAATTACGATAAGTTTGACTTTTCGGTTATTAAGCTAATTAAAACGACTAACCAGGTAATAAGACTCTTACTAATGGTCCTTGCTATCTTTTCTACACTTCCAAATCTTTTCCTAATCCTTGCAAGCTCCAGAGATGAGTTCATTTGAAGTTGTTGCAACTTATGTGCATAAGAACTAAGAACTAATGCCCTTTATATAGTAATTCTCAAGCTCCTAGATCATTTGTAGCTGTTAAGGAAGGCCCTAGGATCACCCCAGGTGTCCTAGTGGTTTATCAAGACCGACAAACAGCCCCTAGATTCGTTACAATTGAGGTTAAGTCGGTTAGAACTGGAAAACCTGCACCTGTCCTGATGTTTCTGCGCTGGTAACTTTCAGGCGGGCCGCGTAAGTGTCAAGAGGGGTCTTACGCGGGCCGCGTAGACCTGGTAACTAGTTAAAACAACTTTCTGAAATGGCAGAATCAGTCCCTGGTCCATTTAAACCCTATTTAACCTCCTTTTTGACATGTAAGGCCCTTGTAGTTAGTTTATTGAGGCTCAAGGAAGTATAAACAAACTTCGTTAGGCTCGGTTTCATTAAATATCACTATAAATGCAAGTTTCGTCAAGTTGACACTTTTCACCCAAAGTCTTGAAAACTTGTTTAACGATTTCGAAACCACGTGAAATTTATACCACCTATTCTTGAGAGTATATTTGAATATTTCGAAGCTTTGGGTTCGTTAAAAGGTCACTCAGAGGTCAGAATTAACATGTTGACACTTTTAACCCTCGTAGTTTTATAATCTTCCGATTATTTTCACATACAGGTTTTTATATTCAATTAATCACTCATTCAAGAATATATTCTTCACGTATGGTCATTCAGGGGCTCAAGTTTGGCATGTTGATACTTTTAGTCCCTCCGGACACATAATTTCATTGTTTGACAACTTTAGTCCTTCAAACTCAATCCTTCACATAATTAGAGTTTATGACACGTGTCTTTACATAATTGGACACATTTTTACGTGGTGTTACATCCTCACCCCCTTAAAAGAAATCTCGACCCCGAGATTTACTGGAATAAGTGAGGGTTCTTCTGTCGCATTGTTGACTCAACTTCCCACGTATATTCGGGACCTCTACGGGCATCCCATTTAACCTTTACTATAGGCACATGCTTCCTTCAGAGCTTTTTAACCTGACGATCCTCGGTCGATATAGGTCTTTCAACAAATCTTAGGCTTTTATCAATCTGTACGTCCTTATGAGACATGGCTAGCGATTCATCAGCTAGACACTTCTTGAGATTACAGATGTGGAACACATTATGGATTCCACTCAGCTCCTCAGGCAAGTTTAGCTTATAAGCTACACTGCCGACCCATTCGATAATTTCGAATGGTCCAATATACATCGGGCTTAATTTTCCCTTCTTACCGAAACGCATCACACCTTTCCAGGGTGATACTTTCAGTAAGACTTTGTCACCAACCTCAAACTTTAGAGGTTTTCGCCTCTTGTCAGCATAACTTTTCTGCCTATCCCTGGCAGCTTTCAGGCGATCACGAATCTGGACAATCTTGTCCGTCGTTTCAAGGAATATATCAGGTCCTGATAGTTGAGCTTCTCCTACTTCCGCCAACAAACAGGCGTTCTGCATTTCCTACCATATAATGCCTCAAAAGGCGCAGCCTGAATGCTTGTAAGGTAGCTATTGTTATAGGAGAACTCGATCAAGGGTAGGTGGTCATCCCAACTACCGCCTAAATCAATAACACATGCACGAAGCATGTCTTCCAAGGTTTGAATTGTACGCTCGCTTTGTCCATCTGTCTGAGGATGGTATGCAGTACTAAAATTCAAACGAGTGCCCAAAGATTGTTGGAAACTTTTCCAAAAGTGAGAGGTGTATCTAGTATCCCTATCAGAGATAATAGACACCGGCACTCCATGAAGAGATACAATCTTATCCACGTAAAGCTGAGCTAGCTTGTCAGAATTATGAGTCTCTTTAATGGGTAAGAAGTGTGCTGACTTAGTCAGTCTATCAACTATGACCCATATGGTGTCATTTCCATGCCTTGTTTTAGGTAACTTGGTTATGAAATCCATAGTTACCATTTCCCATTTCCATGTGGGAAGTTCTGGCTGCTGAAGCAGACCTGATGGCTTTTGATGTTCAGCTTTAATCTGAACACAGGTCAAGCACTTAGCTACATGGGTGGCAATAGATTTCTTCAAATCTATCCACCAATAATTAGCTTTCAAATCCTGATACATCTTGTCACTGATGTGTGCTTTTACAACCTATTTTTGTTAAAAGACTTTAATTTTGTATGAAACGTGCTGTTCAAAAGCCTTGGTGTGTAAAAAGCTTGATGTGAGGTTGTTTTATTCAGATGCTTAAATGTTAGACATGCTTTGGCCTAATAGGTATCGGTACTCTCATTAGGATTGTCCCTAGGTAGGCAACTGGTCCTTATAATTGGATTTGTATTAATGCCAGCCTAGACAGGAGTTCCCAACTAACGGTACTTAACCCTTCCAGTTACTACATGTCTGAGCATATGATACTTCGTTATATTTTCAAAACAAGTTTTAAATGGAATTGCTACTAAACCACACACAATCGGCAAGTACACCGGTCGCGATGTAGTGAAGTCGGCAAGACCGGATATCAATCCGTGGACACTATGGGCGAAGTATTGATACTTAACCTTTATCAAAAACCTAGTTATTTTTAAGTTTGAGTTTCATGATTGAATTGGTTTTAAAAGTAACAAGTAAAAACTTAAAATAGAAGATTTTAATCAGTAAATGGAATGATACAAACAGGACTGGAAACTGTGTTTTAAGATAAATATGATGGAAAGATGCTACTTAGGTTTTGAATCCCTAGACTTGTGTGATGTTATTCTTCCTTTGGTTTATGACTAAATACTTTATTTACCCGATAAACCTCCCGTTTAAAGATGATGAATCAAGTAAATTAAGCTAAATGTGAAGTGCTAAAATGAACCGGCTCGACCTATCGATACCAAATCCCATGAGAATAAAACCTTTTTGACCTCAGAGACAATAATGTTGTGAGAAGATTTTAAAAACATGAAGCAGACGTCTTATTGAAACTTGAAATCCTAGGAAACCTTAGACGCGAAGAAATAAACGGATCCGAGTTATCGGTCACCCAATTTACCCAACAACGGCTAGCTAATAACCTAGCAAACCTAGATCTTATTTCCAATCACTAGATAAGGTTGCAACTTTAATTGGTTTGGTTTTAATACTTGATTAACTTGTTAATCGAACGTTAATGTTTTTATCGAAAAGACAAGGCCCGAACTGATAATCATAAGATTAACAATTTAGATTGAAATAGTAACATGGTTTTAGGGGAGATTTCTCTATGCCTAAGTTACTAATTTCAATAACCAAGTTATAAACAATTTAAAGTGCAATATCAAAGTAAAGTTCAATAAGACATCATGTAAATCACACCAAATAGTCATTAACCGGATTCAAAATAACATCGCATCGTCTAGTTCATCATTACCTAAGTAGCTTACAAGTTTAGCCACTCATATTATTAAAATACAAAGCACAATTACATCTAAAAACACAAGGAACATAGTAAAAAGCGAATAGATACGAAAACTTAACGTTTGTCGGACCCGGCACGCTTCTAACTCGAACCGAAAGCTTCCAAGACCTCCGAGAAGCTCCAACTTGTTCAGAATCGACTGATTTCAGTCTTGAGAGGTGTGTAGAGGTGTATTAAGGTGTGTTTTTTCGAGTTACAAGTGAGTTCCTTTTATAGGCAAGTTTTTGAGCTCCTGCGATCCTCTTACGGACCGTAAGGGTTTAAGCCTTACGGTCCGTAAGTCTTTACCAGCTACCATTCCACAACTGCTCCATTCCCGCACCAGAAAGTCTTCACCGACAGTCCTTACGGACCGTAAGGGTGTGTACCTTACGGTCCGTAAGGCTTTCTCCAGGGCAATTCTTCGTTTTCTTTGACACGTTTCCCATGTATTGTTTTCATCGTCGATTTCTTATCATTTTCCTTGCATAATCCACGGATATTTCACCGATTCCTGTAGATTCAAGATTTTATTGATTCAGTAACGAATACAAAGGAGAAACGCACATAATTGATCTAAAATATGGGTAATTTGATACATAAGATGTGTATAATTCTAAACACATCAAATATCCCCACACTTAACCTCTTTTCGTCCCTGAAAAAGAATTATGCAAAACGGAATCATAGACGGAATAATCATTCGGGAACAAAAGCTTAAATTACTTATTAAAATCGAAACTTGTGTTAGCCGCGATTGCAAGTATTCGTGTCTGCTTAAACCCGAACCCGATTCCATGCCCTTATCATGCAATTTTAGTTCAAGTGCGGTCAATCCACCTAGGGCCTCACGCTAAGAATTGCAAATCCACCTAATCCCGCCTCAAGCTTATAGGACAAAAGGAACAACCACTGGGTTATTTCCTAACCGTTTTATACCAAGATCAAGAGAGTTTAAAATCGAATCTTAACTTTTTCTCAATTTTTTTACGAGCTTAGACTTTGCTTGTACCTAACCCAGAGGCATTCCGGCTGTAGAGTCGCTATCCCCAACTCGGATTACAATAGGCGTCGTCACTTTTTTCGCAATTTTGATTTCACACAACCTAGAGGCATTCCGGCTATAGAGTCGCTATCCCCAACCCAGATTACATAGGACTGTGCTACTTTGCTTTAGTTTCTAGCTCTTTTATTATTATTTTTTTATTTTTTTTTCAACGAGATATGAAAAGAAACTCTAACGATCTTAACTTATAACGACATCCCTTATACTATTATTGGCGGTTTCAATTTCTCCACTCTCCTTGGATGAGAACCCAGTAGTAGACCGACAATTAGGTATTTTTAATTCAAAGGAACCCAGAACCGAATCGAGCCTACCCGCACATCCCAAACTAGACACAAGCACGATTATTTTATTATCTTTTTATTATTATTTGAACCCGAACAAAAACCGACTTTTCTATCATTTTCCGCTTTTATTTTGCAAACTTCTTATTTCAAAAGACATTTTTTTTTATAAAATATACAATATAATACAAAATTCCCTCATCCCCACACTTAAAAGACACATTGTCCATAATGTGTGAAAATAAGAAATGAAAATAATAAAATGCACATTGAAATTTAAAATGTTACTTCCCTGATGTGTTGCGATATTTCGTGTATATATGTTGCAATGCCACATTATATCAATTCTGCCTCAATGCATGTTAGTGATGCTTGCAAAATGGTAAATAAACGCATTAAAAGAAAGAAACATAATAAATACCATCAGTCAAAGTAAAGTCACACCAAAATTTAAAGTGTAAATACATAAACCAAAATGTAATAAATACAAACAATCAAGATCGTCTACGGTGGTGGAGGCTGATGATGTGGAGGGGGAATCTGTAAATGATCTATGATGCGCTGAAGCATCCCCCTAATCTCGATCTGTGTCTGCTCAATACCAGCCTGCCTCTGCTCTAACCGTAACTGACCCTGTCTGATCTCAGCCTAACCCTGCTCTAATATCTGTAAACGCTCTGGCACTGTGAGCTGGGCCCTAGGCTCTCCTGCTCTCTCTCTCTCTCAGGCACCTGATGGCGTGGTGCGATAACAGGGGCGTCCTCCGGAACAACTCTCGGTGGTAAGAAACATGGAGGCTCGCCCTGTGCCATCAGCTCTGGAATCTGGCGCATATCGCCCTTCCTAATCATCATCCCAGCAGGCTCCTCATGCAGCCATCCTCTCGGAAAATCCTCAAAAATGCCCAGACTCTCTACCAGGACAGTAACATAGCTCCCCATACAAATACGGGACTCCCTGCCTCGTCCGTGGTGCCTCAAAAATGAAAATAGCAAAAATACCGCTAAATTGGGCTCATGGGCCTGCACTATGCAATATAGTGCAAAAAGATCTGAATATGTCACTTTCTCGATACTCATGTATCGAGAAAGTACCGTGCAGGAAAGGACCATGTGGATAAAACGGTAAACAGGATCTCAGATCTGCGAGGCAGGGATCCCAGGCTGAAAACCTCCATCGGTGATGGTGGACCAGAAAGCTGTCAACTGTGTCGTCGTGACACAGTGAGGTAACTCCTGGTCCGACCATCCCATCAAACCCTCCGTCTATGACCCTCGCCCTATGAAAACGTCTACCTAGCAGTCTCAGCATGGCTGTACGCTCCTCTGAACCAGTCTGAAAGTCCAAAAGCGTGCTATCCTCTAAAGGTGGGAGATCTGCTTGTATCTGTGCTAGAGGGTCTGGCCTAACCTCAGCCGTATCGTAATGGATCTGTCTGGCAGGTTGCTGCTGCTGATCCTCCGGGATCTGTGGCTGAACCTGAGGCTCTGCTTGATGAATCGGCTCATCCTGCTGAGTGGCAGCACGTCCCCGCTTGCGGGAAGGACGTGAAGAAGATGCCATACTTTCATTTAAAAATATAACAATTAGGTATTGCAGGTTTAATAAAGCTTACCGTGCCCTAACACGTTTTTCGATTTTTTTTGCATTTTCAAAGTTATATATATATATATATACAAACGATATTTTATTTTACAAAAAAACGTGTTTTTGTTGTGTTAGGGACGGTTGTTGCGGCCGTATAGCATTTCGTTCACGGTCGCAACGAATAATAACAATAATAAAAAAAATTCAAAATTTTGGCATGACCCCGACGTATTTACTAGAAACCACCCATCCTCGCCCGAATGGAGATTGAGTACGGGCGAGGCGGCGAAACCTGCAAATAAACCGCAATAACAATTTGACACTAATTATTTATCAATTCAAAGCTTAACGTCAATTTACTAAAGTCATCTGAAACATATGGTACAACATACGCTTAAATTATGACTTGATAGAATATCGCATATTACAATAAGCAGCATTACAAGAACTACGCTTAATCTCTTCGACAAAACTCAACTTTAAAACAATTAATCTATTCGACTCGACGCTAGACTCGATTAACTACAATTTTAAAACTTATAATTACTTGACGCGAAACAAATTCAAATTTCAACAAGATTTTTATTAACATACCTAAAATCTAGCCGACACGAAAGAAAGTTTACCAAAATTTAAAACTAATCTAGACGACTCGACTAACTAAATCAACTCGACCTAAATATCAACAACTCAAACATTTCTCAAACATAACAATGCACGATAGACATGAAACTGGACCAATATTCAAACATAACCAAATAATATTTACTGAGCAGTGGCCCGACTACAAGGACTCGACTGACATAAGATATCACAAAACTGACTCGAAACTGACTTAAAACACCCTCGCCGCTGACTTGAAATGACTTGACTCGAACATAGGAGATGAAAACAGAAATCATACCTGATTTGTCTAGTGAGTGCGGAAATCAGCGGTGAACCGATGCTTGTTGGTGGATGCAGGTGGTGATGAATTGGTGGTGGGTATGGTTGGAGCGGCGAGGTGTGACGGCTGAAGGTGGAGACGGTGAGCGACGGTAGTGGTGTTCGACAGTGGTGGGAGAGGTGAAGGTGGGTTTGGTGGTAATGGCGGTGATGGTGGTTGTGTTTGAAATGGGGAAGACGACCCCCATTTGGGGGTTTTATTTTTTTGGATCTGCAACACTCTTACGGACCGTAAGGGTCTCATCCTTGCGGTCCGTAAGCTTGTTTAAACTTATTTTATTATTTATTTTTTTTATTTTTTTTATTTTTTTATACTTAATTTTAATGTAAATATATATACAATATTAAAAGTAAGTTTTATTTACAAAAACTCGCGACTAAAAAAATATTTACAAACCAAGAGATTTTTGTAACGTCAATTTATCAAGACTAGTTTTTTCGAAAATGTGAATTAAGTCTTCCTCAATCCTATAGTGTACATAACTCCCAACTCTAATGGACCGTTCGGCATTAAGACTAATAGCCCCCACCCTCATTAGTTGTATGTACTCACATTGGGATTCAGTTAGACTTCGTTTACATCTTCCTGTGTATGACCAATTTCCACATCCCATGCATTTTTCATAACGTTTTGCTCTTCGTTTCATAGAACTTTTGGATGTTCCACAAAATGGTGGTGTTTGGTCTTGTTGACGCTATTCCTTTCTTGCCTTAGTGCTTAGGAGAAATATTTTCTCCTTAAGTTCTACAGGCAACCTTGGTTTTGCAAATTGTAAACAACAAAGAAAATTGAAATCGAAAGGATGCATTTTAATCCTAGATTACACGTGGGGGATGTTGTTGAGATTGTAAGCAGTTCCGAAATCACCCGAATGGAGATTGAGTATGGGTGGTACGATTCAATCCTGCATACACAAAAACAAACAAACCCAAGCGTAGAATTGATTCAAAATAAAAGACTGATTAAAGAAGAAACAAAAACAAATTAAAGTTACACACATAAACACAATAAAACCTAATATTTACAAGTCCTACCACTTCTCATTTCACGTTTCAGTTTCCATTAAAGGGAGGTCCAGCTCCTCCAACACCTCAGAACTTTGTCTTTCAACGTAATGCTTTAAACGGTGACCATTTACCTTAAACTTCTATCCATCCTCATTCTCCAGCTCAACCGTTCCATATGGAAAAACTTGTGTAACCAGAAATGGTCCAGTCCATCGGGATTTGAGCTTTCCCAGAAATAACTTCAATCGAGAATTGAAAAGCAACACTTTCTCCCCACACTTGAATTCTTTCATACTCTTAATGTCGTGATCATGCAACTGTTTTGTCTTTTCCTTATACGCCCAAGATTTCTCATATGCAATATCACGTAGCTCCTCTAACTCATGTATTTGAAGAAATCGTCTCTTTCCTGCTGCATCCATATCAAGATTTACCTTTCGTAATGCCCAATACGCACGATGTTCCAGTTCAACTGGGAGATGGCACGCTTTCCCATAAATCATCCTAAAGGGTGTAGTTCCTATTGGGGTATTATATGCAGTACGAAAAGCCCAGAGTGCATCATCCAGATTAACATTCCAGTCAATGCGACTTTGTCTGACAGTTTTCTCCAAAATACGTTTTATCCCTTTGTTTGCATTTCCCACCTGTCCACTTGTTTGTGGATGATAGGCAGTTGAAAGTCTATGGGTCACCCCATAACGCTTCAATACTTTCTCCATTGATGAATTACAGAAATGAGTACCTCGATCACTGATGATTGCTTTAGGTGTGCCAAATCTTACAAACAATTCCCTAAGAAACTTCACTACAACCTTAGCACTGTCAGTGGCCAAGGCTTTCGCCTCTACCCACTTTGATACATAATCAATGGCTACTAGGATGTAACAATTTCCTCGTGACATAGGGAAAGGTCCCATGAAATCAATGCCCCAAATATCGAAGATTTCAACAGCTTGGATTGGATTTTGAGGCATTTCATTCCTGGATGAGATGTTTCCGGCTCTCTGACATGCATCACAACCACGAACATACTCATGGGCATCCTTAAAGATGGTGGGCCAATAAAAACCTGCATCAAACACTCGTTTGGCAGTGTAATTTACTCCGTAATGGCCACCAGTTGGTCCTTCGTGACAGTTTTTAAGAATGTTTGTGGTTTCTGGTGTAGTCACACATCTTCTGATTATTTGATCAGCGCCTATCCTAAACAAGTAAGGATCCTCCTAAATGTAGAATTTAAGGTCAACAAAGAATTTCTTCTTTTGTTGATAAGGCATTTCGGGTGGAAGATTTCCTGTGGATAGGTAGTTTGCAATGTCTGTGAACCAAGGAAAACCTTCTTCATTGGCTTTTATGAACATCAACACTTCGTGGGGAAACTCATCCCTAATTTTGTCATCCCGAGTCTTCTCCATCTCGGGATTCTCTAATCTGGACAGATGATCAGCAGCAACATTTTCAGCACCCCTCTTGTCTTTGATCTCTAAATCGAACTCCTGAAGCAATAGAATCCACCGAATAAGCCTAGGCTTTGCATCTTTCTTTTCAAACAGATATCGAATAGCAGCGTGGTCTGTGAAAATAGTGGTCTTAGAAAGCACAATTTAAGAACGAAATTTATCACAGGCGAACACAACTGCCAACAACTCTTTCTCAGTTGTGGTGTAGTTCTCCTGGGCGTCGTTTAGGGTTTTGCTTGCGTAGTAAATCGGATGAAAATGTTTCTCTCCACGATGCCCTAAAACGGCCCCGACTGCAAAGTCACTTGCGTCACACATGATTTCGAATGGAAGGCTCCAATCGGGAGAAATTAGAATAGGTGCAATCACTAATCTCTCTTTAAGTAACTCAATGGCTTTCAGACACTCATCAGAAAACACGAATGGCCTATCTTTTTCTAAAAGCTGGGTCATAGGACGGGCGATTTTAGAAAAATCACGTATGAATCTACAATAAAATCCCTCATGTCCTAAGAAACTTCTAATTGCTTTTACTAAAGTAGGCGGCGGAAGCTTGGAAATGGTTTCAATCTTGGCTTGGTCAACCTCAAGCCCTGCTTGTGAAATCTTGTGACCTAGAACTATTCCTTCACGAACCATAAAATGGCATTTCTCCCAATTGAGCATTAGGTTTGTTTCTTCACAACGAGTCAATACACGCTCTAGATTACGCAAACAATGATCGAATGAACTTCCAAATACAGAAAAATCATCCATGAATACATCCATGGAGTCCTCGATCAACGCATTAAATATCTCCACCATACATCTTTGGAATGTAGCTGGAGCGTTACATAGTCCAAACGGCATACGTCGATACGCAAAAGTGCCAAAGGGGCATGTGAATGTGGTCTTTTCTTGATCCTCCAGTGCAATGGGGATCTGGAAATAACCAGAGAATCCATCAAGAAAGAAATAGAATTGTTGTCCCGTTAGTCTTTCCAGCATTTGGTCAATGAATGGCAAAGGAAAGTGATCCTTGCGTGTGGCGTCATTTAGTTTGCGATAATCTATGCAAACTCGCCAACCGGTGACGGTCCTGGTGGGTAGTAATTCATTCTACTCATTGACTACCACAGTCATTCCTCCTTTCTTGGGAACCACCTGGACGGGACTCACCCATGCAGAATCAGAAATTGGGTAAATCAGCCCTGCATCAAGTAGCTTTATTACCTCTTTCTTCATGACTTCTTGCATATTTGGGTTTAACCTTCTCTGAGGTTGAACTACCGGTTTAAACTCCTCTTCCATCAGAATTTTATGCGTGCAAAATGAAGGGTTAATGCCTTTGATATCCATGAGTTTCCATGCAATAGCTTTCTTGTGCATCTTAAGAACAGTTATCAGCTTCTTCTTTTCTTCCTCCGTCAAATTCTTGGAAATGATGACGGGTAATTGGGATCCCTCACCTAAAAATACGTATTCTAGATGAGATGGCAGTTTTTTCAGCTCTAAGGACGAAGGTTCTTCAATTGATGGCTTTTCTTTTGGACTTTCATTCTCACAACTATCAGATTTTGGAGAAAGTTCGCTAGATTGTTCAAGATTGAATTCAGTGATCATGCTTAAGAGTTGTGTGTCGAACTCTTTTTAACTCATTTCATTGGGAAAGTCATCTATGTGAGTGTCGATAGACTAAGCAGTATCGTCGTGCTGTTGGGTATGTTTCATAGAACGTTGAATATCAAAAGTGACTTCATCTTCATCGACACGAAGAGTCAACTTGCCATAAAAAACATTGATGATTGCTCGTGCAGTAGCAAGGAATGGACAACCTAAGATCAACGGGATCTCGGAGTCTTCATCCATGTCGAGAATAACAAAGTCAACTGGAAAGACGAATTTGTCGACTTTAACCAATATGTTTTCTACAATACCTCTCGTAAACTTCACTGATCGATCAGCAAGCTGAATACTCATGCGAGTAGGTGATGGTTCTCCTAGGTTGAGCTTAGCAAAGACAGAATAAGGCATGAGATTAATACTCGCACCTAGGTCGGCTAGAGCATTACTAACAGTAAGATTATTGATCAAACAAGGAATGGTAAAGCTACCCGGATCATTGACCTTGGTTGGTAGCTTATTCTGCAAGAAAGCAGAACATTCCTCGCTTACAGTGACAGTCGAAAGATCCTCTAATTTCTTCTTATTGGTAAGAAGATCCTTCAGAAACTTTGCATACTTCGGCATCTTGGCCAAAGCTTCGACTAACGGGGTGTTTACATGCAGCTTCTTTAACATTTCCATGAATCGACCATAAAGCTCCGCGTCTTTAGCTTTTATTAGCCTTCCAGGGTAAGGTGGTGTTGGTTTGTACACCTTCATTGGCTCCTTCTTCTCTTCTCTCTTCTCTCCTGGAGACTCGCTGGGCTGTGCTGTAATCTCTGGGAGTAGCTTCTCGTGTACTTTGCCAACAGGTGTCTCCATTTCAATTTCTTCGTCGACCGATTCCTCGTCAACTACCGGCTCAACCTCTACAGCTCCTCGTCCACTTCTTGTAGTGATTGCTTTTGCAGTGGCATTTGGGTTTGGAGTGGTATTACTAGGTAGATCTCCCTGAGGTCTCTGACTTAGTTTCTCCGATATCGTTCCTATAGTTCTTTCAAGGTTTTGTAAAGCGGTGTTTTGATTGTTTATGAAAGCTTCATGCTGCATAAACCTCGCTTGGTTTTCTTTATGGCGTTTTTCTTCCATGGTCATGAATTGAGTCAGTAGCTGTGTTTGTTTGACCAGGGCCTCTTGATTTAGCTTCATTGCTTCCTGGTTTTGCCTTAGCATCTCCTCGAGTGCGGTGTTCTTCTCCCCACCGCTTGATCATGCGCCTGCGTCTTGAAATAGATTCTGACGCAGCTGAAATCCTGGCGGGTTGTTGTACTTCCAGCTGACGTTCGGGTGGTTCCTCCAACCGGGATTATAGTTGTTTCCGAAGTTGTTCCAGTTGTTCACATATTCTACTTGCTCGTGGACGTCTTCAGGAGCAATGGGGCATGCAGCAATCTCGTGACCTCCCGTGCATATCTCACACACTTGCTCCTTCTTCTTCATTTGCATATCCTTCATCTGTTTTGTGAACATGTCAATTTGGGCTTGCATAGCGGTGTTAGAATCGAGTTTGTGCACTCCTCTCTATGTCGTAGATGTGTCCCTGGAATCAGGATACTCATAGCTACTCATTGCAATATCCTCAAACATCTCATTACACACCTCCGGTGTTTTGGTGGTCATCAGATTTCCACCAGCAGTGGTGTTCAGCATGTTCCTCGTTGCAGGCGTTACTCCATGATAAAACTTTTCAACTAACGCCCAATCTTCGAATCCATGATGGGGGCATTTGATTAACAGCTCCTTGAATCGCTCCCACGTCCCGTAAAAAGATTCTCCCTCCTTCTGGCGGAACTCTTGAATCATGCTCCTCAGACGAGCAGTTTTGGCAGGGGGAAAATATTTGCTTAAGAATTTTTCTTGCATCGCAGCCCAAGTAGTGATGGATCCCGAAGGAAGGGATTCCAACCAAGCATGGGCTCGGTCAGCAAGAGAGAATGGGAATAAACGTAACTTACAGGCGTCCTCGTTTACACCTTGCTGTTGGAACGTATCGCAGATTGCAGAAAAAACGGGATAGATGAACATTCGGGTCTTCAGAAGGTATCCCGTGGAATTGGAGGGTGTTCGTAACCATCGTGATGATTTGTGGTGGAATTTGCCAGCTATTTGCACTGATAATGGGTCGGGCAATGCTGGACCGAGCACCGGCAGCAGTCGGCCGGGCATAATCAGCGACAACTCTCCTAGCTGGGGGTTCTCCGTCCATAGCAAACGTAGAAATAGGAATATGTAGCTCACTAGCTCGGAAAGTTCGTAATCGTTCGTGAAGATCTCGTTCAGGCTCAGGTGAAGCAGAAAATGTAGGCGGTCCTTGTGAACGAGTTTATGGCATATAATGAATAAACTTAGAAAGTAAAAAGAAGAACAAACAAAAAGACACAAATTTCAAGCAAAAGTACAAATAAACAAACTTTAATCTAAGAAAAACAAGTAAAAACTAGATTGACGACTTGGGTTTTTCTCAAAAATTGCCAGTGTCCCCGACAACGGCGCCAAAAACTTGATGTGTGCTTTTACAACCTATTTTTGTTAAAAGACTTTAATTTTGTATGAAACGTGTTGTTCAAAAGCCTTGGTGTGTAAAAAGCTTGATGTGAGGTTGTTTTATTCAGATGCTTAAATGTTAGACATGCTTTGGCCTAATAGATATCGGTACTCTCATTGGGATTGTCCCCAGGTAGGCAACTGGTCCTTATAATTGGATTTGTACGAATGCCAGCCAAGACAGGAGTTCCCAACTAACGGTACTTACCCCTTCCAGTTACTACATGTCCGAGCATATGATACTTCGTTATATTTTCAAAACAAGTTTTAAATGGAATTGCTACTAAACCACACACAATCGGCAAGTGCACCGGTCGCGATGTAGTGAAGTCGGCAAGACCGGATATCAATCCGTGGACACTATGGGCGAAGTATTGATACTTAACCTTTATCAAAAACCTAGTTATTTTTAAGTTTGAGTTTCATGATTGAATTGGTTTTTAAAAGTAACAAGTAAAAACTTAAAATAGAAGATTTTAATCAGTAAATGGAATGAAACAAACAGGACTGGAAACTGTGTTTTAAGATAAATATGATGGAAAGATGCTACTTAGGTTTTGAATCCCTAGACTTGTGTGATGTTATTCTTCCTTTGGTTTATGACTAAATACTTTATTTACCCGATAAACCTCCCATTTAAAGATGATGAATCAAGTAAATTAAGCTAAATGTGAAGTGCTAAAATGAACCGGCTCGACCTATCGATACCAAATCCCATGAGAATAAAACCTTTTTGACCTCAGAGACAATAATGTTGCGAGAAGATTTTAAAAACATGAAGCAGACGTCTTATTGAAACTTGAAATCCTAGGAAACCTTAGACGCGATGAAATAAACGGATCCGAGTTATCGGTCGCCCAATTTACCGAACAACAGCTAGCTAATAACCTAGCAAACCTAGATCTTATTTCTAATCACTAGATAAGGTTGCAACTTTAATTGGTTTGGTTTTAATACTTGATTAACTTGTTAATCGAACGTTAATGTTTTTATCGAAAAGACAAGGCCCGAACTGATAATCATAAGATTAACAATTTAGATTGAAATAGTAACATGGTTTTAGGGGAGATTTCTCTATGCCTAAGTTACTAATTTCAATAACCAAGTTATAAACAATTTAAAGTGCAATATCAAAGTCAAGTTCAATAAGACTTCATGTAAATCACACCAAATAGTCATTAACCGGATTCAAAATAACATCACATCGTCTAGTTCATCATTACCTAAGTAGCTTACAAGTTTAGCCACTCATATTATTAAAATACAAAGCACAATTACATCTAAAAACACAAGGTAACATAGTAAAAAGCGAATAGATACGAAAACTTAACGTTTGTCGGACCCGGCACGCTTCTAACTCGAACCGAAAGCTTCCAAGACCTCCGAGAAGCTCCAACTTGTTCAGAATCGACTGATTTCAGTCTTGAGAGGTGTGTAGAGGTGTATTAAGGTGTGTTTTTTTGAGTTACAAGTGAGTTCCTTTTATAGGTAAGTTTTTGAGCTCCTGCGATCCTCTTACGGACCGTAAGGGTTTAAGCCTTACGGTCCGTAAGTCTTTACCAGCTACCATTCCACAACTGCTCCATTCCCGCACCAGAAAGTCTTCACCGACAGTCCTTACGGACCGTAAGGGTGTGAACCTTACGGTCCGTAAGGCTTTCTCCAGGGCAATTCTTCGTTTTCTTTGACACGTTTTCCCATGTATTGTTTTCATCGTCGATTTCTTATCGTTTTCCTCGCATAATCCACAGATATTTCACCGATTCCTGTAGATTCAAGATTTTATTGATTCAGTAACGAATACAAAGGAGAAATGCACATAATTGATCTAAAATATGGGTAATTTGATACATAGGATGTGTATAATTCTAAACACATCAGTCACCTACAGGGTGAACTGAATATTTGGAGTTGTGAGCTTCCTGGAGGATTACATCTCGAAGTCCTCCATGAATGGGAACCCAGATTCTTCCATTCAGTCTGAGAATTCCATCATTTGCAGGTGTTAAATGTTCAGTAGTTACACCTAACTTTTCATCTGGAAGGTTATCTTCCAAAACAGCATCCTTCTGTGCAGCTAATAACCTTTCATTCAGGTTATTCTTCAGCTCAATGCTCTTGGCATTGATCCTGGTGGGTTTGACTCTTTCCTTTCGGCTTAGAGCATCGGCGACCACATTCGCTTTACCAGGATGGTATCGAATTTCGCAATCATAATCATTTAAAGTTTCCATCCAACGGCGCTATCTTATATTGAGTTCTTTTTTATTGAATAAGTGTTGGAGACTTTTGTGATCCGAATAGATCACGCATTTAGTTCCATACAAATAATGTCTCCACAACTTCAGTGCGAATACAACGGCACCCAATTCCAAATCGTGGGTGGTGTAATTCTTCTCATGCACCTTTAGTTGTCGTGATGCATAGGCAATTACCTTACCCTTCTGCATAAGCACACAACCCATACTGGTGTGGGACGCATCACAATAAACGACAAACTCTTCGATTCCTTCGGGTAATGTCAACACTGGAGCATTGCTTAATTTCTGCTTAAGAATCTCAAAGGATTCTTGTTGTTTTGGACCCCAATCAAATTTTACATTCTTACGGGTCAACGAAGTCAATGGTGCAGCTATTCTTGAGAAGTTCTCAATGAATCTTCTATAATATCCAGCTAGACCCAGAAAGCTGTGAATTTCTGTTTGCGTCTTCGGTGCTTCCCAATTCATAACGACTTCTATCTTAGCAGGATCTACTTGGATGCCATGTTCATTAACAACATGTCCAAGGAATTGGACTTCTCGAAGCCAAAATTCGCATTTGGAGAATTTAGCATACAACTTCTCCTGTCGAAGCAATCCTAAGATACATCGAAGGTGCTTCTCATGATCAACTTGATTATGAGAGTAGATAAGTATGTCATCTATAAAGACAATGACAAACTTATCTAGGTATGGTTTGTAGACTCTATTCATGAGGTCCATGAAAGCTGCTGGCGCATTAGTGAGCCCGAAAGGCATCACCAAGAATTCGTAATGTCCATACCTTGTTCTGAACGCCGTTTTAGGCACATCTTCAGTCTTAACTTTGAGTTGATGATACCCAGATCTCAAATCAATCTTCGAGAAGAAGCTCGCTCCTTGGAGCTGATCAAATAAGTCATCGATCCTAAGTAAGGGATAACGATTCTTGATCGTTATCTTGTTTAGTTCATGGTAATCAATGCATAAGCGCATTGATCCATCCTTCTTTTTCACAAACAATATTGGAGCTCCCCAAGGCGAAGAACTAGGTTGTATGAAACCTTTCTCCAGTAGGTCACCCAATTGGGTCCTGAGCTCTTTCATTTCGGTAGGCGCTAGACGATAAGGAGCTCGTGCAATTGGTGCGGATCCTGGGAGAATATCTATCCTGAATTCAACTTGCCTCTCAGGAGGTAATCCAGGTAGGTCATCAGGAAAAACATCAGGATACTCAGAGATAATAGGAATATCTTCAATCTTAGGTTTCGGGTCATTCACTGACACTTGTGCTATATAGATGACACATCCACTCTTCAAACATTGTGATACTTTGAGAATGGACACATTGTTGGGCAACCCATACTGTGTATCTCCTTGAATAGTGACAGACTCACCCGAAGGGGTTTTGATAATGACTAGCTTTTTATTACAGGCAATTTGGGCTTGGTTATGCGATAACCAATCCATGCCCAAAACTATATCAAGCCCAGCCAATTTCATCGGCAAGAGGGATAGCGGGATAGAATGATTCTTGATGGATATAAAGCATCCATCAAGAAGAGTTAAAGCTGTTTCTAAGGTACCATCGGCAAGTTCTACCTCATATTTTATGTCTAGCGTCTTAATAGGCAAATTCAGTGACTTACAAAACTTATGGTCTACAAAAGACTTATCAGCACCTTAATCAAATAAGACTCTAGCATAATTATTATTAATAAGGAAGGTACCTGTTATGACGTTCTCGTCGTTCACCGCTTCCCTAGCATTCATTTGGAAAACCCTTGCATTGGTTTTCTTTGCATCCACGGGCTTCTTAGCATTCTTGGGGCAATTGGTCTTGATGTGCCCTTTTTCATTGCAACCGTAACAGGTTGCATCCTTAATGTTCCGGCACTCTACAGATTTGTGCCCTTTTCTTTTTACAAATCCCACATGGTTTAGCTTGTGGGTATTGGTTGCACTTTCCAAAGTGCCTCTTATTGCAGGTTTTGCATCTGGGCTTATCACTTGACTGCCCCTTCTTGAAATTAAAGTTTCCCTTACTCTTTTTGTTTAACTGAGGAAACTTGTCTTCCTCCCTTTTCCTCTTCCCGTCATCGGTAGCTTTCTTTGCCCTACTTCTCACAACATCAAGAGTGAGGGACAAAGATAGATCCACAGCAGATCTATATGTGGCTGGCTTAGAAGCCTTAACATTCCCTTTCACTTCAGGGGCCAAACCAACGATGAAACGCGCAATGCGTTTGGGTTCAGGGGTAACTAAGTATGGTACAAGCCTCGACATCGAGTTGAAGCTAGTTACATAGGATCTACAATCTAGATCCTTCATTACCAGGGTAAGGAAATCAGTCTCTATCCTTTCAACCTCATGTTG